>JAVLUU010000005.1:2610000-3943452 GCA_032206185.1 Columba guinea
CAATGGTGTTTGTGACACACGCTCTGTCAAATGGGTTTTGTGACACACACACGCTGTCCAATGGGATATGTGACACACATGTTGTCCAATGGGGTCTTTGAAACACACACTGTCCAATGGTGTTTGTGACACACACGCTGTCCAATAGGGTTTGTGACACAAACTCTGTCCAATGGGGTTTGTGAGACACACACTGTCCAAAAAGGGTTTGTGACACACACGATGTTCAATGGGGTTTGTGACATGCACACTGTCCAGTGGGGTTTGTGACACACACAGTGTCTACGGGGGTTTGTGACACACAAGCTGTCCAATGCGGTTTGTGACACACACACTGTGCAAAGGGGATTGTGTCACACACACTGTGCAAAGGGTATTGTGTCACACACACACTGTCCAATGGGGTTTGTGACACACACACTGTCCAAAGGGGTTTGTCAAACACACGCTGTCCAATGGGGTTTGTAACACACAAACACTGTCCAATGGGTATTGTGACACGCACACAATGTCCAATGGGTTTGTGACACACACGCTGTCCAATGGGGTTCGTTGCACACACGCTGTACAATGGGGTTTGTGAGACACACACTGCCCAATAGGGTTTGTGACACACACACGCTATCCAATGGGGTTTGTGTCACACACACTTTCAAATGGGGTTTGTGACACACACGCTATCCAATGGGTTTTATGACACACACACTGTTCAAGGGGGATTGTGACACACACACGCTGTCCCTTGGGGTTTGTGACACACACGCTGAACAATTGGGTTTGTTACACACTCACTGTCCAATGGGGTTTGTGACACACACGTTGTCCAATGGGGTTTGTGACAGACACACAGACCAAGACGGTTTGTGACACACACTCGCTGTTCAATGGGGTTTGTGAGACTCACACTGTCCAATGGTGTTTGTGACACACACTCTGTCAAATGGGTTTTGTGACACACACACGCTGTCCAATGGGATTTGTGACACACATGTTGTCCAATGGGGTCTTTGAAACACACACTGTCCAATGGTGTTTGTGACACACACGCTGTCCAATAGGGTTTGTGACACAAACTCTGTCCAATGGGGTTTGTGAGACACACACTGTCCAAAAAGGATTTGTGACACACACGATGTTCAATGGGGTTTGTGACATGCACACTGTCCAGTGGGGTTTGTGACACACACAGTGTCTACGGGGGTTTGTGACACACAAGCTGTCCAATGCGGTTTGTGACACACACACTGTGCAAAGGGGATTGTGTCACACACACTGTGCAAAGGGGATTGTGTCACACACACACTGTCCAATGGGGTTTGTGACACACACACTGTCCAAAGGGGTTTGTCAAACACACGCTGTCCAATGGGGTTTGTAACACACAAACACTGTCCAATGGGTATTGTGACACACACACAATGTCCAATGGGTTTATGAAACACACGCTGTCCAATGGGGTTTGTGATACAGAAACACTGTCCAATGGGGATTGTGACACACACACGCTGTACAATGGGGTTTGTAACACACACACTGTCCAAAGGGGTTTGTGACACACACGCTGTCCAATGGGATTTGTGACACACACGATGTCCAATGGGGTTTGTGACACACACACACTGTCCAATGGGTATTGTTACACAAAAACGCTGTACAATGGGGTTTATCACACACACGCTGTCCAATGCGTATTGTGACATCACACACGCTGTCCAATGGGGTTTGTGACACACAAACACTGTCCAATGGGGATTGTGACACACACATGCAGTCCAATGGGGTTTATGACACACACACTTTCAAATGGGGTTTGTGACACACACGCTGTCCAATGGGATTGGTGACACATACACTGTGTAATGGTGTTTGTGACACATACGCTGTCCAATAGGGTTTGTGACACAAACTCTGTCCAATAGGGTTTTGCGACACACACACTCTGTCCAAAGGCCTTGTGACACACAAGCTGTCCAATGGGGTTCGTGACACACACGCTGTCCAGTGGGATTTGTGAAACACACACGCTATCCAATGGGGTTAGTGAGACACACACGTTCCAATGGGGTTTGTGACACACACACTTTCGAATGCGGTTTGTGACACACATGATGTCCAATGGGGATTGTGACACACACACGCTGTCCAATGGAGTTTGTGACACACACACTGTCCAAAGGGGATTGTGACACACACGCTGTCCGATGGGGTTCGTGACACACAAACACTGTCCAATGGGGATTGTGACACACACACTCTGTCAAATGGGGTTTGTGACACACACAGTTTGTCCAATGGCACTTGTGACACACACAGTGTCCAATGGGTTTCGTGACACACACGCTGTCCCTTGAGTTTTGTGACACACACTCTGTCCAATGGGTTTGTAACAGACACACACTGTCCAATGGGGTTGTGACACACACAGGCTGTCCAATGGGGTCTGTGACTCACACAATATCCAAAGGGGTTTGTGACACACACAATGTCCAATTGGGTTTGTGACACGCACACTGTACATGGGATTTTGTGACACACACGCTGTCCAATGGGTTTTGTGACACACACACTGTCCAATGGGGATTGTGACACACACACTCTGTCCAATGGGGATTGTGACACATATGCTGTCCAAAGGGGATTGTGACACACAAGCTGTCCAAAGGGGATTGTGACACACACGCTGTCCAATGGGGTTTGTGACACACACACTGTCTAATAGGGTTTGTGACACACACATGATATCAAATGGGGTTTGTGACACACACACTTTCCAAAGGGGTTTGTCACACACACACTTTCTAACGGGGTTTGTGAAACACACACGCTATCCAATGGGATTTGTCACAAACACACTTTCCAAAGGGGTTTGTCAAAAGCACACTTTCTAATTGGGTTTGTTCCACACACATGCTATCCAATGGGGTTTGTGACACACACACTCTGTCCAATGGGTCTTGTGACCTACACGCTGTCCAATGGGGTTCGTGACACAGAAGCTGTCCATTGGGTTTTCTGACACACACACTATGTCCAATGGGGTTTGTGACACACACGCTGTCCAAAGGAGTTTGTGACGCCCGATGTCCAAAGGGGATTTGTAATACACGCGCTGTGCATTGGGGATTGTGACACACAAACTATCCAGGGGGGTTTGTGACATACACACTGTCCAATGGCGTTCGTGAAAAACACAGTGTCCACGGGGGTTTGTGACACACACGCTGTCCAATGGGGTTTGTCACAGACACTGTCCAATGGGTACTGTTATATACACACGCTGTCCGATGCGGTTTGTGAAACATACACTTTCCAATGGGGTTTGTGACACACACACTCTGTCCAATGACGCTTGTGACACACATGCTGTCCAATGGGGTTCGTGAAACACACTCTGTCCCATGGGGATTGTGACACACCCACACTATCCAATGGGGTTTATGACACACACTCTGTCCAAAGGGGTTTGTGACACACACACTTTCTAATGGTGTTTGTGACACACAAACTTTCTAATGGGGTTTTTGAAAAACACACGCTATCCAATGGGGTTTGTGACACACATTTTCCAATGGGGTTTGTGAAACACAAGCACTGTCCGATGGGTTTTGTGACACACACGCTGACCAATTGGGTTTGTTACACACACACTGTCCAATGGGGTTTGTGACACACACACGCTATCCAATTGGTTTGTGACCCACACAATTTCCAATGAGGTTTCTGACACACACACTCTGTCCCATGGGGTTTGTGACACACACACACTGTCCAATGGGGATTGTGACACACACACGCTGTCCAATAGGGTTTGTGACACACACACTGTCCAAAGGGGTTTGTGACACACACAATGTCCAATGGGGTTTGAGACACGCACGTTGTCCATGGGTGTTTGTGACACACACGCTGTCCAGTGGGGTTTGTGATACACACACTGTCCAATGGCGTTCGTGATACACACACGCTGTCCAATGTTGTTTGTGAAACACACTCTGTCCAATGGGGTTTGTCAAACACACTCTGTCCAATGGGGTCTGCGACACACACGCTGTCCAGTGAGGATTCTGACAAAGACGCTGTACAACGGAGTTTGAGACACACACTCTGTCAAAAGGGCTTGTGACAAAAACGCTGTACAATGGGGTTTGTGACACACACACTGTCCAATGGTGTTTGTGACTCAAACACTGTCCAATGGGTATTGTGACACACACACGCTGTACAATGGGGTTTGTGACACAAACTCTGTCCAATGGGGATTGTGACACACACGCTTTCCAATGGGTTTGAGACACACATACTTTGTCCAATGTGGCTTTTGACACACACGCTGTCCAATGGTGTTTGTCACACAAACGCTCTCCAGTGGGTTTTGTGACACACACACACTTTCCAATAGTGTTTGTGACACACAGACGCTATCCAATGGGGTTTGTGATACATGCATTTTCCAATGGTGCTTGTGACACACACGCTGTCGAATGGTGTTTGTGACATACATACTGCCTAATGGGGTTTGTGACACAAACTCTGTCCACTGGGGATTGTGACACACACACTGTCCAGGGGGGGTTGTGACACAGAAACTGTCCTATGGCATTCGTGACACACACAGTATGCACGGGGGTTTGTGACACACATGCTCTCATATTGGGGTTTGTGACACACATGCTGTCCAATGGGGTTTTTGACACAGACGCTGTCCAGTGGGTTTTGTGACACACACACTGTCCAATAGGGTTGGTGACACACACACGCTATCCAATGGGCTGTGTAACAAATACACTTTAAAATGGGGTTTCTGACCGACACGCTCTGTCCAATGGTGCTTGTGACACACACGCTGTCCAATGGGGTTTGTGACACACACACTGTCCAATGGGGTTTGTGACACACACAGTGTCCACAGGGGTTTGAGACACAGATACTGTCCAATAGGGATTGTGACACACACACTGTCCAATGGCGTTCGTGACACACACACTCTGTAAAATGGACTTGTACCACACACGCTGTCCAATGGGGATTGTGACAAACACACTGTCCAATGGGGTTTGTGCCACACACACGCTATCCAATGGTATTTATGACACACACACTGTCCAAAGGGGTTTGTGGTACACACGATGTCCGATGGGGATTGTGACACGCACGCTGTCCATGGGTGTTTGTGACACACACGCTGTCCAGTGGGGTTTGTGACACACACACTGTCCAATGGGGTTTGTGACACACACGCTGTTCAATGGGGTTTGTGACACACACTCTGTCCAATGGGGTCTGCGACACACACGCTGTCCAGTCAGGATTGTACACATAGACGATGTACAATGTGGTTTGTGAAACACACATGCTATCCAATGGGGTTTGTGACACACACAGTTTCCAATGGGGTTTGTGACACACAGACACTGTCCAATGGGGATTGTGACACACACACTCTGACCAATGCGTCTTTTGACTCACAAGCTATCCAACGGGGTTCGTGACAGACACATGCTATCCAATGGCTTTTGTGGCACACACACGCTGTCCAATGGTGTTTGTGACACACACGCTGTCCAATGGGATTTGTGACATGCACATTCTATACAATGGGGTTTGTGACACGCACACTTTCTAATTGGGTTTGTGACACACACACGCTGTCCAATGGGGTTTGTGACACGTACACTTTCCAATGGGGTTTGTGACACACACTTTCTAAGGGGTTTGTGACACACACGCTGTCCAATGGGGTCCGTCACACACACTGTCCAGTGGGTTTTGTGACAAACACACTCTGTCCAATGGGCTAGTGACACACAAGCTATCCAATGGGGTTTGTGACACACACACTTTCAAATGGGGTTTGTGACACGCACACTTTCTAATTGGGTTTGTGACACACATACGCTATCCAAAGGGGTTTGTGACACGCACACATTGTAATGGGGTTTGTGACACACACACGCTATCCAATGGGGTTTGTGATACACACACTTTCCAAAGGGGTTTGTGACACGCACACTTTCTAATGGGGTTTGTGACACACACGCGCTATCCAATTGGGTTTGTGACACACACACTGTCCAATAGGGTTTGTGACACAAACACTGTCCAAACGGGTTTGTGACACACACTCTATCCAATGGGGTTTGTGACACACACACTGTCCAATGGTGCTTTTGACACACACGCTGTCCAATGGTGTTTGTGACACACACACTGTCCAATGGGGATTGTGACACACACACGCTGTCCAATGAGGTTTGTGAAACACAGACGGTCCAAAGGGGTCTGTGACACACACGCTATCCAATGCGGTTTGTGACACTCACACTGTCCGTGGTTGTTTGGAACTCACACGCTATCCAGAGGGTTTTGTGACACACACACTGTCCAATGGGGTTTTGGCACACACGCTGTCCACTGGGGAGTGTGGCACAAACGCTGTCCAATGGGGTTTGTGACACACACACAGTCCAATGGTGTTTCTGACACTCACACTGTCCAATGGGGTTTGTGACACACACACGCTGTCCAATAGTGTTTGTGACACACACTCTGTCCCATGGCGTTTGTGACACACACACTGTCCAACGGGGATTGTGACACACACACTTTCCAATGGGGTTTATGACACACACACTGTCCAATGTGGCTTGTGACACACACGCTGTTCAATGGGGTGTGTCACACACACACTCTGTCCAATGGGGTTTGTGACACACACACGCTGTCCAATGGGGATTGTTACACACGCTATCCAATGGGGTTTGTGACACACACACTCTGTCCAATGGGGATTGTGACATACACACTGTCCAATAGGGTTTGTGAAACGCACATTCTATCCAAAAGGGTTTGTGACACGCGCACTTTCTAATGGGGTTTGTGACACACACACTTTCCCAAGGGGTTTGTGACATGCACACTTTCTAAAGGGTTTTGTGACACACACACGCTATCCAATTGGGTTTGTGACACACACAATTTCCAATGGCGCTTGTGACACAAACGCTGTCCAATGGTGTCCGTGACACACATGCTGTCCAGTGGGTTTTGTGACACACACACTCTGTCCAATGGGCTAGTGACACACACGCTATCCAATGGGGTTTGTGACACACACACTTTCAAATGGGGTTTGTGACACGCACACATTCTAATGGGGTTTGTGACACACACTCTGTCCCATTGGGTTTGTGACACACACGCTGACCAATTGGTTTTGTTACACATACACTGTCCAATGGTGTTTGTGACACGCATGCTATACAACAGGGTTTGTGACACGCATACTGTTTAATGGGTTTTGTGAAACACACACGCTATCCAATGGGATTAGTGACACACACGCTGTCTAATGGGGTTCGTGACACACACTCTGTCCCATGGGGTTTGTGACACACACACTGTCCAAAGGAGTTTGTGACACACACGATGTCCAAAGGGTTTGTGACACGCACACCGTCCATGGGTGTTTGTGACACACACGCTGTCCAGTGGGGTTTCTGACACACACACAGTCCAAAAGGGTTTGTGACACACACGATGTCCAGTGGGGTTTGTGACACACAAACTGTCCAATGGGGTTTTTGACACACACAGTGTCCACGGGGGTTTGTGACAAACACAATCTATCCAATGGGGTTTGTGACACGCACACCATCTAATGGGGTTTGTGACACACACACGCTGTCCAATGGGGTTTGTGATACACACACTTTCCAAAGGGGTTTGTGACACGCACACTTTCTAATGGGGTTTGTGACACACACGCGCTATCCAATGGGGTTTGTGACACTCACACTGTCCGTGGTTGTTTGGAACTCACACGCTATCCAGTGGGTTTTGTGACACACACACTGTCCAAAGGGGTTTTGACACACACGCTGTCCAATGGTGTTTGTGACACACACACTGTACAATGGGGATTGTGACACACACACGCTGTCCAGTGGGTTTTGTAACCCACTCACTGTCCAATTTGGTTTTGACACAAACACTAGCCAATGGGGATAGTGAACACACACGCTGTCCAAAGGGGTTTTGTAACACACACTCTCTGTCCAATGGTCTTGTGACACACACGCTGTCCAATGGTGTTTGTGACACACACACTGTCCAAACGGGATGGGGACACACACGCTGTCCAATGTGGTATGTGACACACACACTGTCCAAAGGGGTCTGTTACACACACGCTATCCAATGGGGTTTGTGACAATCACACTGTCCATGGGTGTTTGTGACACACACGCTCTCCAGTGGGTTTTGTAACACACACACTGTCCAATTTGGTTTTGACACACACGGTGTCCAATGGGGATTGTGACACACAGACTCTGTCCAATGGGGTTTATGACACACAATCTGTCCAATGGGTTTCTGATACACACGCTGTCCAATGGGGATTGTGACACACACGCTGTCCAATGGGGTTTGTGACACGCACACTCTGTCTAATGGGTCTTGTGACACACACGATGTCCAACGGTGTTCGTGACACATACGCTGTTCAATGGGGTTTGTGACACCCACACTGTCCAATAGGGTTTGTGACACTCACACGCTATCCAATGGTTTCTGTGACACACACTCTGCCCAAAGGGGTTTATGACACACAATCTGTCCAATGGGGTTTGTGAGAAATACGCTGTCCAATGGGGTTTGCGACACATACGCTGTGCAATATATTTTGTGACACACACGGTGTCCAATGTTGATTGTGACACACACGCTGTCCAATGGGCTTGTGACACACAAACGCTGTCCAATAATTTTTGTGACACACACTCTGTCCCATGGTGTTCGTAACACACACACTGTCCAATAGGATTGTGACACACACACGCTGTCCAATGGTGTTTGTGACACACACACGCTGTCTAATGAGGTTTGTGACACACACGCTCTCTAATGGATATTGTGACAGACACACGCTGTCCAATGCGGTTTGTGACACACACGATGTCCAATGGGTTTGTGACACACACACTGTCCAATGGGTATTGTTACACACATATGCTGTCCAATGGGGTTTGTGACACATACACTTTCCAATGGGGTTCGTGACACACACGCTCTTCAATGGGTTTGTGACACACACAATGTCCAATAGGGTTTGTGACACACACACGCTGTCCAATGGGGTTTGTGACACACACACTTTCTAATGGGGTTTGTGACACACACAATATCCAATGGGGTTTGTGACACTCACAGTCTGTCCAATGGTGCTTGTGACACACACACTGTCCAATGGGGATTGTGACACAGACATGCTGTCCAATGGGATTTGTGACTAACACACTGTCCAAAGTGGTTTGTGACACACACGCTGTCTAATGGGGATTGTGACACACACACGATGTCCAATTGGGTTTGTGACACACACTCTGTCCAATGGGGATTGTGACACACACGCTGTACAATGTTGTTTGTGACACACATGCTGTCCAATGGGCTTGACACACACAAACTCTGTCCAATAGTGTTTGTGACACACACTCTGTCCCATGGTGTTTGTGACACACACGCTGTCCAGTGGGTTTTGTAACACACACACTGTCTAATTTGGTTTTGACACACACGCTGTCCAATGGGGATTGTGACACACAGACTCTGTCCAATGGGGTTTATGACACACAATCTGTCCAATGGGGTTTCTGATACACACGCTGTCCAATGGGGTTTGTGACACCCACACTGTCCAATAGGGTTTGTGACACTCACACGCTATCCAATGGTTTCTGTGACACACACTCTGCCAAAAGGGGTTTATGACACACAATCTGTCCAATGGGGTTTGCGACACATACGCTGTGCAATATATTTTGTGACACACACGCTGTCCAATGTTGATTGTGACACACACGCTGTCCAATGGGCTTGTGACACACAAACGCTGTCCAATAATTTTTGTGACACACTCTCTGTCCCATGGTGTTCGTAACACACACACTGTCCAATAGGATTGTGACACACACACGCTGTCCAATGGTGTTTGTGACACACTCACGCTGTCTAATGAGTTTTGTGACACACACGCTCTCTAATGGGGATTGTGACATACACACGCTGTCCAATGCGGTTTGTGACACACACGATGTCCAATGGGTTTGTGACACACACACTGTCCAATGGGTATTGTTACACACATATGCTGTCCAATGGGGTTTGTGACACATACACTTTCCAATGGCGTTCGTGACACACACGCTCTTCAATGGGTTTGTGACACACACAATGTCCAATAGGGTTTGTGACACACACACGCTGTCCAATGGGGTTTGTGACACACACACTTTCTAATGGGGTTTGTGACACACACAATATCCAATGGGGTTTGTGACACTCACAGTCTGTCCAATGGTGCTTGTGACACACACACTGTCCAATGGGGATTGTGACACAGACATGCTGTCCAATTGGATTTGTGACTAACACACTGTCCAAAGTGGTTTGTGACACACACGCTGTGTAATGGGGATTGTGGCACACACGCTGTCCAATGTTGTTTGTGACACACATGCTGTCCAATGGGCTTGACACACACAAACTCTGTCCAATAATGTCTGTGACACACACTCTGTCACATGATGTTTGTGAGACACACACTGTCCAATAGGATTGTGACACACACACGCTGTACAATGGGGTTTGTGACACACACGCTGTCTAATGGGGAATGTGACACACACACGCTTTCCAATGCAGTTTGTGACACACACGGTGTCCAATGGGGTTTGTGACACACACGCTGTCCAATGGGTATTGTTACACACACACACTGTCCAATGGTGCTTGTGACACACACGCTGTCCAATGGGGTTTGTGACACACACGCTGTCCAATGGGTTTTTTGACGCACACACTCTGTCCAATGGGTATTGTTACACACACACGCTGTCCAGTGGGGTTTGTGACACATACACTTTCCAATAGGGTTTATGACACACACACTCTGTCCAATGGTGCTTGTGACACACACACTGTCCAATGAGGTCTGTGACACACACACTGTCCAATGGGGATTGTGACACAGACATGCTGTCCAATGGGATTTGTGACACACACACTGTCCAATGGGGATTGTGACACACACACGCTGTCCAATTGGGTTTGTGACACACACTCTGTCCAATGGGGATTGTGACACACACGCTGTCCAATGGTGTTTGTGACACACACGCTGTCCAATGGGGATTGTGACACACACGCTGTCCAGTGGGTTTTGTGACACACACACTCTGTCCAATGGGCTTGTGACACACACGCTGTCCAATGGTGTTTGTGACACACACACTGTACAATTGGGATTGTGACACACACACGCTGTCCAATGGGGTTTGTGACACAAACTCTGTCCAGTGGGTTTTGTGAACACACACACTGTCCAATGGGTATTGTGACACACACACACTGTCCAATGGGGTTTGTGACACACACGCTCGCCAATGGGGATTGTGACACATACACAGTCCAATGGGGCATTTTACACACACGCTGTCCAATGGGGTTTGTGACACACAAACGCTGTCCAATGGGGTTTATGACACACACACTCTGTCCAATGGGGTTTGTGACACACACACTGTCCAATGGGTACTGTGACACACAGACACGCTGTTCAATGGTGCTTGTGACACACACACTGTCCAATGGGGATTGTGACACACACACGCTGTCCAATGAGGTTTGTGACACACAGACTGTCCAATGGGGTTTGTCACACACACACTGTACATCGGGGATTGTGACACACAAGCACTGTCCAATGGTGTTTGTGACACACACACTCTGTCCAATGGGGTTTGTGACACACACGTTGTTCAATTGGGCTTGTGACACACACACTGTCCAATAGGGTTTGTGACACTCACACGCTATCCAATGGTTTTTGTGAGACACACAATGTCCAAAGGGGTTTGTGACACACACACGATCTAATGGGGTTTGTGAAACTCACACTCTGTTTAATGGTGCTTGTGACACACACGCTGTCCAATGGGGTTCGTGACACACACGCTGTCCAGTGGGTCTTGTGACACACACACTCTGTCCAATGGACTTGTGACACACACGCTGTTCATGGGTGCTTGTGACACACACACTGTCCAATGGGGATTGTGACACACACACGCTGTCCAATGCGGTTTGTGACACACAGACTGTCCAAAGGGGTTTGTGACACACACGCTATCCAAATGGGTTGTGACACTCACACTGTCCATTGTTGTTTGTGACACACACGCTGTCCAGTGGGTTTTCTGACACACACACTGTCCAATCGGGTTTTGACACACATGCTGTCCACTGGGGATTGTGACGCAAACGCTGTCCAAATCGGGTTTGTGACACACACACTGTCCAATGGTGTTTCTGACACACACGCTGTCCGATGGGGTTTATGACACACAATCTGTCCAATGGGGTTTGTGACACACAAGCTGTTCAATGGGTTTGTGACACACACACTGTCCAATAGGGTTTGTGACACACACACGCTATCCAATGGGTTTTGTGACACACACATTTTCTAATGGGGTTTGTGACACACACAATATCCAATGGGGTTTGTGACACTCACAATCTGTGCAATGTTGCTTGTGACACACACACTGTCCAATGGGGATTGTGACACACACATGCTGTCCAATGGTATTTGTGACACACACACTGTCCAAAGGGGTTTGTGACACACACGCTGTCTAATGGGGATTGTGACACACACACGCTGTCCAATGGTGTTTGTGACACACACGCTGTCCAATGGCCTTGTGACACACAAACGCTGTCCAATAGTGTTTGTGACACACGCTCTTTCCATGGTGTTTGTGACACACACACTGTCCAATAGGATTGTGAGACGCACACGCTGTCCAATGGGGTTTGTGACACACACACGCTGTGTAATGGGGTTTGTGACACACACGTTGTCTAATGGGGAATCTGATACACACACGCTGTCCAATGCAGTTTGTGACACACATGGTGTCCAATGGGGTTTATGACGCACACACTGTCCAATGGGTATTGTTACACACACACGCTGTCCAATGGGGTTTGTGGCACATATAGTTTCCAATGGGGTTTGTAACACACACACACTGTCCAATGGTGCTTGTGACACACACGTTGTCCAATGGGGTTTGTGACACACACGCTGTCCAGTGGGTTTTGTGACACACACACTCTGTCCAATGGGTATTGTTACACACACACGCTGTCCAATCGGCTTTGTGACACATACACATTCCAATGGGGTTTGTGACACACACTCTGTCCCATGGGGTTTGTGACAGAAACACGCTATCCAATGGGGTTTATGACACAGATGCTGTCCAATTGGGTTTGTGAAACACACACTCTGTCCAATAGGGTTTGTGACACACACATACTATCCAATGGGGTTTTTGACAGAAACACGCTATCCAATGGGGTTTATGACACAGACGCTGTCCGATTGGGTTTGTGAAACACACACTCTGTCCAATAGGGTTTGTGACACACACATACTATCCAATGGGGTTTGTGACACACACTTTCCAATGGGGTTTGTGACACACACATGCTGTCCAATGGGGTTTGTGACACGCATGCTGTCCAATGGGTTTTGTGACAAACACACTGACCAGCAGGGTTTGTCACACACACACTCTGCCTAATGGCGCTTGTGACACACACGTTGTCCTATGGGGTTCCTGACACACACTCTGTACCATGGGGTTTGTGACTAAGACGCTGTCCAATGGGGATTGTGTCATACACACTGTCCAATAGGTTTTGTAACACACACATGATATCCAATGGGTTTTGCGACGCACACTTTCTAATGGGGTTTGTGACACACACACGCTATCCAATGGGGTTTGTGACACACACTCTTTCCAATGGGGTTTGTGACACGCACACTTTCTAATGGGCTTTGTGACAGACATGCGCTATCCAATAGGGTTTGTGACACACATACTTTCTAATGGGGTTTGTGACACACACACGCTATGCAATGGGGTTTGTGACACACACACTTTCCAATGGGGTTTGTGACACACACGCTGTCCAATGGGGTTTGTGACACACACACTGTCCAATTGTGTTTGTGACACACACACGCTGTCCAATGGGTTTTGTGACACACACAGGCTATCCAACGGGGTTTGTGACACATACTCTTTCTAATGGGGTTTGTGACACACACACTCTGTCCAATGGCGCTTGTGACACACACGCTCTCCAAAGGGGTTTGTGACACACCATATGTAAAACGGGGTTTGTGACACACACACTGTCCATGGGTGTTTGTGATGTACACGCTATCCAGTGGGTTTTGTGACACACACACTCTGTCCAATGGGCTCATGACACATACGCTGTCCACTGGTGTTTGTGACACACACATTGTCCAATGGGGATTGTGACACACACAGGCTGTCTAATGGCGTTTGTGACAGACACGCTGTCCAAAGGGGTTTGTGACACACACGCTATCCAATGGTGTTTGTGACACTCACACTGTACATGGGTGTTTCTGACACACACTCTGTCCAATGGGGTTTGTGACACACACACTGTCCAATGGTGTTTCTGATACACACGCTGTACAATGGGGTTTGTGACACAAACTCTGCACAATGGGGTTTGTGACACACGCACTTTCCAATTGGTATTGTTACACACACACGCTATCCAATGGTGTTTGTGACACACAATCTTTCTAATGGGGTTTGTGACACACACACTGTCCAATGGGGAATGTGACAGACACACGCTGTCCAATGGTGTTTGTGACACAGACATGCTGTCCAATGGGGTTTGTGACACACACACTCTCCAAAGGGGTTTGTGACACATACCATGTCTAATGGGGTTTGTGACACGCACACTGTCCGTGGGTGTTTGTGACACACACGCTGTCCAACGGGGTTCTTGACACACACGCTGTCCAGTGGGTTTTGTGACACACACACTCTCTCCCATGGGGTCTGTGACACACACACTGTCCAATGGGGACTGTGACACACATGCTGTCCAATGGGTTTTGTGGCATACAAACTGTCCAAAGGGGTTTGTGACATACAAGCTGTCCAATAGGGTTAATGACACACACACACTGTCCAATGGGGATTGTGACACACACACACTGTCCAATGGGGTTTATGACACACAAGCTGTCCAATGGGGTTTGTGACACACACACTCTGTCAAATGGGGTTTGTATCACACACCCTGTTCAAAGGGGATTGTGGCACACACGGTGTCCAATGGTGCTTGTGACACACACGATGTCCAATGGGGTTTTTGACACACACACTCTGTCCAATGGGTCTTGTGACACACACGCTGACACACGTGGTTCGTGAACACACACGATGTCCAGTGGGGTTTGTGACACACACACTGTCCAATAGGGTTCGTGACAGACACACGATATCCAATGGGGTTTGTGAAACACACACTTTAATGGGGTTTGTGACACACACGCTGTCCAATGGGGTTTGTGACACAGACGCTGTCCAATGGGGATTGTGTCATACACACTGTCCAATAGGGTTTGTGACACACACACGCTATCCAATGGGTTTTGTGACACGCAGAATTTCTATTGGGTTTGTGACACACACACGCTGTCCAATGGGGTTTGTGACAAATACACTTTCCAATGGGGTTTGTGACACACACAGTCTGTCCAATGGCGCTTGTGACACACACGCTGTCCAATGGGGTTCGTGACACACACTCAGTCCCTGTGCTTTGTGACACACACACTGTCCAATGGCGATTGTGACACACACAAGGTGTCCAACGGGGTTTGTGACACACACACTGTCCAAAGGGGTTTCTGACACAAACGATGTCCAATGGGGTTTGTGACGCGCACACTGTCCATGGGTGTTTGTGACACACACGCTGTCCAGTGGGGTTTTTGACACAGACACTGTACATTGGGTATTCTAACACACACACGCTGTCCAGTGGGGTTTGTGACACACACGCTGTCCAGTGTGTTTTTTGACACACACAATGTCCAATAGTGTTTGTGACACACACACGCTATCCAATGGGGTTTGTGACACATACACTTTCCAATGGGGTTTGTGACACACACACTCTGTCCAATGGTGCTTGTGACACACACGCTGTCCAATTGGGTTTGTGACACACACACTGTCCAGTGGGTTTTGTGACACACAAACTATCCAATGGGGATTGTGACACACACAAGCTGCCCTATGGGATTTATGTCACACACGCTGTCCAATAGGGTTAGTGACACACACACCCAGTCCAAAGGGTTTTGTGACACACACGCTGTCCAATGGGGATTGTGACACACACGCTGTCCAATGGGGTTTGTGACACACACACTCTGTCCAATGGGTCTTGTGACGCACACACTCTCCAATGGGATTCGTGACACACACACTCTGTCCAATGGGCCTTGTGACACACACACTGTCCAATGGGGTTCTTGACACACACGCTGTCCACGGTGGTTTGTGACACACACACTGTCCAATAGGGTTTGTGACACACACACTCTTTCCAATGGGGTTTGTGACACACACACTTTCCAATGGGGTTTGTGACACACACACGCTGTCCCATGGGGTTTGTGACACACACACTGACCAATTAGGTTTGTTACACAAACACTGTCCAATGGTGTTTGTGACACGCATGCTGGCCAATGGGTTTTGTGACACACACACTGACCAGGAGGGTTTGTGACACACACACGCTATCCAATGGGGTTTGTGATACGCACACATTCTAAAGGGGTTTGTGACACACACCGCTATCCAATGGGGTTTGTGATACACACACTTTCCAAAGGGGTTTGTGACACGCACACTTTCTAATGGGGTTTGTGACACACACGCGCTATCCAATTGGGTTTGTGACACACACACTGTCCAAAGGGGTTTGTGACACACACTCTATCCAATGGGGTTTGTGACACACACACTGTCCAATGGGGATTGTGACACACACACACTGTCCAACGAGGTTTGTGAAACACAGACAGTCCAAAGGGGTCTGTGACACACACACTTTCCAATGGGGTTTGTGACACACACACTGTCCAATGTGGCTTGTGACACACACGCTGACCAATGGGGTGTGTCACACACACACTCTGTCCAATGGGGTTTGTGACACACACACTCTGTCCAATGGGGATTGTGACATACACACTGTCCAATAGGGTTTGTGAAACGCACATTCTATCCAAAGGGGTTTGTGACACGCGCACTTTCTAATGGGGTTTGTGACACACACACTTTCCCAAGGGGTTTGTGACATGCACACTTTCTAAAGGGTTTTGTGACACACACACGCTATCCAATTGGGTTTGTGACACACACAATTTCCAATGGGGTTTGTGACACACACACTTTCAAATGGGGTTTATGACACGCACACTTTCTAATGGGGTTTGTGACACACACACGCTATCCAATGGGGTTTGTGACACACACTCTGTCCCATTGGGTTTGTGACACACACGCTGACCAAATGGTTTTGTTACACTTACACTGTCCAATGGTGTTTGTGACACGCATGCTATACAATAGGGTTTGTGACACGCATACTGTTTAATGGGTTTTGTGAAACACACACGCTATCCAATGGGATTAGTGACACACACGCTGTCTAATGGGGTTCGTGACACACACTCTGTCCCATGGGGTTTGTGACACACACACTGTCCAAAGGGGTTTGTGACACACACGATGTCCAAATGGTTTGTGACACGCACGCCGTCCATGGGTGTTTGTGACACACATGCTGTCCAGTGGGGTTTCTGACACACACACAGTCCAAAAGGGTTTGTGACACACAAACTGTCAAATGGGGTTTGTGACACACACAGTGTCCACCGGGGGTTTGTGACACACACAATCTATCCAATGGGGTTTGTGACACGCACACCATCTAATGGGGTTTGTGACACACACACGCTATCCAATGGGGTTTGTGATACACACACTTTCCAAAGGGGTTTGTGACACGCACACTTTTTAATGGGGTTTGTGACACACACGCGCTATCCAATTGGGTTTGTGACACACACACTGTCCAATAGGGTTTGTGACACACACACGTTATACAATGGGGTTTGTGACACACACACTGTCCAATGGTGCTTTTGACACACACGCTGTCCAATGGTGTTTGTGACACACACACTGTCCAATGGGGATTGTGACACACACACGCTGTCCAATGAGGTTTGTGAAACACAGACGGTCCAAAGGGGTCTGTGACACACACGCTATCCAATGGGGTTTGTGACACTCACACTGTCCGTGGTTGTTTGGAACTCACACGCTATCCAGTGGGTTTTGTGACACACACACTGTCCAATGGGGTTTTGACACACACGCTGTCCACTGGGGAGTGTGGCACAAACGCTGTCCAATGGGGTTTGTGACACACAGACTCTGTCCAATGGGCTTTTGACACACACGCTGTCCAATGGTGTTTGTGACACACACACTGTACAATGGGGATTGTGACACACACACGCTGTCCAGTGGGTTTTGTAACCCACACACTGTCCAATTTGGTTTTGACACAAACACTAGCCAATGGGGATAGTGAACACACACGCTGTCCAAAGGGGTTTTGTGACACACACTCTCTGTCCAATGGGCTTGTGACACACACGCTGTCCAATGGTGTTTGTGACACACACACTGTCCAAACGGGATGGGGACACACACACGCTGTCCAATGGGGTATGTGACACACACACTGTCCAAAGGGGTCTGTTACACACACGCTATCCAATGGGGTTTGTGACACTCACACTGTCCATGGGTGTTTGTGACACACACGCTGTCCAGTGGGTTTTGTAACACACACACTGTCCAATTTGGTTTTGACACAAACACTGGCCAATGGGGATAGTGAACACACACGCTGTCCAAAGGGGTTTTGTGACGCACACTCTCTGTCCAATGGCCTTGTGACACACACGCTGTCCAATGGTGTTTGTGACACACACACTGTCCAAACGGGATGGGGACACACACACGCTGTCCAATGGGGTTTGTGACACACACACTGTCCATGGGTGTTTGTGACACACACGCTGTCCAGTGGGTTTTGTAACACACACACTGTCCAATTTGGTTTTGACACACACGCTGTCCAATGGGGATTGTGACACACAGACTCTGTCCAATGGGGTTTATGACACACAATCTGTCCAATGGGGTTTGTGATACACACGCTGTCCCATGGGGATTGTGACACACACGCTGTCCAATGGGGTTTGTGACACGCACACTCTGTCTAATGGGTCTTGTGACACACACGATGTCCAACGGTGTTCGTGACACATACGCTGTTCAATGGGGTTTGTGACACCCACACTGTCCAATAGGGTTTGTGACACTCACATGCTATCCAATGGTTTCTGTGACACACACTCTGCCCAAAGGGGTTTATGACACACACACTCTCCAATGGGGTTTGTGACAAACACGCTGTCCAATGGGGTTTGCGACACATACGCTGTGCAATGTATTTTGTGACACACACGCTGTCCAATGTTGATTGTGACACACACGCTGTCCCATGGGCTTGTGTCACACAAACTCTGTCCAATAATTTTTGTGACACACACTCTGTCCCATGGTGTTCGTAACACACACACTGTCCAATAGGATTGTGACACACACACGCTGTCCAATGGTGTTTGTGACACACACACGCTGTCTAATGAGGTTTGTGACACACACGCTCTCTAATGGGGATTGTGACACACGCACGCTCTCCAATGCGGTTTGTGACACACACGATGGCCAATGGGTTTGTGACACGCACACTGTCCAATGGGTATTGTTTCACACATATGCTGTCCAGTGGGGTTTGTGACACATAGACTTTCCAATGGGGTTCGTGACACACGCGCTGTTCAATGGGTTTGTGACACACACAGTGTCCAATAGGGTTTGTGACACACACACGCTGTCCAATGGGGTTTGTGACACACACACTTTCTAATGGGGTTTGTGACACACACGCTATCCAATGGTGTTTGTGACACTCACAGTTTGTCCAATGGTGCTTGTGACACACACACTGTCCAATGGGGATTGTGACACAGACATGCTGTCCAATGGGATTTGTGACTAACACACTGTCCAAAGTGGTTTGTGACACACACGCTTTCTAATGGGGATTGTGACACACACACGCTGTCCAATTGGGTTTGTGACACACACTCTGTCCAATGGGGATTGTGACACACACGCTGTCCAATGGTGTTTGTGACACACATGCTGTCCAATGGCCTTGACACACACAAACTCTGTCCAATAGTGTTTGTGACACACACTCTGTCCCATGGTGTTTGTGACACACACACTGTCCAATAGGATTGTGACACACACGCTGTCCAATGCGGTTTGTGACACACACACGCTGTCTAATGGGTTTGTGACACACACGCTGTCTAATGGGGAATGTGACACACACACGCTGTCCAATGCAGTTTGTGACACACACGGTGTCCAATGGGGTTTGTGACACACACGCTGTCCAATGGGTATTGTTACACACACACACTGTCCAATGGTGCTTGTGACACACACGCTGTCCAATGGGGTGTGTGACACACACGCTGTCCAATGGGTTTTTTGACACACACACTCTGTCCAATGGGTATTGTTACACACACACGCTGTCCAATGGGGTTTTTGACACATTCACTTTCCAATGGGGTTTCTGACACACACAGCCTGTCCAATGGTGCTTGTGACACACACACTCTCCAATGAGGTCTGTGACACACACACTGTCCAATGGGGATTCTGACACAGACATGCTGTCCAATGGGATTTGTGACACACACACTGTCCAAAAGGGTTTGTGACACACACGCTGTCTAATGGGGATTGTGACACACACACGCTGTCCAATTGGGTTTGTGACACACACTCTGTCCAATGGGGATTGTGACACACACGCTGTCCAATGGTGTTTGTGACACACACGCTGTCCAATGGGGATTGTGACACACACGCTGTCCAATTGCGTTTGTGACACACACGCTGTCCAGTGGGTTTTGTGACACACACACTCTGTCCAATGGGCTTGTGACACACACGCTGTCCAATGGGGTTTGTGACACAAACTCTGTCCAGTGGGTTTTGTGACACACACACTGTCCAATGGGGCATTTTACACACACGCTGTCCAATGGGGTTTGTGACACACACACTGTCCAATGGGGATTGTGACACACACACGCTGTCCAATGAGGTTTGTGACACACAGACTGTCCAAAGGGGTTTGTGACACACACGCTATACAAAGGGGTTTGTGACACTCACACTGTCTATTGTTGTTTGTGACACGCACGCTGTCCAGTGGGTTTTGTGACACATACACTCTGTCCAATG
This sequence comes from Columba guinea, assembly GCA_032206185.1. Lineage (NCBI taxonomy): Eukaryota > Metazoa > Chordata > Aves > Columbiformes > Columbidae > Columba > Columba guinea. The sequence continues at coordinate 2,631,408 of JAVLUU010000005.1, forward strand.
GGGCATTTGACACATACGCTGTCCAATGGGGTTTTTGACACACTCGCTGTCTAGTGGGTTTTGTGACACACACACTGTCGGAAGGGGTTGGTGACACACACACTGTCCAATAGGGTTTGTGACACACACAGTGTCTATGGGGGTTTGTGACACAAACGCTGTCCAATGGGGTTTGAGAAACACATGCTGCCCAATGGGTATTGTTACACACACACGCTGTCCAATTCTGTTTGTGACTCACACGCTGTCCAATGGGGCTTGTGACACACACGCTGTCCAATGGGGTTTGTGACACTACACTTTCCAATGGGGTTTGTGACACACACACTCTGTCCAATGGTGCTTGTCACACACATGCTGTCCAAAGGCGTTTGTGACACACAAGCTGTCCAATGGTTTTTGTAACACACACACTGTCCAATGGATATTGTTACACACACACGCTGTCCAATGGGGTTTTTGACACATTCACTTTCCAATGGGGTTTGTGACACACACACTCTGTCCAGTGGTGCTTGTGACACACATGCTGTCCAATGGGGTTTGTGACACACACACTGTACATTGGGGATTGTGACACACAAACGCTGTCCAATGGTGTTTGTGACACACACACTCTGTCCAATGGGGTTTGTGACACACAGGTGTTCAATTGTGTTTGTGACACACACACTGTCCAATAGGGTTTGTGACACTCACACGCTATCCAATGGTTTTTGTGAGACACACAATGTCCAAAGGGGTTTGTGACACACACACGATCTAATGGGGTTTGTGAAACTCACACTCTGTTTAATGGTGCTTGTGACACACACGCTGTCCAATGGGGTTCGTGACACACACGCTGTCCAGTGGGTCTTGTGACACACACACTCTGTCCAATGGGCTTGTGACACACACGCTGTTCAGTGGTGCTTGTGACACACACACTGTCCAATGGGGATTGTGACACACACACGCTGTCCAATGCGGTTTGTGACACACAGACTGTCCAAAGGGGTTTGTGACACACACGCTATCCAAAGGGGTTGTGACACTCACACTGTCCATTGTTGTTTGTGACACACACGTTGTCCAGTGGGTTTTGTGACACACACACTGTCCAATAGGGTTTTGACACACATGCTGTCCACTGGGGATTGTGACGCAAACGCTGTCCAAATCGGGTTTGTGACACACACACTGTCCAATGGTGTTTCTGACACACACGCTGTCCGATGGGGTTTATGACACACAATCTGTCCAATGGGGTTTGTGATACACAAGCTGTCCAATGGGGATTGTGACTACAGACTCTGTCCAATGGAGTTCGTGACACACACGCTGTTCAATGGGCTTGTGACACACACACTGTCCAATAGGGTTTGTGACACACACACGCTATCCAATGGGTTTTGTGACACACACACTTTCTAATGGGGTTTGTGACACACACAATATCCAATGGGGTTTGTGACACTCACAATCTGTGCAATGTTGCTTGTGACACACACACTGTCCAATGGGGATTGTGACACAGACATGCTGTCCAATGGGATTTGTGACTAAAACACTGTCCAAAGTGGTTTGTGACACACACGCTTTCTAATGGGGATTGTGACACACACACGCTGTCCAATTGGGTTTGTGACACACACTCTGTCCAATGGGGATTGTGACACACACGCTGTCCAATGGTGTTTGTGACACACATGCTGTCCAATGGCCTTGACACACACAAACTCTGTCCAATAGTGTTTGTGACACACACTCTGTCCCATGGTGTTTGTGACACACACACTGTCCAATAGGATTGTTACACACACGCTGTCCAATGCGGTTTGTGACACACACGCTGTCTAATGGGGAATGTGACACACACACGCTGTCCAATGCAGTTTGTGACACACACGGTGTCCAATGGGGTTTGTGACACACACGCTGTCCAATGGGTATTGTTACACACACACACTGTCCAATGGTGCTTGTGACACACACGCTGTCCAATGGGGTTTGTGACACACACGCTGTCCAATGGGTTTTTTGACACACACACTCTGTCCAATGGGTATTGTTACACACACACGCTGTCCAGTGGGGTTTGTGACACATACACTTTCCAATAGGGTTTATGACACACACACTCTGTCCAATGGTGCTTGTGACACACACACTGTCCAATGAGGTCTGTGACACACACACTGTCCAATGGGGATTGTGACACAGACATGCTGTCCAATGGGATTTGTGACACACAAACTGTCCAAAAGGGTTTGTGACACACACGCTGTCTAATGGGGATTGTGACACACACACGCTGTCCAATTGGGTTTGTGACACACACTCTGTCCAATGGGGATTGTGACACACACGCTGTCCAATGGTGTTTGTGACACACACGCTGTCCAATGGGGATTGTGACACACACGCTGTCCAATTGCGTTTGTGACACACACGCTGTCCAGTGGGTTTTGTGACACACACACTCTGTCCAATGGGCTTGTGACACACACGCTGTCCAATGGTGTTTGTGACACACACACTGTACAATTGGGATTGTGACACACACACGCTGTCCAATGGGGTTTCTGACACAAACTCTGTCCAGTGGGTTTTATGACACACACACTGTCCAATGGGTATTGTGACACTCACACACTGTCCAATGTGGTTTGTGACACACACGCTCGCCAATGGGGATTGTGACACATACACAGTCCAATGGGGCATTTTATACACACGCTGTCCAATGGGGTTTGTGACACACAAACGCTGTCCAATGGCGTTTATGACACACACACTCTGTCCAATGGGGTTTGTGACACACACACTGTCCAATGGTTATTGTGACACACACACACGCTGTTCAATGGTGCTTGTGACACACACACTGTCCAATGGGGATTGTGACACACACACGCTGTCCAATGAGGTTTGTGACACACAGACTGTCCAAAGGGGTTTGTGACACACACGCTATACAAAGGGGTTTGTGACACTCACACTGTCTATTGTTGTTTGTGACACGCACGCTGTCCAGTGGGTTTTGTGACACATACACTCTGTCCAATGGGGCATTTGACACATACGCTGTCCAATGGGGTTTTTGACACACTCGCCGTCTAGTGGGTTTTGTGACACACACACTGTCCGAAGGGATTGGTGACACACACACTGTCCAATAGGGTTTGTGACACACACAGTGTCTACGGGGGTTTGTGACACAAACGCTGTCCAATGGGGTTTGAGAAACACACGCTGCCCGATGGGTATTGTTACACACACACGCTCTCCAATTCTGTTTGTGACTCACACGCTGTCCAATGGTGCTTGTCACACACATGCTGTCCAAAGGCGTTTGTGACACACAAGCTGTCCAATGGTTTTTGTAACACACACACTGTCCAATGGGTATTGTTACACACACACGCTGTCCAATGGGGTTTTTGACACATTCACTTTCCAATGGGGTTTGTGACACACACACTCTGTCCAGTGGTGCTTGTGACACACACGCTGTCCAATGGGGTTTGTGACACACACACTGTACATTGGGGATTGTGACAAACAAACGCTGTCCAATGGTGTTTGTGACACACACACTCTGTCCAATGGGGTTTGTGACACACACGCTGTTCAATTGGGTTTGTGACACACACACTGTCCAATAGGGTTTGTGACACTCACACGCTATCCAATGGTTTTTGTGAGACACACAATGTCCAAAGGGGTTTGTGACACACACACGATCTAATGGGGTTTGTGAAACTCACACTCTGTTTAATCGTGCTTGTGACACACACGCTGTCCAATGGGGTTCGTGACACACACGCTGTAAAGTGGGTCTTGTGACACACACACTCTGTCCAATGGGCTTGTGACACACACGCTGTTCAATGATGCTTGTGACACGAACACTGTCCAATGGGGATTGTGACACACACACGCTGTCCAATGCGGTTTGTGACACACAGACTGTCCAAAGGGGTTTGTGACACACACGCTATCCAAAGGGGTTGTGACACTCACACTGTCCATTGTTGTTTGTGACACACACGCTGTCCAATGGGGATTGTGACACACACATTCTGTCCAATGGTATTTGTGACACACACACTGTCCAATGGTGTTTGTGACACACACTCTGTCCATGGTGTTTGTGACACACACACTGTCCAATAGGATTGTGAGACACACACGCTGTCCAATGGGGTTTGTGACACACACACGCTGTCTAATGGGGTTTGTGACACACACGCTGTCTAATGGGGAATCTGATACACACACGCTGTCCAATGCAGTTTGTGACACACATGGTTTCCAATGGGGTTTATGACGCACACACTGTCCAATGGGTATTGTTACACACACATGCTGTCCAATAGGTTTTGTGACACATATACTTTCCAATGGGGTTTGTAACACACACACACTGTCCAATGGTGCTTGTGACAATCACGTTGTCCAATGGGGTTTGTGACACACACGCTGTCCAGTGGGTTTTGTGACACACACACTCTGTCCAATGGGTATTGTTACACACACACGCTGTCCAATCGGTTTTGTGACACATACACATTCCAATGGGGTTTGTGACACACACACTCTGTCCAATGGTGCTTGTGACACACACGCTGTCCAGTGGGGTTTGTGGCACACACACGCTATCCAATGGGGTTTGTGACACAAACTCTGTCCCATGGGGTTTGTGACAGAAACACGCTATCCAATGGGGTTTATGACACAGACGCTGTCCATTTGGGTTTGTGAAACACACACTCTGTCCAATAGGGTTTGTGACACACACATACTATCCAATGGGGTTTGTGACACACACTTTCCAATGGGGTTTGTGACACACACATTCTGTCCAATGGGGTTTGTGACTCGCATGCTGTCCAATGGGTTTTGTGACAAACACGCTGACCAGCAGGGTTTGTCACACACACACTCTGTCTAATGGCACTTGTGACACACACGTTGTCCTATGGGGTTCCTGACACACACTCTGTACCATGGGGTTTGTGACTAAGACGCTGTCCAATGGGGATTGTGTCATACACACTGTCCAATAGGTTTTGTAACACACACATGATATCCAATGGGTTTTGCGACGCACACTTTCTAATGGGGTTTGTGACACACACACGCTATCCAATGGGGTTTGTGACACACACTCTTTCCAAAGGGGTTTGTGACACGCACACTTTCTAATGGGCTTTGTGACAGACATGCGCTATCCAATAGGGTTTGTGACACACATACTTTCTAATGGGGTTTGTGACACACACACTTTCCATTGGGGTTTGTGACACACACGCTGTCCAATGGGGTTTGTTACACACACTGTCCAATTGTGTTTGTGACACACACACGCTGTCCAATGGGTTTTGTGACACACACAGGCTATCCAACGGGGTTTGTGACACATACTCTTTCTAATGGGGTTTGTGACACACACACTCTGTCCAATGGCGCTTGTGACACACACGCTCTCCAAAGGGGTTTGTGACACACCATATGTAAAACGGGGTTTGTGACACACACACTGTCCATGGGTGTTTGTGATATACACGCTGTCCAGTGGGTTTTGTGACACACACACTCTGTCCAATGGGCTCGTGACACATACGCTGTCCGCTGGTGTTTGTGACACACACATTGTCCAATGGGGATTGTGACACACACAGGCTGTCCAATGGCGTTTGTGACACACACGCTGTCCAAAGGGGTTTGTGACACACACCATGTCTAATGGGGTTTGTGACACGCACACTGTCCATGGGTTTTTGTGACACACACGCTGTCCAACGGGGTTCTTGACACACACGCTGTCCAGTGGGTTTTGTGACACACACACTCTCTCCCATGGGGTCTGTGACACACTCACTGTCCAATGGGGATTGTGACACACATGCTGTCCAATGGGTTTTGTGGCATACAAACTGTCCAAAGGGGCTTGTGACATACAAGCTGTCCAATAGGGTTAGTGACACACACACACTGTCCAATGGGGATTGTGACACACACACACTGTCCAATGGGGTTTATGACACACAAGCTGTCCAATGGGGTTTGTGACACACACACTCTGTCAAATGGGGTTTGTATCACACACCCTGTTCAAAGGGGATTGTGGCACACACGCTATCCAATGGTGCTTGTGACACACACGATGTCCAATGGAGTTCGTGACACACACCCTGTCCAATGGGGTTTTTGACACACACACTCTGTCCAATGGGTCTTGTGACACACACGCTGACACACGTGGTTCGTGAACACACACGATGTCCAGTGGGGTTTGGGACACACACACTGTCCAATAGGGTTCGTGACAGACACACGATATCCAATGGGGTTTGTGACACACACACTTTAATGGGGTTTGTGACACACACTCTATCCAATGGGTTTTGTGACACACACACTTTCCAATGGGGATGGTGACACACACACGGTGTCCAATGGTGTTTGTGACGCACACGCTGTCCAATGGGGTTTGTGACACAGACGCTGTCCAATGGGGATTGTGTCATACACACTGTCCAATAGGGTTCGTGACACACACACGCTATCCAATGGGTTTTGTGACACGCACAATTTCTATTGGGTTTGTGACACACACAGTCTGTCCAATGGCACTTGTGACACACACGCTGTCCAATGGCGTTCGTGACACACACTCAGTCCCTGTGGTTTGTGACACACACACTGTCCAATGGCGATTGTGACACACACAAGCTGTCCAATGGGGTTTGTGACACACACACGGTCCAAAGGGGTTTCTGACACAAACGATGTCCAATGGGGTTTGTGACGCGCACACTGTCCATGGGTGTTTGTGACACACACGCTGTCCAGTGGGGTTTGTGACACACACACTGTCTAATGGGTATTGTGACACACACACGCTGTCCAGTGGGGTTTGTGACACACACACTGTACATTGGGTATTGTTACACACACACGCTGTCCAGTGGGGTTTGTGACACACACGCTGTCCTGTGTGTTTTTTGTCACACACAATGTCCAATAGTGTTTGTGACACACACACGCTATCCAATGGGGTTTGTGACACATACACTTTCCAATGGGGTTTGTGACACACACACTCTGTCCAATGGTGCTTGTGACACACACGCTGTCCAATTGGGTTTTTGACACACACACTGTCCAGTGGGTTTTGTGACACACAAACTATCCAATGGGGATTGTGACACACACAAGCTTCCCTATGGGATTTATGTCACACACGCTGTCCAATAGGGTTAGTGACACACACACCCAGTCCAAAGGGTTTTGTGACACACACGCTGTCCAATGGGGATTGTGACACACACGCTGTCCAATGGGGTTTGTGACACACACACTCTGTCCAATGGGTCTTGTGACACACACACTCTCCAATGAGATTCGTGACACACACACTCTGTCCAATGGGTCTTGTGACACACACACTGTCCAATGGGGTTCTTGACACACACGCTGTCCAGGGTGGTTTGTGACACACACACTGTTTAATAGGGTTTGTGACACACACACTCTGTCCAATGGGGTTTGTGACACACACATGCTGTCACATGGGGTTTGTGACACACACACTGACCAATTAGGTTTGTTACACAAACACTGTCCAATGGTGTTTGTGACACGCATGCTGGCCAATGGGTTTTGTGACACACACACTGGCCAGGAGGGTTTTTGACACACACACGCTATCTAATGGGGTTTGTGACACATACACTTTCCAATGGGGTTTGTGACACACACTATGTTCAATGGGGTTTGTGACATGCACACTGTCCATGTGTTTTTGTGACACACACACTGTCCAGTGGGGTTTGTGACACACATCACTGTCCAAAAGGGTTTGTGACACACACGCTGCCCAGTGGGGTTTGTGACACACACTCTGTCCAATGGGGTTTGTGACACACACAGTGTCCACGGGGGTTTGTGACACACACGCTTTCCAATGGGGCTTGTGACGCACACGCTGTCCAGTTGGGTTTGTGACACACTGTTACAGAGGCAACCCACAGGTCAATTTAAGGGACAACAAGGTCCAGAAACAACTTTTATTAGACCGGCGACGAACAGGGTTTTAGCACTCCAAAATTGACTTAAATGCATTTTCGGATATCAGTGGAGGAAATTATTGAGAGGGGCGGTCCACAGAGTGCATGCACGTGGCTTCACTCAAAACAATGCCGGAGCCGCCCCTTAGTCCCGGAGGAGTACTCACTTTCCTAAACATGGTGTGGGATTATTTTTATAGAGATACACGTACTCGTGGTGAGTACGGAAAGTGTGCACTCACGATTCCGCGAGAGTAAACTTATAATACGCTCGCATCCTGCGAGAGTTATTTTACACATGCAAATGTGCACGGAATCCTACACGTGCTTATGTGGAAGCACGGGAGGAAAATACACTCGCGATTGTGCGAGGGGCTCTCGGCAGCCACTCGCGATTGTGCGAGGAATAAAATACTTGTGCAAATGTGCACGGAAAGGAAAATAACCCGCGATTCTGCGAGGATTAATTTTACACGCGCTCATATGGAGTGCGGAAAGTTATACGTGCAAATGTGCACGAAAAGTATAAAAATACTCGCAATCCTGCGAGAAGTTTGCTTACACCCGTGGCGGCGAGGCAAGCGGAGTCCCCATCCCAGGGAGGGGGGCTCTCGGCGGCAGCATCTTGCTCATGCACCGAGAGACCCGCGGCAAATGGGCGGAGTCTCGATGAGAGTCCCGTTCTTATACTGGCTGATCAGATCTGACTGTAGGCACTCTAGAAGCTTCTCTGCACCCCCACACTGGCTGTGTGTGCCCCTGAAGCCTCCAAACATCCCCCACACTGGGCGCGGCTCAGTGTGCCTTGGCACGCCCTTCTTCTAATGTCCCAGGAGCCAGGGTGCTCTGGGCCAAACAAAAGAAGCTGTTAGCCTCAAGTAGTAGAGAAAGGGGGAGATGTGCCACAGTGAAGGAGGGAGGGGGGTTGCATTCTGCGACAGCTTGTGACACACACGCTGTCCAATAGTGTTTGTGACACACACTCTGTCCCATGGGGTTTGTGACACACAGACTGTCCAATGGGGATTGGGACACACACACACTGTCCAATGGGGTTTGTGACACACACACTGTCCAATGGGGTTTGAGAAACACACACTGTCCAATGGGGATTGTGACACACACGCTGTCCAATGGGTCTTGTGACACACATGCTGTACAATGGGGTTCGTGACACACACGCTGTATAGGGGGGTTTGTGACACACACACTCTGTCCAATGGTGCTTATGACACACACGCTGTCCAGTGGGGATTGTGACACACACGCTGTCCAATTGTATTTGTGACATACACACACTGTCCCATGGGCTTTGTGACACACACACGCTGTCCAATGGGTTTTGTGACACACACACTGTCCTAAGGGGTTTGTGACACACACGCTGTCCAATGGGGTTTGTGACACACACGCACTGTCCAATGGGGATTGTGACACACACACGCTGTCCAATAGGGTTTATGACACACACGCTGTCCAATGGGGTTTGCGACACACACACTGTGTCCAATGGGGTTTGTGACACACACGCTGTCCAATTGGCTTTGTGACACACACACCATGACCAATGGGTCTTGTGACACACAAGCTGTCCAATGGATTTCGTGACACACATGCTGTCCAGTGGGTTGTGTGACACACACACTGTCCAATAGGGTTTGTTACACACACAGGCTATCCAATGGGTTTTGTGACACACACACTGACCAATGGGGATTGTGACACACACGCTGTCCAATGGGTTTCGTGACACACACGCTGTCCAGTGGGTTTTGTGACACACACACTGTCCAATAGGGTTTGTTACACACCACACTGTCGAATGGGGTTTGTGACACGCACACTTTCTAATGGGGTTTGTGACGCGCACACTTTCACAGTATCACAGTATCACAGTATCACAGTATGTTTGGGATTGGAAGGGACCTCAAAAGATCATCCAGTCCAATCCCCCTGCTGGAGCAGGAACGCCCAGGTGAGGTCGCACAGGAACATGTCCAGGCGGGTTTTGAATGTCTCCAAGGAAGGAGACTCCACAACCTCCCTGGGCAGCCTGTTCCAGTGCTCTGTCACCCTTACTGAGAAGTTTTTTCTCAAATTTAAGCGGAACCTCTTGTGTTCCAGCTTGATCCCATTACCCCTTGTCCTATCATTGTTTGCCACCAAGAAGAGCCTGGCTCCATCCTCATGGCACTCACCCTTTATATATTTATAAACATTAATGAGGTCCCCCCTTAGTCTCCTCTTCTCCAAACTAAAGAGACTAAGCTCCCTCAGCCTTTCTTCCTAAGGGAGGTGCTCCACTCCCTTAATCATCTTCGTTGCCCTACGCTGGACCCTCTCCAGCAGTTCCCTGTCCTGCTGGAACTGAGGGGCCCAGAACTGGACACAATATTCCAGATGTGGTCTCACCAGGGCGGAGTAGAGGGGAAGGAGGACCTCTCTCGATCTACTAGCCACCCCCCTTCTAATACACCCCAGGATGCCATTGGCCTTCCTGGCCACAAGGGCACAGTGCTGGCTCATGGTCATCCTGTTGTCCACCAGGACCCCCAGGTCCCTTTCCCCTACACTGCTCTCTAATATGTAATTTCCCAAACTATACTGGAACCTGGGGTTGTTCCTGCCCAGATGCAGGACTCTACACTTTCCATTGTTAAATTTCATTAGGTTATTATTGTGACACACAAACGCTGTCCAATGGTGTTTGTGACACACACGATGTCCAATGGGGTTTGTGACACAGACGCTGTCCAATGGGGATTGTGACATACACACTGTCCAATAGGGTTTGTGCCACACACATGCTATCCAGTGGGGTTTGTGACACGCACACTTTCTAATGGGGTTTGTGACACACACACGCTAGCCAATGGGGTTTGTGACACACACATGCTATCCAAAGGGGTTTGTGCACGCACACTGTCCATGGGTGTTTGTGACACACATGATGTCCAATGGGGTTTGTGACACACACGCTGTCCAATGGTGTTTGTGACACACACGCTGTCCAATGGGGTTTGTGACACAGACGCTGTCCAATGGGGTTTGTGACACACACACTTTCCAATGGGGTTTGTGACACGCACATTTTCTAATGGGGTTTGTGACACACACACGCTAGCCAATGGGGTTTCTGAGATACACACTCAGTCCCATGGGGTTTGTGACAAACACACTGTCCAAAGGGGATAGTGACACACACACAATATCCAATGGGTTTTGTGAAACATACACTTTCCAATGGGGTTTGTGACACACACACTCTGTCCAATGGTGCTTGTGACACACACACTGTCCAAAGGGGTTTCTGACACGAACGATGTCCAATGCGGTTTGTGACACGCACACTGTCCATGGGTGTTTGTGACACACGCGCTGTGCAGTTGGGTTTGTGACAAACACACTGTCCAATGGGGTTTGTGACACACATAGTGTCTAATGGGTATTGTTACACACACGCTGTCCAGTAGGTTTTGTGCACACAAACTGTCCAATAGGGTTTTTGACACACAAACGCTATCCAATGGGGTTTGGGACACGCACACTGTTCAATGGGGTTTGTGACACACACAGTGTCCATGGGTGTTTGTGACACACACGCTATCCAGTGGTTTTTTTTGACACACACTCTCTGTCCAATGGGCTTGTGACACACACGCTGTCCAATAGTGTTTGTGACACACAGTCTGTCCCATGGCGTTTGTGACACACACACTGTCCAATGGGGCTTGTGAGACACACGATGTCCAATGGTGTTTGTGACACACACGCTGTCCAATGGGGCTTGTGAGACACACGCTGTCCAATGGGGTTTGTGACACACATGCACTGTCCAATGGGGTTTGTGACACGCACACTGTCCAATGGGGTTTGAGAAACACAAACTGTCCAACGGGGCCTGTGACACACACTCTGTCCAATAGTGTTTGTGACACACACACGCTGTCCAATGGTGTTTGTGACACACACGCTGTTCAATGGGGTTTGTGACAGAGACGCTGTCCAATGGGGATTGTGACACACACGATGTCCAATGGTGTTTCTGACACGCACACTGTCCATGGGTGCTTGTGACACACAGGCTGTCCAGTGGAGTTTGTGACACACACACTGTCCAATGGGGTTTTTGACACACACACTGTCCACGGGGGTTTGTGACACACACGGTGTCCAATGGGGATTTTGATACACACAATGTCCAATGGTATTTGTGACACACACGCTGCCCAATGGTGTTTGTGACACGAATGCTGTCCAATGGTGTTTCTGACACACAAGGTGTCCAATGGGGACTGTGACACACACGCTGTACAATGGGGTTTGTGACACACACGTTGTCCAATGGGGATTGTGACACACAGGCTGTCCAATGGGGTTTGTGACACACACACGCTGTCCAATGGGATTTGTGACATACACGCTGTCCAATGGGGTTTGTGACACACACGATGTCCAATGAGGTTTGTGTTATGCACACTGTCCATGGGTGTTTGTGACACACACGTTATCCAGTGCGTTTTGTGACACACAAACTGTCCAATGGGGTTTGTGAAACACACGATGTCCAATGGGGTTTGTGACACGCACACTGTCCATAGGGGTTTGTGACACACACGCTGTCGATTGGGGTTTGTGACACACACACTGTTCAATGGAGTTTGCGACACACACGCTCTCCAATGAGATTTGTGACACACACACTATCCAATGGGGTTTGTGACACACTTGCTGTCCAGTGGGTTTTGTGACACACAAACTGTCAAATAGGGGTTTGTGAAACGTACACTTTCCAATGGGGTTTGTGACACACATGCTGTCCAAAGGGGTTTGTGACACACACGATGTCCAATGGGTTTTGTGATACTCACACTGTCCATGGGTATTTGTGACACACTGTGTACAGTGGAGTAACTGACACACACACTGTTCAGTGCGTTTTGTGACACACCCACTCTGTCCAATGGGCTTTTGACACACACGCTGTCCAATGGTGTTTCTGACACGCACACTGTCAATGGGTGTTTGTGACACACACGCTGTCCAGTGGGGTATGCGACACACACAGTATCCAAAAGGGTTTGTGACACAAACACTGTCCAATGGGTTTTGTGACACACACGCTGTCCAATGGGGTTGTGACACAGAAATTGTACAGCGGGATTTGTGACACACACACTCTCCAATGGGGTTTGTGACACACACAATATACAGGGGGTTTTTTGACACTCACACTGTCCAATGGGGTTGTAACACACACGGTGTCCGATGGGTTTTGTGACACGCACACTATGTCCAATGGGGCTTGTGACACATACGCTGTCCAACGGGGTTCTTGACACACACGCTGTACAGTGGGGTTTGTGACACATACACTGTCCAATGGGGTTTGTGACACACACACAGTGTCCAATGGGGTTTGTGACACACACACGCTGTCCAATGGAGATTGCGACACACACACGCTGTCCAATGGTGTTTGTGACACGCACACTGTCCAATGGTGTTTGTGACACACACGCTGTCCAATGGGGAGTGTGACACACACGCTGTACAGTGGGGTTTGTGACACACACGCTGTCCAATGGGGTTTGTGACACACATGCTGTCCAATGGGGTTTGTAACACAAACAGGCTATCCTATTGGGTTTGTGACACACAAACTTTCTACTGGGGTTTGTGACGCATACACGCTATCCAATGGAGTTTGTGACACAGACACGTGCCAATGGGGTTTGTGACACACACACGCTTTCCAATGGTGTTTGTGACACACACAGTCTTCCAATGGTGATTGTGACACACACATGCTGTCCAATGGGGTTTGTCACACACACACTGTCCAATGGGGTTTGTGACCCACACTCTGTCCAATAGGGTTGTGACACAAACACTCTATCCAATGGGGTTTGTGACACACACACTCTCCACTGGGGTTTGTGACACACACGTTGTCCAATGGGGTTTGTGACACACACACGCTATCCAATTGGTTTTGTGACACACACACTTTCAATTAGGGTTTGTGACAAACACGCTATCCAATGGGATTTGTGACACACACGCTGTCCAATGGGGTTTGTGACACACACGCTGTCCAATCGGGATTGTGACCTACAGACTGTCCAATAGGGTTAGTGACACACAAACGGTATACAATGGGGTTTGTGACAGGCACACTTTCTATTGGGGTTTGTGACACAGACATGCTGTCCAATGAGGTTTGTGAACACAAAATCTGTCCAGTGGGGTTTGTGACACACACACTGTCCAATGGGTTTTGTGACACAGACATGCTGTCCAATGGTTATTGTGACACACACGCTGTCCACTTGGGTTTGTGACACATACACTCTGTCCAATGGGGCTTGTGACATACACGCTGTCCAAAGGTGTTTGTGACACGCACGCTGCCCATGGGTGTTTGTGACACACACGCTGTCCAATGGGACTTGTGCGAACACGCTGCACAGAAGTGTTTGTGACACACACACACTATCCAATGTTGTTTGTGACACATACATTTTAAACGGGGTTTGTGACACACTCGCTGTCCATTCGGTATTGTGACAAAAACACGCTGAGCAATGGGGTTTGTGACACACACGCTAACGAATGGGGATGGTGACACTCACGCTGTCCAGTGGGTTTTGTGACACACACACTGTGCAATGGGTATCGTGACACACACACTCTGTCCAATGGTGCTTGTGATACACATGCTGTCTAATGGGGTTCGTGACACACACGCTGTCCAATGGGTATTGTGACACACACACTCTCTCCAATGGGGTTTGTGACACACACACTGTCCAATGGGGATTGTGACACACACACGCTGTCCAGTGTGGTTTGTGACACACACGTTGTCCAATGGAGTTTGTGACACACACGCTATCTAATGGGGTTTCTGTCAAGCACGCGGTCCAATGGGGTTTGTCACACACACACTCTCCAATGGGTATTGTGACACACACCGTCCAATGGTGCTTGTGACACACACGTTGTCCAATGGGGTCCGTGACACACACTCTGTCCCACGGGGTTTGTGACACACACACGCTGTCCAATGGGGTTTGTGACACACACACGCTGTCCAATGTGGTTTATGACACGCACTCTGTCCAATGTCTTTGTGATAAACACGCTGTCCAAAGGGGTTTGTGACACACACACTCTGTCCAATGGGCCTTGTGACACACATGCTGTCCAATGGGTTTCGTGACAGACACGCTATCCAGTGGTGTTTGTGACACACACACGCTATCCAATTTGGATTTTGACACACACACATTCTAATGGGGTTTGTGACACACACGCTATCCAATGGGTTTTGTGACACACACACTGTCCAAATGGGATTGTGACAAACACACGCTGTCCAATGGTGCTTGTGACACACACGCTGTCCCATGGGGTTGGTGACACACACACTTTCCAACGGTGTTCGTGACACACACTCTGTCCCATGGCGTTTGTGACACACACACGCTATCCATTGGGGTTTAAGACACACACACTTTCCAATAGGGTTTGTGACATCACACACGCTATCCAATGGGGTTTGTGACACACACGCTGTCCAATGGGTTTTGTGACACACACACTGTGCAATGGGGCTTGTGAAACACAAACTCTGTCTAATGGGTCTTGTGACACACATACGCTGTCCAATGGGGATTGTGACACACACACTGTCCAATGGTTCTTGTGACACAAACGCTGAATAATGGGGTTCGTGACACGCACGCTGTCCAGTGGGTTTTGTGACACACTCACTGTCCAATGGGGTATTGACACACACACTGTCCACGGGGGTTTGTGACACACACACTGTCCATTGGCGTTCGTGACACACACAGGGTCCAGGGGGGGTTGTGACACACACGCTGTCCAATGCGGTTTGTGACACACACACTGTCCAATGGTTATTGTTACACACACACGCTGCCCAATGGGGTTTGAGACACATACACTTTCCAATGGAGTTTGTCACACACACGCTGTCCAATGGCGTTTTGACACGCACACTGTCCATGGCTGTTTGTGACACACAAGCTGTCCAGTGGGGTTTGTGACACACACACTGTCCAATGGGGCTGGTGACACACACACTATCCAATGGGTTTTATGACACACACGCTGTCCAATAGGTTTTGTGACACACACACTGTCCAATAGGGTTTGTGCCACACACACGCTATCCAATGGGGTTTGTGATGACTACACTTTCCAATGGGGTTTGTGACATACACACTCTGTCCAATGGCGCTTGTGAAACAAACGCTGTCAAATGGGGTTCGTGACACACACTCTGTCCCGTGGTGTTTGTGACACACACGCTGTCCAATGGTGTTTCTGACACACACACTGTCCAAAGGGGTTTGTGACACACACGATGTACAACGGGGTTTGTGACACGAAAACTGTCCATGGGTGTTTGTAACACAGACGCTGTCCACTGGGGTTTGTGACACGCACAGTGTCCACGGGGGTTTGTGACACACACACAGTCCAAAGGGGTTTGTGACACGCACACTGTCCATGGGTGTTTGTGATACACACGATTTCCAAAGGGGATTGTGACATACACGCTGTCCAATAGGTTTTCTGACACACATACTATCCAATAGGGTTTGTTACACACACACTCTATCCAATGGTGCTTGTGACACACACGGTGTGCAAAGGGGTTTTGTGACACAGACGGTATCCAATGGGGCTTGTGAAACTCACACTGTCCATGGGTGTTTGTGACACACACTGTGTCCAATGGCGTTCGTGACACACACAGTGTCCACGTGGGATTGTGACACACACACTGTCCACTGGGGATTGTGACACACACACTGTCCAGGGGGGTTTGTGAGACACACACTGTCCAATGGCGTTCGTGACACACACAGTGTCCACGGGGGTTTGTTACACACACACTATCCTATGGGTTTTGTGACACACACACACATTGTACAATGGGGATTGTGATACACACAAGCTGTCCAATGGTGTTTGTGACACAGACATGTTATCCAATGGGGATTGTGACCTACACACTGTCCAATAGGGTTTGTGACACAAACACTCTGTCCAATGGGGATTGTGACACACACACAGTCCAAAGGGGTTTGTGACACACACGCTGTCCAGTGGGTTTTGTGACAAAAACATTCTTTCAAATGGGCTTGTGACACACATGCTGTGCAATGGGTATTGTTACACACACACGCTGTTCAATGGTGTTTGTGACACACATGCTTTCCAATGGGGCTTGTGACACATACGCTGTCCAATGGGGCTTGTGACACAAACGCTATCCAATGGGGTTTTTGACACAGACGCTATCCAATGGGGAATGTGAAATACAAACTGTCCAATAGGGTTTATGACACACACATGCTATCCAATGGGGTTTGTGACACATACACTTTCCAATGGGCTTTGTGACACACAAACTCTGTCCAACGGCGCTTGTGACACACACGCTGTCCAATGGGATTCGTGACACACACTCTGTCCCATGGGGTTTTTGACGCACACACTATCCAATGGGGTTTCTGGCACACATACGCTGTCCAATGGGGTTTGTGACACACACACGCTGTACAATGGGGTTTGTTACACACACACTGTCCAAAGGAGTTTGGTCACAGACAATGTCTAATGGGGTTTGTGACACGCACACTGTCCATGGGTGTTTGTGAAACACACGCTGTCCAATGGGGTTTGTGACACACAGAGTGTGCAAAGAGGTTTGTGACACACACGATATCCAATGGGGTTTTTGATACACACACACTGTCCAATGGGGATTGTGAAACACACCCGCTGTCCAATGGGGTTTGTGACACACACACTGTCCAATGGGTATTGTGACACACACACTCTGTCCAGTGGCGCTTGTGACACACACGCTGTCCAATGGGGTTCGTGACACACACTCTGTCCCATGGGGTTTGTGACACACACACTATCCAATGGGGTTTGTGGCACACACACGCTGTCCAATGGGGTTTATGACACACACATTGTCCAAAGTGGTTTGTGACACAGACAATGTCCAATGGGGTTTGTGACACACACGCTGTCCAATGGGGATTGTGACACACGCGCTTTCCAATGGAGTTCGTGACACACACACTATCCAATGGGGTTTTGACACACACGCTGTCCACTGGGCATTTTGACAGAAACGCTGTCCAATGGGGTTTGTGACACACACACTGTCCAATGGTGTTTCTAACACACATGCTGTCCAATGGGGTTTGTGAAACACACGCTGCCCAATGGGTATTGTGACACACACACACTGTCTCATGGGGCTTGTGACATACGCACTGTCCAATGCGGATTGTGACACACACACTTTCTAATGGGGTTTGTGACACAGACACTATCCAGTGGGGTTTGTGACACACACGCTGTCCAGTGGGTTTTGTGACATACACACTGTCCAATGGGGATTGTGAAACAAATACCCTCCAATGGGTTTGTGACACAAACTCTGTCCAATGGGGTTTGTGACGCAAACACTGCCTAATGGGTACTGTGACAGACGCACACTGTCCAATGGGGTATGTGACACACACGCAATCCAATGGGGATTGTGAAACACACACTGTTCAATGTGGTTTGTGACACATTCACTCTCCAGTGGGGTTTGTGACACTCACAGTCTGTCCAATGGTGCTTGAGACACACACACTATCCAATTGGCTTGTGACACACACACGCTGTCCAATGGGGTTTTTGACACACACACTATCCAATGGGGTTTGTGACACATACCGTGTCCAGGGGGGTTTGCGACACACACGCTGTTTAATTGGTTTTGTGACACACACACTGTCCAATGGTTATTGTTACACACACACACTATCCATTGCTGTTTGTGACACACACGCTGTCCAGTGGATTTTGTGACACACGAACTGTCCAGTAGGGTTTGTGCCACACACAATACGCTATCCAACGGGGTTTGTGACACATACACTTTCCAATGGGGTTTGTGACACACACACTCTGTCCAATGGTGCTTGTGACACACACGCTGTCCAATGGGATTTGTGACACACACGCTGTCCAGTGGGTTTTGTGACACACACATTCTGTCCAATTGGCTTGTGACACACACGCAGTCCAATGGTTTTTGTGAACACACACACTGTTAAAATGGGGATTGTGACACACACACGATTTCCAATGGGGATTGAGACAGACACTGTCCAAATGGATTTGAGACACACACGCTATCCAATGGGGTTTGTGACACTAACACTGTACATCGGTGTTTGTGACACAGACGCTGTCCAGTGGGGATTGTTGCACACACACTCTCCAGTGGGTTTTGTGACACACACACTGTCCAATGGGTACTGTTACACACACACGCTGTCCAATGGGCTTTGTGACACACAAGCTTACCAATATGGGTTTGTTACACACACACACTGTCCAATAGGGTTTGTGACACACACACTGTCCACTGGGTATTGTGACACACATATGCTGTCCAATGGGGTTTGTGACACACATGCTGTCCAATGAGGTTTGTGAAACAAGCTCTGTCCAATGGGGTTTGTGACACAGACGCTGTCCAATCGGGATTGTGACACACAAGATGTCCAATGGGGTTTGTGACACACACACTGTCCAATAGGGTTTGTGACACACACACGCTATCCAATGGGGTTTGTGACATGCACACTTTCTAATGGGGTTTGTGGCACACACGCTATCCAATAGGTTTTGTGACACACACACACTCTGTCCAATGAGGTTTGTGACACACATGCTGTCCAATGGGGATTGTTACACACTGTCCAATGAGGTTTGTGACACACACACTCTGTCCAATGGGTCTTGTGACACACACTGTCCAATAGGGTTTGTGACACACACGCTATCCAATGGGGTTTGTGACACGCACAATTTCTAATGGGGTTTGTGACACACACGCTATCCAATAGGTTTTGTGACTCACACACTGTCCAATGGTGTTTGTGACAAACACGCTGTCCGCTGTCCATTGGGGTTTGTGACACAGACGCTGTCCATTGGGGATTGTGACATATACACTGTCCAATAGGGTTTGTGACACACACACACCCTATCCAATGGGGTTTGTGAGACACACACTTTCCAATGGGTTTTGTGACACAGACGCTCTGTCCAATGGGGTTTGTGACACACACGCTGTCCAATGGGCTTCGTGACACACACTCTCTCCCATGCGATTTGTGACACACACACTGTCCAAAGGGGTTTGTGACACACACGATGTCCAATGGGGTTTGTGACACGCACACTGTCCATGGGTGTTTTTGACACACACGATGTCCAGTGGGGTTTCTGACACACACACTGTACAACAGGGTTTGTGACACACACACACGGTTTCTAATGGGGTTTGTGACACACACACTGTCCAATGG
This sequence comes from Columba guinea, assembly GCA_032206185.1. Lineage (NCBI taxonomy): Eukaryota > Metazoa > Chordata > Aves > Columbiformes > Columbidae > Columba > Columba guinea. Next base: position 2,651,899 of record JAVLUU010000005.1, read on the forward strand.
GGTTTGTGACACACACACTGTCCAATGGGGATTGTGACACACACACGCTGTCCAATGATGTTTGTGAGACACACGCTGTCCAATGGGGTTTGTGACACATACACTGTCCAATGGGAATTGTTACACACACACGTTGTCCAATGGTGTTTGTGACACACACGCTATCCACTGGGGCTTGCTACATACACGCTATCCAACTGGGTTTGTGACACACACACTATCCAATGGTGTTTGTGACACACACAATCTCTCCAATGGGTATTGTGACATAAACACGCTGTCCAATGGGGTTTGTGACACACACGCTGTCCAATGGGTATTGTTACACACACACACGCTGTCCAGTGGATTTTGTGACACACACACTGTCCAATAGGGCCAGTGACATACACACGCTATACAATGGTGTTTGTGACAAATACACCTTCCAATGGGGTTTGTTGCACACACACTCTGCCCAATGTTGCTTGTGACCCACACACTCTGTCCAATGGGCTTGTGACTCACACACTGTCCAATGGGGTTTGTGAAACTCACACTGTCCATGGGTTTTTGTGACACACACACTATCCAGTGGATTTTGTGAAATACACGCTGTCCAATGGGGTTTTAACACACACGCTGTCCACTGGGGATTGTGACACACACACTGACCAGGAGGGTATGTGACACACACACGCTATCCAATGGGGTTTGTTACACACACAGTGTCCAATGGAGATTGTGACACACAAGCTGTCCAATGGGGCTTGTCACACACACTGTCTAATGGGGTTTGTGAGACACACACACTGTCCAATGGGGATTGTGAAACACACACGCTGTCCAATGGGGTTTGTGACACACACGCTGTCTCGTGGGGTTTGTGACACACACACTGACTAATTGGGTTTCTTACACACACACTGTCCATTGGTGTTTGTGACACACACGCTGTCCAATGGGATTCGTGACATACACGCTGTCCAATGGCATTTGAGACACACACTGTCTAATGGGGTTTCTGACACTACACGCTGTCCAATGGGGTTTTTGACACACACACTGACCAGGAGGGTTTGTGACACACACGGTGTCCAATAGGGTTTGTGACACAAACTCTGTCCAATGGGGAATGTGACATACACGCTGCCCAGTGGGGTTTGTGACACATACACTCTGTCCAATGTGGCTTATGACACACACGCTGTCCAATGGGGTTTGTGACACATATGCTGTCCATTGGGTTTTATGACACACACACTATCCATTAGGGTTTGTGACAGAGACACGCTATCCAATGCGGTTTGTGACACATACACTTTCCAATGGGGTTTGTGAAACCACACTCTCTCCAATGGTGCTTGTGACACACACGCTGTCCAGTGGGTTTTGTGACACACACACTCTGTCCAATGGGCTTGTGACACACACGCCGTCCAATTGTGTTTGTGACAAACACTCTGTCCCATGGGGTTTGTGACACAGACGCTGTCCAATGGGGATTGTTAACTACACGCTCTCCAATAGGGTTTGTGACACACACATGCTATCCAAAGGGGTTTGTGACACACATACTTTCTAATGGGGTTTCTGACACACACACGCTATCCAATGGGGTTTGTGACGCACACTTTACAATGGGGTTTGTGACACACACACGCTATCCAATGGGGTTTGTGACACGCACACTTTATAATGGGCTTTGTGACACACACACTCTATCCAAAGAGGTTCGTGAAACACATACTTTCTAATGGGTTTTTGACTCACACACGCTATCCAATGGGGTTTGTGACACACACTTTCCAATGGCGTTTTTGACACACACACGCTGTCCCATGGGGTGTGTGACACACACACTCTCCAATAGGGTTTGTGACAGAAACACTCTGTTTAATATTTCTTGTGACACACAAGCTGTCCAAAGGGGTTCGTGACACCCACGCTGTCCAATAGGGTTTGTGACATCACACACACTATCCAATGGGGTTTGTGACAAAAACGCTATCCAATGGTTTTTGTGACACACACAGTCTAACGGGGATTGTGACACACACACGTTGTCCATTGGGGTTTGTGACACACACACTTTCCAATGGAGTTTGTGACACACACTCTTTCAAAAGGGGTTTGTGACACACACACTATACAATGGTGTTTGTGACACTCATACTTTCTAATGGTGTTTGTGACACGCATGCTGTCCAACGGGGTTTGTGAAACACACACTGACCAGGAGGGTTTGTGACACACACACGCTATCCAATGGGTTTTGTGACACACAAGATATCCAATGGGGTTTGTGACACACACGCTGTCCGATGGGGATTGTGACACACACGCTGTCCAATGGGGGTTGTGACACACACAGTGTCCACGGTGGTTCTGACACAGACGCTGTCCAATGGGGTTTGTGACACACACACTCTGTCCCATATTTCTTAGTGACACACAAGCAGTCCAAAGGGGTTCGTGAAACACACGCTGTGCAGTGGAGTTTGTGACACACACACTGTCCAATAGGGTTTGTGACATCACACACACTATCCAATGGGGTTTGTGACACTCATACTTTCTAATGGTGTTTGTGACACGCATGCTGTCCAATGGGGTTTGTGAAACACAAACTGACCAGGGGGGTTTGTGACACACACACTCTGTCCAATGGCGCTTGTGACACACACGCTGTCCAATGGGTTTTGTGAACACACACGCTGTCCAATGGGTTTTATGAGACACACACTGTCCAATAGGGTTTGTGACACACACACGCCATCCAGTGTGTGACATACACTTTCCATTGGGGATTGTGACACACACACTCTGTCCAATGGGTTTTGTGACACACACACTGTCCAAAGGGGTTTCTGACACACACGCTATCCAATGGGGTTTGTGACACTCACACTGTCCACGGGTTTTTGTGATACACAGACTGTCCAATGGGGGTTTGACACACACGCTGTCCACTGGGGATAGTGACATACACACTGTCCAGGGGGGTTTGTTACACACACGCTGTCCAATGCGGTTTTCGACACACTCGCTGCAAATGGGTATTGTTAAACACAAACTCTGCCCAATATGGTTTGTGACACACACACTGTCCAATGGGGTTTGTGACACACATGCTGTCCAATGGGGTTTGTGACACACACACTGTCCAATGAGGATTGTGACACTACACACGCTGTCCAATGGTGTTTGTGAACACACACGCTGTCCAATGGGGTTTGTGACACAGACGCTGTACAATGGAGATTGTGAAATTCAAACTGTCCAATAGGGTTTGTGACACACACATGCTATCCAAAGGGGTTTGTGAAACACACTTTCCAATGGGGTTTGTGACACACACGCACGCTGTCCCATGGGGTTTGTGACACACACGCTGACCAATTGGGTTTGTTACACACACACTGTGCAATGCTGTGTGTGACACGCATGCTTTCCAATGGGTTTTGTGAGACACACACTGACCAGGAGGGTTTGTGACACTTACACACGCTATCCAATGGGGTTCGTGACACACACTCTGTCCCATGGGGTTTGTGACACACACACTATCCAAAGGGGATTGTGACACAGACGATGTCCAATGGGGTTTCCGACACGCACACTGTCTATGGGTGTTTGTGACACACACGCTGTCCAATACGGTTTGTGACACACAGAGTGTCCTATGCGTATTGTGACACAAACACACTGTCCAATGGGGTTTGTAAAAACACACGCTGTCCAATGGGGATTGTGACACACACGCTGTCTAATGGGGATTGTGACACACACGCTGTCCAATGGGGTTTGTGACACACACACTCTGCCCAATTGGGTTTGTGACACATACACTGTCCAGAGGGGTTTCTGACACACACACTGTCCAATAGGGTTTGTGACATCACACACGTTATCCAATGGGGTTTGAGACACACACTCTTTCTAATGGGGTTTGTGACACACACGCTATACAAGGGGTTTTGTGACACACACACTGTCCAATGGGGATTGTGACACACACACTCTGTCCAGTGGTGTTTGTAACACACACACTTTCCAATGGGTTTTGTGACACGCACAACTTCTAACGGGGTTTGTGACACACACACACTATCCAATGTGGTTTGTGACACGCATACTTTCTAAAGGGTTTGTGACACACACACTTTACAAAGGGGTTTGTGACAGACACACGCTGTCCCATGGGGTTTGTGACGTATGCTGTCCAATGGGTTTTGTACACACACACTCTATCCAATGGGGTTTGTGATACATACGCTTTCCAATGGGGTTTGTGACACACACACTGTCCAGGGGGGTTTGTGACACACACGCTGTCCAGTGGGTTTTGTGACACACACACTGTCCAATGGGGATTGTGAAACACACACGCTGTCCAATGGTGTTTGTGACACAGACGCTGTCCAATGGGGATTGTGACCTACACTCTGTCCAATAGGGTTTGTGACACACACATTATCCGAAGAGGTTTGTGACACACACGCTGCCAATGGGGTGTGTGACACACACACTCTGTCCAATAGGGTTTGTGACACACACAATTTCTAATGGTTTTCCTGACACACACACTATCCAATGGGCTTTGTGACACACACGCTGTCCAATGGGGTTTGTGACACATACACTCTGTCCAATGGGGCTTGTGACACACACGCTGTTCAATAGGGTTTGTGACACACAAACTCTGTACAATGGGTCTTGTGAAAACCACGCTGTCCAATGGGTTTTTTGAACACACACGCTATCCAATGGGGTTTGTGACACATACACTTTCCAATGGGGTTTGTGGCACACACACTCTGTCTAATGGTGCTTGTGACACACACGCTGTCCAATGGAGTTCGTGACACTCACGCTGTCCAATGGGGTTCGTGACACTCACGCTGTCCAATAGTATTTGTGACACACACACTGTGCAATGGGTTTGTGACACAGAGACGCTGTCCAATGGGGCTTGAGAGACTCACACTGTCCATCCGTGTTTGTGACACACACACTGTCAAGTGGGTTTTGTCACACATACACAGTCCAGTGGGGTTTTGACACACACGCTGTCCACTGGGGATTGTAACACACACACTGTCGAGGGGTGTTTTTGACACACACACTGTCCAATGGCGTTCGTGACACACACAGTTTCCACGGGGGTTTTTGACAAACACGCTATCCAATGGGTTTTGTGACACACACACACATTGTCCAATGGGGATTGTGACACACACACGCTGTCCAACGGTGTTTGTGACACACACGCTGTCCAATGTCGTTTGTGACAGAGACGCTGTGCAATGGGGATTGTGACCTACACTCTGTCCAATAGAGTTTGTGACACACACATGCTATCCAATGGGGTTTGTAACACAAATACTTTCTAATGGGGTTTTTGACACACACACGCTATCCAATGGGGTTGGTGACACAAACACTTTCCAATGGGGTTAGTGACACACACACTCTGTCCAACGGCGCTTGTGACACACACTTAGTCCCATGGGGTTTGTGACACACGCACTGTCCAATGGGGATTGTGACACACAGACGCTGTCAAATGGGGTTTGTGACACACACACTGTCCAATATGGTTTGTGACATCAAACACGTTATCCAATGGGATTTGTGACACACACATGCTATCCAATGGGGTTTGTGACACACACGTTGACCAACTGGGTTAGTTACACACAGACTGTCCAATAGTGTTTGTGACACGCATGCTGTCCAATGGGTTTTGTGACACACACACTGACCAGGAGGGTTTGTGACACACACAGGCTATCCAATGGGTTTTGTGACACATACACTTTCCAATGGGGTTCGTGACACACACTCTGTCCCATGGGGTTTGTGACACACACACTGTCCAATGGGGATTGTGACACATACGCTGTACAATGGGGTTTGTGACACATACAATCTGTCCAATTGGGCTTGTAACACACACTCTGTCCAATGGGGTTTGTGACATGCACACTGTCCATGGGTGTTTGTGACACACACGCTGTCCAATTGGGTTTGTGACACACACACACTGTCCAATGGGTTTTGTGACATACACGCTGTCCAATGAGGATTGTGACACACACGCTGTCCAATGGGGTTTGTGACACATACACTCTGTCCAATTGGAATTGAGAAACACACACGCTATCCAATGGGGTTTATGACACACACACTGTCTAACGGGGATTGTGACACACACACGCTGCCCCATGGGGTTTGTGACACACACGCTGACCAATTGGGTTTGTTACACACAGACTGTCCAATAGTGTTTGTGAGACGCATTCTGTTCAATGGGTTTTGTGAAACACAGACTAACCATGAAGGTTTGTGACACACACAGGCTGTCCAATGGGTTTTGTGACACATACACTTTCCAATGGGGTTCGTGACACACACGCTGTCCAGTCGGTTTTGTGACACACACACTGTCCAATGGGGTATGGACACACACACTCTGTCCAATGTGGATTATGATACACACGTTGTCCAATGGAGTTTGTGACACACACGCTGTCCAGTGGGTGTTGTTACACACACACTGTCCAATAGTGTTTGTGGCACACATGCTGTGCAGTGGGTTTTGTGACACACAAAGACTGTCCAATGGTCTTGTGACACACTTGCTGACCAATGGGTATTGACACACAGACGCTGTCAAATGGGGTTTGTGACACACACACTGTCCAATGGGGATTGTGACACACACGCTGTCCAATGGGGTTTGTGACACACACGCTGTCCAATGGGCTTTGTGACACACACACGCTGTCCAATGGGGTTTCTGACACACACGCTGTCCAACGGGTTTTGTGATACACACACTGACCAGGAGGTTTGTTACACACACATGCTGTCCCAATAGGTTTGTTACACAGTCGCTGTCCAATGGGATTTGTGACACACACGCTGTCCAGTGGGTTTTCTTACAAACACACTGTCCAATAGTGTTTGTGACACACACACGCTGTCCAGTGGAGTTTGTGACACAAACACTGTCCAATGGGGATTGTGACACACACACGCTGTCCAATGGGGTCTGTGACACACACACTGTCTAAAGGGGTTTGTGACACACACCCTGTCCAATGGGGTTTGTGACACACAAACTGACCAGGAGGGTTTGTGACACACACACTCGGTCCAATGGATTTTGTGACACACACTCTCTCCAGTGGGGTTTATGACACACACGCTGTCCAATGGGGTTTGTGACAAACACGCTGTACAATGGGGTTTGTGACACTCACACGCTATGCAATGCCGATTGTGACACGTACACTTTCCAGTGGGGTTTGTGACACACACGCTGTCCAATGGGGTTTGTGACACGATCTCTGTCCAAAGGGGTTTGTGACACAAACACTGTCCAATGGGTTTTGTGACAGACACACTCTGTCCAATGGTGCTTGTGTCACACTTGCTGACCAATGGGGTTTGGGACACATACACTGTCCAATGAGGTTTGTCACATACATGCTGTCCAATGGGGTTTGACACACACACTCTGCCCAGTGGGGTTTGTGACACACACGGAGTCTAATTGGGATTATAACAAACACCCTGTACAATGGGGTTTGTGACACACATACTCTGTCCAATGGTGTTGTGGCAAACACGCTGTACAATGGGGTTTGTTGCACACACATACTATCCATTGCGGTTTGTGGCACATACACGCTATACAATGCGCTTTGTGACACATAAACTTTCCAATGGGGTTTGTGACACACTCGCTGTCCAATGGGGTTTGTGCCACAAACTCTCGCGAAACGGGTTTGTGACACACACACGCTGTCCAATGGGGTTTGTGACACACGCTGTCTAATGGGGATTGTGACACACACACTCTGTCCAAAGGTCTTGTGATACACACGCTGTCCAATGGGGTTTGTGACACACACACGCTACCCAATGCGGTTTGTGACACATACACTTTCCAATGGGGTTTATGACAAACACGCTGTCCAATGGGGTTTGTGACACAAACTCTGTCCAATGGGGTTTGTGACACACACACTGTCCTATCGGGTTTGTGACAACACTCTGACCAATGTCTATTGTGACACACACGTGTCCAATGGGGTTTGTTACACATGCACTCTGTCGAATGCGGCTTTTGATACACACGCTGTCCAATGGGATTTGTGACACACATGCTGTCCAATGTGGTTTGTGACACACACACTGTCCTATAGTGTTTGTGACACACACACACTATCCAATGGGGTTTGTGACACACACACTCTGTCCAATGGTGCTCGTGACACACACACTGTCCAAAGGGATTCGTGACACACTTGCTGTCCAATGGGTATTGTGACACAAACACGCTGTCCAATGGGGTTTGTGACACACACACTGTCCAATGGGTTTTCTGACACACACGCTGTCCAATGGGGTTTGTGACACAAACACAGTCCAATGGGGATTCTGACACACACACGCTGTCCAATGTGGTTTGTGACACACACACTGTCCTATAGTGTTTGTGACACAAACACGCTATCCAATGGGGTTTGTGACACACACACTCTTTCCAATGGTGCTCGTGACACACACAGTGTCCAAAGGGATTCGTGACACACTTGCTGTCCAATGGGTATTGTGACACACACACGCTGTCCAATGGGGTTTGTGACACACACACTGTCCAATGGGTTTTCTGACACACACGCTGTCCAATGGGGTTTGTGACAAAAACACAGTCCAATGGTGTTTGTGACACACACGCTGTCCAATGGGGTTTGTGACACACACACTGTCCAATGGGGTTTCTGACACACACACGTTATCCAATGGGTTTTGTGACACACACTCTCTCCAATGGGGTTTATCACACACACTCTGTCCAATGGGGTTTGTGACAGACACACTGTACAATAGGGTTTGTGACACACACAGGCTGTCCAAAGGGCTTGTGACAAACACGCTGTCCAATGGGTGTTGTGACACACACACGCTGTCCAATGGGGTTTGTGACACACACCGTCCAATGGGGTTTGTGACACACATGCTGTTCAATGGGGTTTGTGACACCCACACTTACCAGGAGGTTTGTGACACACACACGCTGTCCAAAGGGCTTGTGACAAACACACTGTACAATGGGGTTTGTGACACACACACGCTATCCAATGCGGTTTCTGACACATATACTTTCAAATGGGTTTTGTGACACACACGCTGTCCAATGGGGTTTCTGACATGAACTCTGTCCAAAGGGGTTTGTGAGAGATACACTGTCCAATGGGGTTTGTGACACACACACTGTCCAAAGGGTTTTGTGACACACAGACTCTCTCCAATGCTGCTTGTGTCACACTCGCTGACCAATGGGGTTTGGGACACATACACTGTCCAATGGGGTTTGTCACACACACTCTGTCCAATGTGGTTTGACACACACACTCTGCCCAATGGGGTTTGTGACACACACGCTGTCCAATGGGGATTATGACAAACAATCTGTACAATGGGGTTTGTGACACACACGCTGTCTAATGGGGATTGTGACACACACACGCTGTCCAATGGGATTTGTGACACACACACTGTCCAAAGGGGTTTGTGACACACACGCTATCCAATGGGGTTTGTGATACTCACACTGTCCATGGCTGTTTGTGACACACACGCTGTCCAGTGGGTTTTGTCACACACACACTGCCCAAAGGGGTTTTGACACACACGCTGTCCACTGGGGATTTTGACACACACACTGTCCAGGGGGGTTTTTGACACACACACTGTCCAGTGGTGTTTGTGACACAGACGCTGTGCAATGGCGTTTGTGACACAGACGCTGTCCAATGGCGTTTGTGACAAACACACTGTCCAATGGGTTTTGTGACACACATACGCTATTCAATGGGGTTTGTGACACGCACACTTTCTAATGGGGTTTGTGACACACACGCTGACCAATTGGGTTTGTTACACACACACTGTCCAATGGGGTTTGTGGCACACACGCTGTCCAATGGGGTTTGTGACATACACAACGACCAGGGGGTTTGTGACACACACATGCTGTCCAAAGGGGTTTGTGACACACACGCTGTCCAATGGCGTTTGTGACAAACACACTGTCCAATGGGGATTGTGACACACACACGCTGTCCAATGGGGTTTATGACTACACACGCTATCCAATGGGGTTTGTGATACTCACACTGTCCATGGGTGTTTGTGACACACACGCTGTCCAGTGGGTTTTGTCACACACACACTGCCCAAAGGGGTTTTGACACACACGCTGTCCACTGGGGATTGTGACACACACACTGTCCAGTGGTGTTTGTGACACAGACGCTGTCCAATGGCGTTTGTGACACAGACGCTGTCCAATGGCGTTTGTGACAAACACACTGTCCAATGGGTTTTGTGACACACATACGCTATCCAATGGGGTTTGTGACACGCACACTTTCTAACGGGGTTTGTGACACACACGCTGACCAATTGGGTTTGTTACACACACACTGTCCAATGGGGTTTGTGGCACACACGCTGTCCAATGGGGTTTGTGACATACACAACGACCAGGGGCTTTGTGACACACACATGCTGTCCAAAGGGGTTTGTGACACACACGCTGTCCAATGGCGTTTGTGAGAAACACACTGTCCAATGGGGATTGTGACACACAAACGCTGTCCAATGGGGTTTATGACTACACACGCTGTCCAATGGGGTTTGTGACACACACACGCTGTCCCATGGGGTTTGTGACACGCACACTGTCCAATGGGGATTGTGACACACACACGTTGTCCAATGGGGTTTGTGACACACACGATGTCCAATGGGGTTTGTGACACGCACATTGTCCATGGGTGTTTGTGACACACACGCTGTCCAGTGGAGTTTGTGACACAGACACACTGTCCAATGGGGTTTGTGACACACGTAGTGTCCACGGGGGTTTTTGACACAGACGCTGTCTAATGGGGTTTGTGACACACACACTGTACAATGGGTATTGTTACACACACACGCTGTCTAATGGTGTTTGTGACACACACGTTGTCCAATGGGGCTTGGAACACACACGCTGTCCAATGGGCTTTGTGTCACACACACTATGTCCAATGGGTCTTGTGACAAACACGCTGTCCAATGGGGTTTGTGAACACGCACGGTGTCCAGTGGGTTTTGTGAGACACACACTGTCCAATGGGGTTTTGACAGACACGCTGTCCACTGGGGTTTGTGACACACACACTGTCCAAAGGGGTTTGTGACACACACGATGTCCAATGGGGTTTGTGACACTCACACTTTCAAATGGGGTTTGTGACACACACGCTATCCAATGAGATTTGTGACACACACGCTGTCCAAAGGCGTTTGTAACACAGACGCTCTCCAATGGGGATTGTGACACACACACTGTCCGATAGGGTTTGTGACACACAGACGCTGTCCAATGGCATTTGTGACACACACTTTCCAATGGGGTTTGGGATACCCACATGCTGTCCCCTGGGGTTTGTTACGCACACACTGTCCAATGGGGATTGTGACACACACGCGCTGTCCAATGGTGTTTGTGACACACACAGAGTACAAATGGGTTTGTGATACACACGATGTCCAATGGGATTTGTGACACACACACTGTCCAATGGGGTTTATGACTACACACGCTGTCCAATGGGCTTTGTGACACACACACGCTGTCCCATGGGGTTTGTGACAAACACACTGTCCACTGGAAATTAACACACACGCTGTCCACTGGGGATTGTGAAACACACACTGTCCAATGGTGTTCGTGAAACACACAGTGTCAACGGGGGTTTGTGACACACACACTGTCCAATGGGGTTCGTGACACACACGCTGTCCAATGGGGTTTGTGCCATGCACGCTTTATAATGGGGTTTGTGACACACACACATTATCCAATTGGGTTTATGACACACAAGGTGTCCAATTGGGGTTTGTGACACACACGCTGTCCAAGAGTGTTTGTGACATCACACACGCTATCCAATGGGGTTTGTGACACACACACTGTCCAATGGGGATTGTGACACACACACGCTGTCCAATGGTGTTTGTGACACAAACACGTTCCAATGGGGTTTGTGACACGCACACTTTCTAATGGGGTTTGTGACACAAACACGCTATCCAATGTGGTTTGTGACACGCATACTTTCTGAAGGGGTTTGTGACACACAGACGCCGTCCAATGGTGTTTGTGACACACACACTTTCCAACGGGGTTTGTGACTCGCACACTTTCTAATGGGGTTTGTGACACAAACATGCTATCCAATGTGCTTGTGACACTCATACTTTCTAATGTGGTTTGTGACACACACACTGCCCGATGGTGTTTATGACATGCATGCTGTCCAATGGGTTTTGTGACACACACACTGAAAAGGAGGTTTTGTGACATCACACACGCTATCCTATGGTGCTTGAGACACACAGTCTTTCTAAAGGGGTTTGTGACACACACGCTATCCCATGGGTTTTGTGGCACACACACTGTCCAATGGGGATTGTGACACACACATGCTGTCCAATGGTGTTTGTGACACACACACGCTATAGAATGGGATTTGTGACACGCATACTTTCTAATGCGGTTTGTGACACACACAATGTCCAATGGGGTTCGTGACACACACATTGTCCACGGGGGTTTGTGACACACACGCTGTCCAATCTGGTTTGTGACACACTCACTGTCCAATGGGTATTGTTAAACACAAACTCTGTGCAATGGGGTTTGTGACACACACACTGTCCAATGGGGTTTGTGACATGCACACGGTATCCAGTGGGGTTTATGAAACACACGCTGTCCAATAGGATGTGTGATACACACACACTGTACAATAGTGTTTGTGATACACATGCGCTATCCAATGGGTTTTGTGACACACACTCTGTCCAATTTGTCTTGTGAATAACACGCTGACCAATGGGGTTTGTAAACACAGACGGTGTCCAGTGGGTTTTGTGACACAGACACTGTCCAATAGGGTTTGTGACACAGACACGCTATCCAATGGCTTTTGTGACACCCACACTGTCCAATGGGGATTGTGAAACACAGACGCTGTCCAATGATGTTTTTGACACACACGCTGTCTAATGGAGTTTGTGACACAGACGCTGTCCAATGGGGATTGTGACCTACACACTGTCCAATAGAGTTTGTGACACACAGACGCTATCAAATGGGGTTTGTGACACGCACACTTTATAATTGGGTTTGTGACATACACACGCTATCCAATGGGGTTTGTGACACACACACTGTCCAATGGGGTTTGTGACACACACGCTGTCCAATGGGGTTTGTGACACATACACTCTGTCCAATGTGGTTTGTGACACACACACTGTCCAAAGGGGTTTGTGACACACACACTGTCCAATGGGTATTGTTACACACACATGCTGTCCAATGGGGTTTGTGACACACACGCTGTCCAATGGGGTTTGTGACACATACACTCTGTCCAATGTGGTTTGTGACACACACACTGTCCAAAGGGGTTTGTGACACACACACTGTCCAATGGGTATTGTTACACACACATGCTGTCCAATGGGGTTTGTGACACACACGCTGTCCTATGGGGCTTGTGACACACACACGCTGTCCAATGGGGTTTGTGACACACACAAGCTGTCCAATGGGTATTGTGAAAAATGCACGCTGTCCTATGGGGTTTGTGACACACACAATGTCCAATGGGTATTGTTTAAACACACACGCTGTCCAATGGTGTTTTTGCCACACACGCTGTCCAATGGGGATTGTGACACACACACTCTGTCCAATGGTGCTTGTGACACACACACTCTGTCCAATGGGCTTGTGACACACATGCTGTCCAATGATGTTTGTGACTCACACACTGTCCAATGGAGATTGTGACACACACACGCTGTCCAATGGGGTTTGAGTACACACACACTGTCCAAAGGGGTTTGTGACACACACGCTATCCAATGGGGTTTGTGACACTCAGGCTGTCCATGGGTTTTTATGACACACACGCTATCCAGTGGGTTTTGTGAAATACACACTATCCAATGGGCTTTTGACAAACACGCTGTCCACTGGGGATTGTGACACACACACTGTCCAGGGGTGTTTGTGACACACTCACTGTCCAATGGGTATTGTTAAACAAAAACTCTGTCCAATATGGTTTGTGACACACACACTGTCCAATGGGGCTTGTGATACACACACTGTCCAATGGGTATTGTTGAACACAAACTCTGTCCAATGGTGTTTGTGACACACACACTGTCCAATGGTGTTTGTGACACACACGCTGTCCAATGGGGATTGTGACAAACACGCTGTCCAATGGGGATTGTGAATTCACACGGTGTCCAATGTGGTTTGTGAAACATACAGTTTCCAATGGGGTTTGTGACACACACTCTCTGTCCAATGGTGCTTGTGACAGACACGCTGTCCAATGGGGTTCGTGACACACGCGCTGTCCAGTGGGTTTTGTTAAACACATACTTTCCAATGGGGTTTGTGACACACACTCTGTCCAGCGGCGCTTGTGACACACACGCTGTCCAATGGGGTTCATGACACACCCTTGTCCCATGGGGTTTGTGACACACACACTGTCCAATGGGGATTGTGACACACACATTGTCCGAAGAGGTTTGTGACACAAACAACATCCATTGGGTTTTGTGACACGCACACTGTCCAAAAAGGGTTTGTAACACACACGATGTACAACGGGGTTTGTGACACGCACACTGTCCACGGGTGTTTGTGACACACACGCTGTCCACTGGGGATTGTGACACACACACTGTCCAATGGCGTTCGTGACACACACAGTGTCCACGGTTGTTTGTGACACACACTCTGTCCAAAGGGGTTTGTGCCACACACGATGTCCAATGGGGTTTGTGACACGGACACTGTCCATGGGTGTTTGTGACACACACGCTCTCCAGTGGGGTTTGTACACCGACACTGTCCAATGGGATTTGCGACACACACAGTGTCCCCGGGGGTTTGAGACACACACGCTGTCCAATGGGGTTTGTGACAGACACACTGTCCAATGGGTATCGTTACACATACACGCTGTCCAATGGTGTTTGTGACACAAACTCTGTTCAATGGGGATTGTGACACACACGATGTCCAATGGGCTTTGTGACACAACCACACTGTCCAGTGTGGTTTGTGACACACATGCTGTCCGATGGGGTTTGTGACACACACACTGTCCAATGGGTATTGTTACACACACACTCTGTCCAATGGTGTTTATGACACACAAGCTGTCCAATGGTGTTTGTGACACACACACGCTGTCCAATGGGGTTTGTGACACACATGCAGTCCAATGGGTTTTTAACACACATGCTGACCACTGGGGATTGTGACACACACTGGAAAGGGGGGTTTGTGACACGCACACTGTCCAATGGCATTCGTGACACACACAGTGTTCACGGGGGTTTGTGACACACACACTGTCTAATGGGTATTGTTACACACACGCTGTACAGTGGATTTTGTGACACACACATTCTGTCCAATGGGCTTGTGACACGCACGCTTTCCAATGGTGTTTGTGACACACACACTGTCCAATGGGTATTGTTACACACACACGCTGTCCAATGGGTTTTGTGACACACACACTGTACAAAGGGGTTTGTGACACACACACTGTCCAATGAGGTTTGTGACACGCACACTGTCCGTGGGTGTTTGTGACACACACGCTGTCCAGTATGTTTTATGACACACACTGTCCAGTGGGGTTTTGACACACATGCTGTCCACTGGGGATTGTGACACACACACAGTCCAATGGGGTTTGTGACACACATAGTGTCTACGGGGGTTTGTGACACACACGCTGTCCAATCGGTATTGTTACACACACGCAGTCCTATAGGGTTTGTGACACAAACTCTGTCCAATGGGGTTTGTGACACACACGCTGTCCAATGGGGATTGCGACACACACACTGTCCAATGGGTTTTGTGACACATACGCTCTGTCCAATGGGTCTTATGACACACACGCTGTCCGATGGGGTTCGTGACACACACGCTGTCCAGTGGGTTTTGTGACACGCACACTCTGTCCAAAGGGCTTTTGAGACACACGCTGTCAAATAGTGTTTGTGACAAAAACTCTGTCCCATGGGGTTTGTGACACACACACTGTCCAATAGGGATTGTTACACACACATGCTCTCCATGGGGTTTGTAAAACACACGATGTCCAATGGGGTTTGTGACACTCACACTGTACATGGGTGTTTGTGACGCAAACGCTGTCCAATGGAGTTTATGACACACACACGCTATCCAATGGGTTTTGTGACACATTCACTTTCCAATGGGTATTGTGACACACACACTGTCAAAAGGGGTTTGTGACACACACGCTGTCCAATGAGGATTGTTACACACATGCTGTCCAATGGGCATTTTGACCTACACTCTGTCCAGTAGGGTTTGTGACACACACACGCTATCCAATGGGGTTTGTGACACGCACACTTTATTATGGGGTTTGTGACAGATACACGCTGTCCCATGGGGTTTCTGACACACACGCTGACCAATTGAGTGTGTGACACTCACTCTGTCCAATGGGGTTTGTGACACACACATTTTCTAATGGGGTTTGTGACACGCACACTTTCTAATGGGCTTTATGGCACACACACGCTATCCAATGGGGTTTGTGACACACACATGTACCAATGGGGTTTGTGACACGCACACTTTCTATTGCGGTTTGTGACACACATGATGTCCAATGGGGATTGTGACACACACACGCTATCCAATGGGGTTTGTGACACACATGCTGTCCAATGGGGTTTGTGATACACAAACACAGTCCAATGGCGATTGTGACACAGACACGCTTTACAATGGGGTATATGACACACACGCTGTTCAATGGGGTTCGTGACACACACACTTTCCAAACGGGATTGTGTCACACACACACAGTCCAATGGGGATTGTGACACACAAACTCTGTCCAATGGGGTTTGTGAGACACACACTGTCCAAAGGGGTTTGTGAAACACACGATGTCCAGTGGGGTTTGTGACACAAACACACTGTCCAAAGGGGTTTGTGACACACACGCTGTCCAATGGGGTTTATGATACACACACTTTCAAATAGGGTTTGTGACACACACAGGCTTTCCAATGGGTCTTGTGACACACAAGCTGTCCAATGGGGTTCTTGACACACACGCTGTCCCGTAGGGTTTGTGACAAACACACGCTATCCAATGGGGTTTGTGACACACACACGTTCCAAAGGGGTTTGTAACATGCACGTGTTATCCAATAGGGTTTGTGACACATACACTTTCCATTGGGGTTTGTGACACACACACTCTGTCCAATATCGCTTGTGACACACACGCTGTCCCATTGGGTTTGTGACACACACACTGCCAGTGGGGATTGTGACACACACACGCTGTCCAAGGGGGTTTGTGACACACACACTGTTTAAAGGGGTTTGTAACACAGATGATGTCCAATGGGGTTTGTGACACACAAACACTGTCCGATGGGGATTGTGACACACACACCGTGTCCAATGGGGTTCGTGACACACACACTTTCCAAAGGCGTTTTTGACACACATGATGTCCAATGGGGTTTGTGATACGCACACTGTAAATAGGTGTTTTTGACACACACGCTCTCCAGTGGGGTTTGTGAGACACAAACTGTCCAATGGGGTTTGTGACACACATGCTGTCCAATGCGTATTGTGACATCACACACGCTGTCCAATGGGGTTTGTGACACACGAATACTGTCCAATGGGGATTGTGACACACACACGTAGTCCAATGGGGTTTATGACACACACGCTGTCCAATGGGGTTTGTGACAGACACACGCTGTCCAATGGGGTTTATGATACACACACTTTCAAATGGGGTTTGTGATACACACGCTGTCCAATGGGTTTTGTGACCTACACACTGTCCAATGGGGTTTGTGACACGCACACTTTATAATGTTGTTTGTGACACACACACTCTGTCCCATGGGCTTTGTAACACACACACTGTCCAATGGGGTTTGTGACACACACACTGTCCAATGGGGTTTGTGACACACACTCTGTCCCATGGGCTTTGTAACACACACACTGTCCAATGGGGTTTGTGACACACACACTGTCCAATGGGGTTTGTGACACACACGCTATCCAATGGGGTTTGTGACAAACACACTAACCAGGAGGGTTTGTGACACACACACGCAGTCCAATGGGGTTTGTGAGACACACACTGTCCAAAAGGATTTGTGACACACATGCTGTCCAATGGCGTTTCTGACACACAGACACACTGTCCAATGGGTATTGTGACACACACACGCTGTCCAATGTGGTTATTGACACACACTCTTTCCAAAGGGGTTTGTGACAGACCTGATGTCCAATGGGGTTTGTGACACGCACAATGTCGATGGGTGTTTGTGACTCACACACTGTCCAGTGGGGTTTGTGAGACACACACTGTCCAAAAGGTTTTGTGACACACACACTGTCCAATGGGGTTTGTGACACACACACTGTCTACGGGGGTTTGTGACACACACGCTGTCCAATGGGTTTTGTGACACATACACTGTCCAATGGGTATTGTTACACACACACGCTGTCTAATGGTGCTTGTGACACGCACACTGTCCATGGGTGTTCGTGACACACACACTATCCAGTGGGTTTTGAGAGACAAACACACTGTCCAATGGGCTTGTGACACACACGCTGTCCAATAGTGTTTGTGACACACACTCTGTCCCATGGGGTTTGTGACACACACACTGTCCAATGGGGATTGTGACACACACACTGTACAATGGGGTTTGTGACACACACACGCTATCCAATGGTGTTTATGACACACACACTGTTCAAAGGGGTTTGTGAAACACACGATGTCCCACGGGCTTTGTGACACGCACGCTGTCCATGGGTGTTTGTGACACACACGCTGTCCAGTGGGGTTTGTGACACACACACTGTCCAATGGGGTTTGTGACACACACGCTGTCCAGTGGGGTTTGTGAAACAAACTCTGTCCAATGGGCTTGTGACACACACGCTCTTCATGGGGTTTGTGACACACACAAGCTGTCGAATGCTGTTTGTCACACACTCTGTCCAATGGGGTCTGCGACAGACACGCTGTCCAGTGAGGATTGTGACATGGACGATGTACAATGTGGTTTGTGACACACACAGTCTGTATAAAGTTTTTGTGACAAAAACGCTGTACAACGGGGTTTGTGACACACACACGCTATCCAATGCTGTATTGTGACATAGACACTTTTCAATGGGGTTTGTGACACAGACGCTGTCCAATGGGGTTTGTGACACAAACTCTGTCCAATAGGGTTTATGACACACACACTGTCCATTAGGGTTTGTGACACACAGACGCTATCCAATGGGGTTTGTTACACATACACTTTCCAATGTGTTTGTGACACAAACTCTGTCCACTGGGGATTGTGACACACACACTGTCCAGAGGGGGTTGTTACACACACACTGTCCAATGGGGTTTCTGACACACACACTGTCCAATGGGTATTGTTACACACACACGCTGTCATATTGTGGTTTGTGACACACACGTTGTCCAATGGGGACTGTGAGACACACGCTGTCCAATGGGGTCTGTGGCACACACACTCTGTCCAATGTGGCTTTTGACACACACGCTGTCCAATGGGGTATGTGACATACATGCTGTCCAGTGGGTTTTGTGACACATACACTGTCCAATAGGGTTTGTGACTCACACACGCTATCCAATGGGGTTTGTGACACACACACTGTACAAAGGGGTTTGTGACACACACACTGTCCAAAGGGGTTAGTGACACACACGATGTCCAATGGGGTTTGTGACACGCACGCTGTCCAACGGCGTTTGTGACACAGACGCTGTCCAATGGGGATTGTGACACGCACACTTTCTAATGGGGTTTGTGACACAGACACGCTATCCAATGGCGTTTGTTACACAAACACTGTCTAATGGGGTTTCTGACACACACGCTGTCCCATGAGGTTTGTGACACTCACACTCTGTCCAATGATTCTTGTGACACACACGCTGTCCAATGGGGTTTGTGACACACACACTGTCCAATAGGGTTTGTGACACACACACTGACCAGGAAGGATTGTGACACACACACACTGTCCAATGGGTATTGTGACACACACACGCTGTCCAATAGGATTTGTGACACACACACTGTCCACGGGGTTTTGTGACACACACACTCTGTTCAATGGGCTTTTGACAAACACGCTGTACAAAGGGTTTGTGACTCACACACGCTATCCAATGAGGTTTGCGACACACATGCTGTCCAATGGGGTTTTTGACACACAAGCTGTCCAGTGGGGTTCGTGACACACAGGCTGTCCAATGGGGTTTGTGACACACACGCTGTCCAATGGGGTTTGTGACACACACGCTGTCCAGTGGGGTTTGTGACACACACACAGTTCAATGGGGTTTGTGACACACACACGCTATCTAATGGGGTTTGTGACACACACGCTATCCAATGTGTTTTGTGACACACACACTCTGATCAATGGGTATTTTGACACACACGCTGTCCAATGGGGAATGTAACACACACGCGCTGTCCAATGGGGTTTGTGACACATACACTTTCCAATGGGGTTTGTGACACCACACTCTGTCCAGGGGTGCTTTTGACACACATGCTGTCCAATGGGGTTCGTGACACACACACTGTCCAATGGGAATTGTGACACACACACGCTGTCCAACGGGGTTTGTGACACACACATGCTATTCAATGGGGATTGTGACACACGCACTGTCCAATGATGTTTGTGACACACACTCGGCCTAATGGGCTTTGTGACACACACACGGTGTCCAATGGCGTTTGTGACACACACGCTGACAATGGGGACTGTGACATACATCCTGTCCAATAGGGTTTGTGACACGCAAAATCTATCCAATGGAGTTTGTGACACGCACACTTTCCAATGGGGTTTGTGACACGCACACTTTCTAATGGGGTTTGTGACACACACACGCTATTCAATTGGGTTTGTGAGACACACACTTTCCAGTGGGGTTTGTGACACACACACTTTCCAATGGCGCTTGTGACACACACGCTGTTCAATGGGGTCCGTGACACACACGCTGTCCACTGGGTTTTGTGACACACACACTCTGCCCAATGGGCTTGTGACACACACGCTGACCAATGGGGTTTGTGACAGAGACGCTGTCCAATGGGGATTCTGTCATACACACTGTCCAGTAGGGTTTGTGACACACACGCTGTCCAGTGGGGTTTGTGACACACACGCTGTCCAATGGGGTTTGTGACACACTCAATGTCCAATGGGGATTGTGACACACACAGTGTCCACGGGGGTTTGTGACACACATGTTGTCCAATGGGGTTTTTGACACACGCACTGTCCATTGGGTATTGATACACACACACACTGTCCCATGGTATTTGTGACACGCATGCTATCCAAAGGGTTTTGTGACACACGCACTCTCCAATGGGGATTGTGACACACACACTGTCCAATGGGGTTTACAACACACACACACTGTCCAATGGGGATTGTGACACACACACTCTGTCCAATGGGGTTTATGACACACACGCTGTCCAATGGTGTTTGTGACACACACACACGGTCCAAAAGGGAATGAGACACAGACGCTATCCAATGGGGACTGTGACATACACATTCTCCAATGGGGACTGTGACACACACACTTTCAAATGGGTTTTGTGACACGCACACTTTTTACTGGGGTTTGTCACACACACACGCTATCCAATGGGGTTTGTGACACACACATGATATCCAACGGGTTTTGTGGCACACACACGCTGTCCAATGGGGTTTGTGACACAGACACACTGTCCAATGGGATTCGTGACACACACGCTGTCCAATGGGGATTGTGACACACACGCTCTGTCCAATGGGTATTGTGACACACGCACGCTATCCAATAGTGCTTCTGACACACACTCTGTACAATGGGGTTTGTGACACACACGCTGTCCAATGGGGATTGTGACACACTCTATGTCCAATGGGTTTGTGACACACACAATCTGTCCAATGGGGTTTGTGACACACACGCTGTCCAATGGGGATGATGACACACACGCTGTCCAGTTGGGTTTGTGACACACACACTGTCCAATGGGGTTTGTGACACAAACAGTGTCCAAGGGGGTTTGTGACACACACGCTGTCAAATGGGGATTGTTACACACACACTGTCCAGGGGGGTTTGTGACACACACACTGTCCAAAGGGGTTTGTGACACACACATGCTATCCAATGGGGTTTGTGAAACACACGCTGTCCAGTGGGGTTTGTGACACACACACTGTCCAATGATGATTGTGACACACACAGTGTCCACGGGGGTTTGTTACACACACGCTGTACACTGGGGATTGTGATACACACACTGTTCAGGGGGGTTTGTGACACACACACTGTCCAATGGTGTTCGTGACGCACACAGTGTCCACGGGTGTTTGTGACACACATGCTGTCCAATGGGGTTTGTCACGCACACTGTCCAATGGGTACTGTTATTCACACACGCTGTCCAATGGGGTTTGTGACACACACACTGTCCATAGGGGTTTGTGACACACACGATGTCCAATTGGATCTGTGACACGCACACTGTCTAAGGGTGTTTGTTACACACACGCTGTCCAGTGGGGTTTTTGACACACTCACTGTCCAATGGAGATTGTGACACACACAGTGTTCACGGTGGTTTGTGACACACGCTGTCCAATGGGGTTTGTGACACACACACTGTCCAGTGGGTATTGATACACACACACGCTGTCCAATGGTGTTTGTGACACACACGCTGTCCTATGGGGCTTGTGACACACACGCTGTCCAATGGTGTTTGTGACACACACACGCTACTCAATGGGGCTTGTGACACACACACACTGTTCAATGGTGCTTGTGACACACACGCTGTCCAATGGGATTCGTGACACACACGCTGTCCAGTTGGTTTTGTGACACACACACTCTGTCCAACGGGTATTGTGACACACACGCTGTCCAATGGGAAATGTGGCACACACACTGTCCAAAGGGGTTTGTGATACGCACGGTGTCCAATGTGGTTTGTGACACACACACGCGGTAAAGTGGGGGTTATGACACGCACGCTGTCCAATGGGGTTTGTCACACACACACTCTGTCCAATGGGTTTTGTGACAAACACGCTGTCCAATGGTGTTTGTGACACACACGATGTCCAATGGGGTTTGTGACACGCACAACGTCCAGTGGGGTTTGTGACACACACACCGTCCAAAGGGGTTTGTGACACACACAGTGTCCACGGGGGTTTGTGACACACACACTGTCCAATGGGATTTTTGACACAGACGCTGTCCAATGAGGATTGTGACATACACACGATCCAATGGGGTTTTTGACACACAAAATCTATCCAATCGGGTTTGTGACACGCACACTTTATAATGGGGTTTGTGACACACCCACGCTATACAATGGGGTTTGTGACACACACACAGGCTATCCAAATGGGTTTGTGACACACACAGTTTCCAATGGGGTTTGTGACACACACACTGACCACGAGGGTTTGTGACACACACACGCTATCCAATGGCGCTTGTGACACACACGCTGTCCAATGGGGTTCGTGACACACTCGCTGTCCCTTGGGTTTTGTGACACACACACTCTATCCAATGGGTTTGTGACACACACGCTGTCCAATGACGTTTGTGACACACAATCTGTCCCATGGGTTTTGCGACACACGCACTGTCCAATGGAGATTGTGACACACACACGTTGTCCAATGGGGTTTGTGACACACATGAGGTCCAGTGGTGTTTTTGACATGCACACTGTCCATGGGTGTTTGTGACACACACGCTGTCCAGCGGGGTTTGTGAGACACACACTGTCCACTGCGTATTGTTACACACACACGCTGTCCTATGGTGCATGTGACACACATACGCTATCCAATGGGTTTCGTGACACATACACTTTCCAATGGGGTTTGAGACACACACACTCTGCCCAATGGTGCTTGTGACACACACGCTGTACAATGGGGTTCGTGACAAACACACTGTACAAAGGGGATTGTGACACACACACGCTGTCCAATGGGGTTTGTGACACACACACTGTCCAAAGGGGTTTGTGAAACACATTATTTCCAATGGGGTTTGTGACACACACACACTGTCCAATGGGGTTTGTGACACACACGCTGTCCAATGGGGTTTATGATACACACACTTTCAAATGGGGTTTGTGACACACACAGGCTTTCCAATGGGTCTTGTTACACACAAGCTGTCCAATGGGGTTCGTGACACACACGCTGTCCAGTGGGGTTTGTGACACACACACGTTCCAAAGTGGTTTGTAACATGCACACGCTATTCAATAGGGTTTGTAACACATACACTTTCCATTGGGGTTTGTGACACACACACTCTGTCCAATATCGCTTGTGACACACACGCTGTCCCATGGGGTTTGTGACACACACGCTGTCCAGTGGGGATTGTGACACACACACGCTGTCCAAGGGGGTTTGTGACACACACACTGTCTAAAGGGGTTTGTGACACAGACGATGTCCAATGGGGTTTGTGACACACAAACACTGTCCAATGGGGATTGTGACACACACACCCTGTCCAATGGGGTTTGTGACACACACACTTTCCAAAGGGGTTTCTGACACACATGATGTCCAATGGGGTTTGTGATACGCACACTGTAAATGGGTGTTTGTGACACACACGCTCTCCAGTGGGGTTTGTGAGACACACACTGTCCAATGGGGTTTGTGACACATACGCTGTCCAATGGGGTTTGTGACACATACGCTGTCCAATGCTTATTTTGATATCACACACGCTGTCCAGTGGGGTTTGTGACACACAAACGCTGTCCAATGGGGATTGTGACACACACACGCAGTCCAATGGGGTTTGTGACAGACAAACGCTGTCCAATGGGGTTTATGATACACACACTTTCAAATGGGGTTTGTGATACACACGCTATCCCATGGGTTTTGTGACATACACACTGTCCAAAGGGGATTGGGACACACACACACTGTCCAGTGGTGTTTGTGAAAAAAACGCTGTCCAATGGGGTTTGTGACACACACAGGCTATCCAATGGGGTTTGTGACACACACGCTGTCCAATGGGATTTGTAACACACACACTGTCCAATGGGGTTTGTGACAAACACATTGTCCAATGGGGTTTGTGACACACACGCTGTCCAATGGGATTTGTGACACACACACTAACGAGGAGGGTTTGTGACACACATACGCTGTCCAATGGGGTTTGTGACACAGACTCTGTCAAACGGGGTTTGTGACACACACACGCTGTCCAATGGAATTTGTGACACACACGCTGTCCAATGGGGTTTGTGACACATACACTGTCTAATGGTGTTTGTGACACACACGTTGTCCAATAGGGTTTGTGACACAACCTCTGTCCAATAGGGTTTTGTGACACACACACTGTCCAATAGCGTTTGTAACACACACATGCTATGCAATGGGGTTTGCGACACGTACACTTTCCAATGGGGTTTGTGAACATCACACTTTCTCCAATGGTGCTTGTGACACTCACGCTGTCCAATGGAGTTCGTGACACACACGCTGACCAGTGGGTTTTGTGACACACACACTCTGTCCAAAGGCCTTGTGACACACAAGCTGTCCAATGGGGTTCGTGACACACATGCTGTCCAGTGGGATTTGTGAAACACACACGCTATCCAATGGGGTCTGTGACACACACACGTTCCAACGGGATTTGAGACACGCACACTTTCTAATGCGGTTTGTGACACACATGATGTCCAATAGTGATTTTGACACACATTCTGTCCCATGGGTTTTGTGACACACACACTTTCTAAGTGGGTTTGTGACACACACCCGCTATCCAATGGGGTTTGTGACACACACACTTTCCAATGGGCTTTGTGACACACACTCGTCGTCCCATGGGGTTTGTGACACACACGCTGTAAAAATGTGTTTGTGACACACATGCTGTACAATGAGGTTTGTGAAACAAACTCTGTCCAATGGGGTTTGTAACACGCACACTGTCCATTTGTGTTTGTGACACACACGCTGTCCAGTGGAGTTTATGACACACACAGTGTCCAATGGGGTTTGTGACACACACGCTGTCCAATGGGGTTTATGACACTTCACACCGTCTAATGGGTATTGTTACACACACGCACTGTCCAATGGGGTTTCTGACACACAGTGTGTCCACGGGGGTTTGTGACACACACGCTGTCCTATGGGGATTGTGACACACACACTGTCCAAAGGGGTTTGTGACACAGACCATATCCAATGGGGTATGTGACACTCACACTGTCCATGGATGTTTGTGACACACAATCTGTCCAGTGGGTTTTGTCACACACACACTGTCCAATGGGTTTTTGACACACACGCTGTCCTCTGGGGATTGTGACACACACACTGTCCAGGGGGGTTTGTGACACACACACTGTCCAATGGGTATTGTTAAACACAAACACTGTCCAATGGGGTTTGTGACACACACACTATCCAATGGGGTTAATGACACACACGGTATCTAATGGGGTTTGTCACACACACACTGTCCAATAGGGTTTGTCACACACAGATGCTATCCAATGGGTTTTGTGACACACACACTGTCCAATGAAGATTGTGACACACACACGCTGGCTAATGGTGTTTGTGACACACACGCTGTCCAATGCGTTTTGTGACACATATGCTGTCCAATGGGGATTGTGACCTACACATTGTCCAAAAGGGTTTGTGACACACACACGCAGTCCAATGGGGTTTGTGACACGCACACTTTATAATGGGGTTTGTGACACACACACACTATCCAATGGGGCTTGTGACACACACGCTTTCTAGTGGGGTTTGTGACACTCACACTGTCCAATGGGGTTTGTGACACACACACTGTCCAAAGTGGTTTGTGACACATACGCTGTCCAATGGGGTTTGTGACACACACACTGTCCAATGGGGATTGTGACACACACACGCTATCCAGTGGGGTTTGTGACACACACACTGTCCAATGGGGATTGTGACACACACACACTGTCCAGTGGGGTTTGTGACACACACACTGTCCAAAGGGGTTTGTGACACACAGGCTGTCCAATGGTATTTGTGAAACACACTGCCCAATGGGGTTTCTGACACACACGCTGTCCAGTGGGCTTTGTGACACACACACTCTGTTCAACAGGGTTTGTGACACAGACACGCTATCCAATGGGGTTTGTGAGACACACACTTTCTAATGGGGTTTGTGACACAAACTCTCTCCAATGGGGTTTGTGACACACACACACTGCAATGGGGCTTGTGACAGACACACGCTGTCCAATGGTGTTTGTGACACACGCTATCCAACGGGGTTTCTGACACACACTTTCCAATTGGGTTTGTGACACACACAAGCTGTCCAATGGGGTTTGTGACACACATGCTGACCAATTGTGTTTGTTACACACACATTGTACAATGGTGGTTGTGACACACATGCTGTACAATGGGTTTTGTGACACACACACTGACCAGGAGGGTTTGTGACACACACACTATCCAACTGGTTTGTGACACATATACTTTACAATGGGATTTGTGACACAGACCCTCTGTCCAATGGCGTTTGTGACACACACGCTGTCCAGTGGAGTTTATAACACACACAGTGTCCAAAGGGGTTTGTGACACACACGCTGTCCAATGGCGTTTGTGACACTCCACACCGTCTAATGGGTATTGTTACACACACGCACTGTCCAATGGGGTTTGTGACACACAGTGTGTCCACGGGGGCTTGTGACACACACGCTGTCCTATGGGGATTGTGACACACACACTGTCCAATGGGGATTGTGACACACACACGCTGTCCAATGCGGTTTGTGACACATACGCTGTCCAATCGGGTTTGTGCCACAAACTCTGTTCAATTATGTTTGTGCCACACACATTGTCCAATGGGAATTGTGACAAACACACGCTGTCCAATGGGTTTTGTGACTCACACTCTGTCCAGTGGATTTTGTGACACACACACTGTCCAATAGGGTTTGTGACACACACACCCTATCCAATGGGGTTTGTGACACACACACTTTCCAATGGGGTTTCTGACACACACACTCTGTCCAATGTTGCTTGTGACACACACGCTGTCCACTGGGGTTCATGACACACACGTTGTCCAATGGGAATTGCGACACACACGCTGTCCAATAGGGTTTGTGACACACACACTGTCCAATGGCGTTCGTGACACACACCGTGTCCACGGGGTTTTATGACACACACACTCTGTCCAGTGGGCTTGTACCACACACGCTGTCCAAAGGGGATTGTGACAAGCACACTGTACAATGGGGTTTGTGACACACACACTCTGTCCAATGAGTTTGTGACAAACACTCTGTACAATGGGGTTTGTGGCACACACGCTATCCAATGGGGTTTGTGTGACACACGCTGTCCAAAGGGGTTTGTGACACACACGATGTCCAATGGGGTTTGAGACACGCACACTGCCCAATGGGGTTTGTGTCACACACTCTGTCCAATGGGGTCTGCGACACACACGCTGTCCAGTGAGGATTGTGACAAAGACGCTGTACAACGGGGTTTGTGACACACACACTCTGTCCAAAGGGCTTGTGACAAACACGCTGTACAATGGGGTTTGTGACACACACACGCTATCCAATGCGGTTTGTGACACAGGCACTTTCCAATGGGGTTTGTGACACAGACGCTGTCCAATGGGGTTTGTGACACACACACGCTGTCCAATGGGGTTTGTGACACATACACTTTCCAATGGGGTTTCTGACACACACACTATGTCCAATGGTGCTTGTGACACACATGCTGTCGAATGGGGTTTGGACACACAGTGTCCAATGGGGTTTGTCACACAAACTCTGTCCACTGGGCATTGTGACACACAGACTGTCCAGGGGTGGTTGTGACACACACACTGTCCAATGACATTCGTGACACACACAGTGTCCACGGGGTTTTGTGACACAAACGCTGTCCAATGGGGTTTGTGACACACACACTGTCCAATGGGGTTTGTGACATACACACTGTCCAGGTGGGTTTGTGACACACACGCTGTCCAATGGTGTTCGTGATACACACAGTGACACAGGTTTTTGTGACACACACACTCTATCCAATGGTCTTGTGACACACACGCTGTCCAATGGGGACAGTGACTCACAAACGCTATCCAATGAGGTTTTTGACACACATGCTGTCCAAAGGGGTAATTGACACACACGCTGTCCAGTGGGTTTTGTGACACACACACTGTCCAATAGGGCTTGTGACACACACAGGCTATCCAATGGGCTGTGTGAAACATACACTTTCCAATGGGGTTTCTGACACACACACTCTGTGCAATGGTGCTTGTGACACACACGCTGTCCAATGGGGTTCGTGACACAAACGCTGTCCAGCGGTTTTTGTGACACACACACTCTGTGCAATGGGCTTGTGACACACACACGCTGTCCAATGCAGTTTGTTGCACACACACTGTCCAATGGGATTTGTGACACACACTGTCCAATGGTGTTTCTGACACAGTCGCTGTCCAGTGAGTTTTGTGACACATACACTGACCAGGAGGGATTGTGACACACACACGCTGTGCAATGGGTATTGTGACACACACACGCTGCCCAATGGGGTTTGTGACACACACACTCTGTCCAATGTGGCTTTTGACACACACGCTGCGCAATGTGGTATGTGACATACAAGCTGTCCAGTGGGTTGTGTGCCACACACACTGTCCAATAGGGTTTGTGACACACACACGCTGTCCAACGGGTTTTGTGACACACACACTGTCCAAAGGGGTTAGTGACACACACGATGTCTAATGGGGTTTTGAACACGCACGCTGTCCATGTGTGTTTGTGACAAACACGCTGTCCACTGGGGTTTGTGACACAAACTATGTCCAATGGGGTTTGTGACACAGACAGTGTCCAATGCGTATTGTAACACACACATGCTGTCTAATAGGGTTTGTGACACACATGCTGTCCACTGGGGTTTGTGACACACACGCTGTCCAATGGGGTTTGTGGCACACACACTGACCAGGAAGGGTTGTGACACACACACGCTGTCCAATGTGGTTTGTGACACACACACTGACCAGGAAGGATTGTCACACACACACACTGTCCAATGGGTATTGTGACACACACACTCCGTCCAATAGTGTTTGTGACACACGCTGTCCAATGGCGTTCGTGATACATACAGTGCCCACGGGGTTTTGTGGCACAAACACTCTGTCCAATGGGCTTGTGACACACACGCTGTCCAATGGGGATTGTGACAAACACGCTGTACAATGGGGTTTGTGACACACACACTCTGTCCAATGGGCTTCTGACAAACACGCTGTACAATGGGGTTTGTGCTCACACACGCTATCCAATGAGGTTTGTGACACACATGCTGTCCAAAGGGGTTTTTGGCACACACGATGTCCAGTGGGTTCTGTGACACACACACTGTCCAATGGGGTTTGTGACATACACACTGTCCAGGGGGGTTCGTGACACACACACTGTCTAATGGCGTTCGTGATACACACAGTGTCCTCGGGGTTTTGTGACACTCACACTCTGTCCAATGGGCTTGTACCACACACGCAGTCCAATGGGGATTGTGACAAACACACTGTACAATGTGGTTTGTGACACACACACTCTGTCCAATGAGCTTGTGACAAACACTCTGTAAAATGGGGTTTGTGACACACATACTGTTCAAAGGGGTTTGTGACACACACGCTGTCCAATGGGGATTGTGACACATACACTCCGTCCAAAGGGTTTTGTGACACACACACTGTCCAAAGGGGTTTGTGACACACACGCTGTCCAATGGGGTTTGTAACACGCACACTTTCCATGGGTGTTTGTGACACACACACTGTCCAGTGGAGTTTGTGAGACACACATTTTCCAAGGTTGTTTGTGACACACACAGTGTCCAAGGCGGTTGGTGACACAAACTCTGTCCAATTGTGTTTGTGACACACACACTGTCCAATGGGTATTGTGACACACACATACTGTCCAATGAGGTTTGTGACACACACGCTGACCAATGAGGTTTGTGACACACACACTGTCCAATGGGAATTGTAACACACACACTGTCCAAAGCGGTTTGAGACACACACGCTATGCAATGGGGCTTGTGACACTCACACTGTCCATGGGTGTTTGTGAGACAGAGGCTGTCCACTGGGGATTGTGACACACACACTGTCCAGGGGGGTTTGTGACACACACACTGTCCAATGGCGTTCGTGACACACACAGTGTCCACGGCGGTTTCTGACACACACAATGTCTAATGGGGTTTGTGACACACACACTGTCCAATGCTGTTTCTGACACACATGCTGTCCAATGGGGTTTGTGACACAAACTCGGTCCACTGGGGTTTGTGTCACACACACTGTCCAATAGGTATTGTTACACACACTCGCTATCCAATGGGGTTTGTGACACACACGCTATACAATAGGGTTTGTGACACACACGCTGTCTAATGGGGTTTGTGACACACACACTCTGTCCAATGGGGCTTGCGACACACACGCTGTCCAGTGGGGTTTGTGACACACACTGTCCAATGGGTATTGTGACACACACACACTGTCCAATGGGGTTTTGTGACACACACGCTGTCCAATGGGGATTGTGACACCACACTCTGTCCAATGGTGCTTGTGACACACACGCTGTCCAATGGGGTTAGTGACACACACGCTGTCCAGTGGGTTTTGTGACACACACACTCTGTCTAATGGGTGTGTGACACACACACGCTGTCCAATGTTTTTTGTGACACCACACTCTGTCCAATGGTGCTTGTGACACACACGCTGTCCAATGGGGTTAGTGACACACACGCTGTCCAGTGGGTTTTGTGACACACACACTCTGTCTAATGGGTGTGTGACACACACACGCTGTCCAATGTTTTTTGTGACACACACTCAGTCCCATGGGGTTTATGACACACACTCTGTCCAAAGGGGTTTGCGACACACAAAATCTGTCCAAAGGGTTTGTGACACACACACGCTGTCCAATAGTATTTGTGACACACATTCTGTACCATGGGGTTTATGACAAAGACGCTGTCCAATGGGGATTGTGTCATACACACTGTCCAATAGGGTTTGTGACACACACATGCTATCCCAAGGGGTTTGTGACACGCACACTTTCTAATGGGGTTTGTGACTCACACATTCTTTCCAGTGGGGCTTGTGATACGCACGCTGTCCAATGGGGTTCGTGACAGACACTCTGTCCCATGGGGTTTGTGACACACACACTGTCCAATGGGGATTGTGACACACACATGCTATCCAAAGGGGTTTGTGACACACACACGCTGTCCAATGATTCTTTTGACACACACACTGTCCAAAGGGGTTTGTGACACACATGCTGTCCAATGGGTTTTGTGACACACACATTGACCAGGAGGGTTTGTGACACACACACGCTATCCAATGGGGTTTGTGACACATACACTTTCCAATGGGGTTTGTGACACACACACTCTGTCCAATGGCGCTTGTGACACACACGCTGTCGAATGGGGTTTGAGACACGTACACTGTCCATGGGTGTTTGTAACACACACAGTGTCCACGGGGGTTTGTGACACACACAATGTCCAATGGGGTTTGTGACACGCACACTTTATAATGGGATTTGTGACACACGCACGCTATCCAATGGGGTTTATGACACACACGCTGTCCAATGGGGATTGTGACACCACACACGCTGTCCAATGGTTGTTTATGACACACACGCTGCCCAATGGGGTTTGTGACACAGACGCTGTCTAATGGGGATTGTGAAATACACACTGTCCAATAGGGTTTGTGACACACACATGCTATCCAATGGGGTTTGTGACAATCATACTTTCTAATGGGGTTTTAGACACACACACGCTGTCCAATGGGGTTTGTGACACACACTATCCAATGGGGTTTGTGACATCCAGTCGCTGTCCCATGGGGTTTGAGACACACACGCTGACCAATTGGGTTTGTTACACACACACTGTCCAATGGTGTGTGTGACACGCATGCTGTCCAATGGGTTTTGTGACACACACACTTTTCCAGGAGGGTTTGTGACACACACACACTATTCAATGGGTTTTGTAACGCATACACGTTCCAATGGGGTTTGTGACGCACACACTCTGTCCAATGGCGCTTGTGACACACACGCTGTGCAATGGGGTTCGTGACACACACTGTGTCCCATGGGTATTGTGACACTCACACTTACCAATGGGGATTGTGACACACAAACACTGTGCAATGGGGTTTGTGACACACACACTGTCCAAAGGGGTTTGTGACACACATGATGTCCCATGGTGTTTGTGACACGCACACTGTCCATGGGTGTTTGTGGCACACACGCTGTCCAGTGGGGTTTGTGATACACACACTGTCCAATGGGGTTTGTGATACACACACTGTACAATGGGTATTGTTAAACACAAACTGTCCAATGGGGTTTGTGACACACACACTTTCCAATGGGGCATGTGACGCACACACGCTGTCCCATTGGGTTTGTGACACACACGCTGACCAACTGGGTTTGTTACACACACACTGTCCAATGGTGTTTGTGACACACATGCTGTCCAATGGGTTTTGTGACACACACATTGACCAGGAGGGTTTGTGACACACACACGCTATCCAATGGGGTTTGTGACACATACACTTTCCAATGGGGTTTGTGACACACACACTCTGTCCAATGGCGCTTGTGACACACACGCTGTCGAATGGGGTTCGTGGCACACACTCTGTCCCATTGCGTTTGTGACACACACGCAGTCCAATGGGGATTGTGACACACACACTCTGCCCAGTGGGGTTTGTGACACACACACTGTCCAAAAGGGTTTGTGACACACACGATGTCCAATGGGGTTTGTGACACACACACTGTCCAATCGCGTTCGTGACACACACATTGTCCACGGGGGTTTGTGACACACACACTGTCCAATGGGGTTTGTGACACACACGCTGTCCAATGGGGTTTGTGACACGCACACTTTATAATGGGGTTTGTGACACACACACGTTATCCAATGGGGTTTACGAAACACACGCTGTGCAATGGGGTGTGTGACACACACACTGTCCAATGGGGATTGTGACACACACACACTGTCCAATCGTGTTTGTGACACACACGCTGTCCAATGGCGTTTGTGACACACATGCTTTTTAATGGGGATTTTGACACACACACGAGATCCAATGGGGTTTGCGACCCACACGGTGTCCAATGGGGATTGTGACCCACACGCTGTCCAATTATATTTGTGACACACACACGCAGTCCCATGGGGTTTGTGACACATACGCTGACCAGGAGCGTTTGTGACACGTACACGCTGTCCAGTGGGGTTTGTGACACCTATACTTTCCAATGGGGTTTGTGAGATACACACTTTCTGTCCAATGGCACTTGTGACACACACACTGTCTAATGGGGTTTGTGAGACACACTCAGTCCCATGGGGTTTGTGACACACACACTGTCCAATGGGTTTTGTGACACACACACAATATCCAATGGGTTTTCTGACACATACACTTTCCAATGGGGTTTGTGACACACACGCTGTCCAGTGTGTTTTGTGACACACACACTAATACGGTTTGTGACACACACACGCTATCCAATGGGGTTTATGACACATACACTTTCCCAAGGGGTTTGTGGCACACACACTCTGTTCAATGGTGCTTGTGACACACACACTGTCCAAAGGGGTTTCTGACAACCACACTGTCCATGAGTGTTTGTGAAACACACACTGTCCAATGGGGACTGTGACACACACAGTCTGCCCAATGGTGTTTGTGACACACACGCTGTCCAATGGGGTTTGTTACACACACACGCTGTCCAATGGGGTTTGTGACACAGACTCTGTTCAATGTGGATTGTGACCTACACACTGTCCACCAGGGTTTGTGACACACACACTCTGTCCAATGATTCTTTTGACACACACACTGTCCAAAGGGGTTTGTGACACACAAGTTGTCCAATGGGGTTTGTGACACACACGCTGTCCAGTGGCTTTCGTGACACACACAGTGTCCACGGGGGTTTGTGAAACAGACGCTATCCAATAGGGTTTGTGACACACACACACTATCCAATGGGGTTTGGAACACATACACTTTCCAATGGGGTTTGTGACAAACAGACTCTGTCCAATGGCGCTTGTGATACACATGCTGTGCAATGGGGTTCGTGAAACACACTCTATCCCATGGGGTTTGTGACACACACTCGGTCCAATATGTATTGTTACACCCACACGCTGTCCAGCGGTGTTTGTGACACACACACTCTGTCCAATGGTGCTTGTGACACACTCGCTGTCCAATGGGGTTCGTGACACACACGCTGTCCAGTGGGTTTTGTGACACACGCACTCTGTTAAATTGGCTTGTGATACACACGGTGTCCAATGGGGATTGTGACACACACACTGTCCAAAAGGGTTTGTGACACACA
The DNA here is from genome assembly GCA_032206185.1 of Columba guinea. NCBI lineage: Eukaryota > Metazoa > Chordata > Aves > Columbiformes > Columbidae > Columba > Columba guinea. The sequence continues at coordinate 2,687,791 of JAVLUU010000005.1, forward strand.
CGCTGTCCAATAGGGTTTGTGACACACACGCTGTCCAATAGGGTTTGTGACACTCACACTTTCCATTGGTTTTTGTGACACACACCCTGTCCAGTGGGTTTTGTGACACACACACAGTGTCCACGGGGGTTTGTGACACACACGTTGTCCAATGGGGTTTGTGACACACACACTGTGCAATGTGTATTGTTACAAACACAAGCTCTCCAATGGGGTTTGTGACACACACACGCTATCCAATGGGGTTTGTGACACATACACTTTCCAATGGGGTTTGTGACACACACACACTGTCATAGGGTTCTTTTGACAAACACGCTGTCCAATGGGGTTTTGAAACACACGCTGTCAACTGGGGATTGTGACACACACACTGTCCACGGGTGTTTGTGACACACACACTGTCCAATGGCGTTCGTGATACACAGTGTCCACGGGGGTTTGTGACACACACGCTGCACAATGGGGTTTGTGACACACACACTGCCCATTGGGTATTGTTACACACACACGCTGTCCAATAGGGTTTGTGACACACACACTGACCAGGAAGGTTTGTGACACACCCACGCTGTCCAATGGGGATTGTGACACAGATGCTGTCCAATGGGGATTGTAACCTACACACTGTCCAATAGGGATTGTGACACACACACTCTGTCCAATGGTGCTTGTGACGCACACGCTGTCCAATGGGGTTCGTGACACACACGCTGTCCAGTGGATTTTGTGACACACACACTCTGTCCAATGGGCTTGTGACACACACACTCTTTCCAATGGGCTTGTGACACACACGCTGTCCATTGGGGATTGTGACACACACACGCTGTCCAATGGGGTTTGTGACACTCACACTCTCCTTTGGTGTTTGTGACACACACGCTGTCCAGTGGGTTTTGTGACACACACACTGTCCAATGGGGTTTTGACACACACGCTGTCCACTGGGGATTGTGACACACATACTGTCCAGGGTGGTTTAGTGACACACACACTGTCCAATGGCGTTCATGACACACACAGTGTCCACGGGGGTTTATGACACACACGCTGTCCAGTGGGGTTTGTGACACACACACTCTCCAATGGGTATTGTTACATAACACACGCTGTCCAAAGGGGTTTGTGACACACACACTGTCCAATGGGGTTTCTGACACTCACACTCTGTCCAACGGATCTTGTGACACACACGCTGTCCAGTGGGGTTTCTTGCTCACACGCTGTACAGTTGGGTTTGTGACACACACACTGTCCAATAGGGTTTGTGACACACCCATGATATCCAATGGGGTTTGTGACACACACAATTTCCAATGGGGTTTGTGACACACACACGCTATCCAATGGGGTATGTGACACACACACTTTCCAATGGGGATTGTGACACACAGACTTTCCAATGGGGTTTGTGACACACACACCCTGTCCAATGGGTTTTGTGACACACACACAGTCCAATGGGTATTGTTACACACACACGCTGTCCAATGCGGTTTGTGACGTATACACTCTGTCCAATGGGGCTTATGAAACACACGCTCTCCAATGTGGTTTGTGACACACAAGCTGTCCAGTGGGTTTTGTGACACACACGCTGTCCAGTGGGTTTTGCGACACACACACTGACCAGGAGGGTTTGTGACACACACACGCTGTCCAATGGGGTTTGTGACAAACTCGCTGTCCAGTGGGTTTTGTGACACGCACACTCTGTCCAATAGGCTTGTGACACACACGCTGTCCAACAGTGTTTGTGACAAATACTCTGTGCCATGGGGTTTGAGACACACACACTGTCCAATGGCGATTGTTACAAACATACACTGTCCAATGTGGTTTGTGACACACACTGTGACCAGGAGGGTTTGGGCCACACCCACGCTGTCCAATGGGGTTTGTGAAACACACACTGTCCAATGGTGCTTGTGACACACACTGTGTAAAATGGGGTTTGTGACACACCCACGCTGTCCAATGGGGTTTGTGAAATACACACTGTCCAATGGTGCTTGTGACACACACTGTGTCAAATGGGGTTTGTGACACACACACGCTCTCAAATGGGATTTGTGACACACACGCTGTCCAATGGTTTTTCTGATACACAATGTCCAAAGGGGTTTCTGACACTACACGCTGTCCAATGGGTTTTGTGACACACACACACTGTCCAAAGGAGATTGTGACACACACACGCTGTCCAATGGGGTTTGTGACACACACACTGTCCAATGGGGTTTGTGACTCAAACTCTGTCCAATGGGGTTTTTGACACACACGCTGTCCAATGGGGTTTGTGACACATACACTCTGTCCAATGTGTCTTATGACACACCCACTGTCCAATAGGGTTTGTGACACACACACGCTATCCAATGGGGTTTGTGACACGTACACTTTCCAATAGGGTTTGTGACACCACACTCTCTCCAATGGTGCTTGAGACACACGCGCTGTCTAATGGGGTTCGTGACACACACGCTGACCAATAGGGTTTGTGACACAAGCTCTTTCCAATGGGGTTTGTGATACACACGCTGTCCAATGGGGATTGTGACACACACGCTGTCCAGTGGCTTTTGTGACACACACACTGTCCAATAGGGCTTGTGACACAGACACGCTATCCAATGGGGTTTGTGACACGTACACTTTCCAATGGGGTTTGTGACACGTACTCTTTTTAATGGGGTTTTTGACACCACACTCTGTCCAATGGGGTTTGTGACACACACGCTGTCCAATGGGGTTTATGACACACACGAGGTCCAATGGGTTTTGTGACACACAAGCTGTCCAATGGGGTTCGTGACACACACGCTATCCAGTGGGGTTTGTGACACACCACTAATAGGGTTTGTGACACACACACGCTATCCAGTGGGGTTTGTGACACACACACTGTACAATAAGGTTTGTGACACACCCATGCTATCCAAAGGAATTTGTGGCACACATATTTCCCAATGGTGTTTGTGACACACACACTTTCTAATGGGGTTTGTGACACACACAAGCTTTCCATTGGGCTTTGTGACACACACACTTTCCAATGGGGATTGTGACACACACACTTTCTAATGGGGTTTTGTTACAAAAACCCTGACCAATTGGGTTTCTTACACACACACTGTCCAATGGTTTTTGCGACACACATGCTGTCCAATGGGTTTTGAGACACGCACACTGACCAGGAGGGTTTGTGACACACACACACTATCCTTAGGATTTTCCTATGGGTATTCCTACACACACACTCTGTCCAAAGGGTTTTATGACACACACACTATGTCCAATGGGTCTTGTGACACACACGCTGTCCAATGGGATTCGTTGCACACACGCTGTACAGTGGGGTTTGTGACACACACTGTCCAATAAGTTTTGTGACACACACACGCTATCCAATGGGGTTTGTGACACACATACTTTCCAATGGGGTTTGTGACACACACACTTTCCAAGCGGGATTGTAACAAACACACTGTCCAGTGGGGTTTGTGACACACACACTAACCAGGAGGGTTTCTAACACACACACGCTGTCCAATGGGGTTTGTGACACACAAACTGTCCAATGGTGTTTGTGACACACACTCTGTCAAAAGGGGTTTGTGACACACACGTTGTCAAATGGGATTTGAGACACACACTGTCCAAAGAGGTTTGTTACACACACACACTGTCCAGTGGGGTTTCTGACACTACACGCTGTCCAGTGGGTTTTGTGACACACACACTGTCCAAAGGTGTTTGTGACACACACACTATCCAATAGTGTTTGTGACACTATCTCTGTGCAATGGGGTTTGTGACACACACGCTGTCCAGTGGGTTTTGTGACACACACACTGTCCAATAGGGTTTGTGGCACACACACGCTGTCCAGTGGGTTTTGTGACACACACACTGTCCAATGGGGTTTGTGACACACACAGGCTATCCAATGGGGTATGTGACACATACACTTTCCAATGGGGTTTGTGACACCACTCTCTCTCCAATGGTGCTTGTGACACACACGCTGTCCAATGGAATTCGTGACACACACGCAGTCCAGTGGGTTTTGTGATACACACACTATGTCCAATGGGCTTGTGACACACATGCTGTCCAATAGTGTTTGTGACAAACACTCTGTCCATGGGTTTTGTGACACACACACTGTCCAATGGGGCTTGTGAGACACACGATGTCCAATGGTGTTTGTGACACACACGCTGTCCAATGGGGCTTGTGAGACACACGCTGTCCAATGAGGTTCGTGACACACACACACTGTCCAATGGGGTTTGTGACACATACACTTTCCAATGGGGTTTTTGACACACACACTCTGTCCAATTGTGCATGTGACACACACGCTATCCAATGGGATTTGTGACAAACACACTGTCCAGTAGGGTTTGTGACACACAAACACTGTACAATGGGGATTGTGACACACACACTGTCCAATGGGTTTTATGACACACACGCTGTCCAGTGGGGTTTGTGAGAAACAAACACTGTCCAATGGGGCATTGTGACACACACACGCTGTCCCATGGGGTTTGTGACACACACACTCTGTTAAATGGTGTTTCTGACACACACGCTGTCCAATAGGGATTGCGACAGACACTCTGTCTAATGGGGTTTCTGACACACACGCTGTCCAATGGGGATTGTGACACACACGCTATCCAATGGAGATTGTGACACCCACGCTGTCCAATGGGGTTTGTGACACACACACTTCCTATGGGTTTTGTGACTCACACACTCTGTCCAAAAATGCTTGTGACACACACGCTGTCCCAAGGAGTTTGTGACACACACACTGTCCAATGGGGATTGTGACACACACACGCTGTCCAATGGGGTTTGTTACACACACACTGTCCAAAGGGGTTTGTGACACACAGGATGTCCAATGGGGTTTTTGACACACACGCTGTCCAATGGGTTTTGAGACACGCACACTGACCAGGAGGGTTTGTAACACACACACACTATCCAATAGGATTTGTGACACACACACTGTCCTATGGGTATTCTTACACACACACTCTGTTCAATGGGGTTCGTGACACACACGCTGTCCAATGGGATTTGTGACACACACTGTGTCTAATGGGGATTGTGACACCCACGCTGTCCAGTGGGGTTTGTGATGCACACAGTGTCTAATGGGGTTTGTGAAACACACACTCTGTCCAATGGGGTTTCTGACACACACGCTGTCCAGAGGGGTTTGTGACACGCACACTGTCCAATGGGGTTTGTGACACATACAGTGTCTGCGAGGGTTTGTGACACACAAGCTGTCCAATGGTGTTTGTGACACACACGCTGTCCAAAGGGGCTTGTGACACACACGCTGTCCAGTGGGTTTTGAGAAACACACACTGTCCAATGCGGTTTGTGACACACACAGTGTATACGGGGGTTTGTGACACACACGCTGCCCAAAGGGGATTGTGACATACACACTGTCCAATAGGGTTTGTGACACACACATGCATTCCAATGGGGTTTGTGAAACACATACTTTCTAATGGGGTTTTTGACACACACACGCTATCCAATGGGGTTTGTGTCACACTCGCTGTCCAATGGGGTTTCTGACACACACACACTGTCCAATGGGGATGTGACACACACGCTATCTAATGGGGTTTGTGACACACACACTGTCCAATGGCATTCGTGACACACACAGTGTCCATGGGGGTTTGTGACGCACACTCTGTACAATGGGGTTTTGTGACACACACACGCTGTCCAATTGTGTTTGTGACACAAACGCTGTCCAATGGGGTCTGTGACACAGACGCTGTCCAATGGGGATTGTGACCTACACGCTGTCCCATAGGGTTTGTGACACACACTTTCCAATGGGGTTTGTGACACACACACGCTATCCAATGGGGTTTGTGACACGCACACATTATAATGGGGTTTTTGACACACACACGCTATCCAATGGGGTTTGTGACACACATACTTTCTAATGGGGTTTTTGACACACACCCGCTGTCCCATGGGGTTTGTGAAATACACACTGTCCAATGGGGATTGTGATACATACGCTCTCCAATGGGGTTTGTTACACATACACTCTGTCCAGTGGAGTTTGTGACTCACACGCTGTCCACTGGGGTTTGTGACACACATGCTGTTCAGTGGGTTTTGTGACACACACACTGTCCAATGGGGATTGTGACATACACACTGTCCAATAGGGTATATGACACACACATGCTATCCAATGGGCTTTGTGACACACATACTTTCTAATTGGGTTTTTGACAAACACACGCTATCCAATGGGGTTTGTGACACACACGCTGTCCAGTGGATTTTGTGACACACACACGCTATCCAATGTGTTTTGTGACACGAATACTTTCTAATGGGGTTTGTGACACACACACGCTGTCCAGTGGGGTTTGTGACACACACACTCTGTCCAATGGGGTTTGTGACCCACGCGCTGTCCAATGGGGATTGTTAAGCACAAACTCTGCCCAATGGGGTTTGTGACACACACACTGTCCAATGGGATTTGTGACACACACACTGTCCAATGGGGTTTGTGACACGCACACTTTATAATGGGCTTTGTGACACACACACGGTATCCAATGGGGTTTATGACACACACACTGTCCAATAGGGTTTGTGACACACACTATGTCCAATGGGGTTTGTGACACACACGCTGTCCAATGGGGTTTGTGACACACACGCTGTCCAATGCGGTTTGTGAAACGCACACTTTATAATGGGGTTTGTGGCACACACACGGTATCCAATGGGGTTTGTGACACACACGCTGTCCAATGGGGTTTGTGACATACATACATTATCCAATGGGGTTTGTGACACACACACTTTCTAAAGGGATTCCTGACACACACGCTATCCAATGGGTTTTTGACAGATACACTGTCCAGTGGGGATTGTGACACACACACGCTGTCCAATGGTGTTTGTGACACACACACTTTTCAATGGGGTTTGTGACACGCACAGTTTCTAATGGGGTTTGTGACACAGACATGCTATACAATGGGGTTTGTGACACGCACACTTTCTAATGGGGATTGTGACACACACGCTATGCAATGGGGTTTGTGACACACACGCTGACGAATTGGGTTTGTTACACACACAGTGCCCGATGGTGTTTATGACACGCATGCTGTCCAATGGATTTTGTGACACACACACTGAACAGGAGGGTTTGTGACACTCACACGCTGTCCAATGGGGTTTATGACACACACGCTGTCCAAAGGGGTTTGTGACCCACACGCTGTCCAATGGGGACTGTAACACACACGCTGTCCAATGGGGATTGTGACACACACACTCTTTCCAATAGGTCTTGTGACACTCAGGCTGTCCAATGGGGTTCATGACACACGCTTTCCAGTGGGGATTGTGACACACACACGCTGTCCAATGGTGTTTGTGAAACACACACTTTCCAGAGCGGTTTGTAATACAAAGGAGGTCCAATGGGGATTGTGACACACAGACTGTCCAGGGGGGTTTGTGACACACACGCTGTCCAATGGGGTTTGTGACACGCACACTTTATAATGGTGTTTGTGACACACATGCTATCAAATGGATTTTGTGACACACACACTGTCCAGTGGGGATTGTGACACACACACGCTGTCCAATGGGGTTTGTGACACACACAGGCTGCCCAATGGTGTTTCTGACACACACGCTGTCCAATGAGGTTTGTGACACACACTCTGTCCCATGGGGTTTGTGACACACACACTCTCCAATGGGGATTTTGACACTCACACGCTGTCCAATGGGTTTTGTAGGATACACGCTGTCCAAAGGGTATTGTGACACAGACGATATCCAGTGGGGTTTGTGACACGCACACTGTCCATGGCTGTTTGTGACACACGCGCTGTCCAAAGGGGTTTGTGACACACACAATGTCAAATGGGGTTTGTGACACGCACACTGTCCATGGGTGTTTGTGACACACACTCTGTCCAATGGGGTTTGTTTAACAAACTCTGTCCAATAGGGATTGTGACACACACACTGTTTAATGGGCTTTGTGACACACACACTGTCCAATGGAGATTGTGAAACACACAGGCTGTCCAAAGGGTTTTATGAAACACACACACTGTCCAGTGGGGTTTGTGACACACACACTCTGTACAATGATGCTTGTGACACACACGCTGTCCAATGGGGTTCGTTTCACACACGGTGTCCAGTGGGTTTTATGACACACACACTGTCCAATAGAGTTTGTGCAACAACACACGCTATCCAATGGGGTTTGTGACACATACACTTTCCAATGGGGTTTGTGACACACATACTCTGTCCAATGGGCTTGTGACACACACGCTGTCCAGTGGTGTTTGTGACACACGCACTGTACAATAGGGATTGTGACACACACACGCTGTCCAATGGCGTTTGTGACACACACACTTTCCAATGCGGCTTGTGAAACAAACTCTGTCCAATGGGGTTTGTGACACGCACACTGTCCATGGGTGTTTGTGACTACACACGCTTTCAGGTGGAGTTTGTGACACACACACTTTCCAATGCGGTTTGTGACACACACACGCTATCCAGTAGGGTTTGTGACACGCATAGTTTCTAATGGGGTTTGTGACACACACACTTTCCAATGGGGTTTGTGACACACACACGCTGTCCAATGGGGTTTGTGACACACACACTGTCCAAAGGGGTTTGTGACACACAGGATGTCCAATGGTGTTTGTGACACGCACACTGTCCATGGGTGTTTGTGACACACATGCTGCCCAGTGGGGTTTGTGACACACACACTGTCCAAAAGGGTTTGTGACACACAGAGTGTCCACGGGGGTTTGTGACACACACGATGACCAATGGGGATTGTGACACACACACGCTGTCCAATGGGGTTTGTGACACACACGCTGCCCAATGGGGCTGGTGACACACACGCTGTCCAATGGGGTTCATGACACACACGGTGTCCAGTGGGTTTTGTGACAGACACGCTCTGTCCAATCGGCTTGTGACTCACACGTTGCCCAGTGGTGTTTGTGACATACACGCTGTCCAATGGGGTGTGTGACACACACATTCTGTCCAATAGGGTTTGTGACACACATATGCTGTCCAATGGGGATTGTGACACACACACTTTGTAAAGGGGATTGTGACACACACATGCTATGCAATGGGGTTTGTGATACACACACTCTAATGGGGATTGTGACACACACACTGTCCAATGGGGTTTTGACACACACGCTGTCCACTGGGGATTGTGACACTCACACTGACCAGGGGGGTTTGTGACACAAAGGCTGTCCAGTGGGTTTTGTGACACGCACACTGACCAATGGGGATTGTGACAAACATAGGCTGTCCACTGGGGATTGTGACACAAATGCTGTCCAATGCGGTTTGTGACACACACACTGTCTAATGGTGATTCTGACACATACTCTGTCCAATGGGGTTTGTGACACACACACTGTCTAATGGGTATTGTTACACACGCACACTGTCCAATGGGGTTTGTGACACACACGCTGTCCAATGGGGATGGTGACACACACACTGTCCAATGGGGTTTGTGACACATACACTCTGTCCAATGGGGCTTGTGACACACACACTGACCAGGAGGGTTTGTGACACACACAATGTCCAAATGTGTTTGTGACACACACTCTGTCAAATGGGGCTTGTGACACACACACTCTGTCCAATGGGGTTTGTGACACACACGCTGTCCAATGGGTATTGTGACACACACACGCTGTCCAATGAGTTTTGTGACAGACACACTGTCCAAAAGCTATTGTTACACACACACGCTGTCCAAAGGGGTTTGTGACACAGACACTGACCAGGAGGGTTTGTGACATCACACACGCTGTCCAGTGGGGTTTGTGACACACACGCTGTCCAATGGGATTTGTGACGCATACACCTTCCAATGGGGTTTGTAACACACACACTGTCCAATGGTGCTTGTGACACACACTCAGTCCAATGGGGTTCGTGACACACACGCTGTCCATTGGTTTTTGTGACACACACACTCTGTCCAATGGGCTTGTGACACACACGCTGTCCAATAGGGTTTGTGACACAAACATTGTCTAATGGGTATTGTTTCAAACACACGCTGTCCAGTGGGGTTCCTGACACATACACTTCCCAAAGGGGTTTGTGACACACACACTCTGTCCAATGGTGATTCAGACACACACGCTGTCCAATGGGGTTCGTGACACAAACGCTGTCCACTGGGTTTTGTGACACACACACTCTGTCCAATAGGCTTGTGACACACACGCTATCCAATGGGGATTGTGACACACACACACTGTCCAAAGGGGTTTGTGACACACACACTGTCCAGTTGGTTTTGTGCCACACACACTGTCCCCTGGGGTTTTGACACACATGCTGTCAACTGGGGATTGTGACACACACACTGTCCAATGCGTATTGTTACACACACAGGCTGTTCAATGGGGTTTTTGACACACACACTGTCCAATAGCTATTGTTACACAGACACGCTGTCTAATGGGTTTTGTGAACACACACACTGACAAGGAGGGTTTTTGACACACACACGCTATCCAACTGGGTTTGTGACACATACACATTCCAATGGGGTTTGTGACACACACACTCTGTCCAATGGCGCTTTTGACTAACACGCTGTCCAATGGGGATTGTGACACACACATGCTGTTCAATGGGGTTTGTGACACACACACTGTCCAACAGCTATTGTTACAGACACACGCTGTCCAATGGGGTTCGAGATGCACACTCTGTCCCATGGGGTTTGTGACACACACACTGTCCAATGGGGTTTGTGACACACACACTGTCCATGGGTGTTTGGAACACACACAATATCCAATGGGGTTTGTGACATGCACAATGTCCAAAGGGGTTTGTGACACACATTATGTCCAATGGGGTTTGGAACACACACACTGTCCATGGGTGTTTGTGTCACACACGCTATCTAGTGGGGATTGTGACACACACTCTGTCCCATGTGGTTTGTGACACATACACTGCCCAATGGGGATTGTGACACACACATGCTGTCCGAAGGGGTTTGTGACACACACGATGTCCAAAGGTGTTTGTGACACACACACTGTCCAAAGGGGTTTGTGACACACACTATGTCCAATGGGGTTTATGACACGCACACTGTCCATGGGTGTTTGTGACACACACGCTCTCCAGTGGGGTTTGTGACACATACACTGTCCATTGGTGTTTGTGACACACACAGTGTCCACGGGGATTTGTGACACACACGCTGTCGAATGGGTTTTGTGACACACAAGCTGTCCAATGGCTATTGTTACACACACACGCTGACCAATGGTGTTTGTGACACGCAATCTGTCCAATGGGGATTGTGACACACACGCTGTCCAATGGGGTTTGTGACACACACACTCTGTCCAATGGGTCTTGTGACACACACGCTGTCCAAAGGGGTTTGTGAACACACACGGTGTCCAGTGCGATTTGTGACATACACACTGTCCAATAGGGTTTGTGACACACACACGGTATCCAATGGGGATTGTGACACACACGCTGTCCAGTGGGTTTTGTGACACACACACTCTGTCCAACAGGCTTGTGACACACACTGTGTCCAATAGTGTTTGTGAAAAACACTCTGTCCCATGGGGTTCGTGACACATACACTGGCCAATGGGGATTGTGACACAGTCATGCTGTCCAATGGGTTTTCTGACACACACGATGTCCAATGGGGTTTGTGACACACACACTGTCCAATGGGTATTGTTACACACACACGCTGTCCAATGGGGTTCGTGACACATACACTTTCCAATGGGGTTTGTGATACACACACTCTGTCCAATGGTGATTCAGACACACACGTTGTCCAATGGGATTCGTGACACACACGCTGTCCACTGGGTTTTGTGACACACACTCTCTGTCCAACAGGCTTGTGACACACACGCTGTCCAATGGGGATTGTGACACACACATTCTGTTCAGTGAGGTTTGTGAGAAACACACTGTCCAATGCGTATTGTTACGCATACACGCTGTCCAATGGGGTTTCTGACACGAGACGCTGTCCAATGGGCTTTGTGACACACACACTGTCTAATGGTGTTTATGACACACACGGTGTCCAATAGGGTTTGTGACAAAAACTCTGTCCAATGGGGATTGTGGCATACACGCTGCCCAATGGGGTTTGTGACACACATGCTGTTCAGTGTGTTTTGTGACACACACACTGTCCACTGTGGTTTTGACACACACGCTGTCCAATGGGGTTTGTGACACACACACTGACCAGGAGGGTTTGTAACATCACACACGCTGTCCAAAGGGGTTTGTGACACACACACTGTCCAATGGTGTTTGTGACACACACTCTGTCAAATGGGGTTTGTGACACACACACGCTGTCCAATGGGATATGTGACACACACGCTGTCCAATGGGGTTTGTGACACACACACTGACCAGGAGGGTTTGTGAAACACACACTGTCCAATGCTGTTTGTGGCACACACGCTGTCCAATGGGGTTTCTCACACACACTCTCTCCAATGGGGTTTGTGACACACACACTGTACAATAGGGTTTGTGAAAGAGACACGCTAACCAATGGTGCTTGTGACACACACGCTGTCCAATGGATTTGTGACACACACGCTGTCCAGTAAGTTTTGTGACACACACACTCTGTACAATGGGCTTGTGACACACACGCTGTCCAATGCTGTTTGTGACACAAATACTGTAGAATGGGGATTGTGACACACACACGTTGTCCAATGGTGTTTGTGATACACAAACGCTGTCCAATGGGGTTTGTGACACACACACTGTCCAATGGTGTTTCTGACACACATGCTGTCTAATGGGGTTTGTGACACAAACTCTGTCCAATGGGGTTTGTGACACACACGCTGCCCAAGGGGGCTTGTGACACACACACGCTGTCCAATGGGGTTTGTGATACGCACACTCTGTCCAATGGGTCTTGTGACACTCACGCTGTCCAGAGTGGTTCGTGACACATATGCGGTCCAGTGGGGTTTGTGACACACACGCTATCCAATGGGTTTTGTGACACACACACTGTCCAATGGGGATTGTGTCACACACACGCTGTCCAATTGGGTTCGTGACACACACTCTATCCCTTGGGGTTTGTGACACACAGACGCTATCCAATGGGGTTTAAGAGACACATGCTGTCCAATGTGGTTTGTGACACACACACTCTGTCCAATAGGGTTTGTGACACACATACGCTACCCAGTGGGGTTTGTGAGACACACACTTTCCAATGGGTTTTGTGACACACACACTGTCCAATGGGGATTGTGACACTGACGCTGTCCAATGGGGATTATGACGTACACACTGTCCCATAGGGTTTGTAACACACACACTTTTTAATGGGGTTTGAGACACACACAATATCCAATGGGGTTTGTGACACTCCAATCTGTCCAATGGTGCTTGTGACTCACACGCTGTCCAATGGTGTTTGTGACACACACACTGTCCAATGGGGATTGTGACACACACACGTTGTCCAATGGGGTTGGTGACACACACACTGTCCAAAGGGGTTTGTGACACAAACGCTATCCAATGGGGTTTGTGACACTCACACTGTCCATGGGTGTTTGTGACACACACGCTGTCCAGTGGGTATTCTAGCATACACACTGTCCAATGCGGTTTTGACACACACACTGTCCACTGGGGATTGTGACACAAACGCTGTCCAATAGGATTTGTGACAAACACACTGTCCAATGGTGTTTCTGACACACACGCTCTTCAGTGGGGTTTTGTGACACACAAACTGTCCATGGGTGTTTGTGACACACACACTGTCCAATTGGGTTTTGACACACACGCTGTCCAATGGGGATTGTGACACACACGGTGTCCAGTTCTGTTAATGACACACAATCTGTCCAATGGGGTTTGTGACACACACACTGTGCAATGGGTATTGTGAAACACATACGCTGTACAGTGGGGTTTGTGACACTTAAAATGTCGATGGGTGTTTGTGACACACAAGCTGTCCAGTGGGTTTTGTGACAAACACACTGTCGAATTGGGTTTTGACAGACATGCTGTCCAATGGGGATTGTGACACACACACACTGTCCAATGGAGTTTATGACACACAATCTGTCCAATGGGGTTTGTGACACACACGCTGTCCAATGGGGATTGCGACACACACGCTGTACAATGGGGTTTGTGACACACACACTGTCCAATAGGGTTTGTGACACACACACTCTGTCTAATGGGTCTCGTGAAAAACACGCTGTCCAATGGGGTTTGTGACACACACACGCTAGCCAGTGGCGTTCGTGACACATATACTTTCCAAATGGTTTTGTGACACATACACTCTGTCCAATGGGTTTGTGACACACACGCTGTCCAATGGTGTTTGTGACACACACTGTCCAATGGGAATTGTGACACACACACGCTCTACAATGGAGTTTGTGACACTCACACTGTCCATGGGTGTTTGTGACACACACGTTGTCCAGTGGGTTTTCTCACACACACACTGTCCAAGTGGGTTTTGACACACACGCTGTGCAATGGGGATTGTGACTCACACACGCTGTCCAATGGTGTTCATGACACAGAATCTGTTCAGTGGGGTTTGTGACACACACTCTGTCAAATAGGGTTTGTGACACACAGGATCTCCAGTGGGGACTGTGACACACACGCTGTCCAATAGGGTTTGTTACACACACGCTATCCAATCGGTTTTGTGAAACACACACTATCCAATGGGGATTGTGTCATACACAAGCTGTCCAAAGGGGTTCGTGACACACACTCTGTCCAAAGGGGTTTGTGATACACACACACTATCCAAAGGGGTTTATGACACAGACACTGTCCAACGGGGTTTGTGACACACACACACTGTCCAATAGGGTTTGTGACACACATACACTATCCAATGGTGTTTGTGACACACACACTTTCTAATGGGGTTTGTGACACACACACTATACAAAGGGGTTTGTGACACTCGCAATCTGTCCAATGGTGCTTGTGACACACACTCTGTCCCATGGCGTTTCTGACACACACGCTATCCAATGGGGTTTATGACACACACACAGTCCAATGGGGTTTGAAAAACACACACACTTTCTAATGCGGATTGTGACACACACACTATCCAATGGGGTTTGTGACACTCACACTCTGTCCAATGGTGCTTGTGACACACACTCTGTCCCATGGGGTTTGTGACACACACAGGCTATCCAATAGGGTTTATGACACACACGCAGTACAATGGGGTTTGAAAAACACACACAATTTCTAATGAGGATTGTGACACACACACTATCCAATGGCGTTTGTGACACACACACTCTGTCCAATGGGATTGTGACACACACACTGTCCAATTGTGTTTGTGACACACACACTGTCCAATGGTGTTTTGTGACACACAAACTGTCCATGGGTGTATGTGACACACACGCTGTCCAGTGGGTTTTCTGACACACACACTGTCCAGATTGGTTTTGACACACACGCTGTCCAATGGGGATTGTGACACACACAGTCTGTCCAATGGTGTTTATGACACACAATTTGTTCAATGGGGTTTGTGACACACACGCTGTCCAATGGGGACTGTGACACACACGCTGTCCAATGGGGTTTGCGACTCACACACTATCTAATGGGTATTGTGACACACGCACAATGTCGATGGGTTTGTGACACACACGCTGTCCAATGGGGATTGTGACACACACACTGTCCAATGGGGTTTGTGACACATACACTGTGTCCAATGGGGCTTGTGACACACACACTGTCCATTGGGTTTTGTGACACATTCACTGTCCAATAGGGTTTGAGACACACACACGATGTCCAATGGGGTTTGTGACACACACTCTGTCCAATGGTTTTTGTGACACACAAGCTGCCCAATGGGGTTTGTGACACACACGTTGTCCAATCGGCTTTGTGACACACACACTCTGTCCAATGGGGTTTATGACACACAAACTGTCCAATGGGGTTTGTGACACACATGCTGTCCAATGGTGTTTGTGACAAACACGCTGTCAAATGGGGATTGTGACACACACGCTGTCCAATGGGCTTGTGACACGCACACGCCACCCAATGGGGTTTGTGACAGACACACTGTCCAATGGGGATTGTGACACTCACACGCTGTCCCATGGGGTTTGTGACACACGCACTGTCCAAAGGGGTTTGTGAGATACACGATGTCTAATGGAGATTGTGACACACACACACTGTCCAATGGGGATTGTGACACACACACGCTGTAAAATTGGGCTTATGACACACACGCTGTCCAATGGGGTTTGTGACACACACGCTGTCGAATGTGTTTGTGACACACTCTGTCCAATGGGGTTTGTGACACACACGCTGTCTAATGGGGATTGTGACACACACGCTGTCCAATGGGGTTTGTGACACACACGCTGTCGAATGGTGTTTGTGACACACTCTGTCCAATGGGGTTTGTGACACACTCTGTCCAATGGTGTTTGTGACACACACGCTGTCCAATGGGGTTTGTGACATACACGCTCTCCAATGGTGTTTGTGACACACACGCTGTCCAATGGGGTTTGTGAACACACACGCTGTCCAGTGGGTTTTGTGACACACACACTGTCCAACGGGGTTTGTGACACACACTCTCTCCAGTGGGTTTTGTGACACACACGCTGTCCAATGGGATTCGTGACACACATGATATTCAATGGGGTTTGTAACACACACACTGATCAATGGGGTTTGTGACACTCACACTCTGTCCAATGGTGCTTGTGACACACACGCTGTACAGTGAGTTTCGTGACACACACGCTGTCCACTGAGTTTTGTGACACACACACTTTGTCCAATGGGCTTGTGACACACACGCTGTCCAATGGGTTTTGTGACACACACACTGTCCAATTTGGTTTTGACACAGACGCTGTCCAATGGGGATTGAGACACACACGCTGTCCAATGGGCTTTGTGACACACAAACTCTATCCAATGGGGTTTCTGACACACACACTTTCTAATGGGGTATATGACACACACACTCTATCCAATGGGGTATGTGACACACACACGCTATCCAATGGGGTTTGTAACACATACACTTTCCAAAGGGGTTTGTGACACCACACTCTGTAAAATTTTGTTTTGACACACACACTGTTCAATGGGGATTGTGACACACACGCTGTCCAGTGGGTTTTGTGACACACGCACTGTCCAATTGGGTTTTGACACACACGCTGTCCACTGGGGATTGTGACACAAACGCTGTCCAATGGGGTTTGTGACACACACACTGTCCAATGGTGATTCTGACACAGACGCTGTCCAATGGGGTTTGTAACACACAGTCTGTCTCATGGGGTTTGTGACACACACACGCTATCCAATGGGGTTTATGACACACACGCTATCCAATGGGGTTTGTGACACTCACACTGTCCACGGGTGTTGGTGACACACACGCTGTGCAGTGGGTTTTGTGACACACACACTGTCCAATGGGGTTTTGATACACACGCTGTCCACTGGGAATTGTGACATAAACACTGACCAGTGGTGTTTGTGACACACACGCTGTCCAGTGGGTTTTGTGACACACACTCTGTCCAATGGGGATTGTGACACAAACGCTGTCCAATGGGGTTTGTAACACAAACCCTGGCCAGTGGGATTTGTGACACATACACTCTGTCCAATGGGGCTTGTGACACACACACTGTCCAATGGGGACTGTGACACACACGATGTCCATTGGGGTTTCTGACACACACACTGTCCAAAATAGTTTGTGACACTCTAACGCTATCCAATGGGGTTTGTGACACATACACTTTCCATTTGGGATTGTGACACACACACGCTTTCCAATGGTGTTTGTGACACACACAGTGTCCAATGGGGTTTGTGACACAGACGCTGTCCAATGGGGACTGTGACATACATACTGTAGAATAGGGTTTGTGACACGCACACTTTCTAATGGGGTTTGTGACACACACACACTGTCCAATGGGGATTGTGACACACACACGCTATCCAATGGGGTTTGTGACACATACACTTTCCAATGGGGTTTGTGACAGACAAACTCTGTCCAATGGCGCTTGTGACACACACGCTGTCCAATGGGGTTCGTGACACACACGCTGTCTCATGGGGTTTGTGACACACACACTGTCCAATGGAGTTTGTGACCCACACGATGTCCAATGGAGTTTGTGACCCACACGATGTCCAATGGGGTTTGTGACACGCACACTTTCTAATGCGGTTTGTGACACACGCACGCTATCCAATGGGGTTTGTGACACACACACTTTCCAATGGGGTTTGTGACACGCACACTTTCTAATGGGGTTTGTGACACACACATGCTATCCAATGGGGTTTGTGACACACACACTTTCCAATGGCGCTTGTGACACACACGCTGTTCAATGGGGTCCGTGACACACACGCTGTCCATTGGGTTTTGTGAAACACACACTCTGTCCAATGGGCTTGTGACACACACGCTGTCCAATGGGGTTTGTTAGACACACTCTGTCCCATGGGGTTTGTGACACGCACACTGTCCACTGGGGTTTGTGACACCCACGATGTCCAATGGGGTTTCTGACATGCACATTGTCCATGGATGTTTGTGACACACACGCTGTCCAGTAGGGTTTCTGACACACACACTGTAGAAAAGGGTTTGTGACACACACGATGTCCAATGGGCTTTGTGAAATGCACACTGTCCATGGGTTTTTGTGACACACACGCTGTCCAGTGGGGTTTGTGAAACACACACTGTCCCATGGGGATTGTGACACACACGCTGTCCACGGGGGTTTGTGACACACACTCTGTCCAATGGGGTTTGTGACACAAACACGCTGTCCAATGGTGTTTGTGACACATATGGTGTCCAAAGGGGCTTGTGAAAAAACGCCGTCCAATGGGGTTTGTGACACACACACTCTTTCCAAAGGTGCTTGTGACACAAACGCTGTCCAATGGGATTCGTGACAGACACGCTGTGTAATGGGGAATGTGACACACACGTACTGTAGAATGGGATTTGTGACACACACACTGTCCAATGGGGATTGTGACACACACACGCTGTAAAATTGGGCTTATGACAGACACGCTGTCCAATGGGGTTTGTCACACGCACACTCTGTCCAATGGGGTTTGTGACACACACACTGTCCAATGGTTTTTGTGACACACACTCTGACACCTGGGCTTTGTGACACACACACGCTTTCCAATGCGGATTGTGACACACACATGCTATCCAATGGGTTTTGTTCAATGGGGACTGTGACACACACACGCTGTCCAATGGTGTATGTGACACTCACGCTGTCCAATGGGGTTTGTGACACGAACACGCTATCCAATGGGGTTTGTGACACATACACTTTCCAATAGGGTTTGTGACACCACACTCTGTCCAGTGGTGCTTGTGACACACACGCTGTACAATGGGTTTCGTGACACACACACTGTCTAGTGGATTTTGTGATACACACACTCTGTCCAATGGGCTTGTGAAACAAACGCTGTCCAATAGTGTTTGTGACACACAGTCTTTCCCATGGTGTTTGTGACACACACACTGTCCAATGGGAATTGTGACACACACACGCTGTCCAATGCGGATTGTTACACACACACTGTCCTAAGGGGTTTGTGACACACACGCTGTCCAATGGGTTTTGTGACACACACACACTGTCCAATGGGGATTGTGACAAATACACGCTGTAAAGTGGGGATTCTGACACACAAGCTGTCCAATGGGTTTTGTCACACACACACTCTGTCCAATGCGGTTTGTGACACACACGCTGTTTAATGGGTCTTGTGACACACACGCTGTCCAATGGGGTTTGTGACACAACACTGTCCAATGCGGTTTGTGACACACACGCTGTCCAATGGGGTTTGTGACACACACACTGTCCAATTGGGTTTGTGACACACACACTCTGAACAATGGTGCTTTTGACACACTCGCTGTCCAATAGGATTCGTGACACACACGCTGTCCAGTGGGGATTGTGAAACACACACGCTGTAAAGTGGGGGTTATGACACACACGCTGTCCAATGGGGTTTGTCACACACAAACTCTTTCCAATGGGGTTTGTGACACACACACTCTGTCCAATGGGTCTTGTGAACACACACGCTGTCCAGTGGGGTTTGTGACACACACACTGTCCAATAGGGTTTTTGACACACACACGATATCCGATGGGGTTTGTAACACGCACAATTTCTAATGGGGTTTGTGACACACACACGCTATCCAATGGGGTTTGTGACACGCATACTATTTAATGGGTTTTGTGAAACACACACCATCTAATGGGGTTTGTGACACGCACACTTCCTAATGGGGTTTGTGACACACACTCTAACCAATACGTTTTGTGACACCCACACTGTCCAATGGGGATTGTGACACACACATGCTGTCCAATGGTGTTTGTGACACACTCGATGTCCAATGGGGTTTGTGACACAGAGGCTGTCCAATGGGGATTGTGACATACACACTGTCCAATAGGGTTTGTGACACGCACATTCTATCCAATGGGGTTTGTCACAGGCACACTTTCTAATGGGGTCTGTGACACACACACTTTCTTATGGGGTTTGCGACTCACACACGGAATCCAATGGGTTTTGTGACACGCATGCTCTTTAATGGGTTTTATGACAAACACACTCTGTCCAATGCATTTTGTGACACACACACTGACCAGGAGGGTTTGTGACACACACACGCTATCCAATGGGGTTTGTGACACATACACTTTCCAATGGGGTTTGTGACACACACGCTTGTTTAAGGGCGCTTGTGACACACACCCTGTCCAATGGGGTTCGTGACACACACTCTGTCCCTTGGGGTTTGTGACACACACTCTGTCCATCGGTGTTTGTGACACACACGCTGTCCAGTGGGGTTTCTGACACACACAATGTCCAAAAGGGTTTGTGAGACACACACGCTACCCAATGGGGTTTGTGACACGCACACTTTCTAATGGGGATTGTGACACACACACGCTGTCCAATGATGTTTTTGACACACACGCTGTCTAATGGGGTTTGTGACACAGACGCTGTCCAATGGGGATTGTGACATACACACTGCCCAATACGGTTTGTGACACGCACATTCTATCCAATGGGGTTTGTGACACACACACTTTCTAATGGGGTTTGTGACACACACACGCTATCCAATGGGGTTTGTGACACACACACTTTCCAAAGGTGTTTGAGACACGCACACTTCCTAAAGGGTTTTGTGACACACACACTTTCCAATGGCGCTTGTGACACACACGCTGTCCAATGGTGTCCGTGACAAACACGCTGTCCAGTCGGTTTTGTGACACACACATTCTATCCAATGGGGTTTGTGACACACACACGCTATCCAATGGGGTTTGTGACACACACACTTTCAAATGGGGTTTGTGACACGCACACTTTCTAAAGGGGTTTGTGACACGCACATGCTATCCAATGGGGTTTGTGACACACAAACTTTCCAAAGGGGTTTGAAACACGCACACTTTCTAATGGGGTTTGTGACACACACACGCTATCCAATTGGTTTTGTGACACACACACTTTCCAATGGTGCTTGTGACACACACGCTGTCCAATGGGGTGTGTGACACACACGCTGTCCAGTGGGTTTTGTGACACACACACTCTGCCCAATGGGATTGTGACACACACACTTTCAAATGGGGTTTCTGACACGCACACTTTCTCATGGGGTTTGTGACACACACACGCTATCCAATGTTGTTTGTGGCACGCACACTGTCCATGGGTGTTTCTGACACATACACTGCCCAAAAGGGTTTGTGACACACACGCTATCCAATGGGGTTTGTGACACGCACAGTGTCCATGGGTGTTTGTGACACACACGCTGTCCAATGCGGTTTGTGACACAGACACTGTCCAATGGGGATTGTGACACACAAGCTGTCCAATGGGGTTTGTGACACACACACTGTCCAATAGGGTTTGTGACACACACGCTATCCAATGGGTTTTGTGAGACACACACTTTCTAATGGGGTTTGTGACACACACGCTATCCAATGGGTTTTGTGACACATACACTGTCCAATGGGGATTGTGACACACGCACTTTCCAATGGGCTTTGTGACACACTCACGGTGTCCCATGGGGTTTCTGACACACACGCTGATCATTGGATTTGTGACACACACAGTGTCCAGGGGGGTTAGTGACACACACACTGTCCAATGGGGTTTGTGACACACACACTGTCCAATGGGTATTGATACACACACGCTGTCCAATGGGGTGTGTCACACACACACTCTGTCCAATGGGGTTTGTGACACAAACTCTCTGTCCAATGGGTCTTTTGACACACACTGTCCAATAGGGTTTGTGACACACACACGCTATCCAATGGGGTTTGTGACACACACGCTATCCAATAGGTTTTGTGACACACACACTGTCCAGTGGGGATTGTGACACACACACACGCTATCCAATGGGGTTTGTGACACACACACTTTCTAATGGGGTTTGTGACACACACACTATCCAATGGGGTTTGTGACACTCACACTCTGTCCAGTGGTGCTTGTTACAGACACGCTGTCCAATGGGGATCGTGACACACACTCTGTCCCATGGGGTTTGTGACACACACACTGTCCAATGGGGATTATGACACACACACGTTGACCAATGGGATTTCTGACACACACAGTGTCCACAGGGGTTTATGACACACACTCTATCCAATGGGGATTGTGACACACACACTGTACAATGGGTATTTTTACACACACATGCTGTCCACTGGGGTTTGTGACACTCACGCTGTCCAAAGGGGATTGTGACACACACGCAGTCCAATGGGCTTTGTGACACACACATTCTGTCCAATGGGTCTTGTGAAAAATATACAATGGGCTTTGTGACAAATACACTGTCCAAAGGGTTTTGTGACACACACGCAATTCGATGGGGATTGTGACACACACACTCTGTCCAAAGGGTTTTGTGAAACACACGCTGTCCATTGGGTTTTGTGACACACGCACTGTCCAGTTGGGTGTTGAAACAGACACTGTCCAATGTTTTTTCTGTCATACACACTGACCAATGTTGTTTCTGACACACAGGCTTTCCAATGGGGTTTGTGACACAAACTCTGTCCCATGGGGTTTGTGACACACACACTCTCTAATGGGTATTTTGACACACGCACACTGTCCAATGGGGTTTGTGACACACACGCTTTCCAATGGGTATTGTGACACACACACTGTCTAATGGGGTTTGTGACACATTCATTCTGTCCAATGGGGCTTGGACACACACACACTGTCCAATCGGGTTTGTGACAGACACGCTTTCCAATGGAGTTTGTGACACATACGCTTTCCAATGGGGTTTGTGACACTCACACTCTGTCCAATGGTGCTTGTGACACACACGATGTTCAAGGGGGTTCGTAACACACACGCTGTCCAGTGGGTTTTGTGACACACACACTCTGTCCAATGGGCTTGTGACACAGACACGCTGTCCTATAGTGTTTGTGACACACACTATGTCCAATGGTGTTTGTAAAACACACACTGCCCAATGGGGATTGTGACCCACACAGTCTATCCAAAGGGGCTTGTGACACACACTCTGTCAATGGGGTTTGTGACCCACACGGTGTCCAATGGGGATTGTGACACACATGCTGTCCAATGGGGTTTGTGACCCACACGGTGTCCAATAGGTCTTCTGACACACGAGCTGTCCAATGGGGTTCGTGACACACACGCTGTCCAGTGGGGTTTGTGACACACACACTGTCCAATAGGGTTTGTGACATCACACACGCTATCCAATGGGGTTTGTGGCACACACTCTTTCTAATGGGGTTTGTGAAACACACGCTATCCAATGGGGATTGTGACACACACACGCTGGCCAAAGGTGTTTGTGACACACACACTCTCCAATGGGTTTTGTGACACACACGCTGTCCAATGGGGATTGTGACACACACGCTGTCCAATGGGGTTTTTGACACATACACTCTGTCCAGTGGGGCTTGTGACACACTCTCTGTCCAATGGGGTTTGTGACCCACACGGTGTCCAATGGGGATTGTGAAACACACGCTGTCCAATGGGGTTTGTGACACACATACTCTGTGCAATAGGTCTTGTGACACACAAGCTGTCCAATGGGGTTTGTGACTCACACGCTGTCCAATGGGGTTTGTGACACACACACTCTGTCCAACAGGTCTTGTGACACACGAGCTGTCCTATGGGGTTCGTGATACACACGCTCTCCAATGGGTTTGTGACACACGCACTGTCCAATAGGGTTTGTGATATCACACACGCTATCCAATGGGGGTTTGTGGCACACACTCTTTCTAATGGGGTTTGTGAAACACACGCTATCCAATGGGGATTGTGACACACACACGCTGTCCAATGGTGTTTGTGACACACGCACTTTCCAATGGGGTTTGTGACACACACGCTGTCCAATAGGTTTTCTGCCACACACACGCTATCCAATGGGGTTTGTGACACACAGTTTCCAATGGGGTTTGTGACACACACGCTGTCCAGTAGGGTTTGTGACACACACGCTATCCAAAGGGGTTTGTGACACATACACTTTCCAATGGGCTTGTGACACACGTGCTGTCCAATGGTGTTTGTGACACACACACTGTACAATGGGGATTGTGACACACACACGCTGTCCAATGGGGTTTGTGACACACACACTTTCCAATGGGTATTGTGACACACACACGCTGTCCAATGTGGTTTGTGACACACACGCTGTCCAAAGGGGTTTGTGACACATACACTTTCCAATGGGGTTTGTGACACAAACTGTGTCCAATGGCGTTTGTGACACGCACACAGTCCATGGGTGTTTTTGACTGCACACGCTGTCTGGTGGAGTTTGTGACACACACGCTGTCCAATGGGGTTTTTAACACATACACTCTGCCCAATGGGGCTTGTGACACACTCTCTGTCCAATGGGGTTTGTGACCCACACGGTGTCCAATTGGGACTTTGACACACACGATGTCCAATGGGGTTTGTGACACACACACGCTGTCCAATAGGGTTTATGACATACAAGCTGTCCAATGGGGTTCGTGACTCACACGCTGTCCAATGGGGTTTGTGACACATACACTCTGTCCAATAGGTCTTGTGACACACAAGCTGTCCAATGGGGTTCGTGACACACACGCTGTCCAGTGGGGTTTGTGACACACACACTGTCCAATAGGGTTTGTGACATCACACACGCTATCCAATGAGGTTTGTGGCACACACTCTTTCTAATGTGGTTTGTGAAACACGCGGTATCCAATGGGTTTTGTGACACACACACTGTCCAATGGGTATTGTTAAACACACACACGCTGTCCAATGGTGTTTGTGACACACACACTTTCCAATGGGGTTTGTGAAACGCACACTTTCTAAAGGGGTTTGTGACACACACATGTTATCCAATGGGGTATTGTGACACACACACGCTATCCAATTGGGTTTGTGACACGCACGCTGACAAATTGGGTTTGTTACACACACTGTCCAATGGTGTTTGTGACACACATGCTGTCCAATGGGTTTTGTGACACACACACTGACCAGGAGGGTGTGTGACACACACACGCTATCCAATGTGGTTTGTGACACATGCAATTTCCAATGGGCTTTGTGACACACACATTCTGTCCAATGGCGCTTGTGAAACACATGCTGTCCAATGGCGTTGGTGACACACAATCTGTCCCACGGGTTTTGTGACACACACACTGTCCAATGAGGATTGTGACACACACACGCTGTCCAATGGGGTTTGTGACACACACGATGCCAATGTTGTTTGTGACTCGCAAAATGTCCATGGGTGTTTGTGACACACACGCTGTCCAGTGCGGTTTGTGACACACACTGTGTCCAGTGGGGTTTTTGACACACACGCTGTCCAATGGGGTTTGTAACACACACACTGTCCAATGGGGCTTGTGACACACACACGCTGTCCAAAGGGGTTTGTGACACACACACTGTCCAATGGGTATTGTGACACAGACACGCTGTCAAATGGGGTTTGTGACTCAAACTCTGTCCAATGGGGTTTGTGACACGCACACTGTCCATGGGTGTTTTGACTACACTCGCTGTCCAGTGGAGTTTGTGACACAGACGCTGACCAATGGGGATTGTGACATACACACAGTCTAATAGGGTTTGTGACACACACATGCTATCCAATGGGGTATGTGACACATACACTTTCCAATGGGGTTTGTGACACACAATGTCCAATGGCGCTTGTGACACACACGCTGTCCAATGGGGTTCGTGACACGCACTCTGTCCCATGGGGTTTGTGACATACGTGCAATATCCAATGGGGTTTATGACACAAACGTTGTCCAAAGTGGTTTGTGACTCACACAATATCCAATGGTGTTTGTGACACACACACTGTCCAAAAGGGTTTGTAACACACATGATGTCCAATGGGGTTTGTGACACACACTCTGTCCAGTGGGGTTTGTCACACACAGTCTGTCTAAAGGGGTTTGTGACACACACAAACTGTCCAATGGGGATTGTGACACACACACGCTGTCCAATGGGGTTTATGTCACACACGCTGTCCAATGGGGTTTGTAACACAAACATTGTCCAAAGGGATTTGTGACACACACGCTGTCCAATGGGGTGTGTCACACACACACTCTGTCCAATGGGGTTTGTGACACACATGGTGTCCAATGGGGATTGTTACACATGCTGTGCAATGGGGTTTGTGACACACACACTCTGTCCAATGGGTCTTGTGACAAACACTGTCCAATAGGGTTTGTGACAGAAACATTCTATCCAATGGGGTTTGTGACACGCACACTTTCTAATGGGATTTGTGACACACACGCTATCCGATGGGTTTTGTGACACACACACTGTCCAATGGGGATTGTGACACACACACGCTTTCCAAAGGTGTTTGTGACAAAAACGCTGTCCAATGGGGTTTGTGACACAGACGCTGTCCAATGGGTATTGTGACATATATACTGTTCAATAGGGTTTGTGACACACACACACTATCCAATGGGGTTTGTGAGACACACACTTTCCAATGGGGTTTGTGACAAGCACACTTTCTAAAGCGGTTTGTGACACACACACGCTATCCAATGGGGTTTGTGACACACACACTTTCCAATGGTGTTTGTGACACACACTCTGTCCCATTGGGTTTGTGACACACACGCTGACCAATTGGTTTTGTTACACATACACTGTCCAATGGTGTTTGTGACACGCATACTGTTTACTGGGTTTTGTGAAACACACACACTATCCAATGGGA
This sequence comes from Columba guinea, assembly GCA_032206185.1. NCBI lineage: Eukaryota > Metazoa > Chordata > Aves > Columbiformes > Columbidae > Columba > Columba guinea. Next base: position 2,715,419 of record JAVLUU010000005.1, read on the forward strand.
TTTGTGACGCACACGCTGTCCTATGGGGTTTGTGACACGCGCACCCTCCATGGGTGTTTGTGACACACACGCTGTCGACTGGGGTTTCTGAAACACACAAAGTCCAAAAGGGTTTGTGACGCACACGATGTCCAATGGGGTTTGTGACATGCACACTGTCCATGGGTGTTTATGACACACACGCTGTCAAGTGGGGTTTGTGACACACACAGTGTCCACGGGGGTTTGTGACACTCACAATCTATCCAATGGGGTTTGTGAAACGCACACTATCTAATGGGGTTTGTGACACACACACGCTATCCAATGGGGTTTGTGACACACACACTTTCCAAAGGGTTTTGTGACACACACACGCTGTCCAACGAGGTTTCTGAAACACAGACGGTCCAAAGGGGTGTGTGACACACACGCTATCCAATGGGGTTTGTGACACTCACGCTGTCCATGGTTGTTTGGAACTCACACGCTATCCAGTGGGTTTTGTGACACACACACTGTCCAATGGGGTTTTGACACACACGCTGTCCACTGGGGATTGTGAAACACAAACTGACTAGGGGGGTTTGTGACACACACCCTGTCCAGTGGGTTTTGTGACACACGCACTGTCCAATTGGGTTTTGACACACAATCTGTCCACTGGGGAGTGTGACACAAACGCTGTCCAATGGGGTTTCTGACACACACAGTGTCCAATGGGTTTTTTCACACAAACTCTATCCAATGGGGTTTGTGAAACACACACTCTGTGCAATGGAGCTTATGACACATACACACTGTCCAATGGGGTCTGTGACACACACGCTGTCCAATGGGGATTGTGACACACACACGCTGTCCAATTGGGTTTGTGAAATACACACTGTAGAAAAGGGTTTGTGACACACACTCTGTCCAATGGTGTTTGTGACACACACGCTGCCCAATGGGGATTTTGACACACACGGTGTCCAACGGGCTTTGTGACACACAGACTCTGTCCAATGGGTCCTGTGAAGACACACGCTGTCCAATGGTGTTTGTGACACACACACTGTCCAATGGGGATTGTGACACACACGCTCTCCAATGGGGATTGTGAAACACACGCTGTTCAATGGGGTTCGTGACACACATACTGTTCAATGGCGTTTGTGACACACACACTGTCCAATAGGGTTTGTGACACACACACGCTATCCAATGGGGTTTGTGACACACACACTTTCTAATGGGGTTTGTGACACACACACTATCCAGTGGGGTTTGTGACACTCACACTCTGCCCAGTGGTGCTTGTTACAGACACGCTGTCCAATGGGGATCATGACACACACTCTGTCCCATGGGGTTTGTGACACACACACTGTCCAATGGGGATTATGACACACACACGTTGTCCAATGGGGATTGTGACACACACACTGTCCATGGGTGTTTGTGACACACACGCTGTCCAGTGGCATTTGTGACACACACACTGTCCAACGGGCTTTGTGACACACGTGACGTCAAATGGGGTTTGTGACACGCACACTGTCCAGGGGTGTTTGTGACACACACGCTGTCCAGGGGTGTTTGTGACACACACTCTATCCAATGGGGATTGTGACACACACGCTGTCCAATGCGCATTGTGACACACACGCTGTCGAATGGGCTTTGTGACACACGCACTCTGTCCAATGGGTCTTGTGAAAAACAATCTGTCCAATGGGATTGTGAACACACATGTTATACAATGGGATTTGTGACAAATACACTGTCCATAGGGGTTTGTGACACACACTCAATCCGATGGGGATTGTGACACTTACACTGTCCATGGGTGTTTCTGACACACACACTGTCCAATGCGGTTTGTGACACATACACTTTCCAATTTGGTTTGTGACACACACACTCTGTACAATGGTGCTTGTGACACACACGCTGTTCAATGAGGCTTGTGACACACACGCTGTCCAGTGGGTTTTGTGACACACACACTCTGTCCAATGGGCTTGTGACACACACGCTGTTCAATGGTGTTTGTGACACACACACTCTGTCCAATGGGCTTGTGACACACACAGTGTCTACGGGGGTTTGTGATACATACGCTGTCCAATGGGGTTTGTGACACACACGCTGTCCAGTGGGTTTTGTGACACACACGCTGTCCAAAGGGGTTGGTGACACACACACTGTCCAATGGGGTTTGTGACACACACAGTGTCTACGGGGGTTTGTGACACATACGCTGTCCAATGGGGTTTGTGACACACACTCTGTCCAATGGGGATTGTGACACACAGGCTGTCCAATGGGTTTTGTGACACATACACTCTGTCCAAAGGGACTTGTCGCACACACGCTGCTCAATGGGGTTTGTGACACCGCACTCTGTCCAATGGTGCTTGTGACACACACGCTGTCCAATGGGGATTGTGACACACGCGGTGTCCAATGGGGTTCTTCAGAGACACGCTGTTCCATGGGGTTTGAGACACACACGCAGACCAATTGGGTTTGTTACACACACACTGCCCAATGGTGTTTGTGACACGCATGCTGTCCAATGGGTTTTCTGACACACACACTGACCAGGAGGGTTTGTGACACACTCACACTATCCGATGGGGTTTGTGACACATACACTTTCCAATGGGGTTTGTGACACACAGACTCTGTCCAATGGTGCTTGTGACACACACGCTGTCCAAAGGGGTTCGTGACACACACGCCGTCCAGTGGGTTTTGTGACACACACAGTCTGTCCAATGGTATTGTGACACACACGCTGTCCAATGATGACTGTGACACACACACTGTACAGTGGGGATTGTGACACACACACGCTGTACAATGGGGTTTGTGACACACACACTGTCCAAAGGGTTTTGTAACACACACACTCTGTCCAATGGGCTTGTGACACACACGCTGTCCAATGATTTTTGGGACACAAACCATGTCCAATCCATTTTGTGACACACACACTTTCCAATGGGTATTGTGACACACACACGCTGTCCAATGGGGTTTGTGAAACACACGCTGTTTAGTGCAGTTTCTGACACACACACTGTCCAATGGGGTTTGTGACATACACAGTGTCCAAGAGGGTTTGTGACACACACACTGTCCAATGGTTATTGTTACACACACACTCTGTCCAAAGGGTCTTGTGAAAAACACACTGTCCAAAGGGGTTTGTGAACACACACGATGTCCAGTGGATTTTATGACACACAATCTGTCCAATAGGGTTTGTGACACACACACGCAATCCAATGGGGTTTGTGACACATACACTTTCCAATGGGGATTGTGACACACACACTCTGTCCAATGGGCTTGTGACACACATGCTGTCCAATGATGTTTGTGACACACACACTGTCCAATGGGGATTGTGACACTCACACTCTTGTCCAATGGGGTTTGTGACACACACACTGTCCGAAGGGGTTTCTGACACACACGCTATCCAAAGGGGTTTGTGAAACTCACACTGTCCACGGGTTTTTGTGACATATAGACTGTCCAACGGGGTTTTGACACACACTCTGTCCACTGGAGATTGTGACCTACACACTGTCCAATAGGGTTTGTGACACACACACGCTATCAAATGGGGTTTGAGACACACATACTTTCTAATGGGATTTTTGATACACACACGCTATACAATGGGGTTTGTGACACACACACTCTATCCAATGGGTTTTGTGACACACACTTTCCAATGGGGTTTGTGACACACACAGGTTGTCCCATGAGGTTTGTGACACACACACTGTCCAAAGGGGATTGAAACACACACACACTGTCCAATAGGGGTTTGTGACACGTACGTTGTCCACGGGTGTTTGAGACACACACGCTGTCCAATGGGGTTTGTGACGCACACACTGTCCAATGGGTATTGTTACACACACAAGCTCTTCAATTGTGTTTGTGACACACACGCTGTCCAATGGGGTTTGTGACACACACTTTCCAATGGGGTTTGTGACACACACACGCTATCCAACGGGGTTTGTGACACACACACTGTCCAATGAGGATTGTGACACACACGATGTCCAATGGGTATTGGTACACACACACGCTGTCCAATGGTGTTTGTGACACAGACATTGTACAGGGGGGTTTGCGACACACACACTGACCAATGGGGATTGTGACAAACACGCTGTCCAATGGGGTTTGTGACACAGACGCTGTCCAATGGGGATTGTGACATACACACTGTCCAATAAGGTTTGTGACACAGACGCTGTCCAATGGGGATTGTTACCTACACACTGTCCAATAAGGTTTGTGACACGCACACGCTATCAAATGGGGTTTGTGACACGCACACTTTATAATGGTGTTTGTGACACACACGCGGTATCCAAGGGGTTTGTGACAAACGCTTTCCAATGGGGTTTGTGACACACACGCACGATGTCCAATGGGGTCTTGACACACACACTGTCCAAAGGGGTTTGTGACACACACGATGTCCAATGGGGTTTGTGACACACGCATTGTCCATGGGCGATTGTGACACACACGCTGTCCAGTGGAGTTTGTGACACACAAACTGTCCAACGGGGTTTGTGACAAATGCATTTTCCAAGGGGGTTTGTGACACAGACGCTGTCCAAAGGGGTTTGTGACACACGCACTGTCTAATGGTTATTGTTACAAACACATGCTGTACAATTGTGTTTGTTACACACACACTGTCCAATGGGGTTTGTGACACACACTTTCCAATGGGGTTTGTGACAGACACACGTTGTCCCATGGGTTTTGTGACACATACACTTTCCAATGGGATTTGTGACACACATGCTGTCCAATGGGGTTCGTGACACACACGCTGTCCAGTGGGTTTTGTGACACACACACTCTGTGCAATGGATTGTGACACATACGCTGTCCAATGGGTTTTGTGACACACACACTGTCCAATGGGGATTGTAACACACAGACGCTGTCCAATGGTGTTCGTGACACACACGATGTCCAATGGGGTTTGTGACACAGACTCTGTCCAGTTGGGATTGTGACAAAAACGCTGTCCAGTGGAGTTTGTGACACACACACTGTCCAATGGGGTTTGTGACACACGCAGTGTCCACGGGCGTTTGTGACACACACACTGTCCAATGTGGGTTGTGACACACAAACGCTGTCCAATGGTGTTTGTGACACACACGCTGTACAATGTGGTTTTTGACACAGACGCTGTCCAATGGGGATTGTGACCTACGCACTGTCCTATAGGGTTTGTGACACACACACGCTATCAAATGGGGTTTGTGACACACACACACTATCCAAAGGGTTTGTGACACACATACTTTCTAATGGGGTTTTTGACACACACACGCTATCCAATGGGGTTTGTGACACACACACTGTCCCATGGGGATTGTGACACACACAAGCTTTCCAATGGTGTTCGTGACACACACGCTGTCCAATGGGGTTTGTGACACAGACGCTGTTCAATGGGGATTTTGACCTACACACTGTCCAATAGGGTTTGTGACACACACACGCTGTCAAATGGGGTTTGTGACACACACACTGTCCAAAAGGGTTTGTGACACACATGATGTACAATGGGGTTTCTGACACGCACACTGTCCATGGGTGTATGTAACACACATGCTGTCCAGTGGGATTTGTGACACATGCTCTTCCTCATGGGGTTTGTGGCACGCATACTGTCCATGGGTGTTTGTGACACACACGCTGTCCAATGGGATTTTGACAAACATGCTGTCCACCTGGGTTTGTGACACACACGCTGTCCAATTGGGTTTGTGACACAGACTCTGTCCAATGGGGATTGTGACCTACACACTGTCCAATAGGGTTTCTGACACACACACGCTATCCAATGGATTTTGTCACACACACACTTCCCAAAGGGGTTTGTGACACGCACACTTTCTAATGGGGTTTGTGAAACACACACGCTGTCCAATAGGTTTTGTTACACACACACTGTCCAATATTGTTTGTGCCACACACACGCTATCCAATGGGGTTTGTGACACACACGATTTCCAATGGCGTTTGTGACACACACTGTCCAAAGGGGTTTGTGACACACACGCTGTCCAGTGGGTTTTGTGAACACACACACTGTCCAAAAGGGTTTGTGACACAAACACGCTGTCCAATGGTGTTTTTGACACACACGCTGTCCAATGGGGCTGGTGACACGCACACTATCCATGGGTGTTTGTGACACACACTCTGTCCAGTGGGGTTTGTGACACACAAACTTTCCAGAGGGGTTTGTGACACGCATCCTGTCCATGGGTGTTTGTGACACACACGCTGTCCAGGGGGGTTTGTGACACACACGCTGTCCAGTGGGTTTTGTGACACACACACTGTCCAATAGGGTTTGTGACACACACACACTGTCCAGTAGGGTTTGTAACACACACACGTTATCCAATGGGCTTTGTGACACATACCCTTTCAAATGGGGTTTGTGACGCACACACTGTCCAATGGGGATTGTGACACATATACGCTGTCCAAAGGAGTTTGTGACACACACATTGTCCGAAGAGGTTTGTGACACACACGATGTCCAATGGGATTTGTGACACGCACACTGTCCATGGGTGTTTTTCACACACACTGTCCACTGGGGTTTGTGACACACACACTGTCCATAAGGGTTTGTGACACACATGATGTACAATGGGTTTAGTGACACGCACACTCTGTACAATGGGTCTTGTTAAAAATTCGCTGTCCAATGGTGTTTGTGAACACACACGATGTGCAGTGGGTTTTGTGACACACATACTATCCAGTAGGGTTTGTGACACACACACGCTATCGAATGGGGTTTGTTACACATACACTTTCCAATGGTGTTTGTGACACACACACTGTCCAATAGGGATTGTGACACACACACGCAGTCCAATGGTGTTTGTGACACACACACTGTGCAAAGGGGTTTGTGACACACTCGCTATCCAATGGGGCTTGTGACACTCACACTGTCCATGGGTGTTTGTGACACAAACGCTGTCCAGTGGGTTTTGTCACAGACATAATGTCCAATGGGGATTTGACACACACGCTGTCCACTGGGGATTGTGACAAACACACTGTCCAGGGGGGTTTGTGATACACACGCTATCCAATGGTTTTTGTGACACACACACACAGTGTCCAATGGGGATTGTGAATCACACACGGTGTCCAATGGGGATTGTGACATACTTACTCTCCAATAGGGTTTGTGAAACACACATGCTATCCAAAGGGGTTTGTGACACATATACTTTATAATGGGGTTTTTGACACACACACGATATGCAAAAAGGTTTGTGACACAAACTTTCCAATGGGTTTTGTGACACACACACGCTGTGCAATGGGGTTTGTTACACACACGCTGTCCAATGATGTTTGTGACACGCATGCTGTAAATGGGTTTGGTGTCACACACACTGACCAGGAGGGTTTGTGACACACACACTCTATCCAATGGTGTTTGTGACACATACACTTTCCAATGGGGTTTGTAACACACACACTCTGTCCAATGGCGCTTGTGACACAGACGCTGTCCAATGGGGTTCGTGACACAAACTCAATCCCATGGGGTTTGTGACACACACACTGTCCAATGTGGTTGTGACACACACACGCTGTCCAATGGGGTTTGTGACACACACACTGTCCAAAGGGGTTTGTGACACACACAAAGTCCAATGGGGTTTGTGACAGGCACACTGTCCATGGGTGTTTGTGACACACACGCTGTCCAATGGGGTTTGCGACACACACACTGTCCAAAGGGGTTTGTGACACACACGATGTCCAATGGGTTTTCTGACACGCACACTTTCCATGGGTGTTTGTGACACACACACTGTCCAGCGGAGTTTGTGACACACACATTTTCCAAGGTTGTTTGTGACACACACAGTCTCCACGGCGGTTGGTGACACAAACTCTGTCCAATTGTGTTCGTGACACACACACACTGTCCAATGAGGTTTGTGACACACACGCTGTCCAATGGGGTTTGTGACACATACACTCTTTCCAATGGGGATCGTGAAACACACACGCTCTCCAATGGGGTTTATGACACACACACTGTCCAATAGGCTTTGTGACACACACATCCAGTCCAATGGAGATTGTGACACACACCTCTCCAATGGGGTTCGTGACACATACGCTGTCCAGTGGGGTTTGTGACACACACAGTGTCCAATAGGGCTTGTGACATCACACACGCTATCCAATGGGGTTTGTGACACACACTGTTTCTAATGGGGTTTGTGACACACACGCTGTCTAATGGTGTTTGTGACACACACGCTGTCCAATGGGGCTTGTGACACACACACTGTCCAATGGGTCTTGTGAAAAACACGCTGTCCAATCGGGTTTGTGAACACACAGGTTGTCCAGTGGGTTTAGTGACACACGCACTCTGTCCAATAGGCTTGTGACACACACGCTGTCCAATGGTGTTTGTGACACACACACTGTCCAATGGGAATTGTGACACACATACTGTCCAGGGGGGTTTGTGACACACACACTGTCCAATGGCGTTCGTGACACACACAGTGTCCACGGCAGTTTGTGACACACACAATGTCCAGTGGGGTTTGTGACACACACACTGTCCAATGCTGTTTCTGACACAGACGCTGTCCAATGGGGTTTTTGACACAAACTCGGTCCAATGTGGTTTGTGTCACACACACTGTCCAATAGGTATTGTTACACCCACACGCTGTCCAATGGGGTTCGAGACACACACGCTGTCCAGTGGGTTTTGTGACACATACACTCTTTCCAATGGGTTTGTTACACACACACGCTGTCCAATAGTGTTTCTGACACACATTCTGTACCATGGGGATTGTGACAAAGGCGCTGTCCAATGGGGATTGTGTCATACACACTCTCCAATAGGGTTTGTGACATACACATGCTATCCAAAGGGGTTTGTGACACGCATATTTTCTAATGGGGTTTCTGACACACACACGCTATCCAATGGGGTTTGTGACACACACACGCTATCCAATGGGGTTTGTGACACACACTCTTTCCAATGGGGTTTGTGACACACACACTTTCTAATGGGGTTTGTGAATCACACACTCTGTCCAGTGGGGCTTGTGACACGCACGCTGTCCAGTGGGGTTCGTGACAGACACTCTGTCCCATGGGGTTTGTGACACACACACTGTCCAATGGGGATTGAGACACACACACGCTGTCCAATGACTCTTTTGACACACACACTGTCCAAAGGGGTTTGTGACACATACACTTTCCAATGGGGTTTGTGACACACACACACTGTCATAGGGTTCTTTTGACACACAGCATGTCCAATGGGGTTTTAACACACACGCTGTCAACTGGGGCTTGTGACACACACACTGTCCACGGGGGTTTGTGACACACACACTGTCCAGTGGCTTTCTGACACACAGTGTCCACGGGCTTTTGTGACACACACGCTGTACAATGGGGTTTGTGACACACACACTGTCCATTGGGTATTGTTACACACACACGCTGTCCAATGGGGTTTGTGACACACACACTGACCAGGAGGGTTTGTGACACACCCACGCTGTCCAATGGGGTTTGTGAAACACACGCTGTCCAATGGGGATTGTGACACACACGCTATCCAATGGGGTTTGTGACACTCACACTCTCCATTGGTGTTTGTGACACACACTCTGTCCAGTGGGTTTTCTGAGACACATACTGTCCAATGGGGTTTTGACACACACGCTGTCCAATGGGGTTTGTGACACGCACACTTTCCATGGGTGTTTGTGACACACACACTGTCCAGTGGAGTTTGTGACACACACACGCTGTCGCATGGGGTTTGTGACACACACACTGACCAGGAGGGCTTGTGACACACACGCTGTCCAATGGGCCTTGTGACACACACGCTGTGCAATGGGGTTCGTGACGCACAAACGCTGTCCAATGGGGTTTGTGACACACACACTGTCCAAAAGCGTTTGTGACACACACGCTGTCCAATGGGGTTTGTGACACACGCACTGACCAGGAGGTTTTGTGACACACACACGCTGTCCAATGGGGTTTGTGACACACACATTTTCCAGTGGTGTTTGTGACACACACTCTGTCAAATGGGGTTTGTGACACACACGTTATCCAATGGGATTTGAGACACACACTGTCCAAAGTGTTTTCTGAAACTACATGCTGTCCCATGGGTGTTGTGACACACACACTGACCAGGAGGGTTTGTGACACACACACGCTGTCCAATGGGGTATGTGACACACACACTGCCCAATGGTGTTTGTGACACATACGCTGTCCAATAGGGTTTGTGACACAAACCCCGTCCAACGGGTTTTGTGACGCACATGCTGTCCAATGGGGATTGTGACACTCACGCTGTCCAGTGGGTTTTGTGACACACATACTCTGTCCAATGGGCTTGTCAAACAAAATGTCCAATGGTGTTTGTGACACATAGGCTGTCCAATAGGGTTTGTGACACAAACTCTGTCCCATGGAGTTTGTGGCACACACACTGTCCAATGGGGATTGTGAAACACACACGCTGTCCAATGGGGTTTGTGACATACACAATGTCCAATGGGGTTTGTGACAGGCACACTGTATATGGGTGTTTGTGACACACACGCTATCCAATGGGGTTTGTGACGCACACAGTTTTCAAAGGGGTTTGTGACACACACGCTGTCCATTGGGGTTTGTGACACACACACTGTCCAGTGGGGACTGTGACACACACACACTCCAGTGGGGTTTGTGACACACACACTGTCCAATGGCATTCGTGACACACACAGTGTCCACGGGGGTTTATGACACACACGCTGTCCAATGGGGTTTGTGACATACACACAGTCCAAAGGGTATTGTTACACACACACGATGTCCAATGGGGTTTGAGACACACACACTGTCCAATGGGGTTTGTGACACACAGGCTGTCCAATGGGGTTTGTGACACACACTTTCAAATGGGTTTTGTGACACACATGCTATCCAGTGGGTTTTGTGACACACACACTGTCCAATGGGGATTGTGACACACACACGCTGTCCAATGGTGTTTGCGACACACATGCTGTCCAATGGGGTTTGTGACACAGAGGCTGTCCAATGGGGTTTGTGACACGCACACTGTCCATGGGTGTATGTAACACACACGCTGTCCAGTTGTGTTTGTGACACACACGTTGTCCAATGATGTTTGTGACACACACGCTGTCCAATGGGATTTGTGACACACACTGTCCAATGGGGTTTCTGACACTACACCCTGTCCAATGGGGTTTGTGACACACACATGCTATCCAATGGGTTTTCTGACACACACAAACTGTCCAATGGGGTTTGTGACACACACACTGTCCAATAGGGATTGTGACACACACGCTATCCAATGCGTTTTGTGACACACACACTCTTTCCAATGGGCTTGTGACACACACGCTGTCCAATAGTGTTTGTGACACACACTCTGTCCCATGGAGTTTGTGACACACACACTGTTCAAAGGGGTTTGTGACACACACGCTGTCCAATGGGGTTTGTGACACACACGCTGTCCAATAGTGTTTGTGACACACATTCTGTCCCATGGGGTTTGTGACACACACACTTTCTAATGGGGTGTGTGACACACACACGCTATCCAATGGGGTTTGTGACACATACACTTTCCAAAGGGGTTTGTGTCACGCACACTCTGTCCAATGGCGCTTGTGACACATACGCTGTCCAATGGGGTTCGTGACACACACTCTGTCCCATGGGGTTTTTGACACACACACTGTCCAATGGGGATTGTGACAAACACACGCTGTCCAATGCGGTTTGTAACACGCACACTGTCCATTTATGTTTGTGACACACAAGCTATCTAGTGGGGTTTGTGACACACACACTGTCCACTGGGGTTTGTGACACACACCGTGTCCACGGGGGTTTGTGACACACACGCTGTCCAATGGGAATTGTGACACACACACTATGCAATGGGGTTTGTGACACACACACTGTCCAATGGAGATTGTGACACACACACGCTGTCCAATGGGCTTTGTCACACACACACTCTGCCCAATGGGGTTTGTGTCACACACACTTTCTAATGGGGTTTGTGACACAAACTCTCTCCAATGGGGTTTGTGAAACACACACGCTGTCCAATGGGTTATACGACACACACGCTCTCCAATGGGGTTTGTGACACACACGCTGTCAAATGGGGATTGTGACACACACGCTGTCCAATGGGGTTTGTGACACACACACTGTCCAATGGGTATTGTTCCACACACACACTGTCCAACGGGGTTCGTGACACACACTGTGTCCACGGGGGTTTGTGACACACACACTGTCCAATAGGGTTTGTCACACACACATGTTATCCAATGGGTTTTGAGACACACACACTCTCCAATGGTGTTTGTGACACACACGCTGTTCAAAAGGGTTTGTGACACAGATGCTGTCCAATGGGGATTGTGACCAACACACTGTCCAAAAGGGCTTGTGACACACACACGCTATCCAATGGGGTTTGTGACACACACGATGTCCAATGGGGTTTGTGACACGCACACTGTCCATGGGTGTTTGTGACACACACGCTGTCCAATGGGGATTGTGACACACACATGCTTTCCAATGGGGTTTGTGACACACAAACTGTCCAAAGTGGTTTGTGACACACACGCTGCCAATGGTGTTTGTGACACACACACTGAACAATGGGGATTGTGACACACACACGCTGTCCAATTGGGTTTGAGACAGGCACACTATCCATGGGTGTTTGTGACACAAACGCTGTCTAGTGTGGTTTGTGACACACACACCGTCCAATGGGGTTTGTGACACAGACACTCTGTCCAGTGGCGCTTGTGACACACACGCTGTCCAAAGGGGTTCGTGACACACACGATGTCCAATGGGGTTTGTGACACGCACACTGTCCATGGGTGTTTCTGACACACACGCTGTCCAATGGGGTTTGTCACACAGATGCTGTCCAATGGGGATTGTTACCTACACACTCTCCAAAAGGGTTTGTGACACACACACGCTATCCAATGGGGTTTGTGACACGCACACTTTATAATGGGTTTTGTGACACACACACTGTCTAGTGGGGTTTGTGACAAACACACTGTCCAATGGGGTTTGTGTCACACACCCTGTCCACGGGGGTTTGTGACACACACGCTGTCCAATGGGGTTTGTGACACACACATTGACCAATGGGGATTGTGACACACACACGCTGTCCAATGGGGTTTGTGACACACACACTGTCCAAAGGGGTTTGTGACACACACGCTGTCCAATGGTATTTGTCACACACACGCTATCCAATGGTATTTGTGACACACACTGTCCAATGGGGTTTCTGACACACACACTCTGTCCAATTGGGTTTGTGACACACATACGCTATCCAACGGGGTTTGTGACACTCACACTTTCCAATGGGGTTTGTGACACAAACTCTCTCCAATGGGATTTGTGACACACACACTGTCCAATGGGGATTGTGACACACACATGCTGTCCAGTAGGGTTTGTGACACACACGCTGTCCAAAGGGGGTGGTGATACACGCGATGTCCAATTGGGTTGGTGACACACAGGCACTGTCCAATGAGGATTGTGACACACACACTCTGTGAAATGGGGGTTATGACACACACACTTTCCAATGGGGTTTGTGACACACACACTTTCCAATGGTGCTTGTGACGCACACGCTGTCCAATGGGGTTCCTGACACACACGCTGTCCAATGGGGATTGTGACACACTCGATGTCCAATGGGGTTTGTGACACACACAATCTGTCCAATGGGGTTTGTGACACACACGCTGTCCAATGGGGTTCGTGACACAGACGCTGTCCAGTTGTGTTTGTGACACACACACTGTCCAATGGGGTTTGTGACACAAACAGTGTCCACGGGGGTTTGTGACACATACGCTGTCAAATGTGGATTCTGACACAACACTGTCCAGGGGGGTTTGTGACACACACACTGTCCAAAGATGTTTGTGACACACACACTGTCCAGTGGGGTTTGTGACACACACACTGTCCAATAGGGTTTGTGACACACACACACTGTCCAATGGGGATTGTGACACAGAAACGCTGTCCAATGGGGTTTATGACACACACGCTATCTAACGGTGTTTGTGACACACACACACTATCCAATGGGGATTGTGACACATACGCTATCCAATGGGTTTTGTGACACACACACTCTCGAATCGGGATTGTGACACACACACTTTCAAATGGGGTTTGTGACACGCAGACTTTTTAATGGGGATTGTCACACACACACGCTATCCAATGGGGTTTGTGACACACACACTTTCCAATGGGGTTTGTGACACACACACTTTCCAATGGCGCTTGTGACACACACTCTGTCCAATGGGGATTGTGACACACACGCTATCCAATGCGTTTTGTTACACACACACGCTGTTCCATGGGGTTTGTGACACACACGCTGACGAATTGGTTTTGTTACACACACACTGTCCAATGGTGTTTGTGACACGCATGCTATCTAATGGGTTTTGTGACACACACACTGTGCAATGGGGAATGTGACACACACACTCTGACCAATGGGTCTTTTGGCTCACAAGCTGTCCAATGGGGCTCGTGACACACACATTGTGTCCAATGTGTTTTGTGGCACACACACGCTGTCCAATGGGGTTTGTGACATGCACACTTTCAAATGGGGATTGTGACCCACATGCTATCCAATGGGTTTTGTGACACACATGCTGTCCAATGGGGTTTGTGACACACACACTTTCCAATGGGGTTTGTGACACACACACTTTCCAATGGCGCTTGTGACACACACGCTGTCCAATGGGGATTGTGACACACACGCTGTTCAATGGGGATTGTGACACACACACGCTGTCCAGTTGTGTTTGTGACACACACGTTGTCCAATGAGGTTTGTGACACACACGCTGTCCAATGGGATTTGTGACACACACTGTCCAATGGGGTTTCTGACACTACACGCTTTCCAATGGGGTTTGTGACACACACATGCTATCCAATGGGTTTTGTGACACACACAAACTGTCCAATGGGGTTTGTGACACACACGCTGTCCAATGGGGATTGTGAGGCAAACGCTATCCAATGCATTTTGTGACACACACACTGTCCAATGGGGTTTGTGACACAAACTCTGTCCAATGGGATTTGTGACACACACACTATCCAATAGGGATTGTGACACACACGCTATCCAATGCGATTTGTGACACACACACAGTTCAATGGGGATTGTGGCACACACACGATGTCCAATGGGGTTTGTGACACACACGCTGTCCATTGGGTATTGTGACACAGACACACTGTCCAATGGGGTTTGTGACACACATGCTGTCCAAAGGGGATTGTGACACACACGCTATCCAATGGGTTTTGTGACACACACACTGTTCAATGGGGATTTTGACACACACACGATGTCCAGTGGTGTTTGTGACACACACGCTGTCCAATGGGGATTGTGACCTACACACTGTCCAATAGGGTTTGTGATTCACACACGCTATCCAGTCAGGTTTGTGAACACGCACTACTTTATAATGGAGTTTGTGACACACACACGCTATGCAATGGGATTTGTGGCACACACACGTTCCAATGGGGCTTGTGACACACACACTGACCAGGAGGGTTTGTGACACACACACGCTGTCCAATGGGGTTTGTGACACACACTGTCCAATGGGGATTCTGACACTACACGCTGTCCACTGAGGTTTGTGACACAAACTCTGTCCAATGGGGATTGTGACACACACACTGTTCAATGGGGATTGTGACACACACACGCTGTCCAGTTGTGTTTGTGACACACACGCTGTCCAATAGGATTTGTGACACACACTGTCCAATGGGGTTTCTGACACTACACGCTGTCTAATGGGGTTTGTGACACACACATGCTATCCAATGGGTTTTGTGACACACAAACTGTCCAATGGGGTTTGTGACACACACGCTGTCCAATGGGGATTGTGACACACACGCTATCCAATGCGTTTTGTGACACACACACTGTTCAATGGGTATTGTGACACACACAAGCTGTCCAATGGGGATTCTGACACACACACGCTGTCCCATGGTGTTAGTGACCCACACGCTGTCCAATGGGGTTTGTGACACAGACGCTGTCCAATGGGGATTGTGACCTACACACTGTCCAATAGGGTTGGTGACAAACACAAGCTATCCAGTGGGGTTTGTGAACACGTACTACTTTATAATGCAGTTTGTGACACACACACGCTATGCAATGGGATTTGTGGCACACACACTTTCCAATGGGGTTTGTGAAACACACACTGACCAGGAGGGTTTGTGACACATTCACGCTGTCCAATGGGGTTTGTGACACACACACTCTCTAAAGGGGTTTGTGACACACACGCTGTCCAGTGGGGTTTGTGACACACACACACTGTCCAATGGGGATTGTAACACACACACGCTGTAAAATGGGTGTTATGACACACACGGAGTCCAATGGGGTTTGTCACACACACTCTGTCCAATGTGGTTTGTGACACACACACTGTCCAATGGGGATTGTGAAACACACGATGTCCAATATTGTTTGTGACACACACACTGTCCAGTGGGGTTTGTGACACACACACTCTGTCCAATGGGTCTTATGACCCACACTCTGTCCAATGGGGTTCGTGACACACACACTGTCCAGTGGGGTTTGTGACACACACACTCTGTCCAAAGGGTTTTTGACACAAACGCTGTCCAATAGTGTTTGTGACACACAGCCTGTCCATTGGGGTTTGTGACACACACACAGTCCAAAGGGGTTTATTACACACAAGCTGTCCAGTGGCGTTTGTGACACACACACTAACCAGGAGGGTTTGTGACACACACACACTATCCAATGGGGTTTGTGACACATACACATTGTAATGGGGTTTCTGACACACACGCTGTCCAATGGCGTTTGTGACACACACACTGACCAGGAGGGTTTGTGACACACAGACACTATCCAATGGGGTTTGTGACACTTACACTTTGTAATGGGGTTTCTGACACACACGCTCTGTCCAATGGTGCTTGTAGACACACACGTTGTCTAATGGGGTTCGTGACACACACTCTGTCCCATGGGGTTTGTGACACACAGACTGTCCAACGGGGTTTGGGACACACACGCTGTCTAATGGGGTTTTTGAAATGCACACTGTCCATGGGTGTTTCTGACACACACACTGTCCAAAACGGTTTGTGACACACACACTGTCCAAAGGGGTTTGTGATACACGCGCTGCCTAATGGGTATTGTGACACACACACGCTGTTCAATGGGGTTTGTGACACACAATCAGTCCAATGGGGTTTGTCACACACACACTCTATCCAATGGGTCTTGAGACAAACACGCTGTCCAATGGTGTTTGTGACACACACGCTGTCCAATGGGCTTGTGACACACAAACGCTGTCCAACAGTGTTTATGACACACACTCTGTCCCATGGTGTTTGTGACACACACGCTCTCTAATGGGGATTGTGACACACACACGCTGTCCAATGATGTTTGTAACACACAGACTGTCCAAAGGGGTTTGCGACACACATGCTATCCAAAGGGGTTTGTGACAGTCACACTGTCTATTGTTGTTTGTGACACACACGCTGTCCAGTGGGTTTTGTGACACACACACTGTCCAATGGAGTTTTGACACACACGCTGTCCCCTGGGGATTGTGACACACACACGCTGTCCAATGGGGTTTGTGACACATACACTTTCCAATGGGGTTTGTGACACAGAGACTCTGTACAATGGTGCTTGTGACAGACACGCTGTCCAATGGGGTTTGTGACACACGCACTGTCCAGTGGGTTTTGTGACACACACACTCTGTCCAATGGGCTTGTGACACACACGCTGTCCAGTGGTGTTTGTGACACACACACTGTACAATTGGGATTGTGACACAAACACGCTATCCAATGGGGTTTGCGACACAAACTCTGTCCAATGAGTTTTGTGACAAACACACTGTCCAACAGGTATTGTGACACTCACACTGTCTATTGTTGCTTGTGACACACACGCTGTCCAATGGGGTTTTGACACACACGCTGTCCCCTGGGGATTGTGACACAAACGCTGTCCAATTTGGGTTTGTGACACACACACTGTCCAGTGGTGTTTCTGACACACACGCTGTTCAATGGGTTTGTGACACACACACTGTCCAAAGGGGTTTCTGACACACACGCTGTCTAATTGGAATTGAGAAACACAACGCTGTCCAATGGGGTTTGTGACACACACGCTGTCCAGTGGGTTTTGTGACACACACACACTGTCCAATGGGCTTGTGACACTCACGCTTTTCAAAGGTGTTTGTGACACTCACACTGTCCAATGGAGATTGTGACACACACATGCTGTCCAATGAGGTTTGTGACACACACACTGTCCAATAGGGTTTGTGACACACACACGCTATCCAATGGGGTTTGTGACACACACACTTTCTAATGGGGTTTATGACACAAACAATATCCAATGGGGTTTCTGACACTCACAATCTGTACCATGGTGTTTGTGACACACACACTGTCCAATAGGATTCTGATACGCACATGCTGTCCAATGGGGTTTGTGACACACACGCTGTTCAATGGGGTTTGTGACACACACACTTTGTACAATGGTGCTTGTGACACACACGCTGTTCAATGGGGTTTGTGACACACACGCTGTCCAGTGGTTTTTGTGACACACACACTCTGTCTAATGGGCTTGTGACACACACGCTGTCCAATGGTGTTTGTGACACACACACTGTAAAATTGGGATTGTGACACACACACGCTATCCAATGGGGCATTTGACACACACGCTGTCCAATGGGGTTTGTGACACACACGCTGTCCAGTGGGTTTTGTGACACACACACTGTCCAAAGGGGTTGGTGACACACACACTGTCCAATGGGGTTTGTGACACACACGCTGTCCAATGGGTTTTGTGTCACACGCGCTGTCCAATGGGGTTCGTCAAACACACGCTGTCCAATGGGGATTGTGACACACACGCTGTCCAATGAGGCTTGTGACACACACATTGTATAATCGGGTTTGTGACACACACACACTGTCCAATGGGGCTTGTGACTACACACACGCTGTCCAATGGGGTTTATGACACACACGCTGTCCAATGGGGATTGTGACACATGCGGTGTCCAATGGGGTTCGTCACAGACACGATGTACCCTGGGGTTTCAGACAAACACGCAGAACAATTGGGTTTGTTACACACACACTGCCCAATGGTGTTTGTGACCCACATGCTGTCCAATGGGTTTTCTGACACACACACTGACCAGGAGGGTTTGTGACACACTCACGGTATCCGATGGGGTTTCTGACACATACACTTTCCAATGGGGTTTGTGACACACACACTCTGTTCAATGGCGCTTTTGAACACACACGCTGTTCAATGGGGTTCGTGACACACACGCTGTCCAGTGGGGTTTGTGACACACACACTGTCCAATGGGGTTTGTGAAACACACAGTGTCCATGGGGGTTTGTGACACACACGGTGTCCAATGGGGTTTGTGACACACACACTGTCCAATGGATATTTTTACACACACACTCTTTCCAATAGGGTTTGTGACACACATACGCTATCCAATAGGGTTTGTGACACACACACTTTCTAATGGGGTTCGTGACACACACGCTATCCAATGGGGTTTGTGACACACAGACTGTCCAATGGGTATTGTTACACACACACTCTGTCCAATGGGGTTTGTGACACACACACCTTCCAGTGGGTTTTGTGACACACACTCTGTCTAATAGGGTTTGTGCCACACACGCTGTCCAACGGGGTTCGTGACACACACACTGTCCAGTGGGCTTTGTGAAACACACACTCTTTCCAATGGGCTTGTGACACACACGCTGTCCAATGGTATTTGTGACACACACACTGTACAATTGGGATTGTGACACACACACGCTGTCCAATGGTGTTTGTGACACACATGCAGTCCAATGGGGTTTGTGTCACACACACTGACCAGGAGGGTTTGTGACACACACACTCTATCCAATGGTGATTGTGACACATACACTTTCCAATTGTGTTTGTGACACACACACTGTCCAATGGGTATTGTGACACACACACGCTGTCCAATGAGGATTGTGTCACACACGCTGTCCAATGGGGTTTGTGACACATACACTCTGTCCAATGGAGATCATGCAACACACACGCTATCCAATGGGGCATTTGACACACACACTGTCCAAAAGGGTTTGTGACACACACGATGTCCAGTGGGGTTTTGACACGCACACTGTCCATGAGTGTTTGTGACACACACGCTGTCCAGTGGGGTTTGTGACACACACACTGCCCAATGGCGTTCGTGACACACACATTGTCCACGGGGGTTTGTGACACACACGCTGTCCAATGGGTATTGTTAAACACAAACTCTGTTCAATATGGTTTGTGACACACACACTGTCCAATGGGCATTGTGACACACACACAATATCCAAAGGGTTTTGTGACACATACACTTTCCAATGGGGTTTGTGACACACACGCTGTCCAATGTGTTTTGTGACACACACACTGTCTAATAGGGTTTGTGACACACACACTGTCCAATGGGGTTCGTGAGACACACTCAGTCCCATGGGTTTTGTGACACATACACTTTCCAAAGGGGTTTGTGACACACACACGCTATCCAATGGGGTTTGTGACGCACACACTTTCAAATGGGTTTTGTGACACACAGGCTATCCAGTGGGTTTTGTGACACACACACTGTCCAATGGGGTTTGTGACACACACACGCTGTCCAATGGGGTTTGTGACACACAAACTGTCCAAAGAAGTTTGTGATACACACGATGTCCAATGGGGTTTGTGACAGGCACACTGTCCAGTGGGGTTTGTGAGACACACACTGTCCAAAAGGGTTTTTGACACGCACGACGTCCAATGGGGTTTGTGACACACACACTCTGCCCAACTGGGTTTCTGACACACACGGTGTCCAATGGGGATTGTGACACACACGCTGTCCAATGGGGTTTGTGACACACACACTGATCAGGAGGTTTTCTGACACACACACGCTGTCCATTGGCGTTTTTGACACACACACTCTCCAATGGTGTTTGTTACACATACACACTGTACAATGGTGATTGAGATACAGACACTGTCCTGGGGGGTTTGTGTCACACACACTGCAAAATGGCATTCGTGACACACACAGTGTCCACATAGGGTTTATGACACACACGCTGTCCAATGGGTATTGTTACACACACACGCTGTCCAATGGGGTTTGTGACACACACACTGTCCAATGGGTACTGTTACACATTTACTCTGTCCAATGGGGTTTGTGACACACACACAGTCCAATGATTATTGTTACACACACACGCTGTCCAATGGGGTTTGTGACACACACACTGACCAATAGAGTTTGTGACACACACACGCTATCCAATGGGATTTGTGACACACACACTTTCCAATAGAGTTTGTGACACACACACGCTATCCAATGGTATTTGTGACACACACACTTTCCAATGGGGTTTGTGACACACACGCTGTCCAATGGGGATTGTGACACACATGCTGTCCAATGGGGTTTGTGACACACACACTCTGTCCAATGTGTCTTGTGACACACAAGCTGTCCAATGGGGTTCGTGACACACACGCTGTCCAATGGGGTTTGTGACACACACGATGTCCAATGGGTTCTGTGACACGCACACTGTCCAGAGGGGTTTGTGATACACACACCGTCCAAAAGGGTTTGTGACACACACACTCTGTCCAATGTGGTTTCTGACACACACGCTGTGCAATGGGGATTGTGACACACACGCTGTCCTATGGGGATTGTCACACACACGCTGTCCAGAGCGGTTTGTGACACGCACACTGTCCAATGTGTTTGAGACACATACAGTGTCTGCAAAGGTTTGTGACACACACGCTGTCCAATGGTGTTTGTGACACACACACGCTGTTGAATGGTGTTTGTGACACACAGGCTGTCCAAAGGGGCTTGTGACACACATGCTGTCCAATGGGGTTTGTGAAACACACACGGTCCAAAAGGGTTTGTTACACACAAACACTGTACAGGTGGGATTGTGACACACAGGATGTCCAAAGGGGTTTGTGATAAACACGATGTCCAATGGGGTTTGTGACACGCACACTGTCCAGTGGGGTTTGTGAGACACACACTGTCCAAAAGGTTTTGTGACACACACGATGTCCAAAGGGGTTTGTGACACACACGATGTCCAATAGGGTTTGTGACACATACACACTGTACAATTGGGATTGTGACACACACACTGTCCAGTGGGGTTTGTGAAACACACACTGTGCAATAGGGTTTGTGACACACACACTGTGTAGTGGGGATTGTGACACACACACGCTATTAAAATGATGTTTGTGATACACACGATGTCCAATAGTGTTTGTGACAAACACTCTGTCTCATGGGGTTTGTGACACACACACTGTCCAATGGGGATTGTGACACACACATGCTGTCCAATGGGGTTTGTGACACACACTATGTCCAATGGGGTTTGTGACACGCACGCGGTACAGGGGTGTTTGTGACACACACGCTGCCCAATGGGGTTTGTGACACAGACGCTGTCCAGTGGGGCTTGTGATAAAAATGCTGTCCAGTGGGTTTAGTGACACACACACTGTCCAATAGGGTTTGTGACACACACATGCTATTCAATGAGGTTCGTGACACATACACTCTCCAATGGTGTTTGTGACACAAACACTCTGTCCAATGGTGCTTGTGACACACAAGTTTTCAAATGGGGTTCATGACACACAAACTGTCCAATGGGGTTTGTCACACACACTCTGTCCAATGGGGTTTGTGACACACACACGCTATCTAATGGGGTTTATGGCACATACACTTTCCAATGGGGTTTGTGACACACACACTCTGTCCAATGGTGCTTGTGACACACACGCTGTCCAATGGGATTTGTGACGCACACGCTGTGCAGTGTTTTTTGTGGCGCACACACACTGTCCAATGGTCTTGTGACGCACTTTCTGTCCAATGGGTATTGTGACAGACACACTGTCCAATGGGGTTTGTCACACAAACTATTTCCAATGGGGTTTGTGACAGACACACTGTACAATGGGGTTTGTGACACACGCACTGTCCAATGTGTTTTGTGACACAAACACTCTGTCCAATGGTGCTTGTGTCACACTTGCTGACCAATGGGGTTTGGGACACATACACTGTCCAATGGGGTTTGTCACACACACGCTGTCCAATGGGGTTTGTCACACACACTCTGCCCAGTGGGGTTTGTCACACACACGCTGTCCAATGGGGTTTGTGACACAAACTCTCTGGAAACGGGTTTATGACACACACACTGTCAAATGGGTATTGTGACACACACATGCTGTCCGATGGGGTTTGTGACACACACGCTGTCCAGTGGGTTTTGTGATACACACGCTGTCCAGTAGGGTTTGTGACACACACACGCTATCCAATGGGGTTTGTGACACATACACTTTCCAATGGGGTTTGTGACACCACACTGTGTCCGATGGTGCTTGTGACACACACACGCTATCCAATGGGGTTTGTGAGACGGATAGTTTCTAATGGGGTTTGTGACACACACACTCTATCCAATGGGGTTTGTGACACACACACTCTGTCCAATGTGGATTGTGACACACACACGCTGTCCAATGGGTTTTGTGACACACACACTGTCCAATGGGGATTGTGACACACACACGCTGTACAATGTGCTTTGTGACACACACACTGTCTAAAGGGGTTTTTGACATACACGCTGTCCAACGGAGTTTGTGACACACACACTCTGTCCAAAGGGCTTGTGGCAAACACGCTGTACAATGGGGTTTGTGTCACACACACGCTATCTAATGCGATTTGTGACACAAACACTTTCCAATGGGGTTTGTGAAACACACGCTGTCCAATGGTGTTTGTGACACGAACACTGTCCAAAGGGTTTTGTGACACACACACTGTGCAGTGGGTTTTGTGACACACACACTCTGTCCAATGGTGTCTGTGTCACACTCGCTGTCCAATGGGATTTGTGACACATACACTGTAAAATGGGGTTTGTCACACACCCTCTGTCCAATGGGGTTTGTGACACACACTCTATCCAATGTGGTTTGACATACACACTCTGTCCAATGGGGTTTGTGACACACACGCTTTCGAATGGGGATTATGACAAAGAAGCTGTACAATGGGATTTGTGCCACACACACTCTGTCCAAAGGGCTTGTGAAAAACACGCTGTACAATGGGGTTTGTGACACACACACGCTCTCCCGTGCGGTTTGTGACACATACACTTTCCAATGGGGTTTGTGAACACACGCTCTGTCCAATGGTGATTGTGACAGACACGGTGTCCAATGGGTTTTGTGACACAAACTCTGTCCAATGGGGTTTGTGACACACACGCTGTCCAGTGGGTTTTGTGACACACACACTCCGAATAGTCTTTGAGACACACAGAGTCTATCCAACGGGGTTTGTGACACACACACTCTGTCCAATAGGCTTGTGACACACACGCTGTCCAATGGTGTTTGTGACTCTCACACTGTACATGGGTGTTTGTGACACACACGCTATCCAGTGGGTTTTCTCACACACGCACTGTCCAATGGGGTTTTGACACACACGCTGTCCACTTGGGATTGTGACACACACACTGTCCAGGGGGGTTTGTGACACACACGATCTCCAATGGGGTTTGTGACACACACTCTCTCCAATGGGGTTTGTCACACACACTCTGTCCAATGGGGTTTCTGAGACACACGCTGTAAAATGGGGATTGTGACCAACACGCTGTACAATGGGGTTTGTGACACACACACTCTGCCCAAAAGGCTTGTGACAAACACGCTGTACAATGGCGTTTGTGACACAAACTCTCTCCAAACGGGTTTGTGACACACACACTGTCCAATGGGTATTGTGACACACACGCTGTCCACTTGGGATTGTGACACACACACTGACAAGGAGGTTTGTTACACACACACGCTTTCCAACGGGGTTTGTGACACACACACTGTCCAATGGTGTTTGTGACACACACGCTGTCCAATGGGGTTTGTGAAACAAACTCTGTCCAATGGGGTTTCTGACACAGACACTGTCGAAAGGGTATTGTGAAGCACACACGCTGTCCAAAGAGGTTTGCTACACACACGCTGTCCAATGGGGTTTCTGACACACTTGCTGTCCAGTGGGTTTTGTGATACACACACTCTCCAATAGGCTTTGTGACACACACAAATGCTATCCAATGGCTTTTGTGACACATACACTTTCCAATGGTTCTTGTGACACTCACGCTCTCCAATGGGGTTCGTGACACACACGCAGACCAGTGGGTTTTGTGATACACGCACTCTGTCCAATAGGCTTGTGTCACACACGCTGTCCAATGGTTTTTGTGACACACACACTGTCCAATGGGGATTGTGACACACACACGCTGTCCAATGGGGTTTGTGAAACACACAGTGTCCAATGGGGTTTGTGACACACACACTGTCCAATGGGGTTTGTGACACACACACTCTGTTCAATGTGGATTTTGATACACACGCTGTCCAATGGAGTTTGTGACACACACACTGACCAGGAGGTTTGTGACACACACACGCTGTCCAAAGAGCTTTATTACACACATGCTGTCTAATGGGGTTTGTGACATACACGCTGTCCAGTGGGTTTTGTGACTAAACACACTCTCCAATTGGCTTTGTGACACACACACATGCTATCCAATGGGGTTTGTGACACATACACTTTCCAATGGTGCTTGTGACACACACGCTGTCCAATGGGGTTCGTGACACACACGCTGTCGAGTGGGTTTTGTGACACACGCACTCTGTCCAATAGGCTTGTGACACACACGCTGTCCAATGGTGTTTGTGACACACACGCTGTCCAATAGGGATTGTGACACACACACGCTGTCCTATGGGTTTTGTGACACACACTCTCTCCAATGGGGTTTATCACACACACTCTGTCCAATGGGGTTTGTGACAGACACACTGTACAATGGGGTTTGTGACACACACACTCTGTCCAAAGGGCTTGTGACAAACACGATGTACAATGGGGTTTGTGACACACACACGCTATGCAATGCGGTTTGTGACATGTACACTTTCCAGTGGGGATTGTGACACACACGCTGTCCAATGGGGTTTGTGACACAAACTCTGTCCAAAGGGGTTTGTGACAGACACACTGTACAATGGGGTTTGTGATACACACACTGTCCAATCGGATTTGTGACACACACACTCTGTCCAATGGGGTTTGTGGCAGACACACTGTCCAATGGGGTTTGGCACACAAAATCTGTCCAATGGGGTTTGTGACAGACACACTGTACAATGGGGTTTGTGACACACACACTGTCCAATGTGTTTTGTGACACACACACTCTGTACAATGGTGCTTGTGTCACACTTGCTGACCAATGGGGTTTGGGACACATACACTGTCCAATGGGGTTTGTCACACACACGCTGTCCAATGGGGTTTGTCACACACACTCTGCCCAGTGGGGTTTGTGACACACACGCTGTCCAATGGGGTTTGTGACACAAACTCTCTCGAAACGGGTTTGTGACACACACACTGTCAAATGGGTATTGTGACACACACACGCTGTCCGATGGGGTTTGTGACACACACGCTGTCTAATGGGGATTGTGACACACACACGCTGTCCGATGGGGTTTGTGACACACACGCTGTCTAATGGGGTTTGTGACACACATATACTCTATCAAATGGGGTTTGTCACAGATACACTCTCTCCAATGGGGCTTGTGACACACACGCTGTCCAGTGGGTTTTGTGACACACACGCTGTCCAATAGGCTTTGTTACACACAGACGCTATCCAATGGGGTTTGTGACACATGCACTTTCCAATGGGGTTTGTGACACCACACTCTGTCCGATGGTGCTTGTGACACACACACGCTATCCAATGGGGTTTGTGACACGGATACTTTCTAATGGGGTTTGTGACACACACACTCTATCCAATGGGGTTTGGGACACACACACTCTGTCCAATGGGGATTGTGACACACACACGCTGTCCAATGGGTTTTGTGACACACACATTGTCCAAAGGGGTTTGTGACACACACGCTGTCCAATGGGCTTTGTGACAATTACACTCTGTACAATGGGGCTTGTGACAGACACGCTGTCCAATGGGGTGTGTGACACACATGCTATCCAGTTGGTTTTGTGACACACACACACTGTCCAATGGGGTTTGTGACACACACGCTATCCAATGGGGTTTGTGACACGCATATTTTATAATGGGGTTTTTGACACACACACTGTCCAGAGGGGTTTGTGACACACACGCTGTCTAATGGGGTTTGTGAAACACACACTCTGTCCAATAGGGTTTGTGTCACACACACATGCTGTCCAATGGGCTTTGTGACACACATACACTGTCCAATTGGGTTTGTGACACACACGCTATCCAGTGGGTTTTGTGACACACACACTGTCCAATAGGGTTTGTGACACACACACGCTATCCAATGAGGTTTGTGACACACACTCTGTCCCATGGGGTTTGCAACACACACACGCTGTCCAATGAGGTTTGTGGCACACACTCTGTCCCATGGGGTTTGCAACACACACACACTGTCCAGTAGGGTTTGTGACACACACATGCCATCCAAAGGGGTTTGTGACACACATACTTTCTAATGGGGTTTTTGACATACACAGGCTATCCAATGGGTTTTGTGACACACACTTTCCAATCGGGTTTGTGACACACACACGCTGTCCAATGGTGTTTGTGACACGCACACTGACCAGGAGGGTTCCTGACACACACACGCTGTCCAATTGGGTTTGTGACACAAACACTTTCAAATGGGGTTTGTGACACACATGCTGTCCAATGGGGTTTGTGACACACACGCTGTCCAGTGGGGATTTTGACACACACGCTGTCCAATGAGGCTTGTGGCACACACACTGTCTAATCGGGTTTGTGACACACACGCTGTCCAATGGGGTTCGTGACACACACGCTGTCTATTGGGTTTTGTGTCACACACACTCTGTCCAGTAGTGTTTGTGACACACACACTGTCCAATGGGGTTTGTGACACACTACACTGTAAAAAGGGGTTTGTGACACACACGCTGTCTAATGGGGTTTGTCATACACACACACTGTCCAATGGGGATTGTGACACACACTCTGTCAAATGGGGTTTGTGACACACACATGCTATCCAATGAGGTTTGTGACACACATTCTTTCTAATGGGGTTTTTGACACACACACGCTATCCAATGCGGTTTTTGACACATACTTTCCAATGGGGTTTGTGACACACACACGCTGTCCAAAGGGGTTTGTGACACACACGCTGTCCAATGGGGTTCGAGACACACACGCTGTCCAGTGGGTTTTGTGAAACACACACACTCTGTCCAATAGGCTTGTGACACACACACCCTGACCAATAGTGTTTGTTACACACACTCTGCCCCATGGGGTATGTGACGCACACACTGTCCAATGGGGATTGCGACACACACACGCTGTCCAATTGGGTTTATTACACACACGCTGTCCAATGGGGTTTGTGACACACACTCTGTCCCATGGGGTTTTCGACACACACACGCTGTCCAATGGGGTTTGTGACACACACGCTGTCCAATGGGGTTTGTGAAACACACACTCTGTCCAATAGGGTTTGTGACACACACACTCTATCCAATGGGGTTTGTGACACACATACTTTCTAGTGCGGTTTTTGACACACACACGCTATCCAATGGGGTTTGTGACACATACAGTTTCCAATGGCACTTGTGACACACACGCTGTCTAATGGGGTTTGTGACACACACACTGTCCAAAGGGGTTTGTGACACACACGATGTCCAATGGGGTTTGTGACACGCACTACTGTCCAATGGGTATTGTGACACACACACCCTATCCAATGGGGTTTGTGACACACACGCTGTCCAATTGGGATTGTGACACACACGCTGTCCAATGGGTTTTGTGACAAATACACTCTGTCCAATTGGGCTTGTGACACACACGCTGTCCAATGGGGTTTGTGACACACACGCTATCCAGTGGGTTTTGTGACACACACACACTGTCCAATGGGGTTTGTGACACATACGGTGTCCAATGGGGTTTGTGACACATCCACTTTCCAATGGGGTTTGTGACACCACACTCTGTCCAACGGTGCTTGTGACACACACACGCTGTCCAATTGGGATTGTGACACACACGCTATCCAGTGGGTTTTGTGACACACACACTGTCCAATAGGGTTTGTGACACACACACTCTGTCAAATGGGGTTTGTGACACACGCACACTGTCCAATGGGGTTTGTGACACACACTCTGTCCAATGGTTTTTGTGACACCACACACTGTCCAATGGGGTTTTTGACACACACGCTGTCTAATGGGGATTGTGACACAACACTCTGTCCAACGGTGCTTGTGACAGACACGCTGTCCAATGGGGTTCATTACACAGACGCTGTCCAGTGGCTTTTGTGACACACACACTCTGTCCAATGGGGATTGTGACACACACACGCTGACCAATAGTGTTTGTGACACACACTCTGTCCCATGGGGTTTGTGACACACACACTGTCCAAAGGGGTTTGTGAAACACACGCTGTCTAATGGGGTTTGTGACACACACACGCTGTCCAATGGGGTTTGTGACACGCATACTTTCTAATGGGGTTTGTGACACACACACTCTATCACATGGGGTTTGTGACACACACACGCTGTCCAATGGGGTTTATTACACACACGCTGTACAATTGGGTTTGTGACACGTACTCTGTCCCATGGGGTTTGCGACACACACACGCTGTCCAATGGGGTTCGTGACACACACTCTGTAGCATGGGGATTCACAGAATCACAGAATCACAGAATCGACTGGGTTGGAAAAGACCTCAGAGATCATCGAGTCCAACCCTTGGCCCAACTCTAGTCCATTTACTAGATCATGGCACTAAGTGCCATGTCCAATCTCAGTTTAAAAACCTCCAGGGACGGCGAGTCCACTACCTCCCTGGGCAGGCCATTCCAATGCCTGACCACTCTCTCTGTAAAGAATTTCTTTCTAATATCCAGCCTAAATTTCCCCTGGTAGAGTTTAAGCCCATGCCCCCTTGTCCTGTTGCTAACTGCCTGGGAGAAGAGACCAATCCCCACCTGGCTATAACTTCCCTTCAGGTAGTTATAGAGAGTGATGAGGTCACCTCTAAGCCTCCTCTTCTCTAGACTAAACAACCCCAGCTCCCTCAGCCTCTCCTCATAGGTCTTATGTTCGAGTCCTTTCACCAGTCGTGTTGCTCTTCTCTGGACCCGCTCCAGCACTTCAATGTCTTTCCTGAACTGAGGGGCCCAGAACTGAACACAATACCCCAGGTGTGGCCTCACCAATGCAGAGTACAGGGGAAGGATCACTTCCCTTGTCCTCCTGACCACGCTATTTTTGATACAGGACAGGATACCATTGGCCTTCTTGGCCACCTGGGCACACTGATGGCTCATGTTGAGCTTCCTATCAATTAGTACTCCCAGGTCCCTTTCTGTCTGACTGCTCTCCAGCCACTCTGCGCCCAGTCTGTAGCGCTGCAGGGGGTTGTTGTGACCAAAGTGCAGCACCCGGCATTTGGCCTTACTGAACTTCATCCCATTGAAATCAGCCCATTATTCCAGTCTATCCAGATCCCTCTGCAGGGCCCTCCTGCCTTCCAGCAGGTCGACACTCCCTCCCAACTTGGTGACACACACACGCTGTCCAATGGGGTTTTTGACACACACACTGTCCAAAGGGGTTTGTGACACACACGTTGTCCAATGAGGTTTGTGGCACGCACACTGTCCAAAGGGGTTTGTGACACGCAAGATGTCCAATGGGGTTTGTGACACGCACACTGTCCATGGGTTTATGTGACACACATGCTGTCCAATGGTGTTTGTGACACACACACTGTCCAAAGGGGTTTGTGACACACACGATGTCCAATGGGGTTTGTGACACGCACACTGTCCATGGGTGTTTGTGACACACAAGCTGTCCAGTGGAGTTTGTGACACACACGCTGTCCAATTGGGTTTGTGACACACACAGTGTCCACGGGGGTTTGTGACACAAACTCTGTCCAATGAGGTTTGTGACACACACACTGTCCAATGGGTATTGTGACACACACACCCTGTCCAATGGGGATTGTGACACACACGCTATCCAATGGGCTTTGTGACAAATACACTGTCCAATGGGGCTTGTGACACACACGCTGTCCAATGGGGTTTGTGACACACACGCTATCCAGTGGGTTTTGTGACACACACACTGTCCAATAGGGTTCGTGACACACACATGCTATCCAATGGGGTTTGTGACACCACACTCTGTCCAGTGGTGCTTGTGACACACACATGCTGTCCTATAGTGTTTGTGACACACACTCTGTCCAATTGGGTTTGTGACAAAGACGCTGTCCAATGGGGATTGTGTCATACACACTGTCCAATAGGGTTTGTGACACAAACTTGCTATCCAATGGGATTTGTGACACGCACACTTTCTAATGGGGTTTGTGACACACACACTCTGTCCAATGGCGCTTCTGACACACACGCTGTCCCATGGCTTTTGTGACACACAAAGTCTGTCCAATGGCGCTTGTGACACACACACGCTGTCCAATGGGGTTTGTGACACACACGTTGTCCAATTGGGTTTGTGGAACGCTCACTTTCCATGGGTGTTTGTGACACACACGATGTCCAATGGTGTTTGTGACACACACGATGTCCAATGGGGTTTGTGACACGCACACTGTACATGGGTGTTTGTGACACACACGCTGTCCAGTGGAGTTTGTGACACACACGCTGTCAAATGGGGTTCGTGACACACACGCTGTCTAGTGGGTTTTGTGACACACACACTCTGTACAATGGGGATTGTGACACACATACCTTCTAAAGGGGTATTTGACACACACACGCTATCCAATGCGGTTTGTGACACACACTTTCCAATGGGGTTTGTGACACACACACGCTGCCCAATGGTGTTTTTAATACGCATGACGTCCAATGTGTTTTGTAAACACACACTGACCAGGAGGGTTTTTGACACACACACGCTGTCCAATGGGGACTGTGACAGACACGCTGTCCAGTGGGGATTGTGACACACACGGTGTCCAATGGCTTTTAAGATACACACAGTGTCCAATGGGGTTGGTGAAACACACTCTGTCCAATGGGGATTGTGACACACACACGCTGTCCAATGGAGATTTTGAAACACACACTGTCCCACGAGATTTGTGACACACACGCTGTCCAATGGAGACTGCGACACACAAACGCTGACCAATGGTGTTTGTGACACGCATGCTGTCCAATGGGGTTCGTGACACACATGCTGTCCAGTGGGTTTTGTGACACACACACTCTGTCCAATGGGCTTGTGAAACACACACGCAGTCCAATAGTGTTTGTGACACACACTCTGTCCCATGGGGTTTGTGACAGACACACTGCCCAATGGGGATTGTGACACACTCACACTATTTAATGGGGTTTGTGAAAAGCACACTTTCTAAAGGGGTTTGTGACAGACACGCTATAGAATGGGTTTTGTGACACACACAGTGTCCAATGGGGATTGTGACACACACAAGCTGTCCAATGGGTGTTGTGACACACACGCTGTGCAGTGGTGTTTGTGTCAGACAGACTGTCCAATGGGGATTGAGAGACACACACGCTGTCCAATGGGGTATGTGTCACACACACTGTCCAGGGGTTTTTGTGACACACAAGTTGTCCAGAAGTTTTTGTGACACACAGAGTGTCCAATGGGGTTTCTGAAACACACGCTGTCCAATGGGGATTGTGACACACACACTGTCCAGGGGGGTTTGTGACACACAAGCTGTCCAGAGGTGTTTGTGACACACAGAGTGTCCAATGGGGTTTCTGAAACACACGCTGTCCAATGGGGATTGTGACACACACACTGTCCAGGGGCGTTTGTGACACACACGCTGTCCTGTGGGGTTTGTGACACATACACTGTCCAAAGATTTTTGACACACACATGCTGTCCAATAGTGTTTGTGACACACACACGCTGTGAAATGGGGTTTGTGACACAAACACTGTCCAGGGGGGTTCGTTACACACACACTGTCCAATGGGGTATGTCACACACACTCTGTCCAATTGTGATTGTGACACACAAACTCTGTACACTGGGGTTTGTGAAACAAACACTGTCCTTTGTTGTTTGTGACACACACGCTGTCCAATGGTGATTGTGACACACGCGCTGTCCAGGGGGCTTGTGACACACATGCTGTCTAATGGGGTTCGTGACACACACACTGTCCAGTAGAGTTTGTAACACACTATCCAATGGGGTTGGTGACACACACACTGTCCAATGGGGATTGTGACACACACACGCTGTCCAATGGGGTTTGTGACACACACACACAGTCCAATGGGGATTGTGACAAACACTCGCTGTCCAATGGGGTTTGTGACACACACATTGTCTAAAGGTGTTTCTGACACACACGATGTCCAATGTGGTTAGTGACACACACACTGTACAAAGGGGTTTGTGACACACACGCTGTCCTGTGGGGTTTGTGACACTCGCACTGTCCAAAATGGTTTGTGACACACACGATATCCAAAGGGGTTTGTGACACGCACACTGTACATGGGTGTTTGTGACACAAGCGCTGTCCAGCGGGGTTTGAGACACACACACAGTCCCATGGGGTTTGTGACAAACACACTGTCCAACGGGTTTGTGACACACACTCTTTCCAATGGGTCTTGTGACACACACGCTGTCCAATGGGGTTTTTTGCACTCACGCTGTACAATGGGGTTTGTGACACACACACGCTATCCAATGGGGTTTCTGTCACACATACTTTCAAATGGGGTTTGTGACACACACGCTATCCAATGGGTTTTATGACACACACTGTTCAATGGGGATTGTGATACACACACGCTGTCCCATGGGGTTTGTGACACACACGCTGTCCAATGGTGTTTGTGACACTCACACTGTCCAATGGTGTTTGTGACACACACTCTGTCAAATGGGTTTTGTGATACACACACGCTGTCCAATGGGGTTTGTGACACTCACACTGTCCAATGGTGTTTGTGACACACACTCTGTCAAATGGGTTTTGTGATACACACACGCTGTCCAATGGGATTTGTGACACACATGCTGTCCAATAGGGTTTGTGACACAAACTCTGTCCAGTGGAGTTTGTGACACACACACTTTCCAATGGGGTTTGTGACACACGCAGTGTCCAAAGGGTATTGTTAAACACACACACTGTCTAATGGTGTTTTTGACACACACGCTGTCCAATGGGGTTCGTGACACACACGCTGTCCATTGGGTTTTGTGACACAAACACTCTGTCCAATGGGCTTGTGACAAATACGCTGTCCAATGATATTTGTGACACACACACTGTCCAATAGGGATTGTGACACACGCACGCTGTCCAATGGCGTCTTTGACACACACACTGTCCAAAGCGGTTTGTGACACACACGCTATCCAATGGGGTTTGTGACACTTACACTGTACATGGGTGTTTGTGACAAACACGCTGTCCAGTGGGTTTTGTGACACACACACTGTCCAATGGGGTTTTAACACACATGCTGTCCAATGGGGTTTGTGACACACACAGTGTGCAAAGGGGTTTGTGACACACACGCTGTACAATGGGTTTTGTGACACACACACTGTCCAATGGGTATTGTTAAACACACACGTTGTCCAATGGTGTTTGTGACACACATGCTGTCCAATGTGGATTGTGACAAACACGCTGTCCAATGGGCTTTGTGACACACCTTCTTTCTAATGGGGTTTGTGAAACACACGCTATCCAATGGGTTTTGTGACAGACACACTGTCCAATGGGGATTGTGACACACACACTTTCCAATGGGGTTTGTGACACACACATGCTATTTAATGATGTTTGTGACACGCATACTTTCTAATGGGGTTTGTGACACACACACTATCCAATGGGGTTTGTAACACACATGCTGACCAATTGGGTTTGTTACACACACACTGTCCAAAGGGGTTTGTGACACACACGATGTCCAGTGGGGTTTGTGACACACACAGTGTCCACGGGGATTTGTGACACAATCTCTGCCCAATGGGTAATGTGACACACACACTCTGTCTAATAGGGTTTGTGACACACACTCTGTCCAATGGGGATTGTGACAGACACGTTGTCCAATGGGGTTTGACACACACACTCTGTCCAATAGGTCTTGTGACACTCAAACTGTCCAATAGGGTTCGTGACACATACACTCTGTCCAATGGGGCTTGTGACACACTCTCTGTCTAAAGGGGTTTGTGACACACAGACGCTGTCCAATGGGGATTGTGAAACACACACGCTGTCCAAAGGGGTTTATGACACAGACACTGTCCAATGGGGTTTGTGACACACACACTCTGTCCAATGGGGTTTGTGACACACACGCTATCCAAAGGGTTTTGTGACACACACACTGTCTAATGGGGATTCTGACACACACACGCTATCCAATGGCGTTTGTGACACACACACTTTCCAGTGGGGTTTGTGACACGCATACTTTCTAATCGGGTTTGTGACACACACACTCTATCCAAAAGGGTTTGTGACACACACACTTTCCAATGGGGTTTGTGACACACACACGCTATCCAATGGGGTTTGTGACACGCATACTTTCTAGTGGGGTTTGTGACACACACACGCTATCCAATGGGGTTTGTGACACGCATACTTTCTAGTGGGGTTTGTGACACACACACACGCTATCCAAAAGGGTTTGTGACACACACGCTTTCCAATGGGGATTCTGAAACACACACACTGTCCCATGGGTTTTGTGACAGACAGGCTGACCAATTGGGTTTATTGCACACACACTGTCCAATGGTGACACGCATGCTGTCCAATGGGTTTTGTGACAGACACACTGACCAGGAGGGTTTGTGACAGAGACACGCTATCCAATGGTTTTTGTAACACATACACTTTCCAATGAGGTTTGTGACACACACACTCTGTCCAATGGCGCTTGTGACACACACGCTGTCCAATGGGGTTCGTGACACACACTCTGTCCCATGCGGTTAGTGACATACACACTGTCCAATGGGGATTGTGACACACACACGCTGTACAATGGGGTTTGTGACACACAGTGTCCAAAGTGGTTTGTGACTCACACGATGTCCATAGGGGTTTGTGACACACACACTGTCCAATAGGGTTTGTGACACACATGATGTCCAATGGGGTTTGTGACACGCATACTGTCCATGGGTGTTTGTGACACACACGCTGTCCAGTGGGTTTTTTGACACACTCACTGTCCAATAGGGTATGTGCCACACACACACTATCCAATGGGGTTTGTGACACATACACTTTCCAATGGGATTTGTAACACACACAGACTGTCCAATGGTGCTTGTGATACACACGCTGTCCAATGGGGTTCGTGAAATACACGCTGTCCAGTGGGTTTTGTGACACACACACTCTGTCAAATGGGCTTGTGACAAACACGCTTTCCAATGGTGTTTGTGACACACACTGTCCAGTGGGGTTTGTGACACACAAACTGTCCAATGGGGTTTGTGACAAACACGCTGTCCAATGGGGTTTGTGACACACACAGTGTGCAGTGGGGATTGTGACACACATATTCTGTCCAATGGGGTTTGTGACACACACACTGCCCAAAGGAGTTTGTGACAAACACGCTGTCCAATGGGCTTTGCGACACACACACTGTCCAATGGGGATTGTGACACACACTATGTCTAATGGGGTTTGTGACACACAGACACTGTCCAATTGGGATTGTGAAACACACACGCTGTCCAATGGGGTTTATGACACACACACTGTCCAATAGGTTTTGTGACACACACACTCTATCCAATGGGGTTTGTGACCCACACGCTGTCCAATGGGGTTTGTGACAAACACACTGTCCAATGGGGTTTGTGACACACACAGTGTGCAGTGGGGATTGTGACACACATATTCTGTCCAATGGGGTTTGTGACACACACACTGCCCAAAGGAGTTTGTGACACACACGCTGTCCAATGGGCTTTGCGACACACACACTGTCCAATGGGGATTGTGACACACACTATGTCTAATGTGGTTTGTGACACACACACACTGTCCAATGGGGTTTGTGACCCACACGCTGTCCAATGGGGTTTGTGAAACACACACTCTGTCCAATGGGGTTTGTGACCCACACGCTGTCCAATGGGGTTTGTGACACACACACACTGTCCAATGGGGATTGTGACACACTCACGCTGTCCAATGGGGTTTGTGACACACACACTGTCCAAAGTGGTTTGTGACACACACGATGTCCAATGGGGTTTGTGACACGCACACTGTACAAAATGGTTTGTAACACATACGATCTCCAAAGGGGTTTGTGACACGCACACTCAGCAATGGGGTTTGTGACACACAGACGCTATCCAAAGGGGTTTGTGACACATACACTTTCCAATGGGATTTTGTGACACACACACTCTTTCCAATGGCGCTTGTGAGACACACGCTGTCCAATGGGGTTCGTGACACACACTCTGTCCCATGGGGTTTGTGACACACACACGTTATCCAATGTGGTTTATGACACAAACGCTGTCCAATGTGGTTTGTAACACACACACTCTGTCCAATAGGGTTTGTGACTCACACACGCTATCCAATGGGGTTTGTGACACACACACTTTCTATTTGGGTTTGTGACACACACGCTATCCAATGGGTTTTGTGACACACAGACTGTCCAATGGGGTTTGTGACACATACACTTTACAATGGGGTTTGTGAAACACACACTCTGTCCAATGGGCTTGTGACACACACGCTGTCCAATGCTGTTTGTGACACAAACACTGTACAATGGGGATTGCGACACACACACGCTGTCCAATGGGGTTTGTGATACACAAACGCTGTCCAATGGGGTTTGTGACACACACACTGTCCAATGCTGTTTCTGACACACACGCTGTCCAATGTGGTTTTTGACACAAACTCTGTCCAATGGGGTTTGTGACACACACACTCTCCAAAGGGCATTGTGATACACACACACTGTCCAATGGGGTTTGTGACACACACGCTGTCCAATGGGGATTGTGACACACACACTATCCAGTGGGGTTTGTGAACACATACACTCTGTCCAATGGGGCATTTGATACACACGCTGTCCAACGGGGTTTGTGACACACAAACTGTCCAAAGGGGTTTGTAACACACACACTGTCCAATAGGGTTTGTGACACTCACACTGTTGATGGGTGTTTGTGACACACACGCTGCCCAGTTGGTTTTGTGACACACACACTGTCCAATTGGGTTGTGACACACACGCTGTCCACTGGGGATTGTGACACAAACTCTGTCCAATGGGGTTTGTGACACACGCTGTACAACGGGGATTGTGACACACACACTGTCCAATGGGGTTTGTGACACATACACTCTGACCAATGGGGCTTGTGACACGCACACTGTCCAGTGGGGTTTGTGACACACACACTGTCCAATAGGGTTTGTGACACACGCATGCTATCCAATGGCGTTTGTGACACACAATCTGTCCAATGGGGTTTGTGAGACACACGCTGTCCAATGAAGATTGTGACACACACACTGTCCAATAGGGTTTCTGACAAACACACTATGCAAAGGGGTTTGTGACACTCACAATCTGTCTAATGGGGATTGTGACACACACACTATCCAATGGGGTTTGTGAACACATACACTCTGTCCAATGGGGCATTTGATACACACGCTGTCCAACGGGGTTTGTGACACACAAACTGTCCAAAGGGGTTTGTAACACACACACTGTCCAATAGGGTTTGTGACACTCACACTGTTGATGGGTGTTTGTGACACACACGCTGCCCAGTTGGTTTTGTGACACACACACTGTCCAATTGGGTTGTGACACACACGCTGTCCACTGGGGATTGTGACACAAACTCTGTCCAATGGGGTTTGTGACACACGCTGTACAACGGGGATTGTGACACACACACTGTCCAATGGGGTTTGTGACACATACACTCTGACCAATGGGGCTTGTGACACGCACACTGTCCAGTGGGGTTTGTGACACACACACTGTCCAATAGGGTTTGTGACACACGCATGCTATCCAATGGCGTTTGTGACACACAATCTGTCCAATGGGGTTTGTGAGACACACGCTGTCCAATGAAGATTGTGACACACACACTGTCCAATAGGGTTTCTGACAAACACACTATGCAAAGGGGTTTGTGACACTCACAATCTGTCTAATGGGGATTGTGACACACACACTATCCAATGGGGTTTGTGACACTCACACTCTGTCCAGTGGTGCTTGTGACACACATGCTGTCCAATGGCGTTCGTGACACACACTCTGTCCAATGGGGTTTGTGACACACACACTCTGTCCAATGGGTCTTGAGACACACACGCTGTCCAATGGTGTTTGTGACACACACGCTGTCCAATGGGCTTGTGACACACAAATGCTGTCCAAAAGTGTTTGTGACACACACTCTGTCCCATGGTGTTTGTGACACACACACTGTCCAATAGGATTGTGACACATACACGCTGTCCAATTGTGTTTGTGACACACACACGCTGTCTAATGGTGTTTGTGACACACACGCTGTCCAATGGGGATTGCGACACACACGCTCTGTCCAATGGGGTTTATGACACACAATCGGTCCAATGGGGATTGTGACACACAAGCTATCCAATGGGGTTTGTGACACGCACACTCTCTCCAATGGGTCTTGTGACACACACTGTGTCTAATGGTGTTTGTGACACATACGCTGTTCAATTGGGTTTGTGACACACACACTGTCCAATAGGGTTTGTGACACACCTGCAATATCCAGTGGGGTTTATGACACAAACGCTGTCCAAAGTGGTTTGTGACTCACACAATGTCCAATGGGGTTTGTGACACACACACTGTCCAAAAGGGTTTGTGACACACATGATGTCCAATGGGGTTTGTGAAGCACACGCTGTTCAGTGGAGTTTCTGACACACACACTGTCCAATGGGGTTTGTGACATACACAGTGTCCAAGAGGGTTTGTGACACACACACTGTCCAATGGTTATTGTTACACACACACTCTGTCTAAAGGGTCTTGTGAAAAACACACTGTCCAATGGGGTTTGTGAACACACACGATGTCCAGTGGATTTTATGACACATACACTGTCCAATAGGGTTTGTGACACACACACGCAATCCAATGGGGTTTGTGACACATACACTTTCCAATGGGGATTGTGACACACACACTCTGTCCCATGGTGCTTGTGACACACACACTCTGTCCAATGGGCTTGTGACACACACGCTGTCCAATGATGTTTGTGACACACACACTGTCGAATGGGGATTGTGACACACACTCTGTACTGAGGGGTCTGTGACACACACACTGTTCAAAGGGGTTTGTGACACACACACTGTCCAAAGGGGTTTGTGACACACACACGCTGTACAATGGGTTTTGTGAAACTCACACTGTCCACGGGTTTTTGTGACACACAGACTGTCCAACGGGGTTTTGACACACACGCTGTCCACTGGGGATTGTGACATACACACTGTCCAGGGGGGTTTGTGACACACACACTGTCCAATGGCGTTTGTGACACACACATATTCCACGGGGGTTTGTGACACACACGCTGTCGAATGCGGTTTGCGACACACTCACTGCCAATGGGTACTGTTAAACACAAACTCTGTCCAATATGGTTTGTGACACACACACTGTCCAATGGGATTGTGATACACACACTGTCCAATGGGTATTGTGACACACACAATGTCCAATGGGGTTTGTGACACGCACACTTTATAATGGGGTTTGTGACACACACACGCTATCCAATGGCGTTTATTTCACAAACGGTGTCCAATTTGGTGTGTGACACACACACTCTGTTCAATAGTGTTTGTGACACACAAACGCTATCCAATGGTGTTTGGGAAACACGCACTTTCTAATGGGTTTTGTGACACACTCACTGTCCAATGAGGATTGTGACAATTCACACCCTGTCCAATGGTGTTTGTGAACACACACGCTGTCCAATGGTGTTTGTGACACAGACGCTGTACAATGGGGATTGTGAAATACAAACTGTCCAATAGGGTTTGTGACACACACACGCTATCCAATGGGGTTTGTGAAACACACTTTCCAATGGGGTTTGTGACACACATGCTGACTAATGGGGTTTCTTACACACACACTGTGCAATGCTGTGTGTGACACGCATGCTTTCCAATGGGTTTTGTGATACACACACTGTCCAGGAGAGTTTGTGACACAAACACGCTACCCAATGGGGTTTGTGACACACACACATTGTCCAAAGCGCTTGTGACACACACGCTGTCCAATGGGGTTTCTGACACACACTCTGTCCCATGGGGTTTGTGACACACACACTATCCAATGGGGATTGTGACACACACACGCTTTCCAATGGGGTCTGTGACACACACACTGTCCAAAGGGGTTTGTGACACAGACGATGTCCAATGGGGTTTCTGACACGCACACTGTCCATGGGTGTTTGTGACACAGAAGGTGTCCAATGGGGTTAGTGACACACACACAGTCCAAACGGGTTTGTGACACACACGATATCCAATGGAGTTTGTGACACACACAGTGTCCTAAGGGTATTGTGACACACACACTGTCCAATGGGGATTGTGAAACACACACTCTTTCCAATGTGGATTGTGAAACACACACGCTGTCCAATGGGGTTTATGACACACACACTGTCCAATGGGGTTTGTGACACTCACACTCTGTCCAATGGGTTTTGTGACACACAAACGCTATCCAATGGGGTTTGTGACACATAAACTTTCCAATGGGGTTTGTGACACACACACTCTGTCCGATGGCGCTTGTGACACACACGCTGTCCAATGGTGTTCGTGATACACCCTTGTCCCATGGGGTTTGTGACACACACACTGTCCAGTTGTGTTTGTGACACACACATTGTCCAAAGTGGTTTTTGACACACACGATATCCATTGGGGTTTGTGAAACGCACACTGTCCAAAAGGGTTTGTGACACACACGAAGTACAATGGGGTTTGTGACACGCATACTGTCCATGGGTGTTTGTGACACACACGCTGTCCAGTGGGGTTTGTGACACACAAACTGTCCAAAAGGGTTTGTGACACACATGATGTACAATGCGGTTTGTGACACGCACACTGTCCATGGGTATTTGTGACTCACACGCTGTCCAACGGGGTTTTGACACACACGCTGTCCACTGGGGTTTGTGACACACACACTGTCCAGGGGGGTTTGTGACACACACGCTGTCCAGTGGGTTTTGTGACACACACACTGTCCAATGGGGATTCTGAAACACGCACGCTGCCCAACGGTGTTTGTGACACAGACACTGTCCAATGGGGTTTGTGACACAGACGCTGTCCAATGGGGATTGTGACCTACACACTGTCCAATAGGGTTTGTGACACACACACGCTATCAAATGGGGTTTGAGACACGCACACGTTATAATGAGGTCTGTGACACACACTCGCTATCCCATGGGGTTTGTGACACGCACACTTTCTAATGGGGTTTGTGACACACACACTGTCCAGAAGGGTTTGTGACACACACGATGTACAATGGGGTTTCTGACACGCACACTGTCCATGGGTGTATGTA
This sequence comes from Columba guinea, assembly GCA_032206185.1. NCBI lineage: Eukaryota > Metazoa > Chordata > Aves > Columbiformes > Columbidae > Columba > Columba guinea. The sequence goes on from JAVLUU010000005.1 coordinate 2,758,705, forward strand.
ACACACACGCTGTCCAGTGGGGTTTGTGACAAACGCTCCTCATAATGGGGTTTGTGACACGCATACTGTCCATGGGTGTTTGTGACATACACGCTGTCCAATGGGATTTTGACAAACATGCTGTCCACTGGGGTTTGTGAAACACACACTGTTCAATGGGGATTGTGACACACACACACACAGTGTCCAATGGGGATTGTGAACCACACACTCTGTCCAATGTTGTTTTTGACACACACGCTGTCCCATGGGGTTTGTGACACAGACGCTGTCAAATGGGGATTGCGACCTACACGCTATCCAATAGGGTTTGTGACACACACACGCTATACAACGGGGATTGTGACATACTTACTCTCCAATAGGGTTTGTGACACACACATGCTGTCCAAAGGGGTTTGTGACACATATACTTTCTAATGGGGTTTTTGACACACACTCGATATGCAAAGGGGTTTGTGACACACACGCTGTCCAATGATGTTTGTGACACGCATGCTGTAAATGGGTTTGGTGTCACACACACTGACCAGGAGGGTTTGTGACACACACACTCTATCCAATGGTGTTTGTGACACATACACTTTCCAATGGCGCTTGTGACACACACACTCTGTCCAATGGCGCTTGTGACACAGACGCTGTCCAATGGGGATTGTGACCTACAAACTGTCCAATAGGGTTTGTGACACACACACGCTATCCAATGGGGTTTGTGACACATACACTTTCCAATGGGGTTTGTGACACACACACACTGTCATAGGGTTCTTTTGACACACATGCTGTCCAATTGGGTTTTGACACACACGCTGTCAACTGGGGATTGTGACACACACACTGTCCACGGGGGTTTGTGACACACATGCTGTCCAATGGGGTTTGTGACACACACAAACTGTCCAATGGGGTTTGTGACACACACGCTGTCCAATAGGGATTGTGAGGCAAACGCTATCCAATGCGTTTTGTGACACACACACTGTCCAATGGGGTTTGTGACACAAACTCTGTCCAATGGGATTTGTGACACACACACTATCCAATAGGGATTGTGACACACACGCTATCCAATGCTTATTGTGACACACACGCTGTTCAATGGGGATTGTGGCACACACACGCTGTCCAATGGTGATTGTGACACACACGCAATCCAATGGGATTTGTGACACACACGCTATCCAATGGGTTTTGTGAACATTCACTGTTTAATGGGGAATGTGACACACACATGCTGTCCAATGGTGTTTGTGACACACACGCTGTCCAATGGGGATAGTGACACACACACTGTCCATTGGGTATTGTGACACAGACACACTGTCCAATGGGGTTTGTGACACACATGCTGTCCAAAGGGGATTTTGACACACACGCTATCCAATGGGTTTTGTGACACACACACTGTTCAATGGGGATTTTGACACACACACGATGTCCAGTGGTGTTTGTGACACACACGCTGTCCAATGGGGTTTGTGACACAGACGCTGTCCAATGGGGTTTGTGACCTACACACTGTCCAATAGGGTTTGTGACTCACACACGCTATCCAGTGAGGTTTATGAACACGCACTACTTTATAATGGAGTTTGTGACACACACACGCTATGCAGTGGGATTTGTGGCACACACACTTTCCAATGGGGCTTGTGACACACACACTGACCAGGAGGGTTTGTGACACACACACACTGTCCAATGGGGTTTGTGACACTACACGCTATCCACTGAGGTTTGTGACACAAACTCTGTCCAATGGGGATTGTGACACACACACTGTTCAATGGGGATTGTGACACACACACGCTGTCCAGTTGTGTTTGTGACACACACGCTGTTCAATAGGATTTGTGACACACACTGTCCAATGGGGTTTCTGACACTACACGCTGTCTAATGGGGTTTGTGACACACACATTCTATCCAATGGGTTTTGTGACACACAAACTGTCCAATGGGGTTTGTGACACACACGCTGTCCAATGGGGATTGTGACACACACGCTATCCAATGCGTTTTGTGACACACACACTGTTCAATGGGTATTGTGACACACACAAGCTGTCCAATGGGGATTCTGACACACACACGCTGTCCAATGGGGTTTGTGACACAGACGCTGTCCAATGGGGATTGTGACCTACACACTGTCCAATAGGGTTGGTGACAAACACACGCTATCCAGTGGGGTTTGTGAACACGCACTACTTTATAATGGAGTTTGTGACACACACACGCTATGCAATGGGATTTGTGGCACACACACTTTCCAATGGGGTTTGTGAAACACACACTGACCAGGAGGGTTTGTGACATACACACGCTGTGCAATGGGGTTTATGACACACACACTGTCTAAAGGGGTTTGTGACACACACGCTGTCCAATGGGGATTGTGAAACACACGATGTCCAATGGTGTTTGTGACACACACACTGTCCAGTGGGGTTTGTGACACACACACTCTGTCCAATGGGTTTGTGACACAAACGCTGTCCAATAGTGTTTGTGACACACAGCCTGTCCAATGGGGTTTGTGACACACACGCTGTCCAATGGGGTTTGTGACACACACACTGTGCAATGAGTATTGATACACACACACACTGTCCAATGGTGTTTGTGACACACGCACTGTCCAATGGGGCTTGTGACACACACGCTGTCCAATGGGGTGTATCACACACACACGCTGTCCAATGAGTTTTGTGAAACACACACGCTTTCCAATGGGGTTTGTGACACGCACACTTTCTAATGGTGTTTGTGACACACACGCTATCCAATAGGTTTTCTGACACACACACTGTCCAATGGGGATTGTGACACACACACGCTGTCCAATGGTGTTTGTAACACACACGCTGTCCAATGGGGTTTGTGACACAGACGCTGTCCAATGGGGATTGTGACATATACACTGTCCAATAGGGTTTGTGACACACACACACTGTCCAATGGGGTTTGTGAGACACACACTTTCCAATGGGGTTTATGACACATACGTTCTGTCCAATGGGGTTTCTGACAGACACACTGTCCAAAGGGGTTTGTGACACACACGATGTCCAAATGAGTTTGTGACACGCACACTGTCCATGGGTGTTTGTGACACACACGCTGTCCGGTGGGGTTTGTAACACACATGCTGTCCAATGGGGTTTGTGACACAGACGCTTTCCAATGGGGATTGTGACATATACACTGTCCAATAGGGTTCGTGACACACACAATCTATCCAATGGGGTTTGTGACACGCACACTTTCTAATGGGCTTTGTGACACACACACGCTATCCAATGGGGTTTGTGACACACACACTTTCCAAAGGGGTTTGTGACACACACACTTTCAAATGGGGTTTGTGACACGCACACTTTCAAATGGGGTTTGTGACACGCCCACTTTCTAATGGGGTTTGTGACACACACACGGAATCCAATGGGTTTTTTGACACGCATACTGTTTAATGGGTTTTGTGACACACACACGCTATCCAATTGGGTTTGTAGAAACACACACTTTCCAATGGTGTTTGTGACACACACTCTGTCCCATTGGTTTCTGAAACACTCGCTGAACAATGGGTTTTGTTACACACACACTGTCCAATGGTGTTTGTGACACGCATGCTACCCTATGGGTTCTGTGACACACACACTGACCATGAGGGTTTGTGACACACACACGCTATGCAATGGGGTTCGTGACACACACTCTGTCCCATGGCGTTTGTGCACACACTGTCCAAAGGGGTTTGTGACACACACGATGTCCAAAGGGGTTTCTGACACGCACACTCTCCATGGGTGTTTGTGACACACACGCTATCCAGTGGGGTTTCTGACACACACACTGTCCAAAAGGGTTTGTGACACACACACGCTATCCGATGGTGTTTGTGACACATACACTTTCCAATGGGGATTGTGACACGCACACTTTCTAATGGGGTTTGTGACACACACACACTGTCCAATGGGGTTTGTGACACAGACGCTGTCCAATGGGGATTGTGACATACACACTGTCCAATAGGGTTTGTGACACGCACATTCTATCCAAAGGGGTTTGTGACACGCGCACTTTGTAAAGGGGTTTGTGACACACACACGCTATCCAAATGGGTTTGTGACACACACACTTTCCAATGGCACTTGTGACACACACGCTGTCCAATGGGATTTGTGACACACACTCTGTCCAGTGGGTTTTGTGACACACACACTCTGTCCAATGGGCTAGTGACACACGCTATCCAATGCGGTTTGTGACACGCACACTATCCAATGGGGTTTGTGAGACACACACTTTCTAATGGGGTTTGTGACACAGACGCTGTCCAATGGGGATTGTGACACACACACTGTCCAATGGGGTTTGTGACACACACACTTTCCAATGGGGTTTGTGACACACACACTTTCCATTGGCGCTTGTGACACTCACGCTGTCCAATGGGGATTGTGACACACACGCTGTTCAATGGAGATTGTGACACACACACGCTGTCCAGTTGTGTTTGTGACACACACGTTGTCCAATGAGGTTTGTGACACACACGCTGTCCAATGGGATTTGTGACACACACTGTCCAATGGGGTTTCTGACACTACACGCTGTCCAACGGGGTTTGTGACACACACATGCCGTCCAATGGGTTTTGTGACACACGCAAACTGTCCAATGGGGTTTGTGACACACACGCTGTCCAATAGGGATTGTGAGGCAAACGCTATCCAATGCGTTTTGTGACACACACACTGTCCAATGGGGTTTGTGACACAAACTCTGTCCAATGGGATTTGTGACACACACACTATCCAATAGGGATTGTGACACACACGCTATCCAATGCGTTTTGTGACACACACACTGTTCAATGGGGATTGTGGCACACACACGCTGTCCAATGGTGATTGTGACACACACGCAATCCAATGGGATTTGTGACACACACGCTATCCAATGGGTTTTGTGAACATTCACTGTTTAATGGGGAATGTGACACACACATGCTGTCCAATGGTGTTTGTGACACACACGCTGTCCAATGGGGATAGTGACACACACACTGTCCATTGGGTATTGTGACACAGACACACTGTCCAATGGGGTTTGTGACACACATGCTGTCCAAAGGGGATTTTGACACACACGCTATCCAATGGGTTTTGTGACACACACACTGTTCAATGGGGATTTTGACACACACACGATGTCCAGTGGTGTTTGTGACACACACGCTGTCCAATGGGGTTTGTGACACAGACGCTGTCCAATGGGGATTGTGACCTACACACTGTCCAATAGGGTTTGTGACTCACACACGCTATCCAGTGAGGTTTATGAACACGCACTACTTTATAATGGAGTTTGTGACACACACACGCTATGCAATGGGATTTGTGGCACACACACTTTCCAATGGGGCTTGTGACACACACACTGACCAGGAGGGTTTGTGACACACACACACTGTCCAATGGGGTTTGTGACACTACACGCTGTCCACTGAGGTTTGTGACACAAACTCTGTCCAATGGGGATTGTGACACACACACTGTTCAATGGGGATTGTGACACACACACGCTGTCCAGTTGTATTTGTGACACACACGCTGTTCAATAGGATTTGTGACACACACTGTCCAATTGGGTTTCTGACACTACACGCTGTCTAATGGGGTTTGTGACACACACATTCTATCCAATGGGTTTTGTGACACACAAACTGTCCAATGGGGTTTGTGACACACACGCTGTCCAATGGGGATTGTGACACACAGGCTATCCAATGTGTTTTGTGACACACACACTGTTCAATGGGTATTGTGACACACACAAGCTGTCCAATGGGGATTCTGACACACACACGCTGTCCAATGGTGTTAGTGACACACACGCTGTCCAATGGGGTTTGTGACACAGACGCTGTCCAATGGGGATTGTGACCTACACACTGTCCAATAGGGTTGGTGACAAACACACGCTATCCAGTGGGGTTTGTGAACACGCACTACTTTATAATGGAGTTTGTGACACACACACGCTATGCAATGGGATTTGTGGCACACACACTTTCCAATGGGGTTTGTGAAACACACACTGACCAGGAGGGTTTGTGACATACACACGCTGTGCAATGGGGTTTATGACACACACACTGTCTAAAGGGGTTTGTGACACACACGCTGTCCAATGGGGATTGTGAAACACACGATGTCCAATGGTGTTTGTGACACACACACTGTCCAGTGGGGTTTGTGACACACACACTCTGTCCAATGGGTTTGTGACACAAACGCTGTCCAATAGTGTTTGTGACACACAGCCTGTCCAATGGGGTTTGTGACACACACACTGTCCCAAGGGGTTTATTACACACAAGCTGTCCAGTGGCGTTTGTGACACACACACTAACCAGGAGGGTTTGTGACACACACACACTATCCAATGGGGTTTGTGACACATACACTTGGTAGTGGGGTTTCTGACACACACGCTGTCCAAAGGGGTTTGTGACACACACGATGTCCAAAGGGGTTTCTGACACGCACACTCTCCATGGGTGTTTGTGACACACACGCTATCCAGTGGGGTTTCTGACACACACACTGTCCAAAAGGGTTTGTGACACACACACGCTATCCGATGGTGTTTGTGACACATACACTTTCCAATGGGGATTGTGACACGCACACTTTCTAATGGGGTTTGTGACACACACACACTGTCCAATGGGGTTTGTGACACAGACGCTGTCCAATGGGGATTGTGACATACACACTGTCCAATAGGGTTTGTGACACGCACATTCTATCCAAAGGGGTTTGTGACACGCGCACTTTGTAAAGGGGTTTGTGATACACACACGCTATCCAAATGGGTTTGTGACACACACACTTTCCAATGGCGCTTGTGACACACACGCTGTCCAATGGGATTTGTGACACACACGCTGTCCAGTGGGTTTTGTGACACACACACTCTGTCCAATGGGCTAGTGACACACGCTATCCAATGCGGTTTGTGACACACACGCTGTCCAGGGGGTTTTGTGACACACACACTGTCCAGGGGGTTTTGTGACACACACACTGTCCAAAGGGGTTGGTGACACACACACTGTCCAATGGGGTTTGTGACACACACGCTGTCCAATGGAGATGGTGACACACACACTGTCCAATTGGGTTTGTGACACACACGCTGTCCAATGGGGATTGTGACACACAGGCTGTCCAATGGGGTTTGTGACACATACACTCTGTCCAATGGGGCTTGTGGCACACACGCTGTTCAATGGGGTTCGTGACACACACGCTGTCCAGTGGGTTTTGTGACACACACACTCTTTCCAAAGGACTTGTGACACATACACGCTGTCCAATAGTGTTCGTGACACACACTCTGTCCCAAGTGGTTTTTGACACACAAATTGTCCAATGGGGATTGCTACACACACACGCTGTCCAATGGGGTTTATGACACACAATCTGTCCAATGGGGCCTGTGACACACACGCTGTCCAATGGGGAATGTGACACACAAGCTATCCAATGGGGTTTGTGTCACACAAACTCTGTCCAATGGGTCTTGTGACACACACGCTGTCCAATGGGGTTCGTGACACACACGCTGTCCAATAGGGTTTGTGACACAGTCACGCTGTCCAATGGGGTTTGTGACACACACACTGTCCAAAGGGGTTTCTGACACACACGCTGTCTAATTGGAATTGAGAAACACAAACGCTGTCCAATGGGGTTTGTGACACACAAGCTGTGTTATGGGGATTGTGACACACACACGCTGTTCAATGGGGTTTGTGACACACACGCTGTCCAATGGTGCTTGTGACACACACGCTGTCCAATGGTGTTTGTTACACACACGCTGTCCAGTGGGTTTTGTGACACACACACTCTGTCCAATGGGCTTGTGACACACACGCTTTTCAAAGGTGTTTGTGACACTCACACTGTCCAATGGAGATTGTGACACACACACGCTGTCCAATGAGGTTTGTGGCACACACACTCTGTCCAATGGTTCTTGTGACACACACACTGTCCAATGGGGTTCATGACACACACTCTGTCCAATGGCCTTGTGACACACACACTCTGACCAATAGTGTTTGTGACACACATTCTGTCAAATGGTGTTTCTAAAACACAGATTGTCCATTGGGGATTGTGACACAAACACGCTGTCCAACGGGGTTTGTGACACACACACTGTCCAAAGGGGTTTCTGACACACACGCTGTCAAATGGGAATTGTGAAACACAAATGCTGTCCAATGGGGTTTGTGACACAGACACTGTCTAATGGGGATTGTGACACACACACGCTGTCCAACGGGGTTTGTGACACACACGTTGTCCAATGGGGATTGTGACACACACACTGTCAAATCGGCTTTGTGACACACACACTCGGTTCAATGGGGTTTATGACACACAATCTGTCCAATGGGTTTTGTGACACACACACTGTCCAAAGGGGTTTCTGACACACACACTGTCCAATGGGGTTTGTGACACACACGGTTTCCAATGGGGGTTTGTGACACACAAACTGTCCATGGGTTTTTGTTACACACACGCTCTCCAGTGTGTTTTTTGACACACACACTGTCCAGTTGGGTTTTGACACACACGCTGACCAATGGGGATTGTGACACACACACGCTGTCCAATGGTGTTTATGACACACAATCTGTCCAATGGGTTTTGTGACTCACACGCTCTCCAATGGGGATTGTGACACACACACGCTGTCCAAAGGTGTTTGTGACACACACGCTGTCCAATTGGCTTTGTGACACAGACACTGTCCAATGGGGATTGTGACATACACACTGTCCAATAGGGTTTATGACACAAACATGCTAACCAATGGGGTTTGTGACAAACACACTGTCCAATGGGGCTTGTGACACACACGCTGTCCAATGGGGATTGTGACACACACGCTGTCCAATGGGTTTTGTGACACACGCGCTGTCCAATGGGGTTCGTCACACACACGCTGTCCAATGGGGATTGTGACACACACGCTGTCCAATGAGGCTTGTGATACACACACACTGTATAATAGGGTTTGTGACACACACACACTGTCCAATGGGGATTGTGAAACACACACGCTGTCCAATGGGGTTTATGACACACACACTGTCCAATGGGGCTTGTGACTACACAGACGCTGTCCAATGGGGTTTATGACACACACGCTGTCCAGTGGGGTTTGTGACACACACACTGTCCAATGGGGTTTGTGAAACACACAGTGTCCACGGGGGTTTGTGACACACACGGTGTCCAATGGGGTTTGTGACACACACACTGTCCAATGGATATTGTTACACACACACTCTTTCCAATAGGGTTTGTGACACACATACGCTATCCAATAGGGTTTGTGACACACACACTTTCTAATGCGGTTCGTGACACACACGCTATCCAATGGGGTTTGTGACACACATACTGTCCAATGGGTATTGTTACACACACACTCTGTCCAATGGTGTTTGTAACACACACGCTGTCCATTGGGGCTTGCAACACACACTCTAAACAATGGGGTTTGTGAGACACACGCCTTCCAGTGGGTTTTGTGACACACACACTGTCTAATAGGGTTTATGCCACACACGCTGTCCAATGGGGTTTGTGACACAGACGCTGTCCAATGGGGCTTGTGACCTACACACTGTCCAATAAGGTTTGTGACACACACACGCTATCAAATGGGGTTTGTGACACGCACACTTTATAATGGGGTTTGTGACACACACGCGCTATCCAATGGGGTTTGTGACACACACTTTCAATGGGGTTTGTTACACACACACACGTTGTCCAATGGGGTTTTGACACACACACTGTCCAAAGGGGTTTGTGACACACGCGATGTCCAATGGGGTTTGTGACACGCACATTGTCCATGGGTGATTGTGACACACACGCTGTCCAGTGGAGTTTGTGACACACAGACTGTCCAATGGGGTTTGTGACACATGCATTGTCCACGGGGGTTTGTGACACAGACGCTGTCCAATGGGGTTTGTGAACACACACGGTGTCCAGTGGGTTTTGTGACAAACACTGTCCAAAAGGGTTTGTGACAGACACACGCTATCCAATGGGGTTTGTGAAACATACACTTTCCAATGGGGTTTGTGACACACAATCCCTGTCTGATGGTGCTTGTGACACACACACTGTCCAATGGGGTTCGTGGCACACACGCTGTCCAATGGGTTTTGTGACAAACACACTGTCCAATGGGGTTTGTGACATAGACGCTGTCCAGTGGGGATTTTGACCTACACACTGTCCAATAGGGTTTGTGACACACACGCGCTATCAAATGGGGTTTGTGACAAGCACACTTTATAATGGGGTTTGTGACACACCACGCTATGCAATGGGGTTTGTGACACACACACTGTCCAAAAGGGTTTGTGACACACACGATCTACAATGGGGTTTCTGACACGCACACTGTCCATGGGTGTATGCCACACAGACGCTGTCCAGTGGGGTTTGTGACACACGCACTGTCCAATGAGGTTTGTGACACAAACACGCTATCCAATGGGTTTTGTGTCACACACACTGTCCAATGGGGATTGTGACACACACACGCTGTCCAATGGGGTTTGTGACACAGACGCTGTCCAATGGGGATTGTGACCTACACACTGTCCAGTAGGGTTTCTGACACACACACGCTATCAAATGGGGTTTGTGACACACACACTATCCAATGGGTTTGGTGACACACACACTGTCCAATGTTGATTGTAACACACACGCTGTCCAATGGTGTTGTGACGCACACACTTTGCAATGGGGTTTGTGACACGCACACTTTCTAATGGTGTTTGTGACACACACGCTGTCCAATGGGGCTTGTAACACACACACTGTCCAATCGTGTTTGTGACACACACGCTGTCCATAGGGTTCGTGACACACACTCTGTCCCTTGGGGTTTGTGACACACACGCTGTCCAATGGGGATTGTGACACAGACGCTGTCCAATGGGTATTGTGACATACACACTATCCAATGGGGTTTGTGACACACACGCTGTCCGGCGGGTTTTGTGACACACACACTGTCCAATAGGGTTTTTGCCACACACACGCTATCCAATGGGGTTTGTGACACGCACACTGTCCATGGGTGTTTTTGACACACACACTGTCCACTGGGGTTTGTGACACACACACTGTCCATAAGGGTTTGTGACACACATGATGTACAATGGGTTTAGTGACACGCACACTGTCCATGGGTGTTTGTGACACACACGCCATCCAGTGGGGTTTGTGACACACACACTCTGTACAATGGGTCTTGTTAATAATTCGCTGTCCAATGGTGTTTGTGACACACACACTGTCCAATGGGGATTGTGACACACACAAGCTGTCCAATGGGGTTTGTGACACTCACACTGTCCAGGGGGATTTGTGACACACACATTGTCCAATGGCGTTCGTGACACACACAGTGTCCACGGGCGTTTCTGACACACACGCTATCCAATGTGTTTTGTGACACACACACACAGTGTCCAATGGGGATTGTGAACCACACACGCTGTCCAATGTTGTTTGTGACTCACACGCTGTCCAATGGGGTTTGTGATAGAGACGCTGTCCAATGGGGATTGTGACCTACACGCTATCCAATAGGGTTTGTGACACACACACGCTATCCAACGGGGATTGTGACATACTTACTGTCCAATAGGTTTTGTGACACACACATGCTATCCAAAGGGGTTTGTGACACAAACTTTCCAATGGGTTTTGTGACACACACACGCTGTCAAATGATGTTTGTTAAACGCATGCTGCCCAATGGGTTTTGTGTCACACACACTGACGAGGAGGTTTTGTGACACACACACTCTATCCAATGGTGATTGTGACACATACACTTTCCAATGGATTTTGTGACACACACACTGTCCAATGGGGATTGTGAGACACACACGCTGTCCAATGGGGTTTGTGACACACACACTGTCCAAAGGGGTTTGTGACACACACGAAGTCCAATGGGGTTTGTGACAGGCACACTGTCCATGGGTGTTTGTGACACACACGCTGTCCAATGGGGTTTGCGACACACACACTGTCCAATGTTGTTTGTGACACACACAGTGTCCACGGCGGTTGGTGACACAAACTCTGTCCAATTGTGTTTGTGACACACACACTGTCCAAAGGGTATTGTGACACACACACGCTGTCCAATGAGGATTGTGTCACACACGCTGTCCAATGGGGTTTGTGACACATACACTCTGTCCAATGGAGATCATGAAACACACACACTATCCAATGGGGTTTATGACACACACACTGTCCAGTAGGGTTTGTGACACACACACACGCAGTCCAATTGTGTTTGTGACACACACCTGTCCAATGGGATTCGTGACACACACGCTGTCCAATGGGGTTTGTGACACACACAGTGTCCAATAGGGTTTGTGACATCACACACGCTACCAATGGGGTTTGTGACACACACTCTTTCTAATGGGGTTTGTGACACACACGCTGTCCAATGGTGTTTGTGACACACACGCTGTCCAATCGGGTTTGTGACACACACGCTGTCCAATGGGGCTTGTGAAACACACACTGTCCAATCGGGTTTGTGACACACACACTGTCCAAAGGGGTTTCTGACATGCACACTTTCCATGGGTGTTTGTGACACACACACTGTCCAATGGGGTTTGCTACACACACAGTGTCCACGGTGGTTGGTGACACAAACTCTGTCCAATGGGGTTTGTGACGCACACGCTGTCCAATGGGTCTTGTGAAAAACACGCTGTCCAATCGAGTTTGTGAACACACACGCTGTCCAGTGGGTTTCGTGACACACACGCACTCTGTCCAATAGGATTGTGACACACACGCTGTCCAATGGGGATTGTGACACACACAATGACCAATGGGGTTTGTGACACGCACACTTTATAATGGGGTTTGTGACACACGCACGCTATCCCATGGGGTTTATGACACACACGCTGCCCAATGGGGATTGTGACACTACACACGCTGTCCAATGGTTGTTTGTGACACACACGCTGTCCAATGGGGTTTGTGACACAGACGCTGTCTAATGGGGATTGTGAAATACACACTGTCCAATAGGGTTTGTGACACAAACATGCTATCCAATGGGGTTTGTGACAATCATACTTTCTAATGGGGTTTTAGACACACACACGCTATCCTAGGGGTTTGTGACACACACTATCCTATGGGGTTTGTGACACCCAGTCGCTGTCCCATGGGGTTTGAGACACACACGCTGACCAATTGGGTTTGTTACACACACGCTGTCCAATGGTGTGTGTGACACGCATGCTGTCCAATGGGTTTTGTGACACACACACTTTACCAGGAGGGTTTGTGACACACGCACACTATTCAATGGGTTTTGTAACGCATACACGTTCCAATAGGGTTCGTGACACACACGATGTCCAATGGGGTTTGTGACACGCACACTGTCCATGGGTGTTTGTGGCACACACGCTGTCACGTGGGGTCTGTGAAACACACACTGTCCAAATGGGTTTATGAAACACATGATGTCCAATGGGTATTGTTAAAAACAAACTCTGTCCAATGTGGTTTGTGACACACACACTTTCCAGTGGGGTATGTGACGCACACACACTGTCCCATTGGGTTTGTGACACACACGGTGACCAACTGGGTTTGTTAAACACACACTGTCCAATGGTGTTTGTGACACGCATGCTGTCCAGTGGGTTTTGTGACACAGACACTGACCAGGAGGGTTTGTGACACACACACGCTATCCAATGGTGTTTGTGACACATACACTTTCCTATGGGGTTTGTGACACACACACTCTGTCCAATGGCGCTTGTGACACACACGCTGCCCAATGGGGTTCGTGGCACACACTCTGTCCCATTGGGTTTGTGACACACACACAGTCCAATGGTGATTGTGACACGCACACTGTCCATGGGTGTTTATGAAACACACGCTGCCCAGTGGAGTTTGTGACACACACACTGTCCAAAAGGGTTTGTGACACACACGATGTCCAGTTGGGTTTTGACACGCACACTGTCCATGAGTGTTTGTGACACACACGCTGTCCAGTGGGGTTTGTGACACACACACTGCCCAATGGCGTTCGTGACACACACATTGTCCACGGGGGTTTGTGACACACACGCTGTCCAATGGGTATTGTTAAACACAAACTCTGTCCAATATGGTTTGTGACACACAAACTGTTCAATGGGGTTTCTGATACACACACTGTCAAATGGGTATTGTTAAACACAAACTCTGTCCAATGGGGTTTGTGACCCACACGGTGTCCAATGGGGATTGTGACACACACGCTGTCCAATGAGGTTTGTGACAGACACACTTTCCAATGGGTTTTGTGACACGCACAATTTCTAATGGGGTTTGAGACACACACACGCTATCCAGTGGGGATTGTGACACACACGCTGTCCAATTATATTTGTGACACACACACGCTGTCCCATGGGGTTTGTGACACATACGCTGACCAGGAGGGTTTGTGACACACACACGCTATCCAATGGGATTTGTGACACCTACACTTTCCAATGGGGTTTGTGACATACACACTCTGCCCAATGGCGCTTGTGACACAAACACTGTCCAATGGAGTTCGTGAGACACACTCAGTCCCATGGGGTTTGTGACACACACACTGTCCAATGGGGATTGTGACACACACACAATATCCAATGGGTTTTGTGACACATACACTTTCCAATGGGGTTTGTGGCACACACGCTGTCCAATGTGTTTTATGACACACACACTGTCTAATAGGGTTTGTGACACACAAACTGTCCAATGGGGTTCGTGAGACACACTCAGTCCCATGGGGTTTGTGACACACACACTGTCCAATGGGGATTGTGACACACACACAGTATCCAATGGGTTTTGTGACACATACACTTTCCAATGGGGTTTGTGACACACACGCTGTCCAATGTGTTTTGTGACACACACACTGTCTAATAGGGTTTGTGGCACACACACGCTATCCAATGGGGTTTATGACACATACACTTTCCAAAGGGGTTTTTGACACACACAGTCTGTCCAATGGTGCTTTTGACACACACACTGTCCAAAGGGGTTTCTGACACAAACGATGTCCAATTAGGTTCCTGACAACCATACTGTCCATGAGTGTTTGTGAAACACACATTCTCCAATGGGGACTGTGACACACACATGCTGCCCAATGGTGTTTGTGACACACACGCTGTCCAATGGGGTTTGTTACACACACACTCTGTCCAAAGGGGTTTGTGAGACACACGCTGTCCAATGGGGTTTGTGACACAGACGCTCTCCAATGGGGATTGTGACCTACACACTGTCCAACAGGGTTTGTGACACACACACTCTGTCCAATGATTCTTTTGACACACACACTGTCCAAAGGGGTTTGTGACACACAAGTTGTCTAATGGTGTTTGTGACACATACACACTGTACAATTGGGATTGTCACACACACGCTGTCCAATGGGCTTTGTGAAACACACACTGTCCAAAGGGGTATTGACACACACACTGTCCAATGGGTTTTGTTACACACACACTCTCTCCAATGGGTCTTGTGACACACACTCTGTCCAATGGGGTTCGTTGAATACATGCTTTAGAGTGGGGTTTGTGACACACACACTGTTAAATAGGGTTTGTGACACACACACGCTATCCAATGGGGTTTGTGACGCACACACTTTCAAATGGGGTTTGTGACACACAGGCTATCCAGTGGGTTTTGTGACACACACACGCTGTCCAATGGGGTTTGTGACACACACACGCAGTCCAATGGGGTTTGTGACACACAAACTGTCCAAAGGAGTTTGTGATACACACGATGTCCAATGGGGTTTGTGACAGGCACACTGTCCAGTGGGGTTTGTGAGACACACACTGTCCAAAAGGGTTTGTGACACACACACTCTGTCCAATGGGGTTTCTGACACACACTCTGTGCAATGGGGATTGTGACACACACGCTGTCCTATGGGGATTGTCACACACACGCTGTCCAGAGCGTTTTGTGACACGCACACTGTCCAATGTGTTTGAGACACATACAGTGTCTGCAAAGTTTTGTGACACACACGCTGTCCAATGGTGTTTGTGACACACACACGCTGTTGAATGGTGTTTGTGACACACAGGCTGTCCAATGGGGCTTGTGACACACATGCTGTCCAATGGGGTTTGTGAAACACACACGGTCCAAAAGGGTTTGTTACACACAAACACTGTACAAGTGGGATTGTGACACACACGATGTCCAAAGGGGTTTGTGACAAACACGATGTCCAATAGGGTTTGTGACACACACGATGTCCAAAGGGGTTTGTGACACACACGATGTCCAATAGGGTTTGTGACACATACACACTGTACAATTGGGATTGTGACACACACACAGTCCAATGGGCTTTGTGAAACACACACTGTCCAAAGGGGTTTGTGACACACACGATGACCAATGGGTTATGTGACAAGCACACTGTCCAGTGGGGTTTGTGAAACACACACTGTGCAATAGGGTTTGTGACACACACACTGTCTAGTGGGGATTGTGACACACACACGCTGTAAAATGATGTTTGTGATACACACGATGTCCAATAGCGTTTGTGACAAACACTCTGTCTCATGTGGTTTGTGACACACACACTGTCCAATGGGGATTGTGACACACACACTCTGTCCACTGGGGTTTGTGACACACACTATGTCCAATGGGGTTTGTTACACGCACGCGGTACATGGGTGTTTGTGACACACACGCTGCCCAATGGGGTTTGTGACACAGACGCTGTCCAGTGGGGCTTGTGATAAAAATGCTGTCCAGTGGGTTTAGTGACACACACACTGTCCAATAGGGTTTGTGACACACACATGCTATTCAATGAGGTTCGTGACACATACACTTTCCAATGGTGTTTGTGACACAAACACTCTGTCCAATTGTGCTTGTGACACACAAGTTTTCAAATGGGGTTCATGACACACACACTGTCCAATGGGGTTTGTCACACACACTCTGTCCAATGGGGTTTGTGACACACACTCGCTATCTAATGGGGTTTATGGCACATACACTTTCCAATGGGGTTTGTGACACATACACTCTGTCCAATGGTGCTTGTGACACACACGCTGTCCAATGGGATTTGTGACGCACACGCTGTGCAGTGTGTTTTGTGACGCACACACACTGTCCAATGGTCTTGTGACACACTTTCTGTCCAATGGGTATTGTGACAGACACACTGTCCAATGGGGTTTGTCACACAAACTCTGTCCAATGGGGTTTGTGACAGACACACTGTACAATGGGGTTTGTGACACACACACTGTCCAATGTGTTTTGTGACACACACACTCTGTCCAATGGTGCTTGTGTCACACTTGCTGACCAATGGGGTTTGGGACACATACACTGTCCAATGGGGTTTGTCACACACACGCTGTCCAATGGGGTTTTTCACACACACTCTGCCCAGTGGGGTTTGTGACACACACGCTGTCCAATGGGGTTTGTCACACACACTCTGCCCAGTGGGGTTTGTGACACACACGCTGTCCAATTGGGTTTGTGACACAAACTCTCTCGAAACGGGTTTGTGACACACACACTGTCAAATGGGTATTGTGAGACACACACGCTGTCCGATGGGGTTTGTGACACACACGCTGTCTAATGGGGATTGTGACACACACACTCTGTACAATGGGGTTTGTGACACTCATACTTTCTAATGGGGTTTGTGACACACATACACTCTATCAAATGGGGTTTGTCACAGATACAGTCTCTCCAATGGGGCTTGTGACACACACGCTGTCCAGTGTGTTTTGTGATACACACGCTGTCCAATAGGGTTTGTGACACACACACGCTATCCAATGGGGTTTGTGACACATACACTTTCCAATGGGGTTTGTGACACCACACTCTGTCCGATGGTGCTTGTGACACACACACGCTATCCAATGGGGTTTGTGAGACGGATACTTTCTAATGGGATTTGTGACACACACACTCTATCCAATGGGGTTTGTGACACACACACTCTGTCCAATGGGGATTGTGACACACACACGCTGTCCAATGGGTTTTGTGACACACACACTGTCCAATGGGGATTGTGACACACACACGCTGTACAATGTGCTTTGTGACACACACACTGTCTAAAGGGGTTTTTGACATACACGCTGTCCAACGGGGTTTGTGACACACACACTCTGTTCAAAGGGCTTGTGGCAAACACGCTGTGCAATGGGGTTTGTGTCACACACACGCTATCTAATGCGGTTTGTGACACATACACTTTCCAATGGGGTTTTGTAACACACGCTGTCCAATGGTGTTTGTGACACGAACACTGTCCAAAGGTTTTTGTGACACACACACTGTGCAGTGGGTTTTGTGACACACACACTCTGTCCAATGGTGTCTGTGTCACACTCGCTGTCCAATGGGGTTTGTGACACATACACTGAAAAATGGGGTTTGTCACACACTCTCTGTCCAATGGGGTTTGTGACACACACTCTATCCAATGTGGTTTGACATACACACTCTGTCCAATGGGGTTTGTGGCACACACGCTTTCGAATGGGGATTATGACAAACAAGCTGTACAATGGGATTAGTGCCACACACACTCTGTCCAAAGGGCTTTTGAAAAACACGCTGTACAATGGGGTTTGTGACACACACACGCTCTGCCGTGCGGTTTGTGACACATACACTTTCCAATGGGGTTTGTGAACACACGCTCTGTCCAATGGAGATTGTGACAGACACGCTGTCCAATGGGGTTTGTGACACAAACTCTGTCCAATGGGGTTTGTGACACACACGCTGTCCAGTGGGTTTTGTGACACACACACTCCCCAATAGTCTTTGAGACACACAGAGTCTATCCAACGGGGTTTGTGACACACACACTCTGTCCAATAGGCTTGTGACACACACACTGTCCAATGGGGATTGTGACACACACACGCTGTCCAATGGGGTTTGTGAAACACACAGTGTCCAATGGGGTTTGTGACACACACACTGTCCAATGGGGTTTGTGACACACACACTCTGTTCAATGTGGATTTTGATACACACGCTGTCCAATGGAGTTTGTGACACACACACTGACCAGGAGGTTTGTGACACACACACGCTGTCCAAAGAGGTTTATTACACACATGCTGTCCAATGGGATTTGTGACATACACGCTGTCCAGTGGGTTTTGTGACTACACACACTCTCCAATTGGCTTTGTGACACACACACATGCTATCCAATGGGGTTTGTGACACATACACTTTCCAATGGTGCTTGTGACACACACGCTGTGCAATGGGGTTCGTGACACACACGCTGTCGAGTGGGTTTTGTGACACACGCACTCTGTCCAATAGGCTTGTGACACACACGCTGTCCAATGGTGTTTGTGACACACACACTGTCCAATAGGGATTGTGACACACACACGCTGTCCTATGGGTTTTGTGACACACACTCTCTCCAATGGGGTTTATCACACACACTCTGTCTAATGGGGTTTGTGACAGACACACTGTACAATGGGGTTTGTGACACACACACTCTGTCCAAAGGGCTTGTGACAAACACGATGTACAATGGGGTTTGTGACACACACACGCTATGCAATGCAGTTTGTGACACGTACACTTTCCAGTGGGGCTTGTGACACACACGCTGTCCAATGGGGTTTGTGACAAGAACTCTGTCCAAAGGGGTTTGTGACAGACACACTGTACAATGGGGTTTGTGATACACACACTGTCCAATGGGATTTGTGACACACACACTCTGTCCAATGGGGTTTGTGACAGACACACTGTCCAATGGGGTTTGTCACACACACGCTGTCCAATGGGGTTTGTCACACACACTCTGCCCAGTGGGGTTTGTGTCACACACGCTGTCTAATGGGGATTGTGACACACACACTCTGTACAATGGGGTTTGTGACACTCATACTTTCTAATGGGGTTTGTGACACACATACACTCTATCAAATGGGGTTTGTCACAGATACAGTCTCTCCAATGGGGCTTGTGACACACACGCTGTGCAGTGGGTTTTGTGATACACACGCTGTCCAATAGGGTTTGTGACACACACACGCTATCCAATGGGGTTTGTGACACATACACTTTCCAATGGGGTTTGTGACACCACACTCTGTCCGATGGTGCTTGTGACACACACACGCTATCCAATGGGGTTTGTGAGACGGATACTTTCTAATGGGATTTGTGACACACACACTCTATCCAATGGGGTTTGTGACACACACATTCTGTCCAATGGGGATTGTGACACACACACGCTGTCCAATGGGGTTTGTGACAGACACACTGTCCAATGGGGTTTGTCACACACACGCTGTCCAATGGGGTTTGTCACACACACTCTGCCCACTGGGGTTTGTGTCACACACGCTGTCCAATGGGGTTTGTGACACAAACTCTCTCGAAACGGGTTTGTGACACACACATTGTCAAATGGGTATTGTGACACACACACGCTGTCCGATGGGGTTTGTGACACACACGCTGTCTAATGGGGATTGTGACACACACACTCTGTCCAATGGGGTTTGTGACACTCATACTTTCTAATGGGGTTTGTGACACACATACACTCTATCAAATGGGGTTTGTCACAGATACACTCTCTCCAATGGGGCTTGTGACACACACGCTCTCCAGTGGGTTTTGTGACACACACGCTGTCCAATAGGGTTTGTTACACACAGACGCTATCCAATGGGGTTTGTGACACCACACTCTGTCCGATGGTGCTTGCGACACACACACGCTATCCAATGGGGTTTGTGACACGGATACTTTCTAATGGGGTTTGTGACACACACACTCTATCCAATGGGGTTTGGGACACACACACTCTGTCCAATGGGGATTGTGACACACACACGCTGTCCAATGGGTTTCGTGACACACACACTGTTCAAAGGGGATTGTGACACACACGCTGTCCAATGGGCTTTGTGACAATTACACTCTGTACAATGGGGCTTGTGACACACATGCTGTCCAATGGGGTGTGTGACACACATGCTATCCAGTTGGTTTTGTGACACACACACACTGTCCAATGGGGTTTGTGACACACACGCTATCCAATGGGGTTTGTGACACGCATATTTTCTAATGGGGTTTGTGACACACACACTGTCCAGAGGGGTTTGTGAAAAACACGCTGTCTAATGGGGTTTGTGACACACACACACTGTCCAATGGGGTTTGTGACACACACAATATCCAATGGGGTTTGTGAAACACACACTCTGTCCAATAGGGTTTGTGTCACACACACATGCTGTCCAATGGGCTTTGTGACACACATACACTGTCCAATTCGGTTTGTGACACACACACGCTATCCAATGAGGTTTGTGACACACACTCTGTCCCATGGGGTTTGCAACACACACACGCTGTCCAATGTGGTTTGTGACACACACTCTGTCCCATTGGGTTTGCAACACACACACACTGTCCAGTAGGGTTTGTGACACACACATGCCATCCAAAGGGGTTTGTGACACACATACTTTCTAATGGGGTTTTTGACACACACAGGCTATCCAATGGGTTTTGTGACACACACTTTCCAATCGGGTTTGTGACACACACACGCTGTCCAATGGTGTTTGTGGCACGCACACTGACCAGGAGGGTTCCTGACACACACACGCTCTCCAATTGGGTTTGTGACACAAACACTTTCTAATGGGGTTTGTGACACACACACTGTCCAATGGGGTTTGTGACACACATGCTGTCCAATGGGGTTTGTGACACACACGCTGTCCAGTGGGGATTTTGACACACACGCTGTCCAATGAGGCTTGTGGCACACACACTGTCTAATCGGGTTTGTGACACACACGCTGTCCAATGGGGTTCGTGACACACACGCTGTCTATTGGGTTTTGTGACACACACACTCTGTCCAGTAGTGTTTGTGACAAACACACTGTCCAATGGGGTTTGTGACACACTACACTGTCCAAAGGGGTTTGTGACACACACGCTGTCTAATGGGGTTTGTGATACACACACACTGTCCAATGGGGATTGTGACACACAC
Source organism: Columba guinea (assembly GCA_032206185.1). Classification (NCBI taxonomy): domain Eukaryota; kingdom Metazoa; phylum Chordata; class Aves; order Columbiformes; family Columbidae; genus Columba; species Columba guinea. The sequence goes on from JAVLUU010000005.1 coordinate 2,781,004, forward strand.
TCTGTCAAATGGGGTTTGTGACACACACATGCTATGCAATGAGGTTTGTGACACACATACTTTCTAATGGGGTTTTTGACACACACACGCTATCCAATGCGGTTTTTGACACATACTTTCCAATGGGGTTTGTGACACACACACGCTGTCCAAAGGGGTTTGTGACACACACGCTGTCCAATGGGGTTCGAGACACACACGCTGTCCAGTGGGTTTTGTGAAACACACACTCTGTCCAATAGGCTTGTGACACACACACCCTGACCAATAGTGTTTGTTACACACACTCTGACCCATGGGGTATGTGACACACACACTGTCCAATGGGGATTGCGACACACACACGCTGTCCAATGGGGTTTGTGACACACACTCTGTCCCATGGGGTTTTCCACACACACACGCTGTCCAATGGGGTTTGTGACACTCACGCTGTCCAATGGGGTTTGTGAAACACACACTCTGCCCAATAGGGTTTTTGACACACACACTCTATCCAATGGGGTTTGTGACACACATACTTTCTAGTGGGGTTTTTGACACATACACGCTATCCAATGGGGTTTGTGACACATACAGTTTCCAATGGCGCTTGTGACACACACGCTGTCCAATGGGGTTCGTGACACACACTCTGTCCCATGCGGTTTGTGACACACACACTCTGTCCAATCGGGATTGTGACACAAACACGCTGTCTAATGGTGTTTGTGACACACACACTGTCCAAAGGGGTTTGTGACACACACGATGTCCAATGGGGTTTGTGACACGCACTACTGTCCAATGGGTATTGTGACACACACACCCTATCCAATGGGGTTTGTGACACACACGCTGTCCAATTGGTATTGTGACACACACGCTGTCCAATGGGCTTTGTGACAAATACACTCTGTCCAATGGGGCTTGTGACACACACGCTGTCCAATGGGGTTTGTGACACACACGCTATCCAGTGGGTTTTGTGACACACACACTGTCCAATAAGGCTTGTGACACACACACGCTATCCAATGGGGTTTGTGACACATCCACTTTCCAATGGGGTTTGTGACACCACACTCTGTCCAACGGTGCTTGTGACACACACACGCTGTCCAATTGGGATTGTGACACACACGCTGTCCAATGGGCTTTGTGACACACACACACTGTCCAATGGGGTTTGTGACACATACGCTGTCCAATGCTGCTTTTGACACACACGCTGTCCAATGGGGTTCGTGACACACACGCTGTCTATTGGGTTTTGTGACACACACACTCTGTCCAGTAGTGTTTGTGACACACACACTGTTCAATGGGGTTTGTGACACACTACACTGTCCAAAGGGGTTTGTGACACACACGCTGTCTAATGGGGTTTGTGATACACACACACTGTCCAATGGGGATTGTGACACACACTCTGTCAAATGGGGTTTGTGACACACACATGCTATCCAATGAGGTTTGTGACACACATACTTTCTAATGGGGTTTTTGACACACACGCTGTCTAATGGGGATTGTGACACAACACTCTGTCCAACAGTGCCTGTGACACACACGCTGTCCAATGGGGTTCATTACACACACGCTGTCCAGTGGCTTTTGTGACACACACACTCTGTCCAATGGGGATTGTGACACACACACGCTGACCAATAGTGTTTGTGACACACACTCTGTCCCATGGGGTTTGTGACACACACACTGTCCAAAGGGGTTTGTGAAACACACGCTGTCTAATGGGGTTTGTGACACACACACGCTGTCCAATGGGGTTTGTGACACGCATACTTTCTAATGGGGTTTGTGACACACACACACTATCACATGGGGTTTCTGACACACACACACTGTCCAATGGGGTTTGTGACACACACTCTGTCCAATGGGGTTCGTGACACACACGCTGCCCAGTGGGTTTTGTGACACACACACTCTGTCCAATGGGCTTGTGACACACACACGCTGACCAATGGGGTTTGTGACACGCATACTTTCTAATGGGGTTTGTGACACACACACGCTGTCCAATGGGGATTGTGACACACACACGCTGTCCAATGGGGTTTATTACACACACGCTGTCCAATTGGGTTTGTGACACGTACTCTGTCCCATGGGGTTTGCGACACACACACGCTGTCCAATGGGGTTCGTGACACACACTCTGTAGCATGGGGATTCACAGAATCACAGAATCACAGAATCGACTGGGTTGGAAAAGACCTCAGAGATCATCGAGTCCAACCCTTGGCCCAACTCTAGTCCATTTACTAGATCATGGCACTAAGTGCCATGTCCAATCTCAGTTTAAAAACCTCCAGGGACGGCGAGTCCACTACCTCCCTGGGCAGGCCATTCCAATGCCTGACCACTCTCTCTGTAAAGAATTTCTTTCTAATATCCAGCCTAAATTTCCCCTGGTAGAGTTTAAGCCCATGCCCCCTTGTCCTGTTGCTAACTGCCTGGGAGAAGAGACCAATCCCCACCTGGCTATAACTTCCCTTCAGGTAGTTATAGAGAGTGATGAGGTCACCTCTAAGCCTCCTCTTCTCTAGACTAAACAACCCCAGCTCCCTCAGCCTCTCCTCATAGGTTTTATGTTCGAGTCCTTTCACCAGTCGTGTTGCTCTTCTCTGGACCTGCTCCAGCACTTCAATGTCTTTCCTGAACTGAGGGGCCCAGAACTGAACACAATACCCCAGGTGTGGCCTCACCAATGCAGAGTACAGGGGAAGGATCACTTCCCTTGTCCTCCTGACCACGCTATTTTTGATACAGGACAGGATACCATTGGCCTTCTTGGCCACCTGGGCACACTGATGGCTCATGTTGAGCTTCCTATCAATTAGTACTCCCAGGTCCCTTTCTGTCTGACTGCTCTCCAGCCACTCTGCGCCCAGCCTGTAGCGCTGCAGGGGGTTGTTGTGACCAAAGTGCAGCACCCGGCATTTGGTCTTATTGAACTTCATCCCATTGAAATCAGCCCATTTTTCCAGTCTATCCAGATCCCTCTGCAGGGCCCTCCTGCCTTCCAGCAGGTCGACACTCCCTCCCAACTTGGTGACACACACACGCTGTCCAATGGGGTTTTTGACACACACACTGTCCAAAGGGGTTTGTGACACACACGTTGTCCAATGAGGTTCGTGGCACGCACACTGTCCAAAGGGGTTTGTGACACGCAAGATGTCCAATGGGGTTTGTGACACGCACACTGTCAATGGGTTTATGTGACACACATGCTGTCCAATGGTGTTTGTGACACACACACTGTCCAAAGGGGTTTGTGACACACACGATGTCCAATGGGGTTTGTGACACGCACACTGTCCATGGGTGTTTGTGACACACAAGCTGTCCAGTGGAGTTTGTGACACACACGCTGTCCAATTGGGTTTGTGACACACACAGTGTCCACGGGGGTTTGTGACACAAACTCTGTCCAATGAGGTTTGTGACACACACACTGTCCAATGGGTATTGTGACACACACACCCTGTCCAATGGGGATTGTGACACACACGCTATCCAATGGGCTTTGTGACAAATACACTGTCCAATGGGGCTTGTGACACACACGCTGTCCAATGGGGTTTGTGACACACACGCTATCCAGTGGGTTTTGTGACACACACACTGTCCAATAGGGTTCGTGACACACACATGCTATCCAATGGGGTTTGTGACACCACACTCTGTCCAGTGGTGCTTGTGACACACACATGCTGTCCTATAGTGTTTGTGACACACACTCTGTCCAATTGGGTTTGTGACAAAGACGCTGTCCAATAGGGATTGTGTCATACACACTGTCCAATAGGGTTTGTGACACACACTTGCTATCCAATGGGGTTTGTGACACGCACAGTTTCTAATGGGGTTTGTGACACACACACTCTGTCCAATGGCGCTTGTGACACACACGCTGTCCCATGGCTTTTGTGACACACAAAGTCTGTCCAATGGCGCTTGTGACACACACACGCTGTCCAATGGGGTTTGTGACACACACGTTGTCCAATTGGGTTTGTGGAACGCTCACTTTCCATGGGTGTTTGTGACACACACGATGTCCAATGGGGTTTGTGACACGCACACTGTCCATGGGTGTTTGTGACACACACGTTGTCCAGTGGAGTTTGTGACGCACACACTCTGTCCAATGGTGCTTGTGACACACACGCTGTCCAATGGGGTTCGTGACACACACGCTGTCTAGTGGGTTTTGTGACACACACACTCTGTACAATGGGGATTGTGACACACATACCTTCTTAAGGGGTTTTTGACACACACGCGCTATCCAATGCGGTTTGTGACACACACTTTCCAATGGGGTTTGTGACACACACACGCTGTCCAATGGTGTTTGTAATACGCATGACGTCCAATGTGTTTTGTAAACACACACTGACCAGGAGGGTTTTTGACACACACACGCTGTCCAATGGAGATTTTGAAACACACACTGTCCCAGGAGATTTGTGACACACACGCTGTCCAATGGAGACTGCGACACACAAACGCTGACCAATGGTGTTTGTGACACGCATGCTGTCCAGTGGGTTTTGTGACACACACACTCTGTCCAATGGGCTTGTGAAACACACACGCAATCCAATAGTGTTTGTGACACACACTCTGTCCCATGGGGTTTGTGACAGACACACTGTCCAATGGGGATTGTGACACACTCACACTATTCAATGGGGTTTGTGACACGCACACTTTCTAAAGGGGTTTGTGACACACACACTATTGAATGGGTTTTGTGACACACACAGTGTCCAAAAGGGATTGTGACACACACAAGCTGTCCAATGGGTGTTGTGACACACACGCTGTGCAGTGGTGTTTGTGTCACACAGACTGTCCAATGGGGATTGTGACACACACACGCTGTCCAATTAGGTTTGTGAAACACACGCTGTCCAGTGGGGTTTGTGACACACACACTGTCCAATAGGTTTTGTGACATACAGACGCTATCCAATGGGGTTTGTGACACGCATACATTCTAATGGGGATTGTGACACACAGATGCTATCCAACGAGGTTTGTGACACACACACTTTCCAATGGGGTTTGTGACATACACACTTTCCAAAGGGGTTTGTGACATACACACTTTCCAAAGGGGTTTGTGACACACACTCTAACCAATTGGATTTGTTACACACACACTGCCCAATGGTGTTTGTGACACGCATGCTGTCCAATGGGGCTTGTGACACACACGCTGTCCAATGGGGTTTGTGACACACACTGTGTCCCATGGGATTTGTGACACACGTAATCTATCCAATGAGGTTTGTGACACATACACTTTCCAATGGTGTTTGTGACACACACAGTCTGTCCAAAGCCGCTTGTGACACACACGCTGTCCAAAGGTGTTTGTGACACGCACACTGTCCATGGGTGTTTGTGACAGACACGCTTTCCAGTGGGGTTTGTGACACACACACTGTCCAATAGGGTTTGTGACAAACACAGTGTCTAAAAGGGTTTGTGACACACAGGATGTCCAATGGGGTTTGTGACACGCACACTGTCCATGGGTGTTTGTGACACACACGCTGTCCAGTGGGGTTTGTGACACACACACTGTCCAATAGGGTTTGTGACACACACAGTGTCCACGGGGGTTTGTGACACACAGGCCGTCCAATGGGGATTGTGATACACACCCTGTCCAATGGGGTTTGTCACACACACTCTGTCCAATGGGGATTGTCGCAGACACACTCTGACCAATGGGGCTTGTGACATACACTCTGTCCAATGGGGTTTGTGACACGCACACTGTCCAATAGCACTTGTGACACACATGCTGTCCAGGTGAGTTTGTGGCACACACGCTGTCCAGTGGGGTTTGTGAGACACATATTGTCCAATGGGTACTGTGACACAAACACGTTGTAAAAATGAGGTTTGTGACACACACACTGTCAAATGGGGTTTGTCACACACGCACTCTGTCCAAAGGGGCTTGTGACACACACGCTGTGCAATGGGGTTCATGACACAGACGCTGTCAAGTGGGTTTTGTGACACACACACTGTCCAGCGGGGTTTGTGACACACATATGGTATCCAATGGGGTTTGTGACATACACACGCTATCCAATGGGGCTCCTGAAAAACACGCTCTGTCCAATTGGGCTTGTAACACACACTCTGTCGAAAGGGGATTTTGACACAAACTCTGTCCAATGGGGTTTGTGACACACACTGTCCAATGGGAATTGAGAGACACACACGCTGTCCAATGGGGTTTGTGTCACACACACTGTCCAGGGGATTTTGTGACACACAAGCTGTCCAGAGGTGTTTGTGACACACAGAGTGTCCAATGGGGTTTCTGAAACACACGATGTCCAATGGGGATTGTGACACACACACTGTCCAGGGGCGTTTGTGACACACACGCTGTCCTGTGGGGTTTGTGACACATACACTGTCCAAAGATTTTTGACACACACATGCTGTCCAATAGTGTTTGTGACACACACACACTATGAAATGGGGTTTGTGACACAAACACTGTCCAGGGGGGTTTGTGACACATACACTGTCCAATGGGGTATGTCACACACACTCTGTCCAATTGTGATTGTGACACACAAACTCTGTACACTAGGGTTTGTGAAACAAACACTGTCCTTTGTTGTTTGTGACACACACGCTGTCCAATGGTGATTGTGACACACGCGCTGTCCAGGGGGGGGTTGTGACACACATGCTGTCTAATGGGGTTCGTGACACACACACTGTCCAGTAGAGTTTGTAACACACTATCCAATGGGGTTGGTGACACACATGCTGTCCAATAGGGTTTGTGACACAAACTCTGTCCAATGGGGTTTGTGATACACACACTGTCCAAAAGGGTTTGTGACACAAACGGTGTCGAATGGGGTTTGTGCCAGGCACACTGTCCAGTGGGGTTTGTGACACACACAGTGTCTACGGGGGTTTGTGACACACAAGCTGTCCAATGGGTATTGTGACACACACACTGTCCAATGGGTATTGTGACACATACACTGTGAAAAGGGGATTGTGTCACACACACGCTGTCCAATGGGGTTTGTGACACACACACTGTCCAAAGGGGTTTGTGAAACACACGCTGTCCAATGTGGTTTGTGACACACAAACACTGTCCAATGGGTATTGTGACACAGACACGCTGTCCAATGGGGTTTGTGACACACACACTTTCCAATGGGCTTTGTGACACTCACAATTTCTAATGGGGTTTGTGACACACACACGGTATCCAATGGGGTTTGTGACACACACACTTTCCAATGGGGTTTGTGACACGCACACTTTCTAATGGGGTTTGTGACACACACACGCTATCCAAACGGGTTTGTGACACATACAGTTTCCAATGGGGTTTGTGACACACACACTTTCCAATAGGTGTTGTGACACACACACTCTGTCCCATGGGGTTTGTTACACACACGCTGACCAATTGGGTTTCTTACACAAACACTGTCCAGTGGTGTTTGCGACACGCATGCTGTCCAAAGGGTTTTGTGACACGCACACTGACCACGAGGGTTTGTGACACACACGCTGTCCAATGGGGTTCGTGACACACACTCTGTCCCATGGGGTTTGCGACACACGCACAGTCCAATGGAGATTGTGACACACACATGTTTTCCAATTGGTTTTTTACACACACAACCTGTCCGATGGGGATTGTGACACACACACGCTGTCCAATGGGGTTTGTGACAAGTACGCTGTACATGGGTGTTTTTGAAACACACGCTGTCCAGTGGGGTTTGTGACACACACACTGTGCACTGGGGTTTGTGACACACACAGTGTATACGGGGGTATGTGACACACACACTGTCCATTGGGTATTATTACACACACACGCTGTCCAATGGTGTTTCTGACACACACGCTGTCCAATGGGATTCGTGACACACACGCTGTCCAGTGGGGTTTGTGACAAAAACACGCTATCAAATAGGGTTTGTGACACACACACTTTCCAATGGGGTTTGTGACACGCATACTTTCTAAAGGGGTGTGACACACACACTCTGTCCAATGGCGGTTCTGACACACACGCTGTCCAATGGGGTTTTTGACACACACGATGTCCAATGGGGATAGTGACACACACAGTCTGTCCAATAGGTCTTGTGACACACAAGCTGTCCAGTGGGATTTGTGACACACACACGGTATCCAATGGGGTTTGTGACACACACAATTTCTAATGCAGTTTGTGACACACATGATGTCCAATGGGGTTTATGACACACAAACACACTGTCCAATGGGGATTGTGACACACACACGCTGTCCAATGGGGTATGTGAGACATGCTGTCCAGCGGGGTTTGTGACACACACACTGTCCAAAAGGATTTGTGACACACAGGATGTCCAATGGGGTTTATGAAACACACGATGTCCAGTGCGGTTTGTGACACACACGCTGTCCAATGGGGTTTGTGACACACACACTGTCCAATGGGTATTTTTACACACACACGCTGTCCTATGTTGCTTGTGACACACACGCTGTCCAATGGGGCTTGTGACACACACGCTGTCCAATGGGGTTTGTAAAACACAAACACTGCCCAATGGGGTTTGTGACACACACACTCTGTCCAATGGGGTTTGTGACACACACTCTGTCCATTGCGGATTGTGACACACACGCTGTCCAGTGGGGTTTGAGACACAGATGCTGTCCAATGGGGTCTGAGACACACAAAAACTGTCCAGTGGGGATTGTGAGACACACTCACTGTCCAATGGGGTTTGTGACACACACACACACTGTCCAAAGGGGTTTGTGACACACAGGATGTCCAATAGGGTTTGTGACACACACATGCTATCCAATGGGGTTTGTGACACACACACTGACCAATGGGGATTGTGACACACACGCTGTCCAATGGGGTTTGTGACACATACACTTTCCAAAAGGGTTTGTGATACACACACTCTGTCCAATGGTGGTTGTGACACACACGCGTTCCAATGGGGTTCGTGACACACACGCTATCCAGTGGGGCTTGTGACACTCACACTGTCCAATGGCGTTCGTGACACACACAGTGTCCATGGGGGTTTGTGACACTCAAGCTATGCAATGCGATTTGTGACACACACACACATTCCCCAATGGGGATTGTGACACACACACGCTGTCCAATGGTGTTTTTGACACACAAGCTGTCCAATGGGGTTCGTGACACACACGCTGTCCAGTGGGGTTTGTGACACACACACTGTCCAATAGGGTTTGTGACATTACACACATTATCCAATGGGATTTGTGACACACACTCTTTCAAAAGAGGTTTGTGACACACACGCTATCCAATGGGTTTTGTGACACACACACTGTCCAATGGGGATTGTGACACACACACGCTGTCCAATGGTGTTTGTGACACACAGTCTTTCCAATGGCGTTTGTGACACACGCACGCTATCCAAAAGGGTTTGTGATACACACGGTGACCAATTGGGTTTGTTACACACAGACTGTCCAATATTGTTTTTGACACGCATGCTGTCCAATGGGTTTTGTGACACACACACTGACCAGGAGGGTTTGTGACACACAGGCTGTCCAATGGGTTTTGTGACACACACACTGACCAGGAGGGTTTGTGACACACAGGCTATCCAATGGGTTTTGTGACACATACACTTTCCAATGGGGTTCGTGACACACACTCTGTCCCATGGGTTTTGTGACACACACACTGTCCAATGCGGAATGTGACACACACGCTGTCCAATGGGGTTTGTGACACACACATTATCCGAAGAGGTTTGTGACACACACTCTGACCAATGGGGCTTTTGACACACCCACTATACAATGGGGTTTGTGACACACACGCTTCCAATGGTTTATGTGACACACACACTCTGTCCAATAGGGTTTGTGATACACAGAATTTCTAATGGTGTTCGTGACACACACACTATCCAATGGGTTTTGTGACACACACACTGTCCCATGGGGTTTGTAACACAGACACTGTCCAATGCGGAAAGTGACACACACGCTGTCCAATGGGGATTGTGACAAACACACTGTCCAATAGGATTTATGACACACACATGCTATCCAATGGGGTTTGTGACACACATACTCTCTAATGGGGTTTTTGACACACAGAGGTTATGCAATGGGCTTTGTGACACACACTTTCCAATGGGGTTTGTGACACACATGCTGTCCAATGGGGATTGTGACACACACGCTGTCCAATGGGGTTTGTGACACATACAATCTGTCCAATGGGGCTTGTGACACACACACTGTCCAATGGGGTTTGTGACCCACACGGAGTCCAATGGGGATTGTGACACACACGATGTCCAATGTGGTTTGTGACCCACACGTTGTCCAATGGGTATTGTGACACACAGGCTGTCCAATGGGGTTTGTGACACACACACTCTGTCCAATAGGTCTTGGGACACACAAGCTGTCTAATGGGGATTGTGACACACACACCCTGTCCAATGGTGTTTGCGACACACACACTGTCCAGTAGGGTTTGTGACATCACACACGCTATCCAATGGGTTTTGTGACACACACACTGTCTAATGGTGATTGTGACACACACAAGCTGTCCAATGGTGTTTGTGACACACACACTTTCCAATGGGGTTTGTGACACGCACACTTTCTAATGGGGTTTATGACACACACACTGACGAGGAGGGTTTGTGATACACACACGCTATCCAATGGGTTTTGTGACACATAGACTTTCCAATGGGGTTTGTGACACAAACAGTCTGTCCAATGGCGCTTGTGACACACACGCTGCCCAGTCGGGTTCATGACACACACTGTGTCCAATGGGTGTTTGTGACACACACGCTGTCAAGTGTGGTTTGTGACACACACTGTCCTAAAGGGTTTGTGACACGAACGATGTCCAATGGGGTTTCTGACACGCACACTGTCCATGGGTATTTGCGACACACACGCTGTCCAAAGGGGTTTGTGACACACACACTGTCCAATGGTGTTTGTGACACACACAATGTGTCCAATGGGTCTTGTGACATAAACACACTGTCCAATGGGGTTTGTGACACACACGCTGTCCAGTTGGTTTTGTGACACACAAAAAGTCCACTGGGGTTTTGACACACACGCTGTCCACTGGGGATTATGAAACACACACTGTCCAGGGGGGTTTGTGACACACACACTGTCCAATGGCGTTCGCGAAACAGACAGTGTCCACGGGGGTTTGTGACACACACGCTGTCCAATGGGCTTTGTGACACACACACTTTGTTTAATGGGTCTTGTGAAAAACACGCTGTCCAATGGGGTTTGTGACACACACCCTGTCCAATTGGTTTTGTGACACACACACTCTGTCCAATGGGCTTGTGACACACATGCTGTCCAATGGGTATTTTGTCACACACGTTGTCCAATGGGGTTTGTGACACACACACTCTGTCCAATAGGTCTTGTGAAACACAAGCTGTTCAAAGGGGTTCGTGACACACACGCTGTCCATTGGGGTTTTTGACACACACACTGTCCAACAGGGTTTGTGACATCACACACGCTATCCAACGGGGTTTGTGACACACATTCTTTCTAATGGGGTTTGTAAAACCCACACTATCCAATGGGTTTTGTGACACACACACTGTCCAATGGGGATTATGACACACACACGCTGTCCAATGGGGTTTGTGACACACAAATTTCCAAAGGGGTTTGTGACACACACTCTGTCCAATGGGGTTTGTGACACGCACAATGTCCATGGGTGTTTGTAAACACACATGCTGTCCAGTGGGGTTTGAGACACAGATGCTGTCCAATGGGGTCTGAGACACACAAAAACTGTCCAGTGGGGATTGTGAGACACACTCACTGTCCAATGGGGTTTGTGACACACACACACACTGTCCAAAGGGGTTTGTGACACACAGGATGTCCAATAGGGTTTGTGACACACACATGCTATCCAATGGGGTTTGTGACACACACACTGACCAATGGGGATTGTGACACACACGCTGTCCAATGGGGTTTGTGACACATACACTTTCCAAAAGGGTTTGTGATACACACACTCTGTCCAATGGTGGTTGTGACACACACGCGTTCCAATGGGGTTCGTGACACACACGCTATCCAGTGGGGCTTGTGACACTCACACTGTCCAATGGCGTTCGTGACACACACAGTGTCCATGGGGGTTTGTGACACTCAAGCTATGCAATGCGATTTGTGACACACACACACATTCCCCAATGGGGATTGTGACACACACACGCTGTCCAATGGTGTTTTTGACACACAAGCTGTCCAATGGGGTTCGTGACACACACGCTGTCCAGTGGGGTTTGTGACACACACACTGTCCAATAGGGTTTGTGACATTACACACATTATCCAATGGGATTTGTGACACACACTCTTTCAAAAGAGGTTTGTGACACACACGCTATCCAATGGGTTTTGTGACACACACACTGTCCAATGGGGATTGTGACACACACACGCTGTCCAATGGTGTTTGTGACACACAGTCTTTCCAATGGCGTTTGTGACACACGCACGCTATCCAAAAGGGTTTGTGATACACACGGTGACCAATTGGGTTTGTTACACACAGACTGTCCAATATTGTTTTTGACACGCATGCTGTCCAATGGGTTTTGTGACACACACACTGACCAGGAGGGTTTGTGACACACAGGCTGTCCAATGGGTTTTGTGACACACACACTGACCAGGAGGGTTTGTGACACACAGGCTATCCAATGGGTTTTGTGACACATACACTTTCCAATGGGGTTCGTGACACACACTCTGTCCCATGGGTTTTGTGACACACACACTGTCCAATGCGGAATGTGACACACACGCTGTCCAATGGGGTTTGTGACACACACATTATCCGAAGAGGTTTGTGACACACACTCTGACCAATGGGGCTTTTGACACACCCACTATACAATGGGGTTTGTGACACACACGCTTCCAATGGTTTATGTGACACACACACTCTGTCCAATAGGGTTTGTGATACACAGAATTTCTAATGGTGTTCGTGACACACACACTATCCAATGGGTTTTGTGACACACACACTGTCCCATGGGGTTTGTAACACAGACACTGTCCAATGCGGAAAGTGACACACACGCTGTCCAATGGGGATTGTGACAAACACACTGTCCAATAGGATTTATGACACACACATGCTATCCAATGGGGTTTGTGACACACATACTCTCTAATGGGGTTTTTGACACACAGAGGTTATGCAATGGGCTTTGTGACACACACTTTCCAATGGGGTTTGTGACACACATGCTGTCCAATGGGGATTGTGACACACACGCTGTCCAATGGGGTTTGTGACACATACAATCTGTCCAATGGGGCTTGTGACACACACACTGTCCAATGGGGTTTGTGACCCACACGGAGTCCAATGGGGATTGTGACACACACGATGTCCAATGTGGTTTGTGACCCACACGTTGTCCAATGGGTATTGTGACACACAGGCTGTCCAATGGGGTTTGTGACACACACACTCTGTCCAATAGGTCTTGGGACACACAAGCTGTCTAATGGGGATTGTGACACACACACGCTGTCCAATGGTGTTTGCGACACACACACTGTCCAGTAGGGTTTGTGACATCACACACGCTATCCAATGGGTTTTGTGACACACACACTGTCTAATGGTGATTGTGACACACACAAGCTGTCCAATGGTGTTTGTGACACACACACTTTCCAATGGGGTTTGTGACACGCACACTTTCTAATGGGGTTTATGACACACACACTGACGAGGAGGGTTTGTGATACACACACGCTATCCAATGGGTTTTGTGACACATAGACTTTCCAATGGGGTTTGTGACACAAACAGTCTGTCCAATGGCGCTTGTGACACACACGCTGCCCAGTCGGGTTCATGACACACACTGTGTCCAATGGGTGTTTGTGACACACACGCTGTCAAGTGTGGTTTGTGACACACACTGTCCTAAAGGGTTTGTGACACGAACGATGTCCAATGGGGTTTCTGACACGCACACTGTCCATGGGTATTTGCGACACACACGCTGTCCAAAGGGGTTTGTGACACACACACTGTCCAATGGTGTTTGTGACACACACAATGTGTCCAATGGGTCTTGTGACATAAACACACTGTCCAATGGGGTTTGTGACACACACGCTGTCCAGTTGGTTTTGTGACACACAAAAAGTCCACTGGGGTTTTGACACACACGCTGTCCACTGGGGATTATGAAACACACACTGTCCAGGGGGGTTTGTGACACACACACTGTCCAATGGCGTTCGTGAAACAGACAGTGTCCACGGGGGTTTGTGACACACACGCTGTCCAATGGGCTTTGTGACACACACACTTTGTTTAATGGGTCTTGTGAAAAACACGCTGTCCAATGGGGTTTGTGACACACACCCTGTCCAATTGGATTTGTGACACACACACTCTGTCCAATGGGCTTGTGACACACATGCTGTCCAATGGGTATTTTGTCACACACGTTGTCCAATGGGGTTTGTGACACACACACTCTGTCCAATAGGTCTTGTGAAACACAAGCTGTTCAAAGGGGTTCGTGACACACACGTTGTCCATTGGGGTTTTTGACACACACACTGTCCAACAGGGTTTGTGACATCACACACGCTATCCAACGGGGTTTGTGACACACATTCTTTCTAATGGGGTTTGTAAAACCCACACTATCCAATGGGTTTTGTGACACACACACTGTCCAATGGGGATTATGACACACACACGCTGTCCAATGGGGTTTGTGACACACAAATTTCCAAAGGGGTTTGTGACACACACGATGTCCAATGGGGTTTGTGACACGCACAATGTCCATGGGTGTTTGTAAACAGACATGCTGTCCAGTGGGGTTTCTGACACACACACTGTCCTATGGGTATTGTTACACACACACACTGTCATATGGTGTTTGTGACAAACACGCTGTCCAATGGGGTTTGTGACACACACACTGTCCAAGGGTATTGTTACACACACACACTGTCCAATGGGGTTTGTGACACAAACACTTTCCAATGGGGTTTGTGACACACACACTTTCTAATGTGGTTTGTGACACACACACGCTATCCAATGTGGTTTGTGACACGCATACTTTCTAATGGGGTTTGTGACACACACACTGTCCAATGGGGTTTGTGACACACACACTCTGTCCAATGGGGTTTGTGACCCACACGCTGTCCAATGGGGACTGTGACACACACGCTGTCCAACGTGTTTTGTGACACAAACACTCTGTCCAATAGGTCTTGTGACACACAAGCTGTCCAATGGGGTTCGTGACACACACACTGTCCAGTGGATTTTGTGTTACACACACTGTCCAATAGGGTTTGTGACATCTACACACGCTATCCAATAGTGTTTGAGACACACAGTCTTTCTAATGGGGTTTCTGACACACACGCTATCCAATGGGTTTTGTGAAACACACACTCTATCCAATGGGGTTTGTGACACTCATACTTTCTAATGGGGTTTGTGACACACACACTGTCCAATGGCGTTCGTGACACACACATTGTCCACGGGGGTATTGTGACACACACGCTATCCAATGGGGTTTGTGACACACTCACTGTACAATGGGTATTGTTAAACACAAACTCTGTCCAATGGGGTTTGTGGCAAGCAAACTTTATAATGGGATTTGTGACACACACACGCTATCCAATGGGGTTTATGACACACACACTGTCCAAAGGGGTTTGTGACACACACGATGTCCAGTGGGGTTTGTGACACACACACTGTCCAATGGGTATTGTTAAGCACAAACTCTGTCCAATGGGGTTTGTGACACACACACTGTCCAATGGGATTTGTGATACACACGCTGTCCAATGAGGTTTGTGACACGCACACTTTATAATGGGGTTTGTGACACACACACGGTATCCAATGTGGTTTATGACACACACGCTGTCCAGTAGGGTTTGTGACACACACGATGTCCAATGGGCTTTGTGACACACACTTTCCAATGGGGTTTGTGACACACACACGTTGTCCCTTGGGGTTTGTGACACACTGTCCAAACTGGATTGTGACACACACACGCTGTCCAATGGTGTTTGAGACACACACACTTTCCAAAGAAGTTTGTGACACACACGATGTCCATTGGGGTTTCTGACACGCACATTGTCCGTGTGTGTTTGTGACACACACACTGTCCAGTGGAGTTTGTGACACACACACTTTCCAATGGGGTTTGTGACACACGCAGTGTCCAATGGGTATTGTTAAACACACACACTGTCCAATGGTGTTTGTGACACACACGCTGTCCAATGGGTTTCGTGACACACACGCTGTCCAGTGGGTTTTGTGACACAAACACTCTGTCCAATGGGCTTGTGAGAAATACGCTGTCCAATGATATTTGTGACACACACACTGTCCAATAGGGATTGTGACACACGCACGCTGTCCAATGGCGTCTTTGACACACACACTGTCCAAAGTGGTTTGTGACACACACGCTATCCAATGCCGTTTGTGACACTCACACTGCACATGGGTGTTTGTGACACACACGCTGTCCAGTGGGTTTTGTGACACACACACTGTCCAATGGGGTTTTAACACACACGCTGTCCAATGGGATTTGTGACACACACAGTGTGCAAAGGGGTTTGTGACACACACGATGTCCAATGGGGTTTGTGTCACGCACACTTTCCAATGGGTATTGTTAAGCACAAACTCTGTCCAATGGGGTTTGTGACACACACACTGTCCAATGAGATTTGTGATACACACGCTGTCCAATGAGGTTTGTGACACGCACACTTTATAATGGGGTTTGTGACACACACGGTATCCAATGGGGTTTATGACACACACGCTGTCCAGTAGGGTTTGTGACACACACGATGTCCAATGGGGTTTGTGACAGACACAGTGTCCAATGGGTATTGTTAAGCACAAACTCTGTCCAATGGAGTTTGTGACACACACACTGTCCAATGGGGTTTGTGAAACACACCTTATCCAATGGGGTTTGTGACACAGACGCTGTCCAAAGGGGATTGTGACATACAAACTGTACAATAGGGTATATGACACACACATGCTATCCAATGGGCTTTGTAAAACACATACTTTCTAATGGGGTTTTTGACACACGCACGCTATCCAATGGGGTTTCCGACACACACTTTCCGATGGGGTTTGTGACACACACGCTGTCCAATGGCGTTTGTGACACACACGCCGTCCAATGGGGATTGTGACACAGACGCTGTCCAATGGGGTTTGTGACACATACACTCTGTCCAGTAGGTCTTGTGACACATATACTCTGTCAAATGGGGTTTGTGACACACACTCGCTGTCCAATGGGGTTTGTGACACATACACTCTGTCCAATAGGTCTTGTGACACATACACTCTGTCCAATAGGTTTTGTGCCACACACACTATCCAATGGGGTTTGTGACAGATACTTTCCAATGGGGTTTTTGACACACACGCTGTCCAGTAGGGTTTGTGACACACACGCTATCCAAAGGGGTTTGTGACACATACACTTTTAAATGGGCTTGTGACACACGCGCTGTCCAATGGTGTTTGTGACACACACACTTTCCAATGGGTATTGTGACACACACACGCTAACCAATGGGGTTTGTGACACACACGCTGTCCAAAGGGGTTTGTGACACACACGATGTCCAGTGGGGTTTGTGACACACACAGTGTCCACGGGGGTTTGTGACACAATCTCTGCCCAATGGGTAATGTGACACACACACTCTGTCTAATGGGGTTTGTGACACACACGCTGTCCAATGGGGATTGTGACACACACGTTGTCCAATGGGGTTTGACACACACACTCTGTCCAATAGGTCTTGTGACACACAAACTGTCCAATAGGGTTCGTGACACATACACTCTGTCCAATGGGGCTTGTGACACACTCTCTGTCTAAAGGGGTTTGTGACACACAGACGCTGTCCAATGGGGATTGTGAAACACACACGCTGTCCAAAGGGGTTTATGACACACACACTGTCCAATGGGGTTTGTGACACACACACTCTGTCCAATGGGGTTTGTGACACACACGCAATCCAAAGGGTTTTGTGACACACACACTGTCTAATGGGGATTGTGACACACACATTGTCCAATAGGGTATGTGCCACACACACACTATCCAATGGGGTTTGTGACACACACGCTGTCCAATGGGGTTCGTGAAATACACGCTGTCCAGTGGGTTTTGTGACACACACACTCTGTCAAATGGGCTTGTGACACACACGCTTTCCAATGGTGTTTGTGACACACACTCTCCAATGGGGTTTGTGACACACAAACTGTCCAATGGGGTTTGTGACAAACACGCTGTCCAATGGGCTTTGCGACACACACACTGTCCAATGGGGATTGTGACACACACTATGTCTAATGGGGTTTGTGACACACAGACACTGTCCAACTGGGATTGTGAAACACACACGCTGTCCAATGGGGTTTATGACACACACACTGTCCAATGGGTTTTGTGACACACACACTCTGTCCAATGGGGTTTGTGACCCACACGCTGTCCAATGGGGTTTGTGACAAACACGCTGTCCAATGGGGTTTGTGACACACACAGTGTGCAGTGGAGATTGTGACACACATATTCTGTCCAATGGGGTTTGTGACACACACACTGCCCAAAGGAGTTTGTGACCCACACGCTGTCCAATGGGCTTTGCGACACACACACTGTCCAATGGGGATTGTGACACACACTATGTCTAATGGGGTTTGTGACACACACACTCTGTCCAATGGGCTTTGTGACCCACACACTGTCCAATGGGTTATGTGACACACACACTCTGTCCAATGGGGTTTGTGACCCACACGCTGTCCAATGGGGTTTGTGACACACACACTCTGTCCAATGGGGTTTGTGACCCACACGCTGTCCAATGGGGTTTGTGACACACACACTCTGTCCAATGTGGTTTGTGACACACAAACTGTACAATGTGCTTTGTAACACATACACTCTGTCCAATGGGGTTTGGGACACACACACTGCCCAAAGGAGTTTGTGAAACACACGCTGTCCAATGGGGTTTGTGAGACACACACTGTCGAACTGGGATTGTGAAACACACACGCTGTCCAATGGGGTTTATGACACACACACTGTCCAATGGGTTTTGTGACACACACACTCTGTCCAATGGGGTTTGTGACCCACACGCTGTCCAATGGGGTTTGTGACACACACACTCTGTCCAATGGGGTTTGTGACACACAAACTGTCCAATGTGCTTTGTAACACATACAGTCTGTCTAATGGGGTTTGTGACACACAGACACTGTCGAATGGGAATTGTGACACACACTCTGTCTAATGGGGTTTGTGACACAGAGACACTGTCCAATGGGGATTGTGAAACACACATGCTGTCCAATGGGGTTTGTGACACACACACTGTCCAATGGGGATTGTGACACACACGATGTCCAATGGGGTTTGTGACACGCACACTGTACAAAATGGTTTGTAACACATACGATCTCCAATGGGGTTTGTGACACACACACGCTATCCAAAGGGGTTTGTGACACATACACTTTCCAATGGGATTTTGTGACACATACACTTTCCAATGGGATTTTGTGACACACACACTCTTTCCAATGGCGCTTGTGAGACACACGCTGTCCAATGGGGTTCGTGACACACACTCTGTCCCATGGGGTTTGTGACACACACACGCTATCCAATGTGGTTTATGACACAAACGCTGTCCAATGTGGTTTGTAACACACACACTCTGTCCAATAGGGTTTGTGACTCACACACGCTATCCAATGGGGTTTGTGACACACACACTTTCTAATTGGGTTTGTGACACACACGCTATCCAATGGGTTTTGTGACACTCAGACTGTCCAATGGGGTTTGTGACACATACAATTTACAATCGGGTTTGTGACACACACACTCTGTCCAATGGGCTTGTGACACACACGCTGTCCAATGCTGTTTGTGACACAAACGCTGTACAATGGGGATTGCGACACACACACGCTGTCCAATGGGGTTTGTGATACACAAACGCTGTCCAATGGGGTTTGTGACACACACACTGTCCAATGGTGTTTCTGACACACACGCTGTCCAATGGAATTTGTGACACAAACTTTGTCCAATGGGGTTTGTGACATACACACTCTCCAAAGGGCATTGTGATACACACACACTGTCCAATGGGGTTTGTGACACACACGCTGTCCAATGGGGATTGTGACACACACACTGTCCAATGGGGTTTGTGAACACATACACTCTGTCCAATGGGGCATTTGATACACACGCTGTCCAACGGGGTTTGTGACACACAAACTGTCCAAAGGGGTTTGTAACACACACACTGTCCAATAGGGTTTGTGACACTCACACTGTTGATGGGTGTTTGTGACTCAGACGCTGCCCGGTTGGTTTTGTGACACACACACTGTCCAATTGGGTTTTGACACACACGCTGTCCACTGGGGATTGTGACACAAATGCTGTCCAATGGGTTTTGTGACATACAAACTGTCCAATGGTGTTTCTGACACACACGCTGTCCAATGGGCTTTGTCACACAAACTCTGTCCAATGGGGTTTGTGACACACGCTGTACAACGGGGATTGTGACACACACACTGTCCAATGGGGTTTGTGACACATACACTCTGTCCAATGGGGCTTGTGACACGCAGACTGTCCAGTGGGGTTTGTGACACACTCACTGTCCAATAGGTTTGTGACACACACATGCTATGCAATGGCGTTTGTGACACACAATCTGTCCAATGGGGTTTGTGAGACACACGCTGTCCAATGAGGATTGTGACACACACACTGTCTACTAGGGTTTGTGACAAACACACTATGCAAAGGGGTTTGTGACACTCACAATCTGTCCAATGGTGCTTGTGACACACACTCTGTCCCATGGGGTTTGTGACACACACGCTATCCAATGGGGTTTATGACACACACGCAGTCCAATGGGGTTTGAAAAACACACACAGTTTGTAATGGGGATAGTGACACACACGCTATCCAGTGGGGTTTCTGACACACACACTGTCCAAAAGGGTTTGTGACACATACACGCTATCCGATGGTGTTTGTGACACAGACACTTTCCAATGGGGATTGTGACAAACATACGCTGAATAATGGTGTTTGTGACACGCACAGTGTCCATGGGTGTTTGTGAATACACACGCTGTCCAGTGGTGTTTGTGACACACACGCTGTCCAATGGGGTTTGTGGCACACACATACTATCCAATAGGGTTTGTGACAAACATACTTTCTAATGGGGTTTTTGACACACACACGCTGTCCAACGGGGTTTGTGACACACACACTGTCCAAAAGGGTTTGTGACACACACACTGTCCAAAAGGGTTTGTGACACACACGATGTCCAATGGGGTTTGTGACACGCACACTGTCCATGGGTGTTTGTGACACACACACTGTCCAATGGGGTTTGTGACACACACACTCTGTCCAATGGCGCTTGTGACACACAGGCTATCCAATGGGGTTCGTGGTACACCCTTGTCCAATGGGTTTTGTGACACACAAACAGTCCAATCGTGTTTGTGACACGCACACTGTCCAGGGGGGTGTGTGACACACACATTGTCCAATGGCATTCGTGACACACACAGTGTCCACGGGCGTTTCTGACACACACGCTATCCAATGTGTTTTGTGACACACACACACAGTGTCCAATGGGGATTGTGAACCACACACGCTGTCCAATATTGTTTGTGACTCACACGCTGTCCAATGGGGTTTGTGACAGAGACGCTGTCCAATGGGGATTGTGACCTACACGCTATCCAATAGGGTTTGTGACACACACACGCTATCCAACGGGGATTGTGACATACTTACTGTCCAATAGGTTTTGTGACACACACATGCTATCCAATGGGGTTTGTTTCACAAACTTTCCAATGGGTTTTGTGACACACACACGCTGTCAAATGGGGTTTGTTACACACACGCAGTCCAATGATGTTTGTTAAATGCATGCTGTCCAGTGGGTTTTGTGTCACACACACTGACCTGGAGGGTTTGTGACACACACACTCTATCCAATGGTGATTGTGACACATACACTTTCCAATGGGGTTTGTGACACACACACTGTCCAATGGGGATTGTGACACACACACGCTGTCCAATGGGGTTTGTGACACACACACTGTCCAAAGGGGTTTGTGACAGGCACACTGTCCATGGGAGTTTGTGACACACACGCTGTCCAATGGGGTTTGCGACACACACACGGTCCAATGTTGTTTGTGACACACACAGTGTCCACGGCGGTTGGTGACACAAACTCTGTCCAATTGTTTTTGTGACACACACACTGTCCAATGGGTATTGTGACACACACACGCTGTCCAATGATGATTGTGTCACACACGCTGTCCAATGGGGTTTGTGACACATACACTCTGTCCAATGGAGATCACGAAACACACACGCTCTCCAATGGGGTTTATGACACACACACTGTCCAATAGGGTTTGTGACACACACACACGCAGTCCAATGGTGTTTGTGACACACACCTGTCCTATGGGATTCGTGACACACACGCTGTCCAGTGGGGTTTGTGACACACACAGTGTCCAATAGCGTTTGTGACATCACACACGCTACCAATGGGGTTTGTGACACACACTCTTTCTAATGGGGTTTGTGACACACACGCTGTCCAATGGTGTTTGTGACACACACGCTGTCCAATGGGTCTTGTGAAACACACACTGTCCAATCGGGTTTGTGACACACACGATGTCCAATGGGGTTTCTGACACGCACACTTTCCATGGGTGTTTGTGACACACACACTGTCCAATGGGGTTTGTTACACACACATTATTCACGGTGGTTGGTGACACAAACTCTGTCCAATGGGGTTTGTGACGCACACGCTGTCCAATGGGTCTTGTGAAAAACACGCTGTCCAATCGAGTTTGTGAACACACACGCTGTCCAGTGGGTTTCGTGACACACACGCACTCTGTCCAATAGGCTTGTGACACACACGCTGTCCAATGGGGATTGTGACACACACAATGTCCGATGGGGTTTGTGACACGCACACTTTATAATGGGGTTTGTGACACACGCACACTATCCAATGGGGTTTATGACACACCGCTGCCCAATGGGGATTGTGACAGTACACACGCTGTCCAATGGTTGTTTGTGACACACACGCTATCCAGTGGGGTTTGTGACACAGACGCTGTCTAATGGGGTTTGTGAAATACACACTGTCCAATAGGGTTTGTGACACACACACGCTATCCAATGGGGTTTTTGACACACACACTGTCCAAAGGGGTTTGTGACACACACGTTGTCCAATGAGGTTCGTGGCACGCACACTGTCCAAAGGGGTTTGTGACACGCAAGATGTCCAATGGGGTTTGTGACACGCACACTGTCCATGGGTTTATGTGACACACATGCTGTCCAATGGTGTTTGTGACACACACACTGTCCAAAGGGTTTGTGACACACACGATGTCCAAGGGGTTTGTGACACGCACACTGTCCATGGGTGTTTGTGACACACAAGCTGTCCAGTGGAGTTTGTGACACACACGCTGTCCAATTGGGTTTGTGACACACACAGTGTCCACGGGGGTTTGTGACACAAACTCTGTCCAATGAGGTTTGTGACACACACACTGTCCAATGGGTATTGTGACACACACACCCTGTCCAATGGGGATTGTGACACACACGCTATCCAATGGGCTTTGTGACAAATACACTGTCCAATGGGGCTTGTGACACACACGCTGTCCAATGGGGTTTGTGACACACACGCTATCCAGTGGGTTTTGTGACACACACACTGTCCAATAGGGTTCGTGACACACACATGCTATCCAATGGGGTTTGTGACACCACACTCTGTCCAGTGGTGCTTGTGACACACACATGCTGTCCTATAGTGTTTGTGACACACACTCTGTCCAATTGGGTTTGTGACAAAGACGCTGTCCAATGGGGATTGTGTCATACACACTGTCCAATAGGGTTTGTGACACACACTTGCTATCCAATGGGGTTTGTGACACGCACACTTTCTAATGGGGTTTGTGACACACACACTCTGTCCAATGGCGCTTGTGACACACACGCTGTCCCATGGCTTTTGTGACACACAAAGTCTGTCCAATGGCTCTTGTGACACACACACGCTGTCCAATGGGGTTTGAGACACACACGTTGTCCAATTGGGTTTGTGGAACGCTCACTTTCCATGGGTGTTTGTGACACACATGCTGTCCAATGGTGTTTGTGACACACACACTGTCCAATGGGGTTTGTGACACACACGATGTCCAATGGGGTTTGTGACACGCACACTGTCCATGGGTGTTTGTGACACACACGCTGTCCAGTGGAGTTTGCGACACACACGCTGTCCAATGGGGTCCGTGACACACACGCTGTCTAGTGGGTTTTGTGACACACACACTCTGTACAATGGGGATTGTGACACACATACCTTCTAAAGGGGTTTTTGACACACACACGCTATCCAATGCGGTTTGTGACACACACTTTCCAATGGGGTTTGTGACACACACACGCTGCCCAATGGTGTTTGTAATACGCATGACGTCCAATGTGTTTTGTAAACACACACTGACCAGGAGGGTTTTTGACACACACACGCTGTCCAATGGGGGCTGTGACACACACGCTGTCCAATGGGGTTCGTTACACAATTCTGTCCATGGGGTATGTGACACACACACTGTCCAATGGGGATTGTGACACACACACGCTGTCCAATGGGGTTTGTGACACACACACACAGTCCAATGGGGATTGTGACAAACACTCGCTGTCCAATGGGGTTTGTGACACACACACTGTCTAAAGGTGTTTCTGACACACACGATGTCCAATGTGGTTAGTGACACACACACTGTCCAAAGGGGTTTGTGACACACACGCTGTCCTGTGGGGTTTGTGACACTCGCACTGTCCAAAAGGGTTTGTGACACACACGATATCCAAAGGGGTTTGTGACACGCACACTGTACATGGGTGTTTGTCACACAAACGCTGTCCAGCGGGGTTTGAGACACACACATAGTCCCATGGTGTTTGTGACACACACACTGTCCAACGGGTCTGTGAAACACACACTCTTTCCAATGGGTCTTGTGACACACACGCTGTCCAATGGGCTTTTTGCACTCACGCTGTACAATGGGGTTTGTGACACACACACGCTATCCAATGGGGTTTCTGTCACACATACTTTCAAATGGGGTTTGTGACACACACGCTATCCAATGGGTTTTATGACACACACACTGTTCAATGGGGATTGTGATACACACACGCTGTCCCATGGGGTTTGTGACACACACGCTGTCCAATGGGGTTTGTGACACACACTGACCAAGAGGGTTTGTGACACACACTGGCTGTCCAAT
This sequence comes from Columba guinea, assembly GCA_032206185.1. Taxonomy (NCBI): domain Eukaryota; kingdom Metazoa; phylum Chordata; class Aves; order Columbiformes; family Columbidae; genus Columba; species Columba guinea. The sequence goes on from JAVLUU010000005.1 coordinate 2,806,670, forward strand.
GGTGTTTGTGACACTCACACTGTCCAATGGTGTTTGTGACACACACTCTGTCAAATGGGTTTTGTGACACACACACGCTGTCCAATGTGGTTTGTGACACACAAACACTGTCCAATGGGTATTGTGACACACACACGCTGTCCAATGGGGTTTATGAAACACACGCTGTCCAATAGGGTTTGTGACACACACGCTGTCCAATGGGTATTATTACACACACACGCTGTCCAATGGGGTTTGTGACACACACGCTGTCCAATGGGTATGTGACACACACACTCTGTCCAATGGGTCTTGTGACACACATGCTGTCCAATGGGGTTCGTTGCTTACACGCTGTACAGTAAGGTATGGTGAGACACACACTGTCCAATAGGGTTTGTGACACACACACGCTATCCAGTGGGGTTTTTTGACACACACACACTGTCCACTGGGGTTTGTGACACACACAGGCTATCCAATGGGGTTTGTGACACACACGCTGTCCAATGGGGTTTGTGACACACACTCTGTCCAAAGGGGATTGTGACGCACACGCTGTCCAATGGGTATTGTGACACACACACTGTCCAATGGGGATTGTGTCACACACACTCTGTCCAATGGGATTCGTGACACACACAGTGTCCAATAGGGATTGTGACACACACATACTATCCAATGGGGTTTGTGACATACACTTTCCAATGGGGTTTGTGACACACCCACTATCCAATGGTGCTTGTGACACACACTCTGTCCAATGGGCTTGTGACACACACGCTGTCCAATGGGTTTTGTGACACACACACTGACCAGGAGGGTTTGTGACATACACTCGCTGTCCAATAGGGTTTGTGACACACACACTTTCCAATGGTATTTGTGACACACACTCTGTCAAATGGGGTTTGTGACACACACATGCTCTCCAATGGGATTTGTGACACACATGTTGTCCAATGGGGTTCGTGACACACGCACTGTCCAATGGGTATTGTGACACACACACGCTGTCCAATGGTGTTTGTGACACACACGCTGTCGAATGGGGCTTGCGACACACATGCTCTCCAGTGGGTTTTGAGACACACACACTGTGCAATAGGGTTTGTGACACACACAAGCTATCCAATGGGTTTTGTGACACATACAATTTCCAAAGGGGTTTGTGACACACACGCTCTGCCCAATGGTGCTTGTGACACACACACACTTTCTAATGGGGTTTATAACAGACACGCTATACAATGGATTTTTTGACACACACACTGTCCAATAGGGATTGTGACATACACACTGTCCAATAGGGTTTGTGACACACACATGCTATCCAATGGGGTTTGTGACACGCACACTTTCTAATGGGTTTTGTGACACACCCACGATATCCAATGGGGTTTGTGACACACACACTTTCCAATGGGCTTTGTGACACTCACAATTTCTAATGGGGTTTGTGACACACACACGGTATCCAATGGGGTTTGTGACACACACACTTTCCAATGGGGTTTGTGACACACACACGCTATCCAAACGGGTTTGTGACACACACAGTTTCCAATGGGGTTTGTGACACACACACTTTCCAATAGGTGTTGTGACACACACACTCTGTCCCATGGGGTTTGTTACACACACGCTGACCAATTGGGTTTCTTACACAAACACTGTCCAATGGTGTTTGTGACACGCATGCTGTCCAAAGGGTTTTGTGACACGCACACTGACCACGAGGGTTTGTGACACACACACGCTATCCAATGGCGCTTGTGACACACACGCTGTCCAATGGGGTTCGTGACACACACTCTGTCCCATGGGTTTTGCGACACACGCACAGTCCAATGGAGATTGTGACACACACATGTTGTCCAATGGGTTTTTTACACACGCAACCTGTCCGATGGGGGTTGTGACACACACACGCTGTCCAATGGGGTTTGTGTCAAGTACGCTGTACATGGGTATTTTTGAAACACACACTGTCCAGTGGGGTTTGTGACACACACACTGTGCAATGGGGTTTGTGACACACGCAGTGTATACGGGGCTTTGTGACACACACACTGTGCATTGGGTATTATTACACACACACGCTGTCCAATGGTGTTTCTGACACACACGCTGTCCAATGGGATTCGTGACACACACGCTGTCCAGTGGGGTTTGTGACAAAAACACGCTATCAAATAGGGTTTGTGACACACACACTTTCCAATGGGGTTTGTGACACGCATACTTTCTAAAGGGGTGTGACACACACTCTCTGTCCAATGGCGGTTGTGACACACACGCTGTCCAATGGGGTTTTTGACACACACTATGTCCAATGGGATTTGTGACACACACACTCTGCCCAATGGGTCTTGTGACACACAAGTTGTCCAGTGGGATTTGTGACACACACACGCTATCCAATGTGGTTTGTGACATACACACTTTCTAATGCAGCTTGTGACACACATGATGTCCAATGGGGTTTATGACACACAAACACACTGTCCAATGGGGATTGTGACACACACACGCTGTCCAATGGGGTTTGTGACACACACACTGTCCAAAGGGGTTTGTGACACACATGATGTCCAATGGGGTTTGTGACATGCACACTGTCCATGGGTGTTTGTGACACACACGCTGTCCAGCGGGGTTTGTGACACACACACTGTCCAAAAGGATTTTTGACACACAGGATGTCCAATGGGGTTTATGAAACACACGATGTCCAGTGCGGTTTGTGACACACACGCTGTCCAATGGGGTTTGTGACACACACACTGTCCAATGGGTATTGTTACACACACACGCTGTCCTATGTTGCTTGTGACACACACGCTGTCCAATGGGGCTTGTGATACACACGCTGTCCAATGGGGCTTGTGACACACACGCTGTCCAATGGGGTTTGTAACACACAAACACTGTCCAATGGGGTTTGTGACACACACACGCTGTCCAATGGGGTTTATGAGAAACACGCTGTCCAATGGGGTTTGTGACACACACTCTGTCCATTGCGGATTGTGACACACACGCTGTCCAATGGGGTTTGTGACACAGATGCTGTCCAATGGGGTTTGAGACACACAAAAACTGTCCAATGGGGATTGTGAGAAACACTCACTGTCCAATGGGGTTTATGACACACACACACACTGTCCAATGGGGATTGTGACACACACACGCATCGAATGGGGTTTGTGAAACACAAACTGTCCAAAGGGGTTTGTGACACACAGAATGTCCAATACGGTTTGTGACACACACATGCTATCCAATGGGGTTTGTGACACACATACTTTCTAATGGGGATTTTGACACACACACGCTATCCAATGGGGTTTTTGACACACACTCTGTCCCATGGGGTTTGTGACAAACACATGATCCAAAGGGGATTGTGACACTCACACACTGTCCAATGGTGTTTGTAAATACACGCTGCCCAAAGGGGATTGTGACACAGACGATGTCCAATGGGGTTAGAGACACACAACCTTTCTAATGGGGTTTGTGACACATACACTTTCCAATGACGTTTGTTACACAAACTCTCTGTCCAACGGTGCTTGTGACACACACGCTATCCAATGGGGATTGTGACACACACACGCTGTCGAATGGGGTTTTTGATACACACACTCTCCAAAGGGGTTTGTGACACACACACTGTCCAATGGGATTTGTGACACACACACACACTGTCCAATGGGGGTTCTGACACACACACGCTGTCCAATGGGGTTTGTGACACACACATTTTCCAATGGGGTTTGTGACACACACGCTGTCCCATGGGGTTTGTGACACACACGCTGATGAGTTGGGTTTGTTACACACACACTGTCCAATGGTGTTTGAGACACGCATGCTGTCCAATGGGTTTTGTGACACACACACTGACCGGGAGGGTTTGTGACACACACACGCTATCCAGTGGGGTTAGTGACACATACAATTTCCAATGGAGTTTGTGACACACACACTCTCTCCAATGGCTATTGTGACACACACAGTCTGCACAATGGGGCTCTTGACACACACACACTGTCCAATGGGGATTGTGACACACACACGCTATCCAATGGTTCTTATGACACACACGCTGTCCAATGGGGTTTGTGACACACACTCTGTCCAGTGGGTTTTGTGACACACACACTCTGTCCAATGGGCTTGTGACACACACGCTGTCCAATAGTGTTTGTGACACACACTCTGTCCCATGGCGTTTGTGACACACACGCTGTCCACTGGGGATTGTGACACACAAACTGTCCAATGGCGTTCGTGACACACACAGTGTCCACGGTTGTTTGTGACACACACTCTGTCCAAAGGGGTTTGTGCCAGACACGATATCCAATGGGGTTTGTGACACGCACACTGTCCATGGGTGTTTGTGACACACACGCTCTCCAGTGGGGTTTGTACACAGACACTGTCCAATGGGATTTGCGACACACACAGTGTCCCCGGGGGTTTGTGACACACACGCTGTCCAATGGGGTTAGGGACACACACACTGTCCAATGGGGATTCTGACACACACACGCTGTCCAATGGTGTTTGTGACACAAACTCTGTCCAATGGGGATTGTGACACACACGATGTCCAATGGCATTTGTGACACACACGCTGTCCAATGGGGATTGTAACACACACTCTGTCCAATGGGCTTTGTGACACATACACTCTGTCCAATGGGGCTTGTGACACACACACCGTCCAAAGAGGTTTGTGACACACACACTTTCCAGTGGGGTGTGTAACACAGACACTATCCAATTGGGTTTGTAACACACAGAGTGTCCACGGGGGTTTGTCAAAAACACGCTGTCCCATGGGGTTTGTGACACACACACTGTCCAATGGGTATTGTTACACACACATGCTGTCCAATGGCTTTTGTGACACACACACTGTACAAAGGGGTTTGTGACATACACGCTGTCCAATGAGGTTTGTGACACGCACACTGTCCGTGGGTGTTTGTGACACACACGCTGTCCAGTATGTTTTATGACACTCACACTGTCCAGTGGGGTTTTGACACACACGCTGTCCACTGGGGATTGTGACACACACACTGTCCAATGGGGTTTGTGACACACATAGTGTCTACGGGGGTTTGTGACACACACGCTGTCCAATCGGTATTGTTACACACACGCAGTCCTATAGGGTTTGTGACACAAACTCTGTCCAATGGGGTTTGTGACACACACGCTGTCCAATGGGGATTGCGACACACACACTGTCCAATGGGTTTTGTGACACATACACTCTGTCCAATGGGTCTTATGACACACACGCTGCCCGATGGGGTTTGTGACACACACGCTGTCCAGTGGGTTTTGTGACACGCACACTCTGTCCAAAGGGCTTGTGAGACACACGCTGTCCACTAGTGTTTGTGATAAACACTCTGTTCCATGGGGTTTGTGACACACACACTGTCCAATAGGGATTGTTACACACACATGCTCTCCATGGGGTTTGTAAAACACACGATGTCCAATGGGGTTTGTGACACTCACACTGTACATGGGTGTTTTTGACGCAAACGCTGTCCAATGGAGTTTGTGACACACACACGCTATCCAATGGGTTTTGTGACACGTACACTTTCCAATGGGTTTTGTGACACACACACTGTCCAAAGGGGTTTGTGACACACACACTGTCCAATGGGGTTGATGACACACACTCTGTCAAATGGGGTTTGTGACACACACGCTGTCCAATGAGGATTGTTACAAACACACTGTCCAATGGGCATTTTGACCTACACTCTGTCCAGTAGGGTTCGTGACACACACACGCTATCCAATGGGGTTTGTGACACGCACACGATATTATGGGGTTTGTGACACACACACGCTGTCCCATGGTGTTTCTGACACACACGCTGACCAATTGTGTTTGTGACACACACTCTGTCCAATGGGGTTTGTGACACACACATTTTCTAATGGGGTTTGTGACACAAACATGTACCAATGGGGTTTGTGACACGCACACGCTATCCAATGGGGTTTGTGACACAAACATGTACCAATGGGGTTTGTGACACGCACACTTTCTAATGCGGTTTGTGACACACATGATGTCCAATGGGGTTTATGATACACACACTTTCAAACAGGGTATGTGACACACACAGGCTTTCCAATGGGTCTTGTGACACACAAGCTGACCAATGGGGTTCTTGACACACACGCTGTCCAGTGGGGTTTGTGACACACACACTTTCTAATTGGGTTTGTGACACACACACTCTGTCCAATATCGCTTGTGACACACACGCTGTCCCATTGGGTTTGTGACACACACACTGTGCAGTGGGGATTGTGACACACACACGCTGTCCAAGGGGGTTTGTGACACACACACTGTTTAAAGGGGTTTGTAACACAGACGATGTCCAATGGGGTTTGTGACACACAAACACTGTCCGATGGGGATTGCGACAAACACACCCTGTCCAATGGGGTTCGTGACACACACACTTTCCAAAGGCGTTTGTGACACACATGATGTCCAATGGGGTTTGTGATACGCACACTGTAAATGGGTGTTTTGGACACACACGCTCTCCAGTGGGGTTTGTGAGACACACACTGTCCAAAAGGGTTTGTGACACATACGATGTTCAATGGGGTTTGTGACATGCACACTGCCCATGGGTGTTTGTGACACACACGCTCTCCAATGGGGTTTGTGACACACATGCTGTCCAATGCGTATTTTGACATCACACACGCTGTCCAATGGCGTTTGTGACACACAAACACTGTCCAGTGGGGATTGTGACACACACATGCAGTCCAGTGGGGTTTATGACACATACGCTGTCCAATGGGGTTTGTGACAGACACACACTGTCCAATGGGGTTTATGATACACACACTTTCAAATGGGGTTTGTGATACACACGCTATCCAATGGGTTTTGTGAACTACACTCTGTCAAAAGGGGATTGGGACACACACACGCTGTCCAATGGTGTTTGTGACAAAAACGCTGTCCAATGGGGTTTGTGACACAGACGCTGTTCAATGGGGATTATGACCTACACACTGTCCAATGGGTATTGTTACACACACACGCTGTCTAATGGTGCTTGTGACACACACGCTGTCCAATGGGGCTTGTGACACAAACTCTGTCCAATAGGGTTTGTGACACACACACCCTATCAAATGGGGTTTGTGACACACACACGTTCCAATGGGGTTTGTGACACGCACACTCAGTCCAGTGGGTTTTGTGACACACACAGTATCAAAAGGGGTTTTGACACACACGCTATCCAATGGGGTTTGTTACACTCACACTGTCCATGGGTGTTTGTGACACACACGCTGTCCACTGGGGATTGTTGCACACACACTCTCCAGTGGGTTTTCTGACACACACACTGTCCAATAGGGTTTGTGACACACACAAACTGTCCAATGGGGATTCTGATAAACACACGCTGGCCAATGGGGTTTGTGAGACACACGCTGTCCAATGGGATTTTTGACACACAATGTCTAATGGGGTTTCTGACACACACGCTCTCCAATGGGCTTTGTGACACACACGCTGACCAATATGGGTTTGTTACACACCCACGCTGTCCAATGGGGTTTGTGACATACACACTGTCCAATGGTGTTTGTGACACGCACACTTTCCAATGGGGTTTGTGACACAAACTATGTCCAATGGGGTTTGTGACACACACACTGTCCAATAGGTATTGTGACACACACACGCTGTCCAATGGGGTTTGTCACACACATGCTGTCCAATGAGGTTTGTGACACAAACTCTGGCCAATGGGGTTTGTGACACAGACACTGTCCAATGGGTATTGTGACACACACAGTCTCCAATAGGGTTTGTCACACAAACACGCTATCCAACGGTGTTTGTGATACATAGATTTCCCAATGGGGTTTGTGACACACACACTTTCCAATGGGGCTTGTGACACACATACTCTGTCCAATGGCGCTTGTGACACACGCGCTTTGCAATGGGGTTCTTGACATACACTCTGTCCCATGGGGTTTGTGACACACACTGTCCAATGAGGATTGTGACACACACACGCTGTCTAATGGGTTTTGTGACACACACACTGTCCAATGCTTATTGTTACACACACACGCTGTCCAATGGTGTTTGTGAACACACACACTGTAAAATGGGGATTGTGACACACACACGATGTCCACTGTGGATTGACACACACACTGTCCAAAGGGGTTTGTGACACAGACGCTATCCAATGTGGTTTGTGACACTCACACTGTCCATGGGTGTTTGTGACACAGACGCTGTCCACTGGGGATTGTTGCACACACACTCTCCAGTGGGTTTTGTGACACACACACTGTCCAATGGGTACTGTTACACACACACGCTGTCCAATGGGGTTTGTGACACAAACTCTGTCCAATGGGGTTTGTGACACACACACTGTCCAAAGGGGTCTGTGACTAGACACATTGTCCAATGGTATTTGTGACACACACTGTCCAATGGGGTTTCTGACACACACGCTCTCCAATGGGGATTGTGACACACACACTGTCCACGGGGGTTTGAGACACAGACCCTGTCCAATAGGGATTGCGACACACACACTGTCCAATGGCTTTCGTATCACACACACTCTGCCCAATGGGCTTGTACCACACATGCTGTCCAATGGAGATTATGACAAACACACTGTACAATGGGGTTTTTGACACACCCACTCTGTCCAGTGAGCTTGTGACAAACACTCTGTACAATGGGGTTTGTGACACACACACGCTATCCAGTGGTGTTTATGACACACACACTGTTCAAAGGGTTTTGTGAAACTCACGATGTCCCATGGGGTTTGTGACACACATGCTGTCCATGGGTGTTTGTGACACACACGCTGTCCAGTGGGGTTTGTGACACACACACTGTCCAATGGGGCTTGTGACACACACGATGTCCAGTGGCGTTTGTGACACACACGCTGTCCAATGGGGTTTGTGACACACACGCTGTTCAATGGGGTTTGTGACACACACAAGCTGTCCAATGCTGTTTGTCACACACACTCTGTCCAATGGGGTCTGCGACACGCACGCTTTCCAGTGAGGATTGTGACATAGACGATGTACAATGGGGTTTGTGACACACACACGCTATCCAATGCTGTTTGTGACAAAGACACTTTCCAATGGGGTTTGTGACACAGACGCTGTCCAATGGGGTTTGTGACACAAACTCTGTCCAATAGGGTTTGTGACACACACACTGTCCAATAGGGTTTGTGACACACAGACGCTATCCAATGGGGTTTGTTACACATACACTTTCCAATGGGGTTTCTGACACACACACTATGTCCAATGGTGCTTGTGACACACACGCTGTCCAAAGGGGTTTGTGACACACACACTTTCCAATGGGGTTTGTGACACAAACTCTGTCCATTGGGGATTGTGACACACACACTGTCCAGGGGGGGTTGTAACACACACACTGTCCAATGGCATTCGTGACACACACAGTGTCCACGGGGGTTTGTGACACACTCGCTGTCCAATGGGGTTTCTGACACACACACTGTCCAATGGGTATTGTTACACACACACGCTGTCATATTGTGGTTTGTGACACACACGCTGTCCAATGGGCCTTGTGACACACATGCTGTCCAATGGGTTTCGTGACAGACACGCTATCCAGTGGTGTTTGTGACACACACACTGTCCAATAGGGTTTGTGACATACACACGCTATCCAGTTTGGATTCTGACACACACACATTCTAATGGGGTTTGTGACACACACGCTATCCAATGGGTTTTGTGACACACACACTGTCCAAATGGGATTGTGACAAACACACGCTGTCCGATGGTGTTTATGACACACACGCTGTCCCATGGGGTTGGTGACACACCCACTTTCCAACGGTGTTCGTGACACACACTCTGTCCTATGGGGTTTGTGACACACACACGCTATCCAATGGGGTTTAAGACACACACACTGTCCAATAGGGTTTGTGACATCACACACGCTATCCAATGGGGTTTGTGACACACACACTTTCTAATGGGGTTTGTGACACACACGATGTCCAATGGGGTTTCTGACACACACACTGTCCAAAGGGGTTTGTGACACACACGATGTCCAATGCGGTTTGTGACACACACATCGCCCAATGGGTATTGTGACACACACGCACAGTCCAATGGGGTTTGTGACACACACGCTGTCCAATGGGGATTGTGACACACACTTTCCAATGGGGTTTGTGACACAGAAACGTTGTCCCATGGGGTTTGTGACACACACACTGTCCATGGGTGTTTGTGACACACACGCTGTCCAGTGGGGTTTGTAACACACACACTGTCCAAAAGGGTTTGTGACACACATGATGTACAATGGGGTTTGTGGCACGCACACTGTCCATGGGTGTTTGTGACACACACGCTGTCCAGTGGGGTTTGTGACACACACACTGTCCAGTGGGTTTATGACACACATGATGTACAATGGGGTTTGTGACACGCACACTGTCCATGGGTGTTTGTGACACACACGCCGCCCAGGGGCGTTTGTGACACACACATTGTCCAATGTGGTTTGTGACACACACAGTGTCCACTGGGGTTTGTGATACACACGCTGTTCAATGGGGTTTGTGACACGAATACTGTCCATGGGAGTTTGTTACACCACACTGTCCAATGGGGATTGTGACACACACGCTGTCCAATGGGCTTTGTGACACACACACTCTGTACAGTGGGTCTTGTGAAAAACACGCTATCCAATGGGGTTTGTGACACACACTTTCCAATGGGGTTTGTGACACACACACGCTGTCCCATGGGGTTTGTGACACGCACGCTAACCAATTGGGTTTGTTACACACACACTGTCCAATGGTGTTTGTGACACTCATGCTGTCCAATGGGTTTTGTGTCACACACACTGACCAGGAGGGTTTGTGACACACACATGCTATCCAACAGGGTTTGTGACACATACACCTTCCAATGGGGTTTGTGACACACACACGCTGTCCAATGATGTTTGTAACACACACGCTGTCCAATGGGGCTGCAGACACACACGCTATCCAATGGGGTTTCTGACACATACACTTTCCAATGGGGTTTGTGACACGCACACTTTCTATATGGGGTTTGTGAAAAACACACGCTATCCAATAGGGTTTGTGACACATACCCTTTCCAATGGGTTTTGTGACACACACACTGTCCAATGGGGATTGTGACACACACACGCTATCCAATGGGGTTTGTGACACACACGCTGTCCCATTGGGTTTGTTGCACAGACGCTGTCCAATGGGGATTGTGACCTACACACTGTCCAATATGGCTTGTGACACACACACGCTATCAAATTCGATTTGTGACACACAGTATTTCTAATGGGGTTTGTGACACACGCGCTATCCAATGGGTTTTGTGACACACACACTTTCCAATGGGTTTGTGACACACACAAAGTCCATGGGTGTTTGTGACACACACGCTGTCCAAAGGGCTTTGTGACACACATGCTGTCCAGTGGGTTTTGTGACACACATACTATAGAATAGGGTTTGTGACACACACACGCTATCCAATGGGGTTTGTGACACATACCCTTTCCAATGGGTTTTGTGACACATACACATTCCAATGGGGTTTGTGACACACACACACTGTCCAATGGTGCTTGTGACACACACGCTTTCCAATGGGGTTCGTGACACACACACTGTCCGATGGGGATTGTGACACACACGCAATCCAATGGGGCTTGTGACACTCACACTGTCCATGGGTGTTTGTGACACACATGCTGTCCAGTGGGTTTTGGCACACACACACTGTCCAATTGGGTTTTGACACACACGCTGTCCACTGGGTATTGTGACATACACACTGTCAAGGGGGGTTTCTGACACACACGCTGTCCAATGGCGTTCGTGACACACACAGTGTCCACGGGGGTTTGTGACACACACGCTATACAATGGGTTTTGTGACACACACATACATTGTCCAATGGGGATTGTGACACACACTCACGCTGTCCAATGGTGATTGTGACACACACGCTTTCCAATTGGGTTTGTGACATAGACGCTATCCAATAGGGATTGTGACATACACACTGTCCAATAGGGTTTGTGACACACACACGCTATCCAATGGGGTTTGAGACACACACTTTTAAATGGGGTTTGTGAAACACACATGCTGTCCCACGGGGTTTGTGACACATACACTCTGTCCAATGGGAATTGCGAAATATCCACGCTGTCCAATGGGGATTGTAACACACACAATCTGTCCGTTGGGGTTTGTGACACACACGCTGTCCAATGGGGATAGTGACACACACAGTCTGTCCAATAGGTCTTGTGACACACAAGCTGTCCAATGGGGTTCGTGACACACACGCTGTCCAGTGGGGTTTGTGAAACACACACTGTCCATTAGGGTTTGCGACATCACACACGCTATCCAACAGGGTTTGTAACACACACTCTTTCAAAAGGGGTTTGTGACACACACGTTATCCAACGGGTTTTATGACACACACACTGTCCAATGGGGATTGTGACACGCACACGCTGTCCAATGGTGTTTGTGACACACACACTTTACAATGGTGTTTGTGACACAAACTCTGTCCAATGGGGTTTGTGACACGGACACTGTCCGTGGGTGTTTGTGACACACCCGCTGTCCACTGGAGTTTGTGACACAGACGCTGTCCAATGGGGTTTGTGACACACACACTGTCAAATGGGTATTGTTACACACACACGCTGTCCAATGGTGTTTGTGACACACACGCTGTCCAATGGGGATTCTGACACACTCACTGTCCAATGGGCTTTGTGACACACACATTTTCCAAAGGGGTTTGTGACACACACGATGTACAACGGGGTTTGTGACACACACACTGTCCATGGGTGTTAGTAACACAGATGCTGTCCACCAGGGTTTGTGACACGCACAGTGTCCACGGGGGTTTGTGACAAACATACTGTCCAAAGAGGTCTGTGACATGCATACTGTCCATGGATGTTTGTTACACACACGATTTCCAAAGGGGATTGTGACATACACACTGTCCAATGGGCTTTGTGACACACACACTCTTTCGAATGGGTCTTGTGAAAAACACAATGTCCAATGGGGTTTGTGAACACACATGCTATCCAGTTGGTTTTGTGACACACATACTATCCAATAGGGTTTGTTACACACAAACGCTATACAATTGGGTTTGTGACACATAAACTTTCCAATGGGGTTTGTTACGCATACACTCTGTCCAATGGTGCTTGTGACACACACACTCTGTCCAATGGTGCTTGTGACACACACGCTGTGCAAAGGGGTTTGTGACACAGACGCTATCCAATGGGGCTTGTGAAACTCACACTGTCCATAGGTGTTTGTGACACACACAGTGTCCAATGGTGTTCGTGACACACACAGTGTCCACGGGGGATTGTGACACACACGCTGTCCACTGGGGATTGTGACACACACACTGTCCAGGGGGGTTTGTGAGACACACCCTGTCCAATGGCGTTCGTGACACAGACAGTGTCCACGCGGGTTTGTTACACACACGCTATCCTATGGGTTTTGTGACACACACACACATTTTACAATGGGGATTGTGACACACACAAGCTCTCCAATGGTGTTTGTGACACACACGCTGTCCAATGGGTTTTGTGACACAGACGCTGTCCAATGGGGATTGTGACCTACACACTGTCCAATAGGGTTTGTGAAACAAACACTCTGTCCAATGGGGATTGTGACACACACACAGTCCAAAGGGGTTTGTGACACACACGCTACCAAACGGGGTTTGTGACACACACGCTGTCCAATGGTTATTGTGACACACACATGCTGTCCAATGGGGTTCATGACACACACGCTGTCCAGTGGGTTTTCTGACAAACACATTCTTTCAAATGGGCTTGTGACACACACACTGTCCAATAGGGTTTGTGACACACACACTGTCCAATGGGTATTGTGACACAGACACGCTGTCCAATGGGGTTTGTGACACAAACTCTGTCCAATGGGGTTTGTGACACGCACACTGTCCATGGGTGTTTGTGACACACACGCTGTCGAATGGGCTTGTGACACACAAACGCTGTCCAATAGAGTTTGTGACACACACTCTGTCCCATGGTGTTTGTGACACACACACTGTCCAATAGGATTGTGACACACACACGCTGTCCAATGGGGTTTCTGACACACACACGCTGTCTAATGGGGTTTGTGACACACACGCTGTCTAATGGGGAATGTGACACAGACACGCTGTCCAATGCGGTTTGTGGCACACACGGTGTCAAATGGGGTTTGTGACACACAAACTGTCCAATGGGTATTGTTACACACACACGCTGTCCGATGGGGTTTATGACACATACACTTTCCAATGGGGTTTGTGACACACACACTCGGTCCAATGGGCTTGTGACACACACGCTGTCCAATGCTGTTTGTGACACACACACTGTACAATTGGGATTGTGACACACACACCCGGTCCAATGAGGTTTGTGACACACACGCTGGCCAATGGGGTTTGTGACACATACCCTCTGTCCAATGGGGCATTTGACATACACACTGTCCAAAGGGGGTGGTGACACACACACAGTCCAATGGGGTTTGTGACACACTCAATGTCTACGGGGGTTTGTGACACAAACGCTATCCAATGGATTTTGTGACACACACACTGTCCAATGGGTATTGTTACACACACACGCTGTCCAATGGGGTTTTTGACACATAGACTTTCCAATGGGGTTTGTGACACAGACGCTGTCCAATGGGGTTTGTGACACACACACTGTCCAGTGGGTTTTGTGACACACAAACTCTGTCCAATGGGGTTTGTGACACACACAGTGTCCACGTGGTTTGTGACACAGGCGCTTTCCAATAGGGTTTGTGACACTCACGCTGTCCATGGGTGTTTGTGACACACACGCTGTCCAGTGGGGTTTCTGACACGCACACTGTCCGTGGGTGTTTGTGACACACACGCTGTTCAGTGGGGTTTGTGACACACACACTGTCCAATGGGGTTTGTGACACACACACTGTCCAATGGGTCTTATGACACACACGCTGTGCAATGGTGTTTGTGACACACGCGCTGACCAATAGGGTTTGTGACACACTCATTTTCTAAGGGGTTTTGTGACACACACATGTTATCCAAAGGGGTTTGTGACATGCATACTTTCTAATGGGGTTTGTGACACACACACGCTATCCAATGGGGTTTGTGACACACACGCTTACCAATTGGTTTTGTGACACACACGCAGTCCAAAGGTGTTTGTGACAAGCATGCTGTCCAATGGGGTTTGTGACACACACACTCTGTCCAATGGTGCTTGTGACACACACGAAGTCCAATGGGGTTCGTGACACACACGCTGTCCCATGGCGTTTGTGACACACACACTGTCCAATGGGGATTGTGACACACACACGATGTCCAATGGGGTTTGTGACACACACGCTGTCCAATGGGGCTTGTGACACACACACGCTGTCCAATGGTGTTTGTGACACACACGCTGTCCAATGGGGCTTGTGACACACACACGCTGTCCAATGGTGTTTGTGACACACACGCTGTCCAATGGGGTTTGTGACACACACACTCTCCAATGGGGATTGTGACACACACACGATGTCCAATGGGGTTTGTGACACACACGCTGTCCAATGGGGATTGTGACACACACACGCTGTCCAATGGTGTTTGTGACACACACGCTGTCCAATGGGGCTTGTGACACACACACGCTGTCCAATGGTGTTTGTGACACACACGCTGTCCAATGGGGTTTGTGACACACACGCTGTCCAATGGAGATTGTGACATACACACTGTGCAATAGGGTTTATGACATACACATGCTATCCAATGGGGTTTGTGAAACAAATACTTTCTTAATGGGGTTTTTGACACACACACGCTATCCAATGGGGTTTGTGAAACACATACTTTCTAATGGGGTTTTTGACACACAGAGGTTATCCAATGGGGTTTGTGACACACACTTTCCAATGGGGTTTGTGACACACACGCTGTCCAATGGTGATTGTGACACACACGCTGTCCAATTGGGTTTTTGACACATACACTCTGTCCAATGGGGCTTGTGACGCACACTCTGTCCAATGGGGTTAGTGACCCACACGGAGTCCAATGGGGATTGTGACACACACGATGTGCAATGGGGTTTGTGACCCACACGGTGTCCAATGGGTATTGTGACACACACGCTCTCCAATGGGGTTTGTGACACACACACTCTGTCCAATGGTGTTTGCGACACACACACTGTCCAATAGGGTTTGTGACATCACACACTTTCAAATGGGGTTTGTGACACGCACACTTTCTAATGTGCTTGTGACACGCATACTTTCTAATGGGTTTTGTGACACACACACGCTATCCAATGGGGTTTGTGTCACACACGCTTACCAATTGATTTTGTAACACACACACTGTCCAATGGTGTTTGTGATACGCATGCTGTCCAATGGGTTTTGTGACACACACACTAACGAGGAGGGTTTGTGACACACACACGCTATCCAATGGGGTTTGTGACGCATACACCTTCCAATTGGGTTTGTGACACACACACTCTGTCCAATGGCGCTTGCGACACACACGCTGTCCAATGGGGTTCGTGACACACACTCTGTCCCATGGGTTTTGTGACACACACATGCTGTCCAGTGGGGTTTGTGACACACACACTTTCCAAAAGGGTTTGTGACAAGCACGATGTCCAATGAGGATTGTGACACACGCTGTCCAATGGGGTTTGTGACACATGCACTCTGTCCAATGGGGATTGTGAAACACACACGCTGTCCAATGGTTTTTATGACACACACACTGTCCGAAAGGGTTTGTGACACACCCACTCAGTCCAATGGTGTTTGTGACACACACCTGTCCAATGGGGATTGTTACACACACACTCTGTGCAGTGGGTCTTGTGAAAAACACGCTGTCCAGTGGGCTTTGTGACACACATTCTATCCAATAGGGTTTGTGACACACACACACTATCCAATTGGTTTTGTGACACATACACTTTCCAATGGGTTTCTTGACACACACACGCTGTCCCATGGGGATTGTGAAACACACGTTGTCCAGTGGGTTTCGTGACACACGCACTCTGACCAATAGGCTTGTGACACACACGCTGTCCAATGGTGTTTGTGACACATACACTGTCCAATGGGGATTCTGACACACACACTGTCCAAAGCGGTTTGAGACACACACGCTACTCAATGGGGCTTTTGACGCTCACACTGACGATGTGTGTTTGTGACACACATGCTGTCCTGTGGGTTTTGTCACACACACACCGTCCAATGGGGTTTTGACACACACACTATCCACTGGGGATAGTGAAACACACACTGTCCAGGGGGCTTTGTGACTCAAACACTGTCCAATGGCGTTCGTGATACACACAGTGTCCACGGGGGATTGTGACACACACACTGTCCAAAAGGTTATGTGACACACATGATGTACAATGGGTTTTGTGACACGCACACAGTCCGTGGGTGTTTGTGACACACACGCTATCCAGTGGGGTTTGTGACACACACACTGTACAACGGGTTTTGTGACACACACAACCCGTGCAATGGGTATTGTTACACACACACGCTGTCCAATGGTGTTTGTGAAACACACGCTGTCCAATGTGTTTCGAGACACACAGGCTGTCCAGTGGGGTTTGTGACACACACACTGTACAATGGCGCTTGTGAAACACACGCTGTCCAATGGCGTTCGTGACACACACTTAGTCCCGTGAGGTTTGTGACACACACACTGTCCAATGGGGATTGTGACACACACACGCTGTCCAAAGGGCTTTGTGACACACACACTTTGTTTAATGGGTCTTGTGAAAAACACGCTGTCCAATGGGGTTTGTGACATGCACACAGTCCAAAGGGGTTTGTGACACACACGCTACCCAATGGGGTTTGTGACACACACACTTTACATTGGGGATTGTGACACACACACTCTGTCCAATAGGTCTTGTGAAACACAAGCTGTCCAAAGGGGTTCGTGACATACACACTGTGCAGTGGGGTTTGTGATACACACACTGTCCAATAGGGATTGTGACAAACAGTCTGTCCAATGGGCTTTTTGACACACGCATTGTGTCCAAAGGGTCTTGTGGCAAACATGCTGTCCATTTGGGTTTGTGAACACACACGCTGTAAAGTGGATTTTGTGACACACACACTGTCCAATAGAGCCAGTGACACACACACGCAATCCAATGGGGTTTGTGACAGATACACTTTCCAATGGGGTTTGTGACACACACACTCTGTCCAATGGTGCTTGTGACACACACACTCTGTCAAATGGGCTTGTGACACACCGCTGTCCAATGATGTTTGTGACTCACACACTGTCCAATGGGGATTGTGACACACACACGCTGTCCATGGTTGTTTGTGTACATACACACTTTCCAATGGGGTTTTGACACAGACGCTGTCCACTGGGGATAGTGACACACACATTGTCCAGGGGGGTTTGTGACACACACACTGTCCAATGGGGTTTGTGACACACACACTGTCCAATGGGTATTGTTACACACAAATGCTGTCCAATGGTGATTGTGACACACATGCTATCCAATGGGGCTTGTGACACACACGCTGTCCAATGGGCTTTGTGACACACACACTCTGTACAATGGTGCCTGTGACACAAACGCTGTCCAATGGGGTTAGTGACACAAACACTGTCCAATGGGGATTGTGACACAGACACGCTGTCCAATGGGGTTTGTGACACACAAGGCGTCCAAAGGGTTTTGTGACACACACGCTATCCAATGGGGATTGTGACACTCACACTGTCCATGGGTGTTTGTGACACACACGCTATCCAATGGGTTTTATGACACACACACCGTCCAATGGGGATTGTGACACACACACGCTGTCCAATGGTTTTTCTGACACACCCGCTGTCCAATAGGGTTTGTGACATACACTTTCCAATGGGGTTTGTGACACACACGCTGTCCAATGGAGTTTGTAACACACACGCTGTCCAATGGAGTTTGTAACACACACTCTGTCCAATGGGGATTGTGACACACACGCTGTCCAATAGGGTTTGTGACACATACACTCTGTCAAATAGGTCTTGTGAAACACAAGCTGTCCAATGGGGTTCGTGACACACACGCTGTCCAGTGGGGTTTGTGACACACACACTGTCCAATAGGGTTTGTGACATCACACACGCTATCCAATGGTGTTTGTGACACACACACTTTCCAATGGGGTTTGTGACACACATGCTGACCAATTGGGTTTGTTACACACACACTGCCCAATGGTGTTTATGACACGCATGCTCTCCAATGGGTTTTGTGACACACACACTGACTAGGAGGGTTTGTGACACACACACTTATTCAATGGATTTTGTAACACACACGCTGTCCAGTGGGTTTTGTGACACACACACGCTGTCCCATGGGGTTTGTGACACACACGCTGTCCAGTGGGTTTTGTGACACAGATGCCGTCCAATGGGGATTGTGACATACATACTTTCTAATGGGGATTTTGACACACACGCTATCCAATGGGGTTTGTGACACATACACTTTCCAATGGAGATTGTGACACACATGCTGTCCAATACAGTTTGTGACACACACGCAGTCCAATGGGGATTGTGACACACATGCTGTCCAGTGGGGTTTGTGACACACACATTCTTCAATAGGGTTTGTGACATCACACACGCTATCCAATGGGGTTTCTAACACACACTCTTTCTAAAGGGGTTTGTGACACACACGCTATCCAATGGGTTTTATGACACACACACTGTCCAATGGGGATTGTGACACACACACGCTGTCCAATGGTGTTTCTGACACACACGCTGTCCAATGAGGTTTGTGACACACACTTTCCAAAGGGGTTTGTGACACACACGCTGTCCAATGGAGTTTGTAACACACACTCTGTCCAATGGGGATTGTGACACACACGCTGTCCAATAGGGTTTGTAACACATACACTCTGTCCAATAGGTCTTCTGGCACACAAGCTGTCCAATGGGGTTCATGACACACACGCTTTCCAAAGGGGTTTGTGACACACACTCTGTCCAATGGGGTTTGTGACACATACACTCTGTCAAATAGGTCTTGTGAAACACAAGCTGTCCAATCGGGTTCGTGACACACACGCTGTCCAGTGGGGTTTGTGACACACACACTGTCCAATAGGGTTTGTGACATCACACACGCTATCCAATGGTGTTTGTGACACACACTCTTTCTAATGGGGTTTGTTAAACACACGCTATCAAATGGCGTTTGTGACACACATACTTTCTAATGGGGTTTGTGACACGTACACGCTATCCAATGGGGTTTGTGACACACACGCTGACCAATTGGGTTTCTTACACACACACTGCCCAATGGTGTTTATGACACGCATGCTGTCCAATGGGTTTTGTGACACACACACTGACTAGGAGGGTTTGTGACACACACACTTATTCAATGGAATTTGTAACACACACTCTGTCCAATGGGGATTGTGACACACAAACGCTGTCCCATGGGGTTTGTGACACACACACTGTCCATGGGTGTTTGTAACACACTCGCTTTCCAGTGGAGTTTGTGACACACACACTGTCCAATGGGTATTGTGACACAAACACACTGTCCAATGTGGTTTGTGACACACACGCTCTCCAATGGGGCTTGTGACACATACTCTGTCTAATGGGGTTTGTTACACACGAACACTGTCCAATGGGGATTGTGAAATACACACGCTGTACAATGGGGTTTATGACACACACACTTTCCAGTGGGGTTTGTGACCCACACGCTGTCCAATGGGGATTGTGACCCACACGCTGTCCAATGGGGATTGTGACACACAAGCTGTCCACTGGGGTTCATGACACATGCTGTCCAGTGAGGTTTGTGACACACATACTGTCCAATAGGGTTTGTGACATCACACACGCTATCCAATGGTGTTTGTGACACACACACTTTCCAGAGGGGTTTGTGACACACATACTTTCTAATGGGGTTTGTGACATACGCACACGCTATCCAAAAGGTTTTGTGACACATACGCTTTCCAATGGGGTTTGTGATACACATACGCTAACCAATTTGGTTTATTACACGCATACTCTCTAATGGGGTTTGTTACACACACACTCTCCAATGGTGTTTGTGACAAGCATGCTGTCCAATGGGTTTTGTGACACACACACTGACCAGGAGGGTTTGTGACACACACACGCTATCCAATGGGTTTTGTAACACATACCCTCTCCAATGGGGTTTGTGACACACACACTCTGTCCAACGGCGCTTGTGACACACACGCTGTGCAATGGGGTTCGTGACACACACACTGTCCAGAGGGGTTTGTGACACACACGCTGTCCAGTGGGGTTTGTGACACGCACACTGTCCATGGGTGTTTGTGACACACACGCTGTCCTGTGGAGTTTGTGACACACACACTGTAAAATGGGTATTGTGACACATACAGTGCCCAATGGGTATTGTGACACTCACACACTGTCCAATGGGGTTTGTGACACACACGCTGTCCAATGGGGATGGTGAAACACACACTGTCTAATGGGGTTTGTGACACACACACACTGTCCAATGGGGATTGTGAAGCAAACACCCTGTCCAGTGGAGTTTATGACACACACACTGTCCAAAGGGGTTTGTGACACACACACTCTGTCCAATGGGGTTTTTGGCACACACGCTGTCCAATGGGGATTGTGAGACACACGCTGTCCAATGGGGTTAGTGACACACAGGCTGTCCAAAGGGGATTGTGACACACACGCTGTCCAGTGGAGTTTGTGACACCACATGGTCCACTAGGGATTGTGACACACACGCTGTTGAATGGGGTTAGTGACACACACGCTGTCCAATGGGGTTTGTGACACACACTCTTCTAATGGGTTTTGTGACACACACACTGTCCAATGGGGATTGTGAAACACACACGCTATCCAATAGGTGTTTCTGACACACAGACTTTCCAATGGGGTTTGTGACACGCATACTTTCTAATGGGGTTTGTGACACACACACTTTCCAATGGGGTTTGTGACGCACACACGCTGTCCCATGGGGTTTGTGACACACACGCTGACCATTTGGATTTGTTACACACACACTGTCCAATGGTGTTTGTGACACGCATGCTGTCCAATGGGTTTTGTAACACACACACACACCAGGAGGGTTTGTGACACACACACGCTGTCCAATGGGGTTTGTGACACACAGGATGTCCAATGGTGTTTGTGACACGCACACTGTCCATGGGTGTTTGTGACACACACGCTGTCCAGTGGGGTTTGTGACACACACACTGTCCAAAGGCGTTTGTGACACACACAGTGTCCACGGGGGTTTGTGTCACACACGCTGTCCAATGGGCTTTGTGACACACAGGCAGTCCAACGGGTATTGTTACACACAAACGCTCTCCAATGGTGTTTGTGACACACAGGCTGTCCAATGGGGCTGGTGACACACACACTATCCAATGGGGTTTGTGACACACACGCTGTCCAGTGGAGTTTGTGACACACACACTGTCCAATAGGGTTTGTGCAACAACACACGCTATCCATTGGGGTTTGTGACACACACGCTCTGTCCAGTGGGCTTGTGACTCACACGCTGTCCAGTGCTGTTTGTGACACACACACTGTACAATAGGGATTGTGACACACACACGCTGTAATGGGGTTTGTGACACACTCACTGTCCAATGGGTATTGTGACACACACACTCTGTCCAATGTGGATTGTGACACACACACGCTGTCCAATGGGGTTTTTCACACAAACTCTTTCCAATGGTGTTTGTGACACACACGCTGTCCAATGGGGATTGTGACACACACGCTGTCCAGTGGATTTTGTGACACCCACACTCTGTCCAATGGGTCTTGTGACACACACGCTGTCCAACGATGTTTGTGACACGCACAGTGTCCAATGCTTTTTGTGAAACACACAATGTCCAATGAGGTTTGTGACACTCACACTGTCCATGGGTGTTTATGACACACACGTTGTCCAGTGGGTTTTGTGACACACACACTATGCACTGGGGTTTTGACACACACGCTGTCAACTGGGGATTGTGACACACACACTGTCCTGGGGGGCTTGTGACACACACTCTGTCCAATGGCGTTCGTGAAACACACAGTGTCCATGGGGGTTTGTGACACACACACTGTCCAATGGGGTTTGTGACACACACAGTGTCCAAAGGGGTTTGTGACACGCACATTTTATAATGGGGTTTGTGACACACAGACGCTATCCAATGGTGTTTATGAAACACACGCTGTCCAATGGGGTGTGTGACACACACATTCTGACCAATGGTGTTTGTGACATACATATGCTATCCAATGGGGTTTGTGACACACACGCTGTCCAATGGGATTGTGACATACACACTGTGCAATAGCTTTTTTGACACACACACTGTCCAATGGGGATTGTGATACACACATGCTGTCCAATCGTGTTTGTGAAACACACGCTGTCCAAAGAGGTTTCTGACACACACACTGTCCAATGGGGATTGTCACACACACTCTGTCTAATGGGGTTTGTGACACACAGACACTGTCCAATGGGGATTGTGAAACACACATGCAATCCAATGGGGTTTGTGACACACACAAAATGTCCAATGGGGTTTGTGACACACACACTGTCCAATAGGGATTGTGACACACACGCTATCCAATGCGTTTTGTGACACACACACTCTTTCCAATGGGCTTGTGACACACACGCTGTCCAATAGTGTTTGTGACACACACTCTGTCCCATGGAGTTTTTGACACACACACTGTTCAAAGGGGTTTGTGACACACACGCTGTCCAATGGGGTTTGTGACACACACGCTGTCCAATAGTGTTTGTGACACACATTCTGTCCCATGGGGTTTGTGACACACACACTTTCTAATGGGGTGTGTGACACACACACGCTATCCAATGGGGTTTGTGACACATACACTTTCCAAAGGGGTTTGTGTCACGCACACTCTGTCCAATGGCGCTTGTGACACATACGCTGTCCAATGGGGTTCGTGACACACACTCTGTCTCATGGGGTTTTTGACACACACACTGTCCAATGGGGATTGTGACAAACACACGCTGTCCAATGCGGTTTGTAACACGCACACTGTCCATTTATGTTTGTGACACACAAGCTATCTAGTGGGGTTTGTGACACACACACTGTCCACTGGGGTTTGTGACACACACCGTGTCCACGGGGGTTTGTGACACACACGCTGTCCAATGGGGATTGTGACACACACACTATGCAATGGGGTTTGTGACACACACACTGTCCAATGGAGATTGTGACACACACACGCTGTCCAATGGGCTTTGTCACACACACACTCTGCCCAATGGGGTTTGTGTCACACACACTTTCTAATGGGGTTTGTGACACAAACTCTCTCCAATGGGGTTTGTGAAACAGACACGCTGTCCAATGGGTTATACGACAAACACGCTCTCCAATGGGGTTTGTGACACACACGCTGTCAAATGGGGATTGTGACACACACGCTGTCCAATGGGGTTTGTGACACACACACTGTCCAATGGGTATTGTTCCACACACACACTGTCCAACGGGGTTCGTGACACACACTGTGTCCACGGGGGTTTGTGACACACACACTGTCCAATAGGGTTTGTCACACACACATGCTATCCAATGGGTTTTGAGACACACACACTCTCCAATGGTGTTTGTGACACACACGCTGTTCAAAAG
Organism: Columba guinea; assembly: GCA_032206185.1. Taxonomy (NCBI): domain Eukaryota; kingdom Metazoa; phylum Chordata; class Aves; order Columbiformes; family Columbidae; genus Columba; species Columba guinea. The sequence goes on from JAVLUU010000005.1 coordinate 2,831,708, forward strand.
GGTTTGTGACACAGATGCTGTCCAATGGGGATTGTGACCAACACACTGTCCAAAAGGGCTTGTGACACACACACGCTATCCAATGGGGTTTGTGACACAACACTCTGTCCAATGGGGATTGTGACACACACATGCTTTCCAATGGGGTTTGTGACACACAAACTGTCCAAAGTGGTTTGTGACACACACGCTGCCAATGGTGTTTGTGACACACACACTGAACAATGGGGATTGTGACACACACACGCTGTCCAATTGGGTTTGAGACAGGCACACTATCCATGGGTGTTTGTGACACAAACGCTGTCTAGTGTGGTTTGTGACACACACACCGTCCAATGGGGTTTGTGACACAGACACTCTGTCCAGTGGCGCTTGTGACACACACGCTGTCCAAAGGGGTTCGTGACACAAACGATGTCCAATGGGGTTTGTGACACGCACACTGTCCATGGGTGTTTCTGACACACACGCTGTCCAATGGGGTTTGTCACACAGATGCTGTCCAATGGGGATTGTTACCTACACACTCTCCAAAAGGGTTTGTGACACACACACGCTATCCAATGGGGTTTGTGACACGCACACTTTATAATGGGGTTTGTGACACACACACTGTCTAGTGGGGTTTGTGACAAACACACTGTCCAATGGGGTTTGTGTCACACACCCTGTCCACGGGGGTTTGTGACACAAACACTTTCCAATGGGGTTTGTGACACACACACTGTCCAATGGGGATTGTGACAAACACATGCTTTCAAATGGGGTTTGTGACACACACACTGTGCAAAGTGGTTTGTGACACACACGCTGTCCAATGGGGTTTGTGACACACACACTGTCCAAAGGGGTATGTGACACACACGCTGTCCAATGGTATTTGTCACACACACGCTATCCAATGGTATTTGTGACACACACTGTCCAATGGGGTTTCTGACACACACACTCTGTCCAATTGGGTTTGTGACACACATACGCTATCCAACGGGGTTTGTGACACTCACACTTTCCAATGGGGTTTGTGACACAAACTCTCTCCAATGGGATTTGTGACACACACACTGTCCAATGGGGATTGTGACACACACATGCTGTCCAGTAGGGTTTGTGACACACACGCTGTCCAAAGGGGATGGTGATACACACGATGTCCAATTGGGTTGGTGACACACAGGCACTGTCCAATGAGGATTGTGACACACACACTCTGTAAAATGGGGGTTATGACACACACACTTTCCAATGGGGTTTGTGACACACACACTTTCCAATGGTGCTTGTGACACACACGCTGTCCAATGGGGTTCCTGACACACACGCTGTCCAATGGGGATTGTGACACACTCGATGTCCAATGGGGTTTGTGACACACACAATCTGTCCAATGGGGTTTGTGACACACACGCTGTCCAATGGGGTTCGTGACACAGACGCTGTCCAGTTGTGTTTGTGACACACACACTGTCCAATGGGGTTTGTGACACAGTGTCCACGGGGGTTTGTGACACACACGCTGTCAAATGTGGATTCTGACACAACACTGTCCAGGGGGGTTTGTGACACACACACTGTCCAAAGATGTTTGTGACACACACACTGTCCAGTGGGGTTTGTGACACACACACTGTCCAATAGGGTTTGTGACACACACACACTGTCCAATGGGGATTGTGACACAGACACGCTGTCCAATGGGGTTTATGACACACACGCTATCCAACGGTGTTTGTGACACACACACACTATCCAATGGGGATTGTGACACATACGCTATCCAATGGGTTTTGTGACACACACACTCTCGAATCGGGATTGTGACACACACACTTTCAAATGGGGTTTGTGACACGCAGACTTTTTAATGGGGATTGTCACACACACACGCTATCCAATGGGGTTTGTGACACACACACTTTCCAATGGGGTTTGTGACACACACACTTTCCAATGGCGCTTGTGACACACACTCTGTCCAATGGGGATTGTGACACACACGCTATCCAATGCGTTTTGTGACACACACACGCTATCCAATGGGGTTTGTGACACACACTCTTTCCAATGGGGTTTGTGACACGCACACTTTCTAATGGGCTTTGTGACAGACATGCGCTATCCAATAGGGTTTGTGACACACATACTTTCTAATGGGGTTTGTGACACACACACGCTATGCAATGGGATTTGTGGCACACACACTTTCCAGTGGGGTTTGTGAAACACACACTGACCAGGAGGGTTTGTGACACACTCACGCTGTCCAATGGGGTTTGTGACACACACACTCTCTAAAGGGGTTTGTGACACACACGCTGTCCAGTGGGGTTTGTGACACACACACACTGTCCAATGGGGATTGTAACACACACACGCTGTAAAATGGGTGTTATGACACACACGGAGTCCAATGGGGTTTGTCACACACACTCTGTCCAATGTGGTTTGTGACACACACACTGTCCAATGGGGATTGTGAAACACACGATGTCCAATATTGTTTGTGACACACACACTGTTCAGTGGGGTTTGTGACACACACACTCTGTCCAATGGGTCTTATGACCCACACTCTGTCCAATGGGGTTCGTGACACACACACTGTCCAGTGGGGTTTGTGACACACACACTCTGTCCAAAGGGTTTTTGACACAAACGCTGTCCAATAGTGTTTGTAACACACAGCCTGTCCATTGGGGTTTGTGACACACACACAGTCCAAAGGGGTTTATTACACACAAGCTGTCCAGTGGCGTTTGTGACACACACACTAACCAGGAGGGTTTGTGGCACACACACACTATCCAATGGGGTTGGTGACACATACACATTGTAATGGGGTTTCTGACACACACGCTGTCCAATGGCGTTTGTGACACACACACTGACCAGGAGGGTTTGTGACACACAGACACTATCCAATGGGGTTTGTGACACTTACACTTTGTAATGGGGTTTCTGACACACACGCTCTGTCCAATGGTGCTTGTAGACACACACGTTGTCTAATGGGGTTCGTGACACACACTCTGTCCCATGGGGTTTGTGAAACACAGACTGTCCAACGGGGTTTGGGACACACACGATGTCCAATGAGGTTTTTGAAATGCACACTGTCCATGGGTGTTTCTGACACACACACTGTCCAAAACGGTTTGTGACACACACACTGTCCAAAGGGGTTTGTGATACACGCGCTGCCTAATGGGTATTGTGACACACACACGCTGTTCAATGGGGTTTGTGACACACAATCTGTCCAATGGGGTTTGTCACACACACACTCTATCCAATGGTTCTTGAGACAAACACGCTGTCCAATGGTGTTTGTGACACACACGCTGTCCAATGGGCTTGTGACACACAAACGCTGTCCAACAGTGTTTATGACACACACTCTGTCCCATGGTGTTTGTGACACACACGCTCTCTAATGGGGATTGTGACACACACACGCTGTCCAATGAGGTTTGTAACACACAGACTGTCCAAAGGGGTTTGCGACACACATGCTATCCAAAGGGGTTTGTGACACTCACACTGTCTATTGTTGTTTGTGACACACACGCTGTCCAGTGGGTTTTGTGACACACACACTGTCCAATGGAGTTTTGACACACACGCTGTCCCCTGGGGATTGTGACACACACACGCTGTCCAATGGGGTTTGTGACACATACACTTTCCAATGGGGTTTGTGACACAGAGACTCTGTACAATGGTGCTTGTGACAGACACGCTGTCCAATGGGGTTTGTGACACACGCACTGTCCAGTGGGTTTTGTGACACACACACTCTGTCCAATGGGCTTGTGACACACACGCTGTCCAGTGGTGTTTGTGACACACACACTGTACAATTGGGATTGTGACACAAACACGCTATCCAACAGGGTTTGCGACACAAACTCTGTCCAATGAGTTTTGTGACAAACACACTGTCCAACAGGTATTGTGACACTCACACTGTCTATTGTTGCTTGTGACACACACGCTGTCCAATGGGGTTTTGACACACACGCTGTCCCCTGGGGATTGTGACACAAACGCTGTCCAATTTGGGTTTGTGACACACACACTGTCCAGTGGTGTTTCTGACACACACGCTGTTCAATGGGTTTGTGACACACACACTGTCCAAAGGGGTTTCTGACACACACGCTGTCTAATTGGAATTGAGAAACACAACGCTGTCCAATGGGGTTTGTGACACACACGCTGTCCAGTGGGTTTTGTGACACACACACACTGTCCAATGGGCTTGTGACACTCACGCTTTTCAAAGGTGTTTGTGACACTCACACTGTCCAATGGAGATTGTGACACACACATGCTGTCCAATGAGGTTTGTGACACACACACTGTCCAATAGGGTTTGTGACACACACACTTTCTAATGGGGTTTATGACACAAACAATATCCAATGGGGTTTGTGACACTCACAATCTGTACCATGGTGTTTGTGACACACACACTGTCCAATAGGATTCTGATACGCACATGCTGTCCAATGGGGTTTGTGACACACACGCTGTTCAATGGGGTTTGTGACACACACACTTTGTACAATGGTGCTTGTGACACACACGCTGTTCAATGGGGTTTGTGACACACACGCTGTCCAGTGGGTTTTGTGACACACACACTCTGTCTAATGGGCTTGTGACACACACGCTGTCCAATGGTGTTTGTGACACACACACTGTAAAATTGGGATTGTGACACACACACGCTATCCAATGGGGCATTTGACACACACGCTGTCCAATGGGGTTTGTGACACACACGCTGTCCAGTGGGTTTTGTGACACACACACTGTCCAAAGGGGTTGGTGACACACACACTGTCCAATGGGGTTTGTGACACACACGCTGTCCAATGTAGATGGTGACACACACACTGTCCAATTGGGTTTGTGACACACACACTGTCCAATGGGGATTGTGACACACAGGCTGTCCAATGGGGTTTGTGACACATACACTCTGTCCAATGAGGCTTGTGGCACACACGCTGCTCAATGGGGTTTGTGACACCGCACTCTGTCCAATGGTGCTTGTGACACACACGCTGTTCAATGGGGTTCGTGACACACACGCTGTCCAGTGGGTTTTGTGACACACACACTCTTTCCAAAGGGCTTGTGACACATACACGCTGTCCAATAGTGTTCGTGACACACACTCTGTCCCAAGTGGTTTGTGACACACAAATTGTCCAATGGGGATTGTTACACACACACGCTGTACTATGGGGTTTGTGACACACAAGCTGTCCAATGAAGTTTGTGTCACACAAACTCTGTCCAATTGGTCTTGTGACACACACGCTGCCCAATGGGGTTCGTGACACACATGCTCTTCAATGGGGTTTGTGACACACACGCTCTCTAATTGGAATTGAGTAACACAAACGCTGTCCAATGGGGTTTGTGACACACAAACGCTGTTCAATGGGGTTTGTGACACACACGCTGTCCAATGGTGCTTGTAACACACACGCTGTCCAGTGGGTTTTGTGACACACACGCTTTTCAAATGTGTTTGTGACACTCACACTGTCCAATGGAGATTGTGACACACACACGCTGTCCAATGAGGTTTGTGGCACACACACTCTGTCCAATGGTTCTTGTGACACACACACTGTCCAATGGGGTTCATGACACACACTCTGTCCAATGGCCTTGTGACACACACACTCTGTCCAATAGTGTTTGTGACACACACTCTGTCAAATGGTGTTTCTAAAACACAGATTGTCATTGGGGACTGTGACACAAACACGCTGTCCAACGGGGTTTGTGACACACACACTGTCCAAAGGGGTTTCTGACACACACGCTGTCTAATGGGGATTGTGACACACACACTGTCAAATCGGCTTTGTGACACACACACTCGGTTCAATGGGGTTTATGACACACAATCTGTCCAATGGGTTTTGTGACTCACACACTGTCCAAAGGGGTTTCTGACACACACGCTGTCCAATGGGGTTTGTGACACACACGGTTTCCAATGGGGTTTTGTGACACACAAACTGTCCATGGGTGTTTGTTACACACACGCTCTCCAGTGTGTTTTTTGACACACACACTGTCCAGTTGGGTTTTGACACACACGCTGTCCGATGGGGTTTGTGACACACACGCTGTCTAATGGGGTTTGTGACACACATACACTCTATCAAATGGGGTTTGTCACAGATACAGTCTCTCCAATGGGGCTTGTGACACACACGCTGTCCAGTGGGTTTTGTGATACACACGCTGTCCAATAGGGTTTGTGACACACACACGCTATCCAATGGGGTTTGTGACACATACACTTTCCAACGGGGTTTGTGACACCACACTCTGTCCGATGGTCCTTGTGACACACACACGCTATCCAATGGGGTTTGTGAGACGGATACTTTCTAATGGGGTTTGTGACACACACACTCTATCCAATGGGGTTTGTGACACACACACTCTGTCCAATGGGGATTGTGACACACACTCTGTCCAATGGGTTTTGTGTCACACGCGCTGTCCAATGGGGTTCGTCAAACACACGCTGTCCAATGGAGATTGTGACACACACGCTGTCCAATGAGGCTTGTGACACACACATTGTATAATCGGGTTTGTGACACACACACACTGTCCAATGGGGCTTGTGACTACACACACGCTGTCCAATGGGGTTTATGACACACACGCTGTCCAATGGGGATTGTGACACATGCGGTGTCCAATGGGGTTCGTCACAGACACGATGTACCCTGGGGTTTCAGACAAACACGCAGAACAATTGGGTTTGTTACACACACACTGCCCAATGGTGTTTGTGACCCACATGCTGTCCAATGGGTTTTCTGACACACACACTGACCAGGAGGGTTTGTGACACACTCACGGTATCCGATGGGGTTTCTGACACATACACTTTCCAATGGGGTTTGTGACACAAACACTCTGTTCAATGGCGCTTTTGAACACACACGCTGTTCAATGGGGTTCGTGACACACACGCTGTCCAGTGGGGTTTGTGACACACACACTGTCCAATGGGGTTTGTGAAACACACAGTGTCCATGGGGGTTTGTGACACACACGGTGTCCAATGGGGTTTGTGACACACACACTGTCCAATGGATATTTTTACACACACACTCTTTCCAATAGGGTTTGTGACACACATACGCTATCCAATATGGTTTGTGACACACACACTTTCTAATGGGGTTCGTGACACACACGCTATCCAATGGGGTTTGTGACACACAGACTGTCCAATGGGTATTGTTACACACACACTCTGTCCAATGGGGTTTGTGACACACACGCCTTCCAGTGGGTTTTGTGACACACACTCTGTCTAATAGGGTTTGTGCCACACACGCTGTCCAACGGGGTTCGTGACACACACACTGTCCAGTGGGCTTTGTGAAACACACACTCTTTCCAATGGGCTTGTGACACACACGCTGTCCAATGGTATTTCTGACACACACACTGTACAATTGGGATTGTGACACACACACGCTGTCCAATGGTGTTTGTGACACACATGCAGTCCAATGGGGTTTGTGTCACACACACTGACCAGGAGGGTTTGTGACACACACACTCTATCCAATGGTGATTGTGACACATACACTTTCCAATTGTGTTTGTGACACACACACTGTCCAATGGGTATTGTGACACACACACGCTGTCCAATGAGGATTGTGTCACACACACTTTCTAATGGGGTTCGTGACACACACGCTATTCAGTGGGGTTTGTGACACACACAGTGTCCAATAGGTATTCTGACATCACACACGCTACCAATGGGGTTTGTGACACACACTCTTTCTAATGGGGTTTGTGACACACACACAGTCCAATGGGGTTTGCTACACACACAGTGTCCACGGTGGTTGGTGACACAAACTCTGTCCAATGGGGTTTGTGACGCACACGCTGTCCAATGGGTCTTGTGAAAAACACGCTGTCCAGTCGAGTTTGTGAACACACACGCTGTCCAGTGGGTTTCGTGACAGACGCACTCTGTCCAATAGGCTTGTGACACACACGCTGTCCAATGGGGATTGTGACACACACAATGTCCAATGGGGTTTGTGACACGCAGACTTTATAATGGGGTTTGTGACACACGCACGCTATCCAATGGGGTTTATGACACACACGCTGCCCAATGGGGATTGTGACACTACACACGCTGTCCAATGGTTGTTTGTGACACACACGCTGTCCAATGGGGTTTGTGACACAGACGCTGTCTAATGGGGATTGTGAAATACACACTGTCCAATAGGGTTTGTGACACAAACATGCTATCCAATGGGGTTTGTGACAATCATACTTTCTAATGGGGTTTTAGACACACACACGCTATCCAAGGGGTTTGTGACACACACTATCCAATGGGGTTTGTGACACCCAGTCGCTGTCCCATGGGGTTTGAGACACACACGCTGACCAATTGGGTTTGTTACACACACACTGTCCAATGGTGTGTGTGACACGCATGCTGTCCAATGGGTTTTGTGACACACACACTTTACCAGGAGGGTTTGTGACACACACACACTATTGAATGGGTTTTGTAAGGCATACACGTTCCAATAGGGTTCGTGACACACACGATGTCCAATGGGGTTTGTGACACGCACACTGTCCATGGGTGTTTGTGGCACACACGCTGTCACGTGGGGTTTGTGAAACACACACTGTCCAAATGGGTTTATGACACACATGATGTCCAATGGGTATTGTTAAAAACAAACTCTGTCCAATGGGGTTTGTTACACACACACTTTCCAGTGGGGTATGTGACGCACACACACTGTCCCATTGGTTTAGTGACACACACGCTGACCAACTGGGTTTGTTAAACACACACTGTCCAATGGTGTTTGTGACACGCATGCTGTCCAATGGGTTTTGTGACACAGACACTGACCAGGAGGGTTTGTGACACACACACGCTATCCAATGGGGTTTGTGACACATACACTTTCCTATGGGGTTTGTGACACACACACTCTGTCCAATGGCGCTTGTGACACACACGCTGCCCAATGGGGCTCGTGGCACACACTCTGTCCCATTGGGTTTGTGACACACACACAGTCCAATGGGGATTCTGACACACACACGCTGTCCAATGGTGTATGTGACACGCACACTGTCCATGGGTGTTTATGAAACACACGCTGCCCAGTGGAGTTTGTGACACACACACTGTCCAAAAGGGTTTGTGACACACACGATGTCCAGTGGGGTTTTGACACGCACACTGTCCATGAGTGTTTGTGACACACACGCTGTCCAGTGGGGTTTGTGACACACACACTGCCCAATGGCGTTCGTGACACACACATTGTCCACGGGGGTTTGTGACACACACGCTGTCCAATGGGTATTGTTAAACACAAACTCTGTTCAATATGGTTTGTGACACACACACTGTCCAATGGGTATTGTGACACACACACAATATCCAAAGGGTTTTGTGACACATACACTTTCCAATGGGGTTTGTGACACACACGCTGTCCAATGTGTTTTGTGACACACACACTGTCTAATAGGGTTTGTGACACACACACTGTCCAATGGGGTTCGTGAGACACACTCAGTCCCATGGGTTTTGTGACACATACACTTTCCAAAGGGGTTTGTGACACACACACGCTATCCAATGGGGTTTGTGACGCACACACTTTCAAATGGGTTTTGTGACACACAGGCTATCCAGTGGGTTTTGTGACACACACACTGTCCAATGGGGTTTGTGACACACACACGCTGTCCAATGGGGTTTGTGACACACAAACTGTCCAAAGAAGTTTGTGATACACACGATGTCCAATGGGGTTTGTGACAGGCACACTGTCCAGTGGGGTTTGTGAGACACACACTGTCCAAAAGGGTTTTTGACACGCACGACGTCCAATGGGGTTTGTGACACACACACTATGCCCAACTGGGTTTCTGACACACACGGTGTCCAATGGGGATTGTGACACACACGCTGTCCAATGGGGTTTGTGACACACACACTGATCAGGAGGTTTTCTGACACACACACGCTGTCCATTGGCGTTTTTGACACACACACTCTCCAATGGTGTTTGTTACACATACACACTGTACAATGGTGATTGAGACACAGACACTGTCCTGGGGGGTTTGTGTCACACACACTGCAAAATGGCATTCGTGACACACACAGTGTCCACATAGGGTTTATGACACACAGGCTATCCAATGGGTATTGTTACACACACACGCTGTCCAATGGGGTTTGTGACACACACACTGTCCAATGGGTACTGTTACACATTTACTCTGTCCAATGGGGTTTGTGACACACACACAGTCCAATGATTATTGTTACACACACACGCTGTCCAATGGGGTTTGTGACACACACACTGACCAATAGAGTTTGTGACACACACACGCTATCCAATGGGATTTGTGACACACACACTTTCCAATAGAGTTTGTGACACACACACGCTATCCAATGGTATTTGTGACACACACACTTTCCAATGGGGTTTGTGACACACACGCTGTCCAATGGGGATTGTGACACACATGCTGTCCAATGGGGTTTGTGACACACACACTCTGTCCAATGTGTCTTGTGACACACAAGCTGTCCAATGGGGTTCGTGACACACACGCTGTCCAATGGGGTTTGTGACACACACGATGTCCAATGGGTTCTGTGACACGCACACTGTCCAGAGGGGTTTGTGATACACACACCGTCCAAAAGGGTTTGTGACACACACACTCTGTCCAATGTGGTTTCTGACACACACGCTGTGCAATGGGGATTGTGACACACACGCTGTCCTATGGGGATTGTCACACACACGCTGTCCAGAGCGGTTTGTGACACGCACACTGTCCAATGTGTTTGAGACACATACAGTGTCTGCAAAGGTTTGTGACACACACGCTGTCCAATGGTGTTTGTGACACACACACGCTGTTGAATGGTGTTTGTGACACACAGGCTGTCCAATGGGGCTTGTGACACACATGCTGTCCAATGGGGTTTGTGAAACACACACGGTCCAAAAGGGTTTGTTACACACAAACACTGTACAGGTGGGATTGTGACACACAGGATGTCCAAAGGGGTTTGTGATAAACACGATGTCCAATGGGGTTTGTGACACGCACACTGTCCAGTGGGGTTTGTGAGACACACACTGTCCAAAAGGGTTTGTGACACACACGATGTCCAAAGGGGTTTGTGACACACACGATGTCCAATAGGGTTTGTGACACATACACACTGTACAATTGGGATTGTGACACACACACTGTCCAATGGGCTTTGTGAAACACACACTGTCCAAAGGGGTTTGTGACACACACGACGACCAATGGGTTATGTGACACGCACACTGTCCAGTGGGGTTTGTGAAACACACACTGTGCAATAGGGTTTGTGACACACACACTGTGTAGTGGGGATTGTGACACACACACGCTATTAAAATGATGTTTGTGATACACACGATGTCCAATAGTGTTTGTGACAAACACTCTGTCTCATGGGGTTTGTGACACACACACTGTCCAATGGGGATTGTGACACACACACGCTGTCCAATGGGGTTTGTGACACACACTATGTCCAATGGGGTTTGTGACACGCACGCGGTACCGGGGTGTTTGTGACACACACGCTGCCCAATGGGGTTTGTGACACAGACGCTGTCCAGTGGGGCTTGTGATAAAAATGCTGTCCAGTGGGTTTAGTGACACACACACTGTCCAATAGGGTTTGTGACACACACATGCTATTCAATGAGGTTCGTGACACATACACTTTCCAATGGTGTTTGTGACACAAACACTCTGTCCAATGGTGCTTGTGACACACAAGTTTTCAAATGGGGTTCATGACACACAAACTGTCCAATGGGGTTTGTCACACACACTCTGTCCAATGGGGTTTGTGACACACACACGCTATCTAATGGGGTTTATGGCACATACACTTTCCAATGGGGTTTGTGACACACACACTCTGTCCAATGGTGCTTGTGACACACACGCTGTCCAATGGGATTTGTGACGCACACACTGTGCAGTGTTTTTTGTGGCGCACACACACTGTCCAATGGTCTTGTGACGCACTTTCTGTCCAATGGGTATTGTGACAGACACACTGTCCAATGGGGTTTGTCACACAAACTATTTCCAATGGGGTTTGTGACAGACACACTGTACAATGGGGTTTGTGACACACGCACTGTCCAATGTGTTTTGTGACACAAACACTCTGTCCAATGGTGCTTGTGTCACACTTGCTGACCAATGGGGTTTGGGACACATACACTGTCCAATGGGGTTTGTCACACACACGCTGTCCAATGGGGTTTGTCACACACACTCTGCCCAGTGGGGTTTGTCACACACACGCTGTCCAATGGGGTTTGTGACACACACACTGTCAAATGGGTATTGTGACACACACACTGTCAAATGGGTATTGTGACACACACACGCTGTCCGATGGGGTTTGTGACACACACGCTGTCTAATGGGGTTTGTGACACACATACACTCTATCAAATGGGGTTTGTCACAGATACAGTCTCTCCAATGGGGCTTGTGACACACACGCTGTCCAGTGGGTTTTGTGATACACACGCTGTCCAATAGGGTTTGTGACACACACACGCTATCCAATGGGGTTTGTGACACATACACTTTCCAATGGGGTTTGTGACACCACACTCTGTCCGATGGTGCTTGTGACACACACACGCTATCCAATGGGGTTTGTGAGACGGATAGTTTCTAATGGGGTTTGTGACACACACACTCTATCCAATGGGGTTTGTGACACACACACTCTGTCCAATGTGGATTGTGACACACACACGCTGTCCAATGGGTTTTATGACACACACACTGTCCAATGGGGATTGTGACACACACACGCTGTACAATGTGCTTTGTGACACACACACTGTCTAAAGGGGTTTTTGACATACACGCTGTCCAACGGAGTTTGTGACACACACACTCTGTCCAAAGGGCTTGTGGCAAACACGCTGTACAATGGGGTTTGTGTCACACACACGCTATCTAATGCGATTTGTGACACAAACACTTTCCAATGGGGTTTGTGAAACACACGCTGTCCAATGGTGTTTGTGACACGAACACTGTCCAAAGGGTTTTGTGACACACACACTGTGCAGTGGGTTTTGTGACACACACACTCTGTCCAATGGTGTCTGTGTCACACTCGCTGTCCAATGGGATTTGTGACACATACACTGTAAAATGGGGTTTGTCACACACTCTCTGTCCAATGGGGTTTGTGACACACACTCTATCCAATGTGGTTTGACATACACACTCTGTCCAATGGGGTTTGTGACACACACGCTTTCGAATGGGGATTATGACAAAGAAGCTGTACAATGGGATTTGTGCCACACACACTCTGTCCAAAGGGCTTGTGAAAAACACGCTGTACAATGGGGTTTGTGACACACACACGCTCTCCCGTGCGGTTTGTGACACATACACTTTCCAATGGGGTTTGTGAACACACGCTCTGCCCAATGGTGATTGTGACAGACACGGTGTCCAATGGGTTTTGTGACACAAACTCTGTCCAATGGGGTTTGTGACACACACGCTGTCCAGTGGGTTTTGTGACACACACACTCCGAATAGTCTTTGAGACACACAGAGTCTATCCAACGGGGTTTGTGACACACACACTCTGTCCAATAGGCTTGTGACACACACGCTGTCCAATGGTGTTTGTGACTCTCACACTGTCCATGGGTGTTTGTGACACACACGCTATCCAGTGGGTTTTCTCACACACGCACTGTCCAATGGGGTTTTGACACACACGCTGTCCACTTGGGATTGTGACACACACACTGTCCAGGGGGGTTTGTGACACACACGATCTCCAATGGGGTTTGTGACACACACTCTCTCCAATGGGGTTTCTGAGACACACGCTGTAAAATGGGGATTGTGACCAACACGCTGTACAATGGGGTTTGTGACACACACACTCTGCCCAAAAGGCTTGTGACAAACACGCTGTACAATGGGGTTTGTGACACAAACTCTCTCCAAAAGGGTTTGTGACACACACACTGTCCAATGGGTATTGTGACACACACGCTGTCCACTTGGGATTGTGACACACACACTGACAAGGAGGTTTGTTACACACACACGCTTTCCAACGGGGTTTGTGACACACACACTGTCCAATGGTGTTTGTGACACACACGCTGTCCAATGGGGTTTGTGAAACAAACTCTGTCCAATGGGGTTTCTGACACAGACACTGTCGAAAGGGTATTGTGAAGCACACACGCTGTCCAAAGAGGTTTGCTACACACACGCTGTCCAATGGGGTTTCTGACACACTTGCTGTCCAGTGGGTTTTGTGATACACACACTCTCCAATAGGCTTTGTGACACACACAAAGCTATCCAATGGCTTTTGTGACACATACACTTTCCAATGGTGCTTGTGACACTCACGCTCTCCAATGGGGTTCGTGACACACACGCAGACCAGTGGGTTTTGTGATACACGCACTCTGTCCAATAGGCTTGTGTCACACACGCTGTCCAATGGTTTTTGTGACACACACACTGTCCAATGGGGATTGTGACACACACACGCTGTCCAATGGGGTTTGTGAAACACACAGTGTCCAATGGGGTTTGTGACACACACACTGTCCAATGGGGTTTGTGACACACACACTCTGTTCAATGTGGATTTTGATACACACGCTGTCCAATGGAGTTTGTGACACACACACTGACCAGGAGGTTTGTGACACACACACGCTGTCCAAAGAGCTTTATTACACACATGCTGTCCAATGGGGTTTGTGACATACACGCTGTCCAGTGGGTTTTGTGACTAAACACACTCTCCAATTGGCTTTGTGACACACACACATGCTATCCAATGGGGTTTGTGACACATACACTTTCCAATGGTGCTTGTGACACACACGCTGTCCAATGGGGTTCGTGACACACACGCTGTCGAGTGGGTTTTGTGACACACGCACTCTGTCCAATAGGCTTGTGACACACACGCTGTCCAATGGTGTTTGTGACACACACGCTGTCCAATAGGGATTGTGACACACACACGCTGTCCTATGGGTTTTGTGACACACACTCTCTCCAATGGGGTTTATCACACACACTCTGTCCAATGGGGTTTGTGACAGACACACTGTACAATGGGGTTTGTGACACACACACTCTGTCCAAAGGGCTTGTGACAAACACGATGTACAATGGGGTTTGTGACACACACACGCTATGCAATGCGGTTTGTGACACGTACACTTTCCAGTGGGGCTTGTGACACACACGCTGTCCAATGGGGTTTGTGACACAAACTCTGTCCAAAGGGGTTTGTGACAGACACACTGTACAATGGGGTTTGTGATACACACACTGTCCAATCGGATTTGTGACACACACACTCTGTCCAATGGGGTTTGTGACAGACACACTGTAAAATGGGGTTTGGCACACAAAATCTGTCCAATGGGGTTTGTGACAGACACACTGTACAATGGGGTTTGTGACACACACACTGTCCAATGTGTTTTGTGACACACACACTCTGTACAATGGTGCTTGTGTCACACTTGCTGACCAATGGGGTTTGGGACACATACACTGTCCAATGGGGTTTGTCACACACACGCTGTCCAATGGGGTTTGTCACACACACTCTGCCCAGTGGGGTTTGTGACACACACGCTGTCCAATGGGGTTTGTGACACAAACTCTCTCGAAACGGGTTTGTGACACACACACTGTCAAATGGGTATTGTGACACACACACGCTGTCCGATGGGGTTTGTGACACACACGCTGTCTAATGGGGATTGTGACACACACACGCTGTCCGATGGGGTTTGTGACGCACACGCTGTCTAATGGGGTTTGTGACACACATACACTCTATCAAATGGGGTTTGTCACAGATACACTCTCTCCAATGGGGCTTGTGACACACACGCTGTCCAGTGGGTTTTGTGACACGCACGCTGTCCAATAGGCTTTGTTACACACAGACGCTATCCAATGGGGTTTGTGACACATACACTTTCCAATGGGGTTTGTGACACCACACTCTGTCCGATGGTGCTTGTGACACACACACGCTATCCAATGGGGTTTGTGACACGGATACTTTCTAATGGGGTTTGTGACACACACACTCTATCCAATGGGGTTTGGGACACACACACTCTGTCCAATGGGGATTGTGACACACACACGCTGTCCAATGGGTTTTGTGACACACACACTGTCCAAAGGGGTTTGTGACACACACGCTGTCCAATGGGCTTTGTGACAATTACACTCTGTACAATGGGGCTTGTGACAGACACGCTGTCCAATGGGGTGTGTGACACACATGCTATCCAGTTGGTTTTGTGACACACACACACTGTCCAATGGGGTTTGTGACACACACGCTATCCAATGGGGTTTGTGACACGCATATTTTCTAATGGGGTTTTTGACACACACACTGTCCAGAGGGGTTTGTGACACACACGCTGTCTAATGGGGTTTGTGAAACACACACTCTGTCCAATAGGGTTTGTGTCACACACACATGCTGTCCAATGGGCTTTGTGACACACATACACTGTCCAATTGGGTTTGTGACACACACGCTATCCAGTGGGTTTTGTGACACACACACTGTCCAATAGGGTTTGTGACACACACACGCTATCCAATGAGGTTTGTGACACACACTCTGTCCCATGGGGTTTGCAACACACACACGCTGTCCAATGAGGTTTGTGGCACACACTCTGTCCCATGGGGTTTGCAACACACACACACTGTCCAGTAGGGTTTGTGACACACACATGCCATCCAAAGGGGTTTGTGACACACATACTTTCTAATGGGGTTTTTGACATACACAGGCTATCCAATGGGTTTTGTGACACACACTTTCCAATCGGGTTTGTGACACACACACGCTGTCCAATGGTGTTTGTGACACGCACACTGACCAGGAGGGTTCCTGACACACACACGCTGTCCAATTGGGTTTGTGACACAAACACTTTCAAATGGGGTTTGTGACACACATGCTGTCCAATGGGGTTTGTGACACACACGCTGTCCAGTGGGGATTTTGACACACACGCTGTCCAATGAGGCTTGTGGCACACACACTGTCTAATCGGGTTTGTGACACACACGCTGTCCAATGGGGTTCGTGACACACACGCTGTCTATTGGGTTTTGTGTCACACACACTCTGTCCAGTAGTGTTTGTGACACACACACTGTCCAATGGGGTTTGTGACACACTACACTGTACAAAGGGGTTTGTGACACACACGCTGTCTAATGGGGTTTGTCATACACACACACTGTCCAATGGGGATTGTGACACACACTCTGTCAAATGGGGTTTGTGACACACACATGCTATCCAATGAGGTTTGTGACACACATTCTTTCTAATGGGGTTTTTGACACACACACGCTATCCAATGCGGTTTTTGACACATACTTTCCAATGGGGTTTGTGACACACACACGCTGTCCAAAGGGGTTTGTGACACACACGCTGTCCAATGCGGTTCGAGACACACACGCTGTCCAGTGGGTTTTGTGAAACACACACACTCTGTCCAATAGGCTTGTGACACACACACCCTGACCAATAGTGTTTGTTACACACACTCTGCCCCATGGGGTATGTGACGCACACACTGTCCAATGGGGATTGCGACACACACACGCTGTCCAATTGGGTTTATTACACACACGCTGTCCAATGGGGTTTGTGACACACACTCTGTCCCATGGGGTTTTCGACACACACACGCTGTCCAATGGGGTTTGTGACACACACGCTGTCCAATGGGGTTTGTGAAATACACACTCTGTCCAATAGGGTTTGTGACACACACACTCTATCCAATGGGGTTTGTGACACACATACTTTCTAGTGCGGTTTTTGACACACACACGCTATCCAATGGGGTTTGTGACACATACAGTTTCCAATGGCACTTGTGACACACACGCTGTCCAATGGGGTTCGTGACACACACTCTGTCCCATGCGGTTTGTGACACACACACTCTGTCCAATCGGGATTGTGACACAAACACGCTGTCTAATGGGGTTTGTGACACGCACACTGTCCAAAGGGGTTTGTGACACACACGATGTCCAATGGGGTTTGTGACACGCACTACTGTCCAATGGGTATTGTGACACACACACCCTATCCAATGGGGTTTGTGACACACACGCTGTCCCATTGGGATTGTGACACACACGCTGTCCAATGGGCTTTGTGACAAATACACTCTGTCCAATTGGGCTTGTGGCACACACGCTGTCCAATGGGGTTTGTGACACACACGCTATCCAGTGGGTTTTGTGACACACACACACTGTCCAATGGGGTTTGTGACACATACGGTGTCCAATGGGGTTTGTGACACATCCACTTTCCAATGGGGTTTGTGACACCACACTCTGTCCAACGGTGCTTGTGACACACACACGCTGTCCAATTGGGATTGTGACACACACGCTATCCAGTGGGTTTTGTGACACACACACTGTCCAATAGGGTTTGTGACACACACACTCTATCAAATGGGGTTTGTGACACACGCACACTGTCCAATGGGGTTTGTGACACACACTCTGTCCAATGGTTTTTGTGACACCACACACTGTCCAATGGGGTTTTTGACACACACGCTGTCTAATGGGGATTGTGACACAACACTCTGTCCAACGGTGCTTGTGACAGACACGCTGTCCAATGGGGTTCATTACACACACGCTGTCCAGTGGCTTTTGTGACACACACACTCTGTCCAATGGGGATTATGACACACACACGCTGACCAATAGTGTTTGTGACACACACTCTGTCCCATGGGGTTTGTGACACACACACTGTCCAAAGGGGTTTGTGAAACACACGCTGTCTAATGGGGTTTGTGACACACACACGCTGTCCAATGGGGTTTGTGACACGCATACTATCTAATGGGGTTTGTGACACACACACTCTATCACATGGGGTTTCTGACACACACACACTGTCCAATGGGGTTTGTGACACACACTCTGTCCAATGGGGTTCGTGACACACACGCTGCCCAGTGGGTTTTGTGACACACACACTCTGTCCAATGGGCTTGTGACACACACACGCTGACCAATGGGGTTTGTGACACGCATACTTTCTAATGGGGTTTGTGACACACACACTCTATCACATGGGGTTTGTGACACACACACGCTGTCCAATGGGGTTTATTACACACACGCTGTACAATTGGGTTTGTGACACGTACTCTGTCCCATGGGGTTTGCGACACACACACGCTGTCCAATGGGGTTCGTGACACACACTCTGTAGCATGGGGATTCACAGAATCACAGAATCACAGAATCGACTGGGTTGGAAAAGACCTCAGAGATCATCGAGTCCAACCCTTGGCCCAACTCTAGTCCATTTACTAGATCATGGCACTAAGTGCCATGTCCAATCTCAGTTTAAAAACCTCCAGGGACGGCGAGTCCACTACCTCCCTGGGCAGGCCATTCCAATGCCTGACCACTCTCTCTGTAAAGAATTTCTTTCTAATATCCAGCCTAAATTTCCCCTGGTAGAGTTTAAGCCCATGCCCCCTTGTCCTGTTGCTAACTGCCTGGGAGAAGAGACCAATCCCCACCTGGCTATAACTTCCCTTCAGGTAGTTATAGAGAGTGATGAGGTCACCTCTAAGCCTCCTCTTCTCTAGACTAAACAACCCCAGCTCCATCAGCCTCTCCTCATAGGTCTTATGTTCGAGTCCTTTCACCAGTCGTGTTGCTCTTCTCTGGACCCGCTCCAGCACTTCAATGTCTTTCCTGAACTGAGGGGCCCAGAACTGAACACAATACCCCAGCTGTGGCCTCACCAATGCAGAGTACAGGGGAAGGATCACTTCCCTTGTCCTGCTGACCACGCTATTTTTGATACAGGACAGGATACCATTGGCCTTCTTGGCCACCTGGGCACACTGATGGCTCATGTTGAGCTTCCTATCAATTAGTACTCCCAGGTCCCTTTCTGTCTGACTGCTCTCCAGCCACTCTGCGCCCAGCCTGTAGCGCTGCAGGGGGTTGTTGTGACCAAAGTGCAGCACCCGGCATTTGGCCTTATTGAACTTCATCCCATTGAAATCAGCCCATTATTCCAGTCTATCCAGATCCCTCTGCAGGGCCCTCCTGCCTTCCAGCAGGTCGACACTCCCTCCCAACTTGGTGACACACACACGCTGTCCAATGGGGTTTTTGACACACACACTGTCCAAAGGGGTTTGTGACACACACGTTGTCCAATGAGGTTTGTGGCACGCACACTGTCCAAAGGGGTTTGTGACACGCAAGATGTCCAATGGGGTTTGTGACACGCACACTGTCCATGGGTTTATGTGACACACATGCTGTCCAATGGTGTTTGTGACACACACACTGTCCAAAGGGGTTTGTGACACACACGATGTCCAATGGGGTTTGTGACACGCACACTGTCCATGGGTGTTTGTGACACACAAGCTGTCCAGTGGAGTTTGTGACACACACGCTGTCCAATTGGGTTTGTGACACACACAGTGTCCACGGGGGTTTGTGACACAAACTCTGTCCAATGAGGTTTGTGACACACACACTGTCCAATGGGTATTGTGACACACACACCCTGTCCAATGGGGATTGTGACACACACGCTATCCAATGGGCTTTGTGACAAATACACTGTCCAATGGGGCTTGTGACACACACGCTGTCCAATGGGGTTTGTGACACACACGCTATCCAGTGGGTTTTGTGACACACACACTGTCCAATAGGGTTCGTGACACACACATGCTATCCAATGGGGTTTGTGACACCACACTCTGTCCAGTGGTGCTTGTGACACACACATGCTGTCCTATAGTGTTTGTGACACACACTCTGTCCAATTGGGTTTGTGACAAAGACGCTGTCCAATGGGGATTGTGTCATACACACTGTCCAATAGGGTTTGTGACACACACTTGCTATCCAATGGGATTTGTGACACGCACACTTTCTAATGGGGTTTGTGACACACACACTCTGTCCAATGGCGCTTCTGACACACACGCTGTCCCATGGCTTTTGTGACACACAAAGTCTGTCCAATGGCGCTTGTGACACACACACGCTGTCCAATGGGGTTTGTGACACACACGTTGTCCAATTGGGTTTGTGGAACGCTCACTTTCCATGGGTGTTTGTGACACACACGATGTCCAATGGTGTTTGTGACACACACGATGTCCAATGGGGTTTGTGACACGCACACTGTACATGGGTGTTTGTGACACACACGCTGTCCAGTGGAGTTTGTGACACACACGCTGTCAAATGGGGTTCGTGACACACACGCTGTCTAGTGGGTTTTGTGACACACACACTCTGTACAATGGGGATTGTGACACACATACCTTCTAAAGGGGTATTTGACACACACACGCTATCCAATGCGGTTTGTGACACACACTTTCCAATGGGGTTTGTGACACACACACGCTGCCCAATGGTGTTTTTAATACGCATGACGTCCAATGTGTTTTGTAAACACACACTGACCAGGAGGGTTTTTGACACACACACGCTGTCCAATGGGGACTGTGACAGACACGCTGTCCAGTGGGGATTGTGACACACACGGTGTCCAATGGCTTTTATGATACACACAGTGTCCAATGGGGTTGGTGAAACACACTCTGTCCAATGGGGATTGTGACACACACACGCTGTCCAATGGAGATTTTGAAACACACACTGTCCCACGAGATTTGTGACACACACGCTGTCCAATGGAGACTGCGACACACAAACGCTGACCAATGGTGTTTGTGACACGCATGCTGTCCAATGGGGTTCGTGACACACATGCTGTCCAGTGGGTTTTGTGACACACACACTCTGTCCAATGGGCTTGTGAAACACACACGCAGTCCAATAGTGTTTGTGACACACACTCTGTCCCATGGGGTTTGTGACAGACACACTGCCCAATGGGGATTGTGACACACTCACACTATTTAATGGGGTTTGTGAAAAGCACACTTTCTAAAGGGGTTTGTGACACACACGCTATAGAATGGGTTTTGTGACACACACAGTGTCCAATGGGGATTGTGACACACACAAGCTGTCCAATGGGTGTTGTGACACACACGCTGTGCAGTGGTGTTTGTGTCAGACAGACTGTCCAATGGGGATTGAGAGACACACACGCTGTCCAATGGGGTATGTGTCACACACACTGTCCAGGGGTTTTTGTGACACACAAGTTGTCCAGAAGTTTTTGTGACACACAGAGTGTCCAATGGGGTTTCTGAAACACACGCTGTCCAATGGGGATTGTGACACACACACTGTCCAGGGGGGTTTGTGACATACAAGCTGTCCAGAGGTGTTTGTGGCACACAGAGTGTCCAATGGGGTTTCTGAAACACACGCTGTCCAATGGGGATTGTGACACACACACTGTCCAGGGGCGTTTGTGACACACACGCTGTCCTGTGGGGTTTGTGACACATACACTGTCCAAAGATTTTTGACACACACATGCTGTCCAATAGTGTTTGTGACACACACACGCTGTGAAATGGGGTTTGTGACACAAACACTGTCCAGGGGGGTTCGTTACACACACACTGTCCAATGGGGTATGTCACACACACTCTGTCCAATTGTGATTGTGACACACAAACTCTGTACACTGGGGTTTGTGAAACAAACACTGTCCTTTGTTGTTTGTGACACACACTCTGTCCAATGGTGATTGTGACACACGCGCTGTCCAGGGGGCTTGTGACACACATGCTGTCTAATGGGGTTCGTGACACACACACTGTCCAGTAGAGTTTGTAACACACTATCCAATGGGGTTGGTGACACAAACTCTGTCCAATGGGGTTTGTGACACACACACTGTCCAATGGGGATTGTGACACACACACGCTGTCCAATGGGGTTTGTGACACACACACACAGTCCAATGGGGATTGTGACAAACACTCGCTGTCCAATGGGGTTTGTGACACACACATTGTCTAAAGGTGTTTCTGACACACACGATGTCCAATGTGGTTAGTGACACACACACTGTACAAAGGGGTTTGTGACACACACGCTGTCCTGTGGGGTTTGTGACACTCGCACTGTCCAAAATGGTTTGTGACACACACGATATCCAAAGGGGTTTGTGACACGCACACTGTACATGGGTGTTTGTGACACAAGCGCTGTCCAGCGGGGTTTGAGACACACACACAGTCCCATGGGGTTTGTGACAAACACACTGTCCAACGGGTTTGTGACACACACTCTTTCCAATGGGTCTTGTGACACACACGCTGTCCAATGGGGTTTTTTGCACTCACGCTGTACAATGGGGTTTGTGACACACACACGCTATCCAATGGGGTTTCTGTCACACATACTTTCAAATGGGGTTTGTGACACACACGCTATCCAATGGGTTTTATGACACACACTGTTCAATGGGGATTGTGATACACACACGCTGTCCCATGGGGTTTGTGACACACACGCTGTCCAATGGGGTTTGTGACACTCACACTGTCCAATGGTGTTTGTGACACACACTCTGTCAAATGGGTTTTGTGATACACACACGCTGTCCAATGGGATTTGTGGCACACATGCTGTCCAATAGGGTTTGTGACACAAACTCTGTCCAGTGGAGTTTGTGACACACACACTTTCCAATGGGGTTTGTGACACACGCAGTGTCCAAAGGGTATTGTTAAACACACACACTGTCCAATGGTGTTTTTGACACACACGCTGTCCAATGGGGTTCGTGACACACACGCTGTCCATTGGGTTTTGTGACACAAACACTCTGTCCAATGGGCTTGTGACAAATACGCTGTCCAATGATATTTGTGACACACACACTGTCCAATAGGGATTGTGACACACGCACGCTGTCCAATGGCGTCTTTGACACACACACTGTCCAAAGCGGTTTGTGACACACACGCTATCCAATGGGGTTTGTGACACTTACACTGTACATGGGTGTTTGTGACACACACGCTGTCCAGTGGGTTTTGTGACACACACACTGTCCAATGGGGTTTTAACACACACGCTGTCCAATGGGGTTTGTGACACACACAGTGTGCAAAGGGGTTTGTGACACACACGCTGTACAATGGGTTTTGTGACACACACACTGTCCAATGGGTATTGTTACACACACACGTTGTCCAATGGTGTTTGTGACACACATGCTGTCCAATGTGGATTGTGACAAACACGCTGTCCAATGGGCTTTGTGACACACCTTCTTTCTAATGGGGTTTGTGAAACACACGCTATCCAATGGGTTTTGTGACAGACACACTGTCCAATGGGGATTGTGACACACACACTTTCCAATGGGGTTTGTGACACACACATGCTATTTAATGATGTTTGTGACACGCATACTTTCTAATGGGGTTTGTGACACACACACTATCCAATGGGGTTTGTAACACACATGCTGACCAATTGGGTTTGTTACACACACACTGTCCAAAGGGGTTTGTGACACACACGATGTCCAGTGGGGTTTGTGACACACACAGTGTCCACGGGGATTTGTGACACAATCTCTGCCCAATGGGTAATGTGACACACACACTCTGTCTAATAGGGTTTGTGACACACACTCTGTCCAATGGGGATTGTGACAGACACGTTGTCCAATGTGGTTTGACACACACACTCTGTCCAATAGGTCTTGTGACACTCAAACTGTCCAATAGGGTTCGTGACACATACACTCTGTCCAATGGGGCTTGTGACACACTCTCTGTCTAAAGGGGTTTGTGACACACAGACGCTGTCCAATGGGGATTGTGAAACACACACGCTGTCCAAAGGGGTTTATGACACAGACACTGTCCAATGGGGTTTGTGACACACACACTCTGTCCAATGGGGTTTGTGACACACACGCTATCCAAAGGGTTTTGTGACACACACACTGTCTAATGGGGATTCTGACACACACACGCTATCCAATGGCGTTTGTGACACACACACTTTCCAGTGGGGTTTGTGACACGCATACTTTCTAATCGGGTTTGTGACACACACACTCTATCCAAAAGGGTTTGTGACACACACACTTTCCAATGGGGTTTGTGACACACACACGCTATCCAATGGGGTTTGTGACACGCATACTTTCTAGTGGGGTTTGTGACACACACACGCTATCCAATGGGGTTTGTGACACGCATACTTTCTAGTGGGGTTTGTGACACACACACACGCTATCCAAAAGGGTTTGTGACACACACGCTTTCCAATGGGGATTCTGAAACACACACACTGTCCCATGGGTTTTGTGACAGACAGGCTGACCAATTGGGTTTATTGCACACACACTGTCCAATGGTGACACGCATGCTGTCCAATGGGTTTTGTGACAGACACACTGACCAGGAGGGTTTGTGACAGAGACACGCTATCCAATGGTTTTTGTAACACATACACTTTCCAATGAGGTTTGTGACACACACACTCTGTCCAATGGCGCTTGTGACACACACGCTGTCCAATGGGGTTCGTGACACACACTCTGTCCCATGCGGTTAGTGACATACACACTGTCCAATGGGGATTGTGACACACACACGCTGTACAATGGGGTTTGTGACACACAGTGTCCAAAGTGGTTTGTGACTCACACGATGTCCATAGGGGTTTGTGACACACACACTGTCCAATAGGGTTTGTGACACACATGATGTCCAATGGGGTTTGTGACACGCATACTGTCCATGGGTGTTTGTGACACACACGCTGTCCAGTGGGTTTTTTGACACACTCACTGTCCAATAGGGTATGTGCCACACACACACTATCCAATGGGGTTTGTGACACATACACTTTCCAATGGGATTTGTAACACACACAGACTGTCCAATGGTGCTTGTGATACACACGCTGTCCAATGGGGTTCGTGAAATACACGCTGTCCAGTGGGTTTTGTGACACACACACTCTGTCAAATGGGCTTGTGACAAACACGCTTTCCAATGGTGTTTGTGACACACACTGTCCAATGGGGTTTGTGACACACAAACTGTCCAATGGGGTTTGTGACAAACACGCTGTCCAATGGGGTTTGTGACACACACAGTGTGCAGTGGGGATTGTGACACACATATTCTGTCCAATGGGGTTTGTGACACACACACTGCCCAAAGGAGTTTGTGACAAACACGCTGTCCAATGGGCTTTGCGACACACACACTGTCCAATGGGGATTGTGACACACACTATGTCTAATGTGGTTTGTGACACACAGACACTGTCCAATTGGGATTGTGAAACACACACGCTGTCCAATGGGGTTTATGACACACACACTGTCCAATAGGTTTTGTGACACACACACTCTATCCAATGGGGTTTGTGACCCACACGCTGTCCAATGGGGTTTGTGACAAACACGCTGTCCAATGGGGTTTGTGACACACACTTTGTGCAGTGGGGATTGTGACACACATATTCTGTCCAATCTGGTTTGTGACACACACACTGCCCAAAGGAGTTTGTGACACACACGCTGTCCAATGGGCTTTGCGACACACACACTGTCCAATGGGGATTGTGACACACACTATGTCTAATGTGGTTTGTGACACACACACACTGTCCAATGGGGTTTGTGACCCACACGCTGTCCAATGGGGTTTGTGACACACACACTCTGTCCAATGGGGTTTGTGACCCACACGCTGTCCAATGGGGTTTGTGACACACACACACTGTCCAATGGGGATTGTGACACACTCACGCTGTCCAATGGGGTTTGTGACACACACACTCTGTCCAAAGTGGTTTGTGACACACACGATGTCCAATGGGGTTTGTGACACGTACACTGTACAAAATGGTTTGTAACACATACGATCTCCAATGGGGTTTGTGACACGCACACTCAGCAATGGGGTTTGTGACACACACACGCTATCCAAAGGGGTTTGTGACACATACACTTTCCAATGGGATTTTGAGACACACACACTCTTTCCAATGGCGCTTGTGAGACACACGCTGTCCAATGGGGTTCGTGACACACACTCTGTCCCATGGGGTTTGTGACACACACACGCTATCCAATGTGGTTTATGACACAAACGCTGTCCAATGTGGTTTGTAACACACACACTCTGTCCAATAGGGTTTGTGACTCACACACGCTATCCAATGGGGTTTGTGAACCACACACTTTCTATTTGGGTTTGTGACACACACGCTATCCAATGGGTTTTGTGACACACAGACTGTCCAATGCGGTTTGTGACACATACACTTTACAATGGGGTTTGTGAAACACACACTCTGTCCAATGGGCTTGTGACACACACGCTGTCCAATGCTGTTTGTGACACAAACACTGTACAATGGGGATTGCGACACACACACGCTGTCCAATGGGGTTTGTGATACACAAACGCTGTCCAATGGGGTTTGTGACACACACACTGTCCAATGCTGTTTCTGACACACACGCTGTCCAATGTGGTTTTTGACACAAACTCTGTCCAATGGGGTTTGTGACACACACACTCTCCAAAGGGCATTGTGATACACACACACTGTCCAATGGGGTTTGTGACACACACGCTGTCCAATGGGGATTGTGACACACACACTATCCAGTGGGGTTTGTGAACACATACACTCTGTCCAATGGGGCATTTGATACACACACTGTCCAACGGGGTTTGTGACACACACACGCTGTCAAATGGGGTTTGTGACACACAAACTGTCCAAAGGGGTTTGTAACACACACTGTCCAATAGGGTTTGTGACACTCACACTGTTGATGGGTGTTTGTGACACACACGCTGCCCAGTTGGTTTTGTGACACACACACTGTCCAATTGGGTTGTGACACACACGCTGTCCACTGGGGATTGTGACACAAACTCTGTCCAATGGGGTTTGTGACACACGCTGTACAACGGGGATTGTGACACACACACTGTCCAATGGGGTTTGTGACACATACACTCTGACCAATGGGGCTTGTGACACGCACACTGTCCAGTGGGGTTTGTGACACACACACTGTCCAATAGGGTTTGTGACACACACATGCTATCCAATGGCGTTTGTGACACACAATCTGTCCAATGGGGTTTGTGAGACACACGCTGTCCAATGAAGATTGTGACACACACACTGTCCAATAGGGTTTCTGACAAACACACTATGCAAAGGGGTTTGTGACACTCACAACCTGTCTAATGGGGATTGTGACACACACACTATCCAATGGGGTTTGTGACACTCACACTCTGTCCAGTGGTGCTTGTGACACACATGCTGTCCAATGGCGTTCGTGACACACACTCTGTCCAATGGGGTTTGTGACACACACACTCTGTCCAATGGGTCTTGAGACACACACGCTGTCCAATGGTGTTTGTGACACACACGCTGTCCAATGGGCTTGTGACACACAAATGCTGTCCAAAAGTGTTTGTGACACACACTCTGTCCCATGGTGTTTGTGACACACACACTGTCCAATAGGATTGTGACACATACACGCTGTCCAATTGTGTTTGTGACACACACACGCTGTCTAATGGTGTTTGTGACACACACGCTGTCCAATGGGGATTGCGACACACACACTCTGTCCAATGGGGTTTATGACACACAATCGGTCCAATGGGGATTGTGACACACAAGCTATCCAATGGGGTTTGTGACACGCACACTCTCTCCAATGGGTCTTGTGACACACACTGTGTCTAATGGTGTTTGTGACACATACGCTGTTCAATTGGGTTTGTGACACACACACTGTCCAATAGGGTTTGTGACACACCTGCAATATCCAGTGGGGTTTATGACACAAACGCTGTCCAAAGTGGTTTGTGACTCACACAATGTCCAATGGGGTTTGTGACACACACACTGTCCAAAAGGGTTTGTGACACACATGATGTCCAATGGGGTTTGTGACACGCACACTGTCAATGGGTGTTTGTGACACACACACTGTCCAATGGGATTTGTGACACACACACTGTGCAATGGGTATTGTTACACACACACGATGTCCAATGGTGTTTGTGACACACACGCTATCAATGGGCTTTGTGACACATGCACTTTCCAATGGGATTTGTTACACACACACTCTGTCCAATGGTGCTTGTGACACACACGCTGTCCAATGGGGTTCGTGAAAAACACGCTGTCCAGTGGGTTTTGTGACACACACACTCTGTCCAATGGGCTAGCGACACACATGCTATCCAATGGGGTTTGTTACACATACACTTTACAATGGCGTTTGTGACACACACAATCTGTCCAATGGTGCTTGTGAACACACACGATGTCCAATGGGGTTTCTGACACACACACTGTCCCAAAGGGTTTGTGACACACACACGCTATCCAATGGTGTTTGTGACACACACACATTCCAATGGATCTTGTGACACACACGCTGTCCAATGGGATCCGTGACACACGCTGTCTAGTGCGTTTTGTGACACACACACACTCTGTCCAATGAGCTAGTGACACACACACTATCCAATGGGGTTTGTGACACACACACTTTCAAATGGGGTTTGTGACACGCACACTTTCTAATGGGGTTTGTGACACACACTCTGTCCCATTGTTTTTGTGACACACACGCTGACCAATTGGTTTTGTTACACATACACTGTCCAATGGGGTTCGTTACACACACTCTGTCCCGTGGGGTTTGTGACACACACACTGTCCAAAGGGGTTTGTGACACACACAATGTCCAACGGGTTTGTGACACGCGCACCCTCCAAGGGTGTTTGTGACACACACGCTGTCCAGTGGGGTTTCTGACACACACAAAGTCCAAAAGGGTTTGTGACGCACACGCTTTCCAATGATGACTGTGACATACACACTGTCCTATGGGGATTGTGACACACACCCTGTACTGAGGGGTCTGTGACACACACACTGTCCAAAGGGGTTTGTGACACACACACTGTCCAAAGGGGTTTGTGACACACACACGCTGTACAATGGGGTTTGTGACACACACACTGTCCAAAGGGTTTTGTAACACACACACTCTGTCCAATGGGCTTGTGACACACACACTGTCCAATGATGTTTGTGACACAAACCATGTCCAATCCAGTTTGTGACACACACACTTTCCAGTGGGTATTGTGACACACACACGCTGTCCAATGGGGTTTGTGAAGCACACGCTGTTCAGTGGAGTTTCTGACACACACACTGTCCAATGGGGTTTGTGACATACACAGTGTCCAAGAGGGTTTGTGACACACACACTGTCCAATGGTTATTGTTACACACACACTCTGTCTAAAGGGTCTTGTGAAAAACACACTGTCCAATGGGGTTTGTGAACACACACGATGTCCAGTGGATTTTATGACACATACACTGTCCAATAGGGTTTGTGACACACACACGCAATCCAATGGGGTTTGTGACACATACACTTTCCAATGGGGATTGTGACACACACACTCTGTCCCATGGTGCTTGTGACACACACACTCTGTCCAATGGGCTTGTGACACACACGCTGTCCAATGATGTTTGTGACACACACACTGTCGAATGGGGATTGTGACACACACTCTGTCCAATGGGGTTTGTGACACACACAAAGTCCAAAAGGGTTTGTGACGCACACGCTGTCCAATGATGATTGTGACATACACACTGTCCTATGGGGATTGTGACACACACCCTGTACTGAGGGGTCTGTGACACACACACTGTTCAAAGGGGTTTGTGACACACACACTGTCCAAAGGGGTTTGTGACACACACACGCTGTACAATGGGTTTTGTGAAACTAACACTGTCCACGGGTTTTTGTGACACACAGACTGTCCAACGGGGTTTTGACACACACGCTGTCCACTGGGGATTGTGACATACACACTGTCCAGGTGGGTTTGTGACACACACACTGTCCAATGGCGTTTTTGACACACACATATTCCACGGGGGTTTGTGACACACACGCTGTCGAATGCGGTTTGCGACACACTCACTGCCAATGGGTACTGTTAAACACAAACTCTGTCCAATATGGTTTGTGACACACACACTGTCCAATGGGGATTGTGATACACACACTGTCCAATGGGTATTGTGACACACACAATGTCCAATGGGGTTTGTGACACGCACACTTTATAATGGGGTTTGTGACACACACACGCTATCCAATGGCGTTTATTTCACAAACGGTGTCCAATTTGGTGTGTGACACACACACTCTGTTCAATAGTGTTTGTGACACACAAACGCTATCCAATGGTGTTTGGGAAACACGTACTTTCTAATGGGTTTTGTGACACACTCACTGTCCAATGAGGATTGTGACAATTCACACCCTGTCCAATGGTGTTTGTGAACACACACGCTGTCCAATGGTGTTTGTGACACAGACGCTGTACAATGGGGATTGTGAAATACAAACTGTCCAATAGGGTTTGTGACACACACACGCTATCCAATGGGGTTTGTGAAACACACTTTCCAATGGGGTTTGTGACACACATGCTGACTAATGGGGTTTCTTACACACACACTGTGCAATGCTGTGTGTGACACGCATGCTTTCCAATGGGTTTTGTGATACACACACTGTCCAGGAGAGTTTGTGACACAAACACGCTACCCAATGGGGTTTGTGACACACACACATTGTCCAAAGCGCTTGTGACACACACGCTGTCCAATGGGGTTTCTGACACACACTCTGTCCCATGGGGTTTGTGACACACACACTATCCAATGGGGATTGTGACACACACACGCTTTCCAATGGGGTCTGTGACACACACACTGTCCAAAGGGGTTTGTGACACAGACGATGTCCAATGGGGTTTCTGACACGCACACTGTCCATGGGTGTTTGTGACACAGAAGGTGTCCAATGGGGTTAGTGACACACACACAGTCCAAACGGGTTTGTGACACACACGATATCCAATGGAGTTTGTGACACACACAGTGTCCTAAGGGTATTGTGACACACACACTGTCCAATGGGGATTGTGAAACACACACTCTTTCCAATGTGGATTGTGAAACACACACGCTGTCCAATGGGGTTTATGACACACACACTGTCCAATGGGGTTTGTGACACTCACACTCTGTCCAATGGGTTTTGTGACACACAAACGCTATCCAATGGGGTTTGTGACACATAAACTTTCCAATGGGGTTTGTGACACGCACACTCTGTCCGATGGCGCTTGTGACACACACGCTGTCCAATGGGGTTCGTGATACACCCTTGTCCCATGGGGTTTGTGACACACACACTGTCCAGTTGTGTTTGTGACACACACATTGTCCGAAGTGGTTTTTGACACACACGATATCCATTGGGGTTTGTGAAACGCACACTGTCCAAAAGGGTTTGTGACACACACGAAGTACAATGGGGTTTGTGACACGCATACTGTCCATGGGTGTTTGTGACACACACGCTGTCCAGTGGGGTTTGTGACACACAAACTGTCCAAAAGGGTTTGTGACACACATGATGTACAATGCGGTTTGTGACACGCACACTGTCCATGGGTATTTGTGACTCACACGCTGTCCAACGGGGTTTTGACACACACGCTGTCCACTGGGGTTTGTGACACACACACTGTCCAGGGGGGTTTGTGACACACACGCTGTCCAGTGGGTTTTGTGACACACACACTGTCCAATGGGGATTCTGAAACACGCACGCTGCCCAACGGTGTTTGTGACACAGACACTGTCCAATGGGGTTTGTGACACAGACGCTGTCCAATGGGGATTGTGACCTACACACTGTCCAATAGGGTTTGTGACACACACACGCTATCAAATGGGGTTTGAGACACGCACACGTTATAATGGGGTCTGTGACACACACTCGCTATCCCATGGGGTTTGTGACACGCACACTTTCTAATGGGGTTTGTGACACACACACTGTCCAGAAGGGGTTGTGACACACACGATGTACAATGGGGTTTCTGACACGCACACTGTCCATGGGTGTATGTAACACAAACGCTGTCCAGTGGGGTTTGTGACAAACGCTCCTCATAATGGGGTTTGTGACACGCATACTGTCCATGGGTGTTTGTGACATACTCGCTGTCCAATGGGATTTTGACAAACATGCTGTCCACTGGGGTTTGTGAAACACACACTGTTCAATGGGGATTGTGACACACACACACACAGTGTCCAATGGGGATTGTGAACCACACACTCTGTCCAATGTTGTTTTTGACACACACGCTGTCCCATGGGGTTTGTGACACAGACGCTGTCAAATGGGGATTGCGACCTACACGCTATCCAATAGGGTTTGTGACACACACACGCTATCCAACGGGGATTGTGACATACTTACTCTCCAATAGGGTTTGTGACACACACATGCTATCCAAAGGGGTTTGTGACACATATACTTTCTAATGGGGTTTTTGACACACACTCGATATGCAAAGGGGTTTGTGACACACACGCTGTCCAATGATGTTTGTGACACGCATGCTGTAAATGGGTTTGGTGTCACACACACTGACCAGGAGGGTTTGTGACACACACACTCTATCCAATGGTGTTTGTGACACATACACTTTCCAATGGCGCTTGTGACACACACACTCTGTCCAATGGCGCTTGTGACACAGACGCTGTCCAATGGGGTTTGTGACACAAACTCAATCCCATGGGGTTTGTGACACACACGAAGTCCAATGGGGTTTGTGACAGGCACACTGTCCATGGGTGTTTGTGACACACACACTGTCCAGTGGAGTTTGTGACGCACACATTTTCCAAGGTTGTTTGTGACACACACAGTGTCCACGGCAGTTGGTGACACAAAATCTGTCCAATTGTGTTTGTGACACACACACTGACCAATGGGTATTGTGACACACACACACTGTCCAATGAGGTTTGAGACACACACGCTGTCCAATGGGGATTGTGACACACCCTCTGTCCAATGGGGATCGTGAAACACACACGCTCTCCAATGGGGTTTATGGCACACACACTCTCCAATAGGGTTTGTGACACACACACCCAGTCCAATGGTGTTTGTGACACACACCTGTCCAATGGGGTTCGTTACATATACGCTGTCCAGGGGGTTTGTGACACACACGTTGTCCAATGGGGTTTGTGACACACACACTGTGCAATGTGTATTGTTACACACACAAGCTCTCCAATGGGGTTTGTGACACACACACTGTCCAATGGGTATTCTACACACAAACGCTGTCCAATGCGGTTTGTGACACACACACTGTCGAATGGTGTTTGTGAAAAACACACGCTGTCCAATGGGGATTGTGACACACACGCTGTCCAATGGGGATTGTGACCTACAAACTGTCCAATAGGGTTTGTGACACACACACGCTATCCAATGGGGTTTGTGACACATACACTTTCCAATGGGGTTTGTGACACACACACACTGTCATAGGTTTCTTTTGACACACACGCTGTCCAATTGGGTTTTGACACACACGCTGTCAACTGGGGATTGTGACACACACACTGTCCACGGGGGTTTGTGACACACATGCTGTCCAATGGGGTTTGTGACACACACACTTTCCAATGGGGTTTGTGACACACACACTTTCCATTGGCGCTTGTGACACACACGCTGTCCAATGGGGATTGTGACACACACGCTGTTCAATGGAGATTGTGACACACACACGCTGTCCAGTTGTGTTTGTGACACACACGTTGTCCAATGAGGTTTGTGACACACACGCTGTCCAATGGGATTTGTGACACACACTGTCCAATGGGGTTTCTGACACTACACGCTGTCCAATGGGGTTTGTGACACACACAAACTGTCCAATGGGGTTTGTGACACACACGCTGTCCAATAGGGATTGTGAGGCAAACGCTATCCAATGCGTTTTGTGACACACACACTGTCCAATGGGGTTTGTGACACAAACTCTGTCCGATGGGATTTGTGACACACACACTATCCAATAGGGATTGTGACACACACGCTATCCAATGCGTTTTGTGACACACACGCTGTTCAATGGGGATTGTGGCACACACACGCTGTCCAATGGTGATTGTGACACACACGCAATCCAATGGGATTTGTGACACACACGCTATCCAATGGGTTTTGTGAACATTCACTGTTTAATGGGGAATGTGACACACACATGCTGTCCAATGGTGTTTGTGACACACACGCTGTCCAATGGGGATAGTGACACACACACTGTCCATTGGGTATTGTGACACAGACACACTGTCCAATGGGGTTTGTGACACACACACTGTTCAATGGGGATTTTGACACACACACGATGTCCAGTGGTGTTTGTGACACACACGCTGTCCAATGGGGTTTGTGACACAGACGCTGTCCAATGGGGATTGTGACCTACACACTGTCCAATAGGGTTTGTGACTCACACACGCTTTCCAATGGGGTTTGTGACACGCACACTTTCTAATGGTGTTTGTGACACACACGCTATCCAATAGGTTTTCTGACACACACACTGTCCAATGGGGATTGTGACACACACACGCTGTCCAATGGTGTTTGTAACACACACGCTGTCCAATGGGGTTTGTGACACAGACGCTGTCCAATGGGGATTGTGACATATACACTGTCCAATAGGGTTTGTGACACACACACACTGTCCAATGGGGTTTGTGAGACACACACTTTCCAATGGGGTTTATGACACATACGTTCTGTCCAATGGGGTTTCTGACAGACACACTGTCCAAAGGGGTTTGTGACACACACGATGTCCAAATGGGTTTGTGACACGCACACTGTCCATGGGTGTTTGTGACACACACGCTGTCCGGTGGGGTTTGTAACACACATGCTGTCCAATGGGGTTTGTGACACAGACGCTTTCCAATGGGGATTGTGACATATACACTGTCCAATAGGGTTCGTGACACACACAATCTATCCAATGGGGTTTGTGACACGCACACTTTCTAATGGGCTTTGTGACACACACACGCTATCCAATGGGGTTTGTGACACACACACTTTCCAAAGGGGTTTGTGACACACACACTTTCAAATGGGGTTTGTGACACGCACACTTTCAAATGGGGTTTGTGACACGCCCACTTTCTAATGGGGTTTGTGACACACACACGGAATCCAATGGGTTTTTTGACACGCATACTGTTTAATGGGTTTTGTGACACACACACGCTATCCAATGGGGTTTGTAGAAACACACACTTTCCAATGGTGTTTGTGACACACACTCTGTCCCATTGGTTTCTGAAACACTCGCTGAACAATGGGTTTTGTTACACACACACTGTCCAATGGTGTTTGTGACACGCATGCTACCCTATGGGTTCTGTGACACACACACTGACCATGAGGGTTTGTGACACACACACGCTATGCAATGGGGTTCGTGACACACACTCTGTCCCATGGCGTTTGTGCACACACTGTCCAAAGGGGTTTGTGACACACACGATGTCCAAAGGGGTTTCTGACACGCACACTCTCCATGGGTGTTTGTGACACACACGCTATCCAGTGGGGTTTCTGACACACACACTGTCCAAAAGGGTTTGTGACACACACACGCTATCCGATGGTGTTTGTGACACATACACTTTCCAATGGGGATTGTGACAAACATACGCTGACTAATGGTGTTTGTGACACATACACTTTCCAATGGGGATTGTGACACGCACACTTTCTAATGGGGTTTGTGACACACACACACTGTCCAATGGGGATTGTGACATACACACTGTCCAATAGGGTTTGTGACACGCACATTCTATCCAAAGGGGTTTGTGACACGCGCACTTTGTAAAGGGATTTGTGATACACACACGCTATCCAAATTGGTTTGTGACACACACACTTTCCAATGGGGCTTGTGACACACACACTGACCAGGAGGGTTTGTGACAAACACACACTGTCCAATGGGGTTTGTGACACTACACGCTGTCCACTGAGGTTTGTGACACAAACTCTGTCCAATGGGGATTGTGACACACACACTGTTCAATGGGGATTGTGACACACACACGCTGTCCAGTTGTGTTTGTGACTCACACGCTGTTCAATAGGATTTGTGACACACACTGTCCAATGGGGTTTCTGACACTACACGCTGTCTAATGGGGTTTGTGACACACACATTCTATCCAATGGGTTTTGTGACACACAAACTGTCCAATGGGGTTTGTGACACACACGCTGTCCAATGGGGATTGTGACACACACGCTATCCAATGCGTTTTGTGACACACACACTGTTCAATGGGTATTGTGACACACACAAGCTGTCCAATGGGGATTCTGACACACACACGCTGTCCAATGGTGTTAGTGACACACACGCTGTCCAATGGGGTTTGTGACACAGACGCTGTCCAATGGGGATTGTGACCTACACACTGTCCAATAGGGTTGGTGACAAACACACGCTATCCAGTGGGGTTTGTGAACACGCACTACTTTATAATGGAGTTTGTGACACACACACGCTATGCAATGTGATTTGTGGCACACACACTTTCCAATGGGGTTTGTGAAACACACACTGACCAGGAGGGTTTGTGACATACACACGCTGTCCAATGGGGTTTATGACACACACACTGTCTAAAGGGGTTTGTGACACACACGCTGTCCAATGGGGATTGTGAAACACACGATGTCCAATGGTGTTTGTGACACACACACTGTCCAGTGGGGTTTGTGACACACACACTCTGTCCAATGGGTTTGTGACACAAACGCTGTCCAATAGTGTTTGTGACACACAGCCTGTCCAATGGGGTTTGTGACACACACACTGTCCCAAGGGGTTTATTACACACAAGCTGTCCAGTGGCGTTTGTGACACACACACTGACCAGGAGGGTTTGTGACACACAGACACTATCCAATGGGGTTTGTGACGCATACACTTTGTAATGGGGTTTCTGACACCCACGCTCTGTCCAATGGTGCTTGTAGACACACACGTTGTCCAATGGGGTTCGTGACACACACTCTGTCCCATGGGGTTTGTGACACACAGACTGTCCAACGGGGTTTGGGACACACACGATGTCCAATGAGGTTTTTGAAATGCACACTGTCCATGGGTGTTTCTGACACACACACTGTCGAAAACGGTTTGTGACACACACGATGTCCAATGGGGTTTGTGACACGCACAGTATCCATGGGTGTTTGTGACACAGATGCTGTCCAATGGGGATTGTGACACACACACTGTCCAATAGGGTTTGTGACACACACGCTATCCAATTGGTTTTGTGACACACACACTGTCCAAAGGGGATTTTGACACACACACTTTCAAATGTGATTTGTGACACTCAAACTTTCTAATGGGGTTTGTGACACACACGCTATCCAATGGGTTTTGTCACACGCGTACTGTTTAATGGGTTTTGTGAAACACACACGCTTTCCAATGGGGTTTGTGACACATACACTTTCCAATGGGGGTTGTGACACACACGCTGTCCAATGGGGTTTGTGACACACACACTGTGCAATGAGTATTGATACACACACACACTGTCCAATGGTGTTTGTGACACACGCACTGTCCAATGGGGCTTGTGACACACACGCTGTCCAATGGGGTGTGTCACACACACACTCTGTCCAATGGGGTTTGTGACACACACGCTGTCCAATGAGTTTTGTGAAACACACACGCTTTCCAATGGGGTTTGTGACACGCACACTTTCTAATGGTGTTTGTGACACACACGCTATCCAATAGGTTTTCTGACACACACACTGTCCAATGGGGATTGTGACACACACACGCTGTCCAATGGTGTTTGTAACACACACGCTGTCCAATGGGGTTTGTGACACAGACGCTGTCCAATGGGGATTGTGACATATACACTGTCTGTGGGTTGTCTGAATTTAGAGTTGATGAGTTAGTTTTCTGTATTTGGAGTTAATAGGCTAGTTTGCTGTGTGAATAAAGTTAAGTGTTGCGGTAGTTGTGAGGCGACTTGGAGGCGGGGAGCTTGTGGTCGGTGGGGGTGCCCACGCCCTGGAGCGGGGGGGCGACTTGTGACTGCGAGATAACGATCTTGTTACCATGCGAACACTGCCTGACCAACATTCCCGCCTTAGCTAGTTAGTCTGTTAAAGTGATTAGCCAATCAACACAAAACACGTATGCCTTAAACTATATAAATGTATGTTTGCCAAGCAATAAAGCGGACACCTTGCTTGCATCAAGCTGCGTCCCCGTCTCTCAATCGCGGCAAATTGGTGACCTCCGACGTGATCGTCAGCGACGCAACCGCCGGAGATTGAAAAACCGCCTACCTGGTGGCATGTCGCGAGTCCCGCAGAACGTGGAATGAGCTGCTGAAAGGAAGCAGGATAAGCCGGCCGGCCAAACAATCCCTCCGTCTGGAACGAGAGGTGAGCTGCGGGAAACTAGCAAAATGGGGAATCGAGAGTCTTCCCCTGAGAGAGACGTTTATAACGTTTATGAGCTTATGAAAGCTCTACTTAAGAAGCATGGGAAAAAGACTCTTTCGGGACAAGATCTTAAGTTAATCCTTAAATGGGTGCAGGTTAAGATCCCCGCGGTAACTGCTTCTTCTATTTTTACGTGTGAACTTTGGGACGATGTGGGGGTAAAGTTATGGGACGCAGCCACCTCAGGAGATGAGGAAGCGCAGCGTATGCTCCCCAGTTGGAGAAAAATCTTTGAAACCATAAAGGCACAAGAGCAAAATCAGCGAGGCTCCGAGGAGGGAGCTCAGTCACCTTCCCCCTGCCCTTCTAAAATCGCTGGTGGGGCGGAACCCTCTGCGCCACCATTAGCTTGTGCTGCTGGATATCCCCCGGAGAATGATCCCTTTGACCCGGGTCCGATTGACCCTGAAAAGGAACCTGATCTTTTTCCCCCTGATCCTCATGAGGTTTGGGGAAAGATTAAGCGCCAAGCGATAAACGAGGGGGAGTTGGAAATAGCCAGAACTATAGTAGCCCCCGTTATATACCAAGGACGGGGGGGGACTCAGGCTCAGTGGGAAGCTCTTTCTTTTTCGGTCATTAAGGAGTTGCGCCGTACAGTTACCGAGCATGGGTTGTCTTCCCCTTATTTTGCAAGCCTTTTATCTTCTGTATTCGATACATATGTCATGACCCCACATGATTTAAAATCTCTCGCACGGTTGTTATTAACCCCAACACAATATACAATGTGGGAGTCTCAATGGAGAACGGGATTGCAGACAGTTTTGCTGGGTTATGCAGGACATGCTAATGCCGCCTTAGCTGCATTGACTATAGAGCACCTCACAGGAACAGGGCAGTTTTCGGACCCGGTAGCCCAAGCTAGGGACATTCCTCGGGAGGCTTTGGAAGCAGGCAGAGAAGAAGCAAAAAGGGCCTTGTTGAAAGTTCCTGACTCTGGTAAACCCCAAAAAGCATTCACTAGTATCACTCAGGAACCCCGTGAGCCGTATATGCAGTTTATAGATAGATTAAAACAAGCCTTAGAGCGGCAAGTTGATAACGTACAAGCTCGGGAGATTCTACTCCTTAAACTGGCTGTGGAAAATGCTAACGCTGATTGTAAAAAGCTCTTGAAGTCTCTCCCAAATCAAAACCCTACCTTAATTGAAATGGTGGAAGCCTGTAATAGAATTGGCACTATGGATCATAAATATGAGGCCATGGCTGCTGCTTTTGCGGCCATGCACGGCCCGATGGGCGCCAACCCACAGCAAAACTGCTATGGGTGTGGAAAGCCAGGACACCTTAAAAAAGATTGCTTTAGTGCCAATGATGGGAAACGACCCCAAACACCTGGGGTTTGTCCCAAGTGCCAAAAAGGGCGCCACTATGCTAATCAATGTCGATCTAAATATGAT
Source organism: Columba guinea (assembly GCA_032206185.1). Classification (NCBI taxonomy): domain Eukaryota; kingdom Metazoa; phylum Chordata; class Aves; order Columbiformes; family Columbidae; genus Columba; species Columba guinea. Next base: position 2,872,863 of record JAVLUU010000005.1, read on the forward strand.
TCTCAAGGGCGCCCCATACAGGGAAACCGATTGCAGAGCGCGGGATTGCGGCGCGCACAGACACAAGTTCCGCGACCAGCGCCCCCACAAACGCGGGGGGGGGGAAACAGGAATGTTTCCAGTCTCCGCCCAGCAACAGCAGGGAGCGCCGGCCTGGACCTGGCAACCGCCCACACAGTAACGCTACTTGATTCCTCTGTTCACTTACTGCCTACCAAAGTTGCAGGTCCTTTGCCCCCTCGAACGCAGGCTTTATTATTAGGAAGATCGTCCACCACTCTGTCAGGACTTTTTGTATTGCCCGGAATAGTCGATCCTGACAGCAATTTAGAAATCAAAATTATGGCCTGGACCCCGTTTCCTCCTTGTACAGTGCCAGAGGGAAGTCGTATAGCTCAATTGATACTGATCCCTAAGGAGGACTATGTCCCAATCCCTGATCAATCGCTCCCGCAGAGACAGGGAGGTTTTGGATCTACGGGAGAACCACTAATTTTATGGGTTCAAGCCATCTCACAAAAACGTCCTATATGTCAATGCACCCTCATTCGCGAAGGTCAACAAGTAGTGTTAAGTGGAATTATTGATACAGGTGCAGATGTTACCGTTATTTCTCAAGCAAAGTGGCCTTCTAGGTGGCCTTTAGCTGATGTCTCTCAGACATTAGCAGGAATCGGGGGGTATGGAGCTAGCCGCCAAAGCGTAGAAATGATACAAGTTCAAAGTCCAGAAGGGCAAGTTGCCTCAGTCAAACCGTTTATTCTACCAGTACCTATGGTCTTGTGGGGGCGTGATGTCTTGTCTCAGTGGGGGATGTCTATTCAGACACATTTTTAGGTGGGGCCATTGAGGGGCGTGAAACCCTAAAGTTAACTTGGAAAACAGATGCTCCTGTTTGGATTGATCAATGGCCCCTGCCGCTGGAAAAGCTTCACGCCCTCCAAGAAATAGTTAATGAACAACTATCTATGGGACATATTGTACCCTCCACGAGTCCTTGGAACTCACCTGTTTTTGTTATTAAAAAACTGACTGGCAAGTGGCGCTTGCTCCATGACCTCAGAAAAATTAATGACGCTATGGAAGACATGGGAGCACTGCAACCTGGGCTTCCATCACCTACCATGATCCCTCGAGATTGGCATTTAACCATCATAGACCTCAAAGATTGTTTTTTCAACATTCCATTGCATCCAGATGATGCTCCTAAATTTGCCTTTTCGGTCCCTAGCGTCAACATGCAAGCCCCTTTGCAAAGATACCAGTGGGTTGTGCTACCGCAGGGAATGAAAAATAGCCCCACAATATGCCAATGGTATGTAGCCAAAATACTTAGTCCTGTCAGAACTGTAGTACCTGCTGCATTGTTATATCATTATATGGATGACATTCTAGTGGCAGCACAACACCATGAGGTCATGGAGGAAGCTGTAGCCCTTGTCGTGGCTGCTGTAAAATCAGCAGACCTCTGTATTGCACCAGAAAAAATTCAAAAAATGCCACCTTGGAAATACTTAGGATGGCGTATAAGAGCTCAGACTATTGCTCCGCAACCTTTACAAATACAGGCGAATGTAAAAAATTTACATGACGTGCAAAAACTGCTGGGTACAATCAATTGGGTCAGACCATTGTTAGGAATCACTAATGCAGATCTTCGTCCCTTATTCGAAATGCTTAAAGGAAGCTCGGACTTAAACGCTCCGCGAACTCTTAGTCCTGAAGCCATAGCTTCCTTGCATAAAGCTGCGGCAGCGATTACCTCCAGACAAGCGCATCGATGGGAACCAGAATTGCCTTTTCAATTAATCATCCTTAACCCTGCTCAACAGCCTCATGCACTCATATTCCAATGGGACTGCCAGAAAATGGACCCTTTACTGATCATTGAATGGATTTTTTTGCCTAACCAAGCCACAAAGACGATTTCTACCCAGCATGAAATGTTTGCATCTTTAATCATCAGGGCTCGACAGCGATTACTTACCCTGGCGGGCACGGACTTTACCCTTATATGTATGCCGGTAACAAGTGTTTACTTGCAATGGTTACAACAACAATCAGATGCACTAGGCATAGCTCTAACTGGCTATGCAGGCCAACTCACTTCTCATCCGCCTTCTCACAAACTGTTAAGCGTTGATTTTCACCTTTTACCTACTCCAAAGCGAAGTGACCAGCCTTTACAAGCCCTCACTGTATTCACGGATGGGTCTGGCAAATCCCACAAGTCTGTCATCCTTTGGTGGGATGACCATCGGGAACAGTGGAACTCAGATGTAGAGACTGTACAGGGTTCTCCTCAAATAGTAGAATTGTCTGCAGTTGTTCGAGTGTTTCGAAAATGGTCTGTCCCTCTCAATATAATCACTGATTCTGCTTATGTTGCAGGAATTGTTAGCCGAGCAGAGACTTCTGTGCTACGAGATGTTTCTCATACGGCACTGTTTAATTTGTTACAAGAACTCATCTTCCTGTTAAATTCCCGTCTTCACCCTTATTTTATTATGCATGTTCGATCTCACACTTCTTTACCTGGTTTTATTGCAGAAGGAAACCGACAGGCTGATTTGCTAACGCTACCGGTGCAGGTATTACCAGATCGATTAGCGCAAGCTAGACTCAGCCACTCCTTTTTTCATCAAAACGCTGCAGGCCTTAAGCGTCAATTTGACCTCACTATACAACAAGCCCATAATATCATTGCGGTGTGTCCTGATTGTCAAAGGCACTCTTTTCCTTCTATAGCAGAAGGAGTCAACCCCAGAGGGCTACAGAGCCTTCAACTCTGGCAAACAGATGTCACTCATTTTGCTGAATTTGGTCGTTTAAAGTTTGTTCATTGCTCTATTGATACATTTTCGGGAATGTTATTTGCCTCCTGTCATATAGGAGAAAAAGCACGTGATGTGCAAAAGCATCTAATGCGCGCTTTTGCTACTTTAGGGGTACCCTCTCAAATTAAAACTGACAATGGCCCCGCATATGTATCTAAAACCTTAACAACCTTTTTTACCTCTTGGGGTATATCACACATTACAGGTATCCCTCATTCTCCTACGGGACAAGCTTTAATAGAACGTTCCCATCAAACCTTAAAACGCCTGTTATTAAAACAAAAAGGGGGAATAGGAGCCGCTACGCCAGAGGAGCGAATACAGAAAGCCTTGTATGTTTTTAACTTTTTGAATTGTTCCCTATTAGACAGCAATCCTCCAGTAGTTCGCCATTTTAGCACAAACACTCTTTTTGAACCCAAGATTAAGCCGCCAGTATTGATCCGGGACCCCGAAACAGGTAAGATAATGGGACCCTATCCCCTTGTTACATGGGGAAGAGGCTATGCTTGTGTTTCCACAGAAAGAGGCCCCCGCTGGATCCCAGCTAAAAATGTGAGACCTTTTCGAGAGACACTACAGCAGCCTCCTGAAGACATTCCTGGTCCTGATCCTGCGACTGATATAGAAGACACTACCGATCAATAATTAAATGAACTCTGTTCCAGAGGTTAACGAATGGGAGCTTAAATGTCTCCAATGTGAAAAATGTAATCCGTGGATTTGTAGAATTTGTGCTAATTGTGGAAAATCACAGTGAACAATTGAGTGGAATACAGTTCAAGTGTTATTGATAACAGGTAGAGAGACAGAATATTCTCCCCGGTATGATTATTATTCTGACGATTGGGGAAAAAACTGTAGCACAAAGGTCTGGGGACATTTGATATTCTAAGATTGAATATGCCAAAGACATTCAAATGAGTTTCTGTTCTTTTAATGATTTGTGCATTATCAATAACTGCTTCAATGAACAAGATTTTCCTTGTGCAGCAAGGAGCGGACCAAGATCAGAAAGAAATTACGAAAACCCCCAGTACGGAGCTGTTAGTGAAATAAGATGTCCTCGAGTTGGCCCTTCGCCGACCTTGGGAGGGTCAGTTAATTAAAACAAAAAGGGGGAGATGTGGGTTGTCTGAATTTAGAGTTGATGAGTTAGTTTTCTGTATTTGGAGTTAATAGGCTAGTTTGCTGTGTGAATAAAGTTAAGTGTTGCGGTAGTTGTGAGGCGACTTGGAGGCGGGGAGCTTGTGGTCGGTGGGGGTGCCCACGCCCTGGAGCGGGGGGGCGACTTGTGACTGCGAGATAACGATCTTGTTACCATGCGAACACTGCCTGACCAACATTCCCGCCTTAGCTAGTTAGTCTGTTAAAGTGATTAGCCAATCAACACAAAACACGTATGCCTTAAACTATATAAATGTATGTTTGCCAAGCAATAAAGCGGACACCTTGCTTGCATCAAGCTGCGTCCCCGTCTCTCAATCGCGGCAACTGTCCAATAGGGTTTGTGACACACACACACTGTCCAATGGGGTTTGTGAGACACACACTTTCCAATGGGGTTTATGACACATACGTTCTGTCCAATGGGGTTTCTGACAGACACACTGTCCAAAGGGGTTTGTGACACACACGATGTCCAAATGGGTTTGTGACACGCACACTGTCCATGGGTGTTTGTGACACACACGCTGTCCGGTGGGGTTTGTAACACACATGCTGTCCAATGGGGTTTGTGACACAGACGCTTTCCAATGGGGATTGTGACATATACACTGTCCAATAGGGTTCGTGACACACACAATCTATCCAATGGGGTTTGTGACACGCACACTTTCTAATGGGCTTTGTGACACACACACGCTATCCAATGGGGTTTGTGACACACACACTTTCCAAAGGGGTTTGTGACACACACACTTTCAAATGGGGTTTGTGACACGCACACTTTCAAATGGGGTTTGTGACACGCCCACTTTCTAATGGGGTTTGTGACACACACACGGAATCCAATGGGTTTTTTGACACGCATACTGTTTAATGGGTTTTGTGACACACACACGCTATCCAATGGGGTTTGTAGAAACACACACTTTCCAATGGTGTTTGTGACACACACTCTGTCCCATTGGTTTCTGAAACACTCGCTGAACAATGGGTTTTGTTACACACACACTGTCCAATGGTGTTTGTGACACGCATGCTACCCTATGGGTTCTGTGACACACACACTGACCATGAGGGTTTGTGACACACACACGCTATGCAATGGGGTTCGTGACACACACTCTGTCCCATGGCGTTTGTGCACACACTGTCCAAAGGGGTTTGTGACACACACGATGTCCAAAGGGGTTTCTGACACGCACACTCTCCATGGGTGTTTGTGACACACACGCTATCCAGTGGGGTTTCTGACACACACACTGTCCAAAAGGGTTTGTGACACACACACGCTATCCGATGGTGTTTGTGACACATACACTTTCCAATGGGGATTGTGACAAACATACGCTGACTAATGGTGTTTGTGACACATACACTTTCCAATGGGGATTGTGACACGCACACTTTCTAATGGGGTTTGTGACACACACACACTGTCCAATGGGGATTGTGACATACACACTGTCCAATAGGGTTTGTGACACGCACATTCTATCCAAAGGGGTTTGTGACACGCCCACTTTGTAAAGGGATTTGTGATACACACACGCTATCCAAATTGGTTTGTGACACACACACTTTCCAATGGCGCTTGTGACACACACGCTGTCCAATGGGATTTGTGACACACACGCTGTCCAGTGGGTTTTGTGACACACACACTCTGTCCAATGGGCTAGTGACACACGCTATCCAATGCGGTTTGTGACACGCACACTGTCCATGGGTGTTTCTGACACACACGCTGTCCAATGGGGTTTGTGACACAGACGCTGTCCAATGGGGATTGTGACACACAAGCTGTCCAATGGGTTTTGTGACACACACACTGTCCAATAGGGTTTGTAACACACACGCTATCCAATGGGGTTTGTGAGACACACACTTTCTAATGGGGTTTGTGACACAGACGCTGTCCAATGGGGATTGTGACACACACACTGTCCAATGGGGTTTGTGACACACACACTTTTCAATGGGGTTTGTGACACACACACTGTCCAATAGGGTTTGTGACACACACACGCTATCCAATGGGGTTTGTGACACGCACACTTTCCAATGGGGTTTGTGACACACACACGGTGTCCCATGGTGTTTGTGACACACACGCTGATCAATGGGGTTTGTTACACACACAGTGTCCAATGTGGCTTGTGACACACATGCTGACCAATGGGGTGTGTCACACACACACTCTGTCCAATGTGTCTTGTGACACATACGCTGTCTCATAGGCTTTGTGACACACACACGCTGTCCAATGGGGTTTGTGACACACACACTGTCCAATGGGGTTTATGACACAGACGCTGTCCAATGGGGATTGTGACACACACACTGTCCAATGGGGTTTGTGACACACAGACTCTGTCCAATGGGTCTTGTGAACACACACGCTGTCCAATGCCTTTTGTGACACACACACTGTCCAATAGGGTTTGTGACAGACACACTCTGTAAAATGGGCTTGTGACACACACGCTGTCCAATGGTGTTTGTGACACACACTGTGTCCAATGGTAATTGTGACACACACACGCTGTCCAGTGGGTTTTATGACACACAGACTGTCCAATTGGGTTTTGACACACACGCTGTCCAATGGGGTTTATGACACACAATCTGTCCAATGGGTCTTGTGACACACACGCTGTTCAATGGGGTTCGTGACACACATACTGTTCAATGGGGTTTGTGACACACACACTGTCCAATAGGGTTTATGATACACACTCTGTCCCATGTGGTTTGTCACACACACACTGTCCAATGGGGATTACGACACACACACTCTGGACAATGGGATTTGTGACACACACACTGTCCATGGGTGTTTGTGAAACACACGCTGTCCAGTGGCGTTTGTGACACACACACTATCCAATGGGCTTTGTGACACACACGACGTCAAATGGGGTTTGTGACACGCACACTGTCCATGGGTGTTTGTGACACACACGCTGTCCAGGGGTGTTTGTGACACACACTCTATCCAATGGGGATTGAGACACACACGCTGTCCAATGGGCTTTGTGACACACACACTCTGTCCAATGGGTCTTGTGAAAAACAATCTGTCCATTGGGATTGTGAACACACATGTTATACAATGGGATTTGTGACAAATACACTGTCCATAGGGGTTTGTGACACACACGCAATCCGATGGGGATTGTGACACTTACACTGTCCATGGGTGTTTGTGACACACACACTGTCCAATTGGGATTTGACACACACGCTGTACAATGGGGATTGTGACACACACACGCTGTCCAATGGGGTTTATGACACACAATCTGTCCAATGGGGTTTGTGACACACACGCTGTCCAATGGGGATTGTGACACACACACGTTGTCCAGTGGGTTTTGTGACACACATACTGTCCAATTGGGTTTTGCCACACACGCTGTCCACTGGGGTTTGTGACACACGCACTGTCCAATTGGGTTTTGAAACACACGCTGTCCAATGGGTTTTGTGTCATACACACTGACCAATGTTGTTTCTGACACACGCACTGTCCAATGGGGTTTGTGACACACACACTCTCCAAAGGGGTCTGTGACACACACGCTGTCCAATGGGTATTGTGACACACACACTGTCTAATGGGGTTTGTCACACATTCACTCTGTCCAATGGGGCTTGTGACACACACACTGTCCAATCGGGTTTGTGACAGACATGCTGTCCACATGGGTTTTGTGACACACACACTGTCCAATGGTGTTTCTGACACACACGCTGTCCAGTGGGATTTATGACACACAATCTGTCCAATGGGGTCTGTGACACACACGCTATCCAATGGAGTTTGTGACACATACACTTTCCAGTGGGGTTTGTGACACCACCCTCTGTCCAATGGTGCTTGTGACACACACGCTGTTCAATGGGGTTCGTAACACACACGCTGTCCAGTGGCTTTTGTGACACACACACTCTGTCCAATGGGCTTGTGACACACACACATTGTCTAATACTGTTTGTGACACACACTCTATCCCATGGTGTTTGTAAAACACACGCTGTCCAATGGGGCTTGTGACACACACACGCTGTCCAATGGGGTTTGTGACACGCACACTGTCCAAAGGGGTTTGTGATACACGCGCTGCCTAATGGGTATTGTGACACACACACGCTGTCCAATGGGGTTTGTGACACACAATCTGTCCAATGGGGTTTGTTACACACACACTCTATCCAATGGGTCTTGAGACAAACACGCTGTCCAATGGTGTTTGTGACACACACGCTGTCCAATGGGCTTGTGACACACAAACGCTGTCCAACAGTGTTTATGACACACACTCTGTCCCATGGTGTTTGTGACACACACGCTCTCTAATGGGGATTGTGACACACACACGCTGTCCAATGAGGTTTGTAACACACAGACTGTCCAAAGGGGTTTGCGACACACATACTATCCAAAGGGGTTTGTGACACTCACACTGTCTATTGTTCTTTGTGACACACACGCTGTCCAGTGGGTTTTGTGACACACACACAGTCCAATGGGGTTTTGACACACACGCTGTCCCCTGGGGATTGTGACACACACACTGTACAATTGGTATTTTTACACACACACGCTGTCCAATGGGGTTTGTGACACATACACTTTCCAATGGGTTTTGTCACACAGAGACTCTGTACAATGGTGCTTGTGACAGACACGCTGTCCAATGGGGTTTGTGACACACGCACTGTCCAGTGGGTTTTGTGACACACACACTCTGTCCAATGGGCTTGTGACAGAAACACGCTATCCAATGGGGTTTGAGACACAAACTCTGTCCAATGAGTTTTGTGACAAACACACTGTCCAACAGGTATTGTGACACTCACACTGTCTATTGTTGCTTGTGACACACACGCTGTCCAATGGGGTTTTGACACACACGCTGTCCCCTGGGGATTGTGACACAAACGCTGTCCAATTTGGGTTTGTGACACACACACTGTCCAGTGGTGTTTCTGACACACACGCTGTCCAATGGCGTTTAAGACACACAGTCTGTCCAATGGGTTTCGTGACACACACGCTGTTCAACGGGTTTGTGACACACACACTGTCCAAAGGGGTTTCTGACACACACGCTGTCTAATTGGAATTGAGAAACAGAACGCTGTCCAATGGGGTTTGTGACACACACGCTGTCCAGTGGGTTTTGTGACACACACACTCTGTCCCAATGGGCTTGTGACACACACGCTTTTCAAAGGTGTTTGTGACACTCACACTGTCCAATGGAGATTGTGACACACATGCTGTCCAATGAGGTTTGTGACACACACACTGTCCAATAGGGTTTGTGACACACACACGCTATCCAATGGGGTTTGTGACACACACACTTTCTAATGGGGTTTATGACACAAACAATATCCAATGGGGTTTGTGACACTCACAATCTGTCCCATGGTGTTTGTGACACACACACTGTCCAATAGGATTCTGATACGCACATGCTGTCCAATGGGGTTTGTGACACACACGCTGTTCAATGGGGTTTGTGACACACACACTTTGTACAATGGTGCTTCTGACAGACACGCTGTTCAATGGTGTTTGTGACACACACGCTGTCCAGTGGGTTTTGTGACACACACACTCTGTCTAATGGGCTTGTGACACACACGCTGTCCAATGGCGTTTGTGACACACACACTCTGTCCAATGGGCTTGTGACACACACGCTGTCCTATGGTGTTTGTGACACACACACTGTAAAACTGGGATTGTGACACACACACGCTATCCAATGGGGCATTTGACACACACGCTGTCCAATGCGGTTTGTGACACACACGCTGTCCAGGGGGTTTTGTGACACACACACTGTCCAAAGGGGTTGGTGACACACACACTGTCCAATGGGGTTTGTGACACACACGCTGTCCAATGGAGATGGTGACACACACACTGTCCAATTGGGTTTGTGACACACACGCTGTCCAATGGGGATTGTGACACACAGGCTGTCCAATGGGGTTTTTGACACATACACTCTGTCCAATGGGGCTTGTGGCACACACGCTGTTCAATGGGGTTCGTGACACACACGCTGTCCAGTGGGTTTTGTGACACACACACTCTTTCCAAAGGACTTGTGACACATACACGCTGTCCAATAGTGTTCGTGACACACACTCTGTCCCAAGTGGTTTTTGACACACAAATTGTCCAATGGGGATTGCTACACACACACGCTGTCCAATGGGGTTTGTGACACACAATCTGTCCAATGGGGCCTGTGACACACACGCTGTCCAATGGGGAATGTGACACACAAGCTATCCAATGGGGTTTGTGTCACACAAACTCTGTCCAATGGGGTTCGTGACACACACACTGTCCAATAGGGTTTGTGACACAGTCACGCTGTCCAATGGGGTTTGTGACACACACACTGTCCAAAGGGGTTTCTGACACACACGCTGTCTAATTGGAATTGAGAAACACAAACGCTGTCCAATGGGGTTTGTGACACACAAGCTGTGTTATGGGGATTGTGACACACACACGCTGTTCAATGGGGTTTGTGACACACACGCTGTCCAATGGTGCTTGTGACACACACGCTGTCCAATGGTGTTTGTTACACACACGCTGTCCAGTGGGTTTTGTGACACACACACTCTGTCCAATGGGCTTGTGACACACACGCTTTTCAAAGGTGTTTGTGACACTCACACTGTCCAATGGAGATTGTGACACACACACGCTGTCCAATGAGGTTTGTGGCACACACACTCTGTCCAATGGTTCTTGTGACACACACACTGTCCATTGGGGTTCATGACACACACTCTGTCCAATGGCCTTGTGACACACACACTCTGACCAATAGTGTTTGTGACACACATTCTGTCAAATGGTGTTTCTAAAACACAGATTGTCCATTGGGGATTGTGACACAAACACGCTGTCCAACGGGGTTTGTGACACACACACTGTCCAAAGGGGTTTCTGACACACACGCTGTCAAATGGGAATTGTGAAACACAAATGATGTCCAATGGGGTTTGTGACACACATGCTGTCTAATGGGGATTGTGACACACACACGCTGTCCAACGGGGTTTGTGACACACACGTTGTCCAATGGGGATTGTGACACACACACTGTCAAATCGGCTTTGTGACACACACACTCGGTTCAATGGGGTTTATGACACACAATCTGTCCAATGGGTTTTGTGACACACACACTGTCCAAAGGGGTTTCTGACACACACACTGTCCAATGGGGTTTGTGACACACACGGTTTCCAATGGGGGTTTGTGACAAACAAACTGTCCATGGGTGTTTGTTACACACACGCTCTCCAGTGTGTTTTTTGACACACACACTGTCCAGTTGGGTTTTGACACACACGCTGACCAATGGGGATTGTGACACACACACGCTGTCCAATGGTGTTTATGACACACAATCTGTCCAATGGGTTTTGTGACTCACACGCTCTCCAATGGGGATTGTGACACACACACGCTGTCCAAAGGTGTTTGTGACACACACGCTGTCCAATTGGGTTTGTGACACAGACGCTGTCCAATGGGGATTGTGACATACACACTGTCCAATAGGGTTTATGACACAAACATGCTAACCAATGGGGTTTGTGACAAACACACTGTCCAATGGGGCTTGTGACACACACGCTGTCCAATGGGGATTGTGACACACACGCTGTCCAGTGGGTTTTGTGACACACGCGCTGTCCAATGGGGTTCGTCACACACACGCTGTCCAAAGGGGATTGTGACACACACGCTGTCCAATGAGGCTTGTGACACACACACTGTATAATAGGGTTTGTGACACACACACACTGTCCAATGGGGATTGTGAAACACACACGCTGTCCAATGGGGTTTATGACACACACACTGTCCAATGGGGCTTGTGACTACACAGACGCTGTCCAATGGGGTTTATGACACACACGCTGTCCAGTGGGGTTTGTGACACACACACTGTCCAATGGGGATTGTGACACACACACGCTGTCCAATGGGGTTTGTGACACAGACGCTGTCCAATGGGGATTGTGACCTACACACTGTCCAGTAGGGTTTCTGACACACACACGCTATCAAATGGGGTTTGTGACACACACACTATCCAATGGGTTTGGTGACACACACACTGTCCAATGTTGATTGTAACACACACGCTGTCCAATGGTGTTGTGACGCACACACTTTCCAATGGGGTTTGTGACACGCACACTTTCTAATGGTGTTTGTGACACACACGCTGTCCAATGGGGCTTGTAACACACACACTGTCCAATCGTGTTTGTGACACACACGCTGTCCATAGGGTTCGTGACACACACTCTGTCCCTTGGGGTTTGTGACACACACACTGTCCGATGGGGATTGTGACAGACACACGCTGTCCCATGGGGTTTGTGACACACACGCTGTCCAAATGGGTTTGTTACACACACACTGTCCAATAGTGTTTGTGACACACACAGTGTCCACGGGGGTTTGTGACACACACGCTGTCCAATGGGGATTGTGACACAGACGCTGTCCAATGGGTATTGTGACATACACGCTATCCAATGGGGTTTGTGACACACACGCTGTCTGGTGGGTTTTGTCACACACACACTGTCCAATAGGGTTTGTGCCACACACACGCTATCCAATGGGGTTTGTGACACGCACACTGTCCATGGGTGTTTTTGACACACACACTGTCCACTGGGGTTTGTGACACACACACTGTCCATAAGGATTTGTGACACACATGATGTACAATGGGTTTAGTGACACGCACACTGTCCATGGGTGTTTGTGACACACACGCCATCCAGTGGGGTTTGTGACACACACACTCTGTACAATGGGTCTTGTTAATAATTCGCTGTGCAATGGTGTTTGTGACACACACACTGTCCAATGGGGATTGTGACACACACAAGCTGTCCAATGGGGTTTGTGACACTCACACTGTTCAGGGGGATTTGTGACACACACATTGTCCAATGGCGTTCGTGACACACACAGTGTCCACGGGCGTTTCTGACACACACGCTATCCAATGTGTTTTGTGACACACACACACAGTGTCCAATGGGGATTGTGAACCACACACGCTGTCCAATGTTGTTTGTGACTCACACGCTGTCCAATGGGTTTTGTGACAGAGACGCTGTCCAATGGGGATTGTGACCTACACCCTATCCAATAGGTTTTGTGACACACACATGCTATCCAAAGGTGTTTGTGACACAAACTTTCCAATGGGTTTTGTGTCACACACACTGACGAGGAGGTTTTGTGACACACACACTCTATCCAATGGTGATTGTGACACAGACACTTTCCAATGGATTTTGTGACACACACACTGTCCAATGGGGATTGTGAGACACACACGCTGTCCAATGGGGTTTGTGACACACACACTGTCCAAAGGGGTTTGTGACACACACGAATTCCAATGGGGTTTGTGACAGGCACACTGTCCATGGGTGTTTGTGACACACACGCTGTCCAATGGGGTTTGCGACACACACACTGTCCAATGTTGTTTGTGACACACACAGTGTCCACGGCGGTTGGTGACACAAACTCTGTCCAATTGTGTTTGTGACACACACACTGTCCAAAGGGTATTGTGACACACACACGCTGTCCAATGAGGATTGTGTCACACACGCTGTCCAATGGGGTTTGTGACACATACACTCTGTCCAATGGAGATCATGAAACACACACACTATCCAATGGGGTTTATGACACACACACTGTCCAGTAGGGTTTGTGACACACACACACGCAGTCCAATGGTGTTTGTGACACACACCTGTCCAATGGGATTCGTGACACACACGCTGTCCAATGGGGTTTGTGACACACACAGTGTCCAATAGGGTTTGTGACATCACACACGCTACCAATGGGGTTTGTGACACACACTCTTTCTAATGGGGTTTGTGACACACACGCTGTCCAATGGTGTTTGTGACACACACGCTGTCCAATCGGGTTTGTGACACACACGCTGTCCAATGGGGCTTGTGAAACACACACTGTCCAATCGGGTTTGTGACACACACACTGTCCAAAGGGGTTTCTGACATGCACACTTTCCATGGGTGTTTGTGACACACACACTGTCCAATGGGGTTTGCTACACACACAGTGTCCACGGTGGTTGGTGACACAAACTCTGTCCAATGGGGTTTGTGACGCACACGCTGTCCAATGGGTCTTGTGAAAAACACGCTGTCCAATCGAGTTTGTGAACACACACGCTGTCCAGTGGGTTTCGTGACACACACGCACTCTGTCCAATAGGATTGTGACACACACGCTGTCCAATGGGGTTTGTGACACACGCACGCTATCCCATGGGGTTTATGACACACACGCTGCCCAATGGGGATTGTGACACTACACACGCTGTCCAATGGTTGTTTGTGACACACACGCTGTCCAATGGGGTTTGTGACACAGACGCTGTCTAATGGGGATTGTGAAATACACACTGTCCAATAGGGTTTGTGACACAAACATGCTATCCAATGGGGTTTGTGACAATCATACTTTCTAATGGGGTTTTAGACACACACACGCTATCCAAGGGGTTTGTGACACACACTATCCTATGGGGTTTGTGACACCCAGTCGCTGTCCCATGGGGTTTGAGACACACACGCTGACCAATTGGGTTTGTTACACACACGCTGTCCAATGGTGTGTGTGACACGCGTGCTGTCCAATGGGTTTTGTGACACACACACTTTACCAGGAGGGTTTGTGACACACACACACTATTCAAAGGGTTTTGTAACGCATACACGTTCCAATAGGGTTCGTGACACACACGATGTCCAATGGGGTTTGTGACACGCACACTGTCCATGGGTGTTTGTGGCACACACGCTGTCACGTGGGGTTTGTGAAACACACACTGTCCAAATGGGTTTATGAAACACATGATGTCCAATGGGTATTGTTAAAAACAAACTCTGTCCAATGGGGTTTGTGACACACACACTTTCCAGTGGGGTATGTGACGCACACACACTGTCCCATTGGGTTTGTGACACACACGGTGACCAACTGGGTTTGTTAAACACACACTGTCCAATGGTGTTTGTGACACGCATGCTGTCCAGTGGGTTTTGTGACACAGACACTGACCAGGAGGGTTTGTGACACACACACGCTATCCAATGGTGTTTGTGACACATACACTTTCCTATGGGGTTTGTGACACACACACTCTGTCCAATGGCGCTTGTGACACACACGCTGCCCAATGGGGTTCGTGGCACACACTCTGTCCCATTGGGTTTGTGACACACACACAGTCCAATGGGGATTGTGACACACACACGCTGTCCAATGGTGTTTGTGACACGCACACTGTCCATGGGTGTTTATGAAACACACGCTGTCACGTGGGGTTTGTGAAACACACACTGTCCAAATGGGTTTATGACACACATGATGTCCAATGGGTATTGTTAAAAACAAACTCTGTCCAATGGGGTTTGTGACACACACACTTTCCAGTGGGGTATGTGACGCACACACACTGTCCCATTGGGTTTGTGACACACACGGTGACCAACTGGGTTTGTTAAACACACACTGTCCAATGGTGTTTGTGACACGCATGCTGTCCAATGGGTTTTGTGACACAGACACTGACCAGGAGGGTTTGTGACACACACACGCTATCCAATGGGGTTTGTGACACATACACTTTCCTATGGGGTTTGTGACACACACACTCTGTCCAATGGCGCTTGTGACACACACGCTGCCCAATGGGGTTCGTGGCACACACTCTGTCCCATTGGGTTTGTGACACACACACAGTCCAATGGTGATTGTGACACACACACTCTGTCCAATGATGTTTGTGACACGCACACTGTCCATGGGTGTTTATGAAACACACGCTGCCCAGTGGAGTTTGTGACACACACACTGTCCAAAAGGGTTTGTGACACACACGATGTCCAGTTGGGTTTTGACACGCACACTGTCCATGAGTGTTTGTGACACACACGCTGTCCAGTGGGGTTTGTGACACACACACTGCCCAATGGCGTTCGTGACACACACATTGTCCACGGGGGTTTGTGACACACACGCTGTCCAATGGGTATTGTTAAACACAAACTCTGTCCAATATGGTTTGTGACACACAAACTGTTCAATGGGGTTTCTGATACACACACTGTCAAATGGGTATTGTTAAACACAAACTCTGTCCAATGGGGTTTGTGACCCACACGGTGTCCAATGGGGATTGTGACACACACGCTGTCCAATGGGGTTTGTGACAGACACACTCTGTCCAATAGGTCTTGTGACACACGAGCTGTCCAATGGGGTTTGTGAAACAGACGCTGTCCAATGAGGTTTGTGACAGACACACTTTCCAATGGGTTTTGTGACACGCACAATTTCTAATGGGGTTTGAGACACACACACGCTATCCAGTGGGGATTGTGACACACACGCTGTCCAATTATATTTGTGACACACACACGCTGTCCCATGGGGTTTGTGACACATACGCTGACCAGGAGGGTTTGTGACACACACACGCTATCCAATGGGGTTTGTGACACCTACACTTTCCAATGGGGTTTGTGACATACACACTCTGCCCAATGGCGCTTGTGACACAAACACTGTCCAATGGAGTTCGTGAGACACACTCAGTCCCATGGGGTTTGTGACACACACACTGTCCAATGGGGATTGTGACACACACACAATATCCAATGGGTTTTGTGACACATACACTTTCCAATGGGGTTTGTGACACACATGCTGTCCAATGTGTTTTATGACACACACACTGTCTAATAGGGTTTGTGACACACAAACTGTCCAATGGGGTTCGTGAGACACACTCAGTCCCATGGGGTTTGTGACACACACACTGTCCAATGGGGATTGTGACACACACACAGTATCCAATGGGTTTTGTGACACATACACTTTCCAATGGGGTTTGTGACACACACGCTGTCCAATGTGTTTTGTGACACACACACTGTCTAATAGGGTTTGTGACACACACACGCTATCCAATGGGGTTTATGACACATACACTTTCCAAAGGGGTTTTTGACACACACAGTCTGTCCAATGGTGCTTTTGACACACACACTGTCCAAAGGGGTTTCTGACACAAACGATGTCCAATTAGGTTCCTGACAACCATACTGTCCATGAGTGTTTGTGAAACACACATTCTCCAATGGGGACTGTGACACACACATGCTGCCCAATGGTGTTTGTGACACACACGCTGTCCAATGGGGTTTGTTACACACACACTCTGTCCAAAGGGGTTTGTGAGACACACGCTGTCCAATGGGGTTTGTGACACAGACGCTCTCCAATGGGGATTGTGACCTACACACTGTCCAACAGGGTTTGTGACACACACACTCTGTCCAATGATTCTTTTGACACACACACTGTCCAAAGGGGTTTGTGACACACAAGTTGTCCAATGGTGTTTGTGACACATACACACTGTACAATTGGGATTGTCACACACACGCTGTCCAATGGGCTTTGTGAAACACACACTGTCCAAAGGGGTATTGACACACACACTGTCAAATGGGTTTTGTTACACACACACTCTCTCCAATGGGTCTTGTGACACACACTCTGTCCAATGGGGTTCGTTGAATACATGCTTTAGAGTGGGGTTTGTGACACACACACTGTTAAATAGGGTTTGTGACACACACACGCTATCCAATGGGGTTTGTGACGCACACACTTTCAAATGGGGTTTGTGACACACAGGCTATCCAGTGGGTTTTGTGACACACACACGCTGTCCAATGGGGTTTGTGACACACACACGCAGTCCAATGGGGTTTGTGACACACAAACTGTCCAAAGGAGTTTGTGATACACACGATGTCCAATGGGGTTTGTGACAGGCACACTGTCCAGTGGGGTTTGTGAGACACACACTGTCCAAAAGGGTTTGTGACACACACACTCTGTCCAATGGGGTTTCTGACACACACTCTGTGCAATGGGGATTGTGACACACACGCTGTCCTATGGGGATTGTCACACACACGCTGTCCAGAGCGTTTTGTGACACGCACACTGTCCAATGTGTTTGAGACACATACAGTGTCTGCAAAGTTTTGTGACACACACGCTGTCCAATGGTGTTTGTGACACACACACGCTGTTGAATGGTGTTTGTGACACACAGGCTGTCCAATGGGGCTTGTGACACACATGCTGTCCAATGGGGTTTGTGAAACACACACGGTCCAAAAGGGTTTGTTACACACAAACACTGTACAAGTGGGATTGTGACACACACGATGTCCAAAGGGGTTTGTGACAAACACGATGTCCAATAGGGTTTGTGACACACACGATGTCCAAAGGGGTTTGTGACACACACGATGTCCAATAGGGTTCGTGACACATACACACTGTACAATTGGGATTGTGACACACACACAGTCCAATGGGCTTTGTGAAACACACACTGTCCAAAGGGGTTTGTGACACACACGATGACCAATGGGTTATGTGACAAGCACACTGTCCAGTGGGGTTTGTGAAACACACACTGTGCAATAGGGTTTGTGACACACACACTGTCTAGTGGGGATTGTGACACACACACGCTGTAAAATGATGTTTGTGATACACACGATGTCCAATAGCGTTTGTGACAAACACTCTGTCTCATGTGGTTTGTGACACACACACTGTCCAATGGGGATTGTGACACACACACGCTGTCCACTGGGGTTTGTGACACACACTATGTCCAATGGGGTTTGTTACACGCACGCGGTACATGGGTTTGTGTGACACACACGCTGCCCAATGGGGTTTGTGACACAGACGCTGTCCAGTGGGGCTTGTGATAAAAATGCTGTCCAGTGGGTTTAGTGACACACACACTGTCCAATAGGGTTTGTGACACACACATGCTATTCAATGAGGTTCGTGACACATACACTTTCCAATGGTGTTTGTGACACAAACACTCTGTCCAATTGTGCTTGTGACACACAAGTTTTCAAATGGGGTTCATGACACACACACTGTCCAATGGGGTTTGTCACACACACTCTGTCCAATGGGGTTTGTGACACACACACGCTATCTAATGGGGTTTATGGCACATACACTTTCCAATGGGGTTTGTGACACATACACTCTGTCCAATGGTGCTTGTGACACACACGCTGTCCAATGGGATTTGTGACGCACACGCTGTGCAGTGTGTTTTGTGACGCACACACACTGTCCAATGGTCTTGTGACACACTTTCTGTCCAATGGGTATTGTGACAGACACACTGTCCAATGGGGTTTGTCACACAAACTATTTCCAATGGGGTTTGTGACAGACACACTGTACAATGGGGTTTGTGACACACACACTGTCCAATGTGTTTTGTGACACACACACTCTGTCCAATGGTGCTTGTGTCAAACTTGCTGACCAATGGGGTTTGGGACACATACACTGTCCAATGGGGTTTGTCACAGACACGCTGTCCAATGGGGTTTTTCACACACACTCTGCCCAGTGGGGTTTGTGACACACACGCTGTCCAATGGGGTTTGTCACACACACTCTGCCCAGTGGGGTTTGTGACACACACGCTGTCCAATGGGGTTTGTGACACAAACTCTCTCGAAACGGGTTTGTGACACACACACTGTCAAATGGGTATTGTGAGACACACACGCTGTCCGATGGGGTTTGTGACACACACGCTGTCTAATGGGGATTGTGACACACACACTCTGTACAATGGGGTTTGTGACACTCATACTTTCTAATGGGGTTTGTGACACACATACACTCTATCAAATGGGGTTTGTCACAGATACAGTCTCTCCAATGGGGCTTGTGACACACACGCTGTCCAGTGGGTTTTGTGATACACACGCTGTCCAATAGGGTTTGTGACACACACACGCTATCCAATGGGGTTTGTGACACATACACTTTCCAATGGGGTTTGTGACACCACACTCTGTCCGATGGTGCTTGTGACACACACACGCTATCCAATGGGGTTTGTGAGACGGATACTTTCTAATGGGATTTGTGACACACACACTCTATCCAATGGGGTTTGTGACACACACACTCTGTCCAATGGGGATTGTGACACACACACGCTGTCCAATGGGTTTTGTGACACACACACTGTCCAATGGGGATTGTGACACACACATGCTGTACAATGTGCTTTGTGACACACACACTGTCTAAAGGGGTTTTTGACATACACGCTGTCCAACGGGGTTTGTGACACACACACTCTGTTCAAAGGGCTTGTGGCAAACACGCTGTGCAATGGGGTTTGTGTCACACACACGCTATCTAATGCGGTTTGTGACACATACACTTTCCAATGGGGCTTTGTAACACACGCTGTCCAATGGTGTTTGTGACACGAACACTGTCCAAAGGTTTTTGTGACACACACACTGTGCAGTGGGTTTTGTGACACACACACTCTGTCCAATGGTGTCTGTGTCACACTCGCTGTCCAATGGGGTTTGTGACACATACACTGAAAAATGGGGTTTGTCACACACTCTCTGTCCAATGGGGTTTGTGACACACACTCTATCCAATGTGGTTTGACATACACACTCTGTCCAATGGGGTTTGTGGCACACACGCTTTCGAATGGGGATTATGACAAACAAGCTGTACAATGGGATTAGTGCCACACACACTCTGTCCAAAGGGCTTTTGAAAAACACGCTGTACAATGGGGTTTGTGACACACACACGCTCTGCCGTGCGGTTTGTGACACATACACTTTCCAATGGGGTTTGTGAACACACGCTCTGTCCAATGGAGATTGTGACAGACACGCTGTCCAATGGGGTTTGTGACACAAACTCCGTCCAATGGGGTTTGTGACACACACGCTGTCCAGTGGGTTTTGTGACACACACACTCCCCAATAGTCTTTGAGACACACAGAGTCTATCCAACGGGGTTTGTGACACACACACTCTGTCCAATAGGCTTGTGACACACACACTGTCCAATGGGGATTGTGACACACACACGCTGTCCAATGGGGTTTGTGAAACACACAGTGTCCAATGGGGTTTGTGACACACACACTGACCAGGAGGTTTGTGACACACACACGCTGTCCAAAGAGGTTTATTACACACATGCTGTCCAATGGGATTTGTGACATACACGCTGTCCAGTGGGTTTTGTGACTACACACACTCTCCAATTGGCTTTGTGACACACACACATGCTATCCAATGGGGTTTGTGACACATACACTTTCCAATGGTGCTTGTGACACACACGCTGTCCAATGGGGTTCGTGACACACATGCTGTCGAGTGGGTTTTGTGACACACGCACTCTGTCCAATAGGCTTGTGACACACACGCTGTCCAATGGTGTTTGTGACACACACACTGTCCAATAGGGATTGTGACACACACACGCTGTCCTATGGGTTTTGTGACACACACTCTCTCCAATGGGGTTTATCACACACACTCTGTCCAATGGGGTTTGTGACAGACACACTGTACAATGGGGCTTGTGACACACACACTCTGTCCAAAGGGCTTGTGACAAACACGATGTACAATGGGGTTTGTGACACACACACGCTATGCAATGCAGTTTGTGACACGTACACTTTCCAGTGGGGCTTGTGACACACACGCTGTCCAATGGGGTTTGTGACAAGAACTCTGTCCAAAGGGGTTTGTGACAGACACACTGTACAATGGGGTTTGTGATACACACACTGTCCAATGGGATTTGTGACACACACACTCTGTCCAATGGGGTTTGTGACAGACACACTGTCCAATGGGGTTTGTCACACACACGCTGTCCAATGGGGTTTGTCACACACACTCTGCCCAGTGGGGTTTGTGTCACACACGCTGTCCAATGGGGTTTGTGACACAAACTCTCTCGAAACGGGTTTGTGACACACACATTGTCAAATGGGTATTGTGACACACACACGCTGTCCGATGGGGTTTGTGACACACACGCTGTCTAATGGGGATTGTGACACACACACTCTGTCCAATGGGGTTTGTGACACTCATACTTTCTAATGGGGTTTGTGACACACATACACTCTATCAAATGGGGTTTGTCACAGATACACTCTCTCCAATGGGGCTTGTGACACACACGCTCTCCAGTGGGTTTTGTGACACACACGCTGTCCAATAGGGTTTGTTACACACAGACGCTATCCAATGGGGTTTGTGACACCACACTCTGTCCGATGGTGCTTGCGACACACACACGCTATCCAATGGGGTTTGTGACACGGATACTTTCTAATGGGGTTTGTGACACACACACTCTATCCAATGGGGTTTGGGACACACACACTCTGTCCAATGGGGATTGTGACACACACACGCTGTCCAATGGGTTTCGTGACACACACACTGTTCAAAGGGGTTTGTGACACACACGCTGTCCAATGGGCTTTGTGACAATTACACTCTGTACAATGGGGCTTGTGACACACATGCTGTCCAATGGGGTGTGTGACACACATGCTATCCAGTTGGTTTTGTGACACACACACACTGTCCAATGGGGTTTGTGACACACACGCTATCCAATGGGGTTTGTGACACGCATATTTTCTAATGGGGTTTGTGACACACACACTGTCCAGAGGGGTTTGTGACACACACGCTGTCTAATGGGGTTTGTGACACACACACACTGTCCAATGGGGTTTGTGACACACACAATATCCAATGGGGTTTGTGAAACACACACTCTGTCCAATAGGGTTTGTGTCACACACACATGCTGTCCAATGGGCTTTGTGACACACATACACTGTCCAATTCGGTTTGTGACACACACACGCTATCCAATGAGGTTTGTGACACACACTCTGTCCCATGGGGTTTGCAACACACACACGCTGTCCAATGTGGTTTGTGACACACACTCTGTCCCATTGGGTTTGCAACACACACACACTGTCCAGTAGGGTTTGTGACACACACATGCCATCCAAAGGGGTTTGTGACACACATACTTTCTAATGGGGTTTTTGACACACACAGGCTATCCAATGGGTTTTGTGACACACACTTTCCAATCGGGTTTGTGACACACACACGCTGTCCAATGGTGTTTGTGGCACGCACACTGACCAGGAGGGTTCCTGACACACACACGCTGTCCAATTGGGTTTGTGACACAAACACTTTCAAATGGGGTTTGTGACACACACGCTGTCCAATGGGGTTTGTGACACACATGCTGTCCAATGGGGTTTGTGACACACACGCTGTCCAGTGGGGATTTTGACACACACGCTGTCCAATGAGGCTTGTGGCACACACACTGTCTAATCGGGTTTGTGACACACACGCTGTCCAATGGGGTTCGTGACACACACGCTGTCTATTGGGTTTTGTGACACACACACTCTGTCCAGTAGTGTTTGTGACAAACACACTGTCCAATGGGGTTTGTGACACACTACACTGTCCAAAGGGGTTTGTGACACACACGCTGTCTAATGGGGTTTGTGATACACACACACTGTCCAATGGGGATTGTGACACACACTCTGTCAAATGGGGTTTGTGACACACACATGCTATCCAATGAGGTTTGTGACACACATACTTTCTAATGGGGTTTTTGACACACACGCTGTCTAATGGGGATTGTGACACAACACTCTGTCCAACAGTGCTTGTGACACACACGCTGTCCAATGGGGTTCATTACACACACGCTGTCCAGTGGCTTTTGTGACACACACACTCTGTCCAATGGGGATTGTGACACACACACGCTGACCAATAGTGTTTGTGACACACACTCTGTCCCATGGGGTTTGTGACACACACACTGTCCAAAGGGGTTTGTGAAACACACGCTGTCTAATGGGGTTTGTGACACACACACGCTGTCCAATGGGGTTTGTGACACGCATACTTTCTAATGGGGTTTGTGACACACACACACTATCACATGGGGTTTCTGACACACACACACTGTCCAATGGGGTTTGTGACACACACTCTGTCCAATGGGGTTCGTGACACACACGCTGCCCAGTGGGTTTTGTGACACACACACTCTGTCCAATGGGCTTGTGACACACACACGCTGACCAATGGGGTTTGTGACACGCATACTTTCTAATGGGGTTTGTGACACACACATGCTGTCCAATGGGGATTGTGACACACACACGCTGTCCAATGGGGTTTATTACACACACGCTGTCCAATTGGGTTTGTGACACGTACTCTGTCCCATGGGGTTTGCGACACACACACGCTGTCCAATGGGGTTCGTGACACACACTCTGTAGCATGGGGATTCACAGAATCACAGAATCACAGAATCGACTGGGTTGGAAAAGACCTCAGAGATCATCGAGTCCAACCCTTGGCCCAACTCTAGTCCATTTACTAGATCATGGCACTAAGTGCCATGTCCAACCTCAGTTTAAAAACCTCCAGGGACGGCGAGTCCACTACCTCCCTGGGCAGGCCATTCCAATGCCTGACCACTCTCTCTGTAAAGAATTTCTTTCTAATATCCAGCCTAAATTTCCCCTGGTAGAGTTTAAGCCCATGCCCCCTTGTCCTGTTGCTAACTGCCTGGGAGAAGAGACCAATCCCCACCTGGCTATAACTTCCCTTCAGGTAGTTATAGAGAGTGATGAGGTCACCTCTAAGCCTCCTCTTCTCTAGACTAAACAACCCCAGCTCCCTCAGCCTCTCCTCATAGGTTTTATGTTCGAGTCCTTTCACCAGTCGTGTTGCTCTTCTCTGGACCCGCTCCAGCACTTCAATGTCTTTCCTGAACTGAGGGGCCCAGAACTGAACACAATACCCCAGGTGTGGCCTCACCAATGCAGAGTACAGGGGAAGGATCACTTCCCTTGTCCTCCTGACCACGCTATTTTTGATACAGGACAGGATACCATTGGCCTTCTTGGCCACCTGGGCACACTGATGGCTCATGTTGAGCTTCCTATCAATTAGTACTCCCAGGTCCCTTTCTGTCTGACTGCTCTCCAGCCACTCTGCGCCCAGCCTGTAGCGCTGCAGGGGGTTGTTGTGACCAAAGTGCAGCACCCGGCATTTGGTCTTATTGAACTTCATCCCATTGAAATCAGCCCATTTTTCCAGTCTATCCAGATCCCTCTGCAGGGCCCTCCTGCCTTCCAGCAGGTCGACACTCCCTCCCAACTTGGTGACACACACACGCTGTCCAATGGGGTTTTTGACACACACACTGTCCAAAGGGGTTTGTGACACACACGTTGTCCAATGAGGTTCGTGGCACGCACACTGTCCAAAGGGGTTTGTGACACGCAAGATGTCCAATGGGGTTTGTGACACGCACACTGTCAATGGGTTTATGTGACACACATGCTGTCCAATGGTGTTTGTGACACACACACTGTCCAAAGGGGTTTGTGACACACACGATGTCCAATGGGGTTTGTGACACGCACACTGTCCATGGGTGTTTGTGACACACAAGCTGTCCAGTGGAGTTTGTGACACACACGCTGTCCAATTGGGTTTGTGACACACACAGTGTCCACGGGGGTTTGTGACACAAACTCTGTCCAATGAGGTTTGTGACACACACACTGTCCAATGGGTATTGTGACACACACACCCTGTCCAATGGGGATTGTGACACACACGCTATCCAATGGGCTTTGTGACAAATACACTGTCCAATGGGGCTTGTGACACACACGCTGTCCAATGGGGTTTGTGACACACACGCTATCCAGTGGGTTTTGTGACACACACACTGTCCAATAGGGTTCGTGACACACACATGCTATCCAATGGGGTTTGTGACACCACACTCTGTCCAGTGGTGCTTGTGACACACACATGCTGTCCTATAGTGTTTGTGACACACACTCTGTCCAATTGGGTTTGTGACAAAGACGCTGTCAAATGGGGATTGTGTCATACACACTGTCCAATAGGGTTTGTGACACACACTTGCTATCCAATGGGGTTTGTGACACGCACAGTTTCTAATGGGGTTTGTGACACACACACTCTGTCCAATGGCGCTTGTGACACACACGCTGTCCCATGGCTTTTGTGACACACAAAGTCTGTCCAATGGCGCTTGTGACACACACACGCTGTCCAATGGGGTTTGTGACACACACGTTGTCCAATTGGGTTTGTGGAACGCTCACTTTCCATGGGTGTTTGTGACACACATGATGTCCAATGGGGTTTGTGACACGCACACTGTCCATGGGTGTTTGTGACACACACGTTGTCCAGTGGAGTTTGTGACACACACACTCTGTCCAATGGTGCTTGTGACACACACGCTGTCCAATGGGGTTCGTGACACACACGCTGTCTAGTGGGTTTTGTGACACACACACTCTGTACAATGGGGATTGTGACACACATACCTTCTAAAGGGGTTTTTGACACACACGCGCTATCCAATGCGGTTTGTGACACACACTTTCCAATGGGGTTTGTGACACACACACGCTGCCCAATGGTGTTTGTAATACGCATGACGTCCAATGTGTTTTGTAAACACACACTGACCAGGAGGGTTTTTGACACACACACGCTGTCCAATGGAGATTTTGAAACACACACTGTCCCAGGAGATTTGTGACACACACGCTGTCCAATGGAGACTGCGACACACAAACGCTGACCAATGGTGTTTGTGACACGCATGCTGTCCAGTGGGTTTTGTGACACACACACTCTGTCCAATGGGCTTGTGAAACACACACGCAGTCCAATAGTGTTTGTGACACACACTCTGTCCCATGGGGTTTGTGACAGACACACTGTCCAATGGGGATTGTGACACACTCACACTATTCAATGGGGTTTGTGACACGCACACTTTCTAAAGGGGTTTGTGACACACACGCTATTGAATGGGTTTTGTGACACACACAGTGTCCAAAAGGGATTGTGACACACACAAGCTGTCCAATGGGTGTTGTGACACACACGCTGTGCAGTGGTGTTTGTGTCACACAGACTGTCCAATGGGGATTGTGACACACACACGCTGTCCAATTAGGTTTGTGAAACACACGCTGTCCAGTGGGGTTTGTGACACACACACTGTCCAATAGGTTTTGTGACATACAGACGCTATCCAATGGGGTTTGTGACACGCATACATTCTAATGGGGATTGTGACACACAGATGCTATCCAACGAGGTTTGTGACACACACACTTTCCAATGGGGTTTGTGACATACACACTTTCCAAAGGGGTTTGTGACACACACTCTAACCAATTGGATTTGTTACACCCACACTGCCCAATGGTGTTTGTGACACGCATGCTGTCCAATGGGGCTTGTGACACACACGCTGTCCAATGGGGTTTGTGACACACACTGTGTCCCATGGGATTTGTGACACACGTAATCTATCCAATGAGGTTTGTGACACATACACTTTCCAATGGTGTTTGTGACACACACAGTCTGTCCAAAGCCGCTTGTGACACACACGCTGTCCAAAGGTGTTTGTGACACGCACACTGTCCATGGGTGTTTGTGACAGACACGCTTTCCAGTGGGGTTTGTGACACACACACTGTCCAATAGGGTTTGTGACAAACACAGTGTCTAAAAGGGTTTGTGACACACAGGATGTCCAATGGGGTTTGTGACACGCACACTGTCCATGGGTGTTTGTGACACACACGCTGTCCAGTGGGGATTGTGACACACACACTGTCCAATAGGGTTTGTGACACACACAGTGTCCACGGGGGTTTGTGACACACAGGCCGTCCAATGGGGATTGTGATACACACCCTGTCCAATGGGTTTTGTCACACACACTCTGTCCAATGGGGATTGTCGCAGACACACTCTGACCAATGGGGCTTGTGACATACACTCTGTCCAATGGGGTTTGTGACACGCACACTGTCCAATAGCACTTGTGACACACATGCTGTCCAGGTGAGTTTGTGGCACACACGCTGTCCAGTGGGGTTTGTGAGACACATATTGTCCAATGGGTACTGAGACACAAACACGTTTAAAAATGACGTTTGTGACACACACACTGTCAAATGGGGTTTGTCACACACGCACTCTGTCCAAAGGGGCTTGTGACACACACGCTGTGCAATGGGGTTCATGACACAGACGCTGTCAAGTGGGTTTTGTGACACACACACTGTCCAGCGGGGTTTGTGACACACATATGGTATCCAATGGGGTTTGTGACATACACACGCTATCCAATGGGGCTCCTGAAAAACACGCTCTGTCCAATTGGGCTTGTAACACACACTCTGTCGAA
The DNA here is from genome assembly GCA_032206185.1 of Columba guinea. Classification (NCBI taxonomy): domain Eukaryota; kingdom Metazoa; phylum Chordata; class Aves; order Columbiformes; family Columbidae; genus Columba; species Columba guinea. The sequence goes on from JAVLUU010000005.1 coordinate 2,901,265, forward strand.
AGGGGATTTTGACACAAACTCTGTCCAATGGGGTTTGTGACACACACTGTCCAATGGGAATTGAGAGACACACACGCTGTCCAATGGGGTTTGTGTCACACACACTGTCCAGGGGTTTTTGTGACACACAAGCTGTCCAGAGGTGTTTGTGACACACAGAGTGTCCAATGGGGTTTCTGAAACACACGATGTCCAATGGGGATTGTGACACACACACTGTCCAGGGGCGTTTGTGACACACACGCTGTCCTGTGGGGTTTGTGACACATACACTGTCCAAAGATTTTTGACACACACATGCTGTCCAATAGTGTTTGTGACACACACACACTATGAAATGGGGTTTGTGACACAAACACTGTCCAGGGGCGTTTGTGACACATACACTGTCCAATGGGGTATGTCACACACACTCTGTCCAATTGTGATTGTGACACACAATCTCTGTACACTAGGGTTTGTGAAACAAACACTGTCCTTTGTTGTTTGTGACACACACGCTGTCCAATGGTGATTGTGACACACGCGCTGTCCAGGGGGGGGTTGTGACACACATGCTGTCTAATGGGGTTCGTGACACACACACTGTCCAGTAGAGTTTGTAACACACTATCCAATGGGGTTGGTGACACACATGCTGTCCAATAGGGTTTGTGACACAAACTCTGTCCAATGGGGTTTGTGATACACACACTGTCCAAAAGGGTTTGTGACACAAACGGTGTCGAATGGGGTTTGTGCCAGGCACACTGTCCAGTGGGGTTTGTGACACACACAGTGTCTACGGGGGTTTGTGACACACAAGCTGTCCAATGGGTATTGTGACACACACACTGTCCAATGGGTATTGTGACACAGACACTGTGAAAAGGGGATTGTGTCACACACACGCTGTCCAATGGGGTTTGTGACACACACACTGTCCAAAGGGGTTTGTGAAACACACGCTGTCCAATGTGGTTTGTGACACACAAACACTGTCCAATGGGTATTGTGACACAGACACGCTGTCCAATGGGGTTTGTGACACACACACTTTCCAATGGGCTTTGTGACACTCACAATTTCTAATGGGGTTTGTGACACACACACGGTATCCAATGGGGTTTGTGACACACACACTTTCCAATGGGGTTTGTGACACGCACACTTTCTAATGGGGTTTGTGACACACACACGCTATCCAAACGGGTTTGTGACACATACAGTTTCCAATGGGGTTTGTGACACACACACTTTCCAATAGGTGTTGTGACACACACACTCTGTCCCATGGGGTTTGTTACACACACGCTGACCAATTGGGTTTCTTACACAAACACTGTCCAGTGGTGTTTGCGACACGCATGCTGTCCAAAGGGTTTTGTGACACGCACACTGACCACGAGGGTTTGAGACACACACGCTGTCCAATGGGGTTCGTGACACACACACTGTCCCATGGGGTTTGCGACACACGCACAGTCCAATGGAGATTGTGACACACACATGTTTTCCAATTGGTTTTTTACACACACAACCTGTCCGATGGGGATTGTGACACACACACGCTGTCCAATGGGGTTTGTGACAAGTACGCTGTACATGGGTGTTTTTGAAACACACGCTGTCCAGTGGGGTTTGTGACACACACACTGTGCACTGGTGTTTGTGACACACACAGTGTATACGGGGGTATGTGACACACACACTGTCCATTGGGTATTATTACACACACACGCTGTCCAATGGTGTTTCTGACACACACGCTGTCCAATGGGATTCGTGACACACACGCTGTCCAGTGGGGTTTGTGACAAAAACACGCTATCAAATAGGGTTTGTGACACACACACTTTCCAATGGGGTTTGTGACACGCATACTTTCTAAAGGGGTGTGACACACACACTCTGTCCAATGGCGGTTCTGACACACACGCTGTCCAATGGGGTTTTTGACACACACGATGTCCAATGGGGATAGTGACACACACAGTCTGTCCAATAGGTCTTGTGACACACAAGCTGTCCAGTGGGATTTGTGACACACACACGGTATCCAATGGGGTTTGTGACACACACACTTGCTAATGCAGTTTGTGACACACATGATGTCCAATGGGGTTTATGACACACAAACACACTGTCCAATGGGGATTGTGACACACACACGCTGTCCAATGGGGTATGTGAGACACGCTGTCCAGCGGGGTTTGTGACACACACACTGTCCAAAAGGATTTGTGACACACAGGATGTCCAATGGGGTTTATGAAACACACGATGTCCAGTGCGGTTTGTGACACACACGCTGTCCAATGGGGTTTGTGACACACACACTGTCCAATGGGTATTTTTACACACACACGCTGTCCTATGTTGCTTGTGACACACACGCTGTCCAATGGGGTTTGTAAAACACAAACACTGCCCAATGGGGTTTGTGACACACACACGCTGTCCAATGGGGTTTATGAGACACACGCTGTCCAATGGGGTTTGTGACACACACACTCTGTCCAATGGGGTTTGTGACACACACTCTGTCCATTGCGGATTGTGACACACACGCTGTCCAGTGGGGTTTGAGACACAGATGCTGTCCAATGGGGTCTGAGACACACAAAAACTGTCCAGTGGGGATTGTGAGACACACTCACTGTCCAATGGGGTTTGTGACACACACACACACTGTCCAAAGGGGTTTGTGACACACAGGATGTCCAATAGGGTTTGTGACACACACATGCTATCCAATGGGGTTTGTGACACACACACTGACCAATGGGGATTGTGACACACACGCTGTCCAATGGGGTTTGTGACACATACACTTTCCAAAAGGGTTTGTGATACACACACTCTGTCCAATGGGGTTTGTGACCCACACGCTGTCCAATGGGGACTGTGACACACTCGCTGTCCAATGGTTTTTGTGACACAAACTCTGTCCAATAGGTCTTGTGACACACAAGCTGTCCAATGGGGTTCGTGACACACACACTGTCCAGTGGATTTTGTGTTACACACACTGTCCAATAGGGTTTGTGACATCTACACACGCTATCCAATAGTGTTTGAGACACACAGTCTTTCTAATGGGGTTTCTGACACACACGCTATCCAATGGGTTTTGTGAAACACACACTCTATCCAATGGGGTTTGTGACACTCATACTTTCTAATGGAGTTTGTGACACACACACTGTCCAATGGCGTTCGTGACACACACATTGTCCACGGGGGTATTGTGACACACACGCTATCCAATGGGGTTTGTGACACACTCACTGTACAATGGGTATTGTTAAACACAAACTCTGTCCAATGGGGTTTGTGGCACGCAAACTTTATAATGGGGTTTGTGACACACACACGCTATCCAGTGGGGTTTATGACACACACACTGTCCAAAGGGGTTTGTGACACACACGATGTCCAGTGGGGTTTGTGACACACACACTGTCCAATGGGATTTGTGATACACACGCTGTCCAATGAGGTTTGTGACACGCACACTTTATAATGGGGTTTGTGACACACACACGGTATCCAATGTGGTTTATGACACACACGCTGTCCAGTAGGGTTTGTGACACACACGATGTCCAATGGGCTTTGTGACACACACTTTCCAATGGGGTTTGTGACACACACACGTTGTCCCTTGGGGTTTGTGACAGACACACTGTCCAAACTGGATTGTGACACACACACGCTGTCCAATGGTGTTTGAGACACACACACTTTCCAAAGAAGTTTGTGACACACACGATGTCCATTGGGGTTTCTGACACGCACATTGTCCGTGTGTGTTTGTGACACACACACTGTCCAGTGGAGTTTGTGACACACACACTTTCCAATGGGGTTTGTGACACACGCAGTGTCCAATGGGTATTGTGAAACACACACACTGTCCAATGGTGTTTGTGACACACACGCTGTCCAATGGGTTTCGTGACACACACGCTGTCCAGTGGGTTTTGTGACACAAACACTCTGTCCAATGGGCTTGTGAGAAATACGCTGTCCAATGATATTTGTGACACACACACTGTCCAATAGGGACTGTGACACACGCACGCTGTCCAATGGCGTCTTTGACACACACACTGTCCAAAGTGGTTTGTGACACACACGCTATCCAATGCGGTTTGTGACACTCACACTGCACATGGGTGTTTGTGACACACACGCTGTCCAGTGGGTTTTGTGACACACACACTGTCCAATGGGGTTTTAACACACACGCTGTCCAATGGGATTTGTGACACACACAGTGTGCAAAGGGGTTTGTGACACACACGATGTCCAATGGGGTTTGTGTCACGCACACTTTCCAATGGGTATTGTTAAGCACAAACTCTGTCCAATGGGGTTTGTGACACACACACTGTCCAATGGGATTTGTGATACACACGCTGTCCAATGAGGTTTGTGACACGCACACTTTATAATGGGGTTTGTGACACACACGGTATCCAATGGGGTTTATGACACACACGCTGTCCAGTAGGGTTTGTGACACACACGATGTCCAATGGGGTTTGTGACAGACACACTGTCCAATGGGTATTGTTAAGCACAAACTCTGTCCAATGGAGTTTGTGACACACACACTGTCCAATGGGGTTTGTGACACACACCTTATCCAATGGGGTTTGTGACACAGACGCTGTCCAAAGGGGATTGTGACATACAAACTGTACAATAGGGTATATGACACACACATGCTATCCAATGGGCTTTGTAAAACACATACTTTCTAATGGGGTTTTTGACACACGCACGCTATCCAATGGGGTTTCCGACACACACTTTCCGATGGGGTTTGTGACACACACGCTGTCCAATGGCGTTTGTGACACATACACTCTGTCCAGTAGGTCTTGTGACACATACACTCTGTCAAATGGGGTTTGTGACACACACTCGCTGTCCAATGGGGTTTGTGACACATACACTCTGTCCAATAGGTCTTGTGACACATACACTCTGTCCAACAGGTTTTGTGCCACACACACACTATCCAATTGGGTTTGTGACAGATACTTTCCAATGGGGTTTTTGACACACACGCTGTCCAGTAGGGTTTGTGACACACACGCTATCCAAAGGGGTTTGTGACACATACACTTTTAAATGGGCTTGTGACACACGCGCTGTCCAATGGTGTTTGTGACACACACACTCTCCAATGGGTATTGTGACACACACACGCTAACCAATGGGGTTTGTGACACACACGCTGTCCAAAGGGGTTTGTGACACACACGATGTCCAGTGGGGTTTGTGACACACACAGTGTCCACGGGGGTTTGTGACACAATCTCTGCCCAATGGGTAATGTGACACACACACTCTGTCTAATGGGGTTTGTGACACACACGCTGTCCAATGGGGATTGTGACACACACGTTGTCCAATGGGGTTTGACACACACACTCTGTCCAATAGGTCTTGTGACACACAAACTGTCCAATAGGGTTCGTGACACATACACTCTGTCCAATGGGGCTTGTGACACACTCTCTGTCTAAAGGGGTTTGTGACACACAGACGCTGTCCAATGGGGATTGTGAAACACACACGCTGTCCAAAGGGGTTTATGACACACACACTGTCCAATGGGGTTTGTGACACACACACTCTGTCCAATGGGGTTTGTGACACACACGCTATCCAAAGGGATTTGTGACAAACACACTGTCTAATGGGGATTGTGACACACACACTGTCCAATAGGGTATGTGCCACACACACACTATCCAATGGGGTTTGTGACACATACACTTTCCAATGGGGTTTGTAACACACACACACTGTCCAATGGTGCTTGTGACACACACGCTGTCCAATGGGGTTCGTGAAATACACGCTGTCCAGTGGGTTTTGTGACACACACACTCTGTCAAATGGGCTTGTGACACACACGCTTTCCAATGGTGTTTGTGACACACACTCTCCAATGGGGTTTGTGACACACAAACTGTCCAATGGGGTTTGTGACAAACACGCTGTCCAATGGGCTTTGCGACACACACACTGTCCAATGGGGATTGTGACACACACTATGTCTAATGGGGTTTGTGACACACAGACACTGTCCAACTGGGATTGTGAAACACACATGCTGTCCAATGGGGTTTATGACACACACACTGTCCAATGGGCTTTGTGACACACACACTCTGTCCAATGGGGTTTGTGACCCACACGCTGTCCAATGGGGTTTGTGACAAACACGCTGTCCAATGGGGTTTGTGACACACACAGTGTGCAGTGGAGATTGTGACACACATATTCTGTCCAATGGGGTTTGTGACACACACACTGCCCAAAGGAGTTTGTGACCCACACGCTGTCCAATGGGCTTTGCGACACACACACTGTCCAATGGGGATTGTGACACACACTATGTCTATTGGGGTTTGTGACACACACACTCTGTCCAATGGGCTTTGTGACCCACACGCTGTCCAATGGGGTTTGTGACACATACACTCTGTCCAATGGGGTTTGGGACACACACACTGCCCAAAGCAGTTTGTGAAACACACGCTGTCCAATGGGGTTTGTGACACATACACTGTCCAATTGGGATTGTGAACCACACACGCTGTACAATATTGTTTGTGACTCACACGCTGTCCAATGGGGTTTGTGACAGAGACGCTGTCCAATGGGGATTGTGACCTACACGCTATCCAATAGGGTTTGTGACACACACACGCTATCCAACGGGGATTGTGACATACTTACTGTCCAATAGGTTTTGTGACACACACATGCTATCCAATGGGGTTTGTGACACAAACTTTCCAATGGGTTTTGTGACACACACACGCTGTCAAATGGGGTTTGTTACACACACGCAGTCCAATGATGTTTGTTAAATGCATGCTGTCCAATGGGTTTTGTGTCACACACACTGACCTGGAGGGTTTGTGACACACACACTCTATCCAATGGTGATTGTGACACATACACTTTCCAATGGGGTTTGTGACACACACACTGTCCAATGGGGTTTGTGACAGGCACACTGTCCATGGGAGTTTGTGACACACACGCTGTCCAATGGGGTTTGCGACACACACACGGTCCAATGTTGTTTGTGACACACGCAGTGTCCACGGCGGTTGGTGACACAAACTCTGTCCAATTGTTTTTGTGACACACACACTGTCCAATGGGTATTGTGACACAAACACGCTGTCCAATGATGATTGTGTCACACACGCTGTCCAATGGGGTTTGTGACACATACACTCTGTCCAATGGAGATCACGAAACACACACGCTCTCCAATGGGGTTTATGACACACACACTGTCCAATAGGGTTTGTGACACACACACACGCAGTCCAATGGTGTTTGTGACACACACCTGTCCTATGGGATTCGTGACACACACGCTGTCCAGTGGGGTTTGTGACACACACAGTGTCCAATAGCGTTTGTGACATCACACACGCTACCAATGGGGTTTGTGACACACACTCTTTCTAATGGGGTTTGTGACACACACGCTGTCCAATGGTGTTTGTGACACACACGCTGTCCAATGGGTCTTGTGAAACACACACTGTCCAATCGGGTTTGTGACACACACGATGTCCAATGGGGTTTCTGACACGCACACTTTCCATGGGTGTTTGTGACACACACACTGTCCAATGGGGTTTGTTACACACACATTATTCACGGTGGTTGGTGACACAAACTCTGTCCAATGGGGTTTGTGACGCACACGCTGTCCAATGGGTGTTGTGAAAAACACGCTGTCCAATCGAGTTTGTGAACACACACGCTTTCCAGTGGGTTTCGTGACACACACGCACTCTGTCCAATAGGCTTGTGACACACACGCTGTCCAATGGGGATTGTGACACACACAATGTCCGATGGGGTTTGTGACACGCACACTTTATAATGGGGTTTGTGACACACGCACACTATCCAATGGGGTTTATGACACACACGCTGCCCAATGGGGATTGTGACAGTACACACGCTGTCCAATGGTTGTTTGTGACACACACGCTATCCAGTGGGGTTTGTGACACAGACGCTGTCTAATGGGGTTTGTGAAATACACACTGTCCAATAGGGTTTGTGACACACACACGCTATCCAATGGGGTTTTTGACACACACACTGTCCAAAGGGGTTTGTGACACACACGTTGTCCAATGAGGTTCGTGGCACGCACACTGTCCAAAGGGGTTTGTGACACGCAAGATGTCCAATGGGGTTTGTGACACGCACACTGTCCATGGGTTTATGTGACACACATGCTGTCCAATGGTGTTTGTGACACACACACTGTCCAAAGGGTTTGTGACACACACGATGTCCAACGGGGTTTGTGACACGCACACTGTCCATGGGTGTTTGTGACACACAAGCTGTCCAGTGGAGTTTGTGACACACACGCTGTCCAATTGGGTTTGTGACACACACAGTGTCCACGGGGGTTTGTGACACAAACTCTGTCCAATGGGTATTGTGACACACACACCCTGTCCAATGGGGATTGTGACACACACGCTATCCAATGGGCTTTGTGACAAATACACTGTCCAATGGGGCTTGTGACACACACGCTGTCCAATGGGGTTTGTGACACACACGCTATCCAGTGGGTTTTGTGACACACACACTGTCCAATAGGGTTCGTGACACACACATGCTATCCAATGGGGTTTGTGACACCACACTCTGTCCAGTGGTGCTTGTGACACACACATGCTGTCCTATAGTGTTTGTGACACACACTCTGTCCAATTGGGTTTGTGACAAAGACGCTGTCCAATGGGGATTGTGTCATACACACTGTCCAATAGGGTTTGTGACACACACTTGCTATCCAATGGGGTTTGTGACACGCACACTTTCTAATGGGGTTTGTGACACACACACTCTGTCCAATGGCGCTTGTGACACACACGCTGTCCCATGGCTTTTGTGACACACAAAGTCTGTCCAATGGCTCTTGTGACACACACACGCTGTCCAATTGGGTTTGAGACACACACGTTGTCCAATTGGGTTTGTGGAACGCTCACTTTCCATGGGTGTTTGTGACACACATGCTGTCCAATGGTGTTTGTGACACACACACTGTCCAATGGGGTTTGTGACACACACGATGTCCAATGGGGTTTGTGACACGCACACTGTCCATGGGTGTTTGTGACACACACGCTGTCCAGTGGAGTTTGCGACACACACGCTGTCCAATGGGGTCCGTGACACACACGCTGTCTAGTGGGTTTTGTGACACACACACTCTGTACAATGGGGATTGTGACACACATACCTTCTAAAGGGGTTTTTGACACACACACGCTATCCAATGCGGTTTGTGACACACACTTTCCAATGGGGTTTGTGACACACACACGCTGCCCAATGGTGTTTGTAATACGCATGACGTCCAATGTGTTTTGTAAACACACACTGACCAGGAGGGTTTTTGACACACACACGCTGTCCAATGGGGGCTGTGACACACACGCTGTCCAATGGGGTTCGTTACACAATTCTGTCCATGGGGTATGTGACACACACACTGTCCAATGGGGATTGTGACACACACACGCTGTCCAATGGGGTTTGTGACACACACACACAGTCCAATGGGGATTGTGACAAACACTCGCTGTCCAATGGGGTTTGTGACACACACACTGTCTAAAGGTGTTTCTGACACACACGATGTCCAATGTGGTTAGTGACACACACACTGTCCAAAGGGGTTTGTGACACACACGCTGTCCTGTGGGGTTTGTGACACTCGCACTGTCCAAAAGGGTTTGTGACACACACGATATCCAAAGGGGTTTGTGACACGCACACTGTACATGGGTGTTTGTGACACAAACGCTGTCCAGCGGGGTTTGAGACACACACACAGTCCCATGGTGTTTGTGACACACACACTGTCCAACGGGTCTGTGAAACACACACTCTTTCCAATGGGTCTTGTGACACATACGCTGTCCAATGGGCTTTTTGCACTCACGCTGTACAATGGGGTTTGTGACACACACACGCTATCCAATGGGGTTTCTATCACACATACTTTCAAATGGGGTTTGTGACACACACGCTATCCAATGGGTTTTATGACACACACACTGTTCAATGGGGATTGTGATACACACACGCTGTCCCATGGGGTTTGTGACACACACGCTGTCCAATGGGGTTTGTGACACACACTGACCAAGAGGGTTTGTGACACACACTGGCTGTCCAATGGTGTTTGTGACACTCACACTGTCCAATGGTGTTTGTGACACACACTCCGTCAAATGGGTTTTGTGACACACACACGCTGTCCAATGTGGTTTGTGACACACAAACACTGTCCAATGGGTATTGTGACACACACACGCTGTCCAATGGGGTTTATGAAACACACGCTGTCCAATAGGGTTTGTGACACACACGCTGTACAATGGGTATTATTACACACACACGCTGTCCAATGGGGTTTGTGACACACACGCTGTCCAATGGGGTTTGTGACACACACATTATCCGAAGAGGTTTGTGACACACACTCTGACCAATGGGGCTTTTGACACACCCACTATACAATGGGGTTTGTGACACACACGCTTCCAATGGTTTATGTGACACACACACTCTGTCCAATAGGGTTTGTGATACACAGAATTTCTAATGGTGTTCGTGACACACACACTATCCAATGGGTTTTGTGACACACACACTGTCCCATGGGGTTTGTAACACAGACACTGTCCAATGCGGAAAGTGACACACACGCTGTCCAATGGGGATTGTGACAAACACACTGTCCAATAGGATTTATGACACACACATGCTATCCAATGGGGTTTGTGACACACATACTCTCTAATGGGGTTTTTGACACACAGAGGTTATGCAATGGGCTTTGTGACACACACTTTCCAATGGGGTTTGTGACACACATGCTGTCCAATGGGGATTGTGACACACACGCTGTCCAATGGGGTTTGTGACACATACAATCTGTCCAATGGGGCTTGTGACACACACACTGTCCAATGGGGTTTGTGACCCACACGGAGTCCAATGGGGATTGTGATACACACGATGTCCAATGTGGTTTGTGACCCACACGTTGTCCAATGGGTATTGTGACACACACGCTGTCCAATGGGGTTTGTGACACACACACTCTGTCCAATAGGTCTTGGGACACACAAGCTGTCTAATGGGGATTGTGACACACACACGCTGTCCAATGGTGTTTGCGACACACACACTGTCCAGTAGGGTTTGTGACATCACACACGCTATCCAATGGCTTTTGTGACACACACACTGTCTAATGGTGATTGTGACACACACAAGCTGTCCAATGGTGTTTGTGACACACACACTTTCCAATGGGGTTTGTGACAAGCACACTTTCTAATGGGGTTTATGACACACACACTGACGAGGAGGGTTTGTGATACACACACGCTATCCAATGGGTTTTGTGACACATAGACTTTCCAATGGGGTTTGTGACACAAACAGTCTGTCCAATGGCGCTTGTGACACACACGCTGCCCAGTCGGGTTCATGACACACACTGTGTCCAATGGGTGTTTGTGACACACACGCTGTCAAGTGTGGTTTGTGACACACACTGTCCTAAAGGGTTTGTGACACGAACGATGTCCAATGGGGTTTCTGATACGCACACTGTCCATGGGTATTTGCGACACACACGCTGTCCAAAGGGGTTTGTGACACACACACTGTCCAATGGTGTTTGTGACACACACAATGTGTCCAATGGGTCTTGTGACATAAACACACTGTCCAATGGGGTTTGTGACACACACGCTGTCCATTTGGTTTTGTGACACACAAAAAGTCCACTGGGGTTTTGACACACACGCTGTCCACTGGGGATTATGAAACACACACTGTCCAGGGGGGTTTGTGACACACACACTGTCCAATGGCGTTCGTGAAACAGACAGTGTCCACGGGGGTTTGTGACACACACGCTGTCCAATGGGCTTTGTGACACACACACTTTGTTTAATGGGTCTTGTGAAAAACACGCTGTCCAATGGGGTTTGTGACACACACCCTGTCCAATTGGTTTTGTGACACACACACTCTGTCCAATGGGCTTGTGACACACATGCTGTCCAATGGGTATTTTGTCACACACGTTGTCCAATGGGGTTTGTGACACACACACTCTGTCCAATAGGTCTTGTGAAACACAAGCTGTTCAAAGGGGTTCGTGACACACACGCTGTCCATTGGGGTTTTTGACACACACACTGTCCAACAGGGTTTGTGACATCACACACGCTATCCAATGGGGTTTGTGACACACATTCTTTCTAATGGGGTTTGTAAAACCCACGCTATCCAATGGGTTTTGTGACACACACACTGTCCAATGGGGATTATGACACACACACGCTGTCCAATGGGATTTGTGACACACAAATTTCCAAAGGGGTTTGTGACACACACGATGTCCAATGGGGTTTGTGACACGCACAATGTCCATGGGTGTTTGTAAACACACATGCTGTCCAGTGGGGTTTCTGACACACACACTGTCCTATGGGTGTTGTTACACACACACACTGTCCAATGGTGTTTGTAACAAACACGCTGTCCAATGGGGTTTGTGACACACACACTGTCCAAGGGTATTGTTACACACACACACTGTCCAATGGGGTTTGTGACACAAACACTTTCCAATGGGGTTTGTGACACACACACTTTCTAATGTGGTTTGTGACACACACACGCTATCCAATGTGGTTTGTGACACGCATACTTTCTAATGGGGTTTGTGACACACACACTGTCCAATGGGGTTTGTGACACACACACTCTGTCCAATGGGGTTTGTGACCCACACGCTGTCCAATGGGGACTGTGACACACTCGCTGTCCAATGGTTTTTGTGACACAAACTCTGTCCAATAGGTCTTGTGACACACAAGCTGTCCAATGGGGTTCGTGACACACACACTGTCCAGTGGATTTTGTGTTACACACACTGTCCAATAGGGTTTGTGACATCTACACACGCTATCCAATAGTGTTTGAGACACACAGTCTTTCTAATGGGGTTTCTGACACACACGCTATCCAATGGGTTTTGTGAAACACACACTCTATCCAATGGGGTTTGTGACACTCATACTTTCTAATGGAGTTTGTGACACACACACTGTCCAATGGCGTTCGTGACACACACATTGTCCACGGGGGTATTCTGACACACACGCTATCCAATGGGGTTTGTGACACACTCACTGTACAATGGGTATTGTTAAACACAAACTCTGTCCAATGGGGTTTGTGGCACGCAAACTTTATAATGGGGTTTGTGACACACACACGCTATCCAGTGGGGTTTATGACACACACACTGTCCAAAGGGGTTTGTGACACACACGATGTCCAGTGGGGTTTGTGACACACACACTGTCCAATGGGTATTGTTAAGCACAAACTCTGTCCAATGGGGTTTGTGACACACACACTGTCCAATGGGATTTGTGATACACACGCTGTCCAATGAGGTTTGTGACACGCACACTTTATAATGGGGTTTGTGACACACACACGGTATCCAATGTGGTTTATGACACACACGCTGTCCAGTAGGGTTTGTGACACACACGATGTCCAATGGGCTTTGTGACACACACTTTCCAATGGGGTTTGTGACACACACACGTTGTCCCTTGGGGTTTGTGACAGACACACTGTCCAAACTGGATTGTGACACACACACGCTGTCCAATGGTGTTTGAGACACACACACTTTCCAAAGAAGTTTGTGACACACACGATGTCCATTGGGGTTTCTGACACGCACATTGTCCGTGTGTGTTTGTGACACACACACTGTCCAGTGGAGTTTGTGACACACACACTTTCCAATGGGGTTTGTGACACACGCAGTGTCCAATGGGTATTGTGAAACACACACACTGTCCAATGGTGTTTGTGACACACACGCTGTCCAATGGGTTTCGTGACACACACGCTGTCCAGTGGGTTTTGTGACACAAACACTCTGTCCAATGGGCTTGTGAGAAATACGCTGTCCAATGATCTTTGTGACACACACACTGTCCAATAGGGACTGTGACACACGCACGCTGTCCAATGGCGTCTTTGACACACACACTGTCCAAAGTGGTTTGTGACACACACGCTATCCAATGCGGTTTGTGACACTCACACTGCACATGGGTGTTTGTGACACACACGCTTTCCAGTGGGTTTTGTGACACACACACTGTCCAATGGGGTTTTAACACACACGCTGTCCAATGGGATTTGTGACACACACAGTGTGCAAAGGGGTTTGTGACACACACGATGTCCAATGGGGTTTGTGTCACGCACACTTTCCAATGGGTATTGTTAAGCACAAACTCTGTCCAATGGGGTTTGTGACACACACACTGTCCAATGGGATTTGTGATACACACGCTGTCCAATGAGGTTTGTGACACGCACACTTTATAATGGGGTTTGTGACACACACGGTATCCAATGGGGTTTATGACACACACGCTGTCCAGTAGGGTTTGTGACACACACGATGTCCAATGGGGTTTGTGACAGACACACTGTCCAATGGGTATTGTTAAGCACAAACTCTGTCCAATGGAGTTTGTGACACACACACTGTCCAATGGGGTTTGTGACACACACCTTATCCAATGGGGTTTGTGACACAGACGCTGTCCAAAGGGGATTGTGACATACAAACTGTACAATAGGGTATATGACACACACATGCTATCCAATGGGCTTTGTAAAACACATACTTTCTAATGGGGTTTTTGACACACGCACGCTATCCAATGGGGTTTCCGACACACACTTTCCGATGGGGTTTGTGACACACACGCTGTCCAATGGCGTTTGTGACACATACACTCTGTCCAGTAGGTCTTGTGACACATACACTCTGTCAAATGGGGTTTGTGACACACACTCGCTGTCCAATGGGGTTTGTGACACATACACTCTGTCCAATAGGTCTTGTGACACATACACTCTGTCCAACAGGTTTTGTGCCACACACACACTATCCAATTGGGTTTGTGACAGATACTTTCCAATGGGGTTTTTGACACACACGCTGTCCAGTAGGGTTTGTGACACACACGCTATCCAAAGGGGTTTGTGACACATACACTTTTAAATGGGCTTGTGACACACGCGCTGTCCAATGGTGTTTGTGACACACACACTCTCCAATGGGTATTGTGACACACACACGCTAACCAATGGGGTTTGTGACACACACGCTGTCCAAAGGGGTTTGTGACACACACGATGTCCAGTGGGGTTTGTGACACACACAGTGTCCACGGGGGTTTGTGACACAATCTCTGCCCAATGGGTAATGTGACACACACACTCTGTCTAATGGGGTTTGTGACACACACGCTGTCCAATGGGGATTGTGACACACACGTTGTCCAATGGGGTTTGACACACACACTCTGTCCAATAGGTCTTGTGACACACAAACTGTCCAATAGGGTTCGTGACACATACACTCTGTCCAATGGGGCTTGTGACACACTCTCTGTCTAAAGGGGTTTGTGACACACAGACGCTGTCCAATGGGGATTGTGAAACACACACGCTGTCCAAAGGGGTTTATGACACACACACTGTCCAATGGGGTTTGTGATACACACACTCTGTCCAATGGGGTTTGTGACACACACGCTATCCAAAGGGATTTGTGACAAACACACTGTCTAATGGGGATTGTGACACACACACTGTCCAATAGGGTATGTGCCACACACACACTATCCAATGGGGTTTGAGACACATACACTTTCCAATGGGGTTTGTAACACACACACACTGTCCAATGGTGCTTGTGACACACACGCTGTCCAATGGGGTTCGTGAAATACACGCTGTCCAGTGGGTTTTGTGACACACACACTCTGTCAAATGGGCTTGTGACACACACGCTTTCCAATGGTGTTTGTGACACACACTCTCCAATGGGGTTTGTGACACACAAACTGTCCAATGGGGTTTGTGACAAACACGCTGTCCAATGGGCTTTGCGACACACACACTGTCCAATGGGGATTGTGACACACACTATGTCTAATGGGGTTTGTGACACACAGACACTGTCCAACTGGGATTGTGAAACACACATGCTGTCCAATGGGGTTTATGACACACACACTGTCCAATGGGTTTTGTGACACACACACTCTGTCCAATGGGGTTTGTGACCCACACGCTGTCCAATGGGGTTTGTGACAAACACGCTGTCCAATGGGGTTTGTGACACACACAGTGTGCAGTGGAGATTGTGACACACATATTCTGTCCAATGGGGTTTGTGACACACACACTGCCCAAAGGAGTTTGTGACCCACACGCTGTCCAATGGGCTTTGCGACACACACACTGTCCAATGGGGATTGTGACACACACTATGTCTATTGGGGTTTGTGACACACACACTCTGTCCAATGGGCTTTGTGACCCACACGCTGTCCAATGGGGTTTGTGACACATACACTCTGTCCAATGGGGTTTGGGACACACACACTGCCCAAAGCAGTTTGTGAAACACACGCTGTCCAATGGGGTTTGTGACACATACACTGTCCAATTGGGATTGTGAACCACACACGCTGTACAATATTGTTTGTGACTCACACGCTGTCCAATGGGGTTTGTGACAGAGACGCTGTCCAATGGGGATTGTGACCTACACGCTATCCAATAGGGTTTGTGACACACACACGCTATCCAACGGGGATTGTGACATACTTACTGTCCAATAGGTTTTGTGACACACACATGCTATCCAATGGGGTTTGTGACACAAACTTTCCAATGGGTTTTGTGACACACACACGCTGTCAAATGGGGTTTGTTACACACACGCAGTCCAATGATGTTTGTTAAATGCATGCTGTCCAATGGGTTTTGTGTCACACACACTGACCTGGAGGGTTTGTGACACACACACTCTATCCAATGGTGATTGTGACACATACACTTTCCAATGGGGTTTGTGACACACACACTGTCCAATGGGGATTGTGACACACACACGCTGTCCAATGGGGTTTGTGACACACACACTGTCCAATGGGGTTTGTGACAGGCACACTGTCCATGGGAGTTTGTGACACACACGCTGTCCAATGGGGTTTGCGACACACACACGGTCCAATGTTGTTTGTGACACACACAGTGTCCACGGCGGTTGGTGACACAAACTCTGTCCAATTGTTTTTGTGACACACACACTGTCCAATGGGTATTGTGACACAAACACGCTGTCCAATGATGATTGTGTCACACACGCTGTCCAATGGGGTTTGTGACACATACACTCTGTCCAATGGAGATCACGAAACACACACGCTCTCCAATGGGGTTTATGACACACACACTGTCCAATAGGGTTTGTGACACACACACACGCAGTCCAATGGTGTTTGTGACACACACCTGTCCTATGGGATTCGTGACACACACGCTGTCCAGTGGGGTTTGTGACACACACAGTGTCCAATAGCGTTTGTGACATCACACACGCTACCAATGGGGTTTGTGACACACACTCTTTCTAATGGGGTTTGTGACACACACGCTGTCCAATGGTGTTTGTGACACACACGCTGTCCAATGGGTCTTGTGAAACACACACTGTCCAATCGGGTTTGTGACACACACGATGTCCAATGGGGTTTCTGACACGCACACTTTCCATGGGTGTTTGTGACACACACACTGTCCAATGGGGTTTGTTACACACACATTATTCACGGTGGTTGGTGACACAAACTCTGTCCAATGGGGTTTGTGACGCACACGCTGTCCAATGGGTGTTGTGAAAAACACGCTGTCCAATCGAGTTTGTGAACACACACGCTGTCCAGTGGGTTTCGTGACACACACGCACTCTGTCCAATAGGCTTGTGACACACACGCTGTCCAATGGGGATTGTGACACACACAATGTCCGATGGGGTTTGTGACACGCACACTTTATAATGGGGTTTGTGACACACGCACACTATCCAATGGGGTTTATGACACACACGCTGCCCAATGGGGATTGTGACAGTACACACGCTGTCCAATGGTTGTTTGTGACACACACGCTATCCAGTGGGGTTTGTGACACAGACGCTGTCTAATGGGGTTTGTGAAATACACACTGTCCAATAGGGTTTGTGACACACCCACGCTATCCAATGGGGTTTTTGACACACACACTGTCCAAAGGGGTTTGTGACACACACGTTGTCCAATGAGGTTCGTGGCACGCACACTGTCCAAAGGAGTTTGTGACACGCAAGATGTCCAATGGGGTTTGTGACACGCACACTGTCCATGGGTTTATGTGACACACATGCTGTCCAATGGTGTTTGTGACACACACACTGTCCAAAGGGTTTGTGAAACACACGATGTCCAACGGGGTTTGTGACACGCACACTGTCCATGGGTGTTTGTGACACACAAGCTGTCCAGTGGAGTTTGTGACACACACGCTGTCCAATTGGGTTTGTGACACACACAGTGTCCACGGGGGTTTGTGACACAAACTCTGTCCAATGGGTATTGTGACACACACACCCTGTCCAATGGGGATTGTGACACACACGCTATCCAATGGGCTTTGTGACAAATACACTGTCCAATGGGGCTTGTGACACACACGCTGTCCAATGGGGTTTGTGACACACACGCTATCCAGTGGGTTTTGTGACACACACACTGTCCAATAGGGTTCGTGACACACACATGCTATCCAATGGGGTTTGTGACACCACACTCTGTCCAGTGGTGCTTTTGACACACACATGCTGTCCTATAGTGTTTGTGACACACACTCTGTCCAATTGGGTTTGTGACAAAGACGCTGTCCAATGGGGATTGTGTCATACACACTGTCCAATAGGGTTTGTGACACACACTTGCTATCCAATGGGGTTTGTGACACGCACACTTTCTAATGGGGTTTGTGACACACACACTCTGTCCAATGGCGCTTGTGACACACACGCTGTCCCATGGCGTTTGTGACACACAAAGTCTGTCCAATGGCTCTTGTGACACACACACGCTGTCCAATGGGGTTTGAGACACACACGTTGTCCAATTGGGTTTGTGGAACGCTCACTTTCCATGGGTGTTTGTGACACACATGCTGTCCAATGGTGTTTGTGACACACACACTGTCCAATGGGGTTTGTGACACACACGATGTCCAATGGGGTTTGTGACACGCACACTGTCCATGGGTGTTTGTGACACACACGCTGTCCAGTGGAGTTTGCGACACACACGCTGTCCAATGGGGTCCGTGACACACACGCTGTCCAATGGTGTTCGTTACACAATTCTGTCCATGGGGTATGTGACACACACACTGTCCAATGGGGATTGTGACACACACACGCTGTCCAATGGGGTTTGTGACACACACACACAGTCCAATGGGGATTGTGACAAACACTCGCTGTCCAATGGGGTTTGTGACACACACACTGTCTAAAGGTGTTTCTGACACACACGATGTCCAATGTGGTTAGTGACACACACACTGTCCAAAGGGGTTTGTGACACACACGCTGTCCTGTGGGGTTTGTGACACTCGCACTGTCCAAAAGGGTTTGTGACACACACGATATCCAAAGGGGTTTGTGACACGCACACTGTACATGGGTGTTTGTGACACAAACGCTGTCCAGCGGGGTTTGAGACACACACACAGTCCCATGGTGTTTGTGACACACACACTGTCCAACGGGTCTGTGAAACACACACTCTTTCCAATGGGTCTTGTGACACATACGCTGTCCAATGGGCTTTTTGCACTCACGCTGTACAATGGGGTTTGTGACACACACACGCTATCCAATGGGGTTTCTATCACACATACTTTCAAATGGGGTTTGTGACACACACGCTATCCAATGGGTTTTATGACACACACACTGTTCAATGGGGATTGTGATACACACACGCTGTCCCATGGGGTTTGTGACACACACGCTGTCCAATGGGGTTTGTGACACACACTGACCAAGAGGGTTTGTGACACACACTGGCTGTCCAATGGTGTTTGTGACACTCACACTGTCCAATGGTGTTTGTGACACACACTCCGTCAAATGGGTTTTGTGACACACACACGCTGTCCAATGTGGTTTGTGACACACAAACACTGTCCAATGGGTATTGTGACACACACACGCTGTCCAATGGGGTTTATGAAACACACGCTGTCCAATAGGGTTTGTGACACACACGCTGTACAATGGGTATTATTACACACACACGCTGTCCAATGGGGTTTGTGACACACACGCTGTCCAATGGGTATGTGACACACACACTCTGTCCAATGGGTCTTGTGACACACATGCTGTCCAATGGGGTTCGTTGCTTACACGCTGTACAGTAAGGTATGGTGAGACACACACTGTCCAATAGGGTTTGTGACACACACACGCTATCCAGTGGGGTTTGAGACACACACACACTGTCCACTGGGGTTTGTGACACACACAGGCTATCCAATGGGGTTTGTGACACACACGCTGTCCAATGGGGTTTGTGACACACACTCTGTCCAAAGGGGATTGTGACACACACGCTGTCCAATGGGTATTGTGACACACACACTGTCCAATGGGGATTGTGTCACACACACTCTGCCCAATGGGATTCGTGACACACACAGTGTCCAATAGGGATTGTGACACACACATACTATCCAATGGGGTTTGTGACACATACACTTTCCAATGGGGTTTGTGACACACCCACTATCCAATGGTGCTTGTGACACACACTCTGTCCAATGGGCTTGTGACACACACGCTGTCCAATGGGTTTTGTGACACACACACTGACCAGGAGGGTTTGTGACATACACTCGCTGTCCAATAGGGTTTGTGACACACACACTTTCCAATGGTATTTGTGACACACACTCTGTCAAATGGGGTTTGTGACACACACATGCTCTCCAATGGGATTTGTGACACACATGTTGTCCAATGGGGTTCGTGACACACGCACTGTCCAATGGGTATTGTGACACACACACGCTGTCCAATGGTGTTTGTGACACACACGCTGTCGAATGGGGCTTGCGACACACATGCTCTCCAGTGGGTTTTGAGACACACACACTGTCCAATAGGGTTTGTGACACACACAAGCTATCCAATGGGTTTTGTGACACATACAATTTCCAAAGGGGTTTGTGACACACACGCTCTGCCCAATGGTGCTTGTGACACACACACACTTTCTAATGGGCTTTATAACAGACACGCTATACAATGGATTTTTTGACACACACACTGTCCAATGGGGATTGTGACATACACACTGTCCAATAGGGTTTGTGACACACACATGCTATCCAATGGGGTTTGTGACACGCACACTTTCTAATGGGTTTTGTGACACACCCACGATATCCAATGGGGTTTGTGACACACACACTTTCCAATGGGCTTTGTGACACTCACAATTTCTAATGGGGTTTGTGACACACACACGGTATCCAATGGGGTTTGTGACACACACACTTTCCAATGGGGTTTGTGACACACACACGCTATCCAAACGGGTTTGTGACACACACAGTTTCCAATGGGGTTTGTGACACACACACTTTCCAATAGGTGTTGTGACACACACACTCTGTCCCATGGGGTTTGTTACACACACGCTGACCAATTGGGTTTCTTACACAAACACTGTCCAATGGTGTTTGTGACACGCATGCTGTCCAAAGGGTTTTGTGACACGCACACTGACCACGAGGGTTTGTGACACACACACGCTATCCAATGGCGCTTGTGACACACACGCTGTCCAATGGGGTTCGTGACACACACTCTGTCCCATGGGTTTTGCGACACGCACAGGCCAATAAAGATTGTGACACACACATGTTGTCCAATGGGTTTTTTACACACGCAACCTGTCCGATGGGGGTTGTGACACACACACGCTGTCCAATGGGGTTTGTGACAAGTACGCTGTACATGGGTATTTTTGAAACACACACTGTCCAGTGGGGTTTGTGACACACACACTGTGCAATGGGGTTTGTGACACACACAGTGTATACGGGGCTTTGTGACACACACACTGTCCATTGGGTATTATTACACACACACGCTGTCCAATGGTGTTTCTGACACACACGCTGTCCAATGGGATTCGTGACACACACGCTGTCCAGTGGGGTTTGTGACAAAAACACGCTATCAAATAGGGTTTGTGACACACACACTTTCCAATGGGGTTTGTGACACGCATACTTTCTAAAGGGGTGTGACACACACTCTCTGTCCAATGGCGGTTGTGACACACACGCTGTCCAATGGGGTTTTTGACACACACTATGTCCAATGGGATTTGTGACACACACACTCTGTCCAATGGGTCTTGTGACACACAAGTTGTCCAGTGGGATTTGTGACACACACACGCTATCCAATGTGGTTTGTGACATACACACTTTCTAATGCAGCTTGTGACACACATGATGTCCAATGGGGATTATGACACACAAACACACTGTCCAATGGGGATTGTGACACACACACGCTGTCCAATGGGGTTTGTGACACACACACTGTCCAAAGGGGTTTGTGACACACATGATGTCCAATGGGGTTTGTGACATGCACACTGTCCATGGGTGTTTATGAAACACACGATGTCCAGTGCGGTTTGTGACACACACGCTGTCCAATGGGGTTTGTGACACACACACTGTCCAATGGGTATTGTTACACACACACGCTGTCCTATGTTGCTTGTGACACACACGCTGTCCAATGGGGCTTGTGACACACAAACGCTGTCCAATGGGGCTTGTGACACACACGCTGTCCAATGGGGTTTGTAACACACAAACACTGTCCAATGGGGTTTGTGACACACACACGCTGTCCAATGGGGTTTATGAGAAACACGCTGTCCAATGGGGTTTGTGACACACACTCTGTCCATTGCGGATTGTGACACACACGCTGTCCAATGGGGTTTGTGACACAGATGCTGTCCAATGGGGTTTGAGACACACAAAAACTGTCCAATGGGGATTGTGAGACACACTCACTGTCCAATGGGGTTTGTGACACACACACACACTGTCCAATGGGGATTGTGACACACACACGCATCGAATGGGGTTTGTGAAACACAAACTGTCCAAAGGGGTTTGTGACACACAGAATGTCCAATAGGGTTTGTGACACACACATGCTATCCAATGGGGTTTGTGACACACATACTTTCTAATGGGGATTTTGACACACACACGCTATCCAATGGGGTTTTTGACACACACTCTGTCCCATGGGGTTTGTGACAAACACATGATCCAAAGGGGATTGTGACACTCACACACTGTCCAATGGTGTTTGTAAATACACGCTGCCCAAAGGGGATTGTGACACAGACGATGTCCAATGGGGTTAGAGACACACAACCTTTCTAATGGGGTTTGTGACACATACACTTTCCAATGACGTTTGTTACACACACACTCTGTCCAACGGTGCTTGTGACACACACGCTATCCAATGGGGATTGTGACACACACACGCTGTCGAATGGGGTTTTTGATACACACACTCTCCAAAGGGGTTTGTGACACACACACTGTCCAATGGGGTTTGTGACACACACACACTGTCCAATGGGGGTTCTGACACACACACGCTGTCCAATGGGGTTTGTGACACACACATTTTCCAATGGGGTTTGTGACACACACGCTGTCCCATGGGGTTTGTGACACACACGCTGATGAGTTGGGTTTGTTACACACACACTGTCCAATGGTGTTTGAGACACGCATGCTGTCCAATGGGTTTTGTGACACACACACTGACCGGGAGGGTTTGTGACACACACACGCTATCCAATGGGGTTAGTGACACATACAATTTCCAATGGAGTTTGTGACACACACACTCTCTCCAATGGCTATTGTGACACACACAGTCTGCACAATGGGGCTCTTGACACACACACACTGTCCAATGGGGATTGTGACACACACACGCTATCCAATGGTTCTTATGACACACACGCTGTCCAATGGGGTTTGTGACACACACTCTGTCCAGTGGGTTTTGTGACACACACACTCTGTCCAATGGGCTTCTGACACACACGCTGTCCAATAGTGTTTGTGACACACACTCTGTCCCATGGCGTTTGTGACACACACGCTGTCCACTGCGGATTGTGACACACAAACTGTCCAATGGCGTTCGTGACACACACAGTGTCCACGGTTGTTTGTGACACACACTCTGTCCAAAGGGGTTTGTGCCACACACGATATCCAATGGGGTTTGTGACACGCACACTGTCCATGGGTGTTTGTGACACACACGCTCTCCAGTGGGGTTTGTACACAGACACTGTCCAATGGGATTTGCGACACACACAGTGTCCCCGGGGGTTTGTGACACACACGCTGTCCAATGGGGTTAGGGACACACACACTGTCCAATGGGGATTCTGACACACACACGCTGTCCAATGGTTTTTGTGACACAAACTCTGTCCAATGGGGATTGTGACACACACGATGTCCAATGGCATTTGTGACACACACGCTGTCCAATGGGGATTGTAACACACACTCTGTCCAATGGGCTTTGTGACACATACACTCTGTCCAATGGGGCTTGTGACACACACACCGTCCAAAGAGGTTTGTGACACACACACTTTCCAGTGGGGTGTGTAACACAGACACTATCCAATTGGGTTTGTAACACACAGAGTGTCCACGGGGGTTTGTCAAAAACACGCTGTCCCATGGGGTTTGTGACACACACACTGTCCAATGGGTATTGTTACACACACATGCTGTCCAATGGCTTTTGTGACACACACACTGTACAAAGGGGTTTGTGACATACACGCTGTCCAATGAGGTTTGTGACACGCACACTGTCCGTGGGTGTTTGTGACACACACGCTGTCCAGTATGTTTTATGACACTCACACTGTCCAGTGGGGTTTTGACACACACGCTGTCCACTGGGGATTGTGACACACACACTGTCCAATGGGGTTTGTGACACACATAGTGTCTACGGGGGTTTGTGACACACACGCTGTCCAATCGGTATTGTTACACACACGCAGTCCTATAGGGTTTGTGACACAAACTCTGTCCAATGGGGTTTGTGACACACACGCTGTCCAATGGGGATTGCGACACACACACTGTCCAATGGGTTTTGTGACACATACACTCTGTCCAATGGGTCTTATGACACACACGCTGTCCGATGGGGTTCGTGACATACACGCTGTCCAGTGGGTTTTGTGACACGCACACTCTGTCCAAAGGGCTTGTGAGACACACGCTGTCCACTAGTGTTTGTGATAAACACTCTGTCCCATGGGGTTTGTGACACACACACTGTCCAATAGGGATTGTTACACACACATGCTCTCCATGGGGTTTGTAAAACACACGATGTCCAATGGGCTTTGTGACACTCACACTGTACATGGGTGTTTTTGCCGCAAACGCTGTCCAATGGAGTTTGTGACACACACACGCTATCCAATGGGTTTTGTGACACGTACACTTTCCAATGGGTTTTGTGACACACACACTGTCCAAAGGGGTTTGTGACACACACACTGTCCAATGGGGTTGATGACACACACTCTGTCAAATGGGGTTTGTGACACACACGTTCCAATGAGGATTGTTACAAACACACTGTCCAATGGGCATTTTGACCTACACTCTGTCCAGTAGGGTTCGTGACACACACACGCTATCCAATGGGGTTTGTGACACGCACACGATATTATGGGGTTTGTGACACACACACGCTGTCCCATGGTGTTTCTGACACACACGCTGACCAATTGTGTTTGTGACACACACTCTGTCCAATGGGGTTTGTGACACACACATTTTCTAATGGGGTTTGTGACACGCACACTTTCTAATGGGGTTTATGACACACACACGCTATCCAATGGGGTTTGTGACACAAACATGTACCAATGGGGTTTGTGACACGCACACTTTCTAATGCGGTTTGTGACACACATGATGTCCAATGGGGTTTATGATACACACACTTTCAAATAGGGTATGTGACACACACAGGCTTTCCAATGGGTCTTGTGACACACAAGCTGACCAATGGGGTTCTTGACACACACGCTGTCCAGTGGGGTTTGTGACACACACACGCTATCCAATGGGGTTTGTGACACTTTCCATTGGGGTTTGTGACACACACACTCTGTCCAATATCGCTTGTGACACACACGCTGTCCCATTGGGTTTGTGACACACACACTGTGCAGTGGGGATTGTGACACACACACGCTGTCCAAGGGGGTTTGTGACACACACTCTGTTTAAAGGGGTTTGTAACACAGACGATGTCCAATGGGGTTTGTGACACACAAACACTGTCCGATGGGGATTGCGACAAACACACCCTGTCCAATGGGGTTCGTGACACACACACTTTCCAAAGGTGTTTGTGACACACATGATGTCCAATGGGGTTTGTGACATGCACACTGCCCATGGGTGTTTGTGACACACACGCTCTCCAATGGGGTTTGTGACACACATGCTGTCCAATGCGTATTTTGACATCACACACGCTGTCCAATGGCGTTTGTGACACACAAACACTGTCCAATGGGGATTGTGACACACACATGCAGTCCAGTGGGGTTTATGACACATACGCTGTCCAATGGGGTTTGTGACAGACACACACTGTCCAATGGGGTTTATGATACACACACTTTCAAATGGGGTTTGTGATACACACGCTATCCAATGGGTTTTGTGAACTACACTCTGTCAAAAGGGGATTGGGACACACACACGCTGTCCAATGGTGTTTGTGACAAAAACGCTGTCCAATGGGGTTTGTGACACAGACGCTGTTCAATGGGGATTATGACCTACACACTGTCCAATGGGTATTGTTACACACACACGCTGTCTAATGGTGCTTGTGACACACACGCTGTCCAATGGGGCTTGTGACACAAACTCTGTCCAATAGGGTTTGTGACACACACACCCTATCAAATGGGGTTTGTGACACACACACGTTCCAATGGGGTTTGTGACACGCACACTCAGTCCAGTGGGTTTTGTGACACACACAGTATCAAAAGGGGTTTTGACACACACGCTATCCAATGGGGTTTGTTACACTCACACTGTCCATGGGTGTTTGTGACACACACGCTGTCCACTGGGGATTGTTGCACACACACTCTCCAGTGGGTTTTCTGGCACACACACTGTCCAATAGGGTTTGTGACACACACACTGTCCAATAGGGTTTGTGACACATACACACTGTCCAATGGGGATTCTGATAAACACACGCTGGCCAATGGGGTTTGTGAGACACACGCTGTCCAATGGGATTTTTGACACACAATGTCTAATGGGGTTTCTGACACACACGCTCTCCAATGGGCTTTGTGACACACACGCTGACCAATATGGGTTTGTTACACACCCACGCTGTCCAATGGGGTTTGTGACAGACACACTGTCCAATGGTGTTTGTGACACGCACACTTTCCAATGGGGTTTGTGACACAAACTATGTCCAATGGGGTTTGTGACACACACACTGTCCAATAGGTATTGTGACACACACACGCTGTCCAATGGGGTTTGTCACACACATGCTGTCCAATGAGGTTTGTGACACAAACTCTGGCCAATGGGGTTTGTGACACAGACACTGTCCAATGGGTATTGTGACACACACAGTCTCCAATAGGGTTTGTCACACAAACACGCTATCCAACGGTGTTTGTGATACATAGACTTCCCAATGGGGTTTGTGACACACACACTTTCCAATGGGGCTTGTGACACACATACTCTGTCCAATGGCGCTTGTGACACACGCGCTTTGCAATGGGGTTCTTGACATACACTCTGTCCCATGGGGTTTGTGACACACACACTTTCCAATGGGGTTTGTGACACAAACTCTGTCCACTGGGGATTGTGACACACACACTGTCCAGGGGGGGTTGTAACACACACACTGTCCAATGGCATTCGTGACACACACAGTGTCCACGGGGGTTTGTGACACACTCGCTGTCCAATGGGGTTTCTGACACACACACTGTCCAATGGGTATTGTTACACACACACGCTGTCATATTGTGGTTTGTGACACACACGCTGTCCAATGGGGACTGTGAGACACACGCTGTCCAATGGGGTATGTGACATACATGCTGTCCAGTGGGTTTTCTGACACACACACTGTCCAAAGGGGTTAGTGACACACACACTGTCCAATAGGGTTTGTGACACACACACGCTATCCAATGGGGTTTGTGACACACACACTGTACAAAGGGGTTTGTGACACACACACTGTCCAAAGGGGTTAGTGACACACACGATATCCAATGGGGTTTGTGACACGCACGCTGTCCAATGGGATTTGTGACACAGACGCTGTCCAGTGGGGTTTGTGAAACACACACTGTTCAATGGGAATTGTGACACACACATGCTGTCCAATGCTGTTTGTGACACACACACTTTCTAATGGGGTTTGTGACACACACGCTTTCCAATGGGGTTTGTGACACACACACTTTCCAATGGGGTTTGTGGCACACACACTGACCAGGAAGGTTTGTGACACGCACACGCGGTCCAATGGGATTTGTGACACACGCATTGTCCAATGATGTTTGTGACACACACTCGGCCAAATGGGCTTTGTGACACACACACGGTGTCCAATGGGATTTGTGACACACACACTTTCAAATTGGGTTTCTGAAAACCACGCTATCTAATGGGGTTTGTGACACACACGCTGTCCCATGGGCTTTGTGACACAGACGCTGTCCAATGGGGATTGTGACCTACACACTGTCCAATATATTTGTGACACACACACGCTATTCAATGGGGATTGTGACACACGCACTGTCCAATGATGTTTGTGACACACACTCGGCCAAATGGGCTTTGTGACACACACACGGTGTCCTTGGCGTTTGTGACACACACGCTGTCCAATGGGACTTCTGACACACACTGTCCAGTGGGGTTTCTGACACTACACGCTGTCCAATGGGGTTTGTGACACACACATGCTATCCAATGGGGTTTTTGACACACAGACGCTGTCCAATGGGGATTGTGACACACAAACTTTCAAATTGGGTTTCTGAAAACCACGCTATCTAATGGGGTTTGTGACACACAGGCTGTCCCATGGGCTTTGTGACACAGAGGCTGTCCAATGGGGATTGTGACCTACACACTGTGCAATATATTTGTGACACACACACGCTATTCAATGGGGATTGTGACACACACACGCTGTCCAATGGCATTTGTGACTCACAGGCGGTCCAGTGGGTTTTGCGACACACACACTTTCCAATAGGGTTTGTGACACACACGCGCTATACAATGGTGTTTGTGACACATACACTTTCCAATGGGGTTTGTGACACCACACTCTGTCCAATGGTTCTTGTGACACACACGATGTTCAATGGGGTTTGTGACACACACTGTCAAGTGGGTTTTGTGACACACACACTCTGTCCAATGGGGTTTGTGACACACACACTGTCCAATGGGGATTGTGACACACACGCTGTCCAATGGGGTTTGTGACACACACACACTGTCCAATGGGGCCTGTGACACACACTAGCTGTCCAATGGGGTTTATGACACACACGCTGTCCAATGGGGTTTGTGACACACACGCTGTAGAATGGGGATTGTGACACACACGCTGTCCAATGGGGTTTCTGACACCCACACTTTCCATGGGTGTTTGTGACACACACGTTGTCCAGTGGGTTTTGTGACACACACAGTGTCCAAAAGGGTTTGTGACACACACGATATACAATGGGGTTTGTGACACGCACACTGTCCATGGGTGTTTGTGACAGACACGCTGTCCAGTGGGGTTTGTGTCACACACACTGTCCAAAAGGGTTTATGACACACACGATGTACAATGGGGTTTGTGACACACACACTGTCCATGGGTGTTTGTAACACACACGCTGTCCAGTGGGGTGTGTGACACACACACTTTCCAATGGGGTTTGTGACAATTATACTGTCCATGGGTGTTTGTGACAGACACGCTGTCCAATGGGGTTTTGACACACATGCAACCCACTGGGGTTTGTGACACACGCACTGTCCAATAGGGTTTGTGACACACATACGCTATCAAATGGGGTTTGTGACACACACTCTTTCTAATGGGGTTTGTGACACACACGCTATCCTATGGTTTTTGTGACACACACACTGTCCAATGTTGATTGTGACACACACGCTGTCCAATGGTGTTTGTGATACACACACTTTCCAATGGGGTTTGTGACACGCACACTTTCTAATGGGATTTTTACACACACACGCTGTCCCATAGGGTTTGTGACACACACGCTGACCAATTGGTTTTGTTACACAAACACTGTCCAATAGTGTTTGTGACGCACACAGTGTCCACAGGGGTTTGTGACACACACGCTGTCCAATGGGGATTGTGATCTACACACTGTCTAATAGGGTTTGTGACACACACACGCTATCCAATGGGGTTTGTGACACGCACACTTTCTAATGGGCTATGTGACACACACGCTGACAGATTGGGTTTGTTACACACACACTGTCCAATGGGGTTTGTGACACACACACTCTGTCCAATGGGGTTTGTGACACATTCAACGACTATTGGGTTTGTGACACAAACACGCTTTCCAAAGGGGTTTGTGACACACACAAACTGTCCAATGGAATTTGTGACACACACACACTGTCCAAAGGGGTTTGTGACACACACACTGTCCATGGGTGTTTGTGACACACATGCTGTCCAGTGGGTTTTGTGACACACACACTGTCCAATGGGTATTGTTACACACACACGCTGTCCAATGGTGTTTGTGACACACACGGTGTCCAGTGGGTTTTGTGACACACACACTGCCCTATAGGTTTTGTGCCAAACAAACGCTATCAAATGGGGTTTGTGACACACACTCTTTCTAATGGGCCTTGTGACACACATGCTGTCCAATGGGTTTCGTGACAGACACGCTATCCAGTGGTGTTTGTGACACACACACTGTCCAATAGGGTTTGTGACATACACACGCTATCCAGTTTGGATTCTGACACACACACATTCTAATGGGGTTTGTGACACACACTCTATCCAATGGGTTTTGTGACACACACACTGTCCAAATGGGATTGTGACAAACACACGCTGTCCGATGGTGTTTATGACACACACGCTGTCCCATGGGGTTGGTGACACACCCACTTTCCAACGGTGTTCGTGACACACACTCTGTCCTATGGGGTTTGTGACACACACACGCTATCCAATGGGGTTTAAGACACACACACTGTCCAATAGGGTTTGTGACATCACACACGCTATCCAATGGGGTTTGTGACACACACACTTTCTAATGGGGTTTGTGACACACACGCTGTCCAATGGGTTTTGTGACACACACACTGTCCAATGGGGCTGGTGACACACAAACTCTGTCCAATGGGTCTTGTGACACACATACGCTGTCCAATGGCGATTGTGACACACACACTGCCCAATGGTTCTTGTGACACAAATGCTGCACAGTGGGGTTCGTGACACGCACCCTGTCCAGTGGGTTTTGTGACACACTCACTATACAATGGGGTATTGACACACACACTGTCAACGGGGGTTTGTGGCACACACGCTGTCCATTGGCGTTCGTGACACACACAGGGTCCAGGTGGGGTTGTGACACACACGCTGTCCAATGCGGTTTGTGACACACACACTGTCCAATGGTTATTGTTACACACACACGATAACTAATGGGGTTTGTGACACACACACTGTCCTGGAGCGTTTGTGACACACACACGCTATCCAATAGGGTTTGAGACACATACACTGTCCAATGGGGTTTGTGACACACACACGCTGTCCACTGGTGTTTGTGACACACACACTGTCCAAAAGGTTTTGTGACACACAGGATGTCCAATGGCGTTTTGACACGCACACTGTCCATGGCTGTTTGTGACACACACGATGTCCAGTGGGGTTTGTGACACACACACTGTCCAATGGGGCTGGTGACACACACACTATCCAATGGGTTTTATGACACACACGCTGTCCAATAGGTTTTGTGACACACACACTGTCCAATAGGGTTTGTGCCACACACACGCTATCCAATGGGGTTTGTGACACACACACTCTGTCCAATGGCGCTTGTGACACAAACGCTGTCAAATGGGGTTCGTGACACACACTCTGTCCCGTGGGGTTTGTGACACACACGCTGTCCAATGGTGTTTCTGACACACACACTGTCTAAAGGGGTTTGTGACACACACGATGTCCAATGGGGTTTCTGACACACACACTGTCCAAAGGGGTTTGTGACAGACACGATGTCCAATGAGGTTTCTGACACACACATCGCCCAATGGGTATTGTGACACACACGCACAGTCCAATGGGGTTTGTGACACACACGCTGTCCAATGGGGATTGTGACACACACTTTCCAATGGGGTTTGTGACACAGACACGTTGTCCCATGGGGTTTGTGACACACACACTGTCCATGGGTGTTTGTGACACACATGCTGTCCAGTGGGGTTTGTAACACACAAACTGTCCAAAAGGGTTTGTGACACACATGATGTACAATGGGGTTTGTGGCACGCACACTGTCCATGGGTGTTTGTGACACACACGCTGTCCAGTTGGGTTTGTGACACACACACTGTCCAGTGGGTTTATGACACACATGATGTACAATGGGGTTTGTGACACGCACAATGTCCATGGGTGTTTGTGACACACACGCCGCCCAGGGGCGTTTGTGACACACACATTGTCCAATGTGGTTTGTGACACACACAGTGTCCACTGGGGTTTGTGATACACACGCTGTCCAATGGGGTTTGTGACACGAATACTGTCCATGGGAGTTTGTTACACCACACTGTCCAATGGGGATTGTGACACACACGCTGTCCAATGGGCTTTGTGACACACACACTCTGTACAGTGGGTCTTGTGAAAAACACGCTATCCAATGGGGTTTGTGACACACACTTTCCAATGGGGTTTGTGACACACACACGCTGTCCCATGGGGTTTGTGACACGCACGCTAACCAATTGGGTTTGTTACACACACACTGTCCAATGGTGTTTGTGACACTCATGCTGTCCAATGGGTTTTGTGTCACACACACTGACCAGGAGGGTTTGTGACACACACATGCTATCCAACAGGGTTTGTGACACATACACCTTCCAATGGGGTTTGTGACACACACACGCTGTCCGATGATGTTTCTAACACACACGCTGTCCAATGGGGCTGCTGACACACACGCTATCCAATGGGGTTTCTGACACATACACTTTCCAATGGGGTTTGTGACACGCACACTTTCTATATGGGGTTTGTGAAAAACACACGCTATCCAATAGGGTTTGTGACACATACCCTTTCCAATGGGTTTTGTGACACACACACTGTCCAATGGGGATTGTGACACACACACGCTATCCAATGGGGTTTGTGACACACAGGCTGTCCCATTGGGTTTGTTGCACAGACGCTGTCCAATGGGGATTGTGACCTACACACTGTCCAATATGGCTTGTGACACACACACGCTATCAAATTCGATTTGTGACACACAGTATTTCTAATGGGGTTTGTGACACACGCGCTATCCAATGGGTTTTGTGACACACACACTTTCCAATGGGTTTGTGACACACACAAAGTCCATGGGTGTTTGTGACACACACGCTGTCCAAAGGGCTTTGTGACACACATGCTGTCCAGTGGGTTTTGTGACACACATACTATAGAATAGGGTTTGTGACACACACACGCTATCCAATGGGGTTTGTGACACATACCCTTTCCAATGGGTTTTGTGACACATACACATTCCAATGGGGTTTGTGACACACACACACTGTCCAATGGTGCTTGTGACACACACGCTTTCCAATGGGGTTCGTGACACACACACTGTCCGATGGGGATTGTGACACACACGCAATCCAATGGGGCTTGTGACACTCACACTGTCCATGGGTGTTTGTGACACACATGCTGTCCAGTGGGTTTTGGCACACACACACTGTCCAATTGGGTTTTGACACACACGCTGTCCACTGGGTATTGTGACATACACACTGTCAAGGGGGGTTTCTGACACACACACTGTCCAATGGCGTTCGTGACACACACAGTGTCCACGGGGGTTTGTGACACACACGCTATACAATGGGTTTTGTGACACACACACACATGGTCCAATGGGGATTGTGACACACACTCACGCTGTCCAATGGTGATTGTGACACACACGCTTTCCAATTGGGTTTGTGACATAGACGCAATCCAATAGGGATTGTGACATACACACTGTCCAATAGGGTTTGTGACACACACACGCTATCCAATGGGGTTTGAGACACACACTTTTAAATGGGGTTTGTGAAACACACATGCTGTCCCACGGGGTTTGTGACACATACACTCTGTCCAATGGGAATTGCGAAATATCCACGCTGTCCAATGGGGATTGTAACACACACAATCTGTCCGTTGGGGTTTGTGACACACACGCTGTCCAATGGGGATAGTGACACACACAGTCTGTCCAATAGGTCTTGTGACACACAAGCTGTCCAATGGGGTTCGTGACACACACGCTGTCCAGTGGGGTTTGTGAAACACACACTGTCCATTAGGGTTTGCGACATCACACACGCTATCCAACAGGGTTTGTAACACACACTCTTTCAAAAGGGGTTTGTGACACACACTCTTCTAATGGGTTTTGTGACACACACACTGTCCAATGGGGATTGTGACACGCACACGCTGTCCAATGGTGTTTGTGACACACACACTTTACAATGGTGTTTGTGACACAAACTCTGTCCAATGGGGTTTGTGACACGGACACTGTCCGTGGGTGTTTGTGACACACCCGCTGTCCACTGGAGTTTGTGACACAGACGCTGTCCAATGGGGTTTGTGACACACACACTGTCAAATGGGTATTGTTACACACACACGCTGTCCAATGGTGTTTGTGACACACACGCTGTCCAATGGGGATTCTGACACACTCACTGTCCAATGGGCTTTGTGACACACACATTTTCCAAAGGGGTTTGTGACACACACGATGTACAACGGGGTTTGTGACACAGACACTGTCCATGGGTGTTAGTAACACAGATGCTGTCCACCAGGGTTTGTGACACGCACAGTGTCCACGGGGGTTTGTGACAAACATACTGTCCAAAGAGGTCTGTGACATGCATACTGTCCATGGATGTTTGTTACACACACGATTTCCAAAGGGGATTGTGACATACACACTGTCCAATGGGCTTTGTGACACACACACTCTTTCGAATGGGTCTTGTGAAAAACACAATGTCCAATGGGGTTTGTGAACACACATGCTATCCAGTTGGTTTTGTGACACACATACTATCCAATAGGGTTTGTTACACACAAACGCTATACAATGGGGTTTGTGACACATAAACTTTCCAATGGGGTTTGTTACGCATACACTCTGTCCAATGGTGCTTGTGACACACACACTCTGTCCAATGGTGCTTGTGACACACACGCTGTGCAAAGGGGTTTGTGACACAGACGCTATCCAATGGGGCTTGTGAAACTCACACTGTCCATAGGTGTTTGTGACACACACAGTGTCCAATGGCGTTCGTGACACACACAGTGTCCACGGGGGATTGTGACACACACGCTGTCCACTGGGGATTGTGACACACACACTGTCCAGGGGGGTTTGTGAGACACACCCTGTCCAATGGCGTTCGTGACACACACAGTTTCCACGCGGGTTTGTTACACACACGCTATCCTATGGGTTTTGTGACACACACACACATTTTACAATGGGGATTGTGACACACACAAGCTCTCCAATGGTGTTTGTGACACACACGCTGTCCAATGGGTTTTGTGACACAGACGCTGTCCAATGGGGATTGTGACCTACACACTGTCCAATAGGGTTTGTGACACAAACACTCTGTCCAATGGGGATTGTGACACACACAGTCCAAAGGGGTTTGTGACACACACGCTACCAAACGGGGTTTGTGACACACACGCTGTCCAATGGTTATTGTGACACACACATGCTGTCCAATGGGGTTCATGACACACACGCTGTCCAGTGGGTTTTCTGACAAACACATTCTTTCAAATGGGCTTGTGACACACACACTGTCCAATGGGGTTTGTGACACACACACTGTCCAATGGGTATTGTGACACAGACACGCTGTCCAATGGGGTTTGTGACACAAACTCTGTCCAATGGGGTTTGTGACACGCACACTGTCCATGGGTGTTTGTGACACACACGCTGTCGAATGGGCTTGTGACACACAAACGCTGTCCAATAGAGTTTGTGACACACACTCTGTCCCATGGTGTTTGTGACACACACACTGTCCAATAGGATTGTGACACACACACGCTGTCCAATGGGGTTTCTGACACACACACGCTGTCTAATGGGGTTTGTGACACACACGCTGTCTAATGGGGAATGTGACACAGACACGCTGTCCAATGCGGTTTGTGGCACACACGGTGTCAAATGGGGTTTGTGACACACAAACTGTCCAATGGGTATTGTTACACACACACGCTGTCCGATGGGGTTTATGACACATACACTTTCCAATGGGGTTTGTGACACACACACTCGGTCCAATGGGCTTGTGACACACACGCTGTCCAATGCTGTTTGTGACACACACACTGTACAATTGGGATTGTGACACACACACCCGGTCCAATGAGGTTTGTGACACACACGCTGGCCAATGGGGTTTGTGACACATACCCTCTGTCCAATGGGGCATTTGACACACACACTGTCCAAAGGGGTTGGTGACACACACACAGTCCAATGGGGTTTGTGACACACTCAATGTCTACGGGGGTTTGTGACACAAACGCTATCCAATGGATTTTGTGACACACACACTGTCCAATGGGTATTGTTACACACACACGCTGTCCAATGGGGTTTTTGACACATAGACTTTCCAATGGGGTTTGTGACACAGACGCTCTCCAATGGGGTTTGTGACACACACACTGTCCAGTGGGTTTTGTGACACACAAACTCTGTCCAATGGGGTTTGTGACACACACAGTGTCCACGTGGTTTGTGACACAGGCGCTTTCCAATAGGGTTTGTGACACTCACGCTGTCCATGGGTGTTTGTGACACACACGCTGTCCAGTGGGGTTTCTGACACGCACACTGTCCGTGGGTGTTTGTGACACACACGCTGTTCAGTGGGGTTTGTGACACACACACTGTCCAATGGGGTTTGTGACACACACACTGTCCAATGGGTCTTATGACACACACGCTGTGCAATGGTGTTTGTGACACACGCGCTGACCAATGGGGTTTGTGACACACTCATTTTCTAAGGGGTTTTGTGACACACACATGTTATCCAAAGGGGTTTGTGACATGCATACTTTCTAATGGGGTTTGTGACACACACACGCTATCCATTGGGTTTGTGACACACACGCTTACCAATTGGTTTTGTGACACACACGCAGTCCAAAGGTGTTTGTGACAAGCATGCTGTCCAATGGGGTTTGTGACACACACACTCTGTCCAATGGTGCTTGTGACACACACGAAGTCCAATGGGGTTCGTGACACACACGCTGTCCCATGGCGTTTGTGACACACACACTGTCCAATGGGGATTGTGACACACACACGATGTCCAATGGGGTTTGTGACACACACGCTGTCCAATGGGGCTTGTGACACACACACGCTGTCCAATGGTGTTTGTGACACACACGCTGTCCAATGGGGCTTGTGACACACACACGCTGTCCAATGGTGTTTGTGACACACACGCTGTCCAATGGGGTTTGTGACACACACACTCTCCAATGGGGATTGTGACACACACACGATGTCCAATGGGGTTTGTGACACACACGCTGTCCAATGGGGCTTGTGACACACACACGCTGTCCAATGGTGTTTGTGACACACACGCTGTCCAATGGGGTTTGTGACACACACACGCTGTCCAATGGTGTTTGTGACACACACGCTGTCCAATGGGGTTTGTGACACACACGCTGTCCAATGGAGATTGTGACATACACACTGTGCAATAGGGTTTATGACATACACATGCTATCCAATGGGGTTTGTGAAACAAATACTTTCTTAATGGGGTTTTTGACACACACACGCTATCCAATGGGGTTTGTGAAACACACGCTGTCCAATGGGGTTTGTAACACACACGCTGTCCAATGGGGATTGTGACACACACGCTGTCCAATGGCGTTTGTGACACATACACTCTGTCCAATGGGGTTTGTGACACACATGCTGACCAATTGGCTTTGTTACACACACACTGTCCGAAGGTGTTTGTGACACGCATGCTGTCCAATGGGTTTTGTGACACACACACTGACCAGGAGTGTTTGTGACACACACACGCTATTCAATGGGGTTTGTGATACATACACTTTACAATGGGATTTGTGACAGAAACACAGTCCAATGGCGCTTGTTACACACACGCTGTCCAATGGGGTTCGTGACACACACGCTGTCCAAAGGGTATTGTAACACACACACGCTGTCCAAAGGTGTTTGTGACACGCATGCTGTCCAATGGGGTTTGTGACAAACACACTCTGTCCAATGGTGCTTGTGACACACACGCTGTCCAATGGGGTTCGTGACACACACTCTGTCCCATGGGGTTTGTGACACACACACTGTCCAATGGGGATTGTGACACACACACTCTGTCCAATGGGGTTTGTGACACACACGCTGTCCAATGGGGATTGTGACAGGCACACTCTGTCCAGTAGGTCTTGTGGCACACAAGCTGTCCAATGGGGTTCGTTACACACACGCTGTCCAGTGGGGTTTGTGACACATACACTTTCAACGGGGTTAGTGACACACACGCTCTGTCCAATGGCGCTTGTGACACACACGCTGTGGAATGGGGATTGTGACACACAAACGCTGTCCAATGGGGTTTGTGACATGGACACTGTCCAATGGGGTTTGTGAACACACACGCTGTTCAGTGGGTTTTGTGACACACATACTATCCAATAGGGTTTCTGACACACACACGCTATCCAATGGGGTTTGTGACACATACACTTTCCAATAGGGTTTGTGATACACACACTCTGTCCAATGGTGGTTGTGACACACACGCTTTCCAATGGGGTTCGTGACACACACGCTGTCCAGTGGGTTTTGTAACACGCGCACTCTGTCCAATAGGCTTGTGATACACACGCTGTCCAAAGGGGTATGTGACACACACGCTATCCAATGGGGCTTGTGACACTCACACTGTCCATGGGTGTTTGTGACACACACGCTGTCCAGTGTGTTTTGGCACACACACACAGTCCAATGGGGTTTTGACACACACGCTGTCCACTGGAGATTTTAACATACACACTGTCCAGGGGGTATGTGACACACACACTGTCCAATGGCGTTCGTGACACACACAGTGTCCATGGGGGTTTGTGACACTCATGCTATGCAATGGGATTTGTGACACACACACACATTCTGCAATGTGGAGTGTAACACACACACGCTGTCCAATGGTGTTTTTGACACACACACTGTCCAATAGGGTTTATGACACATACACTCTGTCCAATGGGGAATGTGACACACACACTTGGTCCAATAAGTCTTGTGACACACAAGCTGTCCAATGGGTTTCGAGACACACAGGCTGTCCAGTGGGGTTTGTGACACACACACTGTCCAATGGGGATTGTGACACACACACGCTGTCCAGTGGTGTTTGTGACACACACTCTTTCCAATTGGGTTTATGACACACACACGCTATCCAATGGGGTTTGTGACACACACGATGACCAACTGGGTTTGTTACACACAGACTGTCCAATATTGTTTTTGACACGCATGCTGTCCAATGGGTTTTGTGACACACACACTGACCAGGAGGGTTTGTGACACACACAGGCTATCCAATGGGTTTTGTGACACATACACTTTCCAATGGGGTTCGTGACACACACTCTGTCCCATGGGGTTTGTGAACACGCACACTGTCCAATGCGGAATGTGACACACACGCTGACCAATGGGGCTTTTGACACACCCACTATCCAATGGGGTTTGTGACACACACACTGCCAATGGGGTACGTGACACACGCACTCTGTCCAATAGGGTTTGTGACACACAGAATTTCTAATGGTGTTCGTGACACACACACTATCCAATGGGTTTTATGACACACACACTGTCCCATGGGGTTTGTGACACACACACTGTCC
The DNA here is from genome assembly GCA_032206185.1 of Columba guinea. NCBI lineage: Eukaryota > Metazoa > Chordata > Aves > Columbiformes > Columbidae > Columba > Columba guinea. Next base: position 2,941,839 of record JAVLUU010000005.1, read on the forward strand.
AATGGGGTTTGTGACACACATACTTTCTAATGGGGTTTTTGACACACAGAGGTTATCCAATGGGGTTTGTGACACACACTTTCCCATGGGGTTTGTGACACACACGCTGTCCAATGGTGATTGTGACACACACGCTGTCCAATTGGGTTTTTGACACATACACTCTGTCCAATGGGGCTTGTGACGCACACTCTGTCCAATGGGGTTAGTGACCCACACGGAGTCCAATGGGGATTGTGACACACACGATGTGCAATGGGGTTTGTGACCCACACGGTGTCCAATGGGTATTGTGACACACACGCTCTCCAATGCGGTTTGTGACACACACACTCTGTCCAACGGTGTTTGCGACACACACACTGTCCAATAGGGTTTGTGACATCACACACTTTCAAATGGGGTTTGTGACACGCACACTTTCTAATGTGCTTGTGACACGCACAATTGGTTTTGTGACACACACACGCTATCCAATGGGGTTTGTGTCACACACGCTTACCAATTGATTTTGTAACACACACACTGTCCAATGGCGTTTGTGATACGCATGCTGTCCAATGGGGTTCGTGACACACACTCTGTCCCATGGGTTTTGTGACACACACATGCTGTCCAGTGGGGTTTGTGACACACACACTTTCCAAAAGGGTTTGTGACAAGCACGATGTCCAATGAGGATTGTGACACACGCTGTCCAATGGGGTTTGTGACACATGCACTCTGTCCAATGGGGATTGTGAAACACACACGCTGTCCAATGGTTTTTATGACACACACACTGTCCGAAAGGGTTTGTGACACACCCACTCAGTCCAATGGTGTTTGTGACACACACCTGTCCAATGGGTATTGTTACACACACACGCTGTCCAATGGGGTTTTTGACACATAGACTTTCCAATGGGGTTTGTGACACAGACGCTCTCCAATGGGGTTTGTGACACACACACTGTCCAGTGGGTTTTGTGACACACAAACTCTGTCCAATGGGGTTTGTGACACACACAGTGTCCACGTGGTTTGTGACACAGGCGCTTTCCAATAGGGTTTGTGACACTCACGCTGTCCATGGGTGTTTGTGACACACACGCTGTCCAGTGGGGTTTCTGACACGCACACTGTCCGTGGGTGTTTGTGACACACACGCTGTTCAGTGGGGTTTGTGACACACACACTGTCCAATGGGGTTTGTGACACACACACTGTCCAATGGGTCTTATGACACACACGCTGTGCAATGGTGTTTGTGACACACGCGCTGACCAATGGGGTTTGTGACACACTCATTTTCTAAGGGGTTTTGTGACACACACATGTTATCCAAAGGGGTTTGTGACATGCATACTTTCTAATGGGGTTTGTGACACACACACGCTATCCATTGGGTTTGTGACACACACGCTTACCAATTGGTTTTGTGACACACACGCAGTCCAAAGGTGTTTGTGACAAGCATGCTGTCCAATGGGGTTTGTGACACACACACTCTGTCCAATGGTGCTTGTGACACACACGAAGTCCAATGGGGTTCGTGACACACACGCTGTCCCATGGCGTTTGTGACACACACACTGTCCAATGGGGATTGTGACACACACACGATGTCCAATGGGGTTTGTGACACACACGCTGTCCAATGGGGCTTGTGACACACACACGCTGTCCAATGGTGTTTGTGACACACACGCTGTCCAATGGGGCTTGTGACACACACACGCTGTCCAATGGTGTTTGTGACACACACGCTGTCCAATGGGGTTTGTGACACACACACTCTCCAATGGGGATTGTGACACACACACGATGTCCAATGGGGTTTGTGACACACACGCTGTCCAATGGGGCTTGTGACACACACACGCTGTCCAATGGTGTTTGTGACACACACGCTGTCCAATGGGGTTTGTGACACACACACGCTGTCCAATGGTGTTTGTGACACACACGCTGTCCAATGGGGTTTGTGACACACACGCTGTCCAATGGAGATTGTGACATACACACTGTGCAATAGGGTTTATGACATACACATGCTATCCAATGGGGTTTGTGAAACAAATACTTTCTTAATGGGGTTTTTGACACACACACGCTATCCAATGGGGTTTGTGAAACACACGCTGTCCAATGGGGTTTGTAACACACACGCTGTCCAATGGGGATTGTGACACACACGCTGTCCAATGGCGTTTGTGACACATACACTCTGTCCAATGGGGTTTGTGACACACATGCTGACCAATTGGCTTTGTTACACACACACTGTCCGAAGGTGTTTGTGACACGCATGCTGTCCAATGGGTTTTGTGACACACACACTGACCAGGAGTGTTTGTGACACACACACGCTATTCAATGGGGTTTGTGATACATACACTTTACAATGGGATTTGTGACAGAAACACAGTCCAATGGCGCTTGTTACACACACGCTGTCCAATGGGGTTCGTGACACACACGCTGTCCAAAGGGTATTGTAACACACACACGCTGTCCAAAGGTGTTTGTGACACGCATGCTGTCCAATGGGGTTTGTGACAAACACACTCTGTCCAATGGTGCTTGTGACACACACGCTGTCCAATGGGGTTCGTGACACACACTCTGTCCCATGGGGTTTGTGACACACACACTGTCCAATGGGGATTGTGACACACACACTCTGTCCAATGGGGTTTGTGACACACACGCTGTCCAATGGGGATTGTGACAGGCACACTCTGTCCAGTAGGTCTTGTGGCACACAAGCTGTCCAATGGGGTTCGTTACACACACGCTGTCCAGTGGGGTTTGTGACACATACACTTTCAACGGGGTTAGTGACACACACGCTCTGTCCAATGGCGCTTGTGACACACACGCTGTGGAATGGGGATTGTGACACACAAACGCTGTCCAATGGGGTTTGTGACATGGACACTGTCCAATGGGGTTTGTGAACACACACGCTGTTCAGTGGGTTTTGTGACACACATACTATCCAATAGGGTTTCTGACACACACACGCTATCCAATGGGGTTTGTGACACATACACTTTCCAATAGGGTTTGTGATACACACACTCTGTCCAATGGTGGTTGTGACACACACGCTTTCCAATGGGGTTCGTGACACACACGCTGTCCAGTGGGTTTTGTAACACGCGCACTCTGTCCAATAGGCTTGTGATACACACGCTGTCCAAAGGGGTATGTGACACACACGCTATCCAATGGGGCTTGTGACACTCACACTGTCCATGGGTGTTTGTGACACACACGCTGTCCAGTGTGTTTTGGCACACACACACAGTCCAATGGGGTTTTGACACACACGCTGTCCACTGGAGATTTTAACATACACACTGTCCAGGGGGTATGTGACACACACACTGTCCAATGGCGTTCGTGACACACACAGTGTCCATGGGGGTTTGTGACACTCATGCTATGCAATGGGATTTGTGACACACACACACATTCTGCAATGTGGAGTGTAACACACACACGCTGTCCAATGGTGTTTTTGACACACACACTGTCCAATAGGGTTTATGACACATACACTCTGTCCAATGGGGAATGTGACACACACACTTGGTCCAATAAGTCTTGTGACACACAAGCTGTCCAATGGGTTTCGAGACACACAGGCTGTCCAGTGGGGTTTGTGACACACACACTGTCCAATGGGGATTGTGACACACACACGCTGTCCAGTGGTGTTTGTGACACACACTCTTTCCAATTGGGTTTATGACACACACACGCTATCCAATGGGGTTTGTGACACACACGATGACCAACTGGGTTTGTTACACACAGACTGTCCAATATTGTTTTTGACACGCATGCTGTCCAATGGGTTTTGTGACACACACACTGACCAGGAGGGTTTGTGACACACACAGGCTATCCAATGGGTTTTGTGACACATACACTTTCCAATGGGGTTCGTGACACACACTCTGTCCCATGGGGTTTGTGAACACGCACACTGTCCAATGCGGAATGTGACACACACGCTGACCAATGGGGCTTTTGACACACCCACTATCCAATGGGGTTTGTGACACACACACTGCCAATGGGGTACGTGACACACGCACTCTGTCCAATAGGGTTTGTGACACACAGAATTTCTAATGGTGTTCGTGACACACACACTATCCAATGGGTTTTATGACACACACACTGTCCCATGGGGTTTGTGACACACACACTGTCCAATGGGGTTTGTGACACACATACTTTCTAATGGGGTTTTTGACACACAGAGGTTATCCAATGGGGTTTGTGACACACACTTTCCCATGGGGTTTGTGACACACACGCTGTCCAATGGTGATTGTGACACACACGCTGTCCAATTGGGTTTTTGACACATACACTCTGTCCAATGGGGCTTGTGACGCACACTCTGTCCAATGGGGTTAGTGACCCACACGGAGTCCAATGGGGATTGTGACACACACGATGTGCAATGGGGTTTGTGACCCACACGGTGTCCAATGGGTATTGTGACACACACGCTCTCCAATGCGGTTTGTGACACACACACTCTGTCCAACGGTGTTTGCGACACACACACTGTCCAATAGGGTTTGTGACATCACACACTTTCAAATGGGGTTTGTGACACGCACACTTTCTAATGTGCTTGTGACACGCACAATTGGTTTTGTGACACACACACGCTATCCAATGGGGTTTGTGTCACACACGCTTACCAATTGATTTTGTAACACACACACTGTCCAATGGCGTTTGTGATACGCATGCTGTCCAATGGGGTTCGTGACACACACTCTGTCCCATGGGTTTTGTGACACACACATGCTGTCCAGTGGGGTTTGTGACACACACACTTTCCAAAAGGGTTTGTGACAAGCACGATGTCCAATGAGGATTGTGACACACGCTGTCCAATGGGGTTTGTGACACATGCACTCTGTCCAATGGGGATTGTGAAACACACACGCTGTCCAATGGTTTTTATGACACACACACTGTCCGAAAGGGTTTGTGACACACCCACTCAGTCCAATGGTGTTTGTGACACACACCTGTCCAATGGGGATTGTTACACACACACTCTGTGCAGTGGGTCTTGTGAAAAACACGCTGTCCAGTGGGCTTTGTGACACACATTCTATCCAATAGGGTTTGTGACACACACACACTATCCAATTGGTTTTGTGACAAATACACTTTCCAATGGGTTTCGTGACACACACACGCTGTCCCATGGGGATTGTGAAACACACGTTGTCCAGTGGGTTTCGTGACACACGCACTCTGACCAATAGGCTTGTGACACACACGCTGTCCAATGGTGTTTGTGACACATACACTGTCCAATGGGGATTCTGACACACACACTGTCCAAAGCGGTTTGAGACACACACGCTACTCAATGGGGCTTTTGACGCTCACACTGACCATGTGTGTTTGTGACACACATGCTGTCCTGTGGGTTTTGTCACACACACACCGTCCAATGGGGTTTTGACACACACACTGTCCACTGGGGATAGTGAAACACACACTGTCCAGGGGGCTTTGTGACTCAAACACTGTCCAATGGCGTTCGTGATACACACAGTGTCCACGGGGGATTGTGACACACACACTGTCCAAAAGGTTATGTGACACACATGATGTACAATGGGTTTTGTGACACGCACACAGTCCGTGGGTGTTTGTGACACACACGCTATCCAGTGGGGTTTGTGACACACACACGGTACAACGGGTTTTGTGACACACACACTGTACAACGGGTTTTGTGACACACACAACCCGTGCAATGGGTATTGTTACACACACACGCTGTCCAATGGTGTTTGTGAAACACACGCTGTCCAATGTGTTTCGAGACACACAGGCTGTCCAGTGGGGTTTGTGACACACACACTGTACAATGGCGCTTGTGAAACACACGCTGTCCAATGGCGTTCGTGACACACACTTAGTCCCGTGAGGTTTGTGACACACACACTGTCCAATGGGGATTGTGACACACACACGCTGTCCAAAGGGCTTTGTGACACACACACTTTGTTTAATGGGTCTTGTGAAAAACACGCTGTCCAATGGGGTTTGTGACATGCACACAGTCCAAAGGGGTTTGTGACACACACGCTACCCAATGGGGTTTGTGACACACACACTTTACATTGGGGATTGTGACACACACACTCTGTCCAATAGGTCTTGTGAAACACAAGCTGTCCAAAGGGGTTCGTGACACACACACTGTGCAGTGGGGTTTGTGATACACACACTGTCCAATAGGGATTGTGACAAACAGTCTGTCCAATGGGCTTTTTGACACACGCATTGTGTCCAAAGGGTCTTGTGGCAAACATGCTGTCCAATTGGGTTTGTGAACACACACGCTGTAAAGTGGATTTTGTGACACACACACTGTCCAATAGAGCCAGTGACACACACACGCAATCCAATGGGGTTTGTGACAGATACACTTTCCAATGGGGTTTGTGACACACACACTGTCCAATGGGTATTGTTACACACAAATGCTGTCCAATGGTGATTGTGACACACATGCTATCCAATGGGGCTTGTGACACACACGCTGTCCAATGGGCTTTGTGACACACACACTCTGTACAATGGTGCCTGTGACACAAACGCTGTCCAATGGGGTTTGTGACACACACACTGTCCAATGGGTATTGTTACACACAAATGCTGTCCAATGGTGATTGTGACACACATGCTATCCAATGGGGCTTGTGACACACACGCTGTCCAATGGGCTTTGTGACACACACACTCTGTACAATGGTGCCTGTGACACAAACGCTGTCCAATGGGGTTAGTGACACACACGCTGTCCAATGGTGTTTGTGACACACACACTGTCCAATGGGGTTTGTGACACACAAGGCGTCCAAAGGGTTTTGTGATACACACGCTATCCAATGGGGATTGTGACACTCACACTGTCCATGGGTGTTTGTGACACACACGCTATCCAATGGGTTTTATGACACACACACCGTCCAATGGGGATTGTGACACACACACGCTGTCCAATGGTGTTTCTGACACACCCGCTGTCCAATAGGGTTTGTGACACAGACTTTCCAATGGGGTTTGTGACACACACGCTGTCCAATGGAGTTTGTAACACACACGCTGTCCAATCGAGTTTGTAACAAACACTCTGTCCAATGGGGATTGTGACACACACGCTGTCCAATAGGGTTTGTGACACATACACTCTGTCAAATAGGTCTTGTGAAACACAAGCTGTCCAATGGGGTTCGTGACACACACGCTGTCCAGTGGGGTTTGTGACACACACACTGTCCAATAGGGTTTGTGACATCACACACGCTATCCAATGGTGTTTGTGACACACACACTTTCCAATGGGGTTTGTGACACACACATGCTATCCAATGGAGTTTGTGACACGCATACTTTCTAATGGGGTTTGTGACACGTACACGCTATCCAATGGGGTTTGTGACACACACGCTGACCAATTGGGTTTGTTACACACACACTGCCCAATGGTGTTTATGACACGCATGCTCTCCAATGGGTTTTGTGACACACACACTGACTAGGAGGGTTTGTGACACACACACTTATTCAATGGATTTTGTAACACACACGCTGTCCAGTGGGTTTTGTGACACACACACGCTGTCCCATGGGGTTTGTGACACACACGCTGTCCAGTGGGTTTTGTGACACAGATGCTGTCCAATGGGGATTGTGACATACATACTTTCTAATGGGGATTTTGATACACACGCTATCCAATGGGGTTTGTGACACATACACTTTCCAATGGAGATTGTGACACACATGCTGTCCAATACAGTTTGTGACACACACGCAGTCCAATGGGGATTGTGACACACATGCTGTCCAGTGGGGTTTGTGACACACACATTCTTCAATAGGGTTTGTGACATCACACACGCTATCCAATGGGGTTTGTAACACACACTTTTCTAAAGGGGTTTGTGACACACACGCTATCCAATGGGTTTTATGACACACACACTCTCCAATGGGGATTGTGACACACACACGCTGTCCAATGGTGTTTCTGACACACACGCTGTCCAATGAGGTTTGTGACACACACTTTCCAAAGGGGTTTGTGACACACACGCTGTCCAATGGAGTTTGTAACACACACTCTGTCCAATGGGGATTGTGACACACACGCTGTCCAATAGGGTTTGTAACACATACACTCTGTCCAATAGGTCTTGTGGCACACAAGCTGTCCAATGGGGTTCGTGACACACACGCTTTCCAAAGGGGTTTGTGACACACACTCTGTCAATGGGGTTTGTGACACATACACTCTGTCAAATAGGTCTTGTGAAACACAAGCTGTCCAATCGGGTTCGTGACACACACGCTGTCCAGTGGGGTTTGTGACACACACACTGTCCAATAGGGTTTGTGACATCACACACGCTCTCCAATGGTGTTTGTGACACACACTCTTTCTAATGGGGTTTGTGAAACACACGCTATCAAATGGCGTTTGTGACACACATACTTTCTAATGGGGTTTGTGACACGTACACGCTATCCAATGGGGTTTGTGACACACACGCTGACCAATTGGGTTTCTTACACACACACTGCCCAATGGTGTTTATGACACGCATGCTGTCCAATGGGTTTTGTGACACACACACTGACTAGGAGGGTTTGTGACACACACACTTATTCAATGGAATTTGTAACACACACTCTGTCCAATGGGGATTGTGACACAAAAACGCTGTCCCATGGGGTTTGTGACACACACACTGTCCATGGGTGTTTGTAACACACTCGCTTTCCAGTGGAGTTTGTGACACACACACTGTCCAATGGGTATTGTGACACAAACACACTGTCCAATGTGGTTTGTGACACACACGCTCTCCAATGGGGCTTGTGACACATACTCTGTCTAATGGGGTTTGTTACACACGAACACTGTCCAATGGGGATTGTGAAATACACACGCTGTACAATGGGGTTTATGACACACACACTTTCCAGTGGGGTTTGTGACCCACACGCTGTCCAATGGGGATTGTGACACAGACGCTGTCCAATGGGGATTGTGACACACAAGCTGTCCACTGGGGTTCATGACACATGCTGTCCAGTGGGGTTTGTGACACACATACTGTCCAATAGGGTTTGTGACATCACACACGCTATCCAATGGTGTTTGTGACACATACGCTTTCCAATGGGGTTTGTGATACACATACGCTAACCAATTTGGTTTATTACACGCATACTCTCTAATGGGGTTTGTTACACACACACTCTCCAATGGTGTTTGTGACAAGCATGCTGTCCAATGGGTTTTGTTACACACACACTGACCAGGAGGGTTTGTGACACACACACGCTATCCAATGGGTTTTGTAACACATACCCTCTCCAATGGGGTTTGTGACACACACACTCTGTCCAACGGCGCTTGTGACACACACGCTGTGCAATGGGGTTCGTGACACACACACTGTCCAGAGGGGTTTGTGACACACACGCTGTCCAGTGGGGTTTGTGACACGCACACTGTCCATGGGTGTTTGTGACACACACGCTGTCCTGTGGAGTTTGTGACACACACACTGTAAAATGGGTATTGTGACACATACAGTGCCCAATGGGTATTGTGACACTCACACACTGTCCAATGGGGTTTGTGACACACACGCTGTCCAATGGGGATGGTGAAACACACACTGTCTAATGGGGTTTGTGACACACACACACTGTCCAATGGGGATTGTGAAGCAAACACCCTGTCCAATGGAGTTTATGACACACACACTGTCCAAAGGGGTTTGTGACACACACACTCTGTCCAATGGGGTTTTTGGCACACACGCTGTCCAATGGGGATTGTGAGACACACGCTGTCCAATGGGGTTAGTGACACACAGGCTGTCCAAAGGGGATTGTGACACACACGCTGTCCAGTGGAGTTTGTGACACCACATGGTCCACTAGGGATTGTGACACACACGCTGTTGAATGGGGTTAGTGACACACACGCTGTCCAATGGGGTTTGTGACACACACTCTTCTAATGGGTTTTGTGACACACACACTGTCCAATGGGGATTGTGAAACACACACGCTATCCAATAGTTGTTTCTGACACACAGACTTTCCAATGGGGTTTGTGACACGCATACTTTCTAATGGGGTTTGTGACACACACACTTTCCAATGGGGTTTGTGACGCACACACGCTGTCCCATGGGGTTTGTGACACACACGCTGACCATTTGGATTTGTTACACACACACTGTCCAATGGTGTTTGTGACACGCATGCTGTCCAATGGGTTTTGTAACACACACACACACCAGGAGGGTTTGTGACACACACACGCTGTCCAATGGGGTTTGTGACACACAGGATGTCCAATGGTGTTTGTGACACGCACACTGTCCATGGGTGTTTGTGACACACACGCTGTCCAGTGGGGTTTGTGACACACACACTGTCCAAAGGCGTTTGTGACACACACAGTGTCCACGGGGGTTTGTGTCACACACGCTGTCCAATGGGCTTTGTGACACACAGGCAGTCCAACGGGTATTGTTACACACAAACGCTCTCCAATGGTGTTTGTGACACACAGGCTGTCCAATGGGGCTGGTGACACACACACTATCCAATGGGGTTTGTGACACACACGCTGTCCAGTGGAGTTTGTGACACACACACTGTCCAATAGGGTTTGTGCAACAACACACGCTATCCATTGGGGTTTGTGACACACACGCTCTGTCCAGTGGGCTTGTGACTCACACGCTGTCCAGTGCTGTTTGTGACACACACACTGTACAATAGGGATTGTGACACACACACGCTGTAATGGGGTTTGTGACACACTCACTGTCCAATGGGTATTGTGACACACACACTCTGTCCAATGTGGATTGTGACACACACACGCTGTCCAATGGGGTTTTTCACACAAACTCTTTCCAATGGTGTTTGTGACACACACGCTGTCCAATGGGGATTGTGACACACACGCTGTCCAGTGGATTTTGTGACACCCACACTCTGTCCAATGGGTCTTGTGACACACACGCTGTCCAACGATGTTTGTGACACGCACAGTGTCCAATGCTTTTTGTGAAACACACAATGTCCAATGAGGTTTGTGACACTCACACTGTCCATGGGTGTTTATGACACACACGTTGTCCAGTGGGTTTTGTGACACACACACTATGCACTGGGGTTTTGACACACACGCTGTCAACTGGGGATTGTGACACACACACTGTCCTGGGGGGGTTGTGACACACACTCTGTCCAATGGCGTTCGTGAAACACACAGTGTCCATGGGGGTTTGTGACACACACACTGTCCAATGGGGTTTGTGACACACACAGTGTCCAAAGGGGTTTGTGACACGCACATTTTATAATGGGGTTTGTGACACACAGACGCTATCCAATGGTGTTTATGAAACACACGCTGTCCAATGGGGTGTGTGACACACACATTCTGACCAATGGTGTTTGTGACATACATATGCTATCCAATGGGGTTTGTGACACACACGCTGTCCAATGGAGATTGTGACATACACACTGTGCAATAGGTTTTTTGACACACACACTGTCCAATGGGGATTGTGATACACACATGCTGTCCAATCGTGTTTGTGAAACACACGCTGTCCAAAGGGGTTTCTGACACACACACTGTCCAATGGGGATTGTCACACACACTCTGTCTAATGGGGTTTGTGACACACAGACACTGTCCAACGGGGATTGTGAAACACACATGCTGTCCAATGGGGTTTGTGACACACACGCTGTCCAATGGGACTTGTGACACACACTGTCCAGTGGGGTTTCTGACACTACACGCTGTCCAATGTGGTTTGTGACACACACATGCTATCCAATGGGGTTTGTGACACACACGCTCTGTCCAGTGGGCTTGTGACTCACACGCTGTCCAGTGCTGTTTGTGACACACACACTGTACAATAGGGATTGTGACACACACACGCTGTAATGGGGTTTGTGACACACACACTGTCCAATGGGTATTGTGACACACACACTCTGTCCAATGTGGATTGTGACACACACACGCTGTCCAATGGGGTTTTTCACACAAACTCTTTCCAATGGGGTTTGTGACACACACACTGTCCAATGGGTATTCTTACACACACACGCTGTCCAATGGTGTTTGTGACTCACACGCTGTCCAATGGGGATTGTGACACACACGCTGTCCAGTGGATTTTGTGACACCCACACTCTGTCCAATGGGTCTTGTGACACACACGCTGTCCAACGATGTTTGTGACACGCACAGTGTCCAATGCTTTTTGTGAAACACACAATGTCCAATGAGGTTTGTGACACTCACACTGTCCATGGGTGTTTATGACACACACGTTGTCCAGTGGGTTTTGTGACACACACACTATGCACTGGGGTTTTGACACACACGCTGTCAACTGGGGATTGTGACACACACACTGTCCTGGGGGGGTTGTGACACACACTCTGTCCAATGGCGTTCGTGAAACACACAGTGTCCATGGGGGTTTGTGACACACACACTGTCCAATGGGGTTTGTGACACACACAGTGTCCAAAGGGGTTTGTGACACGCACATTTTATAATGGGGTTTGTGACACACAGACGCTATCCAATGGTGTTTATGAAACACACGCTGTCCAAAGGGGTGTGTGACACACACATTCTGACCAATGGTGTTTGTGACATACATATGCTATCCAATGGGGTTTGTGACACACACGCTGTCCAATGGAGATTGTGACATACACACTGTGCAATAGGTTTTTTGACACACACACTGTCCAATGGGGATTGTGATACACACATGCTGTCCAATCGTGTTTGTGAAACACACGCTGTCCAAAGGGGTTTCTGACACACACACTGTCCAATGGGGATTGTCACACACACTCTGTCTAATGGGGTTTGTGACACACAGACACTGTCCAACGGGGATTGTGAAACACACATGCTGTCCAATGGGGTTTGTGACACACACGCTGTCCAATGGGACTTGTGACACACACTGTCCAGTGGGGTTTCTGACACTACACGCTGTCCAATGTGGTTTGTGACACACACATGCTGTCCAATGGGGTTTGTGACACACACGCTCTGTCCAGTGGGCTTGTGACTCACACGCTGTCCAGTGCTGTTTGTGACACACACACTGTACAATAGGGATTGTGACACACACACGCTGTAATGGGGTTTGTGACACACACACTGTCCAATGGGTATTGTGACACACACACTCTGTCCAATGTGGATTGTGACACACACACGCTGTCCAATGGGGTTTTTCACACAAACTCTTTCCAATGGGGTTTGTGACACACACACTGTCCAATGGGTATTCTTACACACACACGCTGTCCAATGGTGTTTGTGACTCACACGCTGTCCAATGGGGATTGTGACACACACGCTGTCCAGTGGATTTTGTGACACCCACACTCTGTCCAATGGGTCTTGTGACACACACGCTGTCCAACGATGTTTGTGACACGCACAGTGTCCAATGCTTTTTGTGAAACACACAATGTCCAATGAGGTTTGTGACACTCACACTGTCCATGGGTGTTTATGACACACACGTTGTCCAGTGGGTTTTGTGACACACACACTATGCACTGGGGTTTTGACACACACGCTGTCAACTGGGGATTGTGACACACACACTGTCCTGGGGGGGTTGTGACACACACTCTGTCCAATGGCGTTCGTGAAACACACAGTGTCCATGGGGGTTTGTGACACACACACTGTCCAATGGGGTTTGTGACACACACAGTGTCCAAAGGGGTTTGTGACACGCACATTTTATAATGGGGTTTGTGACACACAGACGCTATCCAATGGTGTTTATGAAACACACGCTGTCCAATGGGGTGTGTGACACACACATTCTGACCAATGGTGTTTGTGACATACATATGCTATCCAATGGGGTTTGTGACACACACGCTGTCCAATGGAGATTGTGACATACACACTGTGCAATAGGTTTTTTGACACACACACTGTCCAATGGGGATTGTGATACACACATGCTGTCCAATCGTGTTTGTGAAACACACGCTGTCCAAAGGGGTTTCTGACACACACACTGTCCAATGGGGATTGTCACACACACTCTGTCTAATGGGGTTTGTGACACACAGACACTGTCCAACGGGGATTGTGAAACACACATGCTGTCCAATGGGGTTTGTGACACACACGCTGTCCAATGGGACTTGTGACACACACTGTCCAGTGGGGTTTCTGACACTACACGCTGTCCAATGTGGTTTGTGACACACACATGCTATCCAATGGGGTTTGTGACACACACGCTCTGTCCAGTGGGCTTGTGACTCACACGCTGTCCAGTGCTGTTTGTGACACACACACTGTACAATAGGGATTGTGACACACACACGCTGTAATGGGGTTTGTGACACACACACTGTCCAATGGGTATTGTGACACACACACTCTGTCCAATGTGGATTGTGACACACACACGCTGTCCAATGGGGTTTTTCACACAAACTCTTTCCAATGGGGTTTGTGACACACACACTGTCCAATGGGTATTCTTACACACACACGCTGTCCAATGGTGTTTGTGACTCACACGCTGTCCAATGGGGATTGTGACACACACGCTGTCCAGTGGATTTTGTGACACCCACACTCTGTCCAATGGGTCTTGTGCACACACGCTGTCCAACGATGTTTGTGACACGCACAGTGTCCAATGCTTTTTGTGAAACACACAATGTCCAATGAGGTTTGTGACACTCACACTGTTCTTGGGTGTTTATGACACACACGTTGTCCAGTGGGTTTTGTGACACACACACTATGCACTGGGGTTTTGACACACACGCTGTCTACTGGGGATTGTGACACACACACTGTCCTGGGGGGGTTGTGACACACACTCTGTCCAATGGCGTTCGTGAAACACACAGTGTCCATGGGGGTTTGTGACACACACACTGTCCAATGGGGTTTGTGACACACACAGTGTCCAAAGGGGTTTGTGACACGCACATTTTATAATGGGGTTTGTGACACACAGACGCTATCCAATGGTGTTTATGAAACACACGCTGTCCAATGGGGTGTGTGACACACACATTCTGACCAATGGTGTTTGTGACATACATATGCTATCCAATGGGGTTTGTGACACACACGCTGTCCAATGGGATTGTGACATACACACTGTGCAATAGGTTTTTTGACACACACACTGTCCAATGGGGATTGTGATACACACATGCTGTCCAATCGTGTTTGTGAAACACACGCTGTCCAAAGAGGTTTCTGACACACACACTGTCCAATGGGGATTGTCACACACACTCTGTCTAATGGGGTTTGTGACACACAGACACTGTCCAATGGGGATTGTGAAACACACATGCTATCCAATGGGGTTTGTGACACACACACGCTGTCCAATGGGTTTTGTAACACACACACTGTCCAATGGTGATTGTGACACGCACGCTGTCCAATGGGGTTTGTGACACAGACTCTGTCCAATGGGGATTGTGTCATACACACTGTCCAATAGGTTTTGTGACACGCACATTCTATCCGAAGGGGTTTGTGACACGCACACTTTCTAATGGGGTTTGTGACACACACACGCTATCCAATGGGGTTTGTGACACACACACTTTCCAATGGGCTTTGAGACACGCACACTCTCTAATGGGGTTTGTGACACACACACGCTATCCAATTGGGTTTGTGACACACACACTTTCCCGTGGGGTTTGTGATACACACACTTTCCATTGGCACTTGTGACAAACATGCTGTCCAATGGGGTCTGTGACACACACGCTGTCCAGTGGGTTTTGTGACACACACACTCTGTCCAAAGGGCTAGTGACACACACACTATCCAATGGGGTTTGTGACACACACACTTTCTAATGGGGTTTGTGACACACACATGATATCCGATGGGGTTTGTGACACGCATACTCTTTAATGGCTTTTGTGAAACACACACGCTATCCAATGGGGTTTGTGACACCCACACTTTCCAATGGGGTTTGTGACACACACGCTGACCAATTGGTTTTGTTACACATACACTGTCCAATGGTGTTTGTGACACGTATGCTATCCAATAGGGTTTGTGACAGGCGTACTGTTTAATGGGTTTTGTGAAACACACACGCTATCCAATGGGATTTGTGACACACACGCTGTCCAATAGCGTTCGTGACACACACTCTGTCCCATGGGGTTTGTGACACACACACTGTCCAAAGGGGTTTGTGACACACACGATGTCCAACGGGTTTGTGACACGCACACCGTCCATGGGTGTTTGTGACACACACGCTGTCCAATGGGGTCTGTGACACAGACGCTGTCCAATGGGGATTGTGACAGAGAAGCTGTCCAATGGGGTTTGTGACACACACACTGTCCAATGGGGTTTGTGACACACATACTTTCAAATGTGATTCGTGACACTCACACTTTCTAATGGGCTTTGTGGCACACACACGCGATCCAATGGGGTTTGTCACACGAGTACGGTTTAATGGGTTTAGTGAAACACACACGCTTTCCAATGGGGTTTGTGACACACACACTCTGTACAATGGTGTTTGTGACACACACGCTGTCCAATGAGGTTAGTGACACACACGCTGTCCAGTGGAATTTGTGACACACACACTGTCCAATGGGGTTTGTGACACAGTGTCCCCGGGTGTTTGTGACACAGACGCTGTCCAATGGTGTTTGCGACACACACGCTGTCCAGTGCGGATTGTGACACACACGCTGTCCAATGGCGATTGTGACACACACACTCTGTCCAATGGGTCTTTTGAAAAACACATGCTGTCCAGTGGATTTTGTGTCACATACACTCTCCAATAGGGTCTGTGACACACACACGCAATCCAATGGCGTTTGTCACACACACACTCTGTCCAAAGGTGCTTGTGACACACACACTCTGTCCAATGGGCTTCTGACACACACACTGTCCAATGATGTTTGTGACACACACACTGTCCAATGGGGATTGTGACACTCACACGCTGTCCAATGGTGTTTGTGACACACACACTGTCCAAATGGGTATCTGACACACACGCTATCCAATGGGGTTTGTGACACTCACACTGTCCATGGGTTTTTCTGACACACACACTGTCCAATGGGGTTTTGACACACATGCTGTCCACTGGGGATTGTGACACACACACTGTCCAGGGGGGTTTGTGACACACAGACTGTTCAAAGGCGTTCGTGACACACACATCTTCCACGGGGGTTTTTGTTACACACGCTGTTCAATGCGGTTTGTGACACACTCACTGTCCAATGGGTATTGCTAAACACAAACTCTGTCCAATGGGGTTTGTGACACATACAGTCTGTCCAATGGGATTTGTGACACGCACACTTTATAATGGTGTTTGTGACATACACGCTGTCCAATGGGATTTGTGACACAGAAGCTGTCCAATGGGGATTGTGAAATACAAACTGTCCAAAAGGGTTTGAGACACATACATGCTATCCAATGGGGTTTGTGACAAACATACTTTCTAATGGGGTTTTTGACAGACACACGATATCCAATGGGGTTTGTGACACACATTCCAATGGGGTTTGTGATACACACGCACGCTGTCCCTTGGTGTTAGTGACACACACCCTGACCAATTGGGTTTGTTACACACACACTGTGCAATGGTGTGTGTTACACGCATTCTGTCCAATGGGTTTTGAAACACACACACTGACCAGGAGGGCTTGTGACACACACACGCTATCCAATGGGGTTTGTGACACATACACTTTCCAATGGGGATTGTGACACAGACACGCTGTCCAATGGGGTCTGTGACACACACACTGTCAATGGGTGTTTGTGACACACAGGCTGTCTAATGGGGTTTGTGACACACACGCTGTCCAATGGGGTTTGTGACACACACGATATCCAATGGAGTTTGTGACACACACTGTGTCCAATGGGTACTGTGACAAACACACACTGTCCAATGGGGTTTGTGACACACACGCTATCCAATGGGGATTGTGACACAAAGGCTGTCCAATGGGGATTGTGACACACACACTGTCCAATGGTTCTTGTGACACAAATGCTGCACAATGCGGTTCGTGACACGCACCCTGTCCAGTGGGTTTTGTGACACACTCACTATACAATGGGGAATTGACACACACACTGTCCACGGGGGTTTGTGACACACACGCTGTCCATTGGCGTTCGTGACACACACAGGGTCCAGGGGGGGTTGTGACACACACGCTGTCCAATGCGGTTTGTGACACACACACTGTCCAATGGTTATTGTTACACACACACGCTGCCTAATGGGGTTTGTGACACACACACTGTCCTGGAGCGTTGGTGACACACACACGCTATCCAATAGGGTTTGAGACACACACACTGTCCAAAAGGTTTTGTGACACACAGGATGTCCAATGGCGTTTTGACACGCACACTGTCCATGGCTTTTTGTGATACACACGCTGTCCAGTAGGTTTTGTGACACACACACTGTCCAATAGGGTTTGTGCCACACACACGCTATCCAATGAGGTCTGTGACACACACGCTCTGTCCAATGGCGCTTGTGACACAAATGCTGTCAAATGGGGTTCGTGACACACACTCTGTCCCGTGGGCTTTGTGACACACACGCTGTCCAATGGTGTTTCTGACACACACACTGTCCAAAGGGGTTTGTGACACACACGATGTCCAATGGGGTTTTAGACACACACACTGTCCAAAGGGGTTTGTGACACACACGATGTCCAATGGGGTTTGTGACACACACATCGCCCAATGGGTATTGTGACACACACGCACAGTCCAATGGGGTTTGTGACACACACGCTGTCCAATGGGGATTGTGACACACACTTTCCAATGGGGTTTGTGACACACACACGTTGTCCCATGGGGTTTGTGACACACACACTGTCCATGGGTGTTTGTGACACACACGCTGTCCAGTGGGGTTTGTAACACACACACTGTCCAAAAGGGTTTGTGACACACATGATGTACAATGGGGTTTGTGGCACGCACACTGTTCATGGGGGTTTGTGACACACACTCTGTCCAGTGGGGTTTGTGACACACACACTGTCCAGTGGGTTTGTGACACACACGCTGTCCAATGGGGTTTGTGACACGCATACTGTCCATGGGAGTTTGTGACACCACACTGTCCAATGGGGATTGTGACACACACGCTGTCCAATGGGCTTTGTGACACACACACTCTGTACAGTGGGTCTTGTGAAAAACACGCTATCCAATGGGGTTTGTGACACACACTTTCCAATGGGGTTTGTGACACACACACGCTGTCCCATGGGGTTTGTGACACACACGCTAACCAATTGGGTTTGTTACACACACACTGTCCAATGGTGTTTGTGACACTCATGCTGTCCAAAGGTTTTTGTGTCACACACACTGACCAGAGGGGTTTGTGACACACACATGCTATCCAACAGGGTTTGTGACACATACACCTTCCAATGGGGTTTGTGACACACACACGCTGTCCAATGATGTTTGTAACACACACGCTGTCCAATGGGGCTGCTGACACACACGCTATCCAATGGGGTTTCTGACACATACACTTTCCAATGGGGTTTGTGACACGCACACTTTCTATATGGGGTTTGTGAAAAACACACGCTATCCAATGGGGTTTGTGACACATACCCTTTCCAATGGGTTTTGTGACACACACACTGTCCAATGGGGATTGTGACACACACACGCTATCCAATGGGGTTTGTGACACACACGCTGTCCCATTGGGTTTGTTGCATAGACGCTGTCTAATGGGGATTGTGACCTACACACTGTCCAATATGGCTTGTGACACACACGCTATCAAATTCGTTTTGTGACACACACTTTTTCTAATGGGGTTTGTGACACACACGCTATCGAATGGGTTTTGTTACTCACACACTGTCCTATGTTGATTGTGACACACACGCTGGCAAATGGAGTTTGTGACACACACACTTTCCAATGGGGTTTGTGACACACACACGCTGTCCAAAGGTGTTTGTGACACACACGCTGTCCAATGGGGATTCTGACACACTCACTGTCCAATGGGCTTTGTGACACACACATTTTCCAAAGGGGTTTGTGACACACACGGTGTACAAAGGGGTTTGTGACACGCACACTGTCCATGGGTGTTTGTAACACAGACGCTGTTCACTGGGGTTTGTGACACGCACAGTGTTCACGGGGGTTTCTGACACACAGACTGTCCAAAGGGGTTTGTGACACGCATACTGTCCATGGATGTTTGTGACACACACGATTTCCAAAGGGGATTGTGACATACACACTGTCCAATGGGCTTTGTGACACACACACTCTTTCGAATGGGTCTTGTGAAAAACACAATGTCCAATGGGGTTTGTGAACACACATGCTATCCCGTTGGTTTTGTGACACACATACTATCCAATAGGGTTTGTTACACACAAGCGCTATACAATGGGGTTTGTGACACATAAACTTTCCAATGGGGTTTGTTACACATACACTCTGTCCAATGGTGCTTGTGACACACACGCTGTGCAAAGGGGTTTGTGACACAGACGCTATCCAATGGGGCTTGTGAAACTCACACTGTCCATGGGTGTTTGTGACACACACAGTGTCCAATGGCGTTCGTGACACACACAGTGTCCACGGGGGATTGTGACACACACGCTGTCCACTGGGGATTGTGACACACACACTGTCCAGTGGGGTTTGTGAGACACACACTGTCCAATGGCGTTCGTGACACACACAGTGTCCACGGGGGTTTGTTACACACACGCTATCCTATGGGTTTTGTGACACACACACACATTGTACAATGGGGATTGTGACACACACAAGCTCTCCAATGGTGTTTGTGACACACACGCTGTCCAATGGGTTTTGTGACACAGACGCTATCCAATGGGGATTGTGACCTACACACTGTCCAATAGGGTTTGTGACACAAACACTCTGTCCAATGGGGATTGTGACACACAGACTACCCGATGGGGTTTGTGACACACACGCTACCAAACGGGGTTTGTGACACACGCTGTCCAATGGTTATTGTGACACACACTTGCTGTCCAATGGGGTTCATGACACACACGCTGTCCAGTGGGTTTTGTGACAAACACATTCTTTCAAAAGGGCTTATGACACACACACTGTCCAATGGAGTTTGTGACACACACACTGTCCAATGGGTATTGTGACACAGACACGCTGCCCAATGGGGTTTGTGACACAAACTCTGTCCAATGGGGTTTGTGACACGCACACTGTCCATGGGTGTTTGTGACACACACGTTGTCCACTGGAGTTTGTGACACACACACTGTCCAATGGGGTTTGTGACACAAACAGCGTCCATGGGGGTTTGTGACACACATGCTGTCCAATGGTGTTTGTGACACACACGCTGTCCAATGGGGCTTGTGACACACACGCTGTCCAATGTTGCTTGTTACACACACTCTGTCCAATGGGGCTTGTGACACAGACGCTATCCAATGGGGTTTGTGACACACACACAGGTTGTCCAATGGGCTTGTGAAACACACGCAGTCCAATAGTGTTAGTGACACACACACTGTCCAATGGGTATTGTTACACACACACGCTGTCCATTGGGGTTTGTGAAACACACACAGTTCAATGCGTATTATGACACGCACAGGGTGTCCAATGGGGTTTGTTACACACACGCTGTCCAATGGTGTTAGTGACACATACGCTGTTCAATGGGGTATGTGACACAGACGCTATCCAATGGGGAATGTGAAATACAAACTGTCCAATAGGGTTTATGACACACACATGCTATCCAATGGGGTTTGTGACAAAAATACTTTCTAATGCGGTTTTTGACACACACAAGCGATTCAATGGGGTTTGTGACACACACTGTCCAATGGGGTTTGTGACACACACACGCTGTCCAATGGTGTTTGTGAACACACACGCTGTCCAATGGGGTTTGTGACACAGACACCGTCCAATGGGGATTGTGACATACACACTGTCCAAAGGGGTTTGTGACACACACTCTGTCTAATGGGGATTGTGACACACACGCTGTCGAATGGGCTTGTTACACACAAACGCTGTCCAATAGTGTTTGTGTCACACACTCTGTCCCATGGTGTTTGTGACACACACACTGTCCAATAGGATTGTGACACACACACGCTGTCCAATGGGGTTTCTGACACACACGGTGTCCAATGGGGTTTGTGACACACACACTGTCCAATGGGTATTGTTACATACACACGCTGTCCAATGGGGTTTGTGACACACACGCTGTCCAATGGGGCTTGTGACACACACACGCTATCCAATGGGGTTTGTGACACACACGCTGTCCAATGGGGTTTGTGACACACACGCTGTCCAATGGAGATTGTGACATACACACTGTGCAATAGGGTTTATGACACACACATGCTATCCAATGGGGTTTGTGAAACAAATACTTTCTTAATGGGGTTTTTGACACACACACGCTATCCAATGGGGTTTGTGAAACACATGCTGTCCAATGGGGTTTGTGACACACACGCTGTCCAATGGGGATTGTGACACACACGCTGTCCAATGGCGTTTGTGACACATACACTCTGTCCAAAGGGGTTTGTGACACACACGCTGGCCAATTGGTTTTGTTACACACACACTGTCCAAAGGTGTTTGTGACACGCATGCTGTCCAATGGGTTTTGTGACACACACACTGACCAGGAGCGTTTGTGACACACACACGCTATCCAATGGGGTTTGTGATACATACACTTTCCAATGGGATTTGTGACAGAAACACAGTCCAATGGCGCTTGTTACACACACGCTGTTAAATGGGGTTCGTGACACACACGCTGTCCAAAGGATATTGTTACACACACACGCTGTCCAAAGGTGTTTGTGACACGCATGCTGTCCAATCGGGTTTGTGACAAACACACTCTGTCCAATGGTGCTTGTGACACACTCGCTGTCCAATGGGGTTTGTGACACACACGCTGTCCAATGGAGATTGTGACATACACACTGTGCAATAGGGTTTATGACACACACATGCTATCCAATGGGGTTTGTGAAACAAATACTTTCTTAATGGGGTTTTTGACACACACGCTGTCCAATGGGGCTTGTGACACACACACGCTGTCCAATGGTGTTTGTGACACACACACTGTCCGATGGGGATTGTGACACACACACGCTGTCCAATGTTGTTTGTGACACACACTCTTTCCAATGGGGTTTATGACACACACACGCTATCCAATGGGGTTTGTGACACACACGATGACCAACTGGGTTTGTTACACACAGACTGTCCAATATTGTTTTTGACACGCATGCTGTCCAATGTGTTTTGTGACACACACACTGACCAGGAGGGTTTGTGACACACACAGGCTATCCAATGGGTTTTGTGACACATACACTTTCCAATGGGGTTCGTGACACACACTCTGTCCCATGGGGTTTGTGACAAACACACTGTCCAATGCAGAATGTGACACACACGCTGTCCAATGGGGTTTGTGACACACACATTATCCGAAGAGGTTTGTGACACACACGCTGACCAATGGGGCTTTTGACACACCCACTATCCAATGGGGTTTGTGACGCACACGCTGCCAGTGGGGTATGTGACACACGCACTCTGTCCAATAGGGTTTGTGACACACAGAATTTCTAATGGTGTTCGTGACACACACACTATCCAATGGGTTTTATGACACACACAGTGTCCCATGGGGTTTTGTGACACACACACTGTCCAATGCGGAATGTGACACACACGCTGTCCAATGGGGTTTGTGACACACATACTTACTAATGGGGTTTTTGACACACAGAGGTTATCCAATGGGGTTTGTGACACACACTTTCCAATGGGGTTTGTGACACACACGCTGTCCAATGGGGATAGTGACACACACGCTGTCCAATTGGGTTTGTGACACATACACTCTGTCCAATGGGGTTAGTGACCCACACGGAGTCCAATGGGGACTGTGTCACACACGATGTGCAATGGGGTTTGTGACCCACACGGTGTCCAATGGGTATTGTGACACACACGCTCTCCAATAGGGTTTGTGACATCATACACTTTCTAATGGGGTTTGTGACACGCACACTTTCTAATGTGCTTGTGACACGCATACTTTCTAATGGGGTTTGTGACACACACACGCTATCCAATGGGGTTTGTGTCACACACGCTTACCAATTGATTTTGTTACACACACACTGTCCAATGGTGTTTGTGACACGCATGCTGTCCAATGGGTTTTGTGACACACACACTAACGAGGAGGGTTTGTGACACACACACGCTATCCAATGGGGTTTGTGACGCATACACTTTCCAATTGGGTTTGTGACACACACACTCTGTCCAATGGCGCTTGTGACACACACGCTGTCCAATGGGGTTCGTGACACACACTCTGTCCCATGGGTTTTGTGACACACACACGCTGTCCAGTGGGGTTTGTGACACACACACTTTCCAAAAGGGTTTGTGACACACACACGCTGTCCAATTGTGTTTGTGACACAAACGCTGTACAATGGGCTTTGTGACACAGACCCTGTCCAATGGGGATTGTGACAAACACACTGTCCCATAGGGTTTGTGACACACACATGCTATCCAATGTGGTTTGTGACGCACACTTTCCAATGGGGTTGTGACACACACATGCTATCCAAAGGGGTTTGTGACATGCACACTTTATAATGGGGTTTGTGACACACACATGCTATCCAATTGGGTTTGTGACACACACTTTTCAATGGCGTTTGTGACACACACACACACTGTCCCATGGGGATTGGGATACACACGCTCTCCAATGGGGTTTGTGACACATACACTCTGTCCAGTGGAGTTTGTGACACACACGCTGTCCAATGGGGTTTGTGACACACACGCTGTCCAGTGGGGTTTGTGACACGCACACTTTATAATGGGGTTTGTGACACACACATGGTATCCAATGGGGTTTATGAAACACACGCTGTCCAATAGGGTTTGTGACACACATACACTATCCAATGGGTATTGTGACACGCACACGCTATCCAATGGGGTTTATGACACACACGCTGTCCAATGGGGTGTGTGATACACACTCTGTACAATAGTGTTTGTGACACACATACGCTATCCAATGGGTTTTGTGACACACACTCTGTCCAATGGGGATTGTGAGAAACACGCTGACCAGTGGGGATTCTGACACACACGCTGTCCAATGGGCTTTGTGACACACACACTCTGTCCAATGGGTCTTGTGAAAAACACGCTGACCAATGGGGTTTGTGAACACAGACGCTATCCAATGGGTTTTGTGTCACACACACTGTCCAATGGGGATTGTGAAACACACACGCTGTCCAATGGTGTTTTTGACACACACGCTGTCCAATGGGGTTTGTGACACAGACGCTGTCAAATGGGGTTTATGACACACATACTGTCCAATGGGGTTTGTGACACTCACACTGTCCAATGGGTATTTTTACACACACACGCTGTCCAATGGTGTTTGTGACACACACGCTGTCCAATGGGGCTTGTGACACACACACGCTGTCCAATGGGATTTGTGACACACACAAGCTGTCCAATGGTGTTTTTGCCACACACGCTGTCCAATGGGGATTCTGACAAACAGTCTGTCCAATGGGCTTTTTGACACACGCATTGTGTCCAATGGGTCTTGTGGAAAACATGCTGTCCAATTGGGTTTGTGAACACACACGCTGTAAAGTGGATTTTGTGACACACACACTGTCCAATAGAGCCAGTGACACACACACGCAATCCAATGGAGTTTGTGACAGATACACTTTCCAATGGGGTTTGTGACACACACACTCTGTCCAATGGTGCTTGTGACACACACACTCTGTCCAATGGGCTTGTGACACACACGCTGTCCAATGATGTTTGTGACTCACACACTGTCCAATGGGGATTGTGACACACACACGCTGTCCATGGTTGTTTGTGTACACACACACTGTCCAATGGGGTTTTGACACAGACGCTGTCCACTGGGGATAGTGACACACACACTGTCCAGGGGGGTTTGTGACACACACACTGTCCAATGGGGTTTGTGACACACACAGTGTCCAAAGAGGTTTGTTACACACACGCTGTACAATGGGTTTTGTGACACACACACTGTCCAATGGGTATTGTTACACACAAATGCTGTCCAATGGTGATCGTGACACACATGCTGTCCAATGGGGCTTGTGACACACACGCTGTCCAATGGGCTTTGTGACACACACACTCTGTACAATGGTGCCTGTGACACACACGCTGTCCAATGGTGTTAGTGACACATACGCTGTTCAATGGGGTATGTGACACAGACGCTATCCAATGGGGAATGTGAAATACAAACTGTCCAATAGGGTTTATGACACACACATGCTATCCAATGGGGTTTGTGACAAAAATACTTTCTAATGCGGTTTTTGACACACACAAGCGATTCAATGGGGTTTGTGACACACACTGTCCAATGGGGTTTGTGACACACACACGCTGTCCAATGGTGTTTGTGAACACACACGCTGTCCAATGGGGTTTGTGACACAGACACCGTCCAATGGGGATTGTGACATACACACTGTCCAAAGGGGTTTGTGACACACACTCTGTCTAATGGGGATTGTGACACACACGCTGTCGAATGGGCTTGTTACACACAAACGCTGTCCAATAGTGTTTGTGTCACACACTCTGTCCCATGGTGTTTGTGACACACACACTGTCCAATAGGATTGTGACACACACACGCTGTCCAATGGGGTTTCTGACACACACGGTGTCCAATGGGGTTTGTGACACACACACTGTCCAATGGGTATTGTTACATACACACGCTGTCCAAAGGGGTTTGTGACACACACGCTGTCCAATGGGGCTTGTGACACACACACGCTATCCAATGGTGTTTGTGACACACACGCTGTCCAATGGGGTTTGTGACACACACGCTGTCCAATGCAGATTGTGACATACACACTGTGCAATAGGGTTTATGACACACACATGCTATCCAATGGGGTTTGTGAAACAAATACTTTCTTAATGGGGTTTTTGACACACACACGCTATCCAATGGGGTTTGTGAAACACATGCTGTCCAATGGGGTTTGTGACACACACGCTGTCCAATGGGGATTGTGACACACACGCTGTCCAATGGCGTTTGTGACACATACACTCTGTCCAAAGGGGTTTGTGACACACACGCTGGCCAATTGGTTTTGTTACACACACACTGTCCAAAGGTGTTTGTGACACGCATGCTGTCCAATGGGTTTTGTGACACACACACTGACCAGGAGCGTTTGTGACACACACACGCTATCCAATGGGGTTTGTGATACATACACTTTCCAATGGGATTTGTGACAGAAACACAGTCCAATGGCGCTTGTTACACACACGCTGTTAAATGGGGTTCGTGACACACACGCTGTCCAAAGGATATTGTTACACACACACGCTGTCCAAAGGTGTTTGTGACACGCATGCTGTCCAATCGGGTTTGTGACAAACACACTCTGTCCAATGGTGCTTGTGACACACTCGCTGTCCAATGGGGTTTGTGACACACACGCTGTCCAATGGAGATTGTGACATACACACTGTGCAATAGGGTTTATGACACACACATGCTATCCAATGGGGTTTGTGAAACAAATACTTTCTTAATGGGGTTTTTGACACACACGCTGTCCAATGGGGCTTGTGACACACACACGCTGTCCAATGGTGTTTGTGACACACACACTGTCCAATGGGGATTGTGACACACACACGCTGTCCAATGTTGTTTGTGACACACACTCTTTCCAATGGGGTTTATGACACACACACGCTATCCAATGGGGTTTGTGACACACACGATGACCAACTGGGTTTGTTACACACAGACTGTCCAATATTGTTTTTGACACGCATGCTGTCCGATGTGTTTTGTGACACACACACTGACCAGGAGGGTTTGTGACACACACAGGCTATCCAATGGGTTTTGTGACACATACACTTTCCAATGGGGTTCGTGACACACACTCTGTCCCATGGGGTTTGTGACAAACACACTGTCCAATGCAGAATGTGACACACACGCTGTCCAATGGGGTTTGTGACACACACATTATCCGAAGAGGTTTGTGACACACACGCTGACCAATGGGGCTTTTGACACACCCACTATCCAATGGGGTTTGTGACACACACGCTGCCAGTGGGGTATGTGACACACGCACTCTGTCCAATAGGGTTTGTGACACACAGAATTTCTAATGGTGTTCGTGACACACACACTATCCAATGGGTTTTATGACACACACAGTGTCCCATGGGGTTTTGTGACACACACACTGTCCAATGCGGAATGTGACACACACGCTGTCCAATGGGGTTTGTGACACACATACTTACTAATGGGGTTTTTGACACACAGAGGTTATCCAATGGGGTTTGTGACACACACTTTCCAATGGGGTTTGTGACACACACGCTGTCCAATGGGGATAGTGACACACACGCTGTCCAATTGGGTTTGTGACACATACACTCTGTCCAATGGGGTTAGTGACCCACACGGAGTCCAAT
This sequence comes from Columba guinea, assembly GCA_032206185.1. Classification (NCBI taxonomy): domain Eukaryota; kingdom Metazoa; phylum Chordata; class Aves; order Columbiformes; family Columbidae; genus Columba; species Columba guinea. The sequence goes on from JAVLUU010000005.1 coordinate 2,970,680, forward strand.
GGGGACTGTGTCACACACGATGTGCAATGGGGTTTGTGACCCACACGGTGTCCAATGGGTATTGTGACACACACGCTCTCCAATAGGGTTTGTGACATCACACACTTTCTAATGGGGTTTGTGACACGCACACTTTCTAATGTGCTTGTGACACGCATACTTTCTAATGGGGTTTGTGACACACACACGCTATCCAATGGGGTTTGTGTCACACACGCTTACCAATTGATTTTGTTACACACACACTGTCCAATGGTGTTTGTGACACGCATGCTGTCCAATGGGTTTTGTGACACACACACTAACGAGGAGGGTTTGTGACACACACACGCTATCCAATGGGGTTTGTGACGCATACACTTTCCAATTGGGTTTGTGACACACACACTCTGTCCAATGGCGCTTGTGACACACACGCTGTCCAATGGGGTTTGTGACACACACAGTGTCCAAAGAGGTTTGTTACACACACGCTGTACAATGGGTTTTGTGACACACACACTGTCCAATGGGTATTGTTACACACAAATGCTGTCCAATGGTGATCGTGACACACATGCTGTCCAATGGGGCTTGTGACACACACGCTGTCCAATGGGCTTTGTGACACACACACTGTCCAATGGGGATTGTGACACAGACACGCTGTCCAATGGGGTTTGTGACAAACATAGCGTCCAAAGGGTTTTGTGACACACACGCTATCCAATGGGGATTGTGACACTCACACTGTCCATGGGTGTTTGTGACACACACGCTATCCAATGGGTTTTATGACACACACACTGTCCAATGGGGATTGTGACACACACACGCTGTCCAATGGTGTTTCTGACACACACGCTGTCCAATGGGGTTTGTGACACACACTTTCCAATGGGGTTTGTGACACACACGCTGTCCAATGGAGTTTGTAACACACACTCTGTCCAATGGGGATTGTGACACACACGGTGTCCAATAGGGTTTGTGACACATACACTCTGTCAAATAGGTCTTGTGAAACACAAGCTGTCCAATGGTGTTTGTGACACACACTCTTTCTAATGGGGTTTGTGAAACACACGCTCTCCAATGGGTTTTGTGACACACACATGCTATCCCATGGGGTTTGTGACACGCATACTTTCTAATGGGGTTTGTGACACGTACACGCTATCCAATGGGGTTTGTGACACACACGCTGACCAATTGGGTTTGTTACACACACACTGCCCAATGGTGTTTATGACACGCATGCTGTCCAATGCGTTTTGTGACACACACACTGACTAGGAGGGTTTGTGACACACACACTTATTCAATGGATTTTGTAACACACACACTGTCCAATGGGGACTGTGACACACACACGCTGTCCCATGGGGTTTGTGACACACACGCTGTCCAGTGGGTTTTGTGACACAGATGCTGTCCAAAGGGGATTGTGACATACATACTTTCTAATAGGGATTTTGACACACACACGCTATCCAATGGGGTTTGTGACACACATGCTGTCCAATACAGTTTGTGACACACACGCAGTCCAATGGGGATTGTGACACACATGCTGTCCAGTGGGGTTTGTGACACACACATTCTTCAACAGGGTTTGTGACATCACACACGCTATCCAATGGGGTTTGTAACACACACTCTTTCTAAAGGGGTTTGTGACACACACGCTATCCAATGGGTTTTATGACACACACACTGTCCAATGGGGATTGTGACACACACTTTCCAATGGGGTTTGTGACACACACGCTCTCCAATGGAGTTTGTAACACACACTCTGTCCAATGGGGATTGTGACACACACGCTGTCCAATAGGGTTTGTGACACATACACTCTGTCCAATAGGTCTTGTGGCACACAAGCTGTCCAATGGGGTTCGTGACACACACGCTTTCCAATGGGGTTTGTGACACACACTCTGTCCAACTGGGTTTGTGACACATACACTCTGTCAAATAGGTCTTGTGAAACACAAGCTGTCCAATGGGTTTTGTGACACACACGCTGTCCAGTGGGGTTTGTGACACACACATTGTCCAATAGGGTTCGTGACATCACACACGCTATCCAATGGTGTTTGTGACACACACTCTTTCTAATGGGGTTTGTGAAACACACGCTATCCAATGGGTTTTGTGACACACACACTTTCCAAAGGGGTTTGTGACACACACATGCTATCCAGTGGGGTTTGTGACACGCATACTTTCTAATGGGGTTTGTGACACGTACACGCTATCCAATGGGGTTTGTGACACACACGCTGACCAATTGGGTTTGTTACACACACACTGCCCAATGGTGTTTATGACACGCATGCTGTCCAATGGGTTTTGTGACACACACACTGACTAAGAGGGTTTGTGACACACACACTTATTCAATGGATTTTGTAACACACACACTGTCCAATGGGGATTGTGACAAACACACGCTGTCCCATGGGGTTTGTGACACACACACTGTCCAATGGGGTTCGTAACCCACACTCTGTCCCATGGGGTTTGTGACACACACACTGTCCATTGGGGATTGTAACACACACACGATGTCCAATGGGGTTTGTGACACGCACACTGTCCATGGGTGTTTGTAACACACTCGCTTTCCAGTGGAGTTTGTGACACACACACTGTCCAATGGGTATTGTGACACAAACACACTGTCCAATGTGGTTTGTGACACACACGCTGTCCAATGGGGCTTGTGACACACACTCTGTCTAATGGGGTTTGTTACACACGAACACTGTCCAATGGGGATTGTGAAATACACACGCTGTACAATGGGGTTTATGACACACACACTTTCCAGTGGGGTTTGTGACCCACACGCTGTCCAATGGGGATTGTGACACACACGGTGTCCAATGGGGATTGTGACACACAAGCTGTCCAATGGGTTTCATGACACATGCTGTCCAGTGGGGTTTGTGACACACACACTGTCCAATAGGGTTTGTGACATAACACACGCTATCCAATGGTGTTTGTGACACACACACTTTCCAGAGGGGTTTGTGACACGCATACTTTCTAATGGGGTTTGTGACATACACACACGCTATCCAAAAGGTTTTGTGACACATACACTTTCCAATGGGGTTTGTGATACACATACGCTAACCAATTTGGTTTATTACACTCATACTTTCTAATGGGGTTTGTTACACACACACTCTCCAATGGTGTTTGTGACAAGAATGCTGTCCAATGGGTTTTGTGACACACACACTGACCAGGAGGGTTTGTGACACACACACGCTATCCAATGGGTTTTGTAACACATACACTCTCCAATGGGGTTTGTGACACACACACTCTGTCGAATGGTGCTTGTGACACACACGCTGTGCAATGGGGTTCGTGACACACACACTGTCCAGAGGGGTTTGTGACACACACGCTGTCCAATGGGGTTTGTGACACGCACACTGTCCATGTGTGTTTGTGACACACACGCTGTCCAGTGGAGTTTGTGACACACACACTGTAAAATGGGTTTTGTGACACATACAGTGCCCAATGGGTATTGTGACACACACACTCTGTCCAATGGGGTTTGTGACACACACGCTGTCCAATGGGGATTGTGAAACACACATTGTCTAATAGGGTTTGTGACACACACACACTGTCCAATGGGGATTGTGAAGCAAACACCCTGTCCAATGGAGTTTATGACACACACACTGTCCAATGGGGTTTGTGACACACACACTCTGTTCAAAGGGGTTTTTGGCACACACGCTGTCCAATGGGGATTGTGAAACACACGCTGTCCAATGGGGTTAGTGACACACAGGCTGTCCAAAGGGGATTGTGACACACACGCTGTCCAGTGGAGTTTGTGACACACACACGTTCCACTAGGGATTGTGACACACACGCTGTTGAATGGGGTTAGTGACACACACGCTGTCTAATGGGGTTTGTGACACACACTCTTTCTAATGGGTTTTGTGACACACACACTGTCCAATGGGGATTGTGAAACACACACGCTATCCAATGGTGTTTCTGACACACAGACTTTCCAATGGGGTTTGTGACACGCATACTTTCTAATGGGGTTTGTGACACACACACTTTCCAATGGGGTTTGTGACACACACGCTGACCATTTGGATTTGTTACACACACACTGTCCAATGGTGTTTGTGACACGCATGCTGTCCAATGGGTTTTGTAACACACACACACAAGAGGAGGGTTTGTGACACACACACGCTGTCCAATGGGGTTTGTGACACACAGGATGTCCAATGGTGTTCGTGACACCCACACTGTCCATGGATCTTTGTGACACACACGCTGTCCAGTGGGGTTTGTGACACACACACTGTCCAAAGGGGTTTCTGACACACACAGTGTCCACAGGGGTTTGTGACACACACGCTGTCCAATGGGCTATGTGACACACAGGCAGTCCAACGGGTATTGTTACACACAAACGCTCTCCAATGGTGTTTGTGACACACACGCTGTCCAATGGGTCTGGTGACACACACACTATCCAATGGGGTTTGTGACACACACGCTGTCCAGTGGAGTTTTTGACACATACAGTTTCCAATGGGGTTTGTGAAACACACACTCTGTCCAACGGTGCTTGTGACACACACATGCTGTCCATTGGGTTTTGTGACACACACGCTCTGTCCAGTGGGCTTGTGACTCACACGCTGTCCAGTGCTGTTTGTGACACACACACTGTACAATAGGGATTGTGACACACACACGCTGTAATGGGGTTTGTGACTCACACTGTCCAATGGGTATTGTGACACACACATTCTGTCCAATGTGGATTGTGACACACACACGCTGTCCAATGGGGTTTGTCACACAAACTCTTTCCAATGGGGTTTGTGACACACACACTGTCCAAAGGGGTTTGTGACACATACGCTGTCCAATGGGGTTTGTGACACACACGCTGTCCACTGCGGTTTTTAACACACACACTGTCCAGGGGGGTTTTTGACACATACATTGTCCAATCACATTCGTGACACACACAGTGTCCACGGGGGTTTGTGACACACACACTGTCCAATGGGGTTTGTGACACACACAGTGTCCACGGGGGTTTGTGACACAGACGCTGTCCAATGGGGATTGTGACCTACACGCACTCCAGTAGGGTTTGTGACACACACGTGCTATCCAGAGGGGTTTGTGACACACATACTTTCTAATGGGGTTTCTGACACACACACGCTATCCAATGGTGTTTGTGACACACACGCTGTCCAATGGGGATTGTGACACACACGCTGTCCAGTGGGTTTTGTGACACCCACACTCTGTCCAATGGGTCTTGTGACACACATGCTGTCCAACGATGTTTGTGACACGCACACTGTCCAATGCGGTTTGTGAAACACACAATGTCCAATGAGGTTTGTGACACTCACACTGTCCATGGGAGTTTATGACACACACGTTGTCCAGTGGGTTTTGTGACACACACACTATGCACTGGTGTTTTGACACACACGCTGTCAACTGGTGATTGTGACACACACTCTGTCCAATGGCGTTCGTGAAACACACAGTGTCCACGGGGGTTTGTGACACACACACTGTCCAATGGGGTTTGTGACACACACAGTGTCCAAAGGGGTTTGTGACACGCACATTTTATAATGGGGTTTGTGACACACAGACGCTATCCAATGGTGTTTATGAAACACACGCTGTCCAATGGGGTGTGTGACACACACATTCTGTCCAATGGTGTTTGTGACATACGTATGCTATCCAATGGGGTTTGTGACACACACGCTGTCCAATGGAGATTGTGACATACACACTGTGCAATAGGTTTTGTGACACACACACTGTCCAATGGGGATTGTGACACACACATGCTGTCCAATCGTGTTTGTGAAACACACGCTGTCCATGGCGTTTCTGACACACACACTGTCCAATGGGGATTGTCACACACACTCTGTCTAATGGGGTTTGTTACACACACACGCTATCCAATTGGGTTTGTGACACACACACTTTCCAATGGGCTTTGAAACACGCACACTCTCTAATGGGGTTTGTTACACACACACGCTATCCAATTGGGTTTGTGACACACACACTTTCCAGTGGGGTTTGTGATACACACACTTTCCAATGGCACTTGTGACAAACATGCTGTCCAATGGGGTCCGTGACACACACGCTGTCCAGTGGGTTTTGTGACACACACACTCTGTCCAATGGATCTTGTGACACACATGCTGTCCAACGATGTTTGTGACACGCACACTGTCCAATGCGGTTTGTGAAACACACAATGTCCAATGAGGTTTGTGACACTCACACTGTCCATGGGAGTTTATGACACACACGTTGTCCAGTGGGTTTTGTGACACACACACTATGCACTGGTGTTTTGACACACACGCTTTCAACTGGTGATTGTGACACACACTCTGTCCAATGGCGTTCGTGAAACACACAGTGTCCACGGGGGTTTGTGACACACACACTGTCCAATGGGGTTTGTGACACACACAGTGTCCAAAGGGGTTTGTGACACGCACATTTTATAATGGGGTTTGTGACACACAGACGCTATCCAATGGTGTTTATGAAACACACGCTGTCCAATGGGGTGTGTGACACACACATTCTGTCCAATGGTGTTTGTGACATACATATGCTATCCAATGGGGTTTGTGACACACACGCTGTCCAATGGAGATTGTGACATACACACTGTGCAATAGGTTTTGTGACACACACACTGTCCAATGGGGATTGTGACACACACATGCTGTCCAATCGTGTTTGTGAAACACACGCTGTCCATGGGGTTTCTGACACACACACTGTCCAATGGGGATTGTCACACACACTCTGTCTAATGGGGTTTGTTACACACACACGCTATCCAATTGGGTTTGTGACACACACACTTTCCAATGGGCTTTGAAACACGCACACTCTCTAATGGGGTTTGTTACACACACACGCTATCCAATTGGGTTTGTGACACACACACTTTCCAGTGGGGTTTGTGATACACACACTTTCCAATGGCACTTGTGACAAACATGCTGTCCAATGGGGTCCGTGACACACACGCTGTCCAGTGGGTTTTGTGACACACACACTCTGTCCAAAGGGCTAGTGACACACACACTATCCAATGGGGTTTGTGACACACACATTTTCAAATGGGGTTTGTGACACGCACACTTTCTAATGGGGTTTTTGACACACACATGATATCCAATGGGGTTTGTGACACCCACACTTTCCAATGGGGTTTGTGACACACACTCTGTCCCATTGGGTTTTAGACACACACGCTGACCAATTGGTTTTGTTACACATACACTGTCCAATGGTGTTTGTGACACGTATGCTATCCAATAGGGTTTGTGACACGCGTACTGTTTAATGGGTTTTGTGAAACACACACGCTACCCAATGGGATTTGTGACACACACGCTGTCCAATGGGGTTCGTGACACACACTCTGTCCCATGGGGTTTGTGACACACACACTGTCCAAAGGGGTTTGTGACACACACGATGTCCAACGGGTTTGTGACACGCACACCGTCCATGGGTGTTTGTGACACACACGCTATCCAATGGGGTTTGTGACGCACACACTGTCCAATGGGGATTGTGACACAGAAGCTGTCCTATGGCGTTTGTGACACACACACTGTCCAATGGGGTTTGTGACACACATACTTTCAAATGTGATTCGTGACACTCACACTTTCTAATGGGGTTTGTGGCACACACACGCGATCCAATGGGGTTTGTAACACGCGTACTGTTTAATGGGTTTAGTGAAACACACACGCTTTCCAATGGGGTTTGTGACACACACACTCTGTACAATGGTGTTTGTGACACACACGCTGTCCAATGGGGTTTGTGACACACACACTTTCCAAAGGGGTTTGTGACAGGCACACTTTCTAATGGGGTTTGTGACACACACGCGCTATCCAATTGGGTTTGTGACACACACGATGTCCAATGGGGTTTGTGACACGCACAGTGTCCTGGGTGTTTGTGACACACACGCTATCCAATGGGGTTTGTGACACACACACTGTCCAATGGGGTTTGTGACACACATACTTTCAAATGTGATTTGTGACACTCACACTTTCTAATGGGGTTTGTCAAACGCGTACTGTTTAATGGGTTTTGTGAAACACACGCTTTCCAATGGGGTTTGTGACACACACACTTTCCAGTGGGGTTTGTGACACACACGGTGTCCACGGGGGTTAGTGACACACACGCTGTCCAATGGGGTTTGTGACACACACACTGTGCAATGAGTATTGATGCACACACACACTGTCCAATGGTGTTTGTGACACACACACTGTCCAGTGGGGCTTGTGACACACACTCTGTCCAATGGGTTGTGTCACACACACACACTGTCCAATGGCGTTTGTGACACACAGGCTGTCCAATGGGGATTGTTACACACACTGTCCAATGGGGTTTGTGACACACACACTCTGTCCAATGGGTCTTGTGACACACACTGTCCAATAGGGTTTGTAACACACACACGCTATCCAATGGGGTTTGTAACACGCACAATTTCTAATGGTGTTTGTGACACACACGCTATCCAATAGGTTTTGTGACACACACACTGTCCAATGGGGAGTGTGACACACACACACTGTCCATGGGTGTTTGTGACACACACGATGTCCAATGGGGTTTCTGACACACACACTGTCCAACAGGGTTTGTGTCAAACACACACTATCCAATGGGGTTTGTGACACACACGCTGTGCAATGGGGTGTGTCACACACACACTTTGTCCAATGGGGTTTGTGACACACACGCTGTCCAAAGGGGATTGTTACACACGCTGTCCAATGGGGTTTGTGACACACACACTGTCCAACAGGGTTTGTGACACACACACGGTATCTAATGGGGTTTGTGACACATACACTGTCCAATAGGGTTTGTGACACACACACGCTATCCAATGGGGTTTGTGACATGTACACTTTCTAATGGGGTTTGTGACACACACATTATCCAATAGGTTTTGTGACACACACACTGTCCAAAGGGGATTGTGACACACACACTTTCCAATGGGTTTTGTGACACACACGCTGTCCAATTGGCTGTGTCACACACTCACTCTGTCCAAAGGGGTTTGTGACACACACGATGTCCAATGGGGTTTCTGACACGCACACTGTCCATGGGTGTTTGTGACACACACGCTATCCAATGGGGTTTGTGACACACACACTGACCAATGGGGTTTGTGACACACATACTTTCAAATGTGATTTGTGACACACACACTTTCCAATGGGGTTTGTGACACACACTCTGTCCCATTGGTTTGTGACACACTCGCTGAACAATGGGTTCTGTTACACACACACTGTCCAATGGTGTTTGTGACACGCATGCTACGCAATGAGTTTTGTTTCACACACACTGAACATGAGGGTTTGTGACACACACACGCTATCCAATGGGGTTTGTGACACATACACTTTCCAATGGGGTTTGTGACACACACACTCTGTCCAAAGGTGTTTGTGACACACACGATGTCCAATGGGGTTTCTGACACGCACACTGTCCATGGGTGTTTGTGACACACACGCTATCCAGTGGGGTTTGTGACACACACCCTGTCCAAAAGGGTTTGTGACACACACACGCTATCCAATGGTGTTTGTGACACATACACTTTGGAATGGTGATTGTGACAAACACACGCTGTCCAATGGTGTTTGTGACACACACGCTGTCCAATGGTGTTTGTGACACAGATGCTGTCCAATGGGGATTCTGACATACACACTGTCCAATAGGGTTTGTGACACGCACATTCTATCCATAGGGGTTTGTGATACGCTCACTTTCTAATGGGGTTTGTGACACACACACGCTATCCAATGGGGATTGTGACACACACGCTGTCCAGTGGGTTTTGTGACACACACACTCTGTACAATGGGTATTGTGACACACAACACACTGTACTATGGGTTTGTGACACACACGCTGGCCAATGGGGATTGTGACATACACACTGTCCAATGGGGTTTGTGACACATACACTCTGTCCAATGGGGCATTTGACACACACACTGTCCAATTGGGTTTGTGACACACACTCTGTCCAGTGGGTTTTGTGACACACACACTCTCCAAAGGGGATGGTGACACACACACTGTCCAATGGGGTTTGTGACACACACGCTATCCAATGGAGATGGTGACACACACACTATCCAATGGAGATGGTGACACACACACTGTCCAATGGGGTTTGTGACACACACGCTGTCCAATGGGGTTTGAGACACATACACTCTTTCCAATGGGGCTAGTAGCACACACGCTGTTCAATGGGGTTTGTGACACCGCACTCTGTCCAACGGTGCTTGTGACACACACGCTGTTCAATGGGGATTGTGACACAAACGCTGTCCTATGGGATTTGAGACACACACGCAGACCAATAGGGTTTGTTACACACACACTGCCAATGGTGTTTGTGACACACATGCTGTCCAATGGGTTTTCTGACACACACACTGACCAGGAGGGTTTGTGACACTCATACGCTATCCAATGGGGTTTGTGACACACACACTGTCCATAAGGGTTTCTGACACACACGATGTCCAATGGGGTTTGTGACACACACACTGTCCAATGGGTATTGTTACACACACACTCTGTCCAATGGGGTTTGTGACACTCATACGCTATCCAATGGGGTTTGTGACACTCATACGCTATCCAATGGGGTTTGTGACACACACACTCTGTACAATGGTGCTTGTGACACACACGCTGTCCAATGGGGTTAGTGACACACACGCTGTCCAGTGGGTTTTGTGACACACACACGCTGTCCAATGGAGTTTTTTACACACACGCTGTACAATGGGGATTGTGACACACACACTGGTCTAATGGGTTTTGTGACAGACACACTCTGTCCAAAGTGGTTTGTGACACACACGCTGTCCAATGGGGATTGTGACACACGCGCTCTCCAGTGGGTTTCGTCACACACACGCTGTCCCATGGGGTTTGTGAAACACACACTCTCTCCAATGGTGCTTGTGACACACACAGTGTCCAATGGGTATTGTGACACACACACTGTCTAATCGGGTTTCTGACACACACACTCTGTCCAATGGGGTTTGTGACACACACGCTGTCCAATGGGGATTGCGACACACGCGGTGTCCAATGGGGTTCGTCACAGACACGCTGTTCAATGGGGTTTGAGACACACACGCAGACCAATTGGGTTTTTTACACACACACTACCAATGGTGTTTGTGACGCGCATGCTGTCCAATGGGTTTTCTGACACACACACTGACCAGGAGGGTTTGTGACACTATCCGATGGGGTTTGTGACAGATACACTTTCCAATGGGGTTTGTGACACACACACTCTGTCCAATGGTGCTTGTGACACACACGCTGTCCAAAGTGGTTCGTGACACACAGGCCGTCCAGTGGGTTTTATGACACACACAGTCTGTCCAATGGTATTGTGACACACACGCTGTCCAATGGGGATTGTGACACACACACGTTGTCCAATGGGGTTTGTGACACACACACTGTCCAAAGGTTTTTGTGACACACACAATGTCCAATGGGGTTTGTGACGTCACACTGTCCATGGGTGTTTGTGACACACACGCTGTCCAGTGGGGTTTGTGACACACACACTGTCCAAAAGGTTTTGTGACACAAACGATGTCCAATGGGGTTTTGACATGAACACTGTCCCTAGGTGTCTGTGACACACACGCTGTCCAGTGGGGTTTGTGACACACACACTACCCAATGGGTATTGTTAAACACACACTCTGTCCAATGGTGTTTGTGACACACACACTGTCCAATCGGTATTGTTAAACACACACTCTGTCCAATGGTGTTTGTGACACACACGCTGTCCAATGGCGCCTGTGACACACAGACTACCCGATGGGGTTTGTGACACACACAGTGTCCAGAGGGTTTTGTGAGACACACACTCTGTGCAATGGGCTTGTGACACACACACTGTACAATGGGGATTGTGACACACACACTCTGTCCAATGCTTTTTGTGACACAAACTCTGTCCAATGGGGATTTTGACACACACACTGTCCAATGGGTATTGTGACACACACACGCTGTCCAATGGAGTTTGTGACAGACACGTTGTCCAATGGGGTTTGTGACACAAACTCTGTCTAATGGGGTTTGTTGCACGCACACTGTCCTTGGTTGTTTGTGACACACTCGCTGTCCAGTGGAGTTTGTGACACACACACTGTCCAATGGGCTTTGTGACAACCAGACTCTGTCCAATGTTTCTTGTGAAAAACACGCTGTCCAATGGGGTTTATGAACACACACGCTATCCAGTGGGTTTTGTGAAACACACACTGTCCAATAGGTTTTGTGACACACACACGCAATCAAATGGGGTTTGTGACACATACACTTTCCAATGGGTTTTGTGACACACCCACTCTGTCCAATGGTGCTTGTGACACACACGCTGTCCAATGGGGTTTGTGACACACATGGTGTCCAGTGGGTTTTGTGACACACACACTCTGTCGAATAGAGTTTGTGACACACATACGCTATACAATGGGTTTTGTGACACACACACTTTCTAATGGGGTTCGTGACACACACGCTATCCAATGGGTTTTGTGACACACACACTGTCCAATGGGGATTGTGACACACACACGCTGTCCAATGGGGTTTGTGAAACACACGCTGTCCAATGGGGTTTGTGACACAGACGCGGTCCAATGGGGATTGCGACACACACGCTGTAAAATGTGGTTTGTGACACATACACTCTGTCCAATGGGGCTTGTGACACACACTCTGTCCAATGGGGTTTGTGACCGACACACTCTGTTCAATAGGGATTGTGACACACACGCTATCCAATAGGTTTTGTGACACACACACTGTCCAATGGGGATTGTGACACACACACACTGTCCAATGGGGTTTGTGACACACACGCTGTCCAATGGGGTTGTGACACAGACGCTGTCCAATGGGGATTGTGACATATACACTGTCCAATAGGGTTTGTGACACACACACACTTTCCAATGGGGTTTGTGACACATACGCTCTGTCCAGTGGGGTTCGTGACACACACGCTGTCCAATGGGGTTTGTGACACGCACACTGTCCATGGGTGTTTGTGACACACACGATGTCCAATGGGGTTTCTGACACACACACTGTCCAAAGGTTTTTGTGACACACACAATGTCCAATGGGGTTTGTGACGTCACACTGTCCATGGGTGTTTGTGACACACACGCTGTCCAGTGGGGTTTGTGACACACACACTGTCCAAAAGGTTTTGTGACACAAACGATGTCCAATGGGGTTTTGACATGAACACTGTCCCTAGGTGTCTGTGACACATACGCTGTCCAGTGGGGTTTGTGAGACACACACTACCCAATCGGTATTGTTAAACACACACTCTGTCCAATGGTGTTTGTGACTACACACGCTGTCCAATGGCGCCTGTGACACACAGACTATCCGATGGGGTTTGTGACACACACAGTGTCCAGAGGGTTTTGTGAGACACACACTCTGTGCAATGGGCTTGTGACACACACGCTGTCCAATGGAATTTGTGACACACACACTGTACAATGGGGATTGTGACACACACACTCTGTCCAATGCGGTTTGTGACACAAACTCTGTCCAATGGGGATTTTGACACACACACTGTCCAATGGGTATTGTGAAACACACACGCTGTCCAATGGAGTTTGTGACAGACACGTTGTCCAATGGGGTTTGTGACACAAACTCTGTCTAATGGGGTTTGTTGCACGCACACTGTCCTTGGTTGTTTGTGACACACTAGCTGTCCCGTGGAGTTTGTGACACACACACTGTCCAATGGGCTTTGTGACAACCAGACTCTGTCCAATGTTTCTTGTGAAAAACACGCTGTCCAATGGGGTTTATGAACACACACGCTATCCAGTGGGTTTTGTGACACACACACTGTGCAATAGGTTTTGTGACACACACACGCAATCAAATGGGGTTTGTGACACATACACTTTCCAATGGGTTTTGTGACACACCCACTATGTCCAATGGTGCTTGTGACACACACGCTGTCCAATGGGGTTCGTGACACACATGGTGTCCAGTGGGTTTTGTGACACACACACTCTGTCGAATAGAGTTTGTGACACACATACGCTATACAATGGGTTTTGTGACACACACACTTTCTAATGGGGTTCGTGACACACACGCTATCCAATGGGTTTTGTGACACACACACTGTCCAATGGGGATTGTGACACACACACGCTGTCCAATGGTGTTTGTGGCACACACGCTGTCCAATGGGGTTTGTGACACAGACGCGGTCCAATGGGGATTGTGACACACACGCTGTAAAATGTGGTTTGTGACACATACACTCTGTCCAATGGGGCTTGTGACACACACTCTGTCCAAAGGGTTTGTGACCGACACACTCTGTTCAATGGGGATTGTGACACACACGCTGTCCAATGGGGTTTGTGACACACAAACTCTGTTCAATAGGTCTTGTGACACACAAGATGTCCAATGGGGTTCGTGACACACAGTCTTTCTAATGGGGTTTGTGCAACACACGCTATCCAATTGATTTTGTGACACACACACTTTCCAATGTGGTTCATGACACACACATGCTATCCAATGGGGTTTGTGACACACACGCTGACCAATTGGGTTTTTAACACACCCGATGTACAATGGTGTTTATGACACGCATGCTGTCCAATGGGTTTTGTGACACACACACTGACCAGGAGGGTTTGTGAAACACACACGCTATCCAATGGGGTTTCTGACACACACACTCTGTCCAATGGCGCTTGTGACACACACGCTGTCCAAAGGGGTTCGTGACACACACTCTGTCCCATGGGGTTTGTGACACACACGCTGTCCAATGGGGTTTGTGACACACACACTTCCCAAAGGGGTTTGTGACACACAAACTCTCCAATGGGGTTTGTGACACGCACACTGTCCATGGGTGTTTGTGACACACACGCTGTCCAGTGGGGTTTGTGACACACAGACTGTACAATGGGTATTGTTACACACACACGCTGTCCAATGGTGTTTGTGACACACACGCTGTCCAGTGGGGATTGTGACAATCCCGCTTTCCAATGGGGATTGTGAACACACACGGTGTCCAGTGGGTTTTGTGACACACACACAGTCCAGGGTTTGTGCCAAACAAACGCTATCCAGTGGGGTTTGTGACGCATACACTTTCCAATGGGGTTTGTGACACACACACTCTGTCCAATGGCGCTTGTGACACACACGCTGTACAGTGGGGTTTGTGACACACACACTGTCCAAAAGGGTTTGTGACACACATGATGTACAATGGGGTTTGTGACACGCACAGTGTTCATGGGTGTTTGTAACAGAAAGGCTGTCCAGTGGGGTTTGTGACACACACACTCTATCAAATTGGGTTTGTGACACACACACTATCCAATGCGTTATGTGACACACACACTGTCCAATGTTGATTGTGACACACACCCTGTCCAATGGTGTTTGTGACACACACACTTTCCAATGGGGTTTGTGACACGCACACTTTCTAATGGTGTTTGTGACACACTCGCTGTCCAAAGGGGCTTGTGACACACACACTGTCCAATCGGGTTTGTGACACACACGCTGTCCATAGGGTTCGTGACACACACGCTGTCCCATGGGGTTTGTGACACACACTCTGACCAAATGGGTTTGTTACACACACACTGTCCAATAGTGTTTGTGACACACACAGTGTCCACGGGGGTTTGTGACACACACACTGTCCAATGGGGTTAGTGACTCAGACGCTGTCCAATGGGGATTGTGACCTACACACTGTCTAATAGGGTTTGTGACACACACACACAATCCAATGGGGTTTGTGACACGCACACTTTCTAATGGGGTTTGTGACACACACTCTGTCCAGTGGTGTTTGTGACACACACACTGTCCAATCGGTATTGTTAAACACACACTCTGTCCAATGGTGTTTGTGACACACACGCTGTCCAATGGCGCCTGTGACACACAGAGTACCCGATGGGGTTTGTGACACACACAGTGTCCAGAGGGTTTTGTGAGACACACACTCTGTGCAATGGGCTTGTGACACACACACTGTCCAATGGGGTTTGCGACACACGCAACGACTATTGGGTTTGTGACACACACACGCTGTTCAAAGGGGTTTGTGACACACACGCTTTCCAAAGGGGTTTGTGACACACACACACTGTCCAATGGAATTTGTGACACACACACACTGTCCAAAGGGGTTTGTGACACACACGATGTCCATGGGTGTTTGTGACACACATGCTATCCAGTGGGGTTTGTGACACACACACTGTCCAATGGGTATTGTTACACACACACCCTGTCCAATGGTGTTTGTGACACGCACACGATATCCAGTGGGGATTGTGACAAACTCGCATTCCAATGGGGATTGTGAACACACAGGTTGTCCAGTGGGTTTTGTGACACACACACAGTCCAGGGTTTGTGCCAAACAAACGCTATCCAAAGGGGTTTGTGACGCATACACTTTCCAATGGGGTTTGTGACACACACACTCTGTCCAATGGCGCTTGTGACACACACGCTGTTCAATGGGGTTCGTGACACGCGCACTGTCCATGGGTGTTTGTGACACACACGCTGTCCAGTGGGGTTTGTGACACACACACTGTCCAAAAGGGTTTGTGACACACATGATGTACAATGGGGTTTGTGACACGCACAGTGTTCATGGGTGTTTGTAACACAAACGCTGTCCAGTGGGGTTTGTGACACACGCACTTTCCAATGGGTTTTGTGACACGCATACTGTCCATGGGTGTTTGTGAAACACACGCTGTCCAATGGGGTTTTGACATACATGCTGTCCACTGGGGTTTGTGACACACACTGTCCAATAGGGTTTGTGACACAAACACGCTATCCAATGGGTTTTGTGTCACACACACTGTCCAATGGGGATTGTGACACAGACGCTGTCCAATGGGGATTGTGACCTACACACTGTCCAATGGGGTTTCTGACACACACACGCTATCAAATGGAGTTTGTGACACACACACTATCCAATGCATTTTGTGACACACACACTGTCCAATGTTGATTGTGACACACACGCTGTCCAATGGTGTTTGTGACACACACACTTTCCAATGGGGTTTGTGACACGCACGCTGTCCAATGGGGCTTGTGACACACACACTGTCCAATCGGGTTTGTGAAACACACGCTCTCCATAGGGTTCGTGACACACACGCTGTCCCATGGGGTTTGTGACACACACGCTGACCAAATGGGTTTGATACACACACACTGTCCAATAGTGTTTGTGACACACACAGTGTCCACGGGGGTTTGTGACACACACGCTGTCCAATGGGGTTTGTGACACACACACTGTCCAATGGGTATTGTTACACACAAACGCGGTCCAATGGTGTTTTTGACACACACGCTTTCCAATGTGGATGGTGACACGCACACTATCCATGGGTGTTTGTGACACACACTCTGTCCAGTGGGGTTTCTGACACACAAATTTTCCAATGGGGTTTGTGACACGCATCCTGTCCATGGGTGTTTGTGACACACACGCTGTCCAGGGGGGTTTGTGACACACACGCTCTCCAGTAGGTTTTATGACATACACACTGTCCAATAGGGTTTGTCACACACACACGCTATCCAATAGGCTTTGTGACACATACGCTTTCAAATGGGGTTTGTGAAACACACACTGTCCAATGGGGATTGTGACACACACACGCTGTCCAATGGAGTTTGTGACACACACATTGTCCGAAGAGGTTTGTGACACACACGATGTCCAATGGGATTTGTGACGCGCACACTGTCCGTGATTGTTTTTGACACACAGGCTGTCCAGTGGGGTTTGTGACACACACACTGTCCAATAGGGTTTGTGACATCACACACGCTATCCAATGGGGTTTGTGACACACACACTGACCAGGAGGGTTTGTGACACACACAGGCTATTCAATGGGGTTTGTGACACACACACTGTCCAATGGGTATTGTTAAACACACACGATGTCCAATGGGGTTTGTGACACTCACACTGTCCAATGGCGTTCGTGACACACACATTGTCCACGGGGGTTTGTGACACACACGCTGTCCAATGGGTATTGTTAAACACAAACTCTGTCCAATGGGGTTTGTGACACACACACTGTCCAATGGGGTTTTTGACACGCACACTTTATAATGGGGTTTGTGACACACAGACGTTATCCAATGGGTTTTATGAAACACACGCTATCCAATGGGGTGTGTGACACACACACTGTCCAATGGGGATTGTGACACACACACACTGTCCAATCGTGTTTGTGACACACATACTTTCTAATGGGGTTTTTGACACACACACGAGATCCAAAGGGGTTTGTGACACACACGCTGCCCAATGGGGATTGTGACACATACACTCTGTCCAATGTGGCTTGTGACACACACTCTGCCCAATGGGGTTTGTGACCCACACGATGTCCAAAGGGGATTGTGACACACACGCTGTCCAATGGGAATTATGACATACACACGCTGTCAAATGGAGATTGCGACACACACACCCTGTCCAATGGTGTTTGTGACTCGCGTGCTGTCCAGTGGTGTTTGTGACACACACGCTGTCCAATGGGGTTCGTGACACACATGCTGTCCAGTGGCGTTTGTGACACACACATTCTCCAATGGGGTTTGTGACACATACACTTTGTCCAATGAGTATTGTGACACACACACTGTTCAATGGGGTTTGTCACACACACACGCTGTCCAATGGTGTTTGTGACACACTCACTGTCTAATGGGATTTGTGACACACACACTCTCCAATGGGGTTTATGCCAAAAACTCTGTCCAACTGGGATTGTGACACACACGCTGTCCATGGAGGTTTGTGACACACACGCTGTCCAATTGGGTTTGTGACACACACACGCTATCCAATGGGTTTGTCACACCCACTCTGTCCAATGGGGTTTTATGACAAACACACGCTGTCCAATGGTTTTTGTGACACATACGCTGTCCAATGGGGTTTGTGAGACACACTCTGTCCCATGGGGTTTGTGACACACGCAGTTTCCAATGGGATTTGTGACACACATGCTCTCCAATGGGGTTTGTGACACACACACTGTCCAGGGGGGTTTGTGACACATACACTGTCTAATGGTTTTTTGACACACACATGCTGTCCAATAGTGTTTGTGAAACACACACTGTCCAATGCGGTATGTCACACACACTCTGTCCAATTGTGATGGTGACACACAAACTCTGTACACTGGGGTTTGTGAAACAAACACTGTCCAATGTTGTTTGTGACACAAACTCTGTCCAATGGGTATTGCGACACACACACGCTGTCCAATGGTGATTGTGACACACGCGCTGTCCAGGGGGGGTTGTGACACACATGCTGCCTAATGGGGTTCATGACACACACACTGTCCAGGAGAGTTTGTAACACACTATCCAATGGGGTTGGTGACACACACACTTTCCAATGGGGTTTGTCAACACACAGGATGTCCAATGGGGTTTGTGACACACACACTGTCCCATGAGTTTTGTGACATACACACTGTCAACGGGGGTTTGTGATACACACGGTGTCCAATGGGGTTTCTGAATAACACACACTGTCAAATGGGGTTCGTGACACACACACTGTCCAATAGGCTTTGTGACACACATGCTGTCAAATGGGGTTTGTGACACACACCCTGTCCAATGCGGTTTGTGCCACACGCTGTCCAGTGGGGTTTTTGAAACACACACTGTCCAAAGGTGTTTGTGACCGACAGGCTTTAAAATGGGGATTGTCACACACACACGCTGTCCAATGGTATTTGTGAAACGCATGCTGTCCAAAGGTTTTTGTGACACAAACATTATCTAGGGGGATTTGTGACACACACATTCTATCCTATGGGGTTTGTGACACAAACACTTTCTAATCGGGTTTGTGACACACACACGCTATCCAATGGGGTTTGTGACACACACACTGTACAATGGGGTTTGTGACACACACATGCTGTCCAATAGGGTTTGTGACACACACACTGTCCAACGGGGTTTGAGACACACATGCTGTCCAATGGGCTTTGTGACACGCACATTGTTCATGGGTGTTTGTGACACACAAGAAGTCCAGAGGGGTTTGTGACACACACACTGTCCAATGGGGTTTGTGATACACACGCTGTCCAATGGGGATTGTGACGCAAACACTGTCCAGGGGGGTTTGTGACACACACGCTGTCCAATGGGGTTTTTGGAAAACACACACTGTCCAATGGGGCTTGTGACACACACACTCTCCAAAGGGGTTCGTGAGACACACACTGTCCAATGGGTTTTGGAACACACACACTGTCCAGGGGGGTTTGTGACACACACATGCTACCCAATGGGGTTTGTGACACACACTCTGTCCAATGGGGTGTTTGACACACACGCTCTAAAGGTGAGTTTGTGACACACACACTGTCCAATGGGGTTTGTGATACACAGGATGTCCAGTGGGGACTGTGACACACACACTGTGCAGGCGTGTTTGTGACACATACACTGTCCAATGGTATTTGTGACACACACGCTGTCCAGGTGAGTATGTGAGACACACACTGTCCAAAGGGGTTTGTGACACAGAAACCCTCCAGGGGTGTTTCTGACACACACGCTGTACAGAGGTGTTTGTGACACACACACTGTCCAATGGGGTTTGTGACACACACTCTGTCCAATGGGCTTGTGACACACACGCTCTCCAATAGTGTTTGTGACACACACACTGCCCAATGGCGCTCGTGACACACACAGTGTCCACGGTTGTTTGTGACACACACTCTGTCCAAAGGGGTTTTTGCCACACACGATGTCCAATGAGGTTTGTGACACGCCCACTGTCCATGGGTGTTTGTGACACACACGCTCTCCAGTGGGGTTTGTACACAGACACTGTCCAATGGGGTTTGCGACACACACAGTGTCCCCGGGGGTTTGTGACACACACGCTGCCCAATGGTGTTTGTGACACAAACTCTGTCCAGTGGGGATTGTGACACACACGATGTCCAATGGGGTTTGTGACACACATGTTGTCCAAAGGGGATTGTGACACACACGCTGTCCAATGGGCTTTGTGACACATACACTCTGTCCAATGGGGCTTGTGAGACACACTCTGTCCAATGGGGTTTGTGACACACACAGTGTCCACGGGGGTTTGTCAAAAACAAGCTGTCTGATGGGGTTTGTGACACACACACTGTCCAATGGTTATTGTTACACACACACGCTGTACAATGGGGTTTGTGACACACATGCTGTCCAATGGGGTTTTGACACACATGCTGTCCACTGGGGATTGTGACACACACTGGCCAGCGGTGTTTGTGACACTCACACTGTCCAATGGGTATTGTTACACACACGATGTCCAGTGGATTTTGTGACACACACATTCTGTCCAATGGGCTTGTGACACACACGCTGTCCAATGGGGTTTGTGACACGCACACTGTACAAAGGGGTTTGTGACACACACACTGTCCAATTAGGTTTGTGACACTCACACTGTCCATGGGTGTTTGTGACACACATGCTGTCCAGTGGGTTTTGTGACACACACACTGTCCAGAGGGGTTTGGACACACACGCTGTCCCCTGGGGATTGTGACACACACACAGTCCAATGGGGTTTGTGACACACATAGTGTCCAATCGTTATTGTTACACACACGCTGTCCTATAGGGTTTCTGACACAAACTCTGTCCAATGGGGTTTGTGACACACACGCTGTCTAGTGGGTTTTGTGACACGCACACTCTGTCTAAAGGGCTTGTGAGACACACGCTGTCCAATAGTGTTTGTGACATACACTCTGTCCCATGGGGTTTGTGACACACACACTGTCCAATAGGGATTGTTACACACACATGCTCTCCAATGGGGTTTGTAAAACACACAATGTCCAATGGGGTTTGTGATACTCACACTGTACATGGGTGTTTGTGACGCACACGCTCTCCAATGGGTTTTGTTTCACATACAGTTTAAAATGGGGTTTGTGACACACAAACTCTGTCCACTGGTGCTTGTGACACACACGCTGTCCAATGGGGTTGATGACACACACTCTGTCAAATGGGGTTTGTGACACACACGCTGTCCAATGAAGTTTATGACACACACGCTGTCCAGTGGGGTTTGTGACACACAAACACTGTACAATGGGGATTGTGACACACACGCTGTCCAATGGGGTTTGTGAAACACACACTCCGTCCAATGGGGTTTCTGACACACACGCAGTCTAATGGGGATTGTGACACTCACGCTGTGCAATCGGGTTTATGACACACACACTGTCCAATGGGGTTTGTTACACACACACTTTCAAATGGGGTTTGTGGACATGCACAATTTCGAATGGGGTTTGTGACACACACTCGCTATCCAATAGGGTTTGTGACAAATACACTTTCCAAAGGGGTTTGTGACACACACACTCTGTCCAATGCCGCTTGTGAAACACACTATGTCCCATGTGTTTTTTGACGCACACACTGTCCAATGGGGATTGTGACACACACACGCTGTCCAATGGGGTTTGTGACACGCACACTGTCCAAAGGGGTCTGTGACACACAAACACTGTCCAATGGGTATTGTGAAACACACACGGTGTCCAATGGGGGTTATGAAACACACGCTGTCCAAAGGGGTTTGTGAAACACACACTGTCCCATGGGTATTGTTACACACACACGCTGTCCAATGGGGTTTGTGACACGCACACTGTACAAAGGGGTTTGTGACACACACACTGTCCAATTAGGTTTGTGACACGCACACTGTCCATGGGTGTTTGTGACACACATGCTTTCCAGTGGGTTTTGTGACACACACACTGTCCAGAGGGGTTTTGACACACACGCTGTCCCCTGAGGATTGTGACACACACACAGTCCAATGGGGTTTGTGACACACATAGTGTCCAATCGTTATTGTTACACACACGCTGTCCTATAGGGTTTCTGACACAAACTCTGTCCAATGGGGTTTGTGACACACACGCTGTCTAGTGGGTTTTGTGACACGCACACTCTGTCTAAAGGGCTTGTGAGACACACGCTGTCCAATAGTGTTTGTGACATACACTCTGTCCCATGGGGTTTGTGACACACACACTGTCCAATAGGGATTGTTACACACACATGCTCTCCAATGGGGTTTGTAAAACACACAATGTCCAATGGGGTTTGTGATATTCACACTGTACATGGGTGTTTGTGACGCACACGCTCTCCAATGGGTTTTGTTTCACATACAGCTTAAAATGGGGTTTGTGACACACAAACTCTGTCCACTGGTGCTTGTGACACACACGCTGTCCAATGGGGTTGATGACACACACTCTGTCAAATGGGGTTTGTGACACACACGCTGTCCAATGAAGTTTATGACACACACGCTGTCCAGTGGGGTTTGTGACACACAAACACTGTACAATGGGGATTGTGACACACACGCTGTCCAATGGGGTTTGTGAAACACACACTCCGTCCAATGGGGTTTGTGAAACACACACTCTGTCCAATGGGGAATGTGACACACACACGCTGTCCAATGGGGTTTGTGACACACTCACAGTCCAAAGGGGTTTGTGACACACACAATGACCAATAGGGTTTGTGACACACACGCTGTCCAATGGGGATTGTGTCACACACACTCTGTACAATGGGGTTTGTGACGCACACACTGTCCAATAGGGTTTGTGACACACACACACTATCCAATGGGGTTTGTGACGCACACACTTTCCAATGGGGTTTGTGAGACACACACGCTGTCCCATGGGGTTTGTGAGACACACGCTGAACAATTGGGTTTCTTACACACACACTGTGCAATGGTGTTTCGGACACGCATGCTGTCCAAAGGGTTTTGTGACGCACACACTGACCAGCAGGGTTTGTGACACACACACTCTGTCCAATGGCGCTTGTGACATGCACGCTGTCCAATGGGGTTCGTTACATAATTCTGTCCCATGGGGTTTGTGACACACACACTGTCCAATGGGGATTGTGACACACACACGCTGTCCAATGGGGTTTGTGACACGCACACTGTCCAAAGGGGTTTGTGACACACACACTGACCAAAGGGTATTGTGAAACACACACGCTGTCCAATGGGGTTTATGAAACACACGCTGTCCAAAGGGGTTTGTGATACACACACTCTGTCCAATCGGGACTGTGACACACACACGCTGTCCAATGGGGTTTGTGACACACACACTGTCCAAAGGGGTTTGTGACACACACGATGTCCAATGGGGATTGTGACACACACGCTGTCCAAATGGTTTGTGACACGCACTCTGTCCAATTGGTATTGTGACACACACACTGTCTAAAGGGGATTGTGTCACACACACTCTGTACAATGGGGTTTGTGACACACACAAGGTCCAATAGGTTTTGTGACACACACACTGTCCAAAAGGGTTTGTGACACACACGCTGTCCAGTGAGGTTTGTGATACTCACACTGTCCAAAAGGGTTTGTGACACACACGATGTCCAATGGGGTTTGTGACACGCACACTGTCCCATGGGGTTTGTGACACACACAGTGTATACGCGGGTTTGTGAAACACACGCTGTCCAATGGGGTTTGTGACACACACGCTGTCCAATGGGTTTGTGACACACACACTCTGTCCAATGGGTCTTGTGACACACACATTGTCCAATGGGGACCGTTGCACACACGCTGTATAATGGGGTTTGTGAGACACACACTGCTCAATAGGGTTTGTGACACACGCTATCCAATGGGGTTTGTGTCACACACACTTTCAAATGGGGTTTGTGACACACATGCTATACAATGGGTTTTATGACACACACACTGTTCAGAGGGGATTCTGACACACACACGCTGTCCCTTGGGTTTGTGACACACACGCTGTCCAATGGGGTTTGTGTCACACACACTGACCAAGAGGGTTTGTGACACACACTCGCTGTCCAATGGGGTTTGTGACACTCACACTGTCCAATGGTGTTTGTGACACACACTCTGTCAAATGGGTTTTGTGACACACACACGCTGTCCAATGGGATTTGTGACACACATGTTGTCCAATGGGGTCTCTGAAACACACACTGTCCAATGGTGTTTGTGACACACACGCTGTCCAATAGGGTTTTTGACACACACGATGTCCAATGGGGTTTGTGAGACACACACTGTCCAGTGGGGTTTGTGACACACACAGTTTCTACGGGTGTTTGTGACACACAAGCTGTCCAATGCGGTTTGTGACACACACACTGTCCAATGGGTATTGTGACACACACGCTGTCCAATGGGTTTTGTGACACACACACTCTGTCCAATGGGTATTGTGACACACACGTGCTGTCCAATGGTGTTTTTGACACACACACTGTCCAATGGGGTTTGTGACACACACGCTGTCCAATGGGTTTGTGACACACACACTCTGTCCAATGGGTCTTGTGACACACATGCTGTCCAATGGGGTTCGTTGCTCACACGCTGTACAGTAAGGTATTGTGAGACACACACTGTTCAATAGGGTTTGTGACACACACACGCTATCCAATGGGGTTTGTCACACACACGCTGTCCAATGGCGTTTGTGACACACACGCTGTCCAATGGGGTCTGTGACACACACACTCTATCCAATGGGGATTGTGACACACACACGCTGTCCAATGGGGTTTGTGACACACACACTGTCCAAAGGTGTTTGTGACACATACGATGTCCAGTGGGGTTTGTGACACACACTCTGTCCAATGGGGATTGTGACACACACGCTGTCCAATGGGGTTTGTGACACACACTCTGTCCAAAAAGGATTGTGACACACACGCTGTCCAATGGGTATTGTGACACACACACTGTCCAAAGGGGATTGTGTCACACACACTCTGTCCAATGGGATTCGTGACACACACACTGTCCAATAGGTTTTGTGACACACACATACTATCCAAAGGTGTTTGTGACACACACACTTTCTAATGGGGTTTGTGACACACACTCGCTATCCAATGGTGTTTGTGACACACACACTTTCCAATGAGGTTTGTGACACACACACTTTCCAATGGGGTTTGTGACACACACACGCTGTCCAATGGGGTTTGTGACACACACGCTGTCCCTTGGGTTTTGTGACACACACACTCTGTCCAATGGGTTTGTGACACACGCGCTGTCCAATGACGTTTGTGACAAGCACGCTGTACATGGGTGTTTTTGAAACAAACGCTGTCCAGTGGGGTTTGTGATACACACACTGTTCAATGGTGACTGTGACACACACATAGTATACGGGGGTTTGTGACACACACCCTGTCCAGTGGGGTTTGTGACACGCACACTGTACATTGGATATTATTACACACACACGCTGTCCAATGGTGTTTGTGACACACACGCTGTCCAATGGGATTCGTGACACACACGCTGTCCAGTGGGGTTTGTGACACACACAGGCTATCAAATAGGGTTTGTGACACACACACTTTCCAATGGGGTTTGTGACACGCATACTTTCTATGGGGTGTGACACACAAACTCTGTCCAATGGCGGTTGTGACATACACGCTGTCCAATGGGGCTTGTGACACACACGTTTTCCAATGGGGTTTTTGACACACACGATGTCCAATGGGATTTGTGACACACACACTCTGTCCATGGGTCTTGTGACACACAAGCTGTCCAATGGCGTTCGTGACACACACGCTGTCCAGTGGGATTTTTGACACACACACGCTATCCAAAGGGGTTTGTGACACACACATGTTCCAATGGGGTTTGTGACACGCACACTTTCTAATGCGGTTTGTGACACACATGATGTCCAATGGGGTTTATGACACACAAACACACTGTCCAATGGGGATTGTGACACACGCAGTCTCCAAAGGGGTTTGTGACACACACACTGTCCACGGGTGTTTGTGACACACACGCTGTCCAGAGGGGTTTGTGAGACACACACTGTCCAAAAGGATTTGTGACACACAGGATGTCCAATGGGGTTTATGATACGCACGCTTTCCATGGGTGTTTGTGACACACACTCTGTCCAAGGGGTTTGTGACACACACACTGTCCAAAGGGGTTTGTGACACACACGCTCTCCAATGGGGTTTGTGATACACAAACACTGTCCAATGGAGATTGTGACACACACACGCTGTACAATAGGGTTTCTGACACACACGCTGTTCAATGGGGTTCGTGACACACACACTGTCCAAAGGGGATTGTGTCACACACACTCTGTCCAGTGGGGTTTGTGACACACACACTGTCCAAAGGGGTTTGTGAAACACACGCTGTCCAATGGGGTTTGTGATACACAAAAACTGCCGATGGGGATTGTGACACACACACGCTGTACAATAGGGTTTGTGACACACACGCTGTTCAGTGGGGTTCGTGACACACACACTATTCAAAGGGGTTTGTGAAACACACGATGTCCAATGGGGTTTGTGGCACACACACACTGTCCAATGGGGTTTGTGACACACACTATGTCCAATGGCGTTTGTGACACACACACACTGTCCAATGGGTCTTGTGACACACAAGCTGTCCAATGAGGTTCGTGACACACACGCTGTCCAGTGGGGTTTGTGAGACACACACTGTCCAATGGGTATTGTTACACACACACGCTTTCCAATGGGGTTTATGACACACACGCTGTCCAATGCGTATTGTGACATCACACACGCTATCCAATGGGTTTTGTGACACACAAACAGTGTCCAATGGGCATTGTGACACACACACGCAGTCCAATGGGGTTTATGACACACACACTTTCAAATGGTGTTTGTGACACACACGCTGTACAATGGGATTGGTGACACATACACTGTGTAATGGTGTTTGTGACACACACGCTGTCCAATAGGGTTTGTGACACAAACTCTGTCCAATAGGGTTTTGTGACACACACACTCTGTCCAAAGGCCTTGTGACACACAAGCTGTCCAATGGGGTTCATGACACACACGCTGTCCAGTGGGATTTGTGAAACACACACGCTATCCAATGGGTTTTGTGACACACACACGTTCCAATGGGGTTTGTGACACACACACTCTGTCCAATGGGGTTTTTGACACACACACTTTGTCCAATGGCACTTGTGACACACACACTGTCGAATGGGTTTCGTGACACACACGCTGTCCCTTGAGTTTTGTGACACACACTCTGTCCAATGGGTTTGTAACAGACACACACTGTCCAATGGGGTTGTGACACACACAGGCTGTCCAATGGGGTCTGTGACACACACAATATCCGAAGGGGTTTGTGACACACACAATGTCCAATGGGGTTTGTGACACGCACACTGTCCAATGGGGATTGTGACACACACACGCTGTCCAATGGGGATTGTGAAACATACGCTGTCCAAGGGGGATTGTGACACACAAGCTGTCCAAAGGGGATTGTGACACACACGCTGTCCAATGGGGTTTGTGACACACACAGTGTCTAATAGGGTTTGTGACACACACATGATATCAAATGGGGTTTGTGACACACACACTTTCCAAAGGGGTTTGTCACATACACACTTTCTAATGGGGTTTGTGACACACACACGCTATCCAATGGGATTTGTCACACACACACTTTCCAAAGGGGTTTGTCAAAAGCACACTTTGTAATTGGGTTTGTTCCACACACATGCTATCCAATGGGGTTTGTGACACACACACTCTGTCCAATGGGTCTTGTGACACACACGCTTTCCAATGGGGTTCGTGACACAGAAGCTGTCCATTGGGTTTTTTGACACACACACTATGTCCAATGGGGTTTGTGACACACACGCTCTCCAAAGGAGTTTGTGACACGCCCGATGTCTAAAGGGGATTTCTAATACACGCGCTGTCCATTGGGGATTGTGACACACAAACTGTCCAGGGGGGTTTGTGACATACACACTGTCCAATGGCGTTCGTGAAAAACACAGTGTCCACGGGGGTTTGTGACACACACGCTGTCCAATGGGGTTTGTCACAGACACTGTCCAATGGGTACTGTTATATACACACGCGGTCCAATGCGGTTTGTGAAACGTACACTTTCCAATGGGGTTTGTTGCACACACACTCTGTCCAATGACGCTTGTGACACACATGCTGTCCAATGGGGTTCGTGACACACACTCTGTCCCATGGGGTTTGTGACACACCCACACTATCCAATGGGGTTTATGACACACACTCTGTCCAAAGGGATTTGTGACACAGACGCTATCCAATGGGGTTTGTGACACTCACACTGTCCATGGGTGTTTGTGACACACACGCTTTCCAGTGGATTTTGTCACACACACACTCTCCAATGGGTTTTTGACACACACGCTGTCCACTGGGGATTTTTACACACACACTGTCCAGGGGGGTTCGTGACACACACAATGACCAATGGGTATTGTGACACACAAACGCTGTCCAATGGGGTTTGTGACAAACACACTGTCCAAAGGGATTTGTGACACAGACGATATCCAATGGGGTTTGTGACACTCACACTGTCCATGGTTGTTTGTGACACACACGCTGTCCTGTGGGTTTTGTCACACACACACTGTCCAATGGGGTTTTGACACACACGCTGTTCACTGGTGTTTGTGACACACACTCTGTCCAGGGGGGTTTGTGACACACACACTGTCCAATAGGGTTTGTGACACACACGCTATCCAATGGGTTTTGTGACACACGCACTGTCTCATGGGGATTGTGACACACATACGTTGTCCAATAGTGTTTGTGACACACACTCTGTCCCATGGGGTTTGTGACACACACGCTGTGTAATGGGGTTTGTGACACACACACACTGTCCAATAGGGTTTGTGACACACACGCTGTAAAATGGCGTTTGTGACACACACGCTGTCCAATGGGATTTGTGACACACACACTGTCCAATAGGGTTTGTGACACACACACGCTATCCAAAGGGGTTTGTGACACATACACTTTCCAATAGGGATTGTGACATACACATGCTGTCCAAAGGGGTGTGTGACACAAACACGCTGTCCAATAGAGTTTGTGACACACTTACGGTATCCAATGGGGTTTGTGACACACACACTTTCTAATGGTGTTTGTGACACACACGCTATCCAATGGATTTTGTGACACGAACTCTGTTCAATGGGGTTTGAGACATCACACACGATATCCAGTGGATTTTGAGACACACACACTGTCCAATAGGGTTTGTGACACATACTCACAATCCAATGGAGTTTGTGACACACACTGTCCAATGGTGCTTGTCACACACACTCTGTCCAATGGGCTTGTGACACACACGCTATCCAATGGGGTTTGTGACACACTGTCCATGGGTGTTTGTGACACAGACGCTGTCCATTGGGTTTTGTGACACACACACTGTCCAATGGGATTTTGACACACACGCTGTAAAATGGCGTTCGTGACACACAGAGTATCCATGCGGTTTTGTGACACACACGCTGTCCAATGGGGTCTGTGACACACACACTCTGTCCAATAGGGTTTGTGACACACTTACGCTATCCAATGGGGTTTGTGACACACATACTTTCTAATGGGGATTGTGAGACACACACGCTGTCCATGGGTGTTTGTGACACACACGCTGTCCAATGGGGATTGTTACAAACACGCTGTCCAATGGGGTTTGTGACACACATACGCTATACAATGCTGTTTGTGACACATACACTTTCCAATGCGGTTTGTGACACACACGCTGTCCAATGGGGTTTGTGTCACAAACTGTGTCCAATGGCGTTTGTGCCACACACACTGTCCAATGGGGACTGTGACACACACGCTGTCCAATGGGATTTGTGACACATGCTGTCCAGTTGTGTTTCTGACGCACACCCTGTCCAATGGGGTTTGTGACACACACACTGACCAGGAGGTTTTGTGACACACACACAGTCCAATGTGTATTGTGACACACACACGCTGTCCAATAGGGTTTGTGACACACACACTTTCCAATGGGGTTTGTGACACACACACTCTGTCCAATAGGGTTTGTGACACACACACTTTCCAATGGGGTTTGTGACACACGCACGCTGTCCCATGGGAATGTGACACACACGCTGACCAATTGGGTATATTACACACACACTGTCCAATGGGGTTTGTGACACAGACACCGTCCAATGGGGTTTGTGACACACAGAGTGTCCACGGGGGTTTGAGACACACACGCTGTCCAATGGGGATTGTTACACACACACTGTCCAGGGGGGTTTGTGACACACACATTGTCCAGTGACATTCGTGACACACACAGTGTCCACGGGGTTTTGTGACACACACATTCTGTCCAAAGGGCTTGTATCACACACTCTGTCCAATGAGCTTGTAACAAACACTCTGTACAATTGGGTTTGTGACACACACACGCTATCCAATGGGGTTTGTGACACACACAATGTCCAAAGGGGTTTGTGACACACACGATGTCCAATGGGGTTTGAGACACGCACGCTGTCCATGGCTGTTTGTGACACACACGCTGTCCAGTGGGGTTTGTGATACACACACTGTCCAATGGCGTTCGTGATACACACAGTGTCCATGGGGTTTTGTGACACACAAACTCTGTCCAATGGGCTTGTGACACACACGCTGTCCAATGGGGTTTGTGACACACACGCTGTCCAATGGGGTTTGTGACACACACACGCTGTCCAATGCTGTTTGTGAAACACACTCTGTCCAATGGGGTTTGTCAAACACACTCTGTCCAATGGGGTCTGCGGCACACACGCTGTCCAGTGAGGATTCTGACAAAGACACTGTACAACGGGGTTTGTGACACAAACACTCTGTCAAAAGGGCTTGTGACAAACACGCTGTACAATGGAGTTTGTGACACACACACGCTATCCAATGCTTTTTGTGACACAGACACTTTCCAATGGGGTTTGTGACACAGACGCTGTCCAATGGGGTTTGTGACACACACACTGTCCAATGGTGTTTGTGACTCACACACTGTCCAATGGGTATTGTGACACACACAGGCTGTACAATGGGGTTTGTGACACACACGCTTTCCAATGTGTTTGTGACACACATACTCTGTCCAATGTGGCTTTTGATTCACACGCTGTCCAATGGGGTTTGTCACACAAACGCTGTCCAGTGGGTTTTGTGACACACACACTGTCCAATAGGGCTTGTGACACACAGACGCTATCCAGTGGGGTTTGTGACACATACACTTTCCAATGGGGTTTCTGACACACACACTATGTCTAATGGTGCTTGTGACACACATGCTGTCGAATGGGGTTTGGACACACACACTGTCCAATGGGGTTTGTGACACACACACTGTCCATGTGGGTTTGTGACACAAATGCTGTCCGTTGGGCTTTGTGACACACACGTTGTCCAAAGGCATTTGTGACACACACACAGACCAGGAAGGATTGTGACACACACACACTGTCCAATGGGGATTTTGAAACACACACGCTTTCACATGGTGTTTGTGACACACACACTATCCAAAGCGGTTTGTGGCACACACACTGTCCAATGGGGTTTTGACACACACGCTGTCCCCTGAGGATTGTGACATACACACTGTCCAGGGGGGGTTGTGAACCACACACTGTCCAATGGCGTTCGTGCCACACACAGTGTCCACGGGTTTTTGTGACACACACACTCTGCTCAATGGCTTGTGACACACACGCTGTCCAATGGGGATTGTGACAAACACACCGTAAAACTGGGTTTGTGACACACACACTCTGTCCAATGGTCTTCTGATAAACACGCTGTACAATGGCGTTTGTGGCTCACACACTCTATCCAATGAGGTTTTTTACACAGATGCTGTCCAATGGGGTTTTTGACACACACACGCTATCCAATGGGCTGTGTGACAAATACACTTTCCAATGGGGTTTCTGACACACACACTCTTGTCCAATGGTGCTTGTGACACACACGCTTTCCAATGGGGTTCGTGACACACACGCTGTCCAGTGGGTTTTGTGACACACACACTCTGCCCAATGGGCTTGTGACACACATGCTGTATAATATTGTTTGTGACAAACACTCTGTCCCATGGGGTTTGTGACACACACGCTGTCCAATGGGGTTTGTGACACACACGCTGTCCAGTGAGGATTGTGACATAGACAATGTACAATGTGGTTTGTGACACACACATGCTATCCAATGGGGTTTGTGACACACACAGTTTACAATGGGGTTTGTGACACACACTGTCCAAAGGGTTTTGTGACACACACGATGTCCAAAGGGTTTTGTGACACACACGATGTCCAATGGGGTTTGTGACACACACACTCTCCAGGGGGTTTGTGACACACACACTGTTCAATGGCGTTCGTGATACACACAGTGTCCACGGGGTTTTGAGACACACACACTCTGTCCAATGGGCTTGTACCACACACGCTGTCCAATGGGGCTTGTGACAAACGCACTGTACAATGGAGTTTGTGAAACACACACTCTCTGTCCAATGAGCTTGTGACAAACAAACACTCTGTCCAGTGAGGATTGTGACAAAGACGCTGTACAATGGGGTTTGTGACACACACACTCTGTCCAAAGGGTTTGTGACAAACACACTGTACAATGGGGTTTGTGACACACACACGCTGTCCAATGGCGTTTGTGACACAGACACTGTTCAAAGGGGTTTGTGACACACACGATGTCCAATGGGGTTTGTGACACGCACGCTGTCCTTTGGGGTTTGTGACACACACGCTGTCCAATGGGGATTGTGACACATACACTGTGTCCAAAGGGTTTTGTGACACACACGCTGTCGAATGGGGTTTGTGACACACACGCTGTCCAATAGGGTTTGTCACACACACTCTGTCCAATGGGGTCTGCGACACACACGCTGTCCAGTGAGGATTGTGACAAAGATGCTGTTCAATGGGGTTTGTGACACACACAGTCTGTCCAAAGGGTTTGTGACAAACACGCTGTAAAATAGGGTTTGTGACACACACACGCTGTCCAATGGGGTTTGTGACACAGACGCTGTCCAATGGGGCTTGTGACACACACACTCTGTCCAATGTGGCTTTTGACACACACGCTGTCCAATGGGTATTGTGACAGACACACATGCTGTCCAATGGGGTTTGTGACACACACGCTGTCCAATGGGGACTGTGAAACACACGCTGTCCAATGGGGATTGTGAAAACACACTGTACAAAGGGGTTTCTGACCCACACGCTCTGTCCAATGGTGCTTGTGACACACACGCTGTCCAACGGGGTTTGTGACACACACACTGTCCAATGGGGTTTGTCACACAAACGCTCTCCAGTGGGTTTTGTGACACACACACTTTCCAATAGGGTTTGTGACACACAGACGCTATCCAATGGGGTTTGTGACACATGCACTTTCCAATGGGGTTTCTGACACACACACTATATCCATTGGTGCTTGTGACACACACGCTGTCGAATGGAGTTTGTGACCTACACACTGTCTAATGGGGTTTGTGACACAAACTCTGTCCACTGGGGATTGTGACACACACACTGTCCAGGGGGGGTTGTGACACAGACACTGTCCAATGGCGTTCGTGACACACACAGTATGCACGGGGGTTTGTGACACGCATGCTCTCATATCGGGGTTTGTGACACACATGCTGTCCAATGGGGTTTTTGACACACACGCTGTCCAGTGGGTTTTGTGACACACACACTGTCCAATAGGGTTGGTGACACACACACGCTATCCAATGGGCTGTGTGACAAATACACTTTAAAATGGGGTTTCTGACCCACACGCTCTGTCCAATGGTGCTTGTGACACACACGCTGTCCAATGGGGTTTGTGACACACACACTGTCCAATGGGGTTTGTTACACACACAGTGTCCACAGGGGTTTGAGACACAGATGCTGTCCAATAGGGATTGTGACACACACCCTGTCCAATGGCGTTCGTAACACACACACTCTGTAAAATAGACTTGTACCACACACGCTGTCCAATGGGGATTGTGACAAACACACTGTACAATAGGGTTTGTGACACACACACTCTGTCCAAAGAGCTTGTGACAAACACTCTGTACAATGGATTTTGTGACACACACACGCTATCCAATGGTGTTTATGACACACACACTGTCCAAAGGGGTTTGTGGTACACACGATGTCCGATGGGGATTGTGACACGCACGCTGTCCATGGGTGTTTGTGACACACACGCTGTCCAGTGGGGTTTGTGACACACACACTGTCCAATGGGGTTTGTGACACACACACGCTGTCCAATAGGGTTTGTGACACACACGCTGTTCAATGGGGTTTGGAAACACACACGCTGTCCAATGCCGTTTGTGACACACACTCTGTCCAATGGGGTTTGTCACACAAACTCTGTCCAATGGGGTCTGCGACACACACGCTGTCCAGTGAGGATTGTGACAAAGACGATGTACAATGGGGTTTGTGACACACACATGCTATCCAATGGGGTTTGTGACACACACAGTTTCCAATGGGGTTTGTGACACACACAGTTTCCAGTGGGGTTTGTGACACACACACACTGTCCAATGGGGATTGTGACACACACACGCTGTCCAATGGGGTTTATGACACACACGCTGTCCAACGGTGTTTGTGAAACTCACACACTGTCCAATGGGGATTGTGACACACACACTATCCAATGGGTTTTGTGACACACACACTCTCCAAGAGGGATTGTGACAAACACACTTTCAAATGGGGTTTGTGACACTCACACTTTTTAATGGTTTTTGTCACACACACACGCTATCCAGTGGGGTTTGTGACACACACACTTTCCAGTTGGGTTTGTGACACAAACACGCTGTCCCATGGGGTTTGTGACACACACGCTGACGAATTGGTTTTGTTACACACACACTGTCCAATGGTGTTTGTGACACGCATGCTATCTAATGGGTATTGTGACACACACACTCTCCAAGGGGGATTGTGACAAACACACTTTCAAATGGGGTTTGTGACACGCACACTTTTTAATGGTTTTTGTCACACATACACGCTATCCAGTGTGGTTTGTGACACCCACGCTGTCCATTGGGGATTGTGACACACTCGATGTCCAATGGGGTTTGTGACACACACAATCTGTCCAATGGGGTTTGTGACACACACGCTGTCCAATGGGGTTTGTGACACACACGCTGTCCAGTGAGGATTGTGACATAGACAATGTACAATGTGGTTTGTGACACACACATGCTATCCAATGGGGTTTGTGACACACACAGTTTCCAATGGGGTTTGTGACACACACTGTCCAAAGGGTTTTGTGACACACACGATGTCCAAAGTGTTTTGTGACACACACGATGTCCAATGGGGTTTGTGACACACACACTCTCCAGGGGGTTTGTGACACACACACTGTGCAATGGCGTTCGTGATACACACAGTGTCCACGGGGTTTTGAGACACACACACTCTGTCCAATGGGCTTGTACCACACACGCTGTCCAATGGGGATTGTGACAAACGCACTGTACAATGGAGTTTGTGAAACACGCACTCTCTGTCCAATGAGCTTGTGACAAACAAACACTCTGTCCAGTGAGGATTGTGACAAAGACGCTGTACAATGGGGTTTGTGACACACACACTCTGTCCAAAGGGTTTGTGACAAACACGCTGTACAATGGGGTTTGTGACACACACACGCTGTCCAATGGCGTTTGTGACACAGACACTGTTCAAAGGGGTTTGTGACACACACGATGTCCAATGGGGTTTGTGACACGCACGCTGTCCTTTGGGGTTTGTGACACACACGCTGTCCAATGGGGATTGTGACACATACACTGTGTCCAAAGGGTTTTGTGACACACACGCTGTCGAATGGGGTTTGTGACACACACGCTGTCCAATAGGGTTTGTCACACACACTCTGTCCAATGGGGTCTGCGACACACACACTGTCCAGTGAGGATTGTGACAAAGATGCTGTTCAATGGGGTTTGTGACACACACAGTCTGTCCAAAGGGTTTGTGACAAACACGCTGTAAAATAGGGTTTGTGACACACACACGCTGTCCAATGGGGTTTGTGACACAGACGCTGTCCAATGGGGCTTGTGACACACACACTCTGTCCAATGTGGCTTTTGACACACACGCTGTCCAATGGGTATTGTGACAGACACACATGCTGTCCAATGGGGTTTGTGACACACACGCTGTCCAATGGGGACTGTGAAACACACGCTGTCCAATGGGGATTGTGAAAACACACTGTACAAAGGGGTTTCTGACCCACACGCTCTGTCCAATGGTGCTTGTGACACACACGCTGTCCAACGGGGTTTGTGACACACACACTGTCCAATGGGGTTTGTTACACACACAGTGTCCACGGGGGTTTGAGACACAGATGCTGTCCAATAGGGATTGTGACACACACACTGTCCAATGGCGTTCGTAACACACACACTCTGTAAAATGGACTTGTACCACACACGCTGTCCAATGGTGATTGTGACAAACACACTGTACAATGGGGTTTGTGACACACACACTCTGTCCAATGAGCTTGTGACAAACACTCTGTACAATGGATTTTGTGACACACACACGTTATCCAATGGTGTTTATGACACACACACTGTCCAAAGGGGTTTGTGGTACACATGATGTCCGATGGGGATTGTGACACGCACGCTGTCCATGGTTGTTTGTGACACACACGCTGTCCAGTGGGGTTTGTGACACACACACTGTCCAATGGGGTTTGTGACACACACACGCTGTCCAATAGGGTTTGTGACACACACGCTGTTCAATGGGGTTTGTGACACACACACGCTGTCCAATGGGATTTGTGACACACACACGCTGTCCAACGCTGTTTGTAACACACACTCTGTCCAATAGGGTTTGTCACACACACACTGTCCAATGGGGTCTGCGACACACACGCTGTCCAATGAGGACTGTGACAAAGACGATGTACAATGGGGTTTGTGACACACACACTCTGTCCAAAGTTTTTGTGACAAACACGCTGTATAATGGGGTTTGCGACGCACACATGCTGTCCAAAGGGGTTTGTGACACAGACGCTGTCCAATGGGGTTTGTGACACACACGCTGGCCAATGGGGATTGTGACACACACGCTGTCCAATGGGTTTGAGACACACATACTTTGTCCAATGAAGATTTTGACACACACGCTGTCCAATGGGGTTTGTCACACAAACGCTCTCCAGTGGGTTTTGTGACACACACACTTTCCAATAGGGTTTGTGACACACAGACCCTATCCAATGGGGTTTGTGACACATGCACTTTCCAATGGGGTTTCTGACACACACACTATGTCCATTGGTGCTTGTGACACACACGCTGTCGAATGGAGTTTGTGACCTACACACTGTCTAACGGGGTTTGTGACACAAACTCTGTCCACTGGGGATTGTGACACACACACTGTCCAGGGGGGGTTGTGACACAGACACTGTCCAATGGCGTTCGTGACACACACAGTATGCACGGGGGTTTGTGACACGCATGCTCTCATATCGGGGTTTGTGACACACATGCTGTCCAATGGGGTTTTTGACACACACGCTGTCCAGTGGGTTTTGTGACACACACACTGTCCAAAGGGGTTTGTGGTACACATGATGTCCGATGGGGATTGTGACACGCACGCTGTCCATGGTTGTTTGTGACACACACGCTGTCCAGTGGGGTTTGTGACACACACACTGTCCAATGGGGTTTGTGACACACACACGCTGTCCAATAGGGTTTGTGACACACACGCTGTTCAATGGGGTTTGTGACACACACACGCTGTCCAATGGGATTTGTGACACACACACGCTGTCCAACGCTGTTTGTAACACACACTCTGTCCAATAGGGTTTGTCACACACACACTGTCCAATGGGGTCTGCGACACACACGCTGTCCAATGAGGACTGTGACAAAGACGATGTACAATGGGGTTTGTGACACACACACTCTGTCCAAAGTTTTTGTGACAAACACGCTGTATAATGGGGTTTGCGACGCACACATGCTGTCCAATGGGGTTTGTGACACAGACGCTGTCCAATGGGGTTTGTGACATACACGCTGGCCAATGGGGATTGTGACACACACGCTGTCCAATGGGTTTGAGACACACATACTTTGTCCAATGAAGCTTTTGACACACACGCTGTCCAATGGGGTTTGTCACACAAACGCTCTCCAGTGGGTTTTGTGACACACACACTTTCCAATAGGGTTTGTGACACACAGACGCTATCCAATGGGGTTTGTGACACATGCACTTTCCAATGGGGTTTCTGACACACACACTATGTCCATTGGTGCTTGTGACACACACGCTGTCGAATGGAGTTTGTGACCTACACACTGTCTAACGGGGTTTGTGACACAAACTCTGTCCACTGGGGATTGTGACACACACACTGTCCAGGGGGGGTTGTGACACAGACACTGTCCAATGGCGTTCGTGACACACACAGTATGCACGGGGGTTTGTGACACGCATGCTCTCATATCGGGGTTTGTGACACACATGCTGTCCAATGGGGTTTTTGACACACACGCTGTCCAGTGGGTTTTGTGACACGCATGCTCTCATATCGGGGTTTGTGACACACATGCTGTCCAATGGGGTTTTTGACACACACGCTGTCCAGTGGGTTTTGTGACACACACACTGTCCAATAGGGTTGGTGACACACACACGCTATCCAATGGGCTGTGTGACAAATACACTTTAAAATGGGGTTTCTGACCCACACGCTCTGTCCAATGGTGCTTGTGACACACACGCTGTCCAATGGGGTTTGTGACACACACACTGTCCAATGGGGTTTGTTACACACACAGTGTCCACGGGGGTTTGAGACACAGATGCTGTCCAATAGGGATTGTGACACACACCCTGTCCAATGGCGTTCGTAACACACACACTCTGTAAAATGGACTTGTACCACACACGCTGTCCAATGGGGATTGTGACAAACACACTGTACAATAGGGTTTGTGACACACACACTCTGTCCAAAGAGCTTGTGACAAACACTCTGTACAATGGATTTTGTGACACACACACGCTATCCAATGGTGTTTATGACACACACACTGTCCAAAGGGGTTTGTGGTACACACGATGTCCGATGGGGATTGTGACACGCACGCTGTCCATGGGTGTTTGTGACACACACGCTGTCCAGTGGGGTTTGTGACACACACACTGTCCAATGGGGTTTGTGACACACACACGCTGTCCAATAGGGTTTGTGACACACACGCTGTTCAATGGGGTTTGTGAAACACACACGCTGTCCAATGCTGTTTGTGACACACACTCTGTCCAATGGGGTTTGTCACACAAACTCTGTCCAATGGGGTCTGCGACACACACGCTGTCCAGTGAGGATTGTGACAAAGACGATGTACAATGGCGTTCGTGACACACACAGTATGCACGGGGGTTTGTGACACGCATGCTCTCATATCGGGGTTTGTGACACACACATGCTATCCAATGGGGTTTGTGACACACACAGTTTCCAATGGGGTTTGTGACACACACAGTTTCCAGTGGGGTTTGTGACACACACACACTGTCCAATGGGGATTGTGACACACACACGCTGTCCAATGGGGTTTATGACACACACGCTGTCCAACGGTGTTTGTGACACTCACACACTGTCCAATGGGGATTGTGACACACACACTATCCAATGGGTTTTGTGACACACACACTCTCCAAGAGGGATTGTGACAAACACACTTTCAAATGGGGTTTGTGACACACACACTTTTTAATGGTTTTTGTCACACACACACGCTATCCAGTGGGGTTTGTGACACACACACTTTCCAGTTGGGTTTGTGACACAAACACGCTGTCCCATGGGGTTTGTGACACACACGCTGACGAATTGGTTTTGTTACACACACACTGTCCAATGGTGTTTGTGACACGCATGCTATCTAATGGGTTTTGTGACACACACACTCTCCAAGGGGGATTGTGACAAACACACTTTCAAATGGGGTTTGTGACACGCACACTTTTTAATGGTTTTTGTCACACACACACGCTATCCAGTGTGGTTTGTGACACCCACGCTGTCCATTGGGGATTGTGACACACTCGATGTCCAATGGGGTTTGTGACACACACAATCTGTCCAATGGGGTTTGTGACACACATGCTGTCCCATGGGGTTTGTGACACACACGCTGACGAATTGGTTTTGTTACACACGCACTGTCCAATGGTGTTTGTGACACGCATGCTATCTAATGGGTTTTGTGACACACACACTGTCCAACGGGGAATGTGACACACACACTCTGACCAATGCGTGTTTTGACTCACAAGCTGTCCAACGGGGTTCGTGACACACACATGCTATCCAATGTGTTTTGTGGCACACACACGCTGTCCAATGGGGTTTGTGACACACACGCTGTCCAATGGTGTTTGTGACACACACGCTGTCCAATGGGATTTGTGACACGCACATTCTATACAATGGGGTTTGTGACACGCAAACTTTCTAATTGTGTTTGTGACACACACACGCTATCCAATGGGGTTTGTGACACACACACTTTCTAATGGGGTTTGAGACACACACACGGAATCCACTGTATTTTGTGAAACGCATACTCTTTAATGGGTTTTATGACACACACACGCTATCCAATGGGGTTTGTGACACATACACTTTCCAATGGGGTTTGTGACACACACCCGCTGTCCAATGGCGCTTGTGACACACAGGCTGTCCAATGGGGTTCGTGACACACACGCTGTCCCATGGGGTTTCTATCACACACACACTGTCCAATGGGGTTTGTGACCCACACAATGTCCAATGGGTTTATGACACGCACACTGTCCATGGGTATTTGCGGCACACACGCTGTCCATTGGGGTTTCTGACACACACACTGTCCAAAAGGGTTTGTGACACACTAACGCTATCCAATGGGGATTGTGACACATACACTTTCCAATGGGGATTGTGACAGACACACGCTTTCCAATGGTGTTTGTGACACACACGCTGTCCAATGGGGTTTGTGACACTGATGCTGTCCAATGGGGACTGTGACATACATACTGTCCAATAGGGTTTGTGACATGCACAATCTATACAATGGGGTTTGTGACACGCACAATTTCTAATGGGGTTTGTGACACACACACGCTATACAATGGGGTTTGTGACACACACATTTTTCAAATGGGGTTTGTGACACGCACAGTGTCTAATGGGGTTTGTGACACACACACGGAATCCAATGTGTTTTGTGAAACGCATACTCTTTAATGGTTTCTATGAAACAGACACTATATCCAATGGGGTTTGTTACACACACACACTGTCCAATGGGGATTGTGACACACACACTTTCCAATGGGGTTTGTGACACACACACGCTGTCCCATGGGGTTTGTGACACACACGCTGACGAATTGGTTTTGTTACACACACACTGTCCAATGGTGTTTGTGACACGCATGCTATCTAATGGGTTTTGTGACACACACACTGTCCAATGGGGAATGTGACACACACACTCTGACCAATAGGTCTTTTGGCTCACAAGCTGTCCAATGAAGTTCGTGATACACACATGCTATCCAATGGGTTTTGTGACACACATGCTGTCCAATGGGTATTGTGACACAAACACACTGTCCAATGGTATTCGTGACAATCACGCTGTCCAATGCGGATTGTGACACACACGCTCTGTCCAATGGGTATTGTGACACACACGCTGTCCAATGGGGAATGTGACACACACGCACTGTAGAATGGGGTTTGTGACACACACTCTTTCTAATGGGGTTAGTGACACACACACTGTCCAATAAGATTGTGACACACACACGCTGTCCAATTGTGTTTGTGACACACACAAGCTGTGTAATGGGGTTTGTGACACACACGCTCTCTAATGGGGATTGTGACACACACACGCTGTCCAATGCGGTTTGTGACACACACGATGTCCAATGGGGTTTGTGACACACACACTGTCCAAGGGGTATTGTTACACACATGTGCTGTCGAATGAGTTTGTGACACATACACTTTCCAATGCGGTTTGGAACACACACACTGTCCAATGGGGTTTGTGACACATACGCTCGGTCCAATGGGGCATTTGACACACACACAGTTCAATGGGGTTTGTGACGCACACGCTGTCCAGTGGGTTTTGTGACACACACACTTGGTCCAATGGGATTGTGACACACACGCTGTCCAATGGTGTTTGTGACAAACACGCTTTCCTATATGGATTGTGACACACACACGCTGTCCAATGGGGTTTATGACACACAATCAGTCCAATGGGGTTTGTGATACACACACTGTCCAATGGGGATTGTGACACACACACGCTGTCCATGAGGTTTGTGACACACAGACTGTCCAAAGGTGTTTTTGACACACACGCTATCCAAGGGGTTTGTGACACTCACACTGTCTATTGTTGTTTGTGACACACACGCTGTCCAGTGGGTTTTGTGACACACACACTGTCCAATGGGGTTTTGACACACACGCTGTCCCCTGGGGATTGTGACACACACACTGACCAGGGGGATTTGTGACACACACGCTGTCCAGTGGGTTTCGTGACACACGCACTGTCCAATTGGGTTTTGACACACACGCTGTCCACTGGGGATTGTGACACAAACGCTGTCCAATTCGGGTTTGTGACACACACACTGTCCAATGGTGTTTCTGACACACACGCTGGCCAATGGGGATTGTGACACAAACGCTCTCCAGTGGGTTTTGTGACACACACACTTTCCAATAGGGTTTGTGACACACAGACGCTATCTAATGGGGTTTGTGACACACACTTTCTATTGGGGTTTGTGATACACACAATATCCAAAGGGGTTTGTGACACTCACAATCTGTCCAATGGTGTTTGTGACACACACACTGTCCAATAGGATTGTTACACGCTCATGCTGTCCAATGGGGTTTGTGACACACACACGCTGTCTAATTGGGTCTGTGACAGACACGC
Source organism: Columba guinea (assembly GCA_032206185.1). Lineage (NCBI taxonomy): Eukaryota > Metazoa > Chordata > Aves > Columbiformes > Columbidae > Columba > Columba guinea. The sequence continues at coordinate 3,015,135 of JAVLUU010000005.1, forward strand.
TGTCCAATGGGGAAGGTGACACACACACGCTGTCCAATGCGGTTTGTGACACACACGATGTCCAATGGGGTTTGTGACACACACAGTGTCCAATGGGTATTGTTACACACACACGCTGTCCAATGGGGTTTGTGACACATACACTTTCAAGTGTGGTTTGTGACACACACACTCTGTACAATGGTGCTTGTGACACACACGCTGTCCAATGGGGTTTGTGACACACACGCTGTCCAGTGGATTTTGTGACACACACACGCTATCCAATGGGGTTTGTGATACAAAATCTGTCCAATGGGGTTTGTGACACACACACTGTCCAACGGGTCTTGTGACACACAACACACTGTCCAATGGGGTTTGTGACACACACAGTCTGTCCAAAGGGTTTGTGAAACACACACTGTCCAATGGGGTTTGTGACACATACACTCTGTCCAATGGGGCATTTGACACACACGCTGTCCAATTGTGTTTGTGACACACACGCTGTCCAGTGGGTTTTGTGACACACACACTGTCCAAAGGGGTTGGTGACACACACACTGTCCAATGGGCTTTGTGACACACACAGTGTCTACGGGGGTTTGTGACACAAACGCTGTCCAATGGGGTTTGTGACACACACGCTATCCAATGGAGATGGTGACACATACACTGTCCAATGGGGTTTGTGACACATACACTCTGTCCAATGGGGCTTGTGACACACACGCTGTTCAATGTGGTTTGTGACACCGCACTCTGTGAAATGGTGCTTGTGACACACACGCTGTTCAATGGGGTTCGTGACAGACACGCTGTCCAGTGGGTTTTGTGACACACACTCTGTCCCAAGTGGTTTGTGACACACAAATTCTCCAATGGGGATTGTGACACAGACACGCTGTACTATGGGGTTTGTGACACACACGCTGTCCAATGGGGTTTATGACACACAATCTGTCCAATGGGGTCTGTGACACACACGCTGTCCAATGGGGAATGTGACACACAAGCTGTCCAATGGGGTTCGTGACACACATGCTCTTCAATGGGGTTTGTGACACACAAGCTGTGCAATAGGGTTTGTGACACACACACGCTGTCCAATGGGGTTTGTGACACACACACTGTCCAAAGGGGTTTCTGACACACACACTGTCTAATGGGAATTGAGAAACACAAACGCTGTCCGATGGGGTTTGTGACACACACGCTGTATATTGGGGATTGTGACACACACACGCTGTCCAGTGGGTTTTGTGACACACACACTCTGTCCAATGGGCTTGTGACACACACGCTTTCCAATGGTGTTTGTGACACTCACACTGTCCAATGGAGATTGTGACACACACACGCTGTCCAATGGGGTTTGTGACACACACACTGTCCAATAGGGTTTGTGACACACACACGCTATCCAATAGAGTTTGTGACACATACACTTTCCAATGGGGTTTGTGGCACACACAATCTGTCCAATGTTTCTTGTGACACACACGCTGTCCAATGGGGTTCATGACACACACGCTGTCCAATGGGGTTTGTGACACACACACTGTCCAAAGGGGTTTCTGACACACACGCTGTCAAATGGGAATAGTGAAACACAAATGCTGTCCAATGGGGTTTGTGACACACACGCTGTCTAATGTTGATTGTCACACACACACGCTGTCCAATGGGGTTTGTGACACACACGCTGCCCAATGGTTTTTGTGATACACACGATGTCCAATGGGGTTTGTGAACACACACGGTGTCCAATGGGGTTTTGTGACACACAAACTGTCCATGGGTGTTTGTGACACACACGCTCTCCAGTGTGTTTTCTGACACACACACTGTCCAGTTGGGTTTTGACACACACGCTGTCCAATGGGGATTGTGACACACACACGCTATCCAATGGGGTTTGTAACACACACACTGTCCAAAAGGGTTTGTGACACACAAGATGTCCAATGGGGTTTGTGACACGCACACTGTCCATGGGTGTTTGTAACACACACGCTGTCCAGTGGGGTTTGTGACACACACACTGTCCATTGGGTATTGTTACACACACACGCTGTCCAATGGTGTTTGTGACACACACACCCTATCCAATGGGGTTTATGACACATACACTTTCCAATGGGGTTTGTGACACACACACTCTGTCCAATGGTGCTTGTGACACACACGCTATCCAATGGGATTTGTGACACACACGCTGTGCAGTGGGTTTTGTGACACACACACACTGTCCAATGGTCTTGTGACACACTTGCTGTCCAATGGGTATTGTGACACACACACGCTGTCCAATGGGGTTTGTGACACACACACTGTCCAATGGGGATTGTGACACACACACGCTGTACAATGAGCTTTGTGACACACACACTGTCTAAAGGGGTTTTTGACACTCACGCTGTCCAACGGGGTTTGTGACACACACACTCTGTCCAAAGGGCTTGTGACAAACACGCTGTACAATGGGGTTTGTGTCAGACACACGCTATCCAATTCGGTTTGTGACACATACACTTTCCAATGGGGTTTGTGAAACACACGCTGTGCAATGGTGTTTGTGACACGAACTCTGTCCAAAGTGGTTTGTGACACACACACTGTGCAGTGGGTTTTGTGACACACACACTCTGTCCAAAGGTGTCTGTGTCACACTCGCGGTCCAATGGGGTTTGTGACACACACTCTATCCAATGTGGTTTGACATACACTCTCTGTCCAATGGGGTTTGTGACACACACGCTGTCCAATGGGGATTATGACAAACACACTGTACAATGCGATTTGTGCCACACAAACTCTGTCCAAAGGGCTTATGACAAACACGCTGTACAATGGGGTTTGTGACACAGACACGCTCTCCCGTGCTGTTTGTGTCACATACACTCTATACAATGCGCTTTGTGACACATACACTTTCCAATGGGGTTTGTGAGACACACGCTCTGTCCAATTGCGATTGTGACACACACGCTGTCCAATGGGGTTCATGACACACATGCTGTCTAGTGGGTTTTCTGACACACACACTCTGTCCAATGGGCTTGTACCACACACGCTGTCCAATTGGGTTTGTGACTACAGACACGCTATCAAATGCGGTTTGTGACACATACAATTTCCAATGGGGTTTATGACACAAAAGCTGTCCAATGGGGTTTTTCACACAAAATCTGTCCAATGGGGATTGTGACAAACACACTGTCCAATGGGGTTTGTGACAAACACACTGTCCAGTGGGTTTTGTGACACACACAATGTCCAATAGTGTCTGCGACACACACATGCTGTCCAATGTGGTTTGTGACACTCATACTGTCCAAGGGTGTTTGTGACACACATGCTGTCCAATGGGGTTTGTGACACAAACTCTGTCCAATGGGGTTTGTGACACACACGCTCTCCAATGGTGTTTGTGAGAGACACACTGTCCAATGGGGATTGTCACAAACACACGCTGTCCAATGGGGTTTGTGACACACACGCTATCCAAAGGGGTTTGTGACACTCACAGTGTCCATGGGTGTTTGTGACAAACACGCTGTCCAGTGGGTTTTGTCACACACGCACTGTCCAATGGGGTTTTGACACACACGCTGTCCACTTGGGATTGTGACACACACACTGTCCATGGGGGGTTTGTGACACACACACTATCCAATGAGGTTTGTGACACACACTCTCTCCAATGGGGTTTCTCACACACACTCTGTCCAATGAGGTTTCTGACACACACGCTGTAAAATGGGGATTGTGACCAACACGCTGCACAATGGGGATTGTGACACACACACTCTGCCCAAAGGGCTTGCGACAAACACGCTGTACAGTGGGCTTTGTGACACAAACTCTCTCCAAACGGGTTTGTGACACACACACGCTGTCCAATGGGGTTCATGACACACATGCTGTCTAGCGGGTTTTGTGACACACACACTCTGTCCAATGGTGCTTGTTACACACATGCTGTCCAATGCGGTTCGTGACACACACTCTGTCCCATGGTATTTGTTACACACACATTGTCCAATGGGTATTGTTGCACGCACACGCTGTCCAAATGTGTGTGTGACACACACGCTGTCCAATGGGGCTTGGAACACACACGCTGTCCAATGCGGTTTGTGACACACACACTGTCCAATGGGGTTTGTGACACACACACTGTCCATTGGGTTTTGTGACACACACACTGTCCAATAATGTTTGTGACACACACACGGTATACAATGGGGTTTGTGACACACACACTTTCCAATGGGGTTTGTGACACACACACCCTGTCCAATGGTGCTTGTGACACACACGCTGTCCAATGGGGTTCGTGACACACACGCAGTCTAGTGGGTTTTGTGACACACGCACTCTGTAAAATAGGCTTGTGTCACACACGCTGTCCAATGGTGTTTGTGACACATACACTGTCCAATTGGGGATTGTGAGACACACACGCTGTCCAATGGGGTTTGTGAAACACACACTGTCCAATGGGGTTCATGACACACATGCTGTCTAGTGGGCTTTGTGACACACACTCTCTTTCCAATGGGCTTGTTAGTCACACACGCTGTCCAATGGAGTTTGTGACACACACACGCTATCCAATAAGGTTTGTGACACATACTACTTTGCAATGGGGTTTATGATACAAATTCTGTCCAATGGGGTTTGTGACACACACACTGTCCAATGGGGTTTGTGACACACACACTCTGTCCAATGTGGATTTTGATACAAACGCTGTCCAATGGAGTTTGTGAAACACACGCTGTCCAATGGGGTTTGTGACACACACGCTGTCCAGTGGGTGTTGTTGCACACACACTGTCCAATAGTGTTTGTGGCACACACGCTGTGCAGTGGGTTTTGTGACACACACGCTGTCCAATGATGTTTGTGACACACACACTGCCCAGCGGGGTTTGTGACACACACGCTGTCCAGTGGATTTTGTGACACACACACTGTCCAGTGGTTTTTGTGACACACACACTCTGTCCAATGGGCTTGTGACACAAACACACTGTCCAATACTGTTTGTGACACACACTCTGTCCCATGGGGTTTGTGACACACACGCTGTCCAATGGGCTTTGTGACACACACACTCTGTCCAATGGCTCTTGTGAAAAACACACTGTCCAATGATGTTTGTGACACACACACTGTCCAATGGGGATTGTGACACACACACGCTATCCAATGGGGTTTGTGACATTCACATTGTCCATGGGTGTTTGTGACACATACACTGTCCAGTGGGTTTAGTGACACACACACTGTCCAATGGGGTTTTGACACACACGCTGTCCACTGGGGTTTTAGACACACACGCTGTCCAGTGGGTTGTCTGACACACACTGTCCAATAGGGTTTGTGACATACACACACTATCCAATGGGTTTTGTGACACACACACTGTCCAATGGGGATTGTGACAGACACACGCTGTCCAATGGTGTTTGTGACACACACGCTGTCCAATGGGGTTTGTGACACAGACACTGTCCAATGGGGATTGTGACCTACAAACTGTCCAATAGGGTTTGTGACACACAAACCCTATCAAATGGGGTTTGTGACACGCAAACTTTATAATGGGGTTTGTGACACACACACGCTATCCAATGGGGTTTGTGACACACACAGTTTCTTATTGGGTTTGCGACACACACGCTGACCAATTGGGTTTGTTACACACACACTGTCCAATGGGGTTTGTGACACACACGCTGTCCATTGGGGTTTGTGAAACACACAACGACCAAGGGGTTTGTGACAGACACACGCTGTCAAATGGGTTTTGTGACACGACACATGCTGTCAAAAAGGTGTTTGTGACACACACGCTGTCCTATGGGGTTTGTGACACACACTCTGTCCAATGGGGATTGTGACACAACGTCGCTGTCCAATGGGGTTTGTGACACACACAGTGTCCACGGGGTTTTGTGACACACACGCTGTCCTATGGGGTTTGTGACACACACTCTGTCCAATGGGGATTGTGACACAACCTCGCTGTCCAATGGGGTTTGTGACATACACACTGTCCAAAGGGTATTGTTACACACACACGCTGTCCAATGGTTTTTGTGACACACACGCTGTCCAATGGCTCTTGTGACACACACGCTGTGCCATGGTGTTTGTGACACACACGCTGTCCAATGGGGTTTGTGACATACACACTGTCCAATAGGGTTTATGACACACACATGCTATCCAATAGGGCTTGTGACAGAAATACTTTCTAATGGGGCTTTTGACACACACACGCTGTCCAATGGGGTTTGTGACACACACGCTGATGAATTGGTTTTGTTACACACACACTGTCCAATGGTGTTTGTGACACGCATGCTATCTAATGGGTTTTGTGACATATACGCTGTCCAATGGGGTTTGTGACACACACACACTGTCCAATGGGGACTGTGACACACACACGGTGTCCAATGGAGTTTATGACTACACATGCTGTCCAATGCGGTATTGTGACAAACACACTGTCCAAAGGGTTTTGTGACACATACGCTGTCCAATGGGGTTTGTGACACACTCGCTGTCCAATGGGTTTTGTGACACACACACTGTCCAGAAGGGTTTGTGACACACATACTTTATAATGGGGTTCGTGACACACACACGCTATCCAATGGGTTTTGTGACACGCACACTTTATAATGGGGTTTGTGACACACACACGCTATCCAATGGGGTTTGTGACACACACTTTCCAATGGCGTTTGTGACGCACACACGCTGCCCCATGGGGTTTGTGACACACACGCTGTCCAATGGGGATTGTGATACACAAGCTCTCCAATGGGGTTTGTGACACATACACTCTGTCCAATGGGGATTGTGAAACAAACACGCTGTCCAATGGGGTTTATGATACACACACTGTCCAATGGGGTTTGTGACACACACGCTGTCCAATGGGGATTGTGACACACACACGCTGTCCAATAGGTCTTGTGACACACAAGCTGTCCAAAGGGGTTCGTGACACACACGCTGTCCAGTGGAGTTTGTGACACACACACTGTCCAATAGGGTTTGTGACATCAAACACGCTATCCAATGGGGTTTCTGACACACACTCTTTCTAATGGGGTTTGTGAAACACACTCTGTCCAATGGGTTTTTTGACACACACACTGTCCAATGGTGATTGTGACACACACACGCTGTCCAATGCTGTTTGTGAAACGCAGACTTTCTAATGGGGTTTGTGACACACACACTCAGTCCAATGGCGCTTGTTACACACATGCTGTCCAATGGGGTTCGTGACACACACTCTGTCCCATGGTGTTTATGACACAGACATTGTCCAATGGGTATTGTTGCACGCACACGCTGTCCAATTGTGTGTGTGACACACACGCTGTCCAATGGGGCTTGCGACACACACGCTGTCCAATGGGGTTTGTGACACACACATTGTCCAATGGGTATTGTGATACACACACACTGTCTAATGGGGTTTGTGACACACACGCTGTCCAGTGGGTTTTGTGACACACACACTCTGTCCCATGGGGTTTGTGACACAGACACTGTCCAATGGGGCCTGTGACACACACACGCTGTCCAATATGTTTTGTGACACACACGCTATACAATGGGGTTTGTGACACAAATACTTTCTTAATGGGGTTTTTGACACACACACGCTATCCAATGGGGTTTGTGGCACACACGCTGTTTAACGGGTTTTGTGACACACTAGCTGTCCAATAGGTTTTGTGACCCACACGGAGTCCAATGGTGATTGTGACACACACGCTGTCCAATGGGGTTTGTGACACACTCTCTGTCCAATGGGGTTTGTGACCAACACGGAGTCCAATGGGGATTGTGACACACACGCTGTCCAATGGGGTTTGTGACACACACACTCTGTCCAATAGGTCTTGTGAAACAGAAGCTGTCCAATGGGTTTCGTGACACACACGCTGTCCAATGGGGTTTGTGACACATACACTCTGTCCAATGTGCTTTGTGACACACACACACTGTCCAATGGGGTTTGTGACCCGCACGGTGTCCAATGGGTATTGTGACACACACGCTGTCCAATGAGGTTCGTGACACACGCGCTGTCCTTTGGGATTTGTGACACACACACTGTCCAATAGGGTTTGTGACAACACACACGCTATCCAATGGGGTTTCTGACTCACACTCTTTCAAAAGGGGTTTCTGAAACACACACTATCCAATGGGTTTTGTGAAAAACACACTGTCCAATGGTGATTGTGACACACACACTCTGTCCAATGGTGTTTGTGACACACACACTTTCCAATGGGGTTTGTGACACACTCATTTTATAATGGGTTTTGTGACACACACATGCTATCCTATGGGGTTTGTGACACACACGCTGACCAACTGGTTTTGTTACACACACTCTGTCCAATGGGTTTGTGACGCACACGGTGTCCAATGGGTATTGTGACACACACGCTGTCCAATGGGGTTCGTGACACACACTCTTTCAAAAAGGGTTTGTGAAACACACGCTATCCAAAGGGTTTTTTGACACACACACTGTCCAATGGGGATTGTGACACACACACGCTGTCCAATGGTGTTTGTGACACACACACTTTTCAATGGTGTTAGTGACACGAACACTTTCTAATGGGGTTTGTGACACACACACGATATCCAATGGGGTTTGTGACACACACGCTGACCAATTGGTTTTCTACACACACACCGTCCATAGGTGTTTGTTACACACACACGCTATCCAATGGGGTTTGTGACACATGCACTTTCCAATGGGGTTTGTGAAACACACACTCTGTCCAATGGGGCTTGCGACACACACGCTGTCCAATGGGGTTTGTGACACACACATTGTCCAATGGGTATTGTGACACACACACGCTGTCCAATGGGGTTTGTGACACACATGCTGTCCACTGGGGTTTGTGACACGCACGCTGTCCATGGGTGTTATTGACACACACGCTGTCCAGTGGGGTTTTTGACACACACACTGTCCAAAAGGGTTTGTGACACACACGATATACAATGGGGTTTGTGACAAGCACACTGTCCATGGGTGTTTGTGACACACACACTGTCCAATGGGGTTTGTGACACACACAGTGTCCACGGGGGTTTGTGACACACATGCTCTCCAATGGGGTTTGTGACACACACACTGTCCAATGTGTTTTGTGACACACACACTGTCCAATGGGGTTTTGACATACACGTTGTCCACTGGGATTTTTAACACACACACTGTCCAGGGGGGTTTTTGACACATACACTGTCCAATCACATTCGTGACACACACAGTGTCCACGGGGGTTTGTGACACACATGCTGTCCAATGGGGTTTGTGACACACACACTGTCCAATGGGTATTGCTACACACACACGCTGTCCAAAGGTGTTTGTGACACACTTGCTGTCCAATGGGGCTTGTGACACACACGCTGTCCAATGGTGTTTGTGACACACACGCTGTCCAATGGGGTTTGTGACACACACACACTGTCCAATGGGGATTGTGACACACACACTGTCCAAAGGGGTTTGTGACACAGACGCTGTCCAATGGGGTTTGTGACACACACGCTGTCCAATGGGTTTTGTGACACACACACTGTCCAATGGGTTTTTGACACACACGTTGTCCACTGGGATTTTTAACACACACACTGTCCAGGGGGGTTTTTGACACATACACTGTCCAATCACATTCGTGACACACACAGTGTCCACGGGGGTTTGTGACAAACACACAGTACAATGGGGTTTTGTGACACACACACAATACAATGGGGTTTTGTGACACACACACACATTGTCCACTGGGGATTGTGACACACACACGCTATCCAATGGGGTTTTTGAAACACATACTTTCTAAAGGGGTTTTTTGACACACACACTCTATCCAATGGGGTTTGTGACACACACTTTCCAATGGCATTTGTGACACACACACGCTGTCACATGGGGTTTGTGACACACACACTGTACAATGGGGATTGTGATACACACGCTCTCCAATGGTGTTTGTGACACATACACTCTGTCCAATGGGGATTGTGAAACACACACGCTGTCCAATGGGGTTTATGACACACACACTGTCCAATGGGGATTGTGACACACACACTGTCCAATAGGGTTTGTGACATCACACACACTATCCAATGGGGTTTGTGACAAGAACGCTATCCAAAGTATTTTGTGACACACACGTTGTCCAATGGGGTTTGTGACACACACACTTTCCAATGGGGTTTTTGACACACACTCTTTCAAAAGGGGTTTGTGACACACACGCTGTCCAATGGGGTTCGTGACACACACTCTGTCCATGGGTTTTTTTGACACACACGCTGTCCAGTGGGGTTTGTGACACACACACTGTCCAAAAGGGTTTGTGATACACACGATGTACAATGGGGTTTGTGACACGCACACTGTCCATGAGTGTTTGTAACACACACGCTGTCCAATGGTGTTTGTGACACACAGGCTGTCCAATAGGGTTTGAGCCACACAGACGCTATCCAATGGGGTTTGTGACACATACACTGTCCAGTGGGTATTGTTACACACACACGCTCTCCAATGGCGTTTGTGACACATACACTTTCCAACGCGGTTTCTGACACGCACACTCTGTCCAATGGGTTTGTGACACACACGATGTTCAATGGGGTTTGTGACACACACACTCTATCCAACGGTGTTTGTGACACACACACTTTCTAATGGGGTTTGTGACACACACACTATCCAATGGGGTTTGTGTCATTCACACTCTGTCCAATGGTGCTTGTGACACACACGCTATCCAATGGGGTTTGTGACACTCACACTGTCCATGGGTGTTTGTGACACACACGCTGTCCAGTGGGTTTTGTGACACACACACTGTCCACTGGGGATTGTGAAACACACACTGTCCAGGAGGGTTTGTGACACACACACTGTCCAATGGCGTTCGTGAAACACATAGTGTCCACGGGGGTTTATTACACACACACTGTCCAATGGGGTTTGTGACACTCACACTTTATAATGGGGTTTGTGACAGACACACGCTATCCAATTGGGTTTATGACACACACTCTGTCCTATGGGGTGTGCGACACAGACACTGTCAAATGGGGATTGTGATATACACACTGTCCAATAGGGTTTATGACAAACACATGCTATCCAATGTGGTCTTTTACACACACACATTCTAATGGGGTTTTTGACACAAGCACTGTATCCAATGGGGTTTGTGACACATACTTTCCAATGGGGTTTGTGACACACACGCTGTCCAATGGGGATTGTGAAACACACGAAGTACAATGGGGTTTGTGACACGTACACTCTGTCCAATGAGGCTTGAGACACACACTCTGTCCTATGGGGTTTCTGACCCACACGGAGTCCATTGGGGATTGTGACACACAGGCTGTCCAATGGTGTTTGTGACACACACGCTCTGTCCAATGGGTTTTGTGACCCACACTGTTTACAATGGGTATTGTGACACACAAGCTGTCCAATGCGGTTCGTGACACACACGCTGTCCAGTGGGGTTTGTGACACACACACTGTCCTATAGGGTTTGTGACATCACACACGCTATCCAATGGGGTTTGTGACACACACTCTTTCTAATGGGGTTTGTGAAACACACGCTATCCAATGGGGTTTGTGACACGCATACTTTCCAATGGTGTTTGTGACACACACACTTTGTAATGGGGTTTGTGACACACACATGCTATCAAATGGGGTTTGTGACACGCATGCTGTCCAATGGGTTTTGTGACACACTCACTGACCAGGAGGGTTTGTGACACACACACGTTATTCAGTGGGGTTTGTGACACATACACTTTCCAATTGGGTTTGTGACACACACACTCTGTCCAATGGTGCTTGTCACACACACGCTGTCCAATGGAGTTCGTGACACACACTGTGTCCCATTGGGTTTGTGACACACACACCGTCCAATGGGGATTGTGACACACACACACTGTCCAATGGGGTTTGAGACACACACGTTGTCCAATGCGCTTTGTGACACACACACTCTGTCCAATGAGTCTTGTGAAAAACATGCTGTCCAATGGGGTTTTTGAACACACACGCTGTCCAGTGGATTTTGTGACACACACACTGTCCAATAGGGCTTGTTACACACACACGCAATCCAATGGGGTTTCTGACACATACACTTTACAAAGGGGTTTGTGACACACACACTCTGTCTAATGCTGCTTGTGACACACACACTCTGTCCAATGGGCTTATGACACACACGCTGACCAATGGGTCTTGTGACACACACGCTGTCCAATGATGTTTCTGACACAGACGCTGTCCAATGGGGATTGTGACATACACACTGTCCAGTAGGGTTTATGACACACACATGCTATCCAATGGGGTTTTTGACACAAATACATTCTAATGGTGTTTTTGACACACACACGCTATCCAATTGGGTTTGTGACACACATGCAGACAAATTGGGTTTGTAACACACACACTGTTCAATGGTGTTTGTGACACGCATGCTGTCCAATGGGTTTTGTGACACACACTCTGACCATGAGGGTTTGTGACGCACACACGCTATGGAACGGGGTTTGTGACACATAAAATTTCCAAAGGGGTTTGTGATACACACACTCTGTCCAATGGCGCTTGTGACACGCACGCTGTCCAATGGGGTTCGTGACACACACGCTGTCTAATGGGGTTTTTGAAACACACACTGTCCAATGGGTTTTGTGACACACAAACTCTGTCCAATGGGCTTGTGACACACACGCTGTCCGATGGTGTTTGTGACACATACACTGTACAATGGAGTTGTGACACACACACGCTGTCCAATGGGGTTTGTGACACAAACACTGTCCAGTGGGTATTGTTACACACACACGCTCTCCAATGGTATTTGTGACACACACGCTGTCCAATGGGGCTTGTGACACACACGATATCCAATGGGGTTTGTGAAACAAACACTGTGTCCAATGGGGTTTGTGACACACACGCTGTCCAATGGGGATTGTGACACACACGATATCCAATGGGATTTGTGACACACACAGTGTCCAATGGGGATTGTGACACACACCCTGTACAGTGGGGTTTGTGACACACACACCGTCCAGTGCGTTTTGTGACACACACACTGTCTAATCGGGTTTGTGACACACACACATTATCCAATGGGGATTGAGAAACACACACGCTGTCCAATGGGGTTTATGACACACCCAGTGTCCAATGGTGTTTGTGACACACACTCTGTGAAATGGGGTTTGTGACACACACGCTGTCCAATGGGGTTTGTGACACACACACTGTCCAGTGGGTATTGTTAAACACACACGCTGTCCAATGGTTTTTGTGAAACACACGCTGTCCAATGGGGCTTGTGACACACACACTGTCCAATGCGATTCGTGACACGCACACTGACCATGGGTTTTTGTGACACACACGCTATCCAGTGGATTTTGTGAAATACACGCTGTCCAATGGGGTTTTGACACACACGCTGTCCACTGGGGATTGTGACACACACACTGACCAGGAGGGTGTGTGACACACACACGCTATCCAATGGGGTTTGTGACACACACAGTGTCCAATGGGTACTGTGACACACACACACTGTCCAATGGGGTTTGTGACACACACGCTGTCCAATGGAGATTGTGACACACACACTGCCCAATGGGGTTTGTGACACACACGCCGTCCAATGGAGATTGAGACACACAAGGTGTCCAATGGGGCTTGTGACACACACACTGTCTAATGGGGTTTGTGACACACACACCCTGTCCAATGGGGATTGTGAAACACACACTGTCCAATGGGGTTTGTGATACGCATACTTTCTAATGGGGTTTGTGAAACACACACTTTCCAATGGGGTTTGTGACACAAACACGCTGTCACATGGGTTTTGTGACACACACAGTGACCAATTCGTTTTCTTACACACACACTGTCCATTGGTGTTTGTGACACGCATGCTGTCCAGTGGATTTTGTGACACATACACTGACCAGGAGGGTTTGTGACACACACACGTTATTCAGTGGGGTTTGTGACACATACACTTTCCAATTGGGTTTGTGACACACACACTCTGTCCAATGGTGCTTGTCACACACACGCTGTCCAATGGAGTTCGTGACACACACTGTGTCCCATTGGGTTTGTGACACACACACCGTCCAATGGGGATTGTGACACACACACACTGTCCAATGGGGTTTGTGACACACACGTTATCCAATGGGTTTTGTGTCACAAAATCTGTCCAATGGGGTTTGTGACACACACACTGTCCTATGGGTATTGTTACACACACACGCTGTCCAATGGTGTTTGTGACACAGAGGCTGTCCAATGGGGATTGTGACACACACGCTGTCCAATGCGCTTTGTGACACACACACTCTGTCCAATGAGTCTTGTGAAAAACATGCTGTCCAATGGGGTTTTTGAACACAAACGCTGTCCAGTGGATTTTGTGACACACACACTGTCCAATAGGGCTTGTGACACACACACGCAATCCAATGGGGTTTCTGACACATACACTTTCCAAAGGGGTTTGTGACACACACACTCTGTCGAATGCTGCTTGTGACACACACACTCTGTCCAATGGGCTTATGACACTCACGCTGTGCAATGATGTTTGTGACACACATGCTGTCCAATGGGGTTTGTGACACACATGCTGTCCAATAGGATTTGTGACATACACACTGTCCAAAGGGGTTTGTGACACACACGCTATCCAATGGGGTTTATGAAACTGACACTGTCCATGGGTTTTTGTGACACACACTCTGTCCAGAGGGTTTTGTGACACACAAACTGTCCAATGGGGTTTTGACACACACGCTGTTCAATGGGGATTGTGACACACACGCGGTCCAATGGGTATTGTTACACACACGCGGTCCAATGGGGTTTGTGACACACACGCTGTCCAGTTGGGTTTGTGACACACACTTTGTCCAATAGGATTTGTGACATCACACTCTCTATCCATTGGGGTTTGTAACACACACTCTTTCTCATGGGGTTTCTGACACACACGCTATCCAAAGGGTTTTGTGACACACACACTGTCCAATGGTGTTTGTGACACACACAATTTCCAATGGGGTTTGTGACACGCACACTTTCTAACGGGGTTTGTAACACACACACGCTATTTAATGGGGTTTGTGACACGGTTAATTTCTAATGGGGTTTGTGACACACACACTTTCCAATGGGTTTTGTGACACACACACTGTCCAATGGTGTTTGTGACATGCATGCTGTCCAGTGGGTTTTATGACACACACACTGACCAGGAGAGTTTGTGGCACACACACGCTTTCCAATGGGTTTTGTGACACATACACTTTCCAATGCATTTGTGACACATACATTCTGTCCAATGGGGCCTGTGACACACACGCTCTCCAATGGGGTTTGTGACACACACACTGTCCAAAGGGGTTTGTGACACACACAATGTCCAATGGGGTTTGTGACACGCAAACTGTCCATGGGTGTTTGTGACACACACGCTGTCCAGTGGGTTTTGTGACACACACACTGTCCAAAAGCGTTTGTGACACGCACGATGTCCAATGGGGATTTGACACGAACACTGTCCATGGGTGTTTGTGACACACTCGCTGTCCAATGGGGTTCGTGAATCACACGCTGTCCAGTGTGGTTTGTTACACACACAAAGTCCACTGGGGTTTTGACACACACACTGTCCACTGGGGATTGTGAAACACACACTGTCCAGGGGGGTTTGTAACACACGCACTGTGCAATGGCGTTCGTGAAACACACAGTGTCCACGGGGGTTTATTACACACACATGCTATACAATGGGCTTTGTGACACACATACTTTCTCATGTGGTTTTTGACAAACACACGCTATCCAATGGGGTTTGTGACACTCACTTTCCAATTGTGTTTGTGACACACACCCTGTCTAATGGAGTTTGTGACACACACGCTGTCCAATGGGGATTGTGATACACACGCAGTCCAATGTGGTTTGTGACACATACACTCTGTCCAATAGGTCTTGTGACACAGAAGCTGTCCAATGGGGTTCGTGACACACACGCTGTCCAATGGGTATTGTTACACACACACACTGGCCCATGGTGTTTGTGACATACACACTGTCCAATGGGGATTGTGACACACACGCTGTCCAATGGTGTTTGTGACACACACACTTTCCATTGGGGATTGAGACACACACGCTGTCCAGTGCGGTTGGTGACACAGACGCTGTCCAAAGGGGTTTGTGACACACACAAGCTGTCCAATGGGTATTGTGACACAAACACGCTGTCCAATGGGTATTGTTACACACACACGCTGTCCAGTGCATTTTGTGACACACACACTGTCCAATAGGGCCAGTGACACACACACGCAATACAATGGTGTTTGTGACAAATACACTTTCCAATGGGGTTTGTGACAAACACACTCTGTCCAATGGGCTTGTGACACACACGCTGTCCAATGATGTTTCTGACTCACACACTGTCCAGGGGTGTTTGTGACACACACGCTATCCAATGGGGTTTGTGTACACACACACTGTCCAGGGGTGTTTGTGACACACAAGCTGTCCAATGGTGTTCGTGACACACACGCTGTCCAATGGCTATTGTTACACACATAGGCTGTCTTATGGTGTTTGTGACACACTCACTGTCCAATGGGTTTTGTTAAACACTAACTCTGTCCAATATAGTTTGTGACACACAATGTCCAATGGGGCTTGTGATACACACACTGTCCAATGGGTATTGTTAAACACAAACTCTGTCAAATGGGGTTTATGACACACACGCTGTCCAATGGGGTGTGTGACACACACACTTTCTAATGGGTTTTGTGACACACAGTTTCCAATGGGTTTTGTGAAACACTCACGCCCTCCCATGGTGTTTTTGACACACACGCTGACCAACTGGGTTTGTTACACACACAGTGTCCAATGCTGTGTGTGACACGTATGCTGTCAAATGGGTTTTGTGACACTCACACTGACCAGGAGGGTTTGTGACACACACACGCTATCCAATTGCGTTTGTGACACACACACACTTTCCAATGGGGTTTGTGAAACGCACACTTTCTAATGGGGTATGTGACACACACATGCTATCCAATGTGCTTGTGACACGCATACTTTCTCATGGGGTTTGTGACACACACACGCTATCGAATGGGGTTTGTGACACACAGGCTGAGCAATTGATTTTTTTACACACACAGTGTCTAATGGTGTTTGTGATACGCATGCTGTCCAATGGGGTTTGTGACACATACACTTTCCAATTGGGTTTGTGACACACACACTCTGTCCAATGGCGCTTGTGACACACATGCTGTCCAATGGGATTCATGACACACACTCTGTCCCATGGGTTTTGTGACACACACACTGTCCAACGGGGATTGTGAAACACACACGGTGTCCAGTGGGGTTTGTGACACACACACTTTCCAAAAGGGTTTGTGACAAGCACGATGTTCAATGAGGATTGTGACACACGCTGTCCAATGGGATTTGTGACACATACGCTCTGTCCAATGGGGATTGTGAAACACACACGCTGTCCAATGGGGTTTATGACACACACACTCAGTCCAATGGTGTTTGTGACACACACCTGTCCAATGGGGATTGTTCACACACTTGTGAAAAACACGCTGTCCAGTGGGCTTTGTGACACACATACTATGCAATAGGGTTTGTGACACACACACGCTATCCAATGGGTTTTGTGACACATACACTTTCCAATGGGTTTTGTGACACACACACACTGTCCAATAGTGCTTGTGAAACACACGCTTTCCAATGGGGTTCGTGACACACACGCTGTCCAGTGGGTTTCGTGACACACACACTCTGTCCAATAGGCTTGTGACACACACGCTGTCCAATGGTGTTTGTGACACATACACTGCCCAATTGGGATTGTGACACACACACTGTCCAAAGCTGTTTGAGACACACACGCTATTCAATGGAGCTTTTGACACTCTCACTGTCCATGGGTGTTTGTGACACACATGCTGTCCAGTGGGTTTTGTCACACACACACCGTCCAATGGGGTTTTGACACACACACTGACCACTATGGATAGTGACACACACACTCTCCAGGGGGGTTTGTGACACAAACACTGTCCAATGGCGTTCGTGATACACACAGTGTCCACGGGGGATTGTGACACACACACTGTCCAAAAGGTTTTGTGACACACACTATGTACAATGGGTTTTGTGACACGCACACTGTCCGTGGGTGTTTGTGACACACAGGCTATCCAGTGGGGTTTATGACACACACGCTGTACAATGGGTTTTGTGACACACACACCCTGTGCAATGGGTATTGTTACAAACACACGCTGTACAATGGTGCTTGTGACACACACGCTGTCCAATGGTGTTTGTGACCTACACTCTGTCCAATAGGGTTTGTGACACACACATGCTATCCAATGGGGTTTGTGACACACATACTTTCTAATGGGGTTTTTGACACACACACGCTATCTAATGGGGTTTGTCACACATACACTTTCCAATGGGGTTTGTGACACACACACTCTGTCCAATGGCGCTTGTGACACACACGCTGTCCAATGGGTTTCGTGGCACACACTCTGTCCCATAGGGTTTGTGACACACACGCTGTCCAATGGGGATTGTGACACACACGCTGTCCAATGGGGTTTGTGACACACACAGTGTCCACGGGGGTTGGTGACACACTGGCTGTCCAACGGGTATTGTTACACACACACGATGTCCAATGGTCTTTGTGACTACACCCGCTGTCCAATGGGGCTTTGTGACACACAAACTGTCCATGGGTGTTTGTGACAAACACGCTGTCCAGTATGGTTTGTGACACACACGCTATACAATGGGGTTTGTGACACTCACACTCTGTCCAATGGTGCTTGTGACACACACGCTGTCCAATCGAGTTCGTGACACACACGGTGTCCAGTGGGTTATGTGACACACACTCTGTCCAATGGGCTTGTGAAACACACACGCTGTCCAATGGGGTTTGTGACACACAAACTGTCCAAAGGGGTTTGTGACACACACACTGTCCAGTAGGGTTTGTGACACTCACACTGTCCAAGGGTGATTGTGACACTCACGCTGTCCAGTGGGTTTTGTGACACACACACTATGCAATGGGGTTTTGACACACACGCTGTCCACTGGGCATTGTGAACACAAACGCTGTTCAGTGGGGTTTGTGACACACGCACTGTCCAATGGTGTTTCTGACACACATGCTGTCCAATGGGTTTTGTGAAACAAACTCTGTCCAATTATGCTTGTGACACGCACGCTGTCCAATGGGGTTCATGACATACACGCTGTCCAGTGGGTTTTGTGACACACACACTCTGTCTAAAGTGCTTGTGACACACAGGCTGTCTAATGGTGTTTGTGACACACACACACTGTCCAATGGGTATTGTTACACACACACGCTGTCCAATGGTGTTTGTGACACACACGCTGTTCAATGGGGACTGTGATACACACACTGTCCAATGGGCTTTGTGACACGCTATCGAATATGGTTTGTGACACACACACTTTCCAAAGGGTTTGTGACACACACACTCTGTACAATGGGAATTGCAACAAACACACGCTGTCCAATGGGTATTGTGACACACACGTTGTCCAATGGTTTTTGTGACACACACACTGCCCAATGGGAATTGTGACAAACTCACGCTGTACAATGGGGTTTGTGACACTCACACTGTCTATGGGTGTTTGTCACACACACGGTTCAGTGGGTTTTGTCACACACAGACTGTCCAATTGGGTTTTGACACACATGCTGTCTAATGGAGATTGTGACACACACACGCTGTCCAATGGTGTTCGTGACACACACACTGTCCAATGGGGTTTGTGACACACACGATGTCCAATGGTGTTTGTGAGACCTCCACTTTCCAATGCGGTTTGTGACACCACACTCTGTCCAAAGGGTCTTGTGACAGACACGCTGTCCAATGGGGTTCGTGACACACATGCTATTCAATGGGGTTTGTGACACACACACTGTCCAATAGGGTTTGTGACAGACACACGCTATCCAATGGGGTTTGTGATACACACACTTTCTAATGGGGTTTGTGACACACACACTATCCAATGGGGTTTGTGACATTCACACTCTGTCTAATGGTGCTTGTGACACACAGGCTGTCCAATGGGGTTCGTGACACACACGCTGTCCAGTGGGTTTTGTGACACACACAAACTGTCCAAAGGGGTTTGTGACACACACATGGTCCAATGGGGTTTGTGACACTAACACTGTCCAAGCGTGTCTGTGAAACACACACTGTCCAGTGGTGTTTCTGACACACATGCTGTCCAATGGGGTTTGTGAAACAAACTCTGTCCAATGGGGTTTGTGACACACACACTGTCCAATGGCTATTGTGACACACACACACTGTCCAATGGGGTTTGTGACACACACGCTGTCCAATGGGGATTGTGACACCACACTCTGTCCAAAGGGCTTGTGACACACACACGCTGTCCAATAGTGTTTGTTACACACACTCTGTCCCATGGTGTTTGCCACATACAAACTGTGCAATGGGGATTGTGACACACACACGCTGTCCAATGGGGTTTGTGACACACACACACGTTCCAATGGTGTTTGTGACACATACACTTTCCAATGGGGTTTGTGACACACACACTGTCAAAAGGGGTTTGTGACACACACGTTGTCCAATGAGGTTTGTGGCACGCACACTGTCCATGGGTGTATGTGACACACATGCTGTCCAATGGTGTTTGTGACACACACATTCTCCAAAGGGGTTTGTGACACACACGATGTCCAATGGGGTTTCTGAACACGCACACTGTCCATGGGTGTTTGTGACACACAAGCTGTCCAGTGGAGTGTGTGACACACACACTGTCCAATGGGGTTTATGACACACACAGTGTCCACGGGGATTTGTGACACAAACTCTGTCCAAAGAGGTTTGTGACACACACACTGTCCAATGGGTATTGTGACAGACACACCCTGTCCTATGGGGACTGTGACACACACGCTGTCCAATGGGCTTTGTGACACACTGCTATCCAGTGGGTTTTGTGACACACACACTGTCCAATAGGGTTTGTGACACACACTTGCTATCCAATGGGGTTTGTGACACGCACACTTTCTAATGGGGTTTGTGACACACACATTCTGTCCAATGGCGCTTGTGACAGACATGCTGTCCCATGGCTTTTGTGACACACACACTCTGTCCAATGGTGCTTGTGACACACACACGCTGTCCAATGGGGTTTGTGACACACACATTGTCCAACTGGGTTTGTGGAATGCACACTGTCCATGGGTGTTTGTGACACACAAGCTGTCCAATGGTGTTTGTGACACACACACTGTCCAATGGATTTTGTGACACAGACGAAGTCCAATGGGGTTTGTAACACGCACACTGTCCATGGGTGTCTGTGACACACACGCTGTCCAGTGGAGTTTGTGAAACACACACTGTCCAATGGGGTTTGTGACACACACAGTGTCCAACGGTGTTTCTGACACACATGCTGTCCAATGGGGTTTGTGAAATAGACTCTGTCCAATGGGGTTTGTGACACACACACTGTCTAATGGGTATTGTGACACACAGACACTGTCCAATGGGGTTTGTGACACACACGCTGTCCAATGGGGTTCGTGACACACACGCTGTCTAGTGGGTTTTGTGACACACACACTCTGTCCAGTAGGGTTTGTGACACACACTCTGTCACATGGGGTTTGTGACACATGCTCTGTCCCATGGGGTTTGCGACACACACACGCTGTGCAATGGGATTTGTGACACACACGCTATCCAATGGGGTTTGTGACACGCATACTTTCTAATGGGGTTTGTGACACACAAAATCTATCAAATGGGGTTTGTGACAGCTAAACTTTCCAATGGGGTTTGTGACACCACACTGTGTCCAAAGGTGCTTGTGACACACATGCTGTCCAATGGGGTTCGTGACACACACGCAGTCCAGTGGGTTTTGTGACACACACACTCTGGCAATGGGCTTGTGACACATACGCTGACCAATAGTGTTTGTGACACACACTCTGTCCCATGGGGTTTGTGACACACACACACTGTCCAATGGGGATTGTGACACACACACACTGTCCAATGGGGTTTATTACGTACACGCTGTCCAATGGGGTTCGTGTCACATAGTCTGTCCCATGGGGTTTGTGACACAGACGTTGTCCAATGGGGATTGTGGCACGCGTACTGTCAATGGGTGTTTGTGACACACACTCTTTCCAATGGTGTTTGTGACACACACGCTGTCCAAAGGGGTTTGTGACACACACGATGTCCAATGGGGTGTGTGACACGCACAGTGTCCATGGGTGTTTGTGACACACACGCTGTCCAGTGGAGTTTGTGACACACACATTGTCCAATGGGGTTTGTGACACACACAGTGTCCACGGGGGTTTGTGACACAAACTCTGTCTAATGAGATTTGCGACACACACACTGTCCAACGGGTATTGTGACACGCACACTGTCTCCAGTGGGGTCTGTGACACACACTCTGTCCAATGGGGATTGTGACACACACGCTGTCCAATAGGCTTTTTGACAAATACACTCTCTCCAATGGTGCTTGTGAAACACACGCTGTCCGATGGAGTTTGTGACACACACACTCTATCCAACGGGGTTTGTGACACACACACGCTGTCCAATGTGGTTTGTGACACGCATAATTTCTAATGGGGTTTGTGACACACACACGCTATCCAATGGCTTTTGTGACACACACACTTTCCAATGGCATTTGTGACACACACACTGTCCAATGGGGTTTGTGACACACACGCTGACCAATTGGGTTTGTTACACACGCACTGACCAATTGTGTTTGTGACACACATGCTGTCCAATGGGTCTTGTGACACAAACACGCTATCCAACGGGGTTTGTGACACATACACTTTCCAATGGGGTTTGTGACACACAGACTCTGTCCAATGTCGCTTGTGACACATACGCTGTCCAATGGGTCTTGTGACACACACACGCTATCCAACGGGGTTTGTGACACAAACTTTCCAATGGGGTTTGTGACACACATACGCTGTCCAATGAGGTTTGTGACACACACACTGTCCAAAGGGTTCTGTGACACACAGTATGTCCAATGGGGTTTGTGACACACACACTGTCCAAAGGGGTTTGTGACACACACATTGTCCAATGGGGTTTGTGACACGCACACTGTCCATGGCTGTTTGTGACACACACGCTGTCCAATGGGGTTTGTGACACACACACACTGTCCAATGGGGATTGTGACACACACACACTGTCCAATGGGGTTTATTACGTACACGCTGTCCAATGGGGTTCGTGTCACATAGTCTGTCCCATGGGGTTTGTGACACAGACGTTGTCCAATGGGGATTGTGGCACGCGTACTGTCAATGGGTGTTTGTGACACACACTCTTTCCAATGGTGTTTGTGACACACACGCTGTCCAAAGGGGTTTGTGACACACACGATGTCCAATGGGGTGTGTGACACGCACAGTGTCCATGGGTGTTTGTGACACACACGCTGTCCAGTGGAGTTTGTGACACACACATTGTCCAATGGGGTTTGTGACACACACAGTGTCCACGGGGGTTTGTGACACAAACTCTGTCTAATGAGATTTGCGACACACACACTGTCCAATGGGTATTGTGACACGCACACTGTCTCCAGTGGGGTCTGTGACACACACTCTGTCCAATGGGGATTGTGACACACACGCTGTCCAATAGGCTTTTTGACAAATACACTCTCTCCAATGGTGCTTGTGAAACACACGCTGTCCGATGGAGTTTGTGACACACACACTCTATCCAACGGGGTTTGTGACACACACACGCTGTCCAATGTGGTTTGTGACACGCATAATTTCTAATGGGGTTTGTGACACACACACGCTATCCAATGGGGTTTGTGACACACACACTTTCCAATGGCATTTGTGA
Organism: Columba guinea; assembly: GCA_032206185.1. Classification (NCBI taxonomy): domain Eukaryota; kingdom Metazoa; phylum Chordata; class Aves; order Columbiformes; family Columbidae; genus Columba; species Columba guinea. Next base: position 3,039,345 of record JAVLUU010000005.1, read on the forward strand.
CACACACACTGTCCAATGGGGTTTGTGACACACACGCTGACCAATTGGGTTTGTTACACACGCACTGACCAATGGTGTTTGTGACACATACGCTGTCCAATGTGTCTTGTGACACACACACGCTATCCAACGGGGTTTGTGACACATACACTTTCCAATGGGGTTTGTGACACACAGACTCTGTCCAATGTCGCTTGTGACACATACGCTGTCCAATGGGTCTTGTGACACACACACGCTATCCAACGGGGTTTGTGACACAAACTTTCCAATGGGGTTTGTGACACACATACGCTGTCCAATGAGGTTTGTGACACACACACTGTCCAAAGGGTTCTGTGACACACAGTATGTCCAATGGGGTTTGTGACACACACACTGTCCAAAGGGGTTTGTGACACACACATTGTCCAATGGGGTTTGTGACACGCACACTGTCCATGGCTGTTTGTGACACACACGCTGTCCAATGGGGTTTGTGACACACAGTGTTCAGGGGGGTTTGTGACACACACGCTGTCTAATGGGGTTTGTGAAACACAGACACTGTCCAATGGGGATTTTGACACACACCCCCTGTCCAGTGGGGTTTCTGACACACACGCTGTCCAATGGGGTTTGTGACACACACACACTGTCCAATGGGTTTTGTGACACACACAATGACCAGGAGGGTTTGTGACACACACACGCTATCCAATGGGGTTTGTGACACAGAATCTGTCCAATGGGGTTCGTGACACACACACTCTGTCCAATGGGGCTTGTGACACACACGCTGTCCAATGGGGTTTGTGACATACACACTGTCCAAAGGGGTTTGTGACACACACGCTGTCCCATGGGGTTTGCGCCACACACACTCTGTCCAATAGGGTTTGTGACACACACATGCTATCCAATGGGTTTTGTGACACACACACTGACCAGGAGGGTTTGTGACACACACACGCTGTCCCATGGGCTTTGTGACACACACACACTGTCCCATGGGGTTTGTGACACACACACTGACCATTTTTGTTTGTGATACACACACTGTCCAATGGTGTTTGTGACACGCATGCAGTCCAATGGGTTTTGTGACACACACACTGAGCAGGATGGTTTGTGACACATACACGCTGTCCCATGGGGTTTGTTACACACACACTGTCCAATGGCGCTTGTGACATATACGCTGTCCAACGGGGTTCGTGACACACACTCTGTCCCATGGGGTTTGTGACACACACACTGTCCAATGGGTTTTGTTACACACACACGCTATCCAATGGGATTTGTGACACACAGTCTTTCTCATGGAGTTTGTGACACACGCACTCTGTCCCATGGGGCTTGTGACACGCACGCTGTCCAATGGGGTTTGTGACACACACACTGTCCAAAGGGGTTTGTGACACACACGTTTTCCAATGGGGTTTGTGACACGCACACTGGCCATCGTGTTCGTGACACACACGCTATTTAATGCGGTTTATGACACAGACACTTTACAATGGGGTTTGTGACACAGACGCTGTCCAATGGGGTTTGTGACACAAACTTTGTCCAATAGGGTTTGTGACACACACACTGTCCAATGGGGATTGTGACACACACATGCTGTCCAATGGGATTTGTGACACATACGCTGTCCAATTGGGATTGTGACACACACGCTGTCCCATGGTGTTTGTGACACACACACTGTCCAATGGGTATTGTTACGCACACACGCTGTCCATTGGGGTTTGCGACACACACACTGTACAAATGAGTTTGTGAAACACACACTGTCCATGGGTGTTTGTGAAACACACGCTGTCCAGTGGGTTTTGTGACACACACACTGTCCAGTGGGGTTTTGACACACACGCTGTCCACTGGGGATTGTGACACACACACTGTCCAATGGCGTTCATGACACACACAGTGTCCACAGGTGTTTGTGACACACACGCTGTCCAATGGGGTTTGTGACACACACAGTCTAATGGGGTTTGTGACACACATAGTGTCTATGGGGAGTTTGTGACACACACACTGTCCAATCGGTATTGTTACACACACACGCTGTCCAATTGGGTTTGTGACACATACACTTTCCAATGACGTTTGTGACACACACACACTGTCCAATGGTGCTTGTGACAAACACGCTATCCAATGGGGTTCGTGACACACACGCTGTCCAATGGGTTTTGTGAAACACACACTGTCCAAAGGGGATTGTGTCACACAAACGCTGTCCAATGGGGTTTGTGACACACACGCTGTCCAATGGGGCTTGGACAGACACTCTGTCCAGTGGGTTTTGTGACACACACACGATATCCAATGGGGTTTGTCAGACATACACTTTACAATGGGGTTTGTGACACACACACTCTGTCCAATGATGGTTGTGATACACACGCTGTCCAATGAGGTTCGTGACACACACGCTGTCCAGGGGTTTTGTGACACACACATTCTGTCCAATGGGCTTGTGACACACACGCTGTCCCATGGCGTTTGTGACACACACACTGTCCAAAGGGAATTGTGACACACATACGCTGTCCAATGGGGTTTTTGACACACACACTGTCCAAAGGGGTTTGTTACACACACGATGTCCAATGGGGTTTGTGACACGCACGCTGTCCATGGGTGTTTGTGACACACACGCTGTCCAGTGGGGTTTGTGACACACACACTGTCCAAAGGGGTTTGTGACATACACGATGTCCAATGGGGTTTGCGACACACACAGTGTCCAATGGGCATCGTGACACACACGCTGTCCAATGGGCTTTGTGACACATAAACTCTGTGCAGTGGGGCTTGTGACAAACACGCTGTCCAATGGGGTTTGTGACACACACGCTTTCCAGTGGGGTGTGTAACACATACACTGTCCAATTGGGTTTGTAACACACAGAGTGTCCACGGGGGTTTGTCAAAAACACGCTGTCCAATGGGGTTTGTGACACACACACTCTCCAATGGGTATTGTTACACACACACGCTGTCCAATGGTGTTTATGACACACAAGCTGTCCAATGGTTTTTGTGACACACACACTGTCCAATGGGGATTGTGACACACACACACTGTCCAATGGGGTTTGTGACACACATGCTGTCCAATGGGGTTTTGACACACATGCTGTCCACTGGGGATTGTGACACACACTGGCCAGCAGGGTTTGTGACACTCACACTGTCCAATGGCATTCGTGACACACACAGTGTTCACAGGGGTTTGTGACACACACACTGTCCAATGGGGTTTGTGACACACACACTGTCCAGCGGGGTTTGTGACACACAAACTCTGTCTAATGGTTCTTGTGACACACACGATGTACAATGGGGTTCGTGACACACACACTGTCCAATGGGGATTGTGACAAACACACGCTGTCCAATGGTGTTTTTGACACACACGCTGTCCAATGGGGTTTGTGATACACACGCTGTCCAGTGGGCTTTGTGACACACACACTGTCCAATAGGGTTTGTGACACAGACACGCTATCCAATGGAGTTTGAGACACACACACTCTGTCCAATGGGTATTGTGACACACACACGCTGTCCAATGGGGTTTGTGACAAACACGCTCTCCAATGAGGATTGTTACACACACGCTGTCCAATGGGCGTTTTGACCTACACTCTGTCCAGTAGGGTTTGTGACACACACACGCTATCCAATGGGGTTTGTGACAGGCACACTTTCTAATGGGCTTTATGACACACAAACGCTATCCAGTGGGGTTTGTGACAGCCACACTGTCCATGGGTGGTTGTGACAAACATGCTGTCCAGTGGGGTTTGTGACACACACACTGTTCAAAGGGGTTTGTGCCATACACGATGTCCAATGGGGTTTGCGACACACACGCTGTCCAATGGGCATCGTGACACACACGCTGTCCAATGGGCTTTGTGACACATAAACTCTGTCCAGTGGGGCTTGTGAAACACACGCTGTCCAATGGGGTTTGTGACACACACGCTTTCCAGTGGGGTGTGTAACACAGACACTGTCCAATTGGGTTTGTAACACACCGAGTGTCCACGGGGGTTTCTCAAAAACACGCTGTCAAATGGGGTTTGTGACACACACACTGTCCAGTGGGGATTGTGACGCACACACTCTGTCTAATGGGGTTTGTGACACACATGCTGTCCAACGGGGTTTTGACACACATGCTGTCCAGTGGGGATTGGGACACACACTGGCGAGGGGGGTTTGTGACACTCACACTGTCCAATGGCATTCGTGACACACACAGTGTTCACGGGGGTTTGTGACACACACACTGTCCAATGGGTATTGTTACACACACACGCTGTCCAATACGGTTTGTGACAGACACACTGTCCAATGGGGTTTGTGACACACACGCTGTCCAACGGGGTTTGTGACACACAAACTCTGTCCAATGGTTCTTGTGACACACTGTATAATGGGGTTCGTGACACACACACTGTCCAATGGGCATTGTGACACACACACGCTATCCAATGAGTTTTGTGACACACACACTTTCAAATAGGGTTTGTGACACACACGGTTTCCAATGGGATTTGTGACACACACACTGTCCAATGGTGATTGTGACACACACACGCTGTCCAATGGTGTTTGTGACACACACGCTGTCCAATGGGGTTTGTGACACAGACGCTGTCCAATGGGGATTTTGACATACACACTGTCCAATGGTTTTTGTAACACACACACGCTGTCCTATAGGTATTGTGACACACACGCTGTCCAATGGGGTTTGTGACACATACACTCTTTCCAGTGGGGCTTGTGACACACACGCTGTCCAGTGGGTTTTGTGACACACACACTGTCCAATGGGTATTGTGACACACACACGGTGTCCAATGGAGTTTGTGACACGCACGCTGTCCAATGAGGATTGTTACACACACGCTGTCCAATGGGCATTTTGACCTACACTCTGTCCAGCAGGGTTTGTGACACACACGCTATCCAATGGGGTTTGTGACACGCACACTTTATAATGGGGTTTGTGACACATACACACTGTCCCATGGGGTTTCTGACACTCACGCTGACCAATTGGGTTTGTGACACACACTCTGTCCAATGGGTTTGTGACACACACATTTATTAATGGGGTTTGTGACACGCACACTTTCTAATGGGCTTTATGACACACAAACGCTACCCAATGGGGTTTGTTTCTCAACACGCTATCCACTGGGGTTTGTAATACATACACTTTCCAAAGGGGTTTGTGACACACACACTCTGTCCAATGGTGCTTGTGACACACACGCTGTCCATTGGCTTTTGTGACACACACACTGTCCCAAGGGGAGTGGGACACACATATGCTGTCCAATGGGGCTTTTGACACACAAACACTGTACAATGGGGATTGTGACTCACACACGCTGTCCAATGGGGTTTATGACACACATGCTGTCCAGTGGGGTTTGTGACACACAAACACCTTACAATGGGGATTGTGACACACACACGCTGTCCAATGGGATTTATGACACACACGCTGTCCAATAGGGTTTGTGACACACACACTCTGTTCAGTGGAGTTTCTGACACACACGCTGTCCAATGGGGACTGTGACACACACGCTGTCCAATGGGGTTTATGACACACACGCTGTCCAATGGGGTTTGTGAAACACACACTCTGTGCAATGAGGTTTATGACACACACGCTGTCCAATGGGGATTGTGACACACACACTGTCCAGGGGGGTTTGTGATACATACATTGTCCAGTGATGTTCGTGACACACACAGTGTCCACGGAGTTTTATGACACACACATTCTGTCCAATGGGCTTGTATCACACACTCTGTCCAATGGGCTTCTGACACACACGCTGTCCAATGGGGTGTGTCAAACACACTCTGTCCAATGGGATCTGCAACACACACGCTGTCCAGTGAGGATTCTGACAAAGACGCTGTACAACGGGGTTTGTGACACACACACTCTGTCAAAAGGGCTTGTGACAAACACGCTGTACAATGGGGTTTGTGACACACACACGCTATCCAATGCGGTTTGTGACACACACACTTTCCAGTGGGGTTTCTGACACACACACTATGTCTAATGGTGCTTGTGACACACATGCTGTCGAATGGGGTTTGGACACACACACTGTCCAATGGGGTTTGTGACACAAACTCTGTCCACTGGGCATTGTGACACACACACTGTCCGGGGTGGTTGTGACACACACACTGTCCAATGACATTCGTGACACACACAGTGTCCACGGGGTTTTGTGACACACACTCTGTCCAATGGGGTTTGTGACACACACGCTGTCCAATGGGGTATGGGACATACACGCTGTCCAGTGGGTTTTGTGACACACACACTGTCCAATAGGGTTTGTGACACACACACGCTATCCAATGGGGTTTGTGAGACACACACTGTTCAAAGGGGTTTGTGACACATACGATGTCCAATGGGGTTTGTGACACGCACGCTGTCCATGGGTGTTTGTGACACACACGCTGTCCAATGCTGTTTGTGACACACACTCTGTCCAATAGGATTTGTCACACACACTCTGTCCAATGGGATCTGCGACACACACGCTGTCCAGTGAGGATTGTGACAAAGACGATGTACAATGGGGTTTGTGACACACACACACTGTCCAATGTGGTTTGTGACACAAACTCTGTCCACTGGGGATTGTGACACACACACTGTCCAGGGGGGGTTGTGACACAGACACTGTCCAATGGCATTCGTGACACACACAGTGTCCACGGGGGTTTGTGACACACGTGCTCTCACAGTGGGGTTTGTGGCACACATGCTGTCCAATGGGGTTTTTGACACACATTCTGTCCAGTGGGTTTTGTGAAACACACACTGTCCAATAGGGTTGGTGACAAACACACGCTATCCAATGGGCTGTGTGACAAATACACTTTAAAATGGGGTTTCTGACCCACACGCTCTGTCCAGTGGTGCTTGTGAGACACACGCTGTCCAATGGGGTTTGTGACAGGCACGCTGTCCATGGGTGTTTGTGACAGATGCGATGTCCGGTGGGGTTTGTAACTAACACACACTGTCCAATGGGGTTTGTGACACACACAGTGTCCACGGGGGTTTGAGAAATAGATGCTGTCCAATAGGTATTGTGACACACACACTGTACAATGGGGTTTGTGACACACATACTCTGTCCAATGAGCTTGTGACAAACACTCCGTACAATGGGGTTTGTGACACACACACGCTATCCAATGGTGTTTATGACAAAAACACTGTACCAAGAGGTTTGTGGTACACACGATGTCTAATGGGGATTGTGACACGCACGCTGTCCATGGGTGTTTGTGAACACACACGCTGTCCAGTGGGGTTTGTGAAACACACACTGACCAATGGGGTTTATGACACACACGCTGTCCAGTGGGTTTTGCGACACACACTCTGTTCAATGGGGTTTGTGACACACACACGCTGTCCAATGCTGTTTGTGACACACACTCTGTCCAATGGGGTTTGTCACACACACTCTGTACAATGGGCTTGTGACACAAATACTGTCCAATGGGGATTGTGACACACACACTCTGTCCAATGAGGTTTGTGACACACACGCTGTCCAATGAGGTCTGAGACACACACACTCTGTCCAATGTGGCTTTTGACACACACGCTGTCCAATGGCGTATGTGACATACACGCTGTCCACTGGTTTTGTGACAGACACACTCTCCAACAGGGTTTGTGACACACACACTATATCCAATGGGGTTTGTGACACACACACTGTACAAAGGGGTTTGTGACACACACACTGTCTAAAGGGGTTAGTGACACACACGCTGTCCACTGGGGTTTGTGACACACACGCTGTCCACTGGGGTTTGTGACACACACACTGTCCAATGGCGTTCGTGATACACACAGTGTCCACGGGGTTTTGTGACACACACTTGCTGTCCGATGGGTTTTGTGACACAGACGCTATCCAAAGGGGCTTGTGACAAACACACTGTCCAATGGGGATGGTGATACACACACTTTCCAATGGGCTTTGTGACACGCACACTTTCTAATGGGGTTTGTGACACACACACGCTATCCAATTGGGTTTGTGACACGCACACATTCTAATGGGGTTTGTGAAACACACACTCTATCCAATGGGGTTTGTGACACACACACTTTCCAATGGGGTTTGTGACACTCACACTTTCTAATGGGGTTTGTGATACACACACGCTGTCCAATTGGGTTTGTGACACAATCACTTTCCAATGGCGCTTGTGACATGCACGCTGTCCACTGGGTTTTGTGACACAGACGCTGTCCAATAGGCTTTGTGACACACACACGCTATCCAATGGGGTTTGTGACACACATTATATTAAATCGGTTTTGTTACACAAACACAGTCCAATGGGGAGTGTGACACACACACTGTCCAAATAGGGTTTGTGACACGCACAATCTACACAAAGGGGTTTGTGACACGCACACTTTCTAATGGGGATTGTGACACGCGCACTTTCTAATGGGGTTTGTGACACACACACGCTATCCAATGGGGTTTGTGACACACACACTTTGCCAAGGGGTTTGTGACACGCACGCTTTCTAAAGGGGTTTGTGACACACACGCTGTCCAATGGGGTCCGTGACACACACGCTCTCCAGTGGGTTTTGTGAAAAACACACTCTGTCCAATGGTCTAGTGACACACACGCTATCCAATGGGGTTTGTGACACACACACTTTCAAATGGGCTTTGTGACACGCACAATTTCTAATGGGGTTTGTGACACACACACACTATCCAATGGGGTTTGTGAAACGCACACTGTCCATGGGTGTTTCTGACACACACACTGTCCAAAAGGGTTTGTGACACATTCAATGTCCACTGGGGTTTGTGACACGTACAGTGTCCATGGGTGTTTGTGACACACACGCTGTCCAATGGGGTTTGTGACACAGACGCTGTCCAATGGGGATTGTGACACACAATCTGTCCAATGGGGTTTGTGACACACGCACTGTCCAATAGGGTTTGTGACACACACACGCTATCCAATGGGGTTTGTGACACGCACACGTTCTAATGGGATTTTGTGACACACAGGCTATCCAATAGGTTTTGTGACACACAAACTGTCCAATGGGGATTGTGACACACACACTTTCCAATGGGGTTTGTGGCACACACACTGTCCAATGTGGCTTGTGACACACACGCTGTCCAATGGGGTGTGTCACACACACACTCTGTCCAATGGGGTTTGTGACACACACACGCTGTCCAATGGGGATTGTTACACACGCTGTCCTATGGGCTTTGTGACACACACACTCTGTCCAATGGGGATTGTGACATACACACTGTCCAAAAGGGTTTGTGACACGCACATTCTATCCAAAGGGGTTTGTGACACGCGAACTTTCTAATGGGGTTTGTGACACACACACTTTCCCAAGGGGTTTGTGACACGCACACTTTCTAAAGGGTTTTGTGACACACACACGCTATCCAATTGGGTTTGTGACACACACAATTTCCAATGGCGCTTGTGACACAAACGCTGTCCAATGGGTTCCGTGACACACAGGCTGTCCAGTGGGTTTTGTGACTCACGCACTCTGTCCAATGGGCTAGTGACACACACGCTATCCAATGGGGTTTGTGACACACACACTTTCAAAAGGGGTTTGTGACACGCACACTTTCTAATGGGGTTTGTGACACACACACGCTATCCAATGGGGTTTGTGACACACACACTTTCCAATGGGGTTTCTGACACACACTCTGTCCCATTGGGTTTGTGACACACACGCTGACCAATTGGTTTTGTTACACATACACTGTCCAATGGTGTTTGTGACACGCATGCTATCCAACAGGGTTTGTGAAACGCATACTGTTTAATGGGTTTCTTGAAACACACACGCTATCCAATGGGATTAGTGATACACACGCTCTCTAAAGGGGTTCGTGACACACACTCTGTCCCATGGGGTTTGTGACACACACACTGTCCAAAGGGGTTTGTGACACAGACGATGTCCAAAGGGTTTGTGACACGCACACCGTCCATGGGTGTTTGTGACACACACGCTGTCCAGTGGGGTTTCTGACACACACACAGTCCAAAAGGGTTTGTGACGCACACGATGTCCAATGGGGTTTGTGACATGCACACTGTCCATGGGTGTTTGTGACACTCACGCTGTCCAGTGGGTTTTGTGACACACACACTGTCCAATGGGGTTTTGACACACAGGCTGTCCGCTGGGGATTGTGACACACACACTGACCAGGGGGGTTTGTGACACACGCGCTGTCCAGTGGGTTTTGTGACACACGCACTGTCCAATTGGGTTTTGACACACACGCTGTCCACTGGGGATTGTGACACAAACGCTGTCCAATTCGGGTTTGTGACACACACACTGTCCAATGGTGTTTCTGACACACACGCTGTCCAATGGGGATTGTGACACACACACGCTGTCCAATGGGGTTTATGACACACAATTTGTCCAATGGGGTCTGTGACACACACGCTGTCCAATGGGGATTGTGACTACAGACTCTGTCCAATGGGGTTCGTGACACACACGCTGTTCAATGGGTTTGTGACACACACACTGTCCAATAGGGTTTGTGACACACACACGCTATACAAAGGGGCTTGTGACACACACACTTTCTAATTGGGTTTGTGACACACACAATATCCAATGGGGTTTGTGACACTCACAATCTGTCCCATGGTGTTTGTAACACACACACTGTCCAATAGGATTGTGACACGCACATGCTGTCCAATGGGATTTGTGACACACACACTCTGTGTAATGGGGTTTGTGACACACACGCTGTCTTATGGGGAAGGTGACACACACACGCTGTCCAATGCGTTTTGTGAAAAACACACGATGTCCAATGGGGTTTGTGACACACACACGCTGCCCAATGGGGTTTGTGACACATACACTTTCCAATGGGGTTTGTGACACACGCACTCTGTACAATGGTGCTTGTGACACACACGCTGTCCAATGGGGTTTGTGACACACACGCTGTCCAGTGGGTTTTGTGACACACAAACTGTCCAAAGGGGTTGGTGACACACACACTGTCCAATGGGGTTTGTGACACACACAGTGTCTACGGGGGTTTGTGACACAAACGCTGTCCAATGGGGTTTGTGACACACACGCTATCCAATGGAGGTGGTGACACACACACTGTCCAATGGGGTTTGTGACACAGACGCTATCCAATGGAGATGGTGACACATACACTGTCCAATGGGGTTTGTGACACATACACTCTGTCCAATGGGGCTTGTGGCACACACGCTGTTCAATGGGGTTCGTGACACACACGCTGTCCCGTGGGTTTTGTGACACACACACTCTGTCCAATGGTTCTTGTGACACACACGCTGTCCAATGGGGTTCATGACACACACTCTGTCCAATGGCCCTGTGGCACACACACTCTGTCCAATAGTGTTTGTGACACACACTCTGTCCCATGGTATTTGTAAAACACACATTGTCCAATGGGGATTGTGACACAAACACGCTGTCCAATGGGGTTTGTGACACACACACGCTGTCCAAAGGGGTTTGTGACACACACTCTGTCCAATGGTGTTTGTGACACACACGTTGTCCAATGGGGTTTGTGACACACACGCTGTCCAATGGGGATTGTGACATACACACTGTCCAAAGGGGTTTCTGACACACACGCTGTCAAATGGGAATTGTGAAACACAAATGCTGTCCAATGGGGTTTGTGACACACACGCTGTCCAATGGTTTTTGTGACACACACGCTGTCCAATGGGGTTTGTGAACACACACAGTGTCCAATAAGGTTTTGTGACACACAAACTCTCCATGGGTGTTTGTGACACACACGCTCTCCAGTGTGTTTTCTGACACACACACTGTCCAGTTGGGTTTTGACACAAACGCTGTCCAATGGGGATTGTGACACACACACGCTATCCAATGGGGTTTGTGACACACACACTGTCCAAAAGGGTTTGTGACACACAATATGTCCAATGGGGTTTCTGACACGCACACTGTCCATGGGTGTTTGTGACACACACGCTGTCCAGTGGGGTTTGTGACACACACACTGTCCATTGTTTATTGTTACACACGCACGCTATCCAATGGGGTTTGTGACACACACACTGTCCAAAAGGGTTTGTGACACAAAATATGTCCAATGGGGCTTGTGACACACACGCTGTCCAATAGTGTTTGTGACATACACACCGACCAGGAAGTTTTGTGACACACAAACACTGTCCATTGGGGTTTTTGACACACACACTGTCCAATGGTGTTTGTGACACACGGTCTGTCAAATGGGCTTTGTGACACACACACGCTGTCTAATAGGGTTTGTGACACACACGCTGTCCAATGCAATTTGTGACACACACTGTCCAATGGGGTTTGTGAAAATACACGCTGTCCAATGGGGTTTGTGACACACACACTGACCAGGAAGGCTTGTGACACAGACGCGCTGTACAGTGGGGTTTGAGGCACACACACTTTCCAATGGGTATTGTGACACACACACTCTGTCCAATGGGCTTGTGACACACATGCTGTCCAATGGGGATTGTGACACACACACGCTGTCCAATGGTGTTTCTGACAAACACACTGTCCAAAGAGGTTTGTGACACACACGATGTCCAACGGGGTATGTGACACGCACATTATCCATAGGTGTTTGTGACACACACGCTGTCCAGTGGAGTTTGTGACAATCACACTGTCCAATGGGGTTTGTGACACACACAGTGTCCACAGGGGTTTGTGACACAGACGCTGTCCAATGGGGTTTCTGACACACACACTGTAAAATGGGTATTGTTACACAGACACACTGTCCAGTGGTGTTTGTGACACACACTCTGTCCAATGGGGATTGTGACACACACGCTGTCCAATTTGCTTTGTGACACACACACTCTGTCCAATGGCTCTTGTGAAAAACACGCTGTCCAATGGCGTTTGTGAACACACAAGGTGTCCAGTGGGTTTTGTGACACACACACTGTCCGAAAGGGTTTGTGATGCACAGACGCTATCCAATGGGTTTTGCGACACATACACTTTCCAATGGGGTTTGTGACACACACACTCTGTCCAATGGGCTTGTGACACACACGCTGTCCAATGATGTTTGTGACACACACACTGTCCAATGGGGATTGTGACACACACATGGTATCCAATGGGGTTTTTGACACTCACACTGTCCATGGGTGTTTGTGACACACACACTGTCCACTGGGGTTTATGACACACACACTGTCCAGGGGGGTTTGTGACACAGACGCTGTCCAATGGGTATTGTGACACACATGCTGTCCAATGGGGTTTGTGACACACACACTGTCCAATGGGATTTTTGACATACACACTGTCCAAAGGGGTTTGTGAGACACACGCTATCCAGTGGGGTTTGTGACACTCACACTCTCCATGGGTGTTTTTGACACACATGCTGTCCAGTGGGTTTTGTGACACACACACTGTCCACTGGAAATTGACATACACGCTGTCCAGTGGGGATTGTGAAACACACAGTGTCCAGTGGGGTTTGTGACACACACACTGTCCAATAGGGTTTGTGACATCACACACGCTATCCAATGGGGTTTGTGACACACACTCTTTCTAATGGGGTTTGTGAAACACACGCTATTCAATGGGTTTTGTGACACACAGACTGTACAATGGTGATTGTGACACACGCACGCTGTACAATGGGGTTTGTGACACACACACTTTCCCTAGGTGTTTGTGACACGCACACTTTCTAATGGGGTTTGTGACACACACATGCTCTCCAATGGGGTTTGTGATACGCATACTTTCTAATGGGGTTTGTGACACACACGCTATCCAATGCGGTTTTTGACACACATGCTGACCAATTGGTTTTGTTACACACACTCTTTCCAAAGATGTTTGTGACACGCATGCTGTCCAATGGGTTTTGTGACACACACACAGACCAGGAGGGTTTGTGACACACACACGCTATCCAACGGGTTTTGTGACACATACACTTTCCAATGGTGTTTGTGACACACACGCTCTGTCCAATGGCGCTTGTGACACACACGCTGTCCAATGGGGTTCGTGACACACACTCTGTCCCATGGGGTTTGTGACACACACACTGTCCAATGGGTATTGTTACACACACATGCTGTCCAAATGTGTTTGTGACACACACACTGTCCAATGGGTATTGTTACACACACATGCTGTCCAATTTGTTTGTGACACACACGCTGTCCAATGGGGCTTGCGACACACACGCTGTCCAATGGGGTTTGTGACACACACATTGTCCAATGGGTATTGTGACACACACACGCTGTCCAATGGGGTTTGTGACACACACGCTGTCCAGTGGGTTTTGTGACACACAATCTCTGTCCAATGGGGTTTGTGACACACACAGTGTCCACGTGGTTTGTGACACAGGCGCTGTCCAATAGGGTTTGTGACACGCACGCTGTCCCTGCGTGTTTGTGACACACACGCTGTACAGTGGGGTTTGTGACACACACACTGTCCAAAAGGGTTTGTGACACACACGCTGTCCAATGGGGATTGAGACCTACACGCTGTCCCATAGGGTTTGTGACACACACGCTGTGCAATCGGGTTTGTGACACACTCATTTTCAAATGGGTTTTGTGACACACACATGTTATCCAATGGGGTTTATGACTTGCATACTTTCCAATTGGGTTTGTGACACACACGCTTACCAATTGGTTTTGTTACACACACGCAGTCCAATGGTGTTTGTGACACACACGCTGTCCAATGGGTCTTGTGGCACACACGCTGTGCAATGGTGTTTGTGACACACACGCTGTCCAGTCGGGTTTGTGACACTCATTTTCTAATGGGTTTTGTGACACACACATGTTATCCAATGGGGTTTGTGACATGCATAGTTTCTAATGGGGTTTGTGACACACACGCTTACCAATTGGTTTTGTGACACACACTCTGTCCAACGGGGCTTGTCACACACACGCTGTCCAAAGGGGTTCGTGACACACACTCTGTCCCATGGGGTTTGTGACACTCACACTCTCCAATGGGGATTGTGACACACACACGCTGTCCAATGGGGTCTGTGACACACAGGCACTCCAATGGGGCTTGTGACACACAGGCTGTCCAATGGTGTCTGTAACACACACGCTGTCCAATGGGGTTTCTGACACACACGCTGTCCAATGGGATTTGTGACACATACACTCTGTCCAATGGGGTTTGTGACACACACGCTGTCCAATGGGGATTGTGACACACACGCTGTCCAATGGGGTTTGTGACACATACACTCTGTCCAATGGGGTTTGTGACACACACACTCTGTCCAGTTGGGTTTGTGACCCACACGGTGTCCAATGGGTATTGTGACACACACGCTGTCCAATAGGGTTTGTGACATCACACACGCTATCCAATGGGGTTTCTGACACACACTCTTTCTAATGGGGTTTGTGAAACACACGCTATCCAATGGGTTTTTTGACACACACACTGTCCAATGGTGATTGTGACACACACACGCTGTCCAATGGTGTTTGTGACACGCACACTTTCTAATGGGGTTTGTGACACACACATGCTATCCAATGGGGTTTGTGACACGTATACTTTCTAATGGGGTTTGTGACACACGCACGCCATCCATTGGGGTTTGTGAGACACACGCTGACCAATTGGTTTTGTTACACATACACTGTCCAAAGGTGTTTGTGACACGTATGCTGTCCAATGGGTTTTGTGACACACACACTAACCAGGAGCGTTTGAGACACACACACGCCATCCAATGGGGTTCGTGACACACACGCTGTCAAAAGGGTATTGTTATACACACACGCTGTCCAATGGTGTTTGTGACACTCACGCTGTCCAATGGGTCTTGTGACACACACGCTGTGCCATGGTGTTTGTGACACACACGCTGTCCAATGGTTCTTGTGACACACACACTGTGCCATGGTGTTTGTGACACACACAGTGTGCAATAGGGTTAATCACACACACATGCTATCCAATGGGGTTTGTTACAAAAATACTTACTAACAGGGTTTTTTGACACAGACACGCTATCCAATGGGGTTTGTGACACACACGCTGTCCAATGGGGTTTGTGACACACACACTTTGTCCAATAGGTCTTGTGACACACTTTGTCCAATGGGTTTCGTGACACAAAGCTGTCCAATGGGGTTTGTGACACATACACTCTCTTCAATGGGGTTTGTGACACACACACTCTGTCCCATGGGTTTTGTGACCCACACGATGTCCAATGGGTTTTGTGACCCACACGCTGTCCAATGGGGTTCGTGACACACACATTGTCCAATGGGTATTGTGACACACACACGCTGTCTAATGGGGTTTGTGACACACCCGCTGTCCAGTGGGTTTTGTGACACACAAACTCTGTCCAATGGGGTTTGTGACACACACAGTGTCCACGGGGGTTCTGACATAGACGCTGTCCAATGGGGTTTGTGACACACACTCTGTCCCATGGGGTTTGTGACACACATAGTGTCCAATGGGGATTGTGACACAGACACGCTGTCCAATGGGGTTTGTGACACACACGCTATCCAATGGGGTTTGTGACAAAAATACTTTTTTAATGGGGTTTTTGACACACACACGCTATCCAATGGGGTTTGTGACACACACGCTGTTTAATGGGGTTTGTGACACACTCTCTGTCCAAAGGGGTTTGTGACCCACACGGAGTCCAATGGGGATTGTGACACACACGCTGTCCAATGGGGTTTGTGACACACACACTCTGTCCAATAGGTCTTGTGACACAGAAGCTGTCCAATGAGTTTCGTGACACACATGCTGTCCAATGGGTATTGTGACACACACGCTGTCCAATGGGGTTCATGACACACACTCTTTCAAAAAGGGTTTGTGAAACACGCTATCCAAAGGGTTTTTTGACACACACACTGTCCAATGGTGTTTGTGACACACACACTTTTCAATGGTGTTTGTGACACGCAAACTTTCTAATGGGGTTTGTGACACACACACACGTTATCCAATGGGGTTTGTGACACACACTCTGACCAATTGGTTTTCTACATACACACTGTCCAAATGTGTTTGTTACACACACACGCTATCCAATGGGGTTTGTGACACACACACTCTGTCCAATGGGGCTTGCGACACACACGCTGTCCAATGGGGTTTGTGACACACACATTGTCCAATGGGTATTGTGACACACACGCTGTCCAATGGGGTTTGTGACACACATGCTGTCCACTGGGGTTTGTGACACGCACACTGACCATGGGTGTTGTTGACACACACGATGTCCTGTGGGGTTTTTGACACACACACTGTCCAAAAGGGTTTGTGACACACACGATGTACAATGGGGTTTGTGACACGCACACTGTCCATGGGTGTTTGTGACACACACGCTGTCCAGTGGTGTTTGTGACACACACACTGTCCAATGGGATTTGTGACACACACAGTGTCCACGGGGGTTTGTGACACACATGCTGTCCAATGGGTATTGTTACACACACACGCTGTCCAATGGTGTTTGTGAGACACTTACTGTCCAATGGGGCTTGTGACACACATGCTGTCCAATGGTGTTTGTGACACACACGCTGTCCAATGGGGTTTGTGACACACACACTGTCCAAAGGGGTTTGTGACACACACGCTCTCCAATGGTGTTTGTGACACACACGCTGTCCAGTGGGTTTTGTGACACACACACTGTCCAATGGGGTTTTGACACACACGCTGTCCACTGGGGTTTGTGACACACACACTGTCCAATTGCGTTCGTGAAACACATAATGTCCACGGGGGTTTGTGACACACATGCTGTCCACTGGGCATTGTGAACACAAACGCTGTCCAATGGGGTTTGTGACACACGCACTGTCCAATGGTGTTTCTGACACACATGCTGTCCAATGGGTTTTGTGAAACAAACTCTGTCCAATGGTGCTTGTGACACACACGCTGTCCAATGGGGTTCGTGACATACACGCTGTCCAGTGGGTTTTGTGACACACACACTCTGTCCAAAGGGATTGTGACACACAGGCTGTCTAATCGGGTTTGTGACACATACACACTGTCCAATGGGGTATTGTTACACACACACGCCATCCAGTGGTGTTTGTGATACACACGCTGTGCAATGGGGATTGTGACACACATACTCTGTCCAATGGGATTTTGTCACAAACGCTGTCCAATAGTGTTGGTGACACACAGTCTGTCTCATGGGGTTTGAGACACACACACTGTCCAATGGGGATTGTGACACACACGCTGTCCAATGGGGTTTGTGACACACACAGACTGTCCAATGGCGATTGTGACACACACTCGCTGTCCAATGGCGTTTATGACACACACGCTGTCCAATGGGTTTGTGACACACACACTCTGTCCAATGGGGTTTGTGACACACACGGTGTCCAATGGGGATTGTGACACACACGCTGTCCAATGGGGTTTGTGACACACACGCTGTCCACTGGGGATTGTGACACACAAAATGACTAGGGGGGTTTGTGACACACACCCTGTCCAGTGGGTTTTGTGACACACACACTGTCCAATTGGGTTTTGACACACACTCTGTCCACTGGGGAGTGTGACACAAATGCTGTCCAAAGGGGTTTGTGACACACACACTGTCCAAAAGGGTTTGTGACACACACACTGTCCAATGGGGATTGTGACACACACACTGTCCAATTGGGTTTTGACACACACGCTGTCCGGTGGGGACTGTGACACACACACGCTGTCCAATGGGGTTTATGACACACAATCAGTCCAATGGGTCTTGTGACACACATGCTGTTCAAAGGGGTTCGTGACACACATACTGTTCAATGGGGTTTGTGACACACACACTGTCCAATAGGGTTTGTGACACACACACGCTATCCAATGGGGTTTGTGACACACACACTATCCAATGTGGTTTGTGACACACACGCTGTCCATGGGTGTTTGTGACACACACGCTGTCCAGGGGTGTTTGTGACACACACACTGTCCAATGGGGTTTGTGACACAGTGTCCACGGGGGTTTGTGACACACACTCTATCCAATGGGGATTGTGACACACACACTGTACAATGGGTATTGTTACACACACACGCTGTCCAATGGGGATTGTGACACACACGCTGTCCAATAGGGTTTGTGACACACACACGCTATCCAATGGGGTTTGTGACACACACACTATCCAATGGGGTTTGTGACACTCACACTCTGTCCAGTGGTGCTTGTTACAGACACGCTGTCCAATGGGGATCGTGACACACACTCTGTCCCATGGGGTTTGTGACACACACACTGTCCAAAGGGGATCGTGACACACACTCTGTCCCATGGGGTTTGTGACACACACGCTGTCCAATGGGATTTGTGACACACACACTGTCCATGGGTGTTTTTGACACACACGCTGTCCAGTGGGGTTTGTGACACACACACTGTCCAAAGGGCTTTGTGACACAAACAAGGTCCAATGGGGTTTGTGACACGCACACTGTCCATGGGTGTTTGTGACACACACACTGTCCAAAGGGGTTTGTGACACACACGCTGTCCAGGGGTGTTTGTGACACACACACTGTCCAATGGGGTTTGTGACACAGTGTCCACGGGGGTTTGTGACACACACTCTATCCAATGGGGATTGTGACACACACACTGTACAATGGGTATTGTTACACACACACTCTGTCCAGTGGGGATTGTGACACACACGCTGTTCAATGGGCTTCGTGACACACGCACTCTGTCCAATGGGTCTTGTGAAAAACAATCTGTCCAATGGGATTGTGACCACTGGGGATTGTGACACACACAATGTCCAGGGGGGTTTGTGAAACACACGCTGTCCAGTGGGTTTTGTGACACACGCACTGTCCAACTGGGGTTTGAAACACACGCTGTCCAATGGGTTTTGTGTCATACACACTGACCAATGTTGTTTCTGACACACACGCTGTCCAATGGGGTTTGTGACACAAACTCTGTCCAATGAAGTTTGTGACACACACACTGTCTAATGGGTATTTTGACATACGCACACTGTCCAATGGGGTTTGTGACACACAGGCTTTCCAATGGGTATTGTGACACACACACTGTCTAATGAGGTTCGTGACACATTCACTGTGTCCAATGGGGCTTGTGACACAGAAACTGTCCAATCGGGTTTGTGACAGACACGCTGTCCACATGGGTTTTGTGACACACACACTATCCAATAGGGTTTGTGACACACACACGCTATCCAATGGAGTTTGTGACACATACACTTTCCAATGCAGTTTGTGACACCACACTCTGTCCAATGGTGCTTGTGACACACACGCTGTTCAATGGGGTTCGTAAAACACACGCTGTCCAGTGGGTTTTGTGACACACACACTCTGTCCAATGGGCTTGTGACACACACACGCTGTCCAATGGGGTTTGTGACACACACTCTGTCCCATGTTGCTTGTAAAACACACACTGTCCAATGGGTTTTGTGACACACACACACTGTCCAATGGGTATTGTGACTACACATGCTGTCCAGTGGAGTTTGTGACATACACACTGTCCAATGGGTATTGTGACACACATGCTGTCCAGTGGAGTTTGTGACACACACGCTATCCAATGGGCTTTGTGACACACAGACACATTGTCCAATGGGGATTGTGACACACACACGCTGTCCAACGGTGTTTGTGACACACACGCTGTCCAATGGGGTTCGTGACACACACTCTTTCCAATGGGGTTTGTGACACACACACTCTGTCGAGTGGGGTTTCTGACACACACGTTGTCCAATGGGGATTGTGACACATACGCTGTCCAATGGGGTTTAAGACACAGACGAGGTCCAATGGGTTTTGTGAAACAAACGCTGTCCAATGGGGTTTGTGACACTCACACTGTCCATGGTTGTTTGGAACTCACACGCTATCCGGTGGGTTTTGTGACACACACACTGTCCAATGGGGTTTTGACACACACGCTGTCCACTGGGGATTGTGACACACAAACTGACTAGGGGGGTTTGTGACACACACCCTGTCCAGTGGGTTTTGTGACACACACACTGTCCAATTGGGTTTTGACACACACTCTGTCCACTGGGGAGTGTGACACAAATGCTGTCCAAAGGGGTTTGTGACACACACACTGTCCAAAAGGGTTTGTGACACACACACTGTCCAATGGGGATTGTGACACACACACTGTCCAATTGGGTTTTGACACACACGCTGTCCGGTGGGGACTGTGACACACACACGCTGTCCAATGGGGTTTATGAGACACAATCAGTCCAATGGGTCTTGTGACACACATGCTGTTCAATGGGGTTCGTGACCTACACACTGTCCAATAGGGTTTGTGACACACACAGGCTATCCAATGGGGTTTTTGACACGCCCACTTTATAATTGGTTTTGTGACACACACACGCTATCCAATGGGGTTTTTGACATACACACTTTCCGATGGGGTTTGTGACACACACACTGACCATGAGGGTTTGTGACACACACTCTGTCAAAAGGGGTTTGTGACACTCACGCTGTACAATGGGGTTTGTGACACACACACTGAACAGGAGGGTTTGTGATACACACACGCTGTCCAGTGGGGTTTGTGACACACACACTGTCCAATGGTGTTTGTGACACACACGCTCTCCATTAGGGTTTGTGACACACACACACTATCCAATGGGGTTTGTGACACACCCACTTTATAATGGGGTTTGTGACACAAACACTGTCCACTGGGGTTTGTGACACACACACTGACCAGGAGGGTTTGTGACACACACACTGTCCAATGGTGTTTGTGACACACACGCTGTCCAATAGGGTTTGTGAAAAAAATTCTGTCCAATGGGGTTTGTGACACACACAGTTTCCAATGGGGTTTGTGACACTCACGCTGTCCAGTGGGTTTGTGACACACATACTCTGTCCAATGGGATTCTCACACACATTGTCCAATGGTGTTTGTGACACATACGCTGTCCAATAGGGTTTGTGACACAAACTCTGTCCCATGGGGTTTGTGGTACACACACTGTCCAACGGTGATTGTGAAACACACGCACTGTCCAATGGGGTTTGTGACATACCCGATGTCCAATGGGGTTTGTGACACGCACACTGTCCAGGGGGATTTGTGACACACACGCTGTCCAGTGGGGTTTGTGACACACACGCTATCCAATGGGGTTTGTGACACACACAGTTTCCAATCGGATTTGTGTCACACACACGCTGTCCCATGGGCTTTGTGACACACACACTGTCCAATGGGGTTTGTGACACACACACTGACCACGAGGTTTTGTGACACACACACGCTGTCCATTGGGGTTTTTGACAGACACACTATCCACTGGGGATTGTGACACACACACTGTCCAGGGGGGTTTGTGACACACACACTGCAAAATGGCATTCGTGACACACACAGTGTCCACGGGGGTTTGTGACACACACACTGTCCAATGGGTATTGTTACACACACACAGTCCAATGATTATTGTTACACACACACGCTATGCAATGGGTTCTGTGACACACACACATTCCAATGGGGTTTGTGACACACACGCTCTGTCCAATGGGGTTTGAGACACACACGCTGTCCAATGGGGTTTGTGACACACACACTCTGTCCAATGGGGTTCGTGACACACAAACACTGTCCAATGGGGATTGTGACACACACACGCTGTCCAATGGTGTTTGTGACAAATACACTTTCCAATGGGGTTTGTGACACACATGCTGTCCATTGCTGTCTGTGACACACACACTCTGTTCAACGCGATTTGTGACACACAGTGTCCAATGGGGATTGTGACACACACGCTGTCCAATGGGGTACGTGACACATACCCGGTCCAGTGGGTTTTGTGACACACACACTGTCCAATAGGGTTTGTGACACACACACATTATCCAATGGGGTTTGTGACACAAACACTTTCTAATGGGGATGGTAACACACACACGCTATACAATGGGTTTTGTGACACACACACTGTCCAATGGCGACTGTGACTACACACACGCTGTCTAATGAGGCTTGTGACACACACACTGTCCAGCAGGGTTTGTGACTCACCCACGCTATCCAATGGGGTTTGTGACAAACACACTTTCCAATGGGGTTTGTGACACACACACTTTCCAATGGGGTTTGTGATGACACACACGCTGTGCCATGGGGTTTGTGACACACACACTCCCTATGGGTATTTGTGACACAGACGCTGTCCAGTGAGTTTTGTGACACACACAATGTCCAATGTGGTATTGACACAAACACTGTCTAATGGGTATTGTGACACACACGCTGTCCAGTGGGTTTTGTGACACACACAATGTCCAATGAGGTATTGACACACACACTGTACTCTGGGGATTGTGACACACACACTGTCCAGTAAGGTTTGTGACACACACACTGTCCAATGGCATGCGTGACACATACAGTGTCCACGGGGGTTTATGACACACACGCTGTCCAATGGGGTTTGAAACACACACGCTGTAAAATGGGGTTTGTGACACACATGCCGTCCAATTAGGATTGTGACACACACGCTGTACAGTGGGTTTTGTGACACACACTCTCGGTCCAATGGGCTTGTCACACACGCTATCCAATAGTGTTTGTGACAAACACTCTGTCCCATGGGGTTTGTGACACACACACTGTCAAATGGGGATTGTGACACACACACGCTGTCCAATGGGGTTTGTGACAAACACTATGGCCAATGGGGTTTGTGACACGCACGCGGTACATGGGTGTTTGTGACACACACGCTGTCCAATGGTGTTTGTGACACACACGCTGTCAAATGGGGCTTGTTACAAAAACGCTGTCCAGTGCGTTTAGTGACACATACACTGTCCAATAGGGTTTGTGACACACACATGCTATCCAATGGGGTTAGTGACACGTACACTTTTCAATGGTGTTTGTGACACATACAGTCTGTCGAATGTGGCTTTTGATACACACGCTGTCCAATGAGGTTTGTGACTCACACGCTGCCCCATGGGGTTTGTGACAAACACACTGTCCAGTGGGTTTTGTGACACACACACTGTCCAATAATGTTTGTGACACACGCACGCTATACAATGGGGTTTGTGACACACACACTTTCCAATGGGGTTTGTGACACACACACTTTCCAATGGGGTTTGTGACACACACACTCTGTCCAATAGGGTTTGTGACACACACACTGACCAGGAGGTTTGTAACACACACACGGTGTCCAATGGGGTTTGTGACACACACACTGTCCAATGGTGTTTATGACACACACAATGTCCAATGGGGTTTCCGAAACGAACTCTGTCCAATGGGTTTGTGACACACAGACTGTCAAAAGGGTATTGTGAAGCACACACGCTGTCCAAAGAGGTTTGTTACACACACGCTGTCCAATGGGGTTTCCGACACACATGCTGTCCAGTGGGTTTTGTGACACACACACTCTCCAATAGGCTTTGTGACACACAAACATGCTATCCAATGGGGTTTGTGACACATACACTTTCCAATGGGGTTTGTGACACACACACTCTGTTCAATGGTGCTTGTGACACACACGCTGTCCAATGGGGTTCGTGACACAAACGCAGTCCAGTGGGTTTTGTGACACACGCACTCTGTCCAATAGGCTTGTGTCACACACGCTGTCCAATGGTGTTTGTGACACACACACTGTCCAATGGGGATTGTGACACAGACACGCTGTACAATGAGGCTTGAGACACTCACACTGTCCATGGGTGTTTGTGACACACACGCTGTCCAGTGGGTTTTGTCACACACACACAGTCCAATGGGATTTTGACACACACGTTGTCCACTGGGGATTGTGAAACACACACTGTCCAGGGGGGTTTTTTACACACACACTGTCCAATGGCGTTCGTGACACACACAGTGTCCACAGGGGTTTGTGACACACACGTTGTCCAATGGGGTTTGTGACACACACTGTCCAAAGGGGTTTTTGACACACACGATGTCCAATAGGGTTTGTGACACGCACACTGTCCATGGGTGTTTGTGACACACATGCTGTCCAGAGGAGTTTGTGACACACCCACTGTCCAATGGGGTTTGTGACACACACAGTGTCCACGGGGGTTGGTGAGACAAACTCTGTCCAATGGGGTTTGTGACACACACACATTGCCCAATGGGGTTTGTGACACACACGCTGTCCAATGAGGATTGTGGCACACACGCTGTCCGGTGGGGTTTGTGACATACAAACTGTCCAATGGGGTTTGTGACAGACACACTCTGTCCAACAGGGTTTGTGACACACACGTTGTCCAATGGAGATTGTGACACACACACTCTGTCCAATAGGTCTTGTGACACACTAGCTGTCCAATGGGGCTCGAGACACTCACGCTGTCCAGTGGGGTTTGTGACACACAGAATGTCCAATAGGGTTTGTGACATCACACACGCTGTCCAGTGCGGTTTGTGACACACACACTGTACAATAGGGTTTGTGACATCACACACGCTATCCAATGGGTTTTTCGACACACACACTGTCCAATGTTGATTGTGATACACACACTCTGTCCACTGGGTATTGTGACACACACACTGTCCAGGGGGGTTTGTGACACGCACACTTTCTATTGGGGTTTGTGACACACACACGCTGTCCAATGGGTTTTGTGACACACACACAGACCAGGAGGGTTTGTGACACACACAGGCTATCCAATGGGTTTTGTGACACATACACTTTCCAATGGGGTTTGCGACACACACACTCTGTCCAATGGCGCTTGTGACAGACATGCTGTCCAGTGGGGTTCGTGACACACACTCTGTCCAATGGGGATTGTGACACACACACTGTCCAATGGGGTTTGTGAGACACACACTCTGTCAAACGGGGTTTGTGACTCACACGCTGTCTAATGGGGTTTGTGACACACACATTGTCCAAAGAGGTTTGTGACACACACAATGTCCAATGTGGTTTGTGACCCGCACACTGTCCACGGGTGTTTGTGACAAACACGCTTTCCAATGGGTCTTGTGAAAAACACGCTGTCCAATGGGGTTTGTGAACACACACCCTGTTCAGTGGGTTTTGTGACACACATACTATCCAATAGGGTTTCTGACACACACACGCTATCCAATGGGGTTTGTGACACACACACTGTCCAATAGGGTTTGGGACACACACATGCTATCCAATGGGGTTTGTGAAACGCACACTTTCTAATGGGGTTTGTGACACACACACGGTATAAAATAGGGTTTGTGACACACACACTTTCCAATTGGGTTTATTACACACACACTGTCCAATGGTATTTGCGACACGCATGCTGTCCAATGGGTTTTTGACTACACACGCCGTCCAATGGTGTTTGTGACTACACACGCTGTCCAATGGGGCTTGTGATACACACGCTGTTCAATGGGGTTTGTGACACACACGCTGTCCAGTGGGTTTTTTGACACACACACTTTGTCCAATGGGGTTTGTGACACACACACTCTGTCTAATGGGTCTTGTAACACACAAGCTTTCCAATGGGGTTTGTGAAAGAGACGCTGTCCAATAAGGGTTTGTGACAAAATAGACTGTCCAATGGGGTTTGTGACACACACACTTTCCAATGGGGTTTGTGATACGCACACTTTCTAAAGGGTTTTGTGACACACACAAGCTATCCAATGGGGTTTGTGACACACACACTTTCCTATGGGGTTTGTGACACACACACTTTCCAATGGGGTTTGTGACACACACACCCAGTCCCATGGGGTTTGAGAAACACACTCTGAACAATTGGGTGTCTTACACACACACTATCCATGGGTGTTTGTGACACACACACTGTCCAACAGGGTTTGTGACACACACAATGTCCGACGGTGTTTGTGACACGCACACTGTACATGGGTGTTTGTGACACACACGCTACCCAGTGGGGTTTGTGACACACACACTGTGCATTGGTTATTGTTACACACACACGCTGTCCAATGGGGCTTGTGACACACACGCTTTTCGATGTGGTTTGTGACACACACGCTGTCCAGTGGGTTTTGTGACACACACATTGTCCAATAAGTTTTGTGACACACACACTCTGTCCATTGGGGTTTGTGACACAAACACGCTATCCAATAGAGTTTGTGACATACACACTTTCAAATGGCATTTGTGACACGCACTTTTTCTAATGGGGTTTGTGACACACACATTCTGTTCAATGGCGCTTGTGAAACACACACGCTGTCCAATGGGGCTTGTGACACAAACGCTGTCCAATGGGATTTGTGACACACACACTGTCCAATGGGGATTGTGACACACACGCTCTCCAATGGGATTTGTGACATACACGCTGTCCAATGAGGTTTGTGAAACACACACTGTCCAATGGTGTTAGTGACACACACGCTGTCCAATAGGGTTTCTGACACAAACTCTGTCCAATGGGGTTTGCTACATACACGCTGTCCAGTGGGGACTGTGACTCACACGCGCTGTCAAGTGGGTTTTGTGACAAACACACTATCCTATAGGGTTTGTGACACACACGCTATCCAATGGGGTTTGTGACCCGTACACTTTCCAATGGGGTTTGTGACATCACACTCTCTCCAATTGTGCTTGTGACACTCACGCTGCCCAATGGGATTCGTGACAAACACGCTGTCCAGTGGGGTTTGTGACAAACACACTCTGTCCAATGGGGTTTGTGACACACACACTGTCCAATGGGGATTGTGACACATACACGCTGTCCAATGGGGTTTGTGACACACACAATGTCAAATGGGGTTTGTGACACGGACACTGTACATCGGTGTTTGTGACACACACGACGTCCAAAGGGGATTGTGACACACACGCTGTCCAATGGGGATTGTGACACACGCACTGTCCAATAGTTTTTGTGACACACACATGCTATCCAATGGGGTTTGTGACACGCACACTTTCTAATGGGATTTGTGACACACCCACGCTATCCAATTGGGTTTGTGACACACACACTTTTCAATGGGGTTTGTGACACAGACACTTTCTAATGGGGTTTGTGACACACACACGCTATCCAAATGGGTTTGTGACACACACAATTTCCAATGGGGTTTGTTACACACACGCTGACCAATTGGGTTTCTTACACAAACACTGTCCAATGGTGTTTTCGACACGCATGCTGTCCAAAGGGTTTTGTGACACACACACTGACCACGAGGGTTTGTGACACACATGCTGTCCAATGAGGTTTGTGACACAGACTCTGTCTCATGGGGTTTGCAACACACGCACTGTCCAATGGAGATTGTGACACACACACATTTTCCAATGGGGTTTGTGACACACACAGCCTGTACAATGGGGATTGTGATACACACACGCTGTCCAATGGGGTTTGTGACAAGCACGCTGTACATGGGGGTTTTTGAAACACACGCTGTCCAATGAGGTTTGTGACACACACTCTGTCTCATGGGGTTTGCAACACACACACTGTCCATTGGGTATTATTACACACACACGCTGTCCTACGGTGCTTGTGACACACATGCTGTCGAATGGGGCTTGTGATACACACGCTGTCCAATGGGGCTTGTGACACACACGCTGTCCAATGCCGATTGTGACATCACACACACTGTCCAATGGGGTTTGTGACACATACACTGTCCAATAGGGTTTGTGACACACACACGCTATCCAATGGGGTTTATGACACATACACTTTTCAAAGGGGTTTGTGACACACACACTCTGTACAATGGTGCTTGTGACACACACGCTGTCCAATGGGGTTCGTGACACACACGCTGTCCAAAGGGGATTTTGTCACACACTCGCTGTCCAATGGTGTTTGTGAAACACAAACACTGTCTAATGGGGATTGTGACACACACACGCTGTCCAATGGGGTTTATGACAAACATTCTGTCCAATGGGGTTCGTGACACACAGGCTGTACAATGGGGTTTGTGACACACACACTTTCCCTAGGTGTTTGTGACACGCACACTTTCTAATGGGGTTTGTGACACACACATGCTCTCCAATGGGGTTTGTGATACGCATACTTTCTAATGGGGTTTGTGACACACACGCTATCCAATGCGGTTTTTGACACACATGCTGACCAATTGGTTTTGTTACACACACTCTTTCCAAAGATGTTTGTGACACGCATGCTGTCCAATGGGTTTTGTGACACACACACAGACCAGGAGGGTTTGTGACACACACACGCTATCCAACGGGTTTTGTGACACATACACTTTCCAATGGTGTTTGTGACACACACGCTCTGTCCAATGGCGCTTGTGACACACACGCTGTCCAATGGGGTTCGTGACACACACTCTGTCCCATGGGGTTTGTGACACACACACTGTCCAATGGGTATTGTTACACACACATGCTGTCCAAATGTGTTTGTGACACACACACTGTCCAATGGGTATTGTTACACACACATGCTGTCCAATTTGTTTGTGACACACACGCTGTCCAATGGGGCTTGCGACACACACGCTGTCCAATGGGGTTTGTGACACACACATTGTCCAATGGGTATTGTGACACACACACGCTGTCCAATGGGGTTTGTGACACACACGCTGTCCAGTGGGTTTTGTGACACACAATCTCTGTCCAATGGGGTTTGTGACACACACAGTGTCCACGTGGTTTGTGACACAGGCGCTGTCCAATAGGGTTTGTGACACGCACGCTGTCCCTGCGTGTTTGTGACACACACGCTGTACAGTGGGGTTTGTGACACACACACTGTCCAAAAGGGTTTGTGACACACACGCTGTCCAATGGGGATTGAGACCTACACGCTGTCCCATAGGGTTTGTGACACACACGCTGTGCAATCGGGTTTGTGACACACTCATTTTCAAATGGGTTTTGTGACACACACATGTTATCCAATGGGGTTTATGACTTGCATACTTTCCAATTGGGTTTGTGACACACACGCTTACCAATTGGTTTTGTTACACACACGCAGTCCAATGGTGTTTGTGACACACACGCTGTCCAATGGGTCTTGTGGCACACACGCTGTGCAATGGTGTTTGTGACACACACGCTGTCCAGTCGGGTTTGTGACACACTCATTTTCTAATGGGTTTTGTGACACACACATGTTATCCAATGGGGTTTGTGACATGCATAGTTTCTAATGGGGTTTGTGACACACACGCTTACCAATTGGTTTTGTGACACACACTCTGTCCAACGGGGCTTGTCACACACACGCTGTCCAAAGGGGTTCGTGACACACACTCTGTCCCATGGGGTTTGTGACACTCACACTCTCCAATGGGGATTGTGACACACACACGCTGTCCAATGGGGTCTGTGACACACAGGCACTCCAATGGGGCTTGTGACACACAGGCTGTCCAATGGTGTCTGTAACACACACGCTGTCCAATGGGGTTTCTGACACACACGCTGTCCAATGGGATTTGTGACACATACACTCTGTCCAATGGGGTTTGTGACACACACGCTGTCCAATGGGGATTGTGACACACACGCTGTCCAATGGGGTTTGTGACACATACACTCTGTCCAATGGGGTTTGTGACACACACACTCTGTCCAGTTGGGTTTGTGACCCACACGGTGTCCAATGGGTATTGTGACACACACGCTGTCCAATAGGGTTTGTGACATCACACACGCTATCCAATGGGGTTTCTGACACACACTCTTTCTAATGGGGTTTGTGAAACACACGCTATCCAATGGGTTTTTTGACACACACACTGTCCAATGGTGATTGTGACACACACACGCTGTCCAATGGTGTTTGTGACACGCACACTTTCTAATGGGGTTTGTGACACACACATGCTATCCAATGGGGTTTGTGACACGTATACTTTCTAATGGGGTTTGTGACACACGCACGCCATCCATTGGGGTTTGTGAGACACACGCTGACCAATTGGTTTTGTTACACATACACTGTCCAAAGGTGTTTGTGACACGTATGCTGTCCAATGGGTTTTGTGACACACACACTAACCAGGAGCGTTTGAGACACACACACGCCATCCAATGGGGTTCGTGACACACACGCTGTCAAAAGGGTATTGTTATACACACACGCTGTCCAATGGTGTTTGTGACACTCACGCTGTCCAATGGGTCTTGTGACACACACGCTGTGCCATGGTGTTTGTGACACACACGCTGTCCAATGGTTCTTGTGACACACACACTGTGCCATGGTGTTTGTGACACACACAGTGTGCAATAGGGTTAATCACACACACATGCTATCCAATGGGGTTTGTTACAAAAATACTTACTAACAGGGTTTTTTGACACAGACACGCTATCCAATGGGGTTTGTGACACACACGCTGTCCAATGGGGTTTGTGACACACACACTTTGTCCAATAGGTCTTGTGACACACTTTGTCCAATGGGTTTCGTGACACAAAGCTGTCCAATGGGGTTTGTGACACATACACTCTCTTCAATGGGGTTTGTGACACACACACTCTGTCCCATGGGTTTTGTGACCCACACGATGTCCAATGGGTTTTGTGACCCACACGCTGTCCAATGGGGTTCGTGACACACACATTGTCCAATGGGTATTGTGACACACACACGCTGTCTAATGGGGTTTGTGACACACCCGCTGTCCAGTGGGTTTTGTGACACACAAACTCTGTCCAATGGGGTTTGTGACACACACAGTGTCCACGGGGGTTCTGACATAGACGCTGTCCAATGGGGTTTGTGACACACACTCTGTCCCATGGGGTTTGTGACACACATAGTGTCCAATGGGGATTGTGACACAGACACGCTGTCCAATGGGGTTTGTGACACACACGCTATCCAATGGGGTTTGTGACAAAAATACTTTTTTAATGGGGTTTTTGACACACACACGCTATCCAATGGGGTTTGTGACACACACGCTGTTTAATGGGGTTTGTGACACACTCTCTGTCCAATGGGGTTTGTGACCCACACGGAGTCCAATGGGGATTGTGACACACACGCTGTCCAATGGGGTTTGTGACACACACACTCTGTCCAATAGGTCTTGTGACGCAGAAGCTGTCCAATGAGTTTCGTGACACACATGCTGTCCAATGGGTATTGTGACACACACGCTGTCCAATGGGGTTCATGACACACACTCTTTCAAAAAGGGTTTGTGAAACACGCTATCCAAAGGGTTTTTTGACACACACACTGTCCAATGGTGTTTGTGACACACACACTTTTCAATGGTGTTTGTGACACGCAAACTTTCTAATGGGGTTTGTGACACACACACACGTTATCCAATGGGGTTTGTGACACACACTCTGACCAATTGGTTTTCTACATACACACTGTCCAAATGTGTTTGTTACACACACACGCTATCCAATGGGGTTTGTGACACACACACTCTGTCCAATGGGGCTTGCGACACACACGCTGTCCAATGGGGTTTGTGACACACACATTGTCCAATGGGTATTGTGACACACACGCTGTCCAATGGGGTTTGTGACACACATGCTGTCCACTGGGGTTTGTGACACGCACACTGACCATGGGTGTTGTTGACACACACGATGTCCTGTGGGGTTTTTGACACACACACTGTCCAAAAGGGTTTGTGACACACACGATGTACAATGGGGTTTGTGACACGCACACTGTCCATGGGTGTTTGTGACACACACGCTGTCCAGTGGTGTTTGTGACACACACACTGTCCAATGGGATTTGTGACACACACAGTGTCCACGGGGGTTTGTGACACACATGCTGTCCAATGGGTATTGTTACACACACACGCTGTCCAATGGTGTTTGTGAGACACTTACTGTCCAATGGGGCTTGTGACACACATGCTGTCCAATGGTGTTTGTGACACACACGCTGTCCAATGGGGTTTGTGACACACACACTGTCCAAAGGGGTTTGTGACACACACGCTCTCCAATGGTGTTTGTGACACACACGCTGTCCAGTGGGTTTTGTGACACACACACTGTCCAATGGGGTTTTGACACACACGCTGTCCACTGGGGTTTGTGACACACACACTGTCCAATTGCGTTCGTGAAACACATAATGTCCACGGGGGTTTGTGACACACATGCTGTCCACTGGGCATTGTGAACACAAACGCTGTCCAATGGGGTTTGTGACACACGCACTGTCCAATGGTGTTTCTGACACACATGCTGTCCAATGGGTTTTGTGAAACAAACTCTGTCCAATGGTGCTTGTGACACACACGCTGTCCAATGGGGTTCGTGACATACACGCTGTCCAGTGGGTTTTGTGACACACACACTCTGTCCAAAGGGATTGTGACACACAGGCTGTCTAATCGGGTTTGTGACACACACACACTGTCCAATGGGGTATTGTTACACACACACGCCATCCAGTGGTGTTTGTGACACACACGCTGTGCAATGGGGATTGTGACACACATACTCTGTCCAATGGGATTTTGTCACAAACGCTGTCCAATAGTGTTGGTGACACACAGTCTGTCTCATGGGGTTTGAGACACACACACTGTCCAATGGGGATTGTGACACACACGCTGTCCAATGGGGTTTGTGACACACACAGACTGTCCAATGGCGATTGTGACACACACTCGCTGTCCAATGGCGTTTATGACACACACGCTGTCCAATGGGTTTGTGACACACACACTCTGTCCAATGGGGTTTGTGACACACACGGTGTCCAATGGGGATTGTGACACACACGCTGTCCAATGGGGTTTGTGACACACACGCTGTCCACTGGGGATTGTGACACACAAAATGACTAGGGGGGTTTGTGACACACACCCTGTCCAGTGGGTTTTGTGACACACACACTGTCCAATTGGGTTTTGACACACACTCTGTCCACTGGGGAGTGTGACACAAATGCTGTCCAAAGGGGTTTGTGACACACACACTGTCCAAAAGGGTTTGTGACACACACACTGTCCAATGGGGATTGTGACACACACACTGTCCAATTGGGTTTTGACACACACGCTGTCCGGTGGGGACTGTGACACACACACGCTGTCCAATGGGGTTTATGACACACAATCAGTCCAATGGGTCTTGTGACACACATGCTGTTCAAAGGGGTTCGTGACACACATACTGTTCAATGGGGTTTGTGACACACACACTGTCCAATAGGGTTTGTGACACACACACGCTATCCAATGGGGTTTGTGACACACACACTATCCAATGTGGTTTGTGACACACACGCTGTCCATGGGTGTTTGTGACACACACGCTGTCCAGGGGTGTTTGTGACACACACACTGTCCAATGGGGTTTGTGACACAGTGTCCACGGGGGTTTGTGACACACACTCTATCCAATGGGGATTGTGACACACACACTGTACAATGGGTATTGTTACACACACACGCTGTCCAATGGGGATTGTGACACACACGCTGTCCAATAGGGTTTGTGACACACACACGCTATCCAATGGGGTTTGTGACACACACACTATCCAATGGGGTTTGTGACACTCACACTCTGTCCAGTGGTGCTTGTTACAGACACGCTGTCCAATGGGGATCGTGACACACACTCTGTCCCATGGGGTTTGTGACACACACACTGTCCAAAGGGGATCGTGACACACACTCTGTCCCATGGGGTTTGTGACACACACGCTGTCCAATGGGATTTGTGACACACACACTGTCCATGGGTGTTTTTGACACACACGCTGTCCAGTGGGGTTTGTGACACACACACTGTCCAAAGGGCTTTGTGACACAAACAAGGTCCAATGGGGTTTGTGACACGCACACTGTCCATGGGTGTTTGTGACACACACACTGTCCAAAGGGGTTTGTGACACACACGCTGTCCAGGGGTGTTTGTGACACACACACTGTCCAATGGGGTTTGTGACACAGTGTCCACGGGGGTTTGTGACACACACTCTATCCAATGGGGATTGTGACACACACACTGTACAATGGGTATTGTTACACACACACTCTGTCCAGTGGGGATTGTGACACACACGCTGTTCAATGGGCTTCGTGACACACGCACTCTGTCCAATGGGTCTTGTGAAAAACAATCTGTCCAATGGGATTGTGACCACTGGGGATTGTGACACACACAATGTCCAGGGGGGTTTGTGAAACACACGCTGTCCAGTGGGTTTTGTGACACACGCACTGTCCAACTGGGGTTTGAAACACACGCTGTCCAATGGGTTTTGTGTCATACACACTGACCAATGTTGTTTCTGACACACACGCTGTCCAATGGGGTTTGTGACACAAACTCTGTCCAATGAAGTTTGTGACACACACACTGTCTAATGGGTATTTTGACATACGCACACTGTCCAATGGGGTTTGTGACACACAGGCTTTCCAATGGGTATTGTGACACACACACTGTCTAATGAGGTTCGTGACACATTCACTGTGTCCAATGGGGCTTGTGACACAGAAACTGTCCAATCGGGTTTGTGACAGACACGCTGTCCACATGGGTTTTGTGACACACACACTATCCAATAGGGTTTGTGACACACACACGCTATCCAATGGAGTTTGTGACACATACACTTTCCAATGCAGTTTGTGACACCACACTCTGTCCAATGGTGCTTGTGACACACACGCTGTTCAATGGGGTTCGTAAAACACACGCTGTCCAGTGGGTTTTGTGACACACACACTCTGTCCAATGGGCTTGTGACACACACACGCTGTCCAATGGGGTTTGTGACACACACTCTGTCCCATGTTGCTTGTAAAACACACACTGTCCAATGGGTTTTGTGACACACACACACTGTCCAATGGGTATTGTGACTACACATGCTGTCCAGTGGAGTTTGTGACATACACACTGTCCAATGGGTATTGTGACACACATGCTGTCCAGTGGAGTTTGTGACACACACGCTATCCAATGGGCTTTGTGACACACAGACACATTGTCCAATGGGGATTGTGACACACACACGCTGTCCAACGGTGTTTGTGACACACACGCTGTCCAATGGGGTTCGTGACACACACTCTTTCCAATGGGGTTTGTGACACACACACTCTGTCGAGTGGGGTTTCTGACACACACGTTGTCCAATGGGGATTGTGACACATACGCTGTCCAATGGGGTTTAAGACACAGACGAGGTCCAATGGGTTTTGTGAAACAAACGCTGTCCAATGGGGTTTGTGACACTCACACTGTCCATGGTTGTTTGGAACTCACACGCTATCCGGTGGGTTTTGTGACACACACACTGTCCAATGGGGTTTTGACACACACGCTGTCCACTGGGGATTGTGACACACAAACTGACTAGGGGGGTTTGTGACACACACCCTGTCCAGTGGGTTTTGTGACACACACACTGTCCAATTGGGTTTTGACACACACTCTGTCCACTGGGGAGTGTGACACAAATGCTGTCCAAAGGGGTTTGTGACACACACACTGTCCAAAAGGGTTTGTGACACACACACTGTCCAATGGGGATTGTGACACACACACTGTCCAATTGGGTTTTGACACACACGCTGTCCGGTGGGGACTGTGACACACACACGCTGTCCAATGGGGTTTATGAGACACAATCAGTCCAATGGGTCTTGTGACACACATGCTGTTCAATGGGGTTCGTGACCTACACACTGTCCAATAGGGTTTGTGACACACACAGGCTATCCAATGGGGTTTTTGACACGCCCACTTTATAATTGGTTTTGTGACACACACACGCTATCCAATGGGGTTTTTGACATACACACTTTCCGATGGGGTTTGTGACACACACACTGACCATGAGGGTTTGTGACACACACTCTGTCAAAAGGGGTTTGTGACACTCACGCTGTACAATGGGGTTTGTGACACACACACTGAACAGGAGGGTTTGTGATACACACACGCTGTCCAGTGGGGTTTGTGACACACACACTGTCCAATGGTGTTTGTGACACACACGCTCTCCATTAGGGTTTGTGACACACACACACTATCCAATGGGGTTTGTGACACACCCACTTTATAATGGGGTTTGTGACACAAACACTGTCCACTGGGGTTTGTGACACACACACTGACCAGGAGGGTTTGTGACACACACACTGTCCAATGGTGTTTGTGACACACACGCTGTCCAATAGGGTTTGTGAAAAAAATTCTGTCCAATGGGGTTTGTGACACACACAGTTTCCAATGGGGTTTGTGACACTCACGCTGTCCAGTGGGTTTGTGACACACATACTCTGTCCAATGGGATTCTCACACACATTGTCCAATGGTGTTTGTGACACATACGCTGTCCAATAGGGTTTGTGACACAAACTCTGTCCCATGGGGTTTGTGGTACACACACTGTCCAACGGTGATTGTGAAACACACGCACTGTCCAATGGGGTTTGTGACATACCCGATGTCCAATGGGGTTTGTGACACGCACACTGTCCAGGGGGATTTGTGACACACACGCTGTCCAGTGGGGTTTGTGACACACACGCTATCCAATGGGGTTTGTGACACACACAGTTTCCAATCGGATTTGTGTCACACACACGCTGTCCCATGGGCTTTGTGACACACACACTGTCCAATGGGGTTTGTGACACACACACTGACCACGAGGTTTTGTGACACACACACGCTGTCCATTGGGGTTTTTGACAGACACACTATCCACTGGGGATTGTGACACACACACTGTCCAGGGGGGTTTGTGACACACACACTGCAAAATGGCATTCGTGACACACACAGTGTCCACGGGGGTTTGTGACACACACACTGTCCAATGGGTATTGTTACACACACACAGTCCAATGATTATTGTTACACACACACGCTATGCAATGGGTTCTGTGACACACACACATTCCAATGGGGTTTGTGACACACACGCTCTGTCCAATGGGGTTTGAGACACACACGCTGTCCAATGGGGTTTGTGACACACACACTCTGTCCAATGGGGTTCGTGACACACAAACACTGTCCAATGGGGATTGTGACACACACACGCTGTCCAATGGTGTTTGTGACAAATACACTTTCCAATGGGGTTTGTGACACACATGCTGTCCATTGCTGTCTGTGACACACACACTCTGTTCAACGCGATTTGTGACACACAGTGTCCAATGGGGATTGTGACACACACGCTGTCCAATGGGGTACGTGACACATACCCGGTCCAGTGGGTTTTGTGACACACACACTGTCCAATAGGGTTTGTGACACACACACATTATCCAATGGGGTTTGTGACACAAACACTTTCTAATGGGGATGGTAACACACACACGCTATACAATGGGTTTTGTGACACACACACTGTCCAATGGCGACTGTGACTACACACACGCTGTCTAATGAGGCTTGTGACACACACACTGTCCAGCAGGGTTTGTGACTCACCCACGCTATCCAATGGGGTTTGTGACAAACACACTTTCCAATGGGGTTTGTGACACACACACTTTCCAATGGGGTTTGTGATGACACACACGCTGTGCCATGGGGTTTGTGACACACACACTCCCTATGGGTATTTGTGACACAGACGCTGTCCAGTGAGTTTTGTGACACACACAATGTCCAATGTGGTATTGACACAAACACTGTCTAATGGGTATTGTGACACACACGCTGTCCAGTGGGTTTTGTGACACACACAATGTCCAATGAGGTATTGACACACACACTGTACTCTGGGGATTGTGACACACACACTGTCCAGTAAGGTTTGTGACACACACACTGTCCAATGGCATGCGTGACACATACAGTGTCCACGGGGGTTTATGACACACACGCTGTCCAATGGGGTTTGAAACACACACGCTGTAAAATGGGGTTTGTGACACACATGCCGTCCAATTAGGATTGTGACACACACGCTGTACAGTGGGTTTTGTGACACACACTCTCGGTCCAATGGGCTTGTCACACACGCTATCCAATAGTGTTTGTGACAAACACTCTGTCCCATGGGGTTTGTGACACACACACTGTCAAATGGGGATTGTGACACACACACGCTGTCCAATGGGGTTTGTGACAAACACTATGGCCAATGGGGTTTGTGACACGCACGCGGTACATGGGTGTTTGTGACACACACGCTGTCCAATGGTGTTTGTGACACACACGCTGTCCAATGGGGCTTGTTACAAAAACGCTGTCCAGTGCGTTTAGTGACACATACACTGTCCAATAGGGTTTGTGACACACACATGCTATCCAATGGGGTTAGTGACACGTACACTTTTCAATGGTGTTTGTGACACATACAGTCTGTCGAATGTGGCTTTTGATACACACGCTGTCCAATGAGGTTTGTGACTCACACGCTGCCCCATGGGGTTTGTGACAAACACACTGTCCAGTGGGTTTTGTGACACACACACTGTCCAATAATGTTTGTGACACACGCACGCTATACAATGGGGTTTGTGACACACACACTTTCCAATGGGGTTTGTGACACACACACTTTCCAATGGGGTTTGTGACACACACACTCTGTCCAATAGGGTTTGTGACACACACACTGACCAGGAGGTTTGTAACACACACACGGTGTCCAATGGGGTTTGTGACACACACACTGTCCAATGGTGTTTATGACACACACAATGTCCAATGGGGTTTCCGAAACGAACTCTGTCCAATGGGTTTGTGACACACAGACTGTCAAAAGGGTATTGTGAAGCACACACGCTGTCCAAAGAGGTTTGTTACACACACGCTGTCCAATGGGGTTTCCGACACACATGCTGTCCAGTGGGTTTTGTGACACACACACTCTCCAATAGGCTTTGTGACACACAAACATGCTATCCAATGGGGTTTGTGACACATACACTTTCCAATGGGGTTTGTGACACACACACTCTGTTCAATGGTGCTTGTGACACACACGCTGTCCAATGGGGTTCGTGACACAAACGCAGTCCAGTGGGTTTTGTGACACACGCACTCTGTCCAATAGGCTTGTGTCACACACGCTGTCCAATGGTGTTTGTGACACACACACTGTCCAATGGGGATTGTGACACAGACACGCTGTACAATGAGGCTTGAGACACTCACACTGTCCATGGGTGTTTGTGACACACACGCTGTCCAGTGGGTTTTGTCACACACACACAGTCCAATGGGATTTTGACACACACGTTGTCCACTGGGGATTGTGAAACACACACTGTCCAGGGGGGTTTTTTACACACACACTGTCCAATGGCGTTCGTGACACACACAGTGTCCACAGGGGTTTGTGACACACACGTTGTCCAATGGGGTTTGTGACACACACTGTCCAAAGGGGTTTTTGACACACACGATGTCCAATAGGGTTTGTGACACGCACACTGTCCATGGGTGTTTGTGACACACATGCTGTCCAGAGGAGTTTGTGACACACCCACTGTCCAATGGGGTTTGTGACACACACAGTGTCCACGGGGGTTGGTGAGACAAACTCTGTCCAATGGGGTTTGTGACACACACACATTGCCCAATGGGGTTTGTGACACACACGCTGTCCAATGAGGATTGTGGCACACACGCTGTCCGGTGGGGTTTGTGACATACAAACTGTCCAATGGGGTTTGTGACAGACACACTCTGTCCAACAGGGTTTGTGACACACACGTTGTCCAATGGAGATTGTGACACACACACTCTGTCCAATAGGTCTTGTGACACACTAGCTGTCCAATGGGGCTCGAGACACTCACGCTGTCCAGTGGGGTTTGTGACACACAGAATGTCCAATAGGGTTTGTGACATCACACACGCTGTCCAGTGCGGTTTGTGACACACACACTGTACAATAGGGTTTGTGACATCACACACGCTATCCAATGGGTTTTTCGACACACACACTGTCCAATGTTGATTGTGATACACACACTCTGTCCACTGGGTATTGTGACACACACACTGTCCAGGGGGGTTTGTGACACGCACACTTTCTATTGGGGTTTGTGACACACACACGCTGTCCAATGGGTTTTGTGACACACACACAGACCAGGAGGGTTTGTGACACACACAGGCTATCCAATGGGTTTTGTGACACATACACTTTCCAATGGGGTTTGCGACACACACACTCTGTCCAATGGCGCTTGTGACAGACATGCTGTCCAGTGGGGTTCGTGACACACACTCTGTCCAATGGGGATTGTGACACACACACTGTCCAATGGGGTTTGTGAGACACACACTCTGTCAAACGGGGTTTGTGACTCACACGCTGTCTAATGGGGTTTGTGACACACACATTGTCCAAAGAGGTTTGTGACACACACAATGTCCAATGTGGTTTGTGACCCGCACACTGTCCACGGGTGTTTGTGACAAACACGCTTTCCAATGGGTCTTGTGAAAAACACGCTGTCCAATGGGGTTTGTGAACACACACCCTGTTCAGTGGGTTTTGTGACACACATACTATCCAATAGGGTTTCTGACACACACACGCTATCCAATGGGGTTTGTGACACACACA
Source organism: Columba guinea (assembly GCA_032206185.1). Classification (NCBI taxonomy): domain Eukaryota; kingdom Metazoa; phylum Chordata; class Aves; order Columbiformes; family Columbidae; genus Columba; species Columba guinea. Next base: position 3,081,142 of record JAVLUU010000005.1, read on the forward strand.
CTGTCCAATAGGGTTTGGGACACACACATGCTATCCAATGGGGTTTGTGAAACGCACACTTTCTAATGGGGTTTGTGACACACACACGGTATAAAATAGGGTTTGTGACACACACACTTTCCAATTGGGTTTATTACACACACACTGTCCAATGGTATTTGCGACACGCATGCTGTCCAATGGGTTTTTGACTACACACGCCGTCCAATGGTGTTTGTGACTACACACGCTGTCCAATGGGGCTTGTGATACACACGCTGTTCAATGGGGTTTGTGACACACACGCTGTCCAGTGGGTTTTTTGACACACACACTTTGTCCAATGGGGTTTGTGACACACACACTCTGTCTAATGGGTCTTGTAACACACAAGCTTTCCAATGGGGTTTGTGAAAGAGACGCTGTCCAATAAGGGTTTGTGACAAAATAGACTGTCCAATGGGGTTTGTGACACACACACTTTCCAATGGGGTTTGTGATACGCACACTTTCTAAAGGGTTTTGTGACACACACAAGCTATCCAATGGGGTTTGTGACACACACACTTTCCTATGGGGTTTGTGACACACACACTTTCCAATGGGGTTTGTGACACACACACCCAGTCCCATGGGGTTTGAGAAACACACTCTGAACAATTGGGTGTCTTACACACACACTATCCATGGGTGTTTGTGACACACACACTGTCCAACAGGGTTTGTGACACACACAATGTCCGACGGTGTTTGTGACACGCACACTGTACATGGGTGTTTGTGACACACACGCTACCCAGTGGGGTTTGTGACACACACACTGTGCATTGGTTATTGTTACACACACACGCTGTCCAATGGGGCTTGTGACACACACGCTTTTCGATGTGGTTTGTGACACACACGCTGTCCAGTGGGTTTTGTGACACACACATTGTCCAATAAGTTTTGTGACACACACACTCTGTCCATTGGGGTTTGTGACACAAACACGCTATCCAATAGAGTTTGTGACATACACACTTTCAAATGGCATTTGTGACACGCACTTTTTCTAATGGGGTTTGTGACACACACATTCTGTTCAATGGCGCTTGTGAAACACACACGCTGTCCAATGGGGCTTGTGACACAAACGCTGTCCAATGGGATTTGTGACACACACACTGTCCAATGGGGATTGTGACACACACGCTCTCCAATGGGATTTGTGACATACACGCTGTCCAATGAGGTTTGTGAAACACACACTGTCCAATGGTGTTAGTGACACACACGCTGTCCAATAGGGTTTCTGACACAAACTCTGTCCAATGGGGTTTGCTACATACACGCTGTCCAGTGGGGACTGTGACTCACACGCGCTGTCAAGTGGGTTTTGTGATAAACACACTATCCTATAGGGTTTGTGACACACACGCTATCCAATGGGGTTTGTGACCCGTACACTTTCCAATGGGGTTTGTGACATCACACTCTCTCCAATTGTGCTTGTGACACTCACGCTGCCCAATGGGATTCGTGACAAACACGCTGTCCAGTGGGGTTTGTGACAAACACACTCTGTCCAATGGGGTTTGTGACACACACACTGTCCAATGGGGATTGTGACACATACACGCTGTCCAATGGGGTTTGTGACACACACAATGTCAAATGGGGTTTGTGACACGGACACTGTACATCGGTGTTTGTGACACACACGACGTCCAAAGGGGATTGTGACACACACGCTGTCCAATGGGGATTGTGACACACGCACTGTCCAATAGTTTTTGTGACACACACATGCTATCCAATGGGGTTTGTGACACGCACACTTTCTAATGGGATTTGTGACACACCCACGCTATCCAATTGGGTTTGTGACACACACACTTTTCAATGGGGTTTGTGACACAGACACTTTCTAATGGGGTTTGTGACACACACACGCTATCCAAATGGGTTTGTGACACACACAATTTCCAATGGGGTTTGTTACACACACGCTGACCAATTGGGTTTCTTACACAAACACTGTCCAATGGTGTTTTCGACACGCATGCTGTCCAAAGGGTTTTGTGACACACACACTGACCACGAGGGTTTGTGACACACATGCTGTCCAATGAGGTTTGTGACACAGACTCTGTCTCATGGGGTTTGCAACACACGCACTGTCCAATGGAGATTGTGACACACACACATTTTCCAATGGGGTTTGTGACACACACAGCCTGTACAATGGGGATTGTGATACACACACGCTGTCCAATGGGGTTTGTGACAAGCACGCTGTACATGGGGGTTTTTGAAACACACGCTGTCCAATGAGGTTTGTGACACACACTCTGTCTCATGGGGTTTGCAACACACACACTGTCCATTGGGTATTATTACACACACACGCTGTCCTACGGTGCTTGTGACACACATGCTGTCGAATGGGGCTTGTGATACACACGCTGTCCAATGGGGCTTGTGACACACACGCTGTCCAATGCCGATTGTGACATCACACACACTGTCCAATGGGGTTTGTGACACATACACTGTCCAATAGGGTTTGTGACACACACACGCTATCCAATGGGGTTTATGACACATACACTTTTCAAAGGGGTTTGTGACACACACACTCTGTACAATGGTGCTTGTGACACACACGCTGTCCAATGGGGTTCGTGACACACACGCTGTCCAAAGGGGATTTTGTCACACACTCGCTGTCCAATGGTGTTTGTGAAACACAAACACTGTCTAATGGGGATTGTGACACACACACGCTGTCCAATGGGGTTTATGACAAACATTCTGTCCAATGGGGTTCGTGACACACAGGCTGTCCAATGGGGTTTGTGACACACCAACACTGTACAATGGGGATTGTGACACACACACACTGTCCAATGGGGTTTGTGACACACACACTGTCCAATAGGGTTTGAGACACACACATGCTATCCAATGGGGTTTGTGAAACGCACACTTTCTAATGGGGTTTGTGACACACACACGGTATAAAATAGGGTTTGTGACACACACACCTTCCAATTGGGTTTATTACACACACACTGTCCAATGGTATTTGCGACACTCATGCTGTCCAATGGGTTTTGTGACTACACTCGCTGTCCAATGGTGTTTGTGACTACACACGCTGTCTATTGGGGCTTGTCATACACACGTTGTTCAATGGGGTTTGTGACACACACGCTGTCCAGTGGGTTTTGTGACACATACACTATCCAATGGGGATTGTGACATACACGCTGTCCAATGGGTTTTGTGACACACACACTCTGTCCAATGGGTCTTGTAACACACAAGCTTTCCAATGGGGTTTGTGAAAGAGACGCTGTCCAATAAGGGTTTGTGACACAAATAGACTGTCCAATGGGGTTTGTGACACACACACTTTCCAATGGGGTTTGTGATACGCACACTTTCTAATGGGTTTTGTGACACACACAAGCTATCCAATGGGGTTTGTGACACACACACTTTCCTATGGGGTTTGTGACACACACACTTTCCAATGGGGTTTGTGACACACACACCCAGTCCCATGGGGTTTGTGAAACACACGCTGAACAATTGGGTGTCTTACACACACACTATCCATGGGTGTTTGTGACACACATGCAGTCCAGTGGTGTTTGTGACACACACACTCTCCAACAGGATTTGTGACACACACAATGTCCGACGGGGTTTGTGACACGCTAAATGTACATGGGTGTTTGTGACACACACGCTGTCCAATGGGGTTTGTGACACACACACTGTGCATTGGTTATTGTTACACACACACGCTGTCCAATGGGGCTTGTGACACACACGCTGTTCAATGTGGTTTGTGACACACACGCTGTCCAGTGGGTTTTGTGACACACACACTCTGTCCAGTGGGGTTTGTGACACAAACACGCTATCCAATGGAGTTTGTGACATACACACTTTCAAATGGCATTTGTGACACGCACACTTTCTAATGGGGTTTGTGACATACACATTCTGTTCAATGGCGCTTGTGAAACACACACGCTGTCCAATGGGGCTTGTGACACAAACGCTGTCCAATGGGATTTGTGACACACACACTGTCCAATGGGGCTTGTGACACAAACGCTGTCCAATGGGATTTGTGAAACACACACTGTCCAATGGTGTAAAGTGACACACACGCTGTCCAATAGGGTTTCTGACACAAACTCTGTCCAATGGGGTTTGCTACATACACGCTGTCCAATGGGGACTGTGACTCACACGCGCTGTCAAGTGGGTTTTGTGACACACACACTGTCCTATAGGGTTTGTGACACACACACGCTATCCAATGGGGTTTGTGACCCGTACACTTTCCAATGGGGTTTGTGACATCACACTCTCTCCAATTGTGCTTGTGACACTCACGCTGCCCAATGGGATTCGTGACAAACACTCTGCCCAATGGGATTCGTGACAAACACGCTGTCCAGTGGGTTTTGTGACACACACACTCTGTCCAATGGGGTTTGTGACACACACACTGTCCAATGGTGATTGTGACACATACACGCTGTCCAATGGGGTTTGTGACACACACGATGTCAAATGGGGTTTGTGACACGGACACTGTACATCGGTGTTTGTGACACACACGCCGTCCAAAGGGGATTGTGACACACACGCTGTCCATTGGGGATTGTGACACACGCACTGTCCAATAGTTTTTGTGACACACACATGCTATCCAATGGGGTTTGTGACACGCACACTTTCTAATGGGGTTTGTGACACACCCACGCTATCCAATTGGGTTTGTGACACACACACTTTTCAATGAGGTTTGTGACACAGACACTTTCTAATGGGGTTTGTGACACACACACGCTATCCAAATGGGTTTGTGACACACACAATTTCCAATGGGGTTTGTTACACACACGCTGACCAATTGGGTTACTTACACAAACACTGTCCAATGGTGTTTTCGACACGCATGCTGTCCAAAGGGTTTTGTGACACACACACTGACCACGAGGGTTTGTGACACACACACTCTGTCCAATGGGTTTGTGACACACACGCTGTCCAATGAGGTTTGTGACACACACTCTGTCCCATGGGGTTTGCAACACACGTACTGTCCAATGGAGATTGTGACACACACACGTTTTCCAATGGGGTTTGTGACACACACAACCTGTACAATGGGGATTGTGACACACACACGCTGTCCAATGGGGTTTGTGACAAGCACGCTGTACATGGGTGTTTTTGAAACACACGCTGTCCAATGGGTTTAGTGACACACACACTGTCCATTGGGTATTATTACACACACACGCTGTCCTATGTTGCTTGTGACACACATGCTGTCGAATGGGGCTTGTGATACACACGCTGTCCAATGGGGCTTGTGACACACACGCTGTCCAATGCCGATTGTGACATCACACACACTGTCCAATGGGGTTTGTGACACACACACTGTCCAATAGGGTTTGTGACACACACACGCTATCCAATGGGGTTTATGACACATACACTTTTCAAAGGGGTTTGTGACACACACACTCTGTACAATGGTGGTTGTGACACACACGCTGTCCAATGGGGTTCGTGACACACACGCTGTCCAAAGGGGATTGTGTCACACACCCGCTGTCCAATGGCGTTTGTGAAACACAAACACTGTCTAATGGGGATTGTGACACACACACGCTGTCCAATGGGGTTTATGACAAACATTCTGTCCAATGGGGTTCCTGACACACAGGCTGTCCAATGGGGTTTGTGACACACACACACTGTCCAATGGGGTTTATGACAAACACGCTGTCCAATGGGGTTTGTGACACACACACTCTGTCCAATGGGGTTTGTGACACACACACAGTCCAAAGGGGTTTGTGACACGGACGCTGTCCAATGGCGTTTGTGACACACAAAAACTGTCCAATGGGGATTGTGAGACACACTCACTGTCCAATGGGGTTTGTGACACACACACACACTGTCCAATGGGGATTGTGACACACACAGGCTGTCCAAAGGGGTTTGTGACACACACACTTTCCAAAGGGGTTTGTGAGACACACACTGTCCAATGGGTATTGTGACACACACACCCTGTCCAATGGGGTTTTTGACACACACTCTTTCCAAAGGGATTTGTGACACACATGATGTCCAATGGGGTTTGTGACACGCACACTGTCGATGGGTGTTTGTGACACACACGCTGTCCAGTGGGGTTTGTGAGACACACAGTGTCCAAAAGGGTTTGTGACACACACGATGTCCATTGGGGTTTGTGACACGCACACTGCCCATGGGTGTTTGTGACACACACGTTGTCCAGTGGGGTTTGTGACACACACACTGCCCAATGGGGTTTGTAACACACACTCTGTCCAAAGGGGTTTGTGACACACACTATGTCCAATGGGGTTTGAGACACACAAACACGCTGTCCAATGGGGTTTTTGACACACACTCTTTCCAAAGGGATTTGTGACACACATGATGTCCAATGGGGTTTGTGACATGCACACTGTCGATGGCTGTTTGTGACACACACGCTGTCCAGTGGGGCTTGTGAGACACACACTGTCCAAAAGGATTTGTGACACACACACTGTCCAATGGGGTTTGTGACACACACAGTGTCTACGGGGGTTTGTGACACACACGCTGTCCAATGAGGTTTGTGACACACACTGTCCATGGGTATTTTAACACACACACGCTGTCTAATGGTTTATGACTCATACGCTGTCCAATGGGGCTAGTGACACACACACTGTCCAATGAGGATTGTGACATCACACACACTGTCTAATGGGGTTTGTGACACACACACTCTCCAATAGGGTTTGTGACACACACACGCTGTCCAGTGGGATTTGTGACACACACACGTTCCAATGGGGTTTTTTACACGCACACTTTCTAATGCGGTTTGTGACATACACGCTGTCCAAGGGGGTTTGTGACACACACTCTTTCCAAAGGGGTTTGTGACACACATGATGTCCAATGGGGTTTGTGATACGCACACTGTCCATGGGTGTTTGTGACACACACGCTGTCCAGTGGGGTTTGTGAGACACACAGTGTCCAAAAGGGTTTATGACACACACGATGTCCATTGGGGTTTGTGACACGCACACTGCCCATGGGTGTTTGTGACACACACGTTGTCCAGTGGGGTTTGTGACACACACACTGCCCAATGGGGTTTGTAACACACATTCTGTCCAAAGGGGTTTGTGACACACACTCTGTCCAATGGGGTTTGTGACACACAAACACGCTGTCCAATGGGGATTGTGACACACACACGCTGTACAATGGGCTTTATGAGACACACGCTGTCCAATGGGGTTTGTGACACACACACGCTGTCCAATGTGGTTTGTGACACACACACTTTGAAATGGGGTTTGTGACACACACGCTATCCAATGGGTTTTGTGACATACACACTGTCCAAAGGGGATTGGGACACATACATGCTGTCCAATTGTGTTTGTGACAAAAACGCTGTCCAATGGGGTTTTTGACACAGACGCTGTCCAATGGGGATTGTGACCTACACACTGTCCAATGGGGTTTGTGACACACACAGGCTATCCAATGGGGTTTGTGACACACAGACTAACCAGGAGGGTTTATGACACACACACGCTGTCCTGTGCGGTTTGTGACACACAAACTGTCCAATGGAGTTTGTGACTCACACTCTGTCAAATGGGGTTTGAGACACTCACATGCTGTCCAATGGGATTTGTGACACACACGGTGTCCAATGGGGTTTGTGACACACACGCTGTCCAATGGGGTTTGTGACAGAAATTCTGTCCAATGAGGTTTGTGACACAGGCACTGTCCAATGCGTATTGTGACACACACATGCTGTCCAATGGGGTTTGTGACACACACTCTGTCCAATGGGGTTTGTGACACACACCGTGTCTACGGACTTTTGTGACACACAAGCTGTCCAATGGGCTTTGCGACACACACACGGTCCAATGGGTATTGTGACACACACATTGTCCAAAGGGGATTGTGTCACACACACGCTGTCCAATGGGGTTTGTGAAACACACACTCTGTCCAATGGGGTTTGTGACACACAAACACTGTCCAATGGGTATTGTGACACAAACACGCTGTCCAAAGGGGTTTGTGACACACACAATGTCCAATGCGGTTTGTGACACACACTCTGTCCAATGGGGATTGTGACACACACACTGTCCAAAGGGGATTGTATCACACACACTCTGTACAATAGGGTTTGTGACACACACACACTATCCAATGGGGTTTTGACACACACACTCTGTCCAATGGGTATTGTGACACACACACTGTCCAAAGGGGATTGTGTCACACACACTCTGAAGAAAGGGGTTTGTGACACACACACTGTCCAATAGGGTTTGTGACACACACACACTATCCAATGGGGTTTGTGACGCACACACTTTCCAAAGGGGTTTGTGACACACATACTTTCTAATAGGTTTTTTGAAAACCACACGCTGTCCAATGGGGTTTGTGACACACACACTCTCCAAAGGGGTTTGTGACACACACGATGTAAAATGGGGTTTGTGACACGCACACTGTCCATCGGTGTTTGTGACACACACACTGTCCAGTGGAGTTTATGACACACACACTGTCCAGTGGGGTTTGTGACACACACAGTGTGCACGGGGTTAGTGACACACACGCTGTCCAGTGGGGATTGTGACACCCACACTATCCAATGGGGATTATGACACACACACGCTGTCCAATGGGGTTTCTGACACACACACTGTCCAAAGGTGTTTGTGACACAGACCCTATCCATTGGGGTTTGTGACACTCACACTGTCCATGGGTGTTTGTGACACACACTCTGTCCAGTGGGTTTTGTCACACACACACTGTCCAATGGGGTTTTGACACACACGCTGTCCACGGGGGATTGTGGCACACACACTATCCAATGCGGTTTGTGACACACACGCTATCCAATGGGGTTTGTGACACACACACTGTCCAATAGGGTTTGTCACACACACATGCTATCCAATGGGTTTTGTGACACACACACTGTCCAATGTGGATTGTGACACACACACGCTGTGCAATGGTGTTTGTGACACACACGCTGTCAATGCAGTTTGTGACACAGATGCTGTCCAATGCGGTTTGTGACCTACACACTGTCCAAAAGGTTTTGTGACACACACACTGTCCAATAGGGTTTTTGACACACACACGCTATCCAATGGGGTTTGTGACACGCACACTTTATAATGGGGTTTGTGAAACACACACGCTATCCAATGGGGTTTGTGACACACACACTGTCTAGTGGGGTTTGTGACACATATACTGTCCAATGGGTTTTGTGACACACACCGTGTCCACGGGGGTTTGTGACACACACGCTGTCCAATGGGGTTTGTGACACACACACTGTCCAAAGTGGTTTGTGACACACACGCTGTCCAATGGGGTTTGTGACACACACGCTGTCCAATGGTATTTGTGACACACACTCTCCATTTGGTTTGTGACACACACACGCTATCCAATGGGGTTTGTGACACATACACTTTCCAATGGGTTTTGTGACACACACACTCTGTCCAATGGGTCTTGTGAATACACACCCTTTCCAATGGGGTTTGATAACACAAACACTGTCCAGTGGGTTTTGTGACACCCACACTGTCCAATTGGCTTTCTGACACACACGCTGTCCACTGGGGTTTGTGACACACACACTGACGAGAAGGGTTTGTGACACACACACTCTCCAGTGTGTGTTGTGACACACAAACGCTGTCCCATGGGGTTTGTGACACACATGCTGACCAATTGGGTTTGTTACACACACACTGTCCAATGGTGTTTGTTTCACGAATGCTGTCCAATGGGTTCTGTGACACACGCACTGACCAGGAGGGTTTGTGAAACAAACATGCTATCCAAAGGTATTTGTGACACATACATTTTCCAATGGGGTTTGTGAAACAGACACGCTGTCCAATGGGGTTCGTGACACACACTCTGTCCCATGGGGATTGTGACACACAAACTGTCCAATGGGGATTGTGACACACACACGCTGTCCAATGGGGTTTGTGACACACACAATGTCCCCTGGGGTTTGTGACACACACACTTTCCAATGGGGTTTGTGACAGACACACTTTTCAATGGGTTTTGTGACACACAACGCTGTCCCATGGGGTTTGTGACACACACACACTATCCAATGGGATTTGTGACACATACACTTTCCAATGGGGTTTGTGACACACACACTCTGTCCAACGGATCTTGTCACACGCGCTGTCCAATGGGGTTCGTGACACACACTCTGTCCCATGGGGTTTGTGACACACACATGCTATCTCATGGGGTTTATGACACACACGCTGTCCAATGGGGTTTGTGACACATACAATCTGTCCAATAGGGTTTGTGACACACACACGCTATCCAATGGGTTTTGTGACACACACACTGTACAATGGTTATTGTGACACACACACACTGTCCAATAGGGTTTGTGACACACACATGCTATCCAGTGGGGTTTGTGACACGCACACTTTGTAATGGGGTTGCTGACTCACACACGGTCTCCAATGGGGTTTGTGACACACACACGATATCCAATGGGTTTTGTGACACACACGATGTCCAATGGTGTTTGTGACACGCACACTGTCCATGGGTGTTTGTGACACACACGCTGTCTAATGGGGTTTGTAACACATGCGCTTTCCAAATGGGATTGTAACACACACGCTGTCCAATGGGGTTTGTGTCACATACACTCTGTCCAATGTGGCTTGTGACACATATGCTGTCCAATGGGGTTTATGACACACACTCTGTCCAATGGGGTTTTTGACACGCACGCTGTCCATGGGTGTTTGTGACATACACGCTGTCCAGTGGGGTTTGTGACACACAGAGATTCCAAAAGGGTTTGTGACACAAAGAGTGTCCACGGGGGTTTCTGAAACGCACGCTGTCCAGTGGGGTTTGTGACACACGCACTGTCCAATGGCGTTCGTGACACACACAGTGTCCACGGGGTTTTGTGACACACCCACTATGTCCAAAGGGCTTGTTACACACACGCTGTCCAATGGGGATTGTGACACACACGCTGTCCAATGGGGTTCGTGACACAAACGCTGTCCAGTGGTTTTTGTGACACACACACTCTGTCCAATGGGCTTGTGACACACAAGGTGTCCCATGGGTATTGTGACACACACACGCTGTCCGATGGGGTTTGTTGCACACACACTGTCCAATGGGGATTGTGACAAACACTCTGTCCCATGGGGTTTGTGACACACACGCTGTCCAGTCGGGTTTGTGGCACACTCTGTCCAAAGGGTTTTGTGACACACACGATGTCCAATGGGGTTTGTGACACACACGATGTCCAATGCGGTTTGTGACACGCACACGCTGTCCAATGGGGATTGTTACACACGCTGTCCAATGGGGTTTGTGACACACACACTCTGTCCAATGGGGATTGTGACACACACACGCTGTCCAATGGGGATTGTTACACACGCTGTCCAATGGGGTTTGTGACACACACACTCTGTCCAATGGGGATTGTGACATACACACTGTCCAATAGGGCTTGTGACACGCACATTCTATCCAAAGGGGTTTGTGACACACACACTTTCCCAAGTGGTTTGTGACACGCACACTTTCTAAAGGGTTTTGTGACACACACACTGTCCAAAGGGGATTGTGACACACACACTATCCAATTGGGTTTGTGACACACACAATTTCCAATGGCTCTTGTGACACACACGCTGTCCAATGGGGTCGGTGACACACACGCTGTCCAGTGGGTTTTGTGACACACGCACTCTGTCCATGGGCTAGTGACACACACGCTGTCCAATGGGGTTTGTGACACACACACTTTCAAATGCGGTTTGTGACATGCACACTTTCTAATGGGGTTTGTGACACACACACTCTATCCAATGGGGTTTGTGACACACGCACTTTCCAATGGGGTTTCTGACACACACTCTGTCCCATTGGGTTTGTGACACACACGCTGACCAATTGGTTTTGTTACACATACACTGTCCAGTGGTGTTTGTGACATGCATGCTATCCAATAGGGTTTGTGACACGCATACTGTATGACGGGTTTTGTGAAACACACACGCTATCCAATGGGATTAGTGACACACACGCTCTCTAATGGGGTTCGTGACATACACTCTGTCCCATGGGGTTTGTGACACACACACTGTCCAAAGGGGTTTGTGACACACACGATGTCCAAAGGGTTTGTGACACGCACACCATCCATGGGTGTTTGTGACACACACGCTGTCCAGTGGGGTTTCTGACACACACACAGTCCAAAAGGGTTTGTGACGCACACGATGTCCAATGGGGTTTGTGACATGCACACTGTCCATGGGTGTTTGTGACACACACGCTGTCCAGTGGGGTTTGTGACACATACACTGTCCAATGGGGTTTGTGACACACACAGTGTCCACGGGGGTTTGTGACACACACAATTTATCCAATGGGGTTTGTGACACACACACCATCTAATGGGGTTTGTGACACACACACGCTATCCAATGGGGTTTGTGACACACACACTTTCCAAAGGGGTTTGTGACACGCACACTTTCTAATGGGGTTTGTGACACACACGCGCTATCTAATTGGGTTTGTGACACACACACTGTCCAATAGGGTTTGTGACACACACACATTATCCAATGGGGTTTGTGACACACACACTGTCCAATGGTGCTTGTGACACACACGCTGTCCAATGGTGTTCGTGACACACACACTGTCCAATGGGGATTGTGACACACACACGCTGTCCAACGAGGTTTGTGAAACACAGAAGGTCCAAAGGGGTGTGTGACACAAACGCTATCCAATAGGGTTTGTGACACTCACACTGTCCATGGTTATTTGGAACTCACACGCTATCCAGTGGGTTTTGTGACACACACACTGCCCAATGGGGTTTTGACACATACTCTGTCCACTGGGTAGTGTGGCACAAACGCTGTCCAATGGGGTTTGTGACACACACACTGTCCAATGGTGTTTCTGACACTCACACTGTCCAATGGGGTTTGTGACACATACATTCTTTCCAATGGGTCTTGTGACACACACGCTGTCCAATAGTTTTTGTGACACACACTCTGTTTCATGGCGTTTGTGACACACACACTGTCTAATGCGGATTGTGACACACACACGCTGTCCAATGGGGTTTGTGACAAACACGGTGTCCAATGGGCTTTGTGACACACAGACTCTTTCCAATGGATCCTGTGAACACACAGGCTGTCCAGTGCATTTTGTGACACACACACTGTCCAATAGGGTTTGTGACACACACACGCTATCCAATGGTGTTTGTGAGACACACACTGTCCAATAGAGATTGGGACACACACACGCTGTCCAGTGGGTTTTGTGACACACACACTGTCCAACTGGGTTTTGACACACACGCTGTCCAATGGGGATTGTGACACACACGCTGTCCAATGGGGATTGTGACACACACACACTGTCCAGTGAGTTTTGTGACACACGCACTCTGTCCAATGGGCTTGTGACACACACACGCTGTCCAATAGTCTTTGTCACACACACTCTGTCCCATGGTGTTTGTAAAACACACAATGTCCAATGGGGTTTATGACACACAATCTGTCCCATGGGTCTTGTGACACACACGCTGTTCAATGGGGTTCGTGGCACACATACTGTTCAATGGGGTTTGTGACACACATGATGTCCAATGGGCTTTGTGACACGCACACTGTCCATGGGTGTTTGTGACACACACGCTGTCCAATGGGGTTTGTGACACACACGCTGTCCAATGGGGATTGTGACACACACACACTGTCCGGTGAGTTTTGTGACACACGCACTCTGTCCAATGGGCTTGTGACACACACACGCTGTCCAATAGTATTTGTGACACACACTCTGTCCCATGGTGTTTGTAAAACACACAATGTCCAATGGGGATTGTGACACACACACTGTCCAAAGGGGTTTGTTATACACGCGCTGTCTAATGGGGATTGTGACACATACACGCTGTCCAATGGGGTTTGTGACACACACTCTGACCAATGGGGATTGTGACACACACACTGTCCAATCAGCTTTGTGACACACGCACTCTGTCCAATGGGGTTTACACACACAATCGGTCCAATGGGTCTTGTGACACACACAATGTCCAATGGTGTTCGTGACACATACGCTGTCCAATTGTGTTTGTGACACATACACGCTGTCCAATGAGGTTAGTGACAAACAGACTGTCCAATGGGTCTTGTGACACACACGCTGTTCAATGGGGTTTATGACACACATACTGTTCAATGGGGATTGTGATGCACACACGCTGTCCAGTGGGTTTTGTGACACACACACTGTCCAATGGTGTTTCTGACACACACGCTGTCCAATGGGGATTGTGACACACACACGCTGTCCAATGGAGTTTATGACACACAATCTGTCCAATGGGGTCTGTGACACACACGCTGTCCAATGGGGATTGTGACTACCGTCTCTGTCCAATGGGGTTCGTGACACACACGCTGTTCAATGGATTTGTGACACACACACTGTCCACTAGGGTTTGTGACACACACACGCTATCCAATGGGGTTTGTGACACACACACTTTCTAATGGGGTTTGTGACACACACAATATCCAGTGGGGTTTGTGACACTCACAATCTGTCCCATGGTGTTTGTGACACACACACTGTCCAATAGGATTGTGACACGCACATGCTGTCCAATGGGATTGTGACACACACACTCTGTGTAATGGGGTTTGTGACACACAACTGTCTAATGGGGAAGGTGACACACACACACTGTCCAATGCGGTTTGTGACACACACGATGTCCAGTGGGGTTTGTGACACACACACTGTCCAATGGGTATTGTTACACACACACGCTGTCCAATGGGGTTTGTGAGACATACAATTTCCAATGGGGTTTGTGACACACACACTCTGTACAATGGTGCTTGTGACACACACGCTGTCCAATGGGGTTTGTGACACACACACTGTCCAATAGGGTTTGTGACACACACACATTATCCAATGGGGTTTGTGACACACACACTGTCCAATGGTGCTTGTGACACACACGCTGTCCAATGGTGTTCGTGACACACACACGCTATCCAATGGGGTTTGTGATACAAACTCTGTCCAATGGGGTTTGTGACACATACAGTGTCCAATGGGTATTGTGACACACAACACACTGTCCAATGGGGTTTGTGACACACACTCTGGCCAGTGGAGATTGTGACACACACACTGTCCAATGGGGTTTGTGACACACACGCTGTCCAGTGGGTTTTGTGACACACACACTGTCCAAAGTGTTTGGTGACACACACACTGAACAATGGCGTTTGTGACACACACAGTGTCTACGGGGGTTTGTGACACAAACGCTGTCTAATGGGGTTTGTGACACACACGCTATCCAATGGAGGTGGTGACACACACACTGTCCAATGGGGTTTGTGACACAGACGCTATCCAATGGAGATGGTGACACATACACTGTCCAATGGGGTTTGTGACACATACACTCTGTCCAATGGGGCTTGTGGCACACACGCTGTTCAATGGGGTTCGTGACACACACGCAGCCCAGTGGGTTTTGTGACACACACACTCTGTCCAATGGTTCTTGTGACACAGACGCTGTCCAATGGGGTTCATGACACACACTCTGTCCAATGGCCCTGTGGCACACACACTCTGTCCAATAGTGTTTGTAAGAGACACTCTGTTCCATGGTATTTGTAAAACACACATTGTCCAATGGGGATTGTGACACAAACACGCTGTCCAATGGGGTTTGTGACACACACACTGTCCAAAGGGGTATGTGACACACACGCTGTCTAATGGGGATTGTGACACACACACGCTGTCCAAAGGGGTTTGTGACACACACTCTGTCCAATGGTGTTTGTGACACACACACTGTCCAAAGAGGTTTCTGACACACACGCTGTCAAATGGGAATTGTGAAACACAAATGCTGTCCAATGTGGTTTGTGACACACACGCTGTCCAATGGTTTTTGTGACACACACGCTGTCCAATGGGGTTTGTGAACACACACGCTCTCCAGTGTGTTTTCTGACACACACACTGTCCAGTTGGGTTTTGACACACACGCTGTCCAATAGGGTTTGTGACACACACTCTTTCTAATGGGGTTTGTGACACACACACTATCCAATGGGTTTTGTGACACACACACTGTCCAATGGGGATTCTGACACACACGCTGTCCAATTGGCTTTGTGACACACACACTCTATCCAATGGGTCTTGTGAAAAACACGCTGTCCACTGGGGTTTGTGAACACATACGCTGTCTAATGGGGTTTGTGTACACACAGGCTGTCCAGTGGGTTTTGTGACACACACACTGTCCAATAGGGTTTGTGACACACACACGCAATCCTATGGCATTTGTGACACAGACACTTTCCAACGTGGTTTCTGACACACACACTCTGTCCAATGGGGTTCGTGACACACACGCTGTTCAATGGGGTTTGTGACACACACACTGTCCAATAGGGTTTGTGACACACACACTCTATCCAACGGCGTTTGTGACACACACACTTTCTAATGGGGTTTGTGACATTAACACTCTGTCCAATGGTGCTTGTGACACACACGCTATCCAATGGGGTTTGTGACACTCGCACTGTCCATGGGTGTTTGTGACACACACACTGTCCAATGGGGATTATGACAGACACACACTGTCCAATGGTGTTTGTGACACACACGCTGTCCAATGGGTTTTGTGACACAGACGCTGTCCAATGGGGATTGTGACCTACAAACTGTCCAACAGGGTTTTTGACACACACACCCTATCAAATGGGGTTTGTTACACGCACACTTTCTAATGGCTTTTTTGACACACACACGCTATCCAATGGGGTTTGTGACACACACACTTTCTAATTTGGTTTGTGACACACACGCTGACCAATTGGGGATTGTGACACACATACTCTGTCCAATAGGTCTTGTGGCACACAAGCTGTCCAATGGGGATTGTGACACACACACTCTGTCCAATAGGTCTTGTGACACACAAGCTGTCCCATGGGGTTCGTGATACACACGCTGTCCAGTGGGGTTTGTGAAAGACACACTGTCCAATAGGGTTTGTGACATTCACACACGCTATCCAATAGGATTTGTGACACACACTCTTTCTAATGGGGTTTGTGACACACACACTATCCAATGGGTTTTGTGACACACACACTGTCGAATGTTGTTTGTGACACACACACACTGTCCAATGGTGTTTGTGACAGACACACTTTCCAATTGGGTTCGTGACCCGCACACTTTCTAATGGGGTTTGTGACGCACACACGCTGCCCCATGGGGTTTGTGACACACACGCTGACCAATTGGGTTTGTTACACACAGACTGTCTAATAGTGTTGGTGACATGCATGCTGTCCAATGGGTTTTGTGACACACAGGCTGACCAGGAGGGTTTGTGACACACACACGTTATCCAATGGTGTTTGTGACACATACACTTTCCAATGGTGTTCGAGACACACACTCTGTCCAATGGCGCTTGTGACACACATGCTGTCCAATGGGGACAGTGACACAAACTCGCTGTCCAATGGGGTTTGTGACACAAATGTTGTCCGAAGAGTTTTGTGAAAAACAGACGATGTCCAGTGGGTTTTGTTACACGCACACTGTCCAAAGGGGTTTGTGACACACACACTGTCCAAAGGGGTTTGTGACACACACGCTGTCCAATGGGGTTTGTGAAACACACAGGCTGTCCAATGGGGTTTGTGACACAAACACTGTCCAATGGGTATTGTTACAAAGACACGCTCTCCAGTGGTGTTTGTGACACACACTCTGTCCAATGGGGATTGTGACACACACGCTGTCCAATGGGCTTTGTAACACACACACTCTGTCCAATGGCTCTTGTGAAAAACACGCTGTCCAATGGCGTTTGTGAACACACACACTGTAAATGGGGATTGTGACACACACAGGGTATCCAATGGGGTTTTTGACACTCACACTGTCCATGGGTGTTTGTGACACACACGCTGTCCAGTGGATTTTGTGAACACACACACTGTCCAATCGAGTTTTGACACACACACTGTCTACTGGGGTTTGTGACACACACACTGTCCAGGGGGTTTGTGACACAGACGCTGTCCAATGGGGATTGTGACACACATGCTGTCCAAAGGGGTTTGTGACACACACACTGTCCAATGGGATTTTTGACATACACACTGTCCAAAGGGATTTGTGACACACACGCTATCCAGTGGGGTTTGTGACACTCAAACTGTCCATGGGTGTTTTTGACACACACGCTGTCCAGTGGGTTTTGTGACACACACACTGTCCACTGGAATTTGAAATACACGCTGTCCACTGGGGATTGTGAAACACACACTGTCCAGGGGGGTTTGTGACACACACACTGTCTAATGGCGTTCGTGAAACACACAGTGTCAACGGGGGTTCGTGACACACATGCTGTCCAATGGGGTTTGTGCCATGCACACTTTATAATGGGGTTTGTGACATACACACATTTTCCAATTGGGTTTATGACACACACGCTGTCCTGTGGGGTGTGTGACACACATACTCTGTCCAATAGTTTTTGTGACACACATACGCTATCCAGTGGGGTTTGTGACACAAACACTTTCTAATGGTGTTCGTGACACACACGCTCTCCAATAGGTTTTGTAACACACACACTGTCCAGTGGGGATTGTGACACACACACGCTGTGCAATGGTGTTTGTGACACACAGGCTGTCCAATGGGGTTTGTGACACAGACGCTGTCCAATGGGGATTGTGACATACACACTGTCCAATAGGGTTTATGACACACACATGCTATTCAATGGGGTTTGTGACGCACACTTTCCAATGGGGTTTGTGACACATACACTTTCCAATGGGGATAGTGAAAAACACGCTGTACAATGGGGTTTGTGACACATACACTTTCCAATGGGGCTTGTGACAGACACTCCAATGGGGTTTGTGACCCACACGGAGTCCAATGGTTATTGTGACACACACGCTGTCCAATGGTGTTTGTGACACACACACTCTGTCCAATAGGGTTTGTGACCCACACGGTGTCCAATGGGTATTGTGACACTAACGCTGTCCAATGGGGTTCGTGACACACACGCTGTCCAGTGGGGTTTGTGACACACACGCTGTCCAATAGGGTTTGTGACATCACACACGCTATCCAATCGGGTTTGTGACACACACTCTTTCTAATGGGGTTTGTGAAACACACGCTATTCAATGGGTTTTGTGTCACACAGACTGTACAATGGTGATTGTGACACACACACGCTGTACAATGGGGTTTGTGACACACACACTTTCCAATGGTTTTTGTGACACGCACACTTTCTAATGGGGTTTGTGACACACACGCTATCCAATGCGGTTTGTGACACACACGCTGAACAATTGGTTTTGTTACACACACACTTTCCAAAGATGTTTGTGACACGCATGCCGTCCAATGGGTTTTGTGACACACACACTGACCAGGAGGGTTTGTGACACACACACGCTATCCAACGGGGTTTGTGACACATACACTTTCCAATGGGGTTTGTGACACACACACTCTGTCCAATGGCGCTTGTGACACACACGCTATCCAATGGGGTTCGTGACACACACTCTGTCCCATGGGGTTTGTGACACACACACTGTCCAATGGGTATTGTTACACACACAAGCTGTCCAAATGTGTTTGTGACAGACACACTGTCCAATGGGTATTATTACACACACATGCTGTCCAATTGTGTTTGTGACACACACGCTGTCCAATGGGGCTTGCGACACACACGCTGTACAATGGGGTTTGTGACACACAAATTGTCCAATGGGTATTGTGACACACACACGCTGTCCAATGGGGTTTGTGACACACACGCTGTCCAGTGGGTTTTGTGACACACAATCTCTGTCCAATGTGGTTTGTGACACACACAGTGTCCACGGGGGTTCTGACACAGACGCTGTCCAATGGGGTTAGTGACACGCACACTGTCCGTGGGTGTTTATGACACACACGCTGTACAGTGGGGTTTGTGACACACACACTGTCCAAAAGGGTTTGTGACACACACGATGTACAATGGGGTTTGTGACACACACACTGTCCAATGGGGTTTGTGACACACACAGTGTCCACGGGGGTTTGTGACACACACACTGTCTAATGGGGTTTGTGATACACACACTTTCCAAAGGGTATTGTTACACACACACGCTGTCCAATCGTGTTTGTGACAAACACGCTGTCCAATGGTTCTTGTGACACACACGCTGTGCCATGGTGTTTGTGACACACACGCTGTCCAATGGGGATTGTGACATACACACTGTCCAATGGGGTTTATGACACACACATGCTATGCAATGGGGCTTGTGACACAAATACTTTCTAATGGGGTTTTTGACACACACACGCTGTCCAATGGGGTTTGTGACACACACGCTGACGAATTGGTTTTGTTACACACACACTGTCCAATGGTGTTTGTGACACGCATGCTATCTAATGGGTTTTGTGACACACACACGCTGTCCAATGTGGTTTGTTACACACACAAACTGTCCAATGGGGATTGTGACACACACACACTGTCCAATGGAGTTTATGACTACACACGCTGTCCAATGGGGTTTGTGAAACACGCACTGTCCAAAGGGTTTTGTGACACATACGCTGTCCAATGGGGTTTGTGACACACTCGCTGTCCAATGGGTTTTGTGACACACACACTGTCCAGGGGGGTTTGTGACACACACACTGTCCAATGGCATTCGTGACACACACAGTGTCCACGGGGGTTTGTGACACACACTCTGTACAATGGGGTTTTGTGACACACACACACATTGTCCAATGGGGATTGTGACACACAGACGCTGTTCAATTGTGTTTGTGACACAAACGCTGTCCAATGGGGTTTGTGACCTACACGCTGTTCAATAGGGTTTGTGACACACACATGCTATCCAAAGGGGTTTGTGACACACATACTTTCTAATGGGGTTTCTGACACACACACGCTATCAAATAGGGTTTGTGACGCACACTTTCCAATGGGGTTCGTGACACACCCACGCTATCCAACGGGTTTTGTGACACGTAAACTTTATAATGGGGTTTGTGACACACACACACTATCCAATGGGGTTTGTGACACACATACTTTCTAATGGGGTTTTTGACACACACACGCTATCCAATGGGGTTTGTGACACACACTTTCCAAAGGCGTTTGTGACACACACACGCTGTCCCATGGGGATTGTGACACACACGCTCTCCAATGGGGTTTGTGACACATACGCTCTGTCCAATGGGGATTGTGAAACACACACGCTGTCCAATGGGGTTTATGATACACACACTGTCCAACGGGGTTTGTGACACACACGCTGTCCACTGGGGATTGTGACACACACACTCTGTCCAATAGGTCTTGTGACACACAAGCTGTCCAAAGGGGTTCGTGACACACACGCTGTCCAGTGGAGTTTGTGAAACACACACTGTCCAATAGGGTTTGTGACATCAAACACGCTATCCAATGGGGTTTCTGACACACACTCTTTCTAATGGGGTTTGTGAAACACACTCTGTCGAATGGGTTTTTTGACACACACACTGTCCAATGGTGACTGTGACACACACACGCTGTCCCATGGTGTTTGTGACACGCACACTTTCTAATGGGGTTTGTGACACAGACACTCAGTCCAATGGCGCTTGTTACACACACGCTGTCCAATGGGGTTCGTGACACACACTCTGTCCCATGGTGTTTGTGTCACACACATTGTCCAATGGGTATTGTTGCACGCACACGCTGTCCAATTGTGTTTGTGACACACACACTGTCCAATGGGGCTTGCGACACACACGCTGTCCAATGGGGTTTGTGACACACACATTGTCTAATGGGTATTGTGACACACACACGCTGTCTAATGGAGTTTGTGACACACACGCTGTCCAGTGGGTTTTGTGACACACACACTCTGTCCCATGGGGTTTGTGACACACACGGTGTCCAATGGGGATTGTGACACACACACGCTGTCCAATGGGGTTTGTGACACACACGCTGTTTAATGGGGTTTGTGACACACTCTCTGTCCAATGGGGTTTGTGACCAACATGGAGTCCAATGGGGATTGTGACACACACGCTGTCCAATGGGGTTTGTGACACACACACTCTGTCCAATAGGTCTTGTGACACAGAAGCTGTCCAATGGGTTTCGTGACACACACGCTGTCCATTGGGGTTTGTGACACACACACTCTGTCCAATGGGGTTTGTGACACACACTCTTTCAAAAATGGTTTGTGAAACACGCTATCCAAAGGGTTTTTTGACACACACACTGTCCAATGGTTATTGCGACACACACACGCTGTCCAATTGTGTTTGTGACACACATACTTTCCAATGGTATTTGTGACACGCAAACTTTCTAATGGGGTTTGTGACACACACAAACGTTATCCAATGGGGTTTGTGACACACACGCTGACCAATTGGTTTTCTACACACACACTGTCCAAAGGTGTTTGTTACACACACACGCTATCCAATGGGGTTTGTGACACATAAACTTTCCAATGGGGTTTGTGACACACACACTCTGTCCAATGGGGCTTGCGACACACACGCTGTCCAATGGGGTTTGTGACACACACATTGTCCAATGGGTATTGTGACACACACACGATGTCCAATGGGGTTTGTGACACACATGCTGTCCACTGGGGTTTGTGACACGCACAATGTCCATGGGTGTTGTTGACACACACGCTGTCCTGTGGGGTTTTTGACACACACACTGTCCAAAAGGGTTTGTGACACACACGATGTACAATGGGGTTTGTGACACGCACACTGTCCATGGGTGTTTGTGACACACACACTGTCCAGTGGGGTTTGTGACACACACACTGTCCAATGGGTTTGTGACACACACAGTGTCCACGGGGGTTTGTGACACACATGCTGTCCAATGGGGTTTTTGACACACACACTGTCCAATGGGTATTGTTACACACACACGCTGTCCAATGGTGTATGTGACACACACGCTATCCAGTGGGGATTCTGACACACACGCTGTCCAATGGGCTTTATGACACACACACTCTATCCAATGGGTCTTTTGAAAAACACGCTGTCCACTGGGGTTTGTGAACACATACGCTGTCTAATGGGGTTTGTGTACACACACGTTGTCCAGTGGGTTTTGTGACACACACACTGTCCAATAGGGTTTGTGACACACACATGCAATCCTATGGCGTTTGTGACACAGACACTTTCCAACGGGGTTTCTGACACACACACTCTGTCCAATGGGGTTCGTGACACACACACTGTCCAATAGGGTTTGTGACACACACACTCTATCCAACGGTGTTTGTGACACACACACTTTCTAATGGGGTTTGTGACACACAAACTATCCAATGGGGTTTGTGACATTAACACTCTGTCCAATGGTGCTTGTGACACACACGCTATCCAATGGGGTTTGTGACACTCACACTGTCCATGGGTGTTTGTGACACACACGCTGTCCGGTGGGTTTTGTGACACACACACCGTCCAATGGGGTTTTGACACACACGCTGTCCAATGGGTATTGTTACACACACACGCTGTCCAATGGTGTTTGTGACACACAAGCTGTCCAATGGGGTTTGTGAAAAACACACACTGTCCAATGGGGATTGTGACACACACACGCTGTCCAATGGGGTTTTTAACACACACACTGTCCAGGGGGGTTTTTGACACATTCATTGTCCAATCACATTCGTGACACACACAGTGTCCACGGGGGTTTGTGACACACACACTGTCCACTGGGGTTTGTGACACACACAGTGTCCACGGGGGTTTGTGACACAGACGCTGTCCAATGGGGATTGTGACCTACACGCACTCCAGTAGGGTTTGTGACACACACGTGCTATCCAGAGGGGTTTGTGACACACATAATTTCTAATGGGGTTTCTGACACACACACGCTATCCAATGGGGTTTGTGACGCACACTTTAAAATGGGGTTTGTGACACACACACGCTATCCTATGGGGTTTGTGACACGCACACTTTATAATAGGGTTTGTGACACACACACACTATCCAATGGGGTTTGTGAAACACATACTTTCTAATGGGGTTTTTGACACACACACTCTATCCAATGGGGTTTGTGACACACACACGCTGTCCCATGGGGTTTGTGATACACACACTGTACAATGGGGATTGTGATACACACGCTCTCCAATGGGGTTTGTGACACAAACACTCTGTCCAATATTTCTTGTGACACACAAGCTCTCCAAAGGAGTTCGTGACACACACGCTGTCCAGGGGAGTTTGTGACACACACACTGTCCAATAGGGTTTGTGATATCACACACACTATCCAATGGGTTTTGTGACACACACTGTCTAATGGGGATTGTGACACACACACGTTGTCCAATGGGGTTTGTGACACACACACTTTCCAATGGGGTTTGTGACACACACTCTTTCAAAATGGGTTTGTGACACACACGCTATCCAAAGGGGTTTTTGACACTCATACTTTCTAATGGTGTTTGTGACACGCATGCTGTCCAATGGGGTTTGTGAAACACACACTTTCAAATGGGGTTTGTGACACACACACTCTGTCCAATGGCGCTTGTGACACACACGCTGTCCAATGGTGTTTGTGACACACAGGCTGTCCAATGGGGCTACTGACACACACACTGTCCAATAGGGTTTGTGACACACACACTCTATCCAAGGGTGTTTGTGACACACACACTTTCTAATGGGGTTTGTGACACACAAACTATCCAATGGGGTTTGTGACATTAACACTCTGTCCAATGGTGCTTGTGACACACACGCTATCCAATGGGGTTTGTGACACTCACACTGTCCATGGGTGTTTGTGACACACACGCTGTCCGGTGGGTTTTGTGACACACACACTGTCCAATGGGGTTTTGACACACACGCTGTCCACTGGGGATTGTGAAACACACACTGTCCAGGGGGGTTTGTGACACACACGCTGTCCAATGGGTTTTGTAACACTCACACTTTATAATGGGGTTTGTGACACAAACACGCTGTCCAATTGGGTTTATGACACACACTCTGTCCTATGGGGTGTGAGACACAGACACTGTCAAATGGGGTTTGTGATATACACACTGTCCAATAGGGTTTATGACAAACACATGCTATCCAATGTGGTTTGTTACACACATACATTCTAATGGGGTTTTTGACACAAACACTGTATCAAATGGGGTTCGTGACACACACTTTCCAATGGGGTCTGTGACACGCACGCTGTTCAATGGGGATTGTGAAACACACTCTGTACAATGGGGATTGTGACACATAAACTCTGTGCAATGGGGCTTGAGACATTCTGTCCTATGGGGCTTCTGACCCACACGGAGTTCAATGGGGATTGTGACACACACGCTGTCCAATGGAGATTGTGACACACACACTCTGTCCAATGGGTTTTGTGACCCACACGGTGTCCAATGGGTATTGTGACACACACGCTGTCCAGTGGGGTTTGTGACACACACACTGTCCAGTAGGGTTTGTGACATCTCACACGCTATCCAATGGGTTTTGTGACACACACTCTTTCTAATGGGGTTTGTGAAACACACGCTATCCAATGGGGTTTCTGACACGCATACTTTCCAATGGTGTTTGTGACATGCACACTTTCTAATGGGGTTTGTGACACACACACGTTATCCAATGGGGTTTGTAACACACACGCTGACCAATTGGTTTTGTTACATACACAATGTCCAAAGGTGTTTGTGACACGCATGCTGTCCAATGGGGTTTGTGACACACAAACTGACCAGGAGGGTTTGTGACACACACACTGTCAAATAGGGTTTATGACACACACATGCTATCGCATGGGGTTTTTGACACAAATACTTTCTAATGGTGTTTTTGACATACACACGCTATACAATGGGGTTTGTGACACACACGCTGTCCCATGGGGTTTGAGACACACATGCAGACAGATTGGGTTTGTTACACACACACTGTCCAATGGTGTTTGTGACACGCATGCTGTCCAATGGGTTTTGTGACACACACTCTGACCAGGAGGGTTTGTGACACACTCACGGTATCCAATAGGGATTGTGACACGTACACTTTCCAATGGGTTTTGTGATACACACACTCTGTCCAATGGCGCTTGTGACACACATGCTGTCCAATGGGTTTCGTGACACACACGCTGTCTAATGGGGTTTGTGAAACACACATTGTCCAATGGGTTTTGTGACACACAATCTCTGTCCAATGGGCTTGTGACACACACGCTGTCCGATGGTGTTTGTGACACGCACACTGTAAAATGGAGTTGTGACACACACACGCTGTCCAATGGGGTTTGTGACACAAACACTGTCCAGTGGGTATTGTTACACACACATGCTCTCCAATGGTGTTTGTGACACACACGCTGTCCAATGGGGCTTGTGACACACACGATATCCAATGTGGTTTGTGACACACACAGTGTCCAATGGGTATTGTGACACACACGCTGTCCAATGGGGTTTGTGACACAGACGCTGTCCAATGGGGATTTTGACACACACGCTGTCCAATGGGGCTTGTGACACACACGATATCCAATGGGGTTTGTGACACACACAGTGTCCAGTGGGGTTTGTGACACACACTCTGTCTAATGGGGTTTGTGACACACAGACACTGTCCAAAGGGGATTGTGAAACACAGACGCTGTCCAATGGAATTTATGACACACACACTGTCCAATGGGGTTTCTGACACACACACTCTGTCCAATGGGGTTTGTGACCCACACGCTGTCCAATGGGGATTGTGACACACACGCTGTCCAATGGGGTTTGTGACACACACACTCTGTCCAATAGGTCTTGTGGCACACAATCTATCCAATGGGGTTCGTTACACATACACTCTGTCCAATGGGGTTCGTTACACATACACTCTGTCCAATGGGGTTTATGACACACACACTGTCCAATGGGGTTTGTGACACACACACTCTGTCCAATGGGGTTTGTGACACACACGCTGTCCAATGGGTTTTGTGACACACACACTGTCTGATGGGGATTGTGACACACACACGCTATCCAGTGGTGTTTGTGACACACACACTTTCCAGTGGGGTTTGTGACACGCATACTTTCTAATGGGGTTTGTGACACACATGCTGTCCGGTGGGTTTTGTGACACACACACTGTCCAACAGGGTTTGTGCCACACACACGCTATCCAATGGGGTTTGTGACACGCATACTTTCTAGTGGGGTTTGTGACACACACACTATCCAAAAGGGTTTGTGACACACACGCTTTCCAATGGGTTTTGTGAAACACACACGCTGTCCCATGGGGTTGTGACACACACGCTGATCATTTGGTTTTGTTACACACACACTGTCCAATGGTGTTTGTGACACGCATGCTGTCCAATGGGGTTTCTGACACACACACGCTGTGCAATTGGTTTCGTGACACACACTCTTTCCCATGGGGCTTGTGACACACACACTGTCCAATGGGGACTGTGACACACACACGATGTCCATAGGGGTTTGTGACACACACACTGTCCAAAAGGGTTTGTGACACACATGATGTCCAGTAGGGTTTGTGACACGCATACTGTCCATGGGTGTTTGTGACACACACTCTGTCCAGTGGGTTTTGTGACACACTCACTGTCCAATACGGTATGTGCCACACACACGCTATCCAATGGGGTTTGTGACACACACACACTGTCCAATGATGCTTGTGACACACACGCTGTCCAATGGGGTTCGTGACACACACGCTGTCCAGTGGGTTTTGTGACACACACACTCTGTCAAATGGGCTTGTGACACACACGCTTTCCACTGGTGTTTGTGACACACACACTGTACAATGGGCTTTGTGACACACACACTGTCCAATGGGTATTGTTAAACACACACGCTGTCCAATGGGATTTGTGACACACAAACTGTCCAATGGGGTTTGTTACAGACACGCTGTCCAATAGGGTTTGTGACACACACAATGTCCAATGGAATTTGTGAAACACAGAGTGTCCACGGGGACTTGTGACACACACGCTGTCCAGTGGGGTTTGTGACACACACAATGTCCAATGGAATTTGTGAAACACAGAGTGTCCACGGGGATTTGTGACACACACGCTGTCCAATAGGGTTTGTGACACACACACTGTCCAATGGGTATTGTTACACAGACATGCTGTCCAGTGCGTTTTGTGACACACACACTGTCCAACGGGGTTTTTGACACATATACTTTCCAATGGGGTTTGTGACAAACACACTGTCCAATAGCTATTGTTAAACACACACGCTGTCAAATGGGGTTTGTGACACACACACGCTGTCCAATTGGATTTGTGACACACACGCTGTCCAATGGGATTTGTGACACACACAGTCCAATGGGGTTTCTGACACTACACGCTGTCCAATGGCGTTTGTGACACATATACTGTCCAATGGTGTTTGTGACACACACGCAGTCCAATGGGGTTTCTCACTCACTCTCTCTCCAATGGGGTTTGTGACACACACACTGTCCAATAGGGTTTGTGAAAGAGACACGCTATCCAATGGGGTTTGTGACACATACACTTTCCAATGGGGTTTGTGACACCACACTCTCTCCAATGGTGCTTGTGACACACACTCTGTCCAATGGGGTTCGTGACACACACACTCTGTCCAATGGGCTTGTGATACACACGCTATCCAATAGTGTTTGTGACAAACACTCTATCCCATGGGGTTTGTGACACATACACTGTCCAATGGGGAATGTGACACAAACATGCTGTCCAATGGGGTTTGTGACACACACACTGTACAACAGGATTTGTGACACACACGCTATCCAATCAGTTTTGTGACACACACACTGTACAATGGATATTGTGTCATACACACGCTCTAAAATGGGGTTCGTGACACACACTCTGTCCGATGGGGTTTGTGACACACACACTGTCCAATGGGGTTTGTGACACACACGAGTGTCCACGGGGGTTTGTGACACACACGCTATCCAATGGGGATTGTGACACACACGCTGTCCAATGGGCTTTTTACACACACACGCTATCCATTAGTGTTTGTGACACACACACTGTCCCATGGGGTTTGTGACATACGCACTGTCCAATGGGGATTGTGACACACACACTTTCTAATGGGGTTTGTGACACACACACTATTAAATGGGGTTTGTGACACACACGCTGTCCAGTGGGTTTTGTGACACGCACTCTCTGTCCAATGGGCTTGTGACACACACGCTGCCCAATGGGGTTCGTGACACACACGCTGTCCAGTGGGTTTTGTGACACACACACTCTGTCCAATGGGCTTGTGACACACACGCTGTCCAATGGTCTTTGTGACACACCCGCTGTCCAATGTGGTTTTGTGACACACAACCTGTCCATGGGTGTTTGTGACAAACACGCTGTCCAGTGGGTATTCTGACACACACACTGTCCAATTGGGTTTTGACACACACTCTGTCCAATGGGGATTGTGACACACACACGCTGTCCAAGGGTGTTTATGACACACAATCTGTTCAATGGGGTTTGTGACACACACGCTGTCCAAATGGGATTGTGACACACACACTGTCCAATTGGGTTTTGACACAGACTCTGTCCAATGGTGCTTGTGACACACACGCTGTCCAATTGGGTTCGTGACACACACGCTGTCCAGTGGGTTATGTGACACACACACTATCCAATAGGGTTTTGACACACACGCTGTCCACTGGGCATTTTGAACACAAACGCTGTCCAATGGGGTTTGTGACACACGCACTGTCCAATGGTGTTTCTGACACATATGTTGTCCAATGGGTTTTGTGAAACAAACTCTGTCCAATGCTGCTTGTGACACACATGATGTCCAATGGGGTTTGGGACACGCACACTGTCCATGACTGTTTGTGACACACATCCTGTGCAATGGGGTTTGTGACACACACGATGTCCAAAGGGGATTGTGACACACACAGTGTCCATGGGGGTTTGTGACAAACACACACTCTCCAATGGGGTTTGTGACACACACGTTGTCCAATGGGGATTGTGACACACACACGCTATCCAATGGGGTTTATGACACGCATACTTTCTAATGGGGTTTGTGACACACACACTCTATCCAATGGGGTTTGTGACACACACACACTGTCCAATGGGGTTTGTGACACACACACTCTGTCCAATGGGCTTGTGACACACACACGCTGACCAATAGTGTTTGTGACACATACTCTGTCCCATGGGGTTTGTGACACACACACTGTACAATGGGGATTGTGACACACACACGTTGTCCAATGGGATTTGTGACACACAAACTGTCCAAAGAGGTTTGTGACACACATGCTGTCCAGTGGGCTTTGTGACACACACACTGTCCAATGGGGTTTGTAACACACATGCTATCCAGTGGGATTTGTGACACGCACACTGTCCAATAGGCTTTGTGACACACACACGCTATCCAATGGGGTTGGTGACACATACACTTTCCAATGGGGTTTGTGACACCACACACCGTCCAATGGGGCATGTGACACACACGCTGTCCAAAGGGGTTCGTGACACACACAATGTCCAATGGGGTTTGTGACATACACAATGTCCATGGGTGTTCGTGACACACACGCTCTCCAGTGGAGTTTGTGTCACACAAACTGTCCAATAGGGTTTGTGACACACACAGTGTCCACGGGGGTTTGTGACACAAACTCTGTCCAATAAGGTTTGTGACACACACACTGTCAAATGGGGATTGTGACACACACACCCTGTGCAATGGGGTTTGTGACACACACACTGTCCAATGGGGATTGTGACACTCGCTGTCCAAAGGGCTTTGTGACAAATACACTCTGTCCAATGCGGCTTGTGAAACACATGCTGTCCAATGGTTTTTGTGACACACACGCTATCCAGTGGGTTTTGTGACACACACACTGTCCAATAGGTTTTGTGACGCACATGGTGTCTAATGGGGTTTGTAACACACACACACTGTCCAAAGGGGTTTGTGACACACACGCTGTCCAATGGGGTTTGTGAAAGACACACTCTGTCCAATAGGGTTTGTGACACACACATGCTATCCAATGGGTTTGTGACACACACACGCTGTCCAATGGTGTTTGTGACATGCATGTTGTCCAATTGGTTTTGTGATACACACGCTGTCCAGTGGAGTTTGTGACACAAACACTGTCCAAAGGGGTTTGTGACACACACGCTGGCCAATGGGGATTGCGACACACACGCTGTCCAATGGGCTTTGTGACAAATACACTCTGTCCAATGGGGCTTGTGACACACACGCTGCACAATGGGGTTTATTACACACACGCTGTCCAGTGGGGGTTGTGACACACACTCTTTCCCATGGGTTTTGCGACACACACACTCTGTCCAATAGAATTTGTGACACAAACATGCTAACCAATGGTGTTTGTGACACACACTTTCCAATTGGGTTTGTGACACCACACTCTGTCCAACGGTGCTTTTGACACAAACGCTGTCCGATGGGGTTCGTGACACACAGACGCTGTCCAATGGGATATGTGACACACACACTGTCCAATGGGGTTTGTGACACACACGCTGTCCAATGGGGATTGTGACACCACACTCTGTCCAATGGTGCTTGTGACACACACACGTTGTCCAATGGGGTATGTGACATGCATACTTTCTAATGGGGTTTGTGACACACACAATCTATCAAAGAGGTTTGTGACACATACACTTTACAATGGGATTTTTGACACCACACTCTGTCCAATGGTGCTTATCACACACACACGCTATCCAATGGGGTTTGTGACACGCATACTTTCTAATGGGGTTTGTGATACACACACTCTATCCAGTGGGGTTTGTGACACACACACTCTATTCAGTGGGGTTTGTGACACACACGCACTGTCCAATGGGGTTTCTGACACACACGCGGTCCGATGGGGATTGTGACACACACGGTGTCCAATGGGGTTCGTGACACACACGCTGTCCAGTGGGTTTTGTGAACACACACTCTGTGTCCAACGGGCTTGCGACACACACACGCTGACCAATATTGTTTGTGACACACACTCTGTCCCATGGCTTTTGTGACACACACATTGTCCAATGGGGATTGTGACACACACACGCTGCCAATGGGGTTTGTGACATACACGCTGTCCAATTGGGTTTGTGAAACACACTCTGTCCAATAGGGTTTGTGTCACACACACGCTGTCCAATGGGCTTTGTGACAAATATACTCTGTCCAATGGGGCTTGTGACACACAGGCTGTCCAAAGGGTTTCGTGACACACACGCTGTCCAGTGGGTTTTGTGACACACACTCTGTCCAATGGGCTTGTGACACACACACGCTGTCCTATAGTGTTTGTGACACACACTCTGTCCCATTGGGTTTGTGACAAAGACGCTCTCCAATGGGGATTGCGTCATACACACTGTCCAATAGGGTTTGTGACACACACATGCTCTCCAATGGGGTTTCTGACACGCACACTCTGTCCAATGGCGCTTGTGACACACACGCTGTCCAATGGGGTTCGTGACACACAATCTGTCCCATGGGGTTTGTGACACACACACGCTGTACAATGGGGCTTGTGACACACACATTATCCAAAGGGGTTTGTGACACACACGTTGCCAAATGGGGTTTGTGGTACGCACACTGTCCAAAGGGGTTTGTGACACACAGGATATCCAATGGGGTTTGTGACACGCACACTGTCCATGGGTGTTTGTGACACACGCGCTGTCCAGTGGAGTTTGTGTCACACAAACTATCCAATGGGGTTTGTGACACACACAGTGTCCACAGGGGTTTGTGACACAAACTCTGTCCAATGAGGTTTGTGACACACATACTGTCCAATGGGTATCGTGACACACACACCCTGTGCAATGGGGTTTGTGACACACAAAGTCCAATGGGGATTGTGAAACACACACGCTGTCCCATAGGGTTTGTGACACACACATGCCATCCAATGTGGTTTGTGACACACATGCTTCCTAATGGGGTTTTTGACACACACACTCTGTCCAATAACGCTTGTGACACACACGCTGTCCAATGGGGTTCGTGACACACACTCTGTCCCATGAGGTTTGTGACACACACGCTGTCCAGTGGGGTTTGTGACACACACGCTATCCAGTGGGTTTTGTGACACACACAATGTCCAATACGGTTTGTGACACACATACGCTATCCAATGGGGTTTGTGACACACGCACTCTGTCCAATAGATCTTGTAACACACACGCTGTCCAATGGGGTTTTGACACACACGCTGTCCACTGAGGATTGTGACACACACACTTTGTCCACTGGGGATTGTGACACACACACGCTGTCCAATGGCGTTCGTGACACACAGTGTCCACGGGGGTTTGTGACACACGCTCGCTGTCCAATGGGGTTTGTGACACACACACTGTCCAATGATGTTTGTGACACACACAGTGTTGAATGTTATTTCTGACACACATGCTGTCCAATGGGGTTTGTGAAACAAACTCTGTCCAATGGGGTTTGTGACACACACGCTGTCTAGTGGGTTTTGTGACAGACACACTGTGTCCAGTAGTGTTTGTG
Source organism: Columba guinea (assembly GCA_032206185.1). Lineage (NCBI taxonomy): Eukaryota > Metazoa > Chordata > Aves > Columbiformes > Columbidae > Columba > Columba guinea. The sequence continues at coordinate 3,115,146 of JAVLUU010000005.1, forward strand.
ACACACACTCTGAACCATGGGGTTTGTGACACACACACTGTACAATGGGGATTTTTACATACACACGCTGTCCAATGGGGTTTGTGACACACTACACTGTCCAAAGGGGTTTGTGACACACACGCTGTCTAATGGGGTTTGTGACACACACACACTGTCCAATGGAGATTGTGAAACACACTGTCACATGGCGTTTCTGACACACACATGCTGTCCAACGAGGTTTGTGACACACATACTTTCTAATGGTGTTTTTGACACACACACGCTATCCAGTGCTGTTTGTGACACACACACACTGTCCAATCGTGTTTGTAATATGCATGACGTTCAGTGTGTTTTGTAAACACACACTGACCAGGAGGGTTTGTGACACACACACGCTATCCAAAGGGGTTTGTGACACACACGCTGTCCAATGGGGTTTGTGAAATACACACTATGTCCAATAGGGTTTCTGATACACACACGCTATCCAATGGGGTTTGTGACACACACTTTCCAATGGGGTTTGTGACACGCATGTTCTCCAATGGGTTTTGTGACACACACACTACCCAGGAGGTTTTGTGACACACACACGCTATCCAGTGGGGTTTGTGACACACACACTGTCCAATGGCCCTTGTGACACACACTCTGTCCAATGGGTTTCGTGACACACACTATGTCCCATGCGGTTTGTGACACACACACTCTGTCCAATGGGGATTGTGACACACACAGGCTGTCTAATGGGATTTGTGACACACACACTGTCCAAAGGGGTTTTTGACACACACTATGTCCAATGGGTTTTGTGACACGCAGTACTGTCCAATGGGTATTGTGACACACACACCCTGTCCAATGGGTTTTGTGACACACACGCTGTCAAATGGGGATTGTGACACACACTCTATCCAATGGGGTTTGTGACACACACACACTGTCCAATGGCGATTGTGACACCACACTCTGTCCAACGGTGCTTTTGACACACACGCTGTCCAGTGGATTATGTGACACACACACTCTGTCCAATGGGCTTGTGACACAGACACGCTGACCAATGGTGTTTGTGACACACATGCTGTCCAATGGGGTTTGTGACACACACACTGTGCAAAGGGGTTTGTGACACACAAGCGGTCCAGTGGGCTTTGTGACAAATACACTCTGTACAATGGGGCTTGTGACACACACGCTGTCCAATGGCCTTTGTGACACACACGCTATCCAGTGGGTTTTGTGACACACACTCTGTCCCATGGGGTTTGTGACACACACACTCTGTCCAATGGGGATTGTGACACACACGTTGTCCAATGTGGTTTGTGGCACGCACACTGTCCAAAGGGGTTTGTGACACACAAGATGTCCAATGGGGTTTGTGACACGCACGCTGTCCATGGGTGTATGTGACACACATGCTGCCCAATGGTGTTTGTGACACACACACTGTCCAAAGGGGTTTGTGACACACACGCTGTCCAATGGGGATTGTGACACCACACTAGGTCCAACGGTGCTTGTGACACACACGCTGTCCAGTGGGGTTCGTGACACACACGCTGTCCATTGGGTTTTGCGACACAGACACTCTGTCCAATCGGCTTGTGACACACACACTCTCCAATGGGGATTGTGACACACACACGCTGTCCAATGGGGTTTGTGACACACACACTGTCCAAAGGGGTTTGTGAAACACACACGCTGTCCAATAGGGTTTGTGACACACACATGCTATCCAATGGGGTTTGTGACACACATACTTTGTAATGGGTTTTTGACACACACACACTGTCCAATAACGCTTGTGACACACACTCTGTCCAATGGGGTTCGTGACACACACTCTGTCCCATGGGGTTTGTGACACAGACGCTATCCAATGGGGTTTGTGACACACACGCTGTCCAGTGGGTTTTGTGACACACACTCTGTCCAATGGGCTTGAAACACACACACGCTGTCCTATAGTGTTTGTGAGACACACTCTGTCCCATTGGGTTTGTGACAAAGATGCTGTCCAATGGGGATTGTGTCACACACACTGTCCAGTAGGGTTTGTGACACACACCTGCTATCCAATGGGGTTTGTGACACGTACATTTTCTAATGGGGTTTGTGACACACGCGCTCTGTCCAATGGCGCTTTTAACACGCACGCTGCCCAATGGGGTTCGTGACACACACACACTGTCCAATGGGGATTGTTATCACAAACACGCTGTCCAATGGGGTTTGTGACACACACACACTGTCCTATGGCGATTATGACACACACACGCTGTCCAATGGGGTTTGTGACACACACACTGTCCAAAGTTGTTTGTGAACACACACGATGTCCAGTGGGGTTCGTGACACACACACTGTCCAAAGGGGTTTGTGACACACGCTGTCCAGTGGGGTTTGTGACACTCACACTGTCCAAAAGGGTTTCTGACACACACGATGCCCAATTGGGTTTGTGACACGCACACTGTACATGGGTGTTTGTGACACACACGCTGTCCAGTGGGGTTTGAGACACACACACTGTCCAATGGGGTTTGTGACAAACACAGTGTATACGCGGGTTAGTGAAACATACGCTGTCCAATGGGGTTTGTGACACACACGCTGTCCAATGGGTTTGTGACACACACACTCTGTCCAATGGGTCTTGTGACTCACACGCTGTCCAATGGGGTTCGTTGCACACACGCTGTACAACGGGGTTTGTGACACACACACTGCACAATAGGGTTTGTGACACACACACGCTATCCAATGGGGTTTGTGTCACACACACTTTCAAATGGGGTTTGTGACACACATGCTATCCAATGGGTTTTATGACACACACACTGTTCAATGGGGATTGTAACACACACACACGGTGTCCCATGGGGTTTGTGACACACACCCTGAACAATTGGGTTGGTTACAGACTCACTGTCCAATGGGGTTTGTGACACACACGCTGTCCAATGGGGTTTGTGACACACACACTGACCAAGAGGGTTTGTGACACAAACTCGCTGTCCAATGGGGTTTGTGACACTCACACTGTCCAATGGCGTTTGCGACACACACTCTGTCAAATGGGTTTTGTGACACACACACGCTGTCCAACGGGATTTGTGACACAAATGTTGTCCAATGGGGTTTGTGACACACACACTGTCTAATGGGGTTTGTGACACACACGCTGTCCAATAGGGTCTGTGACACAAACTCTGTCCAATGCGGTTTGTGAGACACACACTGTCCAAAAGGGTTTGTGACACACACGATGTCCAATGGGGTTTCTGACACACACGCTGTCCAATGGGTTTGTGACACACACACTCTGTCCAATGGATCTTGTGACACACATGCTGTCCAAAGGGGTTCTTTGCTCACGCGCTGTACAGTAAGGTATTGTGAGACACACACTGGCCAATAGGGTTTCTGACACACACACGCTATCCAATGGGGTTTGTGACACACACACGCTGTCCAATGGGTTTGTGACACAGACGCTGTACAATGGGGTTTGTGACACACACACTGTCCAAACGTGTTTCTGACACACACGATGTCCAATGGGGTTTATGACACACACTCTGTCCAATGGGGATTGTGACACACACGCTGTCCAATGGGGTTTGTGACACACACTCTGTCCAAAGGGGATTGTGACACACACGCTCTCCAATGGGTATTGTGACACACACACTGTCCAAAGGGGATAGTGTCACGCACACTCTCTCCAATGGGACTCGTGACACACACACTGTCCAATGGGATTTGTGACACACACAGTGTCTACGGGGGTTTGAGACACACACGCTGTCCAATGGGGATTGTGACTCACACACTGTCCAGGGGGGTTTGTGACACACACACGATGTCCAATGGGGTTTGTGACACACACACTGTCCAACGGTGTTTGTGACACACACGCTGTCCAATGGGGTTTGTGACACATAATCTGTCCAATGGGGTTTGTGACACACACACTGTCCAATGGGGTTTGTGACAAAGACGATGTCCAATGGGGTTTGTGACACGCACGTTATCCATGGGTGTTTGTGACACACACGATGTCCAATGGGGTTTGTGACACACACTCTGTCCAAAGGGGATTGTGACACACACGCTGTCCAATGGGTATTGTGACACACACACTGTCCAAAGGGGATTGTGTCACGCACACTCTCTCCAATGGGATTCGTGACACACACACTGTCCAATAGGGTTTGTGACACACACATAATATCCAATGGGGTTTGTGACACATATACTTTCTAATGGCGTTTGTGACACACACACGCTATCCAATGGTGTTTGTGACACACACACTTTCCAATGATGTTTGTGACGCACACATTTTCCAATGGGGTTTGTGACACACACACGCTGTCCCATGGGGTTTGTGACACAGACGCTGAACAATTGTGTTTCTTACACACACACTGTCCAATGGTGTTTGTGACACGCATGCTGTCCAAAGGGTTTTGTGACCCACAAACTGACCAGCAGGGTTTGTGACACACACACGCTATCCAATGGGGTTTGTGACACATACACTTTCCAATGGGGTTTGTGACACACACACACTGTCCAGTTGTGCTTGTGACACACAGTCTGTCCAATGGGCTTGTGACACACACGCTGCCCAATGCGATTTGTGAAACAATCTGTCCCATGGGGTTTGTGACACACACACTGTCCAATGGGGATTGTGACACACACACGCTATCCATTGGCGTTTGTGACACACACACACTGTCCAATGGGGATTGTGACACAAACACGCTGTCCAATGGGGTTTGTGACACACACACTGTCCTAAGGGGTTTGTGACACAGACGCTGTCCAATGGCGTTTGTGACACACAAAAACTGTCCAATGGGGATTGTGAGACACACTCGCTGTCCAATGGGGCTTGTGACACACACACACACTGTCCAATGGGGATTGTGACACACACACGCTGTCCAATGGGGTTTGTGACACACACACTTTCCAAAGGGGTTTGTGACACACATGATGTCCAATGGGGTTTGTGATACACACACTGTAAATGGGTGTTTGTGACACACACGCTCTCCAGTGGGGTTTGTGAGACACACACTGTCCAATAGGGTTTGTGACACACAGACGCTATCCAATTGCGTTTGTGACACATACACTTTCCAATGGGGTTTCTGGCACACAAACTCTGTCCAGTGGTGCTTGTGACACACACACTGTCGAATGGGGTGTGTGACACACAAACTATCCAATGGGGTTTGTGACACAAACTCTGTCCACTGGGGACTGTGACACACACACTGTCCAGGGGAGGTTGTGACACACAAACTGTCCAATGGCATTCGTGACACACACCGTGTCCACGGGGATTTTTGACACACACACTCTGTCCAATGTGCTTGTGACACACACGCTGTCCAATGGGGATTGTGACACACACGCTGTACAATGGGGTTTGTGACACACATACTCTGTCCAATGAGCTTGTGAAAAACACTCTGTACAATGGGGTTTGTGACACACAAGCTATCCAATGGGGTTTGTGTCACACACACTGTCCAAAGGGGTTTGTGACACACACACTCTGTCCAATGGGTCTTGTGAAACACTCGCTATCCAGTGTGTTTTGTGACAGACACACTTTCAAACAGGGTTTGTGACACAAACGCTATCCAGTGGGTTTTGTGACAAACACGCTGTCCAATGGGGATTGTGACACACACACGCTGTCCAATGGTGTTCATGACACACACGCTGTCCAATGGGGATTGTGATACAAGAGCTGTCGACTAGGGTTTGTGACACACTCAAGCTATCCAAAGGGGTTTGAAACACGCACACTTTCAAATGGGGTTTGTGACACAGACACGCTATCCAATGGCGTTTGTTACACACACACTGTCCAATGGGATTTGTGACACATACACTTTCCAATTGGGTTTGTGACACACACGCTGTCCATTGGGTTTTGTGACACACACGCTGTCCAATGGGGATGGTGATACACAAGATGTCCAATGGGGTTTGTGACACACACACACTGTCCAATGAGGATTGCGAAACACAGACGCTGTAAACTGGGGGTTATGACACACACACTTTCCAAAGGGTTTGTGACACACACACTTTCCAATGGCGCTTGCGACACACACGCTGTCCAATGGGGTTCCTGACACACACGCTGTCCAATGGGGATTGTGACAAACTCGATGTCCAATGGGGTTTGTCACACACACACTCTATCCAATGTGGTTTGTGACACACACGCTCTCCAATGGGGATGGTGATACATACGGTGTCCAATTGGGGTTGTGACACACACACACTGTCCAATGATAATTGTGACACACACACGCTGTAAAATGGGGGTTATAACACACACACTTTCCAATGGGGTTTGTGACACACACACTTTCCAATGGCGCTTGTGACACACACGCTGTCTAATGGGGTTCCTGACACACACGCTGTCCAATGGGGGTTGTGACACACACGCTGTCCAGTTGGGGTTGTGACACACACACTGTCCAATGGGGTTTGTGACACAAACAGTGTCCACGGGAGTTTGTGACACACACGCTGTCAAATGGGGATTGTGACACACACACTGTCCAGGGAGGTTTGTGACACACACACTGTCCAAAGGGGTTTGTGACACACACGCTGTCCAGTGGGGTTTGTGACACACACACTGTCCAATGGGGTTTGTGACACACACATGCTACCCAATGGGGTTTGTGACACGCACACTTTCCAATGGGGTTTGTGACACACACACTCTGTCCAATGGGATTGTGACAAACACAGTGTCCACGGTGGTATGTGACACACACGCTGTCCACTGGGGATTGTGATACACACACTGTCCAGGGGGGTTTGTGACACACACACTGTCGAATGGCGTTCTTAATACACACAGTGTCCACGGGGGTTTGTGACACACATGCTGTCCAATGGGGTTTGTCACACACACTGTCCAATGGGTACTGTTATTCACACACGCTGTCCAATGGGGTTTGTCATGCACACTCTGTCCAAAGGGGTTTGTGACACACACGCTGTCCAGTGGTGTTTGTGACACACACGCTGTCCAATGGGATTTGTGACACGCACATTCTATACAATGGGGTTTGTGACACGCACACTTTCTAATGGGGTTTGTGACACACACGTGCTATCCAATGGGGTTTGTGACACACACACTTTCAAATGGGGTTTGTGACACGCACACGTTCTAATGGGGTTTGTGACACACACATGGAATCCAATGTGTTTTGTGAAACGCATACTCTTTAATGGGTTTTATGACACACACACGCTATCCAATGGGGTTTGTGACACACACACCTTCCAATGGGGTTTGTGAAACACACACTGAGGAGGAGGGTTTGTGACACACACACGCTGTCCAATGGGGTTTGTGACACACACACGCTGTCCAATGGGATTTGTGACACACACTGTCCAATGGGGTTTCTGACACTACACTCTGACCAATGGGGTTTGTGACACACTTACATGCTATCCAATGGGGTTTGTGACACACACAGTCTGTCCAATGGGGTTTGTGATACACACGCTGTCTAATCGGATTTGTGACACACACTGTCCAATGGGGTTTCTGACACTACACGCTGTCCAATGGGGTTTGTGACACACTCACATGCTATCCAATGCGTGTTGTGACACACACACTGTTCAATGGGGATTGTGACACACGCACGCTGTCCCATGGTGATTGTGACACACACGCTATCCAATGGGGTTTGTGACAGACACTCTGTCAACTGGGCTTTGTGACACACACACGCTGCCCAATGTGATTTGTGACACACACTGTCCAATGGGGTTTCTGACACTACACGCTGTCCAATGGGGTTTGTGACACACACAATCTATCCAATGGGGTTTGTGACACGCACACTTTCTAATGGTGTTTGTGACACACACACGCTATCAAATGGGGTTTGTGACACACACACTTTCCAATGGGGTTTGTGACACGCACACTTTTTAATGGGGTTTGTGACACACACACACGCTATCCAATTGGGTTTGTGACACACACACTTTCCAATGGAGTTTGTGACACACACAATTTCCAATGGCGCTTGTGACACACACGCTGTTCAATGGGGTCCGTGACACAAGCGCTGTCCAGTGGGTTTTTTGACACACACACTCTGTCCAATGGGCTTGTGACACACACGCTGTCCAATGGAGTTTGTGACACACAAACTGTCCAATGGGGATTGTGACACACACACTGTCCAATGGTGTTAGTGACACACACGCTGTCCAAAGCGGTTTGTGACACAGAGGCTGTCCAATGGGGATTGTGACCTACACACTCTCCAATAGGGTTGGTTACACACATACGCTAACCAGTGGGGTTTGTGAACACGCACTACTTTATAATGGAGTTTGTGAAACACACACTATGCAATGGGATTTGTGGCACACACACTTTCCAATGGGGTTTGTGACACACACACCTTCCAATGGGCTTTGTGAAACACACACTGAGCAGGAGGGTTTGTGACTCACACACGCTGTCCAATGGGGTTTGTGACACACACACTGTCCATTGGTTTTGTGAAACACACTCTGTCAACTGGGCTTTGTGACACACAACGGCTGTCCAATGGGATTTGTGACACACTCACATGCTATCCAATGGGGTTTGTGACACACACATTCTGTCCAATGGGGTTTGTGACACACACGCTGTGCAATGGGGTTTGTGACAGAAACTCTGTCCAATGGGGATTGTGACACACACACGCTGTCCCATGGTGATTGTGACACACACGCTATCCAATGGGGTTTGTGACATACACTCTGTCAACTGGGCTTTGTGACACACACACGCTGCCCAATGGGATTTGTGACACACACTGTAAAATGGGGTTTCTGACACTACACGCTGTCCAATGGGGTTTGTGACACACACATGCTATCCAATGGGGTTTGTGACACACACACTCTGTCCAGTGGGGTTTGTGACACAAACACTGTCCAATGGGGTTTGTGACAAACATGTTGTCTAATGGGGTTTGTGACACACACGCTGTCCAATGGGGTTTGTGACACGCACATGCTATCCAATGGGTTTTGTGACACACACACTGTCCATTGGGTATTGTGACACAGACACACTGTCCAATGGGGTTTGTGACACACACGCTGTCCAATGGGGATTGTGACACACACGCTATCCAATGGGTTTTGTGACACACACGCTCTTCAATGGGGATTGTGACACACACACAATGTCAAGTGGTGTTTGTGACACACACATGCTATCCAATGGGTTTTGTGACACACACTGTCCAATGGGTTTTCTGACACTATACGCTGTCCAATGTGGTTTGCGACACACACATGCTATCAAATGGCATTTGTGACACACACACGCTGTCCAATGGGGTATGTCCCACACACATTGTCCAATGGTGTTTGTGACACACACGCTGTCCAATGGGGTTTGTGACACAAACTCTGTCCAATGGGGATTGTGACACACACACTTTGCAATGGGGTTTGTGACACACACAGTGTCCACGGGGGTTAGTGAAAAACACACGCTCTCCAATGGGGTTTGTGACACACACACTGTGCAATTAGTATTGATACACACACAAACTGTCCAATGGTGTTTGTGACACACACACTATCCAATGGGGATTATTACACACGCTGTCCAATGTGGTTTGTGACACACATACTCTGTCCAATGGGTCTTGTGACACACACTGTTCAATATGGTTTGTGACACACACGCTATCCAATAGGTTTTGTGACACACACACTGTCCAATGGGGATTGTGACACACACAAGCTGTCCAATGGTGTTTGTGGCACACACGCTGTCCAATGGGGTTTGTGACACAGAGGCTGTCCAATGGGGATTGTGACATATACACTGTCCAATAGGGTTTGTGACACTCACACACTATCCAATGGGGTTTGTGAGACACACACTTTCCAATGGGGTTTGTGACACATACGCTCTGTCCAATGGGGTTTGGACACACACGCTGTCCAATGGGGTTCGTGACACACACTCTGTCCCATGGGATTTGTGACACACACACTGTCCATGGGTGTTTGTGACACACACGCTGTCCAGTGGGTTTTGTGACACACACACTCTGTCCAATGATCTAGTGACACACACGCTATCCAATGGGGTTTGTGACACACACACTTTCAAATGGGGTTTGTAACACGCCCACTTTCTAATGGGATTTGTGACACACACACGCTATCCAGTGGGGTTTGTGACACGCATACTGTTTAATGGGTTTTGTGAAACACACACGCTATCCAATGGGGATTGTGACACACACGCTGTCCAGTGGCGTTTTTGACACATACACTCTGTCCAATGGGGTTTGTGACACACATACTCTTTCCAATAGGTCTTGTGACACACACGCTGTCCAATGGGGTTTGTGACACACATACTCTTTCCAATAGGTCTTGTGACACACACACTGTCCAATGGGGTTCGTGACACACACGCTGTCCAATGGGGTTTGTGACACACATACTGTCCAATAGGGTTTGTGACATCACACACGCTATCCAATGAGGTTTGTGGCACACACTCTTTCTATTGGGGTTTGTGAAACACACGCTATCCAATGGGTTTTGTGACACACACATTGTCCAATGGGGATTGTGACACACACACGCTGTCCAATGGTGTTTGTGACACACAAACTGTCCAATGGGGTTTGTGACACACACAGTGTCCACCGGGGTTTTTGACACACTCGCTGTCCAATGGGGTTTCTGACACACACACTGTCCAATGGGGATTATGACACACACGCTATCCAATAGGGTTTGTGACACACACGCTATCCAAAGGGGTTTCTGACACATACACTTTCCAATGGGCTTGTGACACACGCGCTGTCCAATGGTGTTTGTGAAACACACACTGTACAATGGGGAATGTGCCACACACACGCTGTCCAATGGGTTTTGTGACACACACACTGTCCAAAGGGGATTGGGACACACACACGCTGACCAATGGGGTTTGTGACACACACACTGTCCAAAGGGGTTTGTGACACACACTCTGTCCAATGGGGTTTGTAACACACAGGCTGTACAAAGGCGTTTGTGACACACAAACACTGTACAATGAGGATTATGACACACACACGCTGTCCAATGCGGTTTATGACACACAGGCTGTCCAAAGGGGTTTGTGACACACAAACACTGTACAATGGGGATTATGACACACACACGCTGTCCAATGGGGTTTATGAAACACATGCTGTCCAATGGTGTTTGTCACACCAACACTGTACAATGGGGATTGTGACACACACGCTGTCCAGTGGGTTTTGTGACACACACGCTGTCCAATGGGTTTTGTGACACATACAGTGTCTACGGGGGTTTCTGACACAGACGTTGTCCAATGGTTTTTGTGACACACACACTGTCCAATGGGGATTGTTAAACACTCACGCTGTCCAATGGTGTTTGCGACACACACGCTGTCCAATGGGGCTTCTGACACACACGCTGTCCAACGGGATTTGTGACACACACGCTGTCCAGTGTGTTTTGCGACACACACGCTGTCCAATAGGGTTTGAGACACACACACGCTATCCAATGGGGTTTTTGACACACACGATGTCCAATGGGGTTTTTAACACTCTGTCCATTTTTGCTTGTGACACCCACGCTGTCCGATGGGGTTCGTGACACACACACTTTCCAAAGGGATTTGTGAAACACGCTGTCCAATGGGGTTTGTGACACACACACTGTTCAGTGGGGTTTCTGACACACACGCTGTCTGATGGGGTTTGTGACACACACTCTGTCCAATGGGTCTTGTGACACAGACTCTGTCCAATGGGGTTCGTTGCACACACACTGTCCCATAGGGTTTGTGACACACACATGCTATCCTAAGGGGTTTGTGACACATACGCTTTCCAATGGGGTTTGTGACACACACACTGTCCAATGGTGTTTGTGAAAAAAACACGCTGTCCAATGGGGATTGTGAGACACACGCTGTCCAATGGGGATTGTGACACACACACTGTCCAATAGGTTTTGTGACACACACACGCTATCCAATGGGGTTTGTGACACATACACTTTCCAATGGGGTTTTGACACACACACATTTTCATAGGGTTCTTTTGACACACACGCTGTCCAATGGGGTTTTGACAGACACGCTGTCCACTGGGGATTGTGACACACACACTGTCCACGGGGGTTTGTGACACACACACTGTCCAGTGGCGTTCGTGACAAACAGTATCCACAGGGTTTTGTGACACACACGCTTTCCAATAGGGTTTGTGACACACACACTGACCAGGAGGGTTTGTGACATACACACGATATCAAATGGGGTTTGTGACACATACACTTTCCAATGGGATTTGTGATACATACACTGTCTAATGGGGTTGTGACACATGCGCTGTCCAATGATGTTTGTGACACACGAGCTGTCAAATGGGGATTGTGACACACACGCTGTCCAATGGGGTTTGTGATACACACACTCTGTACAATGGGTCTTGTGATGCACACGGTTTACAATGGGATTTGTGAACACACACGCTGTCCAGTGGGTTTTGTGACACACACACTCTATCCAATGGGTTTTGTGACACATACACTTTCCAATGGGGTTTGTGACACACACACTCTGTACAATGGTGCTTGTGACACACACACTCTGTCCAATGGTGCTTGTGACACACACGCTTTCCAATGGGGTTCATGACACGCACGCTGTCCAATGGGGATTGTGACACACACACTCTGTACAATGGGCTTGTGACACACACGCTGTCCAATGGGGTTTGTGACACAGATGCTGTCCAATGGGGATTGTAACCTACACACTGTCCAATAGGGTTTGTGACACACACACGCTGTCCAATGCGGTTTGTGACACACACACTGTCCAAAGGGGTTTGTGACACACAGGATGTCCAATGGTCTTTGTGACACGCACACTGTCCAATGTGGTTTTGACACACACGCTGTCCACTGCGGATTGTGACACACACACTGTCCAGGGTGGTTTGTGACACACACACTGTCCAATGGCGTTCATGACACACACAGTGTCCACGGGGGTTTATGACACACACGCTGTCTAATGGGGTTTGTGACACACACACTCTCCAATGGGTCTTGTTACATAACACACGCTGTCCAATGGGGTTTGTGACACACACGCAGTCCAATGGAGTTTGTGACACTCACACTCTGTCCAAAGGGTCTTGTGACACACACGCTGTCCAATGGTGTTTCTTTCTCACACGCTGTACAGTGGGGTTTGTGACACACACACTGTCCAGTAGGGTTTGTGACACACACGCTATCCAATGGGGTTTGTGACACACACACTTTCCAATGGGGATTGTGACACACAGACTTTTCGATGGGGTTTGTGAAACACACATGCTCTCCCATGGGGTTTGTGACACACACGCTGACCAATTGGGTTTCTTACACACACACTGTCCAATGCTGTTTGCGACACGCATGCTGTCCAATGGATTTTGTGACACACACACACTGTCCATTGGGTATTGTTACTCACACACCCTGTCCAATGGGTTTTGTGACACACACACAGTCCAATGGGTATTTTTACACACACACGCTGTCCAATGTGGTTTGTGACACACAAGCTGTCCAGTGGGTTTTGTGACACACACACTGTCCAATGGTGTTTGTGACACACACGCTGTCCAATAGGGTTTCTGACACAAACTCTGTCCAAAGGGGTTTTTGACACACACGCTGTCCAATGGGGATTGTGACACACATGCTGTCCAATGGGGTTTGTGACACATACACTCTTTCCAATATTGCTTATGACACACACGCTCTCAAATGTGTTTTGTGATACACACGCTGTCCAGTGGGTTTTGTGACACACACACTGTCCAGTGGGTTTTGTGACTCACACACTGTCCAATGGGGTTTGTGACACACACACGCTATCCAATAGGTTTTATGACACACACACTGTCCAATGGGGTTTGAGACACACACACGCTATCCAATCGGTTTTATGACACACACACTGTCCAATGGGGTTTGAGACACACACACTGACCAGGAGGGTTTGTGACACAAACACACTGTCCAATGGGGTTTTTGGCACACTTGCTGTCCAGTGGGTTTTGTGACACGCACACTCTGTCCAATGGGCTTGTGACACACACGCTGTCCAATAGTGTTTGTGACAAACACTCTGTCCCATGGGGTTTGTCAGACACACACTGTCCAATGGGGATTGTGACACACACGATGTCCGATGGGATTAGTGACACGCACACTGTACATGGGTGTTTATGACACACACGCTGTCAAATGCTTTTTGTGACACACACGCTGTCCAATGGGGTTTGTGACACAGACACTGTCCAATGGGTATTGTTATACAGACACGCTGTCTAATGATGTTTGTGACACAAACGCTGTCCAATGGCGCTTGTGACACACACAATTTCCAAAGGGGTTTGTGACACATACACTTTCCAATGGGGTTTGTGACACACACACTCTGTCCAATATTGCTTGTGAGACACATGCTGTCCAATGGGGTTTGTGACACACACTCTGTCCAATGGGGTTTCTGACACACACAGTGTCCAAAGGGCTTTGTGACACACACGCTGTCCAATGGGGTTTGTGACAAACAAACACTGTACAATGGGGAGTATGACACACACACGCTGTCCAATGGGGTTTATGACACACACACTGTCCAATGGGGTTTGTGACACACAAAATGTCCAATGGTGCTTGTGACACACACACTGTCCAATGGTGTTTGTGACACACACGCTGTCCAATGGGGTTTGTGACACATACACTCTGTCCAATGGGGCTTATGACACACTCGCTGTCCAATGGGCTTTGTGACACACACACTGTCCAGTGGGTTTTGTGACACACACACTGTCCAATAGTGTTTGTGACACACACACGCTATCCAATGGGGTTTGTGACACGTACACTTTCCAATAGGGTTTGTGACACCACACTCTCTCCAATGTTGCTTGAGACACACACGCTGTCCAATGGGGTTCGTGACACACACGCTGTCCAGTGGGGTTTGTGACACACACACTCTGTCCAATGGGTCTTGTGACACACACGCTCTCCAATAGGGTTTGTGACACAAACTCTGTCCAATGGGGTTCGTGACACACAGGCTATCCATTGGGGTTTGTGACACACCACTGTCTAATAGGGTTTGTGACACACACAGGCTATCCAATGGGGTTTGTGACACACAAGCTGTCCAATGGGGTTTGTGACAAACACACTCTGTCCAATGGGTCTTGTGACACACACGCTGTCCAACGGGGTTCGTTGCACACACGCTGTCCAGTGGGGTTTGTGACACACACACTGTACAAAAGGGTTTGTGACACACCCATGCTATTCAATGGGGTTTGTGGCACGCATATTTCCCAATGATGCTTGTGACACACACACTTTCCAATGTGGTTTGTGACACACACAAGCTATCCATTGGGCTTTGTGACACACACACTCTCCAATGGGGATTGTGACACACACACTTTGCAATGGGGTTTGTGACAAACACTTTGTCAAATGGGGTTTGTGACACACACGTTGTCCAATGGGATTTGATACACACACTGTCCAAAGGGGTTTCTGAAACGACACGCTGTCCAATGGGGTTTGTGACACACACACTGACCAGGAGGGTTTGTGACACACACACACTGTCCAGTGGGGTTTGTGACACACACACTGTCCAATGGTGCTTGTGACACACATGCTGTCCAATCGGGATTATGACACTCACGCTGTCCAGTGGGTTTTGTGACACACACACTCTGTCCAATGGGCTTGTCACACACACTGTCCAATGGTGTTTGTGACACATACGCTGTCCAATAGGGTTTGTGACACAAACTCTGTCCAGTGGGGTTTGTGACACACACGCTATCCAATCGGGGTTGTGACGCACACAGTTTTCAATGGGGTTTGTGACACACACACGCTGTCCCATGGGGTTTGTGACACACACACGCTGTCCATTGGGGTTTTTGACACACACACTGCCCAGTGGGGATTGTGACACACACACTGTCCAGTGGGGTTTGTGACACACACACTGTCCAATGGCATTCGTGACACACACAGTGTCCACAGGGGTTTATGACACACACGCTGTCCAATGGGGATTGTGACACACACACATTCCAATGGGGTTTGTGACACACACGCTGTCCAATGGGGTTTGTGACACACACGCTGTCCAATGGGTCTTGGTACACACACTCTGTCCAATGGGGATCGTGAACACATGCTGTCCAATGGGGTTTGTGACACAGACGCTGTCCAATGGGGTTTGTGACACACACGCGGTCCAATGGGGATTGTGACACACACGCTATCCAATGGGGTTTGTGAAACACACACTGTCCAATGGGTATTGTTACACACTCATGGTGTCCAATGGGTTTTGTGACACAGACGCTGTCCAATGGGGATTGTGACCTACACACTGTCCAATAGGATTTGTGACACACACACGATATCCAATGGGGTTTGTGACGCACACACTTTCCAATATGGTTTGTGACACACACACGCTGCCCCATGGGGTTTGTGACACACACACGCTGTCCAATGCGGTTTGTGACACATACACTGACCAGGAGGTTTTGTGACACACACACGCTGTCCATTGGGGTTTTTGACACACACACTGTCCACTGGGGATTGTGACACACACACTGTCCAGGGGGGTTTGTGACACACACACTGTCCAATGGCATTCGTGACACACACAGTGTCCACGGGGGTTTATTACACACACGCTGTCCAATGGGGTTTGTGACACACACACTGTCCAATGGGTATTGTTACACACACACGCTGTCCAATGGGGTTTGTGAAACACACGCTGTCCAATGGGGTTTGTGACGCACACGCTGTCCAATGGGGTTGTGACACACACACCCTGTCCAGTAGGTCTTCTGACACACACTCTGTCCAATGTGATGGTTGCACGCATGCTGTACATTGGGGTATGTGACACACACACTGTCCAATAGGGTTTGTTACACACATAGGCTGTCCAATGGTGTTTGTGACACACACACTGTACCTTGGGTTTTGTGACACACACACTCTGTCCAATGGGTTTGTGACACACACGCTGTCTAATGGGGTTTGTGACACACACTCTATCCAATGGGGTTTGTGACACACACACTGTCAAAAGGAGATTGTGACACACACACGCTGTCCAATGGGGTTTGTGACACACACACTTTCCAATGTTTATTGTGACACACACACTCTGTCCAATGGGGCTTGTGACACACACGCTGTCCAATGGGGTTCGTGACACACACGCGGTCCAGAGAGTTTTGTGACACACACACTCTGTCCAATGGGCTTGTGACACACACACTGTCCAATGGGGATTGTGACACACACACGCTGTCCAATGGTGTTTGTGACAAAGACACTGTCGAAAGGGGTTTGTGACACACACGCTGTCCAATTCGGTTTGTGACACTCACACTCTCCATGGGTGTTTGTGACACACACTCTGACCAGTGGGTTTTGTGAAACACACACTGTCCAATGGGGTATTGACACACACACTGTACACTGGTGATTGTGACACACACGCTGTAAAATGGGGATTGTGACCAACACGCTGTACAATGGGGTTTGTGACACACACACTCCGCCCAAGGGCTTGTGACAAACACGCTGTACAATGGGGTTTGTGACACAAACTCTCTCCAAACGGGTTTCTGACACACACACTGTCCAATGGGCATTGTGACACACACGCTCTCCACTTGGGATTGTGACACACACACTGACCAGGAGGTTTGTGACACACACACACTGTCCAACGGGGTTTGTGACACACACACTGTCCAATGGTGTTTGTGACACACACGCTGTCCAAAGGGGTTTGTGAAACAAACTCTGTCCAATGGGGTTTCTGACACACACACTGTCAAAAGGGTATTGTGAAGCACACACGCTGTCCAAAGAGGTTTGTTACACACACGCTGTCCAATGGGGTTTGTGACACACACGCTCTCCAGTGGGTTTTGTGACTACACACACTCTCCAATAGGCTTTGTGACACACACACGCTATCCAATGGGGTTTGTGACACATACACTTTCCAAAGGGGTTTCTGACACACACACTCTTTCCAATGGTGCATGTGACACACACACTGTCCAATGGGGTTCGTGACACACATGCTGTCGAGTGGGTTTTGTGACACACGTACTCTGTCCAATAGGCTTGTGACACACACGCTGTACAATGGTGTTTGTGACACACACACTGTCCAATAGGGATTGTGACACACACACGCTGTCCAATGTTGTTTGCGAAACACAGGCTTTCCAGTGGGTTTTGTTACACACACACTGTCCAATAGTGTTTTTGACACACACATGTTATCCAATGGGGTTTGTGACACATATACTTTCCAATGGGGTTTATGACACACACGCGGCCCAATGGGGTTTGTCACACAAACTCTGTCCAATGGTGCTTGCGACAAACACGCTGTAAAATGGGATTCGTGACACACACGCTGTGCAGTGGGTTTTGTGACGCACATACTCTGTCCAATGGTCTTGTGACACACTTGCTGTCCAATGGGTATTGTGACAGACACACTGTCCAATGGGGATTGTGACACACACACGCTGTCCAATGGGGTTTGTGACACACAAACTGACCAGGAGATTTTGTGACACACACACGCTGTCCTATGGATTTTGTGAAACAAACTCTCTCCAATGGGGTTTATCACACACACTCTGTCCAATGGGGTTTGTGACAGACACACTGTACAATGGGGTTTGTGACACACACACTCTGTCCAAAGGGCTTGTGACAAACACGCTGTACAATGCGGTTTGTGACACACACACTCTGCCCAATGGGGTTTGTGACACACACGCTTTCCAATGGGGTTTGTGACACGAACTCTGTCCAAAGGGGTTTGTGACAGACACACTGTACAATGGGGTTTGTGACACACACACTGTCCAATGGGTTTGTGACACACACACTCTGTCCAATGGTGCTTGTGTCACACCTGCTGACCAATGGGGTTTGGGACACACACACTGTCCAATGGGGTTTTTCACACACACGCTGTCCAATGGGGTTTGTCAAACAAAGTCTGTCCAATGGGGTTTGTGACACACACACTGTCCTATCGGGTTTGTGACAACACTTTGACCAATGGCTATTGTGACACACAAGTGTCCAATGGGGTTTGTGACACATACACTCTGTCAAATGTGGCTTTTGATACACACGCTGTCCAATGCGATTTGTGACACACACGCTGTCCAATGGGGTTTGTGACACACACACTGTCCAGTGGGTTTTGTGACACACACACTGTCCAATAGTGTTTGTGACATACACACGCTATCCAATGGGGTTTGTGACACATGCACTTTCCAAAGGGGTTTGTGACACACACACTCTGTCCAATGGTGCTTGTGACACACACGCTGTCCAGTGGGTTTTGTGACACACGCACTCTGTCCGATGGGTGCTCTTACAAACACACACGCTGTCCAGTGGGGTTTGTGACACACACGCTGTCCAATAGGGTTTGTGACACACACGCAGTCCAATAGTGTTTGTGACACACACACTGTCGAATGGGGATTGTGACACACACACGCTGTCCAATGGGTTTTGTGACACACACATTGTCCAGGGGGGTTTGAGACACACACACTGTCCAATGGCGTTCGTGACACGCACAGTGTCCACGGGGGCTTGTGACACACACGCTGTCCAATGGTGTTTCTGACACACACACTGTATAATGGGTATTGTTAAACACTAACACTGTCCAGAGGGGTTTGTGGCACACACACTGTCCAATGGGGTTTGTGACACACACACTATCCAATGGGTTTTGTGACACACACACTGTCCAATGGGCTTTGTGACACACACACGCTATCAAATGGGGTTTGGAACACGCACGCTATCCAATGGGGTTTGTGACACACAGACGCTATCCAATGGCGTTTATGACACACACTTTCAAATGGTGTTTGTGACACACATACGCTATCCAATGGGTTTTGTGACACACTCACTGTCCAATGTGGACTGTGACACACACGCTGTCCAATGGGGTTTGTGAAAAAGACGCTGTCCAATGGTGATTGTGACATACATACTGTCCAATTGGGCTTGTGACACACACATGTTATCCAATGGGGTTTGTGACACACATACTTTCTAATGGGGTTCGTGACACACACGTTTTCCAATGGTGTTTGTGACACACACGTTGTCCAATGGGGTTTGAGACACACACACTGTCCAAAGGGGTTTGTGACACACACGATGTCCAATGCGTATTGTTACACACACACGCTGTCCAATGGTGTCTGTGACACGCTGTGAAATGGGGATTGTGACAAACACGCTGTCCAATGGGGTTTGTGAACACACACGGTGTCCAGTTGGTTTTGTGACAAACACTGTCCAAAAGGGTTTGTGACAGACACACGCTATCCAATGGGGTTTGTGAAACATACACTTTCCAATGGGGTTCGTGACACACACGTTTTCCAATGGGTTTTGTGACACACACACTCTCCAATGGGGATTGTGACACACACAAGCTGTCCAATGGTGTTTCTGACACACACGCTGTCCAGTGGGGTTTGTGACACAGACGCTGTCCAATGGGGATTGTGGCACACACGATGTCCAATAGGGTTTGTTGCACACACACGCTATCAAATGTGGTTTGTGACACGCACACTTTATAATGGGATTTGTGACACACACGCGCTATCCAATGGGGTTTGTGACACACACTTTCCAATGGGGTTTGTGACACACACACGTTGTCCAATGGGGTTTGTGACACACACAGTGTCCAAAGAGGTTTGTGACACACATGATGTCCAATGGGGATTGTGACACGCACATTGTCCATGGGTGTTTGTGACACACACGCTGTCCAGTCGAGTTTGTGACACACAAATTGTCCAATGGGTTTTGTGACACACGCACTGTCCAATGGGTATTTTACAAACACATGCTGTCCAATGGTGTTTGTGACACACATACTGTCCAATGGGTATTGTTACAAACACATGCTGTCCAATGGTGTTTGTGACACACACACTGTCCAATTGGGTTTGTGACACACACTTTCCAATGAGGTTTGTGACACACACACGTTGTCCCATGGGGTATGTGACACACACACTGTGCAATGGGGTTTGTGACACAGACGCTGTCCAGTGGGGATTGTGACAAACACGCTGTCCAATGGGGTTTGTGAACAAACACGGTGTCCCGTGGGTTTTGTGACACACACACTGTCCAGTGGATTTTGTGACACACACACTGTCCAATAGGGTTTGTGCAACACACACGCTATCCAATGGGGTTCGTGACACACACGCTGTCCAGTGGGTTTTGTGACAAACACAGTGTCCACGGGGGTTTGTGACACAGAAGCTGTCCAATGGGGTTTGTGACACACGCAGTGTCCAATGGGTATTGTTACACACACACGCTGTCCAATGGTGTTTGTGACACACACGCTGTCCAATGGGGATTGTGACACACACGCTATCCAATGGGCTTTGTGACACACGCACTTTGTTTAACGGGTCTTGTGAAAAACACGCTGACCAATGGGGTTTGTGACATACACACAGTCCAAAGGGGTTTGTGACACAGACGCTGTCCAATGGGGTTTGTGACACACGAACACTGTCCAATGGGGATTGTGACACACACACGCTGTCCAATGGGGTTTGTGAAACACACAGGCTGTCCAAAGGGGTTTGTGACACACACGCTGTCCAATGGGGTTTGTGACACACGAACACTGTCCAATGGGGATTTTGACACACACACGCTGTCCAATGGGGTTTATGACTGCAAACGCTGTCCAATGGGGTTTGTGACACACGCACTGTCCAATGGGGTTTGTGACACGCACGCTGTCCAATGGGTTTTGTGACACACACACTGTCCAATTGGGTTTTGACACACACGCTGTCCACTGGGGATTGTAACACAAATACTGTCCAGGGGGGTTTGTGACACACACACTGTCCAATGGCATTCGTGACACACTCAGTGTCCACGGGGGTTTGTGACACGCACTCTGTACAATGGGGTTTTGTGACACACACACGCTGTCCAGTTGTGTTTGTGACACAAACGCTGTCCAATGGGTTTTGTGACACACACACTGTCCAATTGGGTTTTGACACACACGCTGTCCACTGGGGATTGTAACACAAATACTGTCCAGGGGGGTTTGTGACACACACACTGTCCAATGGCATTCGTGACACACTCAGTGTCCACGGGGGTTTGTGACACGCACTCTGTACAATGGGGTTTTGTGACACACACACGCTGTCCAGTTGTGTTTGTGACACAAACGCTGTCCAATGGGGTTTGTGACACACGAACACTGTCCAATGGGGTTTGTGACACACACACGCTATCCAATGGGGTTTGTGACACACATACTTTCTAATGGGGTTTTTGACACACACATGCTATACAATTGGGTTTGTGACACACACATTTCAAAGGCGTTTGTGACACACACATGCTGTCCCATGGGGTTTGTGACACACACGCTGTCCAATGGGGATTGTGATACACACGATCTCCAATGGGGTTTGTTACACATACACTCTGTCCAGTGGTGTTTATGACACACACGTTGTCCAATGGGGTTTGTGACACACACACTGTCCAATGGGTATTGTTAAACACAAACTCTGTCCAATGGGGTTTGTGACACACACACTGTCGAATGGGGTTTGTGACACACACGCTGTCCAATGGGGTATGTGACACACATACTTTCCAATTGGGTTTTTGACAAACACACGCTATCCAATCGGGTTTGTGACACACATGCTGTCTAGTGGAGTTTGTGACACACACAAGCTATCCAATATGGTTTGTGACACGCATACTTTCTAATGGGGTTTGTGACACACACACGCTGTCCAATGTGGTTTATGACACACACACTGTCCAGTGGCGTTTGTGACACACACAATCTGTCCAATGGGGATTGTGACACACACGCTGTGCAATGTGTTTTGTGACAAAAACACTCTGTCCTATAGGTCATGTGACACACAAGCTGTCCAATGGGGTTCGTGACACACCCGCTCTCCAGTGGGGTTTGTGACACACTCACTGTCCAATGGGATTTGTGACACACACGCTGTCCAATGGGGTTAGTGACACGCACACTTTATAATGGGGTTTGTGACACACACACGGTATCCAATGTGGTTTATGACACACACGCTGTCCAATAGGGTTTGTGACACACACTATGTCCAATGGGGTTTGTGACACACACACTGTCCAATGGGGTTTGTGACACGCACACTTTATAATGGGGTTTGTGGCACACACATGGTATCCAATGGGGTTTATGACACACATGCTGTCCAATACGGTTTGTGACATACATACATTATCCAACGGGGTTTGTGACACACACACTTTCTAATGGGGTTTGTGACACACACACTATCCAATGGGTTTTGTGACACACACACAGTCCAATGCGGATTGTGACACACACACGCTGTCCAATGGTGTTTGTGACACACACTATCCAATAGGGTTTGTGACACGCATACTTTGTAATGGGGTTTGTGACACACACACTGTCCAATGGCGTTCGTGACACACACATTGTCCACGGGGGTATTGTGACACACACGCTGCCCAATGGGGTTTGTGACACACTCACTGTCCAATGGGTATTGTTAAACACAAAATCTGTCGAACGGGGTTTGTAACACTCACACTGTCCAATGGGCTTTGTGACACGCACACTTTATAATGTGGTTTGTGACACACAGACACTATCCAATGGGGTTTATGACACACACACTGTACAAAGGGGTTTGTGACACACACGTTGTCCAATGGGGTTTGTCACACACACTGTCCAATGGGTATCGTTAAGCACAAACTCTGTCCAATGGGGTTTGTGACACACACACTGTCCAATGGGATTTGTGACACACACGCTGTCCAATGGGGTTAGTGACACGCACACTTTATAATGAGGTTTGTGACACACACACGGTATCCAATGTGGTTTATGACACACACGCTGTCCAATAGGGTTTGTGACACACACTATGTCCAATGGGTTTTGTGACACACACACTGTCCAATGGGGTTTGTGACACGCACACTTTATAATGGGGTTTGTGGCACACACACGGTATCCAATGGGGTTTATGACACACATGCTGTCCAATAGGGTTTGTGACATACATACATTATCCAATGAGGTTTGTGACACACACACTTTCTAATGGGATTCGTGACACACACGCTATCCAATGGGTTTTGTGACAGATACAATGTCAAGTGGGGATTGTGACACACACACGCTGTCCAATGGTGTTTGTGACACACACACTGTCCTATGGGGTTTGTGACACACACGCTGTCCAATAAGGTTTGTGACACATACACTCTGTCCAATAGGTCTTGTGACACATACACTCTGTCCAATGGGGTTTGTGACACACACACTCTGTCCAATGGGGTTTGTGACCCACATGGTGTCCAATGGGTCTTGTGACACACACGCTGTCCAACGGTGTTTGTGACACACACACACTCTGTCAAATAGGTCTTGTGAAACACAAGCTGACCAATGGGGTTCGTGACACACACGGTGTCCAGTGGGGTTTGTGACACACACATTGTCCAATAGGGTTTGTGACATCACACACGCTATCCAATGGTGTTTGAGACACACAGTCTTTCTAATGGGGTTTGTGACACACACGCTATCCAATGGGTTTTGTGACACACACACAGTCCAATGGGGATTGTGACACACACACGCTGTCCAATGGTGTTTGTGACACACACTATCCAATGGGGTTTGTGACACGCATACTTTGTAATGGGGTTTGTGACACACACACTGTCCAATGGCGTTCGTGACACACACATTGTCCACGGGGGTATTGTGACACACACGCTGCCCAATGGGGTTTGTGACACACTCACTGTCCAATGGGTATTGTTAAACACAAAATCTGTCGAACGGGGTTTGTAACACTCACACTGACCAATGGGCTTTGTGACACGCACACTTTATAATGTGGTTTGTGACACACAGACGCTATCCAATGGGGTTTATGACACACACACTGTACAAAGGGGTTTGTGACACACACGATGTCCAATGGGGTTTGTCACACACACTGTCCAATGGGTATCGTTAAGCACAAACTCTGTCCAATTGGGTTTGT
Organism: Columba guinea; assembly: GCA_032206185.1. NCBI lineage: Eukaryota > Metazoa > Chordata > Aves > Columbiformes > Columbidae > Columba > Columba guinea. The sequence continues at coordinate 3,140,525 of JAVLUU010000005.1, forward strand.
GACACACACACTCTCCAATGGGATTTGTGACATACACGCTGTCCAATGGGGTTTGTGACACGCACACTTTATAATGGGGTTTGTGACACACACACGGTATGCAATGTGGTTTATGACACACACGCTGTCCAATAGGGTTTGTGACACACACTATGTCCAATGGGGTTTGTGACACACACACTGTCCAATGGGGTTTGTGACACGCACACTTTATAATGGGGTTTGTGGCACACACACGGTATCCAATGGGGTTTATGACACACATGCTGTCCAATAGGGTTTGTGACATACATATATTATCCAATGGGGTTTGTGACACACACACTTTCTAATGGGATTCGTGACACACACGCTATCCAATGGGTTTTGTGACAGATACACTGTCCAGTGGGGATTGTGACACACACATGCTGTCCAATGGTGTTTGTGACACACACACTGTCCAATGGGGTTTGTGACACACACGCTGTCCAATAAGGTTTGTGACACATACACTCTGTCCAATAGGTCTTGTGACACATACACTCTGTCCAATGGGGTTTGTGACACACACACTCTGTCCAATGGGGTTCTTGACACACACGCTGTCCAGTGGGTTTTGTGACACACACACACTGTCCAATGGGATTTGTGACACACACGCTGTCCAACGGTGTTTGTGACACACACACTGTCCAATGGGGTTTGTGACACACACGCTGTCCAATAAGGTTTGTGACACATACACTCTGTCCAATAGGTCTTGTGACACATACACTCTGTCCAATGGGGTTTGTGACACACACACTCTGTCCAATGGGGTTCTTGACACACACGCTGTCCAGTGGGTTTTGTGACACACACACACTGTCCAATGGGATTTGTGACACACACGCTGTCCAATGGGTTTTGTGACAGATACACTGTCCAGTGGGTATTGTGACACACACACGCTGTCCAATGGTGTTTGTGACACACACACTGTCCAATGGGGTTTGTGACACACACGCTGTCCAATGGGGTTTGTGACACATATACTCTGTCCAATAGGTCTTGTGACACATGCACTCTGTCCATTGGTGTTTGTGACACACACTCTTTCTAATGGGTTTTGTGAAACACACGCTATCCAATGGTGTTTGTGACACACACACTTTCTAATGGGGTTTGTGACACACACGCTATCCAATGGGTTTTGTGACACACACGCTGTCCAATGGGGTTTGTGACACAGACGCTGTCCAATGGGGATTGTGACATACACACTGTCCAATAGGGTGTATGACACACACACGCTGTCCAAAGTGTTTTGTGACACAAACACTCTGTCCTATAGGTCTTGTGACACACAAGCTGTCCAATGGAGTTCGTGACACACACGCTGTCCATTGGGGTTTGTGACACACACTTTCCACTTCCATTGTCCAATAGGGTTTGTGACATCACACACGCTATCCAATAGGGTTTGTGACACAGACACTTTCTAATGGGGTTTGTGACACACACGCTATCCAATGGGTTTTGTGACACACACACAGTCCAAAGTGGTTTGTGACACAGACGCTGTCCAATGGGGTTTGTGACACACACAATGACCAGGGGGCTTGTGACACACACATGCTGTCCAAAGGGGTTTGTTACACACACGCTGTCCAATGGGGTTTGTGACACACGAACACTGTCCAAAGGGGTTTGTGACACAGACGCTGTCCAATGGGTTTTGTGACACACACACTGTCCAATGGGGTTTTGACACACGCTGTCCACTGGGGATTGTAACACAAATACTGTCCAGGGGGGTTTGTTACACACACACTGTCCAATGGCATTCGTGACACACTCAGTGTCCACAGGGGTTTGTGACACGCACTCTGTACAATGGGGTTTTGTGACACACACACGCTGTCCAATTGTGTTTGTGACACAAACGCTGTCCAATGGGGTTTGTGACACAGACGCTGTCCAATGGGGATTGAGACCTACACGCTGTCCCATAGGGTTTGTGACACACACATGCTATCCAATGGGGTTTGTGACGCACACTTTCCAATGGGGTTTGTGACACACACACGCTATCCAATGGGGTTTGTGACACACATACTTTCTAATGGGATTTTTGACAAACACATGCTATCCAATTGGGTTTCTGACACAAACATTTCAATGGCGTTTGTGACACACACACGCTGTCCAATGGGGATTGTGATACACACGCTCTCCAATGGGGTTTGTTACACACTCTGTCCAGTATAGTTTGTGACACACACGCTGTCCAATGGGGTTTGTGACACACACGCTGTCCAATGGGGTTTGTGACACGCACACTTTCTAATGGGGTTTGTGACACACACGCTATCCAATGGGTTTTGTGACACACACGCTGTCCAATGGGGTTTGTGACACAGACGTTGTACAATGGGGATTGTCACATACACACTGTCCAATAGGGTATATGACACACACATGCTATCCAATGGGCTTTGTGACACGCATACTTTCTAATGGGGTTTGTGACACACACACGCTGTCCAATGGGGTTTATGACACACACACTGTCCAGTGGGGTTTGTGACACACACAGTCTGTCCAATGGGGTTTCTGACCCACACAGTGTCCAATGGGGATTGTGCCACATACGCTGTCCAATGTGTTTTGTGACACAAACACTCTGTCCTATAGGTCTTGTGACACACAAGCTGTCCAATGGAGTTCGTGACACACACGCTGTCCATTGGGGTTTGTGACACACACATTGTCCAATAGGGTTTGTGACATCACACATGCTATCCAATGGTGTTTGAGACACACAGTCTTTCTAATGGGGTTTGTGACACACACGCTATCCAATGGGTTTTGTGACACACACACAGTCCAAAGGGGTTTGTGACACACACGCTGTCCAATGGGGTTTGTGACACACGAACACTGTCCAATGGGGATTGTGACACACACACGCTGTCCGATGGGGTTTATGACTACACACGCTGTCCAATGGGGTTTGTGACACACACACTGTCCAAAGGGGTTTGTGACACAGACGCTGTCCAATGGGGTTTATGACTACACACGCTGTCCAATGGGGTTTGTGACACACACACTGTCCAATGGGGTTTAGACACACACGCTGTCCACTGGGGATTGTAACACAAATACTGTCCAGGGGGGTTTGTGACACACACACTGTGCAATGGCATTCATGACACACTCAGTGTCCACGGGGGTTTGTGACACGCACTCTGTCCCCTGGGGTTTGTGATACACACACACTATCCAATGGGGTTTATGACACACACGCTGTCCAATGGGATTTGTGACACACACACTCTGTCCAATAGGGTTTGTGACACACATACGCTGTCCAGTGGGGTTTGGGACACACACACTTTCTAATGGGGTTTGTGACACACACGCTGTCAGATGGTGTTTGTGACACACACGCTGTCCAATGGGGATTGTGGCATACACACTGTCCAATAGGGTTTGTGACACACACACTTTTTAATGGGGTTTGAGACACACACAATATCCAATGAGGTTTGTGACACTCACAATCTGTCCAATGGTGCTTTTGATACACACGCTGTCCAATTAGGTTCGTGAACTGGCGCTGTCCAGTGGGTTTCGTGACACGCACACTCTGTCCAAAGGGCTTGTGACACACACGCTGTCCAATGGTGTTTGTGACACACACGCTGTCCAATGGGGATTGTGACACACACACGCTGTCCAATGGGGTTTGTGATACACACACTGTCCAAAGGGGTTTGTGACACAAACGCTATCCAATGGGGTTTGTGACACTCACACTGTCCATGGTTGTTTGTGACACACACGCTGTCCAGTGGGTATTGTAGCACACACACTGTCCAATGGGGTTTTGACACACACACTGTCCACTGGGGATTTTGACACAAACGCTGTCCAATGGTATCTGTGACATACACACAGTCCAATGGTGTTTCTGACAAACACGCTGTTCAATGGGGTTTTGTGACACACAAACTGTCCATGGGTGTTTGTGACACACACACTGTCCGATTGGGTTTTGACACACACTCTGTCCAATAGGGTTTGTGTCACACACACGCTGTCCAATGGGCTTTGTGACAAGTACACTCTTTCCAATGGGGTTTGTGACACACACGCTATCCAGTGTGTTCTGTGACACACACACTGTCCAATAGGGTTTCTGACACACACACGCTATCCAATGGGGTTTGTGATACACACACGCTATCCAAAGGGATTTGTGACACCACACTCTGTCCAATGGTGCTTGTGACACACACGCTGTCCAAAGGGGTTCGTGACACACACGCTGTCCAGTGTGTTTATTGACAGACACACTCTGTCCAATGGACTTGTGACACACACAGGCTCTCCTATAGTGTTTGTGACACACACTCTGTCCCATTGAGTTTGTGACAAAGACGCTGTCCAATGGGGATTGTGTCAGACACAATGTCCAATAGGATTTGTGACACACACATGCTATCCAATGGGGTTTGTGACACACACGCTGTCCAATGGGGTTCGTGACACACACGCTGTCCAATGGCCTTTGTGACAAATACACTCTGTCCAATGGGGCTTGTGACACACACGCTGTCCAATGGGGTTTATTACACACACGCTGTCCAATGAGGTTTGTGACACACACTCTGTCCCATGGGGTTTGCGACACACACACGCTGTCCAATTTGGTTTGTGACACACACGAAGTCCAATGGGGTTTGTGAAACACACACACTGTCCAGTAGGGTTTGTGACACACACATGCTATCCAATGGGGTTTGTGACACACACTTTCCACTTGGGTTTGTGACAAACACACGCTGTCCAATGGTGTTTGTGACACGCATGCTGTCCAATGAGTTTTGTGACACACACACTGACCAGGAGGGTTCGTGACACACACACGCTATCCAATTTGGTTTGTGACACATACACTTTCAAATGGGGTTTGTGACACACACGCTGTCCGATGGGGTTCGTGACACACACACCCTATCCAATGGGGTTTGTGACACACACACTCTGTCCAATGGGGATTGTGACACACACACACTGTCCAATGGGGTTTGTGACACACACAATGTCCAAAGGGGTTTGTGACACACACATTGTCCAATGGGGTTTGTGGCACGCACACTGTCCATGGGTGTTTGTAACACACACGCTGCCCGATGGTGTTTGTGACACAGACACTGACCAAAGGGCTTTGTGACACACACGATGTCCAATGGGGTTTGTGACACGCACATTGTCCATGGGTGTTTGTGACACACACGCTGTCCAGTGGAGTTTGTGACACACACACTGTCCAATGGGGTTTGTGACACACACAGTATCCACGGTGGTTTGTGACACAAACTCTGTCCAATGAGGTTTGTGACACACACACTGTCCAATGGGTATTGTGACACACACACCCTCTCCAATGGGGTTTGTGACACACACGCTGTCCAACTGGGATTGTGACACACACACTGTCCAAAGTTCTTTGTGACAAATACACTCTGTCCAAAGGGGCTTGTGACACACACGCTGTCCAGTGGGTTTTGTGACACACACACTGTCCAGTAGGGCTTGTGACACACACACGCTACCCAATGGGGTTTGTGACACATCCACTTTCCAATGGGGTTTGTGACACCACACTCTGTCCAATGGTGCTTGTGACACACACAGCAATCCAATGGGGTTTGTGACACACACACACTGTCCAATGGGGTTTGTGACACATACGCAGTCCAATGGCGATTGTGACACCGCACTCTGTCCAACGGTGCTTTTGACACACACGCTGTCCAATGGGGTTCGTGACACACACGCTGTCCAGTGGATTATGTGACACACACACTCTGTCCAATGGGCTTGTGACACAGACACGCTGACCAATGGTGTTTGTGACACACACTCTGTCCCATGGGTTTGTGACACAAACACTGTCCAATGGGGATTGTGACACACACATGCTGTCCAATGGGGTTTGTGACACACACACTGTCCAAAGGGGTTTGTGACACACACGCTGTCCAGTGGGCTTTGTGACAAATACACTCTGTACAATGGGGCTTGTTGCACACACGCTGTCCAATGGCGTTTGTGACACACACGCTATCCAGTGGGTTTTGTGACACACACACTGTCCAATAGGGTTTGTGACACACACACTCTATCAAATGGGGTTTGTGACACACACACACTGTCCAATGGGGTTTGTGACACACACGCTGTCCAATGGTTTTTGTGACACCGCACACTGTCCAATGGTGCTTGTGACACACACACGCTATCCAATGGGGTTTTTCACACACATACTTTCTAATGGGGTTTGTGACACATACACTTTCCAATGGGGTTTGTGACACCCCACTCTGTCCAATGGTGCTTGTGACACACACACGCTATCCAATGGGGTTTTTGACACGCATACATTCTAATGGGGTTTGTGACACACACACTCTATCAAAAGGGGATTGTGACACACACAGACTGTCTAATGGGGTATGTGACACACACGCTGTCCAATGGGGTTTCTGACAAACACACACTGTCCAATGGGATTTGTGACACACACGCTGTCCAATGTGTTTTGAGACACGCATACTGTCCAATGGGGTTTATGACAAACACACTTTCCAATGGGGTTTCTGATACACACGCTGTCAAATGGGGTTCGTGACACACACGCTGTCCAGTGTGTTTTGTGACACACACACTTTCCAATGGGGTTCGTGACACACATGCTGTCCAGTAGGGTTTGTGACACACACACTGTTCAATAGGGTTTGTAACACAGATATGCTATCTTATTGTGTTTGTGACACACAAACTTTCCAATGGGTTTTGTGAAACACACACTGTCCATTGGGGTTTGTCACAAACACAGGCTTTCCAATGGTGTTTGTGACACACACACTCTAAAATGGGGTTTCTGACACAAACGCTGTCCAATGGGGACTGTGACAGACACGCTGTCCAGTGGGGATTGTGACACACACGGTGTCCAATGGGGTTTGTTACAGACAAACTGTCCAGGGGCGTTTGTGACACACGCGCTGTCCAATGGCATTTGTGACACACACACTCTGTCCAATGGCGGTTGTGACACACACGCTGTCCAATGGGATTTGTGACACAGACATTGTACAGTAGGGTTTGTGACACACACACTCTACAATGGGGTTTGTGACACACACAATGTACAGGGGGGTTTTTGACACACACACTGTACAATGGGGTTGTGACACACATGGTAGCCGATGGGTTTTGTGACATGCACACTATGTCCAATGGGGCTTGTGACACATACGCTGTGCAACGGAGTTCGTGACACACACGCTGTCCAGTGGGGTTTCTGACACACACACAGTCCAATAGGGTTTGTGACACACACAGTGTCGAATGGGGATTGTGACAGACACACTGTTCAATGGGGTTTGTGACACACACTCTTTCCAAAGGTGTTTGTGACACACACACTGTCCAATGAAAATTGTGACACACACACATAGTCCAAAGGGCATTGTAACACACACAAGGTCCAATGGGGTTTGTGACAATGGGATTGTGACATACACATGCTATCCAATGGTGTTTGTGACACACACTCTGTCCATTGTGGTTTCTGACACACACACACTGTCCAATGGGGATTGTGACACACACACGCTGTCCAATGGGGATTTTGACACACACACTGTCCAATGGGATTTGTGAACACGCATGCTGTCCAATGGAGATTGCGACACGCACACGCTGTCCAATGGTATTTGTGACACACACGCTGTCCAATGGGGACTGTGACACACACGCTGTCCAGTGGGGTTTGTGACACACACACTGTCCAATAGGGTTTGTGACACACAAACGATATCCAGTTGTGTTTGTGACATGCACACTTTCTAAAGGGGTTTGTGACATACACACGCTATACAATGGGGTTTGTGACACACACACTTTCCAATGGGGTTTCTGATACACACGCTCTCAAATGGGGTTCGTGACACACACGCTGTCCAGTGGGGTTTGTGACACTCACACTTTCCAAGGGGTTTCGTGACACACATGCTGTCCAGTAGGGTTTGTGACACACACACTGTTCAATAGGGTTTGTAACACAGACACGCTATCTTATTGCGTTTGTGACACACAAACTTTCTAATGGTTTTTGTGACACACACACTCTATGCAATGGGGTTTGTTACACACACACTTTCCAATGGGTTTTGTGAAACACACACTGTCCATTGGGTTTGTCACACACACACGCTTTCCACTGGTGTTTGTGACACACACACTCTAAAATGGGGATTCTGACACACACGCTGTCCAATGGGGACTGTGACAGACAGGCTGTCCAGTGGGGATTGTGACACACATGCTGTCCAATTGGTTTTGTGACACAGACATTGTACAGTAGGGTTTGTGAAACACACACTCTCCAAAGGGTTTTGTGACACACACAATGTACAGGGGGTTTTTTGACACACACACTGTCCTATTGGGTTGTGACACACACTGTGTCCGATGGGTTTTGTGACACGCACACTATGTCCAATGGGGCTTGTGGCACATACGCTGTCCAACGGGGTTCGTGACACACACGCTGTCCGTTGGGGTTTGTGACACACACACTGTCCAGTAGGGGTTGTGACACACACAGTGTTGAATGGGGATTATGACATACGCACTGTCCAATGGGGTTTTTGACAGACACTCTGCCCAATGGGGTTTGTAACACACACACTGTCCAATGAGAATTGAAACACACACACTGTCCAATGGGGATTGTGACTCACAAAAGGTCGAAAGGGGTTTTTGACACACACGCTGTCCAATGGGGATTGTAACATACACACGCTGTCCAATGGTGTTCGTAACACGGTTGCTGTCCAATGGCTTTTATGACACACACAGTGTCCAATGGGGTTTGTGAAACACACTCTGGCCAATGTGGATTGTGACACACACGCGCTGTCCAATGGTGTTTTTGACACACACGCTGTCCAATGGGGTTTGTGACACACACGCTGTCCAATGGGTATTATTACACACACACGCTGTCCAATGGGTTTGTGACACACACACTCTGTCCAATGGGTCTTTTGACACACATGCTGTCCAATGGGGTTCGTTGCTTACACGCTGTACAGTAAGGTATTGTGAGACACACACTGTCCAATAGGGTTTGTGACACACACACGCTATCCAATGGGGTTTGTGACACACACACACTGTCCAATGGGGTTTGTGACACTCACGATGTCCAATGGGTTTTGTGACACACACACTCTGTCCAATGGGGATTGTGACACACACACTGTCCAATGGGTATTGTGACACACACACACTCTCTAATGGTGTTTGTGACACACACGCTGTCCAATGGGGCTTGTGACACACACGCTGTTCAGTGGGGTTCGTGAACACACACGCTGTCCTGTGTGTTTTGTGACACACACACTCTGTCCAATGGTCTTGTGACACACACGCTGTCCAATGGGTTTCGTTACACACACACTCTCTCCAATGGGATTTGTGACACAGACACTTTGTAATGGAGTTTGTGACACACACACGCTATAAAATAAGGTTTCTGACGCACACACTTTCCAATGGGGTCTGTGACACTTACACGTTCCAATGGGGTTTGTGACACACACGCTGTCCCATCAGGTTTGTGACACACACGCTGAACAATTGGTTTTCTTACACACACACTGTCCAAAGGTGTTTGCGACACGCATGCTGTCAAGTGGGGTTTGTGACACACATACTGTCCAATAGGATTTGTGACACACACACACTTTCTAATGGGGTTTATAACACACACGCTATACAATGGATTTTTTGACACACACACTCTCCAATAGGGTTTGTGACAAACACATGCTATCCAATGGGGTTTGTGACACGCACACATTCCAATGGGGTTTGTGACACACCCACGATATCCAACGGGGTTTGTGACACACACACTTTCCAATGGGCTGTGTGACACTCACACTTTCTAATGGGGTTTGTGACACACACACGGTATCCAATAGGGTTTGTGACACACACACTTTCCAATGGGGTTTATGGCACACACGCTGACCAATTGGGTTTCTTACACACACACTGTCCAATGGTGTTTGCGACACGCATGCTATCCAATGGGTTTTGTGACACACACTCTGTCCAAAGGGTTTTTTGACTACACACGCGGTCCAATGGTGTTTGTGACTACACACGCTGTCCAGAGGGACTTGTGATACACACGCTGTTCAATGGGGTTTGTGACACACACGCTGTCCAGTGGGTTTTGTGACACACACACTATCCAATGGGGTTTGTGACACACACGCTCTCCAATGGGGTTTGTGATACACACACTCTGTCTAATGGGTCTTGTAACACACAAGCTTTCCAATGGGGTTTGTGAAATACACGCTGTCCAATATGGGTTTGTGACACAAATACACTGTCCAATGGGGTTTGTGACACACACACTTTCCAATGGGGTTTGTGATACGCACACTTTCTAATGGGGTTTGTGACACACACACGCTATCCAATGGGGTTGGTGACACACACACTTTCCTATGGGGTTTGTAACACACACACTTTCCAATGGGGTTTGTGACACACACACGCTGTCCCATGGGGTTTGTGAAACACAAGCTCACCAATTGGGTGTCTTACACACACTATCCATGGGTGTTTGTGACACACACGTATTCCATTGGTGTTTCTGACACACACACTGTCCAACAGGGTTTGTGACACACACGATGTCCGATGGGGTTTGTGACACACACACTGTGCATTGGTTATTGTTACACAAACAGGCTGTCCAATGGTGTTTGTGACTACACACACTATCCAATGGGGCTTGTGACACACACGCTGTTCGATGTGGTTTGTGACACACACGCTGTCCAGTGGGTTTTGTGACACACACACTATCCAGTCGGGATTGTGACACACACGCTGTCCAATGGGTTTTGTGACACACACACTCTGTCCAATGGGGTTTGTGACACACACGCTGTCCAATGGGGTTTGAGACACACACACTCTGTCCAAAGGGTCTTGTGACACACAAGCTGTCCAATGGGTTTCAGAAAACACACGCTGTCCAGTGGGGTTTGTGACACAAACACGCTATCCAATGGGGTTTGTGACATACACACTTTCAAATGAGATTTGTGACACGCACACTTTCTAATGGGGTTTGTGACACACACATTGTGTTCAGTTGCGCTTGTGAAACACACACGCTGTCCAATGGGGCTTGTGACACAAACGCTGTCCAATGGGGTTTCTGACACACACACTGTCCAGTGGGTTTTGTGACACACACACTGTCCAATGGGGATTGTGACACACACGCTCTTCAATGGGGTTTGTTACATACACGCTGTCAAATGGGATTTGTGACACACACACTGTCCTATAGGGTTTGTGACACACACACGCTATCCTATGGGTTTTGTGACCCGTACACTTTCCAATGGGGTTTGTGACACCACACTCTCTCCAACTGTGCTTGTGACACACACGCTGCCCAATGGGATTCGTAACACACACACTGTCCAGTGGGTTTTGTGACACACACACTCTGTCCAATGGGCTTGTGACACACACACACTTCCCAATAGTCTTTGTGACAAACACTCTGTCCCATGGAGTTTGTGACACACACACTGTCCAATGGGGATTGTGACACACACGCTGTCCAATTGGGATTGTAACACACGCACTGTCCAATAGGTTTTGTGACACACACATGCTATCCAATGGGTTTTGTGACACGCACACTTTCTAATGGCGTTTGTGACACACCCACGCTATCCAATGGGGTTTGTGACACACACAGTTTCCAATGGGGTTTGTGACACGCACACTTTCTAATGGGTTTTGTGACACAGACACGCTATCCAAATGTGTTTGTGACACACACACTTTCCAATAGGTTTTGTGACACACACACTCTGTCCCATGGGGTTTGTTACACACGCGCTGAACAATTGGGTTTCTTACACAAACACTGTCCAATGGTGTTTGCGACACGCATGCTGTCCAAATGGTTTTGTGACACACACACTGACCACGAGGGTTTGTGACACACACACGCTATCCAATGGCGCTTGTGACACACACATGCTGTCCAATGGGGTTCGTGACACACACGCTGTCCCTTGGGTTTTGTGACACACACACTCTGTCCAATGGTCTTGTGACACACACGCTGTCCAATGGGTTTCGTTACACACACACTCTCTCCAATGGGATTTGTGACACAGACACTTTGTAATGGAGTTTGTGACACACACACGCTATAAAATAAGGTTTCTGACGCACACACTTTCCAATGGGGTCTGTGACACTTACACGTTCCAATGGGGTTTGTGACACACACGCTGTCCCATCAGGTTTGTGACACACACGCTGAACAATTGGTTTTCTTACACACACACTGTCCAAAGGTGTTTGCGACACGCATGCTGTCAAGTGGGGTTTGTGACACACATACTGTCCAATAGGATTTGTGACACACACACACTTTCTAATGGGGTTTATAACACACACGCTATACAATGGATTTTTTGACACACACACTCTCCAATAGGGTTTGTGACAAACACATGCTATCCAATGGGGTTTGTGACACGCACACATTCCAATGGGGTTTGTGACACACCCACGATATCCAACGGGGTTTGTGACACACACACTTTCCAATGGGCTGTGTGACACTCACACTTTCTAATGGGGTTTGTGACACACACACGGTATCCAATAGGGTTTGTGACACACACACTTTCCAATGGGGTTTATGGCACACACGCTGACCAATTGGGTTTCTTACACACACACTGTCCAATGGTGTTTGCGACACGCATGCTATCCAATGGGTTTTGTGACACACACTCTGTCCAAAGGGTTTTTTGACTACACACGCGGTCCAATGGTGTTTGTGACTACACACGCTGTCCAGAGGGACTTGTGATACACACGCTGTTCAATGGGGTTTGTGACACACACGCTGTCCAGTGGGTTTTGTGACACACACACTATCCAATGGGGTTTGTGACACACACGCTCTCCAATGGGGTTTGTGATACACACACTCTGTCTAATGGGTCTTGTAACACACAAGCTTTCCAATGGGGTTTGTGAAATACACGCTGTCCAATATGGGTTTGTGACACAAATACACTGTCCAATGGGGTTTGTGACACACACACTTTCCAATGGGGTTTGTGATACGCACACTTTCTAATGGGGTTTGTGACACACACACGCTATCCAATGGGGTTGGTGACACACACACTTTCCTATGGGGTTTGTAACACACACACTTTCCAATGGGGTTTGTGACACACACACGCTGTCCCATGGGGTTTGTGAAACACAAGCTCACCAATTGGGTGTCTTACACACACTATCCATGGGTGTTTGTGACACACACGTATTCCATTGGTGTTTCTGACACACACACTGTCCAACAGGGTTTGTGACACACACGATGTCCGATGGGGTTTGTGACACACACACTGTGCATTGGTTATTGTTACACAAACAGGCTGTCCAATGGTGTTTGTGACTACACACACTGTCCAATGGGGCTTGTGACACACACGCTGTTCGATGTGGTTTGTGACACACACGCTGTCCAGTGGGTTTTGTGACACACACACTATCCAGTCGGGATTGTGACACACACGCTGTCCAATGGGTTTTGTGACACACACACTCTGTCCAATGGGGTTTGTGACACACACGCTGTCCAATGGGGTTTGAGACACACACACTCTGTCCAAAGGGTCTTGTGACACACAAGCTGTCCAATGGGTTTCAGAAAACACACGCTGTCCAGTGGGGTTTGTGACACAAACACGCTATCCAATGGGGTTTGTGACATACACACTTTCAAATGAGATTTGTGACACGCACACTTTCTAATGGGGTTTGTGACACACACATTGTGTTCAATTGCGCTTGTGAAACACACACGCTGTCCAATGGGGCTTGTGACACAAACGCTGTCCAATGGGGTTTCTGACACACACACTGTCCAGTGGGTTTTGTGACACACACACTGTCCAATGGGGATTGTGACACACACGCTCTTCAATGGGGTTTGTTACATACACGCTGTCAAATGGGATTTGTGACACACACACTGTCCTATAGGGTTTGTGACACACACACGCTATCCTATGGGTTTTGTGACCCGTACACTTTCCAATGGGGTTTGTGACACCACACTCTCTCCAACTGTGCTTGTGACACACACGCTGCCCAATGGGATTCGTAACACACACACTGTCCAGTGGGTTTTGTGACACACACACTCTGTCCAATGGGCTTGTGACACACACACACTTCCCAATAGTCTTTGTGACAAACACTCTGTCCCATGGGGTTTGTGACACACACACTGTCCAATGGGGATTGTGACACACACGCTGTCCAATTGGGATTGTAACACACGCACTGTCCAATAGGTTTTGTGACACACACATGCTATCCAATGGGTTTTGTGACACGCACACTTTCTAATGGCGTTTGTGACACACCCACGCTATCCAATGGGGTTTGTGACACACACAGTTTCCAATGGGGTTTGTGACACGCACACTTTCTAATGGGTTTTGTGACACAGACACGCTATCCAAATGTGTTTGTGACACACACACTTTCCAATAGGTTTTGTGACACACACACTCTGTCCCATGGGGTTTGTTACACACGCGCTGAACAATTGGGTTTCTTACACAAACACTGTCCAATGGTGTTTGCGACACGCATGCTGTCCAAATGGTTTTGTGACACACACACTGACCACGAGGGTTTGTGACACACACACGCTATCCAATGGCGCTTGTGACACACACATGCTGTCCAATGGGGTTCGTGACACACACGCTGTCCCTTGGGTTTTGTGACACACACACTCTGTCCAATGGTCTTGTGACACACACGCTGTCCAATGGGTTTCGTTACACACACACTCTCTCCAATGGGATTTGTGACACAGACACTTTGTAATGGAGTTTGTGACACACACACGCTATAAAATAAGGTTTCTGACGCACACACTTTCCAATGGGGTCTGTGACACTTACACGTTCCAATGGGGTTTGTGACACACACGCTGTCCCATCAGGTTTGTGACACACACGCTGAACAATTGGTTTTCTTACACACACACTGTCCAAAGGTGTTTGCGACACGCATGCTGTCAAGTGGGGTTTGTGACACACATACTGTCCAATAGGATTTGTGACACACACACACTTTCTAATGGGGTTTATAACACACACGCTATACAATGGATTTTTTGACACACACACTCTCCAATAGGGTTTGTGACAAACACATGCTATCCAATGGGGTTTGTGACACGCACACATTCCAATGGGGTTTGTGACACACCCACGATATCCAACGGGGTTTGTGACACACACACTTTCCAATGGGCTGTGTGACACTCACACTTTCTAATGGGGTTTGTGACACACACACGGTATCCAATAGGGTTTGTGACACACACACTTTCCAATGGGGTTTATGGCACACACGCTGACCAATTGGGTTTCTTACACATACACTGTCCAATGGTGTTTGCGACACGCATGCTATCCAATGGGTTTTGTGACACACACTCTGTCCAAAGGGTTTTTTGACTACACACGCGGTCCAATGGTGTTTGTGACTACACACGCTGTCCAGAGGGACTTGTGATACACACGCTGTTCAATGGGGTTTGTGACACACACGCTGTCCAGTGGGTTTTGTGACACACACACTATCCAATGGGGTTTGTGACACACACGCTCTCCAATGGGGTTTGTGATACACACACTCTGTCTAATGGGTCTTGTAACACACAAGCTTTCCAATGGGGTTTGTGAAATACACGCTGTCCAATATGGGTTTGTGACACAAATACACTGTCCAATGGGGTTTGTGACACACACACTTTCCAATGGGGTTTGTGATACGCACACTTTCTAATGGGGTTTGTGACACACACACGCTATCCAATGGGGTTGGTGACACACACACTTTCCTATGGGGTTTGTAACACACACACTTTCCAATGGGGTTTGTGACACACACACGCTGTCCCATGGGGTTTGTGAAACACAAGCTCACCAATTGGGTGTCTTACACACACTATCCATGGGTGTTTGTGACACACACGTATTCCATTGGTGTTTCTGACACACACACTGTCCAACAGGGTTTGTGACACACACGATGTCCGATGGGGTTTGTGACACACACACTGTGCATTGGTTATTGTTACACAAACAGGCTGTCCAATGGTGTTTGTGACTACACACACTGTCCAATGGGGCTTGTGACACACACGCTGTTCGATGTGGTTTGTGACACACACGCTGTCCAGTGGGTTTTGTGACACACACACTATCCAGTCGGGATTGTGACACACACGCTGTCCAATGGGTTTTGTGACACACACGCTGTCCAATGGGGTTTGAGACACACACACTCTGTCCAAAGGGTCTTGTGACACACAAGCTGTCCAATGGGTTTCAGAAAACACACGCTGTCCAGTGGGGTTTGTGACACAAACACGCTATCCAATGGGGTTTGTGACATACACACTTTCAAATGAGATTTGTGACACGCACACTTTCTAATGGGGTTTGTGACACACACATTGTGTTCAATTGCGCTTGTGAAACACACACGCTGTCCAATGGGGCTTGTGACACAAACGCTGTCCAATGGGGTTTCTGACACACACACTGTCCAGTGGGTTTTGTGACACACACACTGTCCAATGGGGATTGTGACACACACTCTCTTCAATGGGGTTTGTTACATACACGCTGTCAAATGGGATTTGTGACACACACACTGTCCTATAGGGTTTGTGACACACACACGCTATCCAATGGGTTTTGTGACCCGTACACTTTCCAATGGGGTTTGTGACACCACACTCTCTCCAACTGTGCTTGTGACACACACGCTGCCCAATGGGATTCGTAACACACACACTGTCCAGTGGGTTTTGTGACACACACACTCTGTCCAATGGGCTTGTGACACACACACACTTCCCAATAGTCTTTGTGACAAACACTCTGTCCCATGGGGTTTGTGACACACACACTGTCCAATGGGGATTGTGACACACACGCTGTCCAATTGGGATTGTAACACACGCACTGTCCAATAGGTTTTGTGACACACACATGCTATCCAATGGGTTTTGTGACACGCACACTTTCTAATGGCGTTTGTGACACACCCACGCTATCCAATGGGGTTTGTGACACACACAGTTTCCAATGGGGTTTGTGACACGCACACTTTCTAATGGGTTTTGTGACACAGACACGCTATCCAAATGTGTTTGTGACACACACACTTTCCAATAGGTTTTGTGACACACACACTCTGTCCCATGGGGTTTGTTACACACGCGCTGAACAATTGGGTTTCTTACACAAACACTGTCCAATGGTGTTTGCGACACGCATGCTGTCCAAATGGTTTTGTGACACACACACTGACCACGAGGGTTTGTGACACACACACGCTATCCAATGGCGCTTGTGACACACACATGCTGTCCAATGGGGTTCGTGACACACACGCTGTCCCTTGGGTTTTGTGACACACACACTCTGTCCAATGGGTTTGTGACACACACGCTGTCCAATGAGGTTTGTGACACACACACTGTCCCATCGGGTTTGCGACACACGCACTGTCCAATGGAGATATTGACACACACACGTTGTCCAATGGGTTTATTACACACACAACCTGTCCAATGGGGATTGTTACACACACACGCTGTCCAATGGGGTTTCTGACATACACACTGTCCAATGGGGTTTGTGACACACACAGTGTATACAGGGGTTTGTGACACACACGCTGTCCAATGGGATTCGTGACACACACGCTGTCCATTGGGGTTTGTGACAAAAACACGCTACCAAATAGGGTTTGTGACACACACACTTTCCAATGGGTTTTGTGACACGCATACTTTCTAATGGGGTGTGACACACACACTCTGTCCAATGGCGGTTGTGACACATACGCTGTCCAATGGGGCTTGTGACACATACGATTTCCAATGGGATTTGTGACACACACACTCTGTCCAATGGGTCTTGTGACACACAAGCTGTCCAATGGGGTTCGTGACACACACGCTGTCCAGTGGGATTTGTGACACACACACGCTATCCAATGGGGTTTGTGACACATACATGTTCCAATGGGGTTTGTGACACGCGCACTTTCTAATGCGGTTTGTGACACACAGGATGTCCAATGGGGTTTATGACACACAAACACACTGTCCAATGGGTATTTTGACACACACACGTTGTCCAATGTGTTTTTTGACACACACACTGTCCAAAAGGATTTGTGACACACAGGATGTCCAATGGGGTTTATGACACACACGATGTCCAATGGGGGTTGTGACACACACGCTGTCAAATGGGGTTTGTGACACACACACTGTCCAATGGGTATTGTTACACACACACGCTGTCCTATGGTGCTTGTGACACACATGCTGTCGAATGGGGCTTGTGATACACACGCTGTCCAATGGGGATTGTGACAATACACACACTGTCCAATGGGGTTTGTGACACACACACTGTCCAATAGGGTTTGTGACACACACACGCTATCCAATGGGGTTTATGACACATACACTTTCCAAAGGGGTTTGTGACACACACACTCTGTACAATGGTGCTTGTGACATACACGCTGTCCAATGGGGTTCGTGACACACACGCTGTCCAAAGGGGATTGTGTCACACACTCGCTGTCCAATGGTGTTTGTGAAACATAAACACTGTCTAATGAGGATTGTGTCACACACACGCTATCCAATGGGGTTTTTGACACAAACACTGTCCAATGGGGTTTGTGACACACAAACACTGTCCAATGGGGATTGTGACACACACACGCTGTCCGATTGGGTTTATGACAAACACGCTGTCCAATGGGGTTTGTGACACACACACTTGTCCAATGGGGTTTGTGACACACACACAGTCCAAAGGGGTTTGTGACACAGACGCTGTCCAATGGCGTTTGTGACACACAAAAACTGTCCAATGGGGATTGTGAGACACACTCACTGTCCAATGGGTTTTGTGACACACAAACACTGTCCAATGGCTATTGTGACACACACACTTTCCAACGGGGTTTGTGACACACATTATGTCCAATGGGGTTTGTGATACGCACACTGTAAATTGGTGTTTGTGACACACACGCTCTCCAGTGGGGTTTGTGAGACACACACTGTCCAAAAGGGTTTGTGACACACACGATTTCCAATGGGGTTTGCGACATGCACACTGCCCATGGGTGTTTGTGACACACACACTGTTCAATGGGTTTTGTGACACACACACTGTCAAATGGGTATTGTTACACACACACTCTTTCCAATGGGGTTTACGACACACGCGCTGTCCAATGGGGTTTGTGACACACAAACACTGTCCAATGGGTATTGTGACACACACACGCAGTCCAATGGTGTTTATGACACACACGCTGTCCAATGGGGTTTGTGACAGACACACGCTGTCCAATGGGGTTTATGACACACACACTTTCAAATGGGGTTTGTGACACACACACGGTGTCCAATGGGGTTTGTGACACACACACTGTCCAATGGTGTTTGTGACACACACTCTGTCAAATGGGGTTTGTGACACACACACGCTGTCAAATGGAATTTGTGACACACACGCAGTCCAATGGGGTTTGTGACACATACACTGTCTAATGGTGTTTGTGACACACACGCTGTCCAATAGGGTTTGTGACACAAACTCTGTCCAATAGGGTTTTGTGACACACACACTGTCCAATGGGGTTTGTGACACACACACGCTATCCAATGGGGTTTGCGACACGAACACTTTCCAATGGGTTTGTGAACAAGACACTCTGTACAATGGTGCTTGTGACACACAAGCTGTCCAATGGGTTTCGCGACACACACGCTGTCCTGTGGGATTTGTGAAACACACACACTATCCAATGGGGTTTGTGACACACACACGTTCCAAAGTGGTTTTGTGACACGCACACTTTCTAATGCGGTTTGTGACACACATGATGTCCAAAGGGGATTGTGACACACACACGCTGTCCAATGTGGTTTGTGACACACACACTGTCCAAAGGGTTTTGTGAGACCCACACTGTCCAAAAGGATTTGTGACACACACGCTGTCCAATGGGGTTTGTGACACACAGACACACTGTCCAATGGGTATTGTGACACACACAGCCTGTCCAATGGGGTTTGTGACACACACTCTTTCCAAAGGGATTTGTGACACACATGATGTCCAATGGGGTTTGTGACACGCACACTGTCGATGGGTGTTTGTGACATACACGCTGTCCAGTGGGGCTTGTGAGACACATACTGTACAAAAGGATTTGTGACACACACACTGTCCAATGGGGTTTGTGACACACACAGTGTCTACGGGGGTTTATGACACACACACTGTCCAATGGGGTTTGTGACACACACAGTCTCCAATAGGGTTTGTGACTCACACACGCTGTCCAGTGGGATTTGTGACACACACACGTTCCAATGGGGTTTTTGACACGCACACTTTCTAATGCGGTTTGTGACATACACGCTGTCCAAGGGGGTTTGTGACACACACTCTTTCCAAAGGGGTTTGTGAAACACATGTTGTCCAATGGGGTTTGTGATACGCACACTGCCCATGGGTGTTTGTGACACACACGCTGTCCAGTGGGGTTTGTGACACACAGACTGCCCAATGGGGTTTGTAACACACACTCTGTCCAAAGGGGTTTGTGACACACACGCTGTCCAATGGGGTTTGTGACACACAAACACGCTGTCCAATGGGGATTGTGACACACACACGCTGTACAATGTGGTTTATGACACACACACTTTGAAATGGGATTTGTGACACACACACTATCCAATGGCTTTTGTGACATACACACTGTCCAAAGGGGATTGGGACACATACATGCTGTCCAATGGTGTTTGTGACAGAAACGCTGTCCAATGGGGTTTGTGACACAGACGCTGTCCAATGGGGCTTGTGACCTACACACTGTCCAATGGGGTTTGTGACACACACACGCTATCCAATGGGGTTTGTGACACACAGACTAACCAGGAGGGTTTGTGACACACACACGCTGTCCAGTGCGGTTTGTGACACACAAACTGTCCAATGGTGTTTGTGACTCACACTCTGTCAAATGGGGTTTGAGACACTCACACGCTGTCCAATGGGATTTGTGACACACACGCTGTCCAAAGGGGTTTGTGACACACACGCTGACCAATGGGGTTTGTGACAGAAATTCTTTCCAATGAGGTTTGTGACACACACACGGTCCAATGGGTATTGTGACACACACACTGTCCAAAGGGGATTGTGTCACACACACGCTGTCCAATGGAGTTTGTGAAACACACACACTGTCCAAAGGGGTTTGTGACACACACGATGTCCAATGCGGTTTGTGACACACACTCTGTCCAATGGGGTTGTGACACACATACTGTCCAATGGGGATTGTATCACACACACTCTGTACAATAGGGTTTGTGACACACACACACTATCCAATGGGGTTTGTGACGCACACACTTTCCAATGGGGTTTGTGACACACACACGCTGTCCCATGGGGTTTGTGAGACACACGCTGAACAATTGGGTTTCTTACACACACACTGTCCAATGGTGTTTCGGACACGCATGCTGTTTAATGGGTTTTGTGACGCACACACTGACCAGCAGGGTTTGTGACACACACACTCTGTCCAATGGCGCTTGTGACATACACGCTGTCCAATGGGGTTCGTTACACAATTCTGTCCCATGGGATATGTGACACACACACTGTCCAATGGGGATTGTGACACACACACGCTGTCCAATGGGGTTTGTGACACACACACACTGTCCAAAGGGGATTGTGACACACACACTCTGTCCAATGGGGTTTGTGACACACAAAGTGTCCAAAGGTGTTTGTGACACACACGATGTCCAATGGTATAAGTGACACACACACAGTCCAAAGGGGTTTGTGACACACACGCTGTCCAGTGGGGTTTGTGATACTTACACTGTCCAAAAGGGTTTGTGACACACACGATGTCTAATGGGGTTTGTAACACGCACACTGTACATGGGTGTTTGTGACACACACCCTGTCTAGTGGGGTTTGAGACACACACACTGTCCCATGGGGTTTGTGACACACACAGTGTATACGCGGGTTTGTGAAACACACGCTGTCCAATGGGGTTTGTGACACACACGCTGTCCAATGGGGTTCGTTGCACACACGCTGTACAATGGGTTTGTGACACACACACTGCCTAATAGGGCTTGTGACACACATACGCTATCCAATGGGGTTTGTGTCACACACACTTTCAAATGGGGTTTGTGACACACACGCTATCCAATGGGTTTTATGACACAGACACTGTTCAATGGGGATTGTGACACAAACACGCTGTCCCTTGGGGTTTGTGAAACACACGCTGAACAATTGGGTTTGTTACACACTCACTGTCCAATGGTGTTTGTGACACACACGCTGTCCAATGGGGTTTGTGACACACACACGCTGTCCAATGGGATTTGTGACACACATGTTGTCCAATGGGGTCTGTGACACACACATTGTCCAATGGTTTTTGTGACACACACGCTGTCCAATAGGGTATGTGACACAAACTCTGTCCTATGGGGTTTGTGAGACACATACTTTCCAAAAGTGTTTGTGACACACACGATGTCCAATGGGGTTTGTGACACACACAGTGTCTACGGGGGTTTGTAACACACAAGCTGTCCAATGCGGTTTGTGACACACACACTATCCAATGGGGTTTGTGACACACACACTGTCCAAAGGGGTTTGTCAAACACACGCTGTCCAATGGGGTTTGTGACACACACATGCTGTCCAATGGGCTTATGAAACACACGCTTTCCAATGGGTTTTGTGACACACACACTCTGTCCAATGGGTGTTGTGACACACACGTGCTGTCCAATGTTGTTTTTGACACACACGCAGTCCAATGGGGTTTGTGACACACACGCTGTCCAATGGGTATAATTACACACACACACTGTCAAATGGGGTTTGTGACACACACGCTGTCCATTGGGTTTGTGACACACACACTCTGTCCAATGGGTCTTGTGACACACATGCTGTCCTATGGGGTTCGTTGCTCACACGCTGTACAGTAAGGTATTGTGAGACACCCACTGTCCAATAGGGTTTGTGTCACACACACGCTATCCAATGGGGTTTGTGACACACACACGCTGTCCAATGGGGTTTGTGACACACACGCTATCCAATGGGTTTTATGACACACACACTGTTGAATGGGGATTGTGACACACACACGCAGTCCCTTGGGGTTTGTGACACACACGCTAAACAATTGGGTTTATTACACACTCACTGTCCAATGGTGTTTGTGACACACACTCTGTCCAATGGGGATTGTGACACACACGCTGTCCAATGGGGTTTGTGACACACACACTGTCCAATGGGTATTGTGACACACACACTGTCCAAAGGGGATTGTGTCACACACACTCTGTCCAATGGGATTCGTGACACACACACTGTCCAATAGGGTTTGTGACACACACATACTATCCAAAGGTGTTTGTGACACACACACTTTCTAATGGGGTTTGTGACACACACACTCTATCCAAAGGTGTTTGTGACACACACACTTTCCAATGAGGTTTGTGACACACACACTATCCAATGGGGTTTGTGACACACACACTGTCCCATGGGGTTTGTGACACACACAGTGTATAATCGCGTTTGTGAAACACACGCTGTCCAATGGGGTTTGTGACACACACGCTGTCCAATGGGGTTCGTTGCACACACGCTGTACAATGGGGTTTGTGACACACACACTGCCTAATAGGGTTTGTGACACACATACGCTATCCAATGGGGTTTGTGTTACACACACTTTCAAATGGGGTTTGTGACACACACGCTATCCAATGAGTTTTATGACACACACTGTTCAATGGGGATTGTGACACACACACGTTGTCCAATAGTGTTTGTGACACACACTCTGTCCCATGGGGTTTGTGACACACACGCTGTTTAATGGGGTTTGTGACACACACACACTGTCCAATAGGGTTTGTAAACACACACGCTATCCAATGGGGTTTGTGATGCACACACTTTCTAATGGGGTTTGTGACACACACACTGACCAGGAGGTTTTGTGACACACACACGCTGTCCAATGGGGTTTGTGACACTCACGCTCTACAATGGGATTTGTGACACACACTGTCCAATGGGGTTTCTTTAAAACAGACGCTGTCCAATGGGATTTCTGACACACACACTGACGAGGAGGTTTTGTGACACACACGCTGTAAAATGGGGTTTGTGACACACATGCTGTCCAGTGGTTTTTGTGACGCACACACTGTCCAATAGGGTTTGTGACGCACACACGCTATCCAAAGGGGTTTGTGACACATACACTTTCCAATAGGGTTTGTGACACCACACTCTGTCCAATGGTGCTTGTGACACACACGCTGTCCAATGGGGTTTGTGAAACACACACTGTCCAATGGGGATTGTGACACACACACGCTGTCCAATGGGGTTTGTGACACACACACACTGTCCAAAGGGGATTGTGACACACACACTCTGTCCAATGGGGTTTGTGACACACAAACTGTCCAAAGGTGTTTGTGACACACACGATGTCCAATGGGATAAGTGACACACACACTGTCCAAAGGGGTTTGTGACACACACGCTATCCAATGGGTTTTGTGACACGAACTCTGTTCAGTGGGGTTTGAGACATCACACACGCTGTCCAGTGGGTTTTGTAACACACACTCTGTCCAATGGGCTTGTGACACAGACGCTGTCCAGTGGGTTTTGTGACACACACACTGTCTAATGGGATTTTGACGCACATGCTGTAAAATGGCGTTCGTGACACACAGAGTATCCACGCGGGTTTGTAACACACACGCTGTCCAATGGGGTGTGTGACACACACACTCTGTCCAATAGGGTTTGTGACACACTTACGTTATCCAATGGGGTTTGTGACACACATACTTTCTAATGAGGATTGTGAGATACACACGCTGTCCATGGGTGTTTGTGACCCACAAGCTGTCCAATGGGGTTTGTGAAACATACACACTGCGCAATGGGGCTTGTGACACAAACTCTGTCCCATGGGGTTTCTAACACACACAAACTGTCCAATAGGGATTGTGAAACACACACGCTGTCCAATGGGGTTTATGACACACACACTGTCCAATAGGGTTTGTGACACACACGCTATCCAATGGGGTTTGTGACACACACACTTTGAAATGGGTTTTGTGACATATACGGTATCCAATGGGTTTTGTGACACACACGCTGTCCAATAGTGTTTGTGAGACACACTCAGTCCCATGGGGTTTCTGACACACACACGCTGTCCAATGGGGTTTATGACACACACACAGTGTCCAATGGGGATTGTGACACACACACGCTATCCAATGGGGTTTATGACACACACGCTGTCCAATGGAATTTGTGACACACATCTGTCCCTTTGGTTTTGTGACACACACACGTTATCCAATGGTGTGTGTGACACACAAACTCTGTACAATAGGGTTGGTGACACACACGCTGACCATTTGGGTTTCTTACACACACACACTGTCCAATGATGTTTGTGACACGCATGCTGTCCAATGGGTTTTGTGACACACACGCTGACCAGGAGGGTTTGTGTCACACACACGCAATCCAATGGGGTTTGTGACACACACACATTTCAATGGGGATTGTGATACACACACGCTGTCCGATGGTGTATGTGACTCACACGCTGTCCAATAGGGTTTGTGACACACACTCGCTGTCCAATAGGGTTTGTGACGCACACACTTTCCAATGGGGTTTGTGACACTCACATATTGTCCCATGGGGTTTGTGACACACACGCTGTCCAATGGGGCTTGTGACACACACACTGTCCAATGGTTATTGTTACACACACACACTATCCAATGGTGCTTGTGACACACACGCTGTCCAATGGGCTTCGTGACACACACGCTGTCCAGTGGGTTTTTTGACACACACATTCTGTCCAATTGGCTTGTGACACACACGCTGTCCAATGGTGTTTGTGTACACACACACTGTAAAATGGGGATTGTGACACACACACTGTAAAATGGGGATTGTGACACACACACGATGTCCAATGGAGATTGACACACACACTGTCCAATTTGATTTGTGACACACACGCTATCCAATGGGGTTTGTGACACTCACACTGTCCATGGGTGTTTGTGACACAGACGCTGTCCACTGGGGATTGTTGCACACACACTCTCCAGTGGGTTTTGTGGCACACACACTGTCCAATGGCTACTGTTACACACACACGCTGTCCAATGGGGTTTGTGACACAAACTCTGTCCAATGGGGTTTGTGACACACACACTGTCCAATGGGTATTGTGACACACACACGCTAGCCAATGGGGTTTGTGACACATACACTGTCCCATGGGGTTTGTGACACACACACTGTCCAAAGGGGTTTGTGACACACACACTGTCCAATGGGTATTGTGACACACACACGCTGGCCAATGGGGTTTGTGACACATACACTATCCCATGGGGTTTGTGACACACACACTGTCCAAAGGGGTTTGTGACACACACGCTGTCCAATGGGAGTTGTGACACACACTGCCCAACGGGGTTTCTGACACACACGCTCTCCAATAGGCTTTGTGACACACATGCTGACCAATATGGGTTAGTTACACACACACGCTGTCCAATGGGGTTTGTGACACAAACTCTGTCCAATGGGGTTTGTGACACACACACTGTCCAATGGGTATTGTGACATACACACGCTGTCCAATGGGGTTTGTGACACACATGCTGTCCAATGAGGTTTGTGAAACAAACTCTGTCCAATGGGGTTTGTGACACACACACTGTTCAAAGGGCTTTGTGACACACACGCTGTCCAATGGGGTTTGTGACACACACGCTGTCCAATAGTGTTTGTGACACACATTCTGTCCCATGGGGTTTGTGACACACACACTTTCTAATGGGGTTTGTGACACACACAAGCTATCCAATGGAATTTGTGACACACACACTTTCCAATGGGCCTTGTGACACACACTCGCTGTCCAATGCGTTTTGTGACACACACACTGAGCAGGAGGGTTTGTGACACACACGCTGTCCAATGGGGTTCGTGACACACACTCTGTCCCATGGGGTTTTTGACACACACACTGTCCAATGGGGATTGTGACACACACACGCTGTCCAATGGGGTTTTTAACACGCACACTGTCCATTTGTGTTTGTGACACACACGCTGTATAGTGGGCTTTGTGAAAAACACACACTGTCCAATGGAGTTTGTGACACACACCGTGTCCACGGGGGTTTGTGAAACACACGCTGTCCAATGGGGATTCTGACATGCACACTATCCAATGGGTTTTTTGACACACACACTATCCAATGGGGATTGTGACACACACACGCTGTCCAATGGGCTTTGTCACACACACACTCTGTCCAAAGGGGTGTGTGACACGCACACTTTGTAATGGGGTTTGTGACACACACGCGCTATCCAAAGGGGTGTGTGATACGCACACTTTGTAATGGGGTTTGTGACACACACGCGCTATCCAATGGGGTTTGTGACGCACACACTGTAAAAAAGGGTTTGTTACACACACAGTGTCCAATGGGGTTTGTGACAGACACACTGTCCATGGGTGTTTGTGACACACACGCTGTCTAGTGGGGTTTGTGACACACACGCTGTCCAATGAGGTTTGTGACACAGACACTGTCCAATTGGGTTTGTGACACACACAGTTTGCACGGGGTTTGTGACACACACACTGTCCCACGGGTTTTGTGACACACACACTTTCCAATGGGGATTGTGACACACACGCTGTCCAATGGGGTTTGTGACACGCACTGTGTATACGGGGGTTTGTGACACACACACTGTCCAATAGGGTTTGTCACACACACATTTTATCCAATGGGTTTTGAGACACACACTCTCTCCAGTGGGGATTGTGACACACACACGGTGTCCAATGGTGTTTGTGACACACATGCTGTCCAATGGGGTTTGTGACACAGATGCTGTCCAATGGGGATTGTGACCTACCCACTGTCCAAAAGGGTTTGTGACACACACAAGCTATCCAATGGGGTTTGTGACACGCACACTTTGTAATGGGGTTTGTGACACACACACGCTATCCAATGGGGTTTGTGACACACACGATGTCCAATGGGGTTTGTGACACCCACACTGTCCATGGGTGTTTGTGACACACACGCTGTGCAGTGGAGTTTGTGACACACACACTGTCCAAAAGGGTTTGTGACATACACAATGTTCAATGGGTTTTCTGACAGGCACACTTTCCATGGGTGTTTGTGACACACACGCTGTCTAATGGGGTTTGTGACACACACTCTTTCCAATGGGGATTGTGACACACACACGCTGTCCAATGGGGAGTGTGACACAAACGCTGTCCAATGGGAGTCTCTGTCACACACGCTGTCCATTGGGGTTTGTGACACACACACTGTCCAAAGGGGTTTGTGACACACATGATGTAAATTGCGGTTTGTGAAACGCACACTGTCCATCAGTGTTTGTGACACACACGCTGTCCAGTGGAGTTTATGACACACACACGGTCCAATGGGGTTTGTGACACACACAGTGTGCACGGGGTTAGTGACACACACGCTGTCCAATGGGGATTGTGACACACACAGTGTGCACGGGGTTAGTGACACAGACGCTGTCCAATGGGGATTGTGACACACACACTGTCCAATGGGGATTGTGACACACACACGCTGTCCAATGGGGTTTCTGACACACACACTGTCCAAAGGTGTTTGTGACACAGACCCTATCCAATGGGGTTTTTGACACTCACACTGTCCATGGGTGTTTGTGACACACACTCTGTCCATTGGTTTTTGTCACACACACACTGTCCAATGGGGTTTGTGACACACACACTGTCCAAAGGTGTTTGTGACACAGACCCTATCCATTGGGGTTTGTGACACTCACACTTTCCATGGGTGTTTGTGACACACACTGTCCAAAGGGGTTTGTGACACACACGATGTAAAATGGGGTTTGTGACACGCACAATGTCCATCGGTGTTTGTGATACACACGCTGTCCAGTGGAGTTTATGACACACACACTGTCCAGTGGGGTTTGTCACACACACACTGTCCAATAGGGTTTGTCACACACACATGCTATCCAATGGGTTTTGTGGCACACACACTGTCCAATGGGGATTGTGACACACACACGCTGCTCAATGGTGTTTGTGACACACACGCTGTCCAATGCGGTTTGTGACACAGATGCTGTCCAATGCGGTTTGTGACCTACACACTGTCCAAAACGTTTTGTGACACACACACTGTCTAGTGGGGTTTGTGACACATGTACTGTCCAATGGGGTTTGTGACACACACCGTGTCCACGGGGGTTTGTGACACACACACTGTCCAAAAGGGTTTGTGACACACACACTGTCCAATAGGGTTTTTGACACACACACACTGTCCAATGGGGTTTGTGACACACACGCTGTCTAGTGGGGTTTGTGACACATATACTGTCCAATGGGGTTTGTGACACACACCGTGTCCACGGGGGTTTGTGACACACACGCTGTCCAATGGGGTTTGTGACACACACACTGTCCAAAGTGGTTTGTGACACACACGCTGTCCAATGGGGTTTCTGAAAACAGACGCTGTCCAATGGGATTTCTGACACACACACTGACGAGGAGGTTTTGTGACACACACGCTGTAAAATGGGGTTTGTGACACACATGCTGTCCAGTGGTTTTTGTGACGCACACACTGTCCAATAGGGTTTGTGACGCACACACGCTATCCAAAGGGGTTTGTGACACATACACTTTCCAATAGGGTTTGTGACACCACACTCTGTCCAATGGTGCTTGTGACACACACGCTGTCCAATGGGGTTTGTGAAACACACACTGTCCAATGGGGATTGTGACACACACACGCTGTCCAATGGGGTTTGTGACACACACACACTGTCCAAAGGGGATTGTGACACACACACTCTGTCCAATGGGGTTTGTGACACACAAACTGTCCAAAGGTGTTTGTGACACACACGATGTCCAATGGGATAAGTGACACACACACTGTCCAAAGGGGTTTGTGACACACACGCTATCCAATGGGTTTTGTGACACGAACTCTGTTCAGTGGGGTTTGAGACATCACACACGCTGTCCAGTGGGTTTTGTAACACACACTCTGTCCAATGGGCTTGTGACACAGACGCTGTCCAGTGGGTTTTGTGACACACACACTGTCTAATGGGATTTTGACGCACATGCTGTAAAATGGCGTTCGTGACACACAGAGTATCCACGCGGGTTTGTAACACACACGCTGTCCAATGGGGTGTGTGACACACACACTCTGTCCAATAGGGTTTGTGACACACTTACGTTATCCAATGGGGTTTGTGACACACATACTTTCTAATGAGGATTGTGAGATACACACGCTGTCCATGGGTGTTTGTGACCCACAAGCTGTCCAATGGGGTTTGTGAAACATACACACTGTGCAATGGGGCTTGTGACACAAACTCTGTCCCATGGGGTTTCTAACACACACAAACTGTCCAATAGGGATTGTGAAACACACACGCTGTCCAATGGGGTTTATGACACACACACTGTCCAATAGGGTTTGTGACACACACGCTATCCAATGGGGTTTGTGACACACACACTTTGAAATGGGTTTTGTGACATATACGGTATCCAATGGGTTTTGTGACACACACGCTGTCCAATAGTGTTTGTGAGACACACTCAGTCCCATGGGGTTTCTGACACACACACGATGTCCAATGGGGTTTATGACACACACACAGTGTCCAATGGGGATTGTGACACACACACGCTATCCAATGGGGTTTATGACACACACGCTGTCCAATGGAATTTGTGACACACATCTGTCCCTTTGGTTTTGTGACACACACACGTTATCCAATGGTGTGTGTGACACACAAACTCTGTACAATAGGGTTTGTGACACACACGCTGACCATTTGGGTTTCTTACACACACACACTGTCCAATGATGTTTGTGACACGCATGCTGTCCAATGGGTTTTGTGACACACACGCTGACCAGGAGGGTTTGTGTCACACACACGCAATCCAATGGGGTTTGTGACAAACACACATTTCAATGGGGATTGTGACACACACACGCTGTCCGATGGTGTATGTGACTCACACGCTGTCCAATAGGGTTTGTGACACACACTCGCTGTCCAATAGGGTTTGTGACGCACACACTTTCCAATGGGGTTTGTGACACTCACATATTGTCCCATGGGGTTTGTGACACACACGCTGTCCAATGGGGCTTGTGACACACACACTGTCCAATGGTTATTGTTACACACACACACTATCCAATGGTGCTTGTGACACACACGCTGTCCAATGGGCTTCGTGACACACACGCTGTCCAGTGGGTTTTTTGACACACACATTCTGTCCAATTGGCTTGTGACACACACGCTGTCCAATGGTGTTTGTGTACACACACACTGTAAAATGGGGATTGTGACACACACACTGTAAAATGGGGATTGTGACACACACACGATGTCCAATGGAGATTGACACACACACTGTCCAAGGTGATTTGTGACACACACGCTATCCAATGGGGTTTGTGACACAGACACTGTCCAATGGTGTTCGTGATACACACAGTGTCCACGGGTTTTTGTGACACACAAACTCCATCCAATGGGCTTGTGACACACACGCTTTCCAATGGGGATTGTGACAAGCACATCGTAAAATGGGGTTTGTGACACACACTCTGTCCAATGGTCTTCTGACAAACACGCTGTACAATGGCGTTTGTGACTCACACACTCTATTCAATGAGGTTTTTGACACACATGCTGTCCAATCGGGTTTTTGACACACACGCTGTCCAGTGGGTTTTGTGACACACACACTGTCCAATAGGGCTTGTGACACACACACGCTGTCCAATGGTGCTTGTGACACACACGCTATCCAATGGGGTTCGTGACACAAACGCTGTCCAGTGGTTTTTGTGACACACACACTCTGTCCAATGGGCTTCTGACACACAAGCTGTCCCATGGGTATTGTGAAATACACACGCTGTCCAATGGGGTTTGTTGCACACACACTGTCCAATGGGGATTGTGACACACACACTGTCCAAAGGGGTTTGTGACACACACAATGTCCAATGGGGTTTGTGACACACACACTGTCCAATGGGATTTGTGACACACACTGTCCAATGGGGTTTCTGACACACTCGCTGTCCAATGGGTTTTGTGACACAAACACTGACCAGGAGGGATTGTGACACACACACGCTGTCCAATGGGGTTTGTGACACACACACTGTTCAATGGGTATTGTGACACACACAAACTGTCCAATGGGGTTTGTGACACACATGATGTCCAATGGGGTTTGTGACACACACGCTGTCCAATGGCATTTGTGACACACACACAGACCAGGAAGGATTGTGACAGACACACACTGTCCAATGGGGATTTTGAAACACACGCTGTCCACTGAGGATTGTGACATACACACTGTCCAGGGGGGGTTGTGAACCACACACTGTCCAATGGCGTTCGTGACACACCCAGTGTCCACGGGGCTTTGTGACACACACACGCTGTCCAATGGGGTTTGTGACACACACGCTGTCCAATGGGGTTTGTGACACACACACTCTGTCCAATGGGTCTTGTGAAACACACGCTATCCAGTGGGTTTTGTGACAAACACGCTCTCCAATGGGGATTGTGAAACACACACGCTGTCCAATGGTGTTTGTGACACACATGCTGTCCAATGGTGTTTGTGACAAAGACGCTGTGCAATAGGGATTGTGACCTACACACTGTCCAATGGGTATTGTGACACACACACGCTGTCCAATGGGGTTTGTGACACACAAACCCTATACAATGGGGTTTGTGACACATACACTTTCCAATGGGGTTTCGTACACACACACCCTGTCCAATGGTGCTTGTGACACACACGCTGCCAATGGGGTTCGTGACACACACGCTGTCCAATGGGGATTGTGACACAAACGCTGTCCAATAGGGTTTGTGACACACACACGCTATCCAATGGGGTTTGTAACAAGCACACTTTCTAATGGGCTTTGTGACACAGACACGCTATCCAATGGCGTTTCTTACACACACACGGTCCAATGGGGTTTGTGACACATACACTCTATCCAATAGGGCTTGTGACACACGCTATCCAATGGGGTTACTGACACATACAATTTCCAAAGGGGTTTGTGACACACACGCTGTCCAATGGGTTTTATGACACACACGCTCTGCCCAATGGGCTTGTGACACACATGCTGTATAATAGTGTTTGTGACAAACACTCTGTCCAATGGGGTTTGTGACACACACGCTGTCCAATCGGGTTTGTGGCACACACTGTCCAAAGGGTTTTGTGACACACACGATGTCCAATGGGGTTTGTGACACGCACGCTGTCCATGGGTGTTTGTGAAACACACACGCTGTCCAATGGGGAATGTGACACACACACTCTGTCCAATGAGGTTTGTGACACACACGCTGTCCAATGAGGTCTAAGACACACACACTCTGTCCAATGTGGCTTTTGACACACACGCTGTCCAATGGCGTATGTGACATACACGCTGTCCACTGGTTTTGTGAAATACACAATCTCCAACAGGGTTTGTGACACACACACGATATCCAATGGGGTTTGTGACACACACACTGTACAAAATGGTTTGTGACACACACACTGTCTAAAGGGGTTAGTGACACACACGATGTCCAATGGGGTTTGTGACACGCACGCTGTCCATGGATGTTTGTGACAAACACGCTGTCCACTGGGGTTTGTGACACACATGCTGTCCAATGGCGTTCGTGATACACACACTCTCCAGGGGGGTTTGTGACACACACACTGTCCAATGGCGTTCGTGATACACACACTCTCCAGGGGGGTTTGTGACACACACACTGTCCAATGGCGTTCGTGATACACACAGTGTCCACGGGGCTTTGTGACACACACTCGCTGTCCAATGGTTTTTGTGACACAAACTCTGTCCAATGGGGTTTGTGACACACATGCTGTCCAATGGGGTTTGTGACACACACGCTGTCCAATGGGGTTTGTGACACACACACTGACCAGGAAGGATTGAGACACACACACTCTGTCCAATGGGTATTGTGACACACATGCTGTCCAATAAGGTTTGTGACACACACGCTGTCCAATGGTGTTCGTGATACACACGATGTTCAATGGGGTTTGTGACACACACACTGTCCACGGGGGTTTGTGACACACACGCTGTCCAATGGGGTTTGTGACACACACACTGTCCAAAGGGTATTGTTACACACACACGCTGTCCAATGGTGTTTGTGACATACACGCTGTCCAATGGGTCTTGTGACACACACGCTGTGCAATGGTGTTTGCGACACACACGCTGTCCAATCGGGTTTGTGACACACTCATTTTCGAATGGGTTATGTGACACACACATGTTATCCAATGGGGTTTGTAACACACACACTCTGTCCAATGGTGCTTGTCACACACACGCTGTCCAATGGGGTTCGTGACACACACTCTGTCCCATGGGGTTTGTGACACACACACTGTCCAATGGGGATTGTGACACACACACGCTGTCCAATGGTGTTTGTGACACACAGGCTCTCCAATGGGGCTTGTGACACACACGCTGTCCAATGGTATCTGTGACACACGCTCTGTCCAATGGGGTTTGTGACACACACGCTGTCCAATGGAGATTGCGACATACACACTGTTCAATAGGGTTTATGACACACACATGCTATCCAATGGGGTTTGTGAAACAAATACTTTCTTCATGGGGTTTTTGACACACACACGCTATCCAATGGGGTTTGTGACACACACACTGTCCAAAAGGGTTTGTGACACACACGCTGTCCAATGGGGATTGTGACACACACGCTGTCCAATGGCATTTGTGACACATACACTCTGTCCAATGGGGTTTGTGACACACACGCTGTCCAATGGGGTTTGTGACACACACACTCTGTCCAATGGGTCTTGTGAAACACACGCTATCCAGTGGGTTTTGTGACAAACACGCTCTCCAATGGGGATTGTGAAACACACACGCTGTCCAATGGTGTTTGTGACACACATGCTGTCCAATGGTGTTTGTGACAAAGACGCTGTGCAATAGGGATTGTGACCTACACACTGTCCAATGGGTATTGTGACACACACACGCTGTCCAATGGGGTTTGTGACACACAAACCCTATACAATGGGGTTTGTGACACATACACTTTCCAATGGGGTTTCGTACACACACACCCTGTCCAATGGTGCTTGTGACACACACGCTGCCAATGGGGTTCGTGACACACACGCTGTCCAATGGGGATTGTGACACAAACGCTGTCCAATAGGGTTTGTGACACACACACGCTATCCAATGGGGTTTGTAACAAGCACACTTTCTAATGGGCTTTGTGACACAGACACGCTATCCAATGGCGTTTCTTACACACACACGGTCCAATGGGGTTTGTGACACATACACTCTATCCAATAGGGCTTGTGACACACGCTATCCAATGGGGTTACTGACACATACAATTTCCAAAGGGGTTTGTGACACACACGCTGTCCAATGGGTTTTATGACACACACGCTCTGCCCAATGGGCTTGTGACACACATGCTGTATAATAGTGTTTGTGACAAACACTCTGTCCAATGGGGTTTGTGACACACACGCTGTCCAATCGGGTTTGTGGCACACACTGTCCAAAGGGTTTTGTGACACACACGATGTCCAATGGGGTTTGTGACACGCACGCTGTCCATGGGTGTTTGTGAAACACACACGCTGTCCAATGGGGAATGTGACACACACACTCTGTCCAATGAGGTTTGTGACACACACGCTGTCCAATGAGGTCTAAGACACACACACTCTGTCCAATGTGGCTTTTGACACACACGCTGTCCAATGGCGTATGTGACATACACGCTGTCCACTGGTTTTGTGAAATACACAATCTCCAACAGGGTTTGTGACACACACACGATATCCAATGGGGTTTGTGACACACACACTGTACAAAATGGTTTGTGACACACACACTGTCTAAAGGGGTTAGTGACACACACGATGTCCAATGGGGTTTGTGACACGCACGCTGTCCATGGATGTTTGTGACAAACACGCTGTCCACTGGGGTTTGTGACACACATGCTGTCCAATGGCGTTCGTGATACACACACTCTCCAGGGGGGTTTGTGACACACACACTGTCCAATGGCGTTCGTGATACACACACTCTCCAGGGGGGTTTGTGACACACACACTGTCCAATGGCGTTCGTGATACACACAGTGTCCACGGGGCTTTGTGACACACACTCGCTGTCCAATGGTTTTTGTGACACAAACTCTGTCCAATGGGGTTTGTGACACACATGCTGTCCAATGGGGTTTGTGACACACACGCTGTCCAATGGGGTTTGTGACACACACACTGACCAGGAAGGATTGAGACACACACACTCTGTCCAATGGGTATTGTGACACACATGCTGTCCAATAAGGTTTGTGACACACACGCTGTCCAATGGTGTTCGTGATACACACGATGTTCAATGGGGTTTGTGACACACACACTGTCCACGGGGGTTTGTGACACACACGCTGTCCAATGGGGTTTGTGACACACACACTGTCCAAAGGGTATTGTTACACACACACGCTGTCCAATGGTGTTTGTGACATACACGCTGTCCAATGGGTCTTGTGACACACACACTGTGCAATGGTGTTTGCGACACACACGCTGTCCAATCGGGTTTGTGACACACTCATTTTCGAATGGGTTATGTGACACACACATGTTATCCAATGGGGTTTGTAACACACACACTCTGTCCAATGGTGCTTGTCACACACACGCTGTCCAATGGGGTTCGTGACACACACTCTGTCCCATGGGGTTTGTGACACACACACTGTCCAATGGGGATTGTGACACACACACGCTGTCCAATGGTGTTTGTGACACACAGGCTCTCCAATGGGGCTTGTGACACACACGCTGTCCAATGGTATCTGTGACACACGCTCTGTCCAATGGGGTTTGTGACACACACGCTGTCCAATGGAGATTGCGACATACACACTGTTCAATAGGGTTTATGACACACACATGCTATCCAATGGGGTTTGTGAAACAAATACTTTCTTCATGGGGTTTTTGACACACACACGCTATCCAATGGGGTTTGTGACACACACACTGTCCAAAAGGGTTTGTGACACACACGCTGTCCAATGGGGATTGTGACACACACGCTGTCCAATGGCATTTGTGACACATACACTCTGTCCAATTGGGTTTGTGACACACACACTCTGTCCAATGGGGTTTGTGACCCACACGGTGTCCAATGGGTATTGTGACACACGCTGTCCAATGGGGTTCGTGAACACACATGCTGTCCATTGGAGTTTGTGACACACACA
The DNA here is from genome assembly GCA_032206185.1 of Columba guinea. Taxonomy (NCBI): domain Eukaryota; kingdom Metazoa; phylum Chordata; class Aves; order Columbiformes; family Columbidae; genus Columba; species Columba guinea. The sequence continues at coordinate 3,178,432 of JAVLUU010000005.1, forward strand.
CTGTCCAATAGGGTTTGTGACATCACACATGCTATCCAGTGGGGTTTCTGACACACACTCTTTCTAATGGGGTTTGTGAAACACACGCTATCCAATGCGTTTTTTGACACACACACTGTCCAATGGTGATTGTGACACACACACGCTGTCCAATGGTGTTTGTGACACTCACACTGTCTAATGGGGTTTGTGACACACACATGCTATCCAAAAGGGTTTGTGACACGCATACTTTCTAATGGGGTTTGTGACACACGCACGCCATCCAATGGGGTTTGTGAGACACACGCTGACCAATTCGTTTTGTTACACATACACTGTCCAAAGGTGTTTGTGACACGCATGCTGTCCAATGGGTTTTGTGACACACACACTGACCAGGAGCATTTGAGACACACACACGCCATCCAATGGGTTTTGTGATACATACACTTTCCAATGGGATTTGTGATACGCACATTCAGTCCAACGGCGCTTGTGACACACACGCTGTCTAATGGGGTTCGTGACACACACGCTGTCCAAAGGGTATTGTTATACACACACGCTGTGCCATGGTGTTTGTGACACACACGCTGTCCAATGGGGTTTGTGACACACACGCTGTGCAATGGGGATTGTGACACACACGCTGTCCAATGGGGTTTGTGACACACACACTCTGTCCAATAGGTCTTGTGACACACACTCTGTCCAATGGGTTTCGTGACACACACTGTGTCCAATGGGTTTCGTGACACACACGCTGTACAATGGGGTTTGTGACACACACACTGTCCAATAGGGTTTGTGACACACACACTCTATCCAACGGTGTTTGTGACACACACACTTTCTAATGGGGTTTGTGACACACACACTATCCAATGGGGTTTTGACACACACGCTGTCCACTGGGGATTGTGAAACACACACTGTCCAGGGGGGTTTGTGACACACACACTGTCCAATGGCGTTCGTGAAACACATAGTGTCCACGGGGGTTTGTGACACGCTGTCCAATGGGTTTTGTGACACTCACACTTTATAATGGGGTTTGTGACACAAACACGCTGTCCAATTGGGTTTATGACACACACTCTGTCCTATGGGGTGTGTGACACAGACGCTGTCAAATTGGGATTGTGATATACACACTGTCCAATAGGGTTAATGACAAACACATGCTATCCAGTGTGGTTTGTTACACACATACATTCTAATGGGGTTTTTGACACAAACACTGTATCCAATGGGGTTCGTGAAACACACTTTCCAATGGGGTTTTGACACACACGCTATCCAATGGGGATTGTGACACACACGCTGTCCAATGGTTTTTGTGACACACATACTCTGTCCAATGGGTTTTGTGACCCACACGGTGTCCAATGGGTATTGTGACACACACGCTGTCCAATGGGGTTCGTGACACACACGCTGTCCAGTGGGGTTTGTGACACACACACTGTATAATAGGGTTTGTGACATCTCACACGCTATCCAATGGGGTTTGTGACACACACTCTTTCTAATGGGGTTTGTGAAACACACGCTATCCAATGGGGTTTGTGACACGCATACTTTCTAATGGGGTTTATGACACACACACTTTCCAATGGTGTTTGTGACACGCACACTTTCTAATGGGGTTTGTGACACACACACGCTATCCAATGGGGTTTGTAATACACACACTGACCAATTGGTTTTGTTACATACACAATGTCCAAAGGTGTTTGTGACACGCATGCTGTCCAATGGGTTTTGTGACACACACACTGACCAGGAGGGTTTGTGACACACACACGCTATCCAGTGGGTTTTGTGACACATACGCTTTCCAATGGGGTTTGTGACACACACACTGTCCAATGGGTATTGTTACACACACACTCTGTACAATTGTGTTTGTGACACACACGCTGTCCAGTGGGTTTTGTGACACACACACTGTCCAAAAGGGTTTGTGACACACACTCTGTCCAACGGTGCTTTTGACACACACGCTGTCCAATGGGGTTTGTGACACACACACTGTCCATGGGTATTTGTGACACACACGCTGTCCAGTGGGGTTTGTGACACACACAATGTCCAATGGGGTTTGTGAAACACAGAGTGTCCACGGGAATTTGTGACACACACGCTGTCCAATGGGGTTTGTGACACACACACTGTCCAATGGGGTATGAGACACATATATTTTCCAATGGGGTTTGTGACAGACACACTGTCCAATAGCTATTGTTAGACACACACGCTGTCAAATGGGGTTTGTGCCACACACACGCTGTCCAATCGGATTTGTGACACACACGCTGTCCAATGGGATTTGTGACACACACTGTCCAATGGGGTTTCTGACACTACACGCTGTCCAATGGGGTTTGTGAAACATACACTGACCAGGAGGGTTTTTGACACACACACGCTGTCTAACGGGGTTTGTAACACACACACTGTCCAATGGTGTTTGTGACACACACGCAGTCCAATGGGGTTTCTCACTCACTCTCTCTCCAATGGGGTTTGTGACACATACACTTTCCAATGGGGTTTGTGACACCACACTCTCTCCAATGGTGCTTGTGACACACATTCTGTCCAATGGGCTTCGTGACACACACACTCTGTCCAATGGGCTTGTGATACACACGCTATCCAATAGTGTTTGTGACAAACACTCTGTCCCATGGGGTTTGTGTCACATACACTCTCCAATGGGGAATGTGACACAAACATGCTGTCCAATGGGGTTTGTCACACACACACTGTCCAATGGGTATTGTTACACACACATGCTGTCCAATGGGGTTCGTGACACATACACTTTCCAATGGGGTTTGTGACACACACACTTTGTCCCATGGTGATTCAGACACACACGCTGTCCAATGGGGTTTTTGACACACACGCTGCCAATGGGGTTTGTGACACACATGCTGTCCAATAGGGTTTGTGACAGAGAAACGCTATCCAATGGGATTTGTGACACATACACTTTCCAATGGGGTTTGTAACACCACACTCTCTCCTGTGGGGTTTGTGACACACACACTCTGTTCAATGGGATTATGACACACACTCTGTCCAATAGTGTTTGTGACAAACACTCTGTCCCATGGGGTTTGTGACACATACAATCTCCAATGGGGATTGTGACACACACATGCTGTCCAATGGGGTTTTGTCACACACACGATGTACAATGGGGTTTGTGACACACACACTGTCCAATGGGTATTGTTACACACACACTCTGTTCAATGGTGTTTGTGAAACACACGCTGTCCAGTGGGTTTTGTGCCGCACACACTGTCCACCGGGGTTTTGACACACACGCTGTCCAATGCGTATTGTTACACACACATGCTGTCCAATGGGGTTTCTGACACACACACTGTCCAATGGGTTTTGTGACACATGCACTGTCCAATTGGGTTTTGACACATACGCTGTCCATTGGGGATTGTGACACAAATGCTATCCAATGGGGTTTGTGACACACAAACTCTCCAATGGTGTTTCTGACACACACGCTGTCCATTGGGGTTTGTGACACATACACTTTGTCCAGTGGGGCTTGTGACACACACGCTGTCCAATGGGGTTTGTGGCACATACGCTGTCCAGTGGGTTTTGTGACACACACACTGTCCAATAGGGTTTGTGACACAGACACGCTATCCAATAGTGTTTGTGACACACACTCTGTCCCATGGCGTTTGTAACACACACACTGTCCAATGGGGATTGTGACACACACACGCTGTCCAATGGGGTATGTGACACATACACTGTCCAAAAGTGTTTGTGACACACACGCTGTCTAATGGGGTTTGTGATACACACTCTGTCCATTGGTGTTTGTTATACACACGCTGTCCAATGGGGTTTGTGACACACAAACTCTCTAAAGGGGTTTGTGACACACACACCGTCCAATAGGGTTTGTGACACTCACACTGTCCATTGAGGATTGTGACACACACACTCTGTACAATGGGGTTTATGACACACAATTTGTCCAATTGGGTTTGTGACACACAAACTGTCCAATGGGATTTGTGACACACAAACACGGTCCAATGGTGATTGTGACACGCACACTCTGTCCAATGGGGTTTGTGACACACAGGATCTCCAATGGGTCTTGTAACACGCACGCTGTCCAATGTGGTTCGTGACACATTCGCGGTCCAGTGGGGTTTGTGACACACACACTGTCCAATAGGGTTTGTGACACACACACTGTACAATGGGGATTGTGTCATACACACGCTCTAAAATGGGGTTCGTGACACACACTCTGTCCCATGGGGTTTGTGATACACACACACACTATCCAACGGGGTTTATGACACACACGCTGTGCAACGGGGTTTGTGACACACACACTCTGTCCAGTAGGGTTTGTGACATCACATACGCTATCCAATGGTGTTTGTGACACACACACTTTCTAATGGGGTTTCTGACACACACACTGTCCAATGGGGATTGTGACAGAGACGCTGTCCAATGGGGATTGTGACATACACACTGTCCAATGGGGATTGTGACATACACACTGTCCAAAAGGGTTTTTGACACACACATGCTATACAATGGGGTTTGTGACACAAATACATTATAATGGGGTTTTTGACATACACACGCTGTCCCATGGGGTTTGTGACACACACGCTGACCAATTCGGTTTGTTACACACAGACTGTCCAATGGTGTTTGTGACACACACACTGAGCAGGAGGGTTTGTGACACACACACGCTATTGAATTGGTTTGTGAAACATACACTTTCCAATGCGGTTTGTGACACACACACTCTGTCCAATGGCGCTTGTGACGCACACACTGTCAAAAGGGGTTTGTGACACACACAATGTGCAATGGGGTTTGTGACACACACACTGTCCAATGGGGTTTGTGACACACACAAGTGTCCACGGGGGTTTGTGACACACACGCTATCCAATGGGGACTGTGACACACACACTGTCCAATGGGCTTGTGACACACACACGCTGTCCAATAGTGTTTGTGACACACACACTGTCCCATGGGGTTTGTGACATACGCACTGTCCAATGGGGATTGTGACACACACACTTGCTAATGGGGTTTGTGACACACACGCTGTCCAGTGGGTTTTGTGACACGCACTCTCTGTCCAATGGGCTTGTGACACACACGCTGCCCAATGGGGTTCGTGACACACACGCTGTCCTGTGGGTTTTGTGACACACACACTCTGTCCAATGGGCTTGTGACACACACGCTGTCCAATGGTCTTTGCGACACACCCGCTGTCCAATGGGGTTTTGTGACACACAATCTGTCCATGGGTGTTTGTGACAAACACGCTGTCCAGTGTCTATTCTGACACACACACTGTCCAATTGGGTTTTGACACACACTCAGTCCAATGGGGATTGTGACACACACACTCTGTCCAATGGGCTTGTGACAAAAACGCTGTCCAATGGTCTTTGTGACACACCCGCTGTCCAATGGGGTTTTATGACACACAATCTGTTCAATGGGGTTTGTGAAACACACGCTGTCCAAATGGGATTGTGACACACACGCTGTCCAATGGGGTTTTTGACACACACTCTGTCCAATGGGGCTTCTGATACACACGCTGTCCAATGGGTTTCGTGACACACAAACTCCAACCATGGGTGTTTGTGACACACACGCTATCCAATGGGGTTTGTGACACTCACACTGTCCATGGGTGTTTGTGACACACACGCTGTCACCTGGGGATTGTGACACAAACAATGACCAGGGGTGTTTGTGACACACACGGTGTCCAGTGGGTTTTGTGACACACACGCTGTCCAATGGGGATTGTGACACAAACACTGTCCAATGGGTTTGTGACACAAACTCTGTCCAATGGGGTTTGTGACGCACACACTGTCTAAAGGGTACTGTGACAGACGCACACTGTCCAATGTGGTATGTGACACACACGCAATCCAATGTGGATTGTGACACACACACTGTCAAAAGGGGTTTGTGACACACACGGTGTCCACTGGGCATTGTGACACAAACGCTGTCCAATGGGGTTTGTGACACACAAACTGTCCAATAGTGTTTCTGACACAAATGCTGTCCAATGGGGTTTGTGAAACAAACTCTGTCCAATGGGTATTGTGACACACACAACACCGTCCCATGGGGTTTGTGACACACACGCTGTCCAATGGGGATAGTGACACCACACTCTGTCCAATGGTGGTTGTGATACACACGCTGTCCAATGGGGTTTGTGACACACACGCTGTCCAGTGTTTTTTGTGACACACACACTCTCTCCAAAGGGCTTGTGACACACACATGCTGTCTAATAGTGTTTGTGACACACACTCTGTCCCACGGGGTTTGTGACATACGCACTGTCCAATTGGGATTGTGACACACACACTTTCTAATGGGGTTTGTGACACACACACTATCCAATGGGGTTTGTGACACACACTCTGTCCCATGGCGTCTGTGACACACACACTCTGTCCAATGGGCTTGTGACACACACGCTGTCCAATGGTCTTAGTGACACACCCGCTTTCCAATGGGGTTTTGTGACACACAAACTGTCCATGGGTGTTTGTGACAAACACGCTGTCCAGTGGGTTTTCTGACACACACACTGTCCAATTGGGTTTTGACACACACTCTGTCCAATGGGGATTGTGACACACACACACTGTCTAAAGGGGTTCGTGACACACATGCTGTTCAATTTGGTTTGTGACACACACACTGTCCGGTAGGGTTTGTGACACACACACGCTATCCAATGGGGTTTGTGATACACACACTTTCTAATGGGGTTTGTGACACACACACTATATAGTGGGGTTTGTGACACTCGCACTCTGTCCAATGGTGCTTGTGACACACACGCTGTCCAATCGGGTTCGTGACACACACGCTGTCCAGTGGGTTATGTGACACACACTCTGTCCAATGGGCTTGTGAAACACACACGCTGTCCAATGGGGTTTGTGACACACAAAATGTCCAAAGGGATTTGTGACACACACACTGTCTAGTACGTTTTGTGACACTCACACTGTCCAAGGGTGATTGTGACACTCACGCTGTACAGTGGGTTTTGTGACACACACACTATCCAATGGGGTTTTGACACACAGGCTGTCCAATGGGTTTTGTGAAACAAACTCTGTCCAATGCTGCTTGTGACACACGCGCTGTCCAATGGGGTTCGTGACATACACGCTGTCCAGTCGGTTTTGTGACACACACACTCTGTCCAAAGGGCTTGTGACACACAGGCTGTCTAATGGGGTTTGTGACACACACACACTGTCCAATGGGGTATTGTTACAAACACACGCTGTACAGTGGTGTTTGTGACACACACGCTGTGCAATGGGCTTTGTGACACACACACTGTCCAATGGGCTTTGTGACACACACACTCTGTACAGTGGGTCTTGTGAAATACACGCTGTCCATTGGGGTTTGTGACACACACACTGTCCAATTGGATTTGTGACACACGCTATCGAATATGGTTTGTGACACACACACTTTCCAAAGGGTTTGTGACACACACACTCTGTCCAATGGGAATTGTGACAAACACACGCTGTCCAATGGGGTCTGTGACACTCACACTGTCTATGGGTGTTTGTGACACACACGCGGTCCAGTGCGTTTTGTCACACAAAGACTGTCCAATTGGGTTTTGACACACATGCTGTCTAATGGGGTTTGTGACACACACACTGTCCAATGGCTATTGTGACACACACACTGTCCAATGGCTATTGTGACACACACACACTGTCCAATGGGTATTGCGACACCACACTCTGTCCAAAGGGCTTGTGACACACACACGCTGTCCAATAGTGTTTGTGACACACACTCTGTCCCATGGTGTTTGTCACATACAAACTGTCCAATGGGGATTGTGACACACACACTGTCCAAAGGGATTTGTGACACACACGCTGTCTAATGGGGTTTGTGACACACACACGCTGTCCAATGGGGTTTGTGACACACACTTTCAGTTGGGTTTGTGACACACACACACTTTCCAATGGTGTTTGTGACACATACACTTTCCAATGCGGTTTGTGACACACACACTCTGTCCAATGGCGCTTGTGACACACACTCTGTCCAATGGGGTTCGTGACACAAACTCTGTCCCATGGGGTTTGTGACACACACACTGTCCAATGTGGATTTTGACACACACACGCTGTCCAATGGGGTTTCTGACACACACACTGTCCAAAGAGGTTTGTGACACACACGTTGTCTAATGGGGTTTGTGACACGCACACTGTCCATGGGTGTTTGTGACACACACGCTGACCAGTTGGGTTTGTGACACACACACTGTCCAATGGGTTATGTGACACACACACTGACCAGGAGGGTTTGTGACACACACACACGCTATGGAATGGGGTTTGTGACACATACACTTTCCAATGGGGTTTGTGACACACACACTCTGTCCACTGGCGCTTGTGACACACACTGTCCAAAGGGGTTCGTGACACACACTCAGTCCCATGGGGTTTGTGACACACACACTGTCCAATACGGTTTGTGACACACACACTCTGTCCAATGAGGCTTGAGACACACACGCTGTTCAATGGGTTTCGTGACACACACGCTGTCAAGTGAGTTTTGTGACACACACACTCTGTCCATTGGGATTGTGACACAGACACGATGTCTAATAGTGTTTGTGACACACACACTGTCCAATGGGCTTTGTGACACACACACTCTGTACAATCGGTCTTGTGAAAAACACGCTGTCCAATGGGGTTTGCGAACGCACACTCTGTCCAATGGGGTTTGTGAGACACACATTGTCCAATAGGATTTGTGACACACACACGCTATCGAATGGGGTTTGTGACACAGACACTTTCCAATGGCGTTTGTGACACGCACACTCTGTCCAATGGGAATTGAAACAAACACACGCTGTCCAATGGGTTTTGTGACACACACGCTTTTCAATGTTGTTTGTGACACATACGCTGTCCAGTGGGTTTTGTGACACACAGACTGTCCAATTGGGTTTTGACACACACGCTGTCCAATGGGGATTGTGACACACACACGCTGTCCAATGGTGTTCGTGACACACACACTGTCCAAAGGGGTTTGTGACACACACGATGTCCAATGCTGTTTCTGACACATACACTTTCCAATGGGGCTTGTGACACTACACTCTGTCCAATGGGTCTTGTGACACACACGCTGTCCAATGGGGTTCGTGACACACATGCTGTTCAATTGCGTTTGTGACACACACACTGTCCAATAGGGTTTGTGACACACACGCTATCCAATGGGGTTTGTGATACACACACTTTCTAATGGGATTTGTGGTACACACACTATCTAATGGGGTTTGTGACATTCACACTCTGTCCAATGGTGCTTGTGACACACACGCTGTCCAGTGGTGTTTGTGACACACATGCTGTTCAATGGGATTTGTGACACACATACTGTCTAATGGGGTTTGTGACACACACGCTGTCCAATGGGGATTGTGACACACACACGCTGTCCAATGGGAATTGTGACAAACACACTGTCCAATGGGAATTGTGACAAACACACTCTGTACAATGGGGTTTGTGACACTCACACTGTCCAATGGGTCTTGTGACATACACGTTGTCCAGTGGTGTTTGTGACACACATGCTGTTCAATGGGATTTGTGACACACACACTGTCTAATGGGGTTTGTGACACACACGCTGTCCAATGGGGATTGTGACACACACACGCTGTACAATGGGGTTTGTGACACATACACCTTCCAATGGGGTTTGTGACACCACACTCTGTCCAATGGTTCTTGTGAAAACACACTCTGTCCAATGGGGATTGTGACACCACACTCTGTCCAACGGTGCTTGTGACACACATGCTGTCCAATGGGGATTGTGTCATACACACTGTCCAATAGGGTTTGTGACACACACATGCTATCCAAAGGGGGTTGTGACACACATACTTTCTAATGGGGTTTTTGACACACCCATGCTATCCAATGGGGTTTGTGACACACACTTTCCAATCGGGTTTGTGACACACACACGCTCTCCAATGATGTTTGTGACACGCATGCTGTCCAATGGGTTTTGTGACTCACACACTGACCAGCAGGGTTCCTGACACACACACGCTATCCAATGGGGTTTGTGACACAAACACTGTGTCCACTGGGGCTTGTGACACACACACGCTGTCCAATGGGGTTTGTGACACACACACGCTGTCCAATGGGGTTTGTGACACACACATTGTCCAAAGGAATTTGTGACACACACGTTGTCCAATGGGGTTTGTGGCACGCACACTGTCCATGGGTGTTCGTGACACACACGCTATGCAATGGTGTTTGTGACACACACACTGTCCAAAGGGCTTTGTGATACACGCGATGTCCAATGGGGTTTGTGACACTCACTCTGTCCATGGGTGTTTGTGACACACACGCTGTCCAGTGGAATTTGTGACACACACACTGTCATATGGGTATCGTGACACACACACCCTGTCCAATGGGGTTTGTGACACACACGCTGTCCAATGGGGATTGTGACACACGCTGTCCAATGGGCTTTGTGACAAATACACTCTGTCCAATGGGGCTTGTGACACACATGCTGTCCAATGGGGTTTATTACACACATGCTGTCCAATGGGGTTTGATACACACACGCTGTCTAATGGGGTTTGTGAAACACACACACTGTCCAGTAGGGTTTGTGACACACACATGCTATCCAAAGGGGGTTGTGACACACATACTTTCTAATGGGGTTTTTGACACACCCATGCTATCCAATGGGGTTTGTGACACACACTTTCCAATCGGGTTTGTGACACACACACGCTCTCCAATGATGTTTGTGACACGCATGCTGTCCAATGGGTTTTGTGACTCACACACTGACCAGCAGGGTTCCTGACACACACACGCTATCCAATGGGGTTTGTGACACATACACTTTCCAATGGGGTTTGTGACACACACACTCTGTCAAATGGCGCTTCTGACACACACGCTGTACAATGGGGTTCGTGACACACACTCTGTCCCATGGGGTTTGTGACACACACACTCTGTCCAATGGGCATTGCGACACACACACACTGTCCAAAGGGGTTTGTGACACACACGATGTCCAATGGGGTTTGTGACACGTACACCGTCCATGGGTGTTTTTGACACACACACTGTCCAAAGGGGTTTCTGACACACACGCTGTCCAATGATGTTTGTGACACATACACTTTCCAATGGGTATTGTGACACACACACCGTGTCCAATGGGGTTTGTGACACACACGCTGTCCAATGGGGTTTGTGACACATACACTGTCCAAAGGGGTTTGTGACACACACGGTGTCCAGTGGGCTTTGTGACACACATGCTATCCAGTGGGTTTTGTGACACACACACTGTCCAATAGGGTTTGTGACACGCACACTCTATCAAATTGGGTTTGTTACACACTCACACTGTCCAATGGGGTTTGTGACACACACGCTGTCCAATGGGGATTGTGACACCACACTCTGTCTAATGGTGCTTGTGACACACTCACGCTATCCAATGGGGTTTGTGACACGCATATATTCTAATAGGGTTTGTGACACACACACTCTATCAAATGGGGTTTGTGACACACACACACTGTACAATGGGGTTTGTGACACACACGCTGTCCAATGGGGATTGTGATACCACACTCGGTCCAACAGTGCTTGTGACACACACGCTGTCCAATGGGGTTTGTGACACACACATTGTCCAAAGGGGTTTGTGACACACACGCTGTCTAATGGGGTTTGTGACACACACACACTGTCCAATGGGGTTTGTGACACACACGCTGTCCAATGGGGTTTGTGAAACACACACGCTGTCCAATAAGGTTTGTGACAAACACATGCCATCCAATGTGGTTTGTGACACACATGCTTCCTAATGTAGTTTTTGACACACACACTCTGTCCAATAACGCTTGTGACACACACTCTGTCCCTTGGGGTTTGTGACACACGCGCTGTCCAATGGGGTTTGTGACACACACGATATCCAGTGGGTTTTGTGACACACACAATGTTCAATGGGGATTGTGACACACATACGCTATCCAATGGGGTTTGTGACACATGCACTCTGTCCAATAGATCTTGTAACACACACGCTGTCCAATGGGGTTCGTGAAACACACTCTGTCCTATGTGGTTTGTGAAACACGCTCTTTGTCCACTGGGGATTGTGACACACACACGCTGTCCAATGGGGTTTGTGAAACACACACTGTCCAAAGTGGTTTGTGACACACACGTTGTCCAATTGGGTTTGTGGAACGCACACTGTCCATGGGTGTTTGTGACACACACAGTGTTGAATGGTGTTTCTGACACTCATGCTGTCCAATGGGGTTTGTGAAATAAACTCTGTCCAGTGGGGTTTGTCACACACACATTGTCCAATGGTATTTCTGACACACATGCTGTCCAATGGGGTTTGCGAAACAAACTCTGTCCAATGGTATTTCTGACACACATGCTGTCCAATGGGGTTTGCGAAACAAACTCTGTCCAATGGTGTTTGTGACACACACACACTGTCCAATGAGGTTTTTGACACACACGCTGTCCAATGGGGATTGTGACACCGCACTCTGTCCAATGGTGCTTGTGACACACACGCTGTCCAAGGGGGTTCGTGACACACCCCCTGTCTACTGGGTTTTGTGACACACACACTGTGTCCAGTAGTGTTTGTGACACACACTCTGTCCCATGGGGTTTGTGACACACACTGTCCAATGGGGATTTTTACACACACACGCTGTCCAATGGGGTTTGTAATATGCATGACGTCCAGTGTGTTTTGTAAACACACACTGACCAGGAGGGTTTGTGACACACACACGCTATCCAAAGGGGTTTGTGACACACACGCTGTCCAATGGGGTTTGTGAAACACACACTCTGTCCAATAGGGTTTGTGACACACACACGCTATCCAATGGGGTTTCTGACACACACTTTCCAATGGGGTTTGTGACAAACACACGGTGTCCAATGGTATTTGTGACTCGCATGCTGTCCAATGGGTTTTGTGACACACACACTGCCCAGGAGGTTTTGTGACACACACACGCTATCCAATGGGGTTTGTGACACATACAGTTTCCAATGGGGTTTGTGACACACACACTCTGTCCAATGGCGCTTGTGACACACACTCTGTCCAATGGGTTTCGTGACACACACTCTGTCCCATGCGGTTTGTGACACACACAGTCTGTCCAATGGGGATTGTGACAGACACAGGCTGTCTAATGGGATTTGTGACACACACACTGTCCAAAGGTGTTTGTGACACACACGATGTCCAATGGGGTTTGTGACACGCAGTACTGTCCAATGGGTATTGTGACACACGCACCCTGTCCAATGGGTTTTGTGACACACACGCTGTCAAATGGGGATTGTGACACACACGCTATCCAATGGGGTTTGTGACACCCACACTCTATCCAATGGGGTTTGTGACACACACACACTGTCCAATGGCGATTGTGACACCACACTCTGTCCAACGGTGCTTTTGACACACACGCTGTCCAATGGGGATTGTGACACACACGCTGTCCAGTGGATTATGTGACACACACACTCTGTCCAATGGGCTTGTGACACAGACAGGCTGACCAATGGTGTTTGTGACACACACACTGTCCCATGGGGTTTGTGACACACACACTGTCCAAAGGGGTTTGTGACACACACGCTGTCCAGTGGGCTTTGTGACAAATACACTCTGTCCAAAGGGGCTTGTGACACACACGCTGTACAGTGGGGTTTGTGACACACACGCTATCCAGTGGGTTTTGTGACACACACACTGTCCAATAGGGTTTGTGACACACACACTCTATCAAATGGGGTTTCTGACACACACACACTGTCCAATGGGGTTCGTGACACATACACTTTCCAATGGGGTTTGTGACACCACACTCTGTCCAATGGTGCTTGTGACACACACACGCTATCCAATGGGGTTTTTGACACGCATACATTCTAATGGGATTTGTGATACACACACTCTATAAAAAGGGGATTGTGACACACACGCACTGTCCAATGGGGTATGTGACACACACGCTGTCTAATTGGGATTGTGACACAACACTCTGTCCAACGGTGCTTGTGACACACAGGCTGTCCAATGCGGTTCGTTACACACACGCTGTCCAATGGGCTTGTGACACACACAGTCCAAAGGGGTTTGTGAAACACACGCTGTCTGATGGGGTTTGTGACACACACACACTGTCCAATGGGGTTTGTGACATGCATACTTTCTAATGGGGTTTGTGACACACACACTCTATCACATGGGGTTTGTGACACACACACACACACTGTCCAGTGGGGTTTGAGACACACACGCTGTCCAACGGGGTTCGTGACACACACGCTGCCCAGTGGGTTTTGTGACACACACACTCTGTCCAATGGGCTTGTGACACACACACGCTGACCAATAGTGTTTGTGACACGCACTCTGTCCCATGGGGTTTGTGACACACACACTGTCCAATAGGGATTGTCACACACACACATGCTGTCTAATGGGGTTTGTGACACACACACACTGTCGTTGGGGATTGTGACACACACACTCTGTTCAATGGCGTTTATTACACAAACGCTGTCGAATGGGGTTTGTGACACGTACTCTGTCCCATGGGATTTGCATCACACACACACTGACCAGGAGGGTTCGTGACACGCACATGCTGTCCAATGGGGTTTGTGACACACATACTTTCTAAAGGGGATTTTGACACACACACGCTATCCAATGGGGTTTGTGACACACACATTCCAATGGGCTTTGTGACACACACACGCTGTCCAATGGTGTTTGTGACACGCATGCAGTCCAATTGGTTTTGTGACACACACACTGACTAGGAGGGTTCGTGACACACACACACTATCCAATGGGGTTTGTGACACATACACTTTCCAATTGGGTTTGTGACACACACACTCTGTCAAATGGCGCATGTGACACACACGCTGTCCAATGGGGTTCGTGACACACACACTGTCCAAAGGGGTTTGTGACACACACGCTGTCCAGTGGGCTTTGTGACAAATACACTCTGTCCAAAGGGGCTTGTGACACACACGCTGTACAGTGGGGTTTGTGACACACACGCTATCCAGTGGGTTTTGTGACACACACACTGTCCAATAGGGTTTGTGACACACACACTCTATCAAATGGGGTTTCTGACACACACACACTGTCCAATGGGGTTCGTGACACATACACTTTCCAATGGGGTTTGTGACACCACACTCTGTCCAATGGTGCTTGTGACACACACACGCTATCCAATGGGGTTTTTGACACGCATACATTCTAATGGGATTTGTGACACACACACTCTATAAAAAGGGGATTGTGACACACACGCACTGTCCAATGGGGTATGTGACACACACGCTGTCTAATTGGGATTGTGACACAACACTCTGTCCAACGGTGCTTGTGACACACAGGCTGTCCAATGCGGTTCGTTACACACACGCTGTCCAATGGGCTTGTGACACACACAGTCCAAAGGGGTTTGTGAAACACACGCTGTCTGATGGGGTTTGTGACACACACACACTGTCCAATGGGGTTTGTGACATGCATACTTTCTAATGGGGTTTGTGACACACACACTCTATCACATGGGGTTTGTGACACACACACACACACTGTCCAGTGGGGTTTGAGACACACACGCTGTCCAACGGGGTTCGTGACACACACGCTGCCCAGTGGGTTTTGTGACACACACACTCTGTCCAATGGGCTTGTGACACACACACGCTGACCAATAGTGTTTGTGACACGCACTCTGTCCCATGGGGTTTGTGACACACACACTGTCCAATAGGGATTGTCACACACACACATGCTGTCTAATGGGGTTTGTGACACACACACACTGTCGTTGGGGATTGTGACACACACACTCTGTCCAATGGCGTTTATTACACAAACGCTGTCGAATGGGGTTTGTGACACGTACTCTGTCCCATGGGATTTGCATCACACACACACTGACCAGGAGGGTTCGTGACACGCACATGCTGTCCAATGGGGTTTGTGACACACATACTTTCTAAAGGGGAGTTTGACACACACACGCTATCCAATGGGGTTTGTGACACACACATTCCAATGGGCTTTGTGACACACACACGCTGTCCAATGGTGTTTGTGACACGCATGCAGTCCAATTGGTTTTGTGACACACACACTGACTAGGAGGGTTCGTGACACACACACACTATCCAATGGGGTTTGTGACACATACACTTTCCAATTGGGTTTGTGACACACACACTCTGTCAAATGGCGCATGTGACACACACGCTGTCCAATGGGGTTCGTGACACACACGCTGTCCCATGGGGTTTGTGAAACACACACTCTGTCCAATGGGGATTGCGACACACACACACTGTCCAAAGGGGTTTGTGACACACACGATGTCCAATGGGGTTTGTGACACCTACACTGTCCATGGGTGTTTGTGACACACACGCTGTCCAGTGGAGTTTGTGACACACACACAGCCCAATGGGGTTTGTGACACACACAGTGTCCACGGGGGTTTGTGACACAAACTCTGTCCAGTGGGCTTTGTGACAAATTCACTCTGTACAATGGGGTTTGTGACACACACGCTGTCCAATGGGGTTTGTGACACACATGCTATCCAGTGGGTTTTGTGACACACACACTGTCCAATAGGGTTTGTGAACCACACACTCTATCAAATTGGGTTTGTGACACACTCACACTGTCCAATGGGGTTTGTGACACACACGCTGTCCAATGGGGATTGTGACACCACACTCTGTCCAATGGTGCTTGTGACACACTCACGCTATCCAATGGGGTTTGTGACACACACAGTGTCCAAAGGGATTTGTGACACACACGCTGTCTAATGGGGTTTGTGACACACACACACTGTCCAGTGGGGTTTGTGACACACACGCTGTCCAATGGGGTTTGTGAAACACACACGCTGTCCAATAGGGTTTGTGACACACACATGCCATCCAATGTGGTTTGTGACACACATGCTTCCTAATAGGGTTTTTGACACACACACTCTGTCCAATAACGCTTGTGACACACACGCTGTCCAATGGGGTTCGTGACACACACACTGTCCCATGGGGTTTGTGACACACACAATGTCCAATACGGTTTGTGACACACATACGCTATCCAATGGGGTTTGTGACACAGACGCTGTCCAATGGGGATTGTGACCTACACACTCTCCAATAGGTTTGGTGACACACACACGCTATCCAGTGGGGTTTGTGAACACGCACTACTTTATAATGGAGTTTGTGACACACACACGCTATGCAGTGGGATTTGTGGCACACACACTTTCCAATGGGGTTTGTGAAACACACACTGACCAGGAGGGTTTGTGACACACACACGCTGTCCAATGGGGTTTGTGGCACACACACTGTCCAATGGTTTTTGTGAAACACACTCTGTCAACTGGGCTTTGTGACACACACACGCTGTCCAATGGGATTTGTGACACACACTGTCCAATGGGCTTTCTTACACTAAACGCTGTCCAATGGGGTTTGTGACACACTCACATGCTATCCAATGGGGTTTGTGACACACACACGCTGTCCAGTGGTGTTTGTGAGTCACACGATTTCCAATGTGGTTTGTGACACAGACGCTGTCCAATGGGGATTGTGTCATACTCACTGTCAATTGGGGTTTGTGACACACACATGCTATTCAATGGGGTTTGTGACACACATACGCTGTCCAATAGTGTTTGTGACACACACGCTGTCCAATGGGGTTTGTGACACACACACGCTATCCAATGGGGTTTGTGACACACACACTTTATAATGGGGTTTGTGACACCACACTGTCCAGTGGTGCTTGTGACACACACGCTGTCCAATGGGGTTCGTGACACACACACTGTCCAGTGGATTTTGTGATACACACACTCTGTCCAATGAGCTTGTGACACAAACGCTGTCCAATAGTGTTTGTGACACACACTCTGTCCCATGGTGTTTGTGACACACACTCTGTCCCATGGTGTTTGTGACACACACACTGTCCAATGGGAATTGTGACACACACACGCTGTCCAATGGGGATTGTGACACACACACTGTCCAAAGGGGTTTGTGACACACACGCTGTCCAATGGGGTTTGTGACACACACACACTGTCCAATGGGGATTGTGACACATACACGGTGTCCAATGGGGTTTATGACACCCACTCTGTCCAAATGGGTTTGTGACACACACAGTCTGTCCAATGGGGCTTGTGACACACACGCTGTCAAATGAGGATTGTGACATACACGCTGTACAATGGCGTTTGTGACACACACACTGTGTCCAATGAGTCTTGTGACACACAAGCTGTCCAATGGGGTTCGTGACACAAACGCTGTCCAGTGGGGTTTGTGACACACACACAGTCCAACAGTGTTTGTGACACAGAAACGCTATCCAATGGGGTTTGTGACACAGACACTTTCTAATGGGGTTTGTGACACACACGCTATCCAATGGGTTTTGTGACGCACACACTATGTCCAATGGGTATTGTGACTACATACGCTGTCCAATGGGGAATATGACAGACACGGGCTCTTCAATGGGGTTTGTGACACACACACTGTCTAAAGGGGTTTGTGACACACACGCTGTCCAATGGGGATTGTAACACACACACGCTGTAAAATGGGGGTTATGACACACACGGTGTCCAATGGAGTTTGTCACACACACTCTGTCCAATGTGGTTTGTGACACACACACTGTCCAATGGGGATTGTGAAACACACGATGTCCAATGGGGTTTGTCACACACACAGTCTGTCCAGTGGGTCTTATGACCCACACGCTGTCCAATGGGGTTCGTGACACACACACTGTACAGTGGGGTTTCTGACACACACACACTGTCCAGTGGGTTTGTGACACAGACGCTGTCCAATAGTGTTTGTGACACACAGCCTGTCCAATGGGGTTTGTGACACACACACTGTCCAAAGGGGTTTATTACACACACGCTGTCCAATGGCGTTTGTGACACACACACACTGTCCCATGGTGTTTGTGACATGCATGCTATCCAATGGGTGTTGTGACACACACACTGACCAGGAGGGTTTGTGACACACACACACTATCCAATGGGGTTTGTGACACATTCACTTTTTAATGGGGTTTGTGACACACACGCTCTGTCCAATGGCGCTTGTGACACACACGCTGTCCAATGGTGTTCGTGACACACACGCTGTCCCATGGGGTTTCCGACACACACACTGTCCAACGGGGTTTGGGACACACACGATGTCCAATGTGGTTTTTGACATGCATACTGTCCATGGGTGTTTGTGACACACACGCTGTCCAGTGGGGTTTCTGACAAGCACACTCTCCAAAAGGGTTTGTGACACACACGACGTCCAGTGGGTTTTGTGATACACACACTCTGTCCAATAGGGATTGTGACACACACACGCTGTAAAGTGGGGATTATGACACACAAGCTGTCCAATGGGGTTTGTCACACACGCACTCTGTCCAATGGGGTTCGTGACACACACGCTGTCCAGTGGGGTTTGTGACACACACACTGTCCAATAGAGTTTTTGACACACACACGCATCATATGGGCTTTGAGACACGCACAATTTCTAATGGGGTTTGTGAAACACACAGGGAATCTAATGGGTTTTGTGACACGCATACTGTTTAATGGGTTTTTTGACACACACACGCTATCCAACGGGGTTTGTGACACACACACTTTCAAATGGGGTTTGTAACACGCACACTTTCTAATGGGGTTTGTGACACACACACGGAATAAAAAGGATTTTGTGACACGCACACTTTCTAATGGGGTTTGTGGCACTCACATTATATCCAATGGGGTTTGTGACACACCCACTTTCAAATGGGGATTGTGACATGCACACTTTCTAATGGGGTTTGTGACACACACACACTATCCAATGGGCTTTGTGACACACACAGTTTCCAAAGGGATTTGTGACACACACGCTGACCAATTGGATTTGTTACACACACACTCTCCCATGGTGTATGTGACACGCATGCTATCCAATGGGTTTTGTGACACACACACTGACCAGGAGGGTTTGCGACACACACACGCTATCCAATGGGGTTTGTGACATACACGCTCTGTCCAGTTGTGCTTGTGACACACACGCTGTCCAAAGGGGTTTGTGACACACACGATGTCCAATGGGGTTTGTGACACGCACACCGTCCATGGGTGTTTGTGACAAACACGCTGTCCAGTGGGGTTTCTGACACACACACAGTCCAAAAGGGTTTGTGACACACACACGCTATCCAATGGTGTTTGTGACACATACACTTTCCAATGGGGATTGTGACAAACACACGCTGACCAATGGTGTTTGTGACACACATGCTGTCCAATGGAGTTTGTGACACGCACACTTTCTAATGGGGATTGTGACTCACACACACTGTCCAATGAGGTTTGTGACACACAAACTGTCCAATGGGGTTTGTGACACAGACGCTGTCCAATGGGGATTGTGACATACACACTATCCAATAGGGTTTGTGACACACACGCTATCCAATGGGGTTTGTGACACACACACTGTCCAATGGGTATTGATACACACACACGCTGTCCAATGGTGCTTGTGACACACATGCTGTCTAATGGGATTCGTGACACACACGCTGTCCAGTGGGTTTTGTGACACACACACGCTATCCAACGGGGTTTGTGACGCATCCACTTTCCAGTGGGGTTTGTGACACACACACCCTGTCCAATGGTGCTTATGACACACACGCTGTCTAATGGGCTTCGTGACACACACGCTGTCCAGTGGGTTTTGTGACACAAACACTCTTTCCAAAGGGTATTGTGACACATGCTGTCCAATGGGGAATGTGAAACACACACACTGTCCAATGGGGATTGTGACACACACATGCTGTAAAGTGGGGGTTATGACACACACGCTGTCCAATGTGGTTTGTGACACACACGCTGTCCAATAAGCTTTGTGACAGACACACGCTAGCCAATGGGGTTTGTGACACACACTATATCAAATAGGTTTTGTGAGACAAACACTGTCCAATGGGGATTGTGACACACACACGCTGTCCAGTGGTGTTTGTGACACACACGCTGCACAATGGGGTTTGTGACACAGACGCTGTCCAATGGGGATTGTGACATACCCACTGTCCAATGGGGTTTGTTACACACACACTGTCCAAAGGAGTTTGCGACAAACACGCTGTCCAGTGGGGTTTATGACACACACAGTGTCCACGGGGTTTGTGACACACATGCTGTCCACTGGGGATTGTGACACACACAGTGTCCACGGGGGTTTGTGACACACACGCTGTCCAATGGGGTTTGTGACACACACGCTGTCCAGTGGGGTTTATGACACACACAGTGTCCACGGGTTTTTGTGACACACATGCTCTCCACTGGGGATTGTGACACACACAGTGTCCACTGGGGTTTGTCACACTCAGTCTGTCTAAAGGGGTTTGTGACACACACAAACTGTCCAATGGGGATTGTGACACACACACGTTGTCCAATGGGGTTTATGTCATACACGCTGTCCAATGGGTTTTGTGAACACACACGGTTTCCAGTGGTGTTTGTGGCACACACACTGTCCAAAGGTGTTTGTGACACACACGATGACCAATGGGGTTTGTGACACGCACACTGTCCATGGGTGTTTCTGACACACACACTGTCCAAAACGGTTTGTGACACACACGATGTCCAATGGGGTTTGTGACACGCACAGTGTCCATGGGTGTTTGTGACACACACGCTGCCAATGGGGTTTGTGACACAAAAGCTGTTCAATGGGGTTTGTGACAAACACACTTTCCAATGGGGTTTGTGACACACACGCTGTCCAATGGGTTTTGTGACACACACACTGTCCAATAGGGTTTGTGACACACACACGCTGTCCAATGGGGTTTATGACGCACACACTTTCCAATGGGGTTTGTGAGACACACACAATGTCCCATGGGGTTTGTGACACACACGCTGTCCAATGGGTTTTGTGAAAACACACGGTTTCCAGTGGTGTTTGTGGCACACACACTGTCCAAAGGTGTTTGTGACACACACGATGACCAATGGGGTTTGTGACACGCACACTGTCCATGGGTGTTTCTGACACACACACTGTCCAAAACGGTTTGTGACACACACGATGTCCAATGGGGTTTGTGACACGCACAGTGTCCATGGGTGTTTGTGACACACACGCTGCCAATGGGGTTTGTGACACAAAAGCTGTTCAATGGGGTTTGTGACAAACACACTTTCCAATGGGGTTTGTGACACACGCGCTGTCCAATGGGGTTTATGTCACACACACTGTCCAATAGGGTTTGTGACACACACACGCTGTCCAATGGGGTTTATGACGCACACACTTTCCAATGGGGTTTGTGAGACACACACAATGTCCCATGGGGTTTGTGACACACACGCTGTCCAATGGGGTTTGTGACACACACACTGACCAGGAGGTTTTGTGACACACACACGCTGTCCATTGGGGTTTTTGACACACACACTGTCCAATGGTGTTTGTGACACACACTCTGTCAAATTGGCTTTGTGACACACACGCTGTCCAATGGGGCTTGTGACACACACACTGTCCAATAGGGTTTGTGTCACAGACACGATATCCAGAGGGGTTTCTGACTCATACACTTTCCAATGGGTTTTGTGACACCACACTCTGTCCAATGGTGCTTGTGACACACACTGTCCAATGGGGTTCATGACACACACGCTGTCCAGGGGGTTTTGTTGCACACACACTGTCCAATGGGGTTTGTGACACAGACAGTGTCCAGGGTGTTTTGTGACACAAACTCTGTCCAATGTAGTTTGTGACACGCACACTGTCCAACGGGCATTCTGAAACACACGCTATCCAATGGGGTTTGTGACACTCACAATGTCCATGGGTGTTTGTGACACACACGCTCTCCACTGGGGATTGTTGCACACACACTCTCCAGTGGGTTTTTTGACACAGACACTGTCCAATGGGTACTGTTACAAACACACACGCTGTCCAGTGGGGTTTTTGACACACACGCTGTCCAATAGGGTTTGTGACAAACACACTTTCCAATGGGGTTTCTGACACACACGCTCTCCAATGGGCTTTGTAACACACACGCTGACCAATATGGGTTTGTTACACACACACGCTGACCAATGGGGTTTCTGACACACACACTGTCCAATGGTGTTTGTGACACACACACTTTCCAATGGGGTTTGTGACACAAACTTTGTCCAGTGGGGTTTGTGACACAAACTCTGTCCAATGGGGTTTGTGACACAGATACTGTCCAACGGGTATTGTGACACACACAGTCTCCAATAGTGTTTGTCACACACACACGCTATCCAATGGTGTTTGTGACACACACACTTTCCAATGGGGCTTGTGACACGCACACTCTGTCCAATGGCGCTTGTGACACACGCGCTTTCCAATGGGGTTCTTGACACACACTCTGTCCCATGGGGTTTGTGACACACACACTGTCCAATGAGGATTGTGACACACACACACTGTCCAATGGGGTTAGTGACACACACATTGTCCAAAGGGGATTGTGACACACACGATGTCCAAAGGGATTTGTGACACACACGATGTCAAAAGGGATTTGTGACACACGCACTGTCCATGGGTGTTTGTGACACACACGCTGTCCAGTGGGGTTTGTGACAAACACACTGTCCAATGTGGTTTGTGACACATACTGTGTCCACGGGGGTTTGCGACACACACACTGTCCAATGGGGTTTGTGACACACACGCTGTCCAGTGGGGCTTGATACACACACACTATCCAATGCTGTTTGTGACACACACGCTGTCCAGTGGGTTTTGTGACACGCAAACTGTCCAATAGGGTTTGTGCCACACACAATACACTATCAAACGGGGTTTGTGACACATACACTTTCCAATGGGGTTTGTGACACACACACTCTGTCCAATGGTGCTTGTGACACACACGCTGTCCAATGGGGTTCGTGACACACACGCTGTCCAATGGTGTTTGTGAACACACACACTGTAAAATGGGGATTGTGACACACACACGATGTCCAATGGGGATTGACACACACACACTGTCCAATGGGATTTGTGACACACACGCTATCCAATTGGGTTTGTGACACTCACACTGTCCATGGGTGTTTGTGACACAGACGATGTCCACTGGAGATTGTTGCACACACACTCTCCAGTGGGTTTTGTGACACACACACTGTCCAATGGGTACTGTTCCACACACACGCTGTCCAATGGTCTTTGTGACACACACGCTGACCAATATGGGTTTGTTACACACACACGCTGTCCAATGGGCTTTGTGACACAACCTCTGTCCACTGGGGTTTGTGACACACACACTGTCCAATGGGTATTGTGACACACACATGCTGGCCAAAGGGATTTGTGTCACATACACTGTCCAAAGGGGTTTGTGACACACACTGTCCAATAGGGTTTCTGACACACACGCTCTCCAATGGGCTTTGTGACACACATGCTGACCAATATGGGGTTGTTACACACACACGCTGTCCAATGGGGTTTGTGACACAAACTCTGTCCAATGGGGTTTGTGACACACACACTGTCCAACGGGTATTGTGACACACACACGCTGTCCAATGGGGTTTGTGACACACATGCTGTCCAATGAGGTTTGTGAAACAAACTCTGTCCAATGGTGTTTGTGACACACACACTGTCCAATGGGTATTGTGACACACACACGCTGTCCAATGGGGTTTGTGACACACATGCTGTCCAATGAGGTTTATGAAACAAACTCTGTCCAACGGGGTTTTGTGACACACACGCTGTCCAGCGGGTTTTGTGACACACTCAGTCTCCAATAGGGTTTGTCACACACACACGCTATCCAATGGTGTTTGTGACACATACACTTGCCAATAGAGTTCTTGACACACACACTCTGTCCAATGCTGCTTGTGACACACACGCTGTGCAATGGGGTTCGTGACACACACACTATCCAGTGGGTTTTGTGACACACACTCTGTCCAATGGGCTTGTGACACACATGCTGTCCAATAGTGTTTGTGACACACACTCTGTCCCATGGGGTTTCTGACACACACACGCTGTCCAATGGGTTTTGTGACACACATGCTGTCCAATGAGGTATATGAAACAAACTCTGTCCAATGGGGTTTGTGACACAGACACTGTCCAATGGGTATTGTGACACACACATTCTCCAATAGGGTTTGTCACACACACACACTATCCCATGGTGTCTGTGACACATGCACTTGCCAATGGGGTTTGTGACACACACACTATGTCCAATGCTGCTCGTGACACACATGCTGTCCAATGAGGTATATGAAACAAACTATGTCCAATGGGGTTTGTGACACAAACTCTGTCCACTGGGGATTGTGACACACACACTGTCCAGGGGAGGTTGTGACACACACACTGTCCAATGGCATTCGTGACACACACATTGTTCACGGGGATTTTTGACACACACATTCTGTCCAATGGGCTTGTGACACACACGCTGTCCAATGGGGATTGTGAGAAACACGCTGTACAATGGGGTTTTTGACACACACGCTGTCCAGTGGGTTTTGTGACACACACACTGTCCAATAGGGTTTGTGAAACACACACGCTATCATATGGGCTGTGTGACACATACACTTTTCAATGGGGTTTGTGACACCACACTCTGTCCAATGGTGCTTGTGACACACACGCTGTCCAATGGGGTTCGTGAAACAGACGCTGTCCAGTGGGTTTTGTGACACACACACGCTGTCCGATGGGGTTTGTGACACACACACTGTCCTATGGGGTTTGTGAAACAGACACTGACCAGGAAGGATTGTGACACACACACACTGTCCAAAGGGAATTGTGACACACACTGCTTTCCCATGGTGTTTGTGAAACACAAACTGTCCATGGTTGTTTGTGACACACACGCTGTCCAGTGGGTTTTGTGACACACACGCTGTCCAATGGTGTTTTGACACACACGCTGTCCAAGGGTGATTGTGACATACACACTGTCCAGGGGGGGCTGTGACACACACACGCTGTCCAATGTGGTTTGTGACACACTCTCTGTCCAATGTGGTTTCTGACACACACACTGTCCAATGGGGTTTGTGACAGACATGCTGTCCAATGGGGTTTGTGACACACACACTCTGTCCAATGGGTCTTGTGACACACACGCTGTCCAATGGGGTTTGTGACACACACACTTTCAAATAGGGTTTGTGATACAAACGCTATCCAGTGGGTTTTGTGACAAACACGCTGTCCAATGGGGATTGTGACACACACACGCTGTCCAATGGTGTTTGTGATACACACGCTGTCCAAAGGGGTTTGTGACACAGATGCTGTCCAATAGATATTGTGACCTACACACTGTCCAATGGGTATTGTGAAACACACACTCTGTCCAATGGGGTTTGTGACACACACGCTGTCCAATGGGGTTTGTGACACACACGCTGTCCAGTGGATTTTGTGACACACACACTGTCCAATAGGGTTTGTGACACACACACGCTATCCAGCGGGGTTTGTGACACACACACTGTCCAAAGGGGTTAGTTACACACACGATGTCTAATGGGGTTTGTGACACGCACGCAGTCCATGGGTGTTTGTGACAAACACGCTGTCCACTGGGGTTTGTGATACACACTGTCCAATGGGGTTTGTGACACACACGCTATCCAATGGGTTTTGTGACACACACTCGGTCCAATGGGGAATTTGACAGACACGGGCTCTCCAATGGAGTTTGTGACACACACACTGTCTAAAGTGGTTTGTGACTCACACGCTGTTCAGTGGGGTTTGTGACACACACACTGTCCAATGGGGATTGTAACACACACACGCTGTAAAATGGGGGTTATGACACACACGGTGTCCAATGAGGTTTGTCACACACACTCTGTCCAATGGGTTTGTGACACAAACGCTGTCCAATAGTGTTTGTGACACACAGCCTGTCCAATGGGGTTTGTGACACACACACTGTCCAAAGTAGTTTATTACACACACGCTGTCCCATGGTGTTTGTGACACGCATGCTATCCAATGGGTTTTCTGACACACACACTGACCAGGAGGGTTTGTGACACACACACACTATCCAATGTGGTTTGTGACACATACACATTCTAATGGGGTTTGTGACACACACGCTCTGTCCAATGGCGCTTGTAGACACACACGTTGTCCAATGGGGTTCGTGACACACACTCTGTCCCATGGGGATTGTGACACACACACTGTCTAAAGGGGTTTGTGACTCACACGCTGTCCAGTGGGTTTTGTGACACACACACTCTATTCAATAGGGATTGTGTGACACACACACGCTGTAAAGTGGGGATTCTGACACACAAGCTGTCCAATGGGTTTGTGACACACACGCTGTCCAATGGGCTTGTGACACACACGCTGTCCAATGGGTCTTGTGACACACACGCTTTCCAGTGGGGTTTGTGACACACGCACTGTCCAAAGGCGTTTGTGACACACACGTTGTCCAGTGGTGTTTGAGACACACACGCTGTCCAATGGGGATTGTGACACACACGCTGTCCAATGGGGATTGTGACATACACACTGTCCAATAGGGTTTGTGACACGCACATTCTATCCAATGGGGTTTGTCACAGGTACACTTTCTAATGGGGTTTGTGACACACACACTTTCTTATGGGGTTTGTGACACACACACGGAATCCAATGGGTTGTGTGACACGCATGCTCTTTAATGCGTTTTGTGACACATACACTGACCAGGAGGGTTTGTGACACACACACGCTATCCAATGGTGTTTGTGAAACATACACTTTCCAATGGGGTTTGTGACACACACGCTTGTTTAATGGCGCTTGTGACACACACGCTTTCCAATGGGGTTCGTGACACACACTCTGTCCCATGGGGTTTGTGACACACACGCTGTCCAGTGGGGTTTCTGACACACACACTTTCTAATGGGGATTGTGACACACACACGCTGTCCAATGATGTTTTTGACACACACGCTGTCCAATGGGGATTGTGACATACACACTGCCCAACACGGTTTGTGACACGCACATTCTATCCAATGGTGTTTGTGACACGCACACTTTCTAATGGGGTTTGTGACACACACACGCTGTCCAATAGGGTTTGTGACAAAAACGCTGTCCAATGGGGTTTGTGACACAGACGCTGTCCAATGGGTATTGTGACATATACACTGTCCAATGGGGTTTGTGACACACACACGCTATCCAGTGGGGTTTCTGACACACACACTGTCCAAAAGGGTTTGTGACACACACACGCTATCCAATTGTGTTTGTGACACACAGGCTGTCCAATGGGGTTTGTGACACACACGCTGTCCAATGGGGTTTGTGACACACACACTCTGTCCAATGGGGCTTGTGACACACACACTTTCCAAAGGGGATTGTGACACACACACTCTGTAAAATGGGCTTGTGACACACACGCTGTCCAATGGTGTTTGTGACACACACACTGTCCAATGGGGATTGTGACACACACACGCTGTCCAATGGGGTTTGTGACACACACACTGTTGAATGGTTTTTGTGAAACACACTCTGTCAACTGGGCTTTGTGACACACACATGCTATCCAATGGGATTTGTGACACACAATGTCCAATGGGTTTTCTGACACTACACGCTGTCCAATGGAGTTTGTGACACACTCACATGCTATCCAATGGTGTGTGTGACACACACAGTCTGTCCAATGGGGTTTGAGACACACACACTGTCCAATGGTGTTTGTGACACACACGCTGTCCAATGGGGTTTGTGACACACACACTATCCAATGTGTATTGTGACACACACAAACTGTACAATGGGGTTTGTGACACACACGCTGTCCAATGGGGATTGTGACACACACGCTATCCAATGCGTTTTGTGACACACACACTGTTCAATGGGGATTGTGACACACACACGCTGTCCCACGGTGATTGTGACACACACACTATCCAATCGGGTTTGTGACACACACTCTGTCAACTGGGCTTTGTGACACACACACGCTGCACAATGGGATTTGTGACTAACACTGTCCAATGGGGTTTCTGACACTACACGCTGTCCAATGGGGTTTGTGACACACACATGCTATCCAATGGGGTTTGTGACACACACGCTCTGTCCAATGGGGTTTGTGACACACACATTGTCCAATGGTGTTTGTGACACACACGTTGTCCAATGGGGTTTGTGACTCACACACTATCCAATGGGGTTTGTGACACACTCACATGCTATCCAATGGTGTTTGTGACATAAACTCTGTCTAATGGGGTTTGTGACACACACACTGTTCAATGAGGATTGTGACACACACACGCTGTCCAGTGGTCTTTTTGACACACACGCTGTCCAATGGTGTTTGTGACACAGACGCTGTCCAATGGGGATTGTGTCATACACACTGTCCAATAGGGTTTGTGACACACACATGCTATCCAACGGGGTTTATGACACACACACTTTCAAATGGGGTTTGTGAAACACAGGCTATCCAAAGCGTTTTGTGAGACACACAGTGTTCAATGGGGATTGTGACACACACACTGTCCAAAGGCGTTTGTGACACACACGCTGTCCAATGGGGTTTGTGACACACAGACACTGTCCAATGGGGTTGTGACACAGACGCTGTCCAATGGGTATTGTGACATATACACTGTCCAATGGGGTTTGTGACACACACACGCTATCCAGTGGGGTTTCTGACACACACACTGTCCAAAAGGGTTTGTGACACACACACGCTATCCAATGGTGTTTGTGACACACAGGCTGTCCAATGGGGTTTGTGACACACACGCTGTCCAATGGGGTTTGTGACACACACACTCTGTCCAATGGGGCTTGTGACACACACACTTTCCAAAGGGGATTGTGACACACACACTCTGTAAAATGGGCTTGTGACACACACGCTGTCCAATGGTGTTTGTGACACACACACTGTCCAATGGGGATTGTGACACACACACGCTGTCCAATGGGGTTTGTGACACACACACTGTTGAATGGTTTTTGTGAAACACACTCTGTCAACTGGGCTTTGTGACACACACATGCTATCCAATGGGATTTGTGACACACACTGTCCAATGGGTTTTCTGACACTACACGCTGTCCAATGGGGTTTGTGACACACTCACATGCTATCCAATGGTGTGTGTGACACACACAGTCTGTCCAATGGGGTTTGAGACACACACACTGTCCAATGGTGTTTGTGACACACACGCTGTCCAATGGGGTTTGTGACACACACACTATCCAATGTGTATTGTGACACACACAAACTGTACAATGGGGTTTGTGACACACACGCTGTCCAATGGGGATTGTGACACACACGCTATCCAATGCGTTTTGTGACACACACACTGTTCAATGGGGATTGTGACACACACACGCTGTCCCATGGTGATTGTGACACGCACACTATCCTATCGGGTTTGTGACACACACTCTGTCAACTGGGCTTTGTGACACACACACGCTGCCCAATGGGATTTGTGACTAACACTGTCCAATGGGGTTTCTGACACTACACGCTGTCCAATGGGGTTTGTGACACACACATGCTATCCAATGGGGTTTGTGACACACACGCTCTGTCCAATGGGGTTTGTGACACACACATTGTCCAATGGTGTTTGTGACACACACGTTGTCCAATGGGGTTTGTGACTCACACACTGTCCAATGGGGTTTGTGACACACTCACATGCTATCCAATGGTGTTTGTGACATAAACTCTGTCTAATGGGGTTTGTGACACACACACTGTTCAATGAGGATTGTGACACACACACGCTGTCCAGTGGTCTTTTTGACACACACGCTGTCCAATGGTGTTTGTGACACAGACGCTGTCCAATGGGGATTGTGTCATACACACTGTCCAATAGGGTTTGTGACACACACATGCTATCCAACGGGGTTTATGACACACACACTTTCAAATGGGGTTTGTGAAACACAGGCTATCCAAAGCGTTTTGTGAGACACACAGTGTTCAATGGGGATTGTGACACACACACTGTCCAAAGGGGTTTGTGACACACACGCTGTCCAATGGGGTTTGTGACACACAGACACTGTCCAATGGGGTTGTGACACACACTCTGTCCAAAGGGGTTTGTGACACACACACTCTGTCCAATGGGTTTGTGACACAAACGCTGTCCAATAGTGTTTGTGACACACAGCCTGTCCAATGGGGTTTGTGACACACACACTGTCCAAAGGGGTTTATTACACACACGCTGTCCAATGGTGATTGTGACACACCAACACTGACCCATGGTGTTTGTGACACGTATGCTGTCCAATGGGTTTTCTGACACACACACTGACCAGGAGGATTTGTGACACACACACACTATCCAATGGGGTTTGTGACACATACACATTCTAATGGGGTTTGTGACACACACGCTGTCCAATGGGGTTCGTGACACACACTCTGTCCCATGGGGATTGTGACACACACACTGTCCAGCGGGATTTGGGACACACACGATATCCAATGAGGTTTTTGACATGCACACTGTCCATGGGTGTTTGTGACACACACGCTGTCCAGTGGGGTTTCTGACACACACACAGTCCAAAAGGGTTTGTGACACACACGATGTCCAGTGGGTTTTGTGACACACACACTCTGTCCAGTGGGGTTTGTGACACACACACGCTGTAAAGTGGGGATTCTGACACACAAGCTGTCCAATGGGGTTTGTCACACACACACTCTGTCCAATGGGGTTTGTGACACACACGCTGTCCAATGGGTCTTGTGAGACACACGCTTTCCAGTGGGGTTTGTGACACACGCACTGTCCAAAGGGGTTTGTGACACACACGTTGTCCAGTGGTGTTTGAGACACACACGCTGTCCAACGGGGATTGTGACATACACACTGTCCAATAGGGTTTGTGACACGCACATTCTATCCAATGGGGTTTGTCACAGGCACACTTTCTAATGGGGTTTGTGACACACACACTCTGTCCAATGGGTTTGTGACACAAACGCTGTCCAATAGTGTTTGTGACACACAGCCTGTCCAATGGGGTTTGTGACACACACACTGTCCAAAGGGGTTTATTACACACACGCTGTCCAATGGTGATTGTGACACACCAACACTGACCCATGGTGTTTGTGACACGTATGCTGTCCAATGGGTTTTCTGACACACACACTGACCAGGAGGATTTGTGACACACACACACTATCCAATGGGGTTTGTGACACATACACATTCTAACGGGGTTTGTGACACACACGCTGTCCAATGGGGTTCGTGACACACACTCTGTCCCATGGGGATTGTGACACACACACTGTCCAGCGGGATTTGGGACACACACGATATCCAATGAGGTTTTTGACATGCACACTGTCCATGGGTGTTTGTGACACACACGCTGTCCAGTGGGGTTTCTGACACACACACAGTCCAAAAGGGTTTGTGACACACACGATGTCCAGTGGGTTTTGTGACACACACACTCTGTCCAGTGGGGTTTGTGACACACACACGCTGTAAAGTGGGGATTCTGACACACAAGCTGTCCAATGGGGTTTGTCACACACACACTCTGTCCAATGGGGTTTGTGACACACACGCTGTCCAATGGGTCTTGTGACACACACGCTTTCCAGTGGGGTTTGTGACACACGCACTGTCCAAAGGGGTTTGTGACACACACGTTGTCCAGTGGTGTTTGAGACACACACGCTGTCCAATGGGGATTGTGACATACACACTGTCCAATAGGGTTTGTGACACGCACATTCTATCCAATGGGGTTTGTCACAGGCACACTTTCTAATGGGGTTTGTGACACACACACTTTCTTATAGGGTTTGTGACACACACACGGAATCCAATGGGGTTTGTGACACATACACTTTCCAAAGGGGTTTGTGACACACACGCTTGATTAATGGCGCTTCTGACACACACGCTGTCCAATGGGGTTCGTGACACACACTCTGTCCCATGGGGTTTGTGATACACACTCTGTCCATCGGTGTTTGTGACAAACACGCTGTCCAGTGGGGTTTCTGACACACACAATGTCCAAAAGGGTTTGTGACACATACACTTACCAATGGGGTTTGTGACACATACACTTACCAATGGGGTTTGTGACACGCACACTGTCCAATGGGGATTGTGACGCAGACGCTGTCCAATGGGGATTGTGACATAAACACTGTCCAATAGGTTTTGTGACACGCACATTCTATCCGATGGGGTTTGTGACAGGCACACTTTCTAATGGGGTTTGTGACACACACAGGCTATCCAATGGGGTTTGTGACACACACACTTTCCAAAGGTGTTTGTGACACGCACACTTCCTAAAGGGTTTTGTGACACACACACTTTCCAATGGCGCTTGTGAGACACACGCTGTTCAATGGTGTCCGTGACACACACACTGTCCAGTCGGTTTTGTGACACACACATTCCATCCAATGGGGTTTGTGACACACACACTTTCTAATGGGGTTTGTGACACACACACGCTATCCAATGGGGTTTGTGACACACACACTTTCAAATGGGGTTTGTGACACGCACAATTTCTAATGGGGTTTGTGACACGCACATGCTATCCAATGGGGTTTGTGACACACACACTTTCTAATGGGATTTGTGACACACACATGCTATCCAATGGGGTTTGTGACACACAAACTTTCCAAAGGAGATTGAAACACGCACACTTTCTAATGGGGTTTGTGACACACACACGCTATCCAATTGGTTTTGTGACACACACACTGTCCATGGGTGTTCCTGACACACACACTGCCCAAAAGGGTTTGTTACACACACGATGTCCAATGGTGTTTGTGACACGCAAAGTGTCCATGGGTGTTTGTGACACACACGCTGTCCAATGGGGTTTGTGACACACACACTGTCCAATAGGGTTTGTGACACACACGCTATCCAATGGGGTTTGTGAGACACACACTTTCTAATGGGGTTTGTGACACACACGCTATCCAATGGGTTTTGTGACACACACACAGTCCAATGGGGATTGTGACACATGCACTTTCCAATGGGCTTTGTGACACACACACGGTGTCCCATGGGATTTGTGACACACACACTGATCAATGGGGTTTGTGACACACACAGTGTCCACGGGTGTTAGTGACACACACGCTGTCCAATGGGGTTTGTGACACACACACTGTCCAATGGGTATTGATACACACACACACTGTCCAATGGTGTTTGTGACACACACGCTGTCCAATGGGGATTGTTACACACTCTGTGCAATGGGGTTTGCGACACACACTCTCTGTCCAATGGGTATTTTGACACACACTGTTCAATAGGGTTTGTGACATACACGCTATCCAACGGGGTTTGTGACACGCACACTTTCTAATGGGGTTTGTGACACACACGCTATCCAATAGGTTTTGTGACACACACACTGTCCAATGGGGATTGTGATACACACACTGTACAATGGGTATTGTTAAACACAAACTCTGTTGAATGTGGTTTGTGACACACACACTGTCCAATGGGGTTTGTGACACGCACACTTTATAACGGGGTTTGTGACACACACACACTATCCAATGGCATTTATGTCACAAACGCTGTCCAATTTGGTGTGTGACACACACACTCTGTCCAATAGTGTTTGTGAAAACACATACGCTATCCAATGGTGTTTGGGACACACGGACTTTCTAATGGGTTTTGTGACACACGCGCTGTCCAATGGGTTTTGTGACACACACACTGTCCAATGCGGATTGTGACACAGACGCTGTACAATGGGGATTGTGAAATCCAAACTGTCCAATAGGGTTTGTGACACACACACGCTATCCAATGGGGTTTGTGACACACACACTATCCAATGGGGTTTGTGACACACACGCACGCTGTCCCATGGGGTTTGTGACACACACGCTGACCAATTGGGTTTGTTACACACACACTGTGCAATGCTGTGTGTGACACTCATGCTTTCCAATGGGTTTTGTGACAGACACACTGACCAAGAGGGTTTGTGACACACACACGCTACCCAATGGGGTTTGTCACACACACACACTGTCCAATGGCGCTTTTGACACACACGCTGTCCACTGGGGTTTCTGACACACTCTCTGTCCCATGGGGTTTGTGACACACACACTATCCAATGGGGATTGTTACACACACACGCTTTCCAATGGGGTCTGTGACACACACACTGTCCAATGGGGTTTCTGACACACACTCTGTCCCATGGGGTTTCTGACACGGATACACTGTCCATGGGTGTTTGTGACACACAGGCTGTCCAATGAGGTTTGTGACACACACAATATCCAATGGAGTTTGTGACACACACAGTGTCCTATGGGTATTGTAACACACACGCACTGTCCAATGGGGTTTGTAAAAACACACGCTGTCCAATGGGGATTGTGACACACACGCTGTCCAATGGGGTTTATAACACACACACTGTCCAATGGCGTTTGTGACACACACACTCTGTCCAATGGGGTTTGTGACACACACGCTGTCCAATGGGGATTGTGACACACACGCTGTCCAAAGGGGTTTGTGAAACACACGATATCCAATGGAGTTTGTGACACACACAGTGTCCTATGGGTATTGTGACACACACACACTGTCCAATGGGGATTGTGAAACACACACACTTTCCAATGT
Source organism: Columba guinea (assembly GCA_032206185.1). NCBI lineage: Eukaryota > Metazoa > Chordata > Aves > Columbiformes > Columbidae > Columba > Columba guinea. The sequence continues at coordinate 3,214,568 of JAVLUU010000005.1, forward strand.
GGATTGTGAAACACACACGCTGTCCAATGGGGTTTATGACACACACACTGTCCAAAGGTGTTTGTGAAAAACACACTCTGTCCAATGGGGTTTGTGACACAAACACTGTCCAATGGGGATTGTGACACACACGCTGTCCAATGGTGTTTGTGACACACACACTTTCCAATGGGGTTTGTGACACGCACAACTTCTAATGGGGTTTGTGACACACATACACTATCCAATGGGGTTTGTGACACGCATACTTTCCAAAGGGGTTTGTGACACACACACGCTGTCCCATGGGGTTTGTGACACGCATGATGTCCAATGGGTTTTGTGACACACACGCTATCCAATTGGTTTTGTGACACGCACACTGTCCATGGGTGTTTTTGACACACACGCTATCCATTGGGGTTTGTGACACACACACCGTCCATAAGGGTTTGTGACACACATGATGTACAATGGGTTTAGTGACACGCACAGTGTCCATGAGTGTTTGTGACACACACGCCGTCCAGTGGGGTTTGTGACACACACACTGTCCTATGGGGTTTGTGACACACATACTGTCCATGGGTGTTTGTGACACACACACTGTCCAATGGGGACTGTGACACACATACTGTCCATGGGTGTTTGTGACACACACACTGTCCAATGTGGATTGTGACACACACGCTGTCCAATGGGCTTTGTGACACACACACTCTGTACAATGGGTCTTGTTAAAAATTCGCTGTCCAATGGTGTTTGTGAACACAGACGCTGTCCAGTGGGTTTTGTGACACACATACTATCCAATAGGGTTTGTGACACACACACGCTTTCGAGTGGGGTTTGTTACACATACGCTTTCCAATGGGGTTTGTGACACACGCACTCTGTCCAATAGGCTTGTGACACACACGTTGTCCAATGGTGTTTGTGACACACACACTGTCCAATGGGGATTGTGACACACACACGCTGTCCAATGGCGTTTGTGACACTCACACTGTCCATGGGTGTTAGTGACACACACGTTGTCCAGTGGGTTTTGTCACACACACACAATGTCCAATGGGGATTTGACACACACGCTGACCACTGGGGATTGTGACACACACACTGTCCACGGGTGTTTGTGACACACATGCTGTCCAATGGGTTTTGTGACACACAAACACAGTGTCCAATGGGGATTGTCAACCACACACGCTGTCCAATGGTGTTTGAGACACACACGCTGTCCAATGGGGTTTGTTACCTACACGCTATCCAATAGGGTTTGTGACACACACACGCTATCCAACGGGGATTGTGACATACTTACTGTCCAATAGGGTTTGTGACACACAGATGCTATCCAATGGGGTTTGTGACACATATACTTTCTAATGGGGTTTTTGACACACACACGCTATGCAAAGGGGTTTGTGACACAAACCTTCCAATGGGTTTTGTGACACACACACGCTGTGCAATGGGGTTAGTTACACACACGCTAACCAATTGGGTTTGTTACACACACACTGTCCAATGGTGTTTATGACAAGCATGCTGTCCAATGGGTTTTGTGTCACACACACTGACCAGGAGCGTTTGTGACACACACACTCTATCCAATGGTGTTTGTGACACATACAGTTTCCAATGGGGTTTGTGACACACACACTCTGTCCAATGGCGCTTGTGAAACAGACGCTGTCCAATGGGGTTCGTGACACAAACTCAGTCCCATGGGGTCTGTGACACACACACTGTCCAATGGGGATTGTGACACACACACGCTGTCCAATGGGGTTTGTGACACACACACTGTCCAAAGGGGTTTGTGACACACACGAAGTCCAATGGGGTTTGTGACAGGCACGCTGTCCATGGGAGTTTGTGACACACACGCTGTCCAATGGGGTTTGTGACACACACACTGTCCAAAGGGGTTTGTGACACACACGATGTCCAATGGGGTTTCTGACACGCACACTTTCCATGGGTGTTTGTGACACACACGCTGTCCAATGGGGTTTGTGACACACACACTATCCAATGTGTATTGTGACACACACAAACTGTACAATGGGGTTTGTGACACACACGCTGTCCAATGGGGATTGTGACACACACGCTATCCAATGCGTTTTGTGACACACACACTGTTCAATGGGGATTGTGACACACACACGCTGTCCCACGGTGATTGTGACACACACACTATCCAATCGGGTTTGTGACACACACTCTGTCAACTGGGCTTTGTGACACACACACGCTGCCCAATGGGATTTGTGACTAACACTGTCCAATGGGGTTTCTGACACTACACGCTGTCCAATGGGGTTTGTGACACACACATGCTATCCAATGGGGTTTGTGACACACACGCTCTGTCCAATGGGGTTTGTGACACACACATTGTCCAATGGTGTTTGTGACACACACGTTGTCCAACGGGGTTTGTGACTCACACACTATCCAATGGGGTTTGTGACACACTCACATGCTATCCAATGGTGTTTGTGACATAAACTCTGTCTAATGGGGTTTGTGACACACACACTGTTCAATGAGGATTGTGACACACACACGCTGTCCAGTGGTCTTTTTGACACACACGCTGTCCAATGGTGTTTGTGACACAGACGCTGTCCAATGGGGATTGTGTCATACACACTGTCCAATAGGGTTTGTGACACACACATGCTATCCAACGGGGTTTATGACACACACACTTTCAAATGGGGTTTGTGAAACACAGGCTATCCAAAGCGTTTTGTGAGACACACAGTGTTCAATGGGGATTGTGACACACACACTGTCCAAAGGCGTTTGTGACACACACGCTGTCCAATGGGGTTTGTGACACACAGACACTGTCCAATGGGGTTGTGACACAGACGCTGTCCAATGGGTATTGTGACATATACACTGTCCAATGGGGTTTGTGACACACACACGCTATCCAGTGGGGTTTCTGACACACACACTGTCCAAAAGGGTTTGTGACACACACACGCTATCCAATGGTGTTTGTGACACACAGGCTGTCCAATGGGGTTTGTGACACACACGCTGTCCAATGGGGTTTGTGACACACACACTCTGTCCAATGGGGCTTGTGACACACACACTTTCCAAAGGGGATTGTGACACACACACTCTGTAAAATGGGCTTGTGACACACACGCTGTCCAATGGTGTTTGTGACACACACGCTGTCCAATGGGGTTTGTGACACACACACTATCCAATGTGTATTGTGACACACACAAACTGTACAATGGGGTTTGTGACACACACGCTGTCCAATGGGGATTGTGACACACACGCTATCCAATGCGTTTTGTGACACACACACTGTTCAATGGGGATTGTGACACACACACGCTGTCCCATGGTGATTGTGACACGCACACTATCCTATCGGGTTTGTGACACACACTCTGTCAACTGGGCTTTGTGACACACACACGCTGCCCAATGGGATTTGTGACTAACACTGTCCAATGGGGTTTCTGACACTACACGCTGTCCAATGGGGTTTGTGACACACACATGCTATCCAATGGGGTTTGTGACACACACGCTCTGTCCAATGGGGTTTGTGACACACACATTGTCCAATGGTGTTTGTGACACACACGTTGTCCAATGGGGTTTGTGACTCACACACTGTCCAATGGGGTTTGTGACACACTCACATGCTATCCAATGGTGTTTGTGACATAAACTCTGTCTAATGGGGTTTGTGACACACACACTGTTCAATGAGGATTGTGACACACACACGCTGTCCAGTGGTCTTTTTGACACACACGCTGTCCAATGGTGTTTGTGACACAGACGCTGTCCAATGGGGATTGTGTCATACACACTGTCCAATAGGGTTTGTGACACACACATGCTGTCCAACGGGGTTTATGACACACACACTTTCAAATGGGGTTTGTGAAACACAGGCTATCCAAAGCGTTTTGTGAGACACACAGTGTTCAATGGGGATTGTGACACACACACTGTCCAAAGGGGTTTGTGACACACACGCTGTCCAATGGGGTTTGTGACACACAGACACTGTCCAATGGGGTTGTGACACACACTCTGTCCAAAGGGGTTTGTGACACACACACTCTGTCCAATGGGTTTGTGACACAAACGCTGTCCAATAGTGTTTGTGACACACAGCCTGTCCAATGGGGTTTGTGACACACACACTGTCCAAAGGGGTTTATTACACACACGCTGTCCAATGGTGATTGTGACACACCAACACTGACCCATGGTGTTTGTGACACGTATGCTGTCCAATGGGTTTTCTGACACACACACTGACCAGGAGGATTTGTGACACACACACACTATCCAATGGGGTTTGTGACACATACACATTCTAATGGGGTTTGTGACACACACGCTGTCCAATGGGGTTCGTGACACACACTCTGTCCCATGGGGATTGTGACACACACACTGTCCAGCGGGATTTGGGACACACACGATATCCAATGAGGTTTTTGACATGCACACTGTCCATGGGTGTTTGTGACACACACGCTGTCCAGTGGGGTTTCTGACACACACACAGTCCAAAAGGGTTTGTGACACACACGATGTCCAGTGGGTTTTGTGACACACACACTCTGTCCAGTGGGGTTTGTGACACACACACGCTGTAAAGTGGGGATTCTGACACACAAGCTGTCCAATGGGGTTTGTCACACACACACTCTGTCCAATGGGGTTTGTGACACACACGCTGTCCAATGGGTCTTGTGAGACACACGCTTTCCAGTGGGGTTTGTGACACACGCACTGTCCAAAGGGGTTTGTGACACACACGTTGTCCAGTGGTGTTTGAGACACACACGCTGTCCAACGGGGATTGTGACATACACACTGTCCAATAGGGTTTGTGACACGCACATTCTATCCAATGGGGTTTGTCACAGGCACACTTTCTAATGGGGTTTGTGACACACACACTCTGTCCAATGGGTTTGTGACACAAACGCTGTCCAATAGTGTTTGTGACACACAGCCTGTCCAATGGGGTTTGTGACACACACACTGTCCAAAGGGGTTTATTACACACACGCTGTCCAATGGTGATTGTGACACACCAACACTGACCCATGGTGTTTGTGACACGTATGCTGTCCAATGGGTTTTCTGACACACACACTGACCAGGAGGATTTGTGACACACACACACTATCCAATGGGGTTTGTGACACATACACATTCTAATGGGGTTTGTGACACACACGCTGTCCAATGGGGTTCGTGACACACACTCTGTCCCATGGGGATTGTGACACACACACTGTCCAGCGGGATTTGGGACACACACGATATCCAATGAGGTTTTTGACATGCACACTGTCCATGGGTGTTTGTGACACACACGCTGTCCAGTGGGGTTTCTGACACACACACAGTCCAAAAGGGTTTGTGACACACACGATGTCCAGTGGGTTTTGTGACACACACACTCTGTCCAGTGGGGTTTGTGACACACACACGCTGTAAAGTGGGGATTCTGACACACAAGCTGTCCAATGGGGTTTGTCACACACACACTCTGTCCAATGGGGTTTGTGACACACACGCTGTCCAATGGGTCTTGTGACACACACGCTTTCCAGTGGGGTTTGTGACACACGCACTGTCCAAAGGGGTTTGTGACACACACGTTGTCCAGTGGTGTTTGAGACACACACGCTGTCCAATGGGGATTGTGACATACACACTGTCCAATAGGGTTTGTGACACGCACATTCTATCCAATGGGGTTTGTCACAGGCACACTTTCTAATGGGGTTTGTGACACACACACTTTCTTATAGGGTTTGTGACACACACACGGAATCCAATGGGGTTTGTGACACATACACTTTCCAAAGGGGTTTGTGACACACACGCTTGATTAATGGCGCTTCTGACACACACGCTGTCCAATGGGGTTCGTGACACACACTCTGTCCCATGGGGTTTGTGATACACACTCTGTCCATCGGTGTTTGTGACAAACACGCTGTCCAGTGGGGTTTCTGACACACACAATGTCCAAAAGGGTTTGTGACACATACACTTACCAATGGGGTTTGTGACACATACACTTACCAATGGGGTTTGTGACACGCACACTGTCCAATGGGGATTGTGACGCAGACGCTGTCCAATGGGGATTGTGACATAAACACTGTCCAATAGGTTTTGTGACACGCACATTCTATCCGATGGGGTTTGTGACAGGCACACTTTCTAATGGGGTTTGTGACACACACAGGCTATCCAATGGGGTTTGTGACACACACACTTTCCAAAGGTGTTTGTGACACGCACACTTCCTAAAGGGTTTTGTGACACACACACTTTCCAATGGCGCTTGTGAGACACACGCTGTTCAATGGTGTCCGTGACACACACACTGTCCAGTCGGTTTTGTGACACACACATTCCATCCAATGGGGTTTGTGACACACACACTTTCTAATGGGGTTTGTGACACACACACGCTATCCAATGGGGTTTGTGACACACACACTTTCAAATGGGGTTTGTGACACGCACAATTTCTAATGGGGTTTGTGACACGCACATGCTATCCAATGGGGTTTGTGACACACACACTTTCTAATGGGATTTGTGACACACACATGCTATCCAATGGGGTTTGTGACACACAAACTTTCCAAAGGAGATTGAAACACGCACACTTTCTAATGGGGTTTGTGACACACACACGCTATCCAATTGGTTTTGTGACACACACACTGTCCATGGGTGTTCCTGACACACACACTGCCCAAAAGGGTTTGTTACACACACGATGTCCAATGGTGTTTGTGACACGCAAAGTGTCCATGGGTGTTTGTGACACACACGCTGTCCAATGGGGTTTGTGACACACACACTGTCCAATAGGGTTTGTGACACACACGCTATCCAATGGGGTTTGTGAGACACACACTTTCTAATGGGGTTTGTGACACACACGCTATCCAATGGGTTTTGTGACACACACACAGTCCAATGGGGATTGTGACACATGCACTTTCCAATGGGCTTTGTGACACACACACGGTGTCCCATGGGATTTGTGACACACACGCTGATCAATGGGGTTTGTGACACACACAGTGTCCACGGGTGTTAGTGACACACACGCTGTCCAATGGGGTTTGTGACACACACACTGTCCAATGGGTATTGATACACACACACACTGTCCAATGGTGTTTGTGACACACACGCTGTCCAATGGGGATTGTTACACACTCTGTGCAATGGGGTTTGCGACACACACTCTCTGTCCAATGGGTATTTTGACACACACTGTTCAATAGGGTTTGTGACATACACGCTATCCAACGGGGTTTGTGACACGCACACTTTCTAATGGGGTTTGTGACACACACGCTATCCAATAGGTTTTGTGACACACACACTGTCCAATGGGGATTGTGATACACACACTGTACAATGGGTATTGTTAAACACAAACTCTGTTGAATGTGGTTTGTGACACACACACTGTCCAATGGGGTTTGTGACACGCACACTTTATAACGGGGTTTGTGACACACACACACTATCCAATGGCATTTATGTCACAAACGCTGTCCAATTTGGTGTGTGACACACACACTCTGTCCAATAGTGTTTGTGAAAACACATACGCTATCCAATGGTGTTTGGGACACACGGACTTTCTAATGGGTTTTGTGACACACGCGCTGTCCAATGGGTTTTGTGACACACACACTGTCCAATGCGGATTGTGACACAGACGCTGTACAATGGGGATTGTGAAATCCAAACTGTCCAATAGGGTTTGTGACACACACACGCTATCCAATGGGGTTTGTGACACACACACTATCCAATGGGGTTTGTGACACACACGCACGCTGTCCCATGGGGTTTGTGACACACACGCTGACCAATTGGGTTTGTTACACACACACTGTGCAATGCTGTGTGTGACACTCATGCTTTCCAATGGGTTTAGTGACAGACACACTGACCAAGAGGGTTTGTGACACACACACGCTACCCAATGGGGTTTGTCACACACACACACTGTCCAATGGCGCTTTTGACACACACGCTGTCCACTGGGGTTTCTGACACACTCTCTGTCCCATGGGGTTTGTGACACACACACTATCCAATGGGGATTGTTACACACACACGCTTTCCAATGGGGTCTGTGACACACACACTGTCCAATGGGGTTTCTGACACACACTCTGTCCCATGGGGTTTCTGACACGGATACACTGTCCATGGGTGTTTGTGACACACAGGCTGTCCAATGAGGTTTGTGACACACACAATATCCAATGGAGTTTTTGACACACACAGTGTCCTATGGGTATTGTAACACACACGCACTGTCCAATGGGGTTTGTAAAAACACACGCTGTCCAATGGGGATTGTGACACACACGCTGTCCAATGGGGTTTATAACACACACACTGTCCAATGGCGTTTGTGACACACACACTCTGTCCAATGGGGTTTGTGACACACACGCTGTCCAATGGGGATTGTGACACACACGCTGTCCAAAGGGGTTTGTGAAACACACGATATCCAATGGAGTTTGTGACACACACAGTGTCCTATGGGTATTGTGACACACACACACTGTCCAATGGGGATTGTGAAACACACACACTTTCCAATGTGGATTGTGAAACACACACGCTGTCCAATGGGGTTTATGACACACACACTGTCCAAAGGTGTTTGTGAAAAACACACTCTGTCCAATGGGGTTTGTGACACAAACACTGTCCAATGGGGATTGTGACACACACGCTGTCCAATGGTGTTTGTGACACACACACTTTCCAATGGGGTTTGTGACACGCACAACTTCTAATGGGGTTTGTGACACACATACACTATCCAATGGGGTTTGTGACACGCATACTTTCCAAAGGGGTTTGTGACACACACACGCTGTCCCATGGGGTTTGTGACACGCATGATGTCCAATGGGTTTTGTGACACACACACGCTATCCAATGGGTTTTGTGACACATACACTTTCCAATTGGTTTTGTGACACGCACACTGTCCATGGGTGTTTTTGACACACACGCTATCCATTGGGGTTTGTGACACACACACCGTCCATAAGGGTTTGTGACACACATGATGTACAATGGGTTTAGTGACACGCACAGTGTCCATGAGTGTTTGTGACACACACGCCGTCCAGTGGGGTTTGTGACACACACACTGTCCTATGGGGTTTGTGACACACATACTGTCCATGGGTGTTTGTGACACACACACTGTCCAATGGGGACTGTGACACACATACTGTCCATGGGTGTTTGTGACACACACACTGTCCAATGTGGATTGTGACACACACGCTGTCCAATGGGCTTTGTGACACACACACTCTGTACAATGGGTCTTGTTAAAAATTCGCTGTCCAATGGTGTTTGTGAACACAGACGCTGTCCAGTGGGTTTTGTGACACACATACTATCCAATAGGGTTTGTGACACACACACGCTTTCGAGTGGGGTTTGTTACACATACGCTTTCCAATGGGGTTTGTGACACACGCACTCTGTCCAATAGGCTTGTGACACACACGTTGTCCAATGGTGTTTGTGACACACACACTGTCCAATGGGGATTGTGACACACACACGCTGTCCAATGGCGTTTGTGACACTCACACTGTCCATGGGTGTTAGTGACACACACGTTGTCCAGTGGGTTTTGTCACACACACAATGTCCAATGGGGATTTGACACACACGCTGACCACTGGGGATTGTGACACACACACTGTCCACGGGTGTTTGTGACACACATGCTGTCCAATGGGTTTTGTGACACACAAACACAGTGTCCAATGGGGATTGTCAACCACACACGCTGTCCAATGGTGTTTGAGACACACACGCTGTCCAATGGGGTTTGTTACCTACACGCTATCCAATAGGGTTTGTGACACACACACGCTATCCAACGGGGATTGTGACATACTTACTGTCCAATAGGGTTTGTGACACACAGATGCTATCCAATGGGGTTTGTGACACATATACTTTCTAATGGGGTTTTTGACACACACACGCTATGCAAAGGGGTTTGTGACACAAACCTTCCAATGGGTTTTGTGACACACACACGCTGTGCAATGGGGTTAGTTACACACACGCTAACCAATTGGGTTTGTTACATACACACTGTCCAATGGTGTTTATGACAAGCATGCTGTCCAATGGGTTTTGTGTCACACACACTGACCAGGAGCGTTTGTGACACACACACTCTATCCAATGGTGTTTGTGACACATACAGTTTCCAATGGGGTTTGTGACACACACACTCTGTCCAATGGCGCTTGTGAAACAGACGCTGTCCAATGGGGTTCGTGACACAAACTCAGTCCCATGGGGTCTGTGACACACACACTGTCCAATGGGGATTGTGACACACACACGCTGTCCAATGGGGTTTGTGACACACACACTGTCCAAAGGGGTTTGTGACACACACGAAGTCCAATGGGGTTTGTGACAGGCACGCTGTCCATGGGAGTTTGTGACACACACGCTGTCCAATGGGGTTTGTGACACACACACTGTCCAAAGGGGTTTGTGACACACACGATGTCCAATGGGGTTTCTGACACGCACACTTTCCATGGGTGTTTGTGACACACACACACTGTCTAATGAGGTTTGTGACACACACGCTGTCCAATGAGGATTGTGACACACACGCTGTCCAATGGGCTTTGTGACACATACACTCTGTCCAATGGGGATCGTGAAACACACACGCTCTCCAATGGGGTTTATGACACACACACTGTCCAATAGGGTTTGTGACACACACACCCAGTCCAATGGTGTTTGTGACACACACATGTCCAATGGGGATTATGACACACACGCTGTCCAATGGGGATTGTGACACACACACTCTGTCCAATAGGTCTTGTGACACACAAGCTGTCCAATGGGGTTCGTGACACACAGGCTGTCCAGTGGGGTTTGTGACACACACACTGTCCAATAGGGTTTGTGACATCACACACGCTATCCAGTGAGGTTTGTGGCACACACTCTTTCTAATGTGGTTTGTGAAACACGCGGTATCCAATGGGTTTTATGACATACACACAGTCCAATGGGTATTGTTAAACACACACACGCTGTCCAATGGTGTTTGTGACACACACACTTTCCAACTGGGTTTGTGAAATTCACACATTCTAAAGGGGTTTGTGACACACACATGTTATCCAATGGGGTTTGTGACACACACACGCTATCCAATTGGGTTTGTGACACGCACGCTGACAAATTGGGTTTGTTACACACACACTGTGCAATGGTGTTTGTGACACGCATGCTGTCCAATGGGTTTTGTGACACACACACTGACCAGGAGGGTGTGTGACACACACACGCTATCCAAAGTGGTTTGTGTCACATGCACTTTCCAATGGGCTTTGTGACACACACACATTCTGTCCAATGGGGTTTGTGACACACACAACTTCCAAAGGGGTTTGTGACACACACGATGTCCAATGTTGTTTGTGACCCGCAAAATGTCCATGGGTGTTTGTGACACACACGCTTTCCAATGGGGTCTGTGACACACACACTGTCCAATAGGGTTTGTGACACGCACATTCTATCCAAAGGGGTTTGTGACACGCGCACTTTCTAAAGGGGTTTGTGACACACACACGCTGTCCAATGGGCTAGTGACACACACACTATCCAATGGTGTTTGTGACACACACACTTTCAAATGGGGTTTGTGACTCGCACACTTTCTAATGGGGTTTGTGACACACACACGCTATCCAATGGGGTTTGTGACACACACTATATCAAATAGGTTTTGTGACACAAACACTGTCCAATGGGGATTGTGACACACACACGCTGTCCAATGGGGTTTGTGACACACAGGCTGTCCAATGGGGATTGTGACATACACACTGTCCAATGGGGTTTGTGACACACACACTGTCCAAAGGAGTTTGTGACACACACACTGTCCAATGGAGTTTATGACACACACAGTGCCCACGGGGGTTTGTGACACACACGCTGTCCACTGGAGATTGTGACACACACAGTGTCCACGGGGGTTAGTGACACACACGCTGTCCAATAGGGTTTGTTACACACATAGGCTGTCCAATGGGTATTGATACACACACACGCACAATGTCCATGGGTGTTTGTGACAGACACGATGTCCAGTGGGGTTTCTGACACACACACTGTCCAACAGGGTTTGTGACACATACACACGGTATCCAATGGGGTTTGTGACACATACACTTTCCAATGGGGATTGTGACACACACACGCTGTCCAATGATGTTTGTGACACACACGCTGTCCAATGGGTTTGTGGCATAGACGCTGTCCAATGGGCATTGTGACATACACACTGTCCAATAGGGTTCGTGACACACACAATCAATCCAATGGGGTTTGTGACACACACACTTTCCAAAGGGGTTTGTGACAAGCACACTTTCTAAAGGGGTTTGTGACACACACACGCTATCCAATTGGGTTTGTGACACACACAATTTCCAATGGCGCTTGTGACACACACGCTGTCCAATGGGGTCCGTGACACACACGCTGTCCAGTGGGTTTTGTGACACACACACTTTCAAATGGGGTTTGTGACACGCACACTTTCTAATGGGTTTTGTGAAACACACACGCTATCCAATGGGGTTTGTGACCCACACACGCTGTCCAATGGGGTTTGTGACACACAATCTGTCCAATGGTGTTTGTGACACACACACTGTCCAATGTGGCTTGTGACACACACGCTGTCCAATGGGGTGTGTCACACACACACTCTGTCCAATGGGTCTTGTGACACACACGTTGTCCAATAGGCTTTGTGACATACACACGCTATCCAATGTGGTTTGTGACACACACGCTGACCAATTGGTTTTGTTACACATACACTGTCCAATGGTGTTTGTGACACGCATACTGTTTAATGGGTTTTGTTAAACACACACGCTAACCAATGGGATTTGTGACACACACGCTGTCCAATGGGGTTCGTGACACACACTCTGTCCCATGGGGTTTGTGACACACACACTGTCCAAAGGGATTTGTGACACACACGATATCCAACGGGTTTGTGACACGCGCACCCTCCATGGGTGTTTGTGACACACACGCTGTCCAGTGGGGTTTCTGACACACACAAAGTCCAAAAGGGTTTGTGACGCACACGATGTTCAATGAGTTTGTGAACATGCACACTGTCCATGGGTGTTTATGACACACACGCTGTCCAGTGGGGTTTGTGACACACACACTGTCCAATGGGGTTTGTGACATACACAGTGTCCACGGGGGTTTGTGACACACACACAATCTATCAAATGGGGTTTGTGACACACACACTATCTAATGGGGTTTGTGACACACACACGCTATCCAATGGGGTTTGTTACACTCACACTGTCCATGGTTGTTTGGAACTCACACGCTATCCAGTGGGTTTTGTGACACACACACTGTCCAATGGGGTTTTGAAACGCACGCTGTCCACTGGGGATTGTGACACACAAACTGACTAGGGGGATTTGTGACACACACCCTGTCCAGTGGATTTTGTGACACACGCACTGTCCAATTGGGTTTTGACACACACTCTGTCCCCTGGGGAGTGTGACACAAACGCTGTCCAATGGGGTTTCTGACACACACAGTGTCCAATGGGTTTGGTCACACAAACTCTATCCAATGGGGTTTGTGAAACACACACTCTGTGCAATGGAGCTTATGACACATACACACTGTCGAATGGGGTTTGTGACACACACGCTGTCCAATGGGGATTGTGAAACACACACTGTCCAATGGGGTTTGTGACACATATACTCTGTCCACTGGGGATTGTGACACACACACTGTCTAAAGGGGTTTGTGACACACACACTGTCCAATGGCGTTTGTGACACACACACTGTCCAGTGGGGTTTATGACACACACAGTGTCCACGGGGGTGTGTGACACACAGGCTGTCCACTGGGGATTGTGAAACACACAGTGTCCACGGGAGTTTGTGACACACACTCTGTCCAGTGGAGTTTGTCACACACAGTCTGTCTAAAGGGGTTTGTGAAACACACAAAAACTGTCCAATGGGGATTGTGACACACACACGCTGTCCAATGGGGTTTATGTCACACACGCTGTCCAATGGGGTTCGTGACACACACACTGTCCAAAGGGGTTTGTGACACACATGCTGTCCAATGGGGTGTGTCGCACACACACTCTGTCCAATGGGGTTTGTGACACACACACTGTCCAATGGTGTTTGTGACAAAAACGCTGTCCAATGGGGTTTGTGACACAGACGCTGTCCAATGGGGATTGTGACATATACACTGTCCAATAGGGTTTGTGACACACACACACTATCCAATGGGGTTTGTGAGACACACACTTTCCAATGGGGTTTGTGACACAGACGTTCTGTCCAGTGGGGTTTGTGACACACACGCTGTCCAATGGGGTTCGTGACACACACGCTGTCCAATGGTGTTTGTGACACAAACTCTGTCCAATGGGGTTTGTGACACACACACTCTGTACAATGGTGCTTGTGACACACACGCTGTTCATTGGGGTTTGTGACACAGATGCTGTCCAGTGGGTTTTGTGACACACACACTCTGTCCAATGGGCTTGTCACACACACGCTGTCCAATGGGGTTTGTGACACAAACTCTGTCCAATGGGGTTTGTGACACACACGCTGTCCAGTGGGTTTTGTGACACACACACTGTCCAAAGGTGTTGGTAACAAATACACACTGTCCAATGGGGTTTGTGACACACACAGTGTCTACGGTGGTTTGTGACACACACGCTGTCCAAAGGGGTTCGTGACACACACGCCGTCCAGTGGGTTTTGTGACACACACAGTCTGTCCAATGGTATTGTGACACACATGCTGTCCAATGATGATTTTGACATACACACTGTCCTATGGGAATTGTGACACACACCCTGTACTGAGGGGTCTGTGACACACACACTGTCCAAAGGGGTTTGTGACACGCACACTCTGTCCAATGGGCTTGTGACACACACGCTGTCCAGTGATGTTTGTGACACAAACCATGTCCAATCCAGTTTGTGACACACACACTTTCCAATGGGTATTGTGACACACACGCTGTCCAATGGGGTTTGTGAAACACACGCTGTTCAGTGGAGTTTCTGACACACACACTGTCCAATCGGGTTTGTGACATACACAGTGTCCAAGAGGGTTTGTGACACACACACTGTCCAATGGTTATTGTTACACACACACTCTGTCCAAAGGGTCTTGTGAAAAACACACTGTCCAATGGGGTTTGTGAACACACACGATGTCCAGTGGATTTTATGACACACACACTGTCCAATAGGGTTTGTGACACACACACTGTCCAATGGGGATTGTGACACTCACACTGTCCAAAGGGGTTTCTGACACACACGCTATCCAAAGGGGTTTGTGAAACTCACACTGTCCACGGTTTTTTGTGACACACAGACTGTCTAACGGGGTTTTGACACACACGCTGTCAACTGGGGATTGTGACATACACACAAGTCCAGGGGGGTTTGTGACACACACAGTGTCCAGTGGCGTTCGTGACACACACATATTCCACGGGGGTTTGTGACACACACACGCTGCCCCATGGGGTTTGTGAACACACACACGCTGTCCAATGCTGTTTGTGACACACACACTGACCAGGAGGTTTTGTGACACACACACGCTGTCCATTGGGGTTTTTGACAAACACACCGTCCACTGGGGATTGTGACACACCCACTGTCCAATGGCATTCGTGGCACACACAGTGTCCAATGGGGTTTGTGACACAAACACTGTCAAATGGGCTTTGTGACACACACACGCTGTCCAATGGGATTTGTGACACACACTGTCCAATGGGGTTTCTGAAACTACACGCTGTCCAATGGCGTTTGTGACACACACACTGACCAGGAGGGTTTGTTACACACAGACGCTGTACAGTGGGGTTTGTGACACACACACTGTCCAATGGGGTTTGTGACACACACACTGTAATGGGGTTTGTGACACAAATGCTCTGTCCAATGGGTCTCGTGACACACACTCTGTCCAATGAGGATCGTTGCACACACGCTGTACAGTGGGGTTTGTGACACACACACTTTCAAATGGAGTTTGTGACACACAAGCTATCCAATGGGTTTTGTGACACACACACTGTCCAAAGGAGATTGTGACAAACACACTGTCCAATGGGGATTGTGACACACACACGCTGTCGAAGGGGGTTTGTGACACAAACACTGACCAGGAGGTTTTGTGAACACAGACACGCTGTCCATTGGGGTTTTTGACACACACACTGTCCACTGGGGATTGTGACACACACACTCTCCAGGGGGGTTTGTGACACACACACTATCCAATGGAATTCGTGACGCACACAGTGTCCACGGGGGTTTATTACACACACGCTGTCCAATGGGGTTTGTGACACACACACTGTCCAATGGGTATTGTTACACACACACGCTGTCCAATGGGGTTTGTGACACACACACTGTCCAATGGGATTTGTGACGCACACGCTGTCAAATGGGGTTTGTGACACACACACTCTGTCCAGTAGGTCTTCTGACACACACTCTGTCCAATGTGATGGTTGCACGCACGCTGTACATTGGGGTATGTGACACACACACTGTCCAATGCGGTTTGTGACACACATAGGCTGTCCAATGGTGTTTCTGACACACACACTGTCCCTTGGGTTTTGTGACACACACACTCTGTCCAATGGGTTTGTGACACACACGCTGTCTAATGGGGTTTGTGACACACACTCTATCCAATGCGGTTTGTGACACACACACTGTCCAATAGGGACTGTGACACACACACGCTGTCCAATGGGGTTTGTGACACACACACGCTATCCAATGCGTTTTGTGACACATCTACTTTCCAATGGGGTTTATGACACACACGATGCCCAACGGGGTTTGTCACACAAACTCTGTCCAATGGGGTTTGTGACACACACACTCTGTCCAATGGTCTTGTGACACACTTGCCGTCCAATGGGTATTGTGACACACACACTGTCCAATGGGGACTGTGACACACACACGCTGTCCAATGGGGTTTGTGACACACAAACTGACCAGGAGGTTTTGTGACACACACACGCTCTCCTATGGATTTTGTGAAACAAACTCTCTCCAATGGGGTTTATCACACACACTCTGTCCAATGGGGTTTGTGACAGACACAGTGTACAATGGGGTTTGTGACACACACACTCTGTCCAAAGGGCTTGTGACAAACACGCTGTACAATGCGGTTTGTGACACACACGGTGTCCAATGGGGTTTGTGACACGAACTCTGTCCAAAGGGGTTTCTGACAGACACACTGTACAATGGGGTTTGTGACACACACACTGTCCAATGGGGTTTTTCACACACACGCTGTCCACTGGGGATTGTAACACAAATACTGTCCAGGGGGGTTTGTGACACACACACTGTCCAATGGCATTCATGACACACTCAGTGTCCACGGGGGTTTGTGACACGCACTCTGTCCCCTGGGGTTTGTGATACACACACACTATCCAATGGGGTTTATGACACACACGCTGTCCAATGGGGTTTGTGACACACACGCTGTCAGATGGTGTTTGTGACACACACGCTGTCCAATGGGGATTATGACATACACACTGTCCAATAAGGTTTGAGACACACACAATATCCAATGGGGTTTGTGACTCTCACAATCTGTCCAATGGTGCTTTTCACACACACGCTGTCCAATTGGTTTCGTGAACTCGCGCTGTCCAGTGGGTTTCGTGACACGCACACTATGTTCAATGGGCTTGTGACAAATACACTCTGTCCAATGGGGCTTGTGACACACACGCAGTCCAATCGGGTTTGTGAAACACACACACTGTCCAGTAGGGTTTGTGACACACACATGCTATCCAATGGGGTTTGTGACACAAATTCTTTCTAATGGGGTTTTTGACACACACACACTATTCAAAGGAGTTTGTGACACACACTTTCCAATCGGGTTTGTGACACACACACGATGTCCAATGGTGTTTGTGACACGCATGCTGTCCAATGAGTTTTGTGACACACACACTGACCAGGAGGGTTCGTGACACACACACGCTATCCAATTGGGTTTGTGACACATACACTTTCAAATGGGGTTTGTGACACACACGCTGTCCAATGGGGTTCGTGACACACACTCTGTCCCATGGGGTTTGTGACACACACACTGTCCAATGGGGATTGTGACACACACACACTGTCCAATGGGGATTGTGACACACACACTGTCCAAAGGGCTTTGTGACACACACGATGTCCAATGGGGTTTGTGACACGTACACTGTCCATGGGTGTTTGTAACACACACGCTGTCCAGTGGAGTTTGTGACACACACACTGTCCAATGGGGTTTGTGACACACACAGTATCCACGGGGGTTTGTGACACAAACTCTGTCCAATGAGGTTTGTGACACACACACTGTCCAATGGGTATTGTGACACACACACCCTCTCCAATGGGGTTTGTGACAGACACGCTGTCCAATCGGGATTGTGACACACACGCTGTCCAATGGGCTTTGTGACAAATACACTCT
Source organism: Columba guinea (assembly GCA_032206185.1). NCBI lineage: Eukaryota > Metazoa > Chordata > Aves > Columbiformes > Columbidae > Columba > Columba guinea. Next base: position 3,233,315 of record JAVLUU010000005.1, read on the forward strand.
GTCCAATGGGGCTTGTGACACACACGCTGTCCAATGGGATTTTTGACACACAAGCTATCCAGTGGGTTATGTGACACACACATTTTCCAATAGGGTTTGTGACACACACACTCTGTCCAATGGGGATTGTGACACACACACACTGTCCAATGGGGTTTTGACACACACACTGTCCACTGGGGATTGTGACACAAATGCTGTCCAATGGTATTTGTGACATACACACAGTCCAATGGTGTTTCTGACAAACACGCTGTCCAATGGGGTTTTGTGACACACAAACTGTCCATGGGTGTTTGTGACACACACACTGTCCGACTGGGTTTTGACACACACTCTGTCCAATAGGGTTTGTGTCACACACACGCTGTCCAAAGGGCTTTGTGACAAGTACACTCTTTCCAATTGGGTTTGTGACACACCCGCTATCCTGTGGGTTCTGTGACACACACACTGTCCAATAGGGTTTGTGACACACACACGCTATCCAATGGGGTTTGTGACACACACACGCTACTCAAAGGGGTTTGTGACACCACACTCTGTCCAATGGTGCTTGTGACACACACGCTGTCCAAAGGGTTTCGTGACACACACGCTGTCCAGTGTGTTTTTTGAAAGACACACTCTGTCCAATGGACTTGTGACACACACACGCTCTCCTATAGTGTTTGTGACACACACTCTGTCCCATTGAGTTTGTGACAAAGGCGCTGTCCAATGGGGATTGTGTCACACACAATGTCCAATAGGGTTTGTGACACACACATGCTATCCAATGGGGTTTGTGACACACACTCTGTCCAATGGGGTTCGTGACACACACGCTGTCCAATGGCCTTTGTGACAAATACACTCTGTCCAATGGGGCTTGTGACACACACGCTGTCCAATGGGGTTTATTACACACACGCTGTCCAATGAGGTTTGTGACACACACTCTGTCCCATGGGGTTTGCGACACACACACGTTGTCCAATGTGGTTTGTAACACACACGCAGTCCAATGGGGTTTGTGAAACACACACACTGTCCAGTAGGGTTTGTGACACACACATGCTATCCAATGGGGTTTGTGACACACATACTTTCTAATGGGGTTTTTGACACACACACACTATCCAATGGGGTTTGTGACACACACTTTCCAATCGGGTTTGTGACACACACACGATGTCCAATGGTGTTTGTGACACGCATGCTGTCCAATGAGTTTTGTGACACACACACTGACCAGGAGGGTTCGTGACACACACACGCTATCCAATTGGGTTTGTGACACATACACTTTCAAATGGGATTTGTGACACACACTCTGTCCCATGGGGTTTGTGACACACACACTCTGTCCAATGGGGATTGTGACACACACACACTGTCCAATGGGGATTGTGACACACACACTGACCAAAGGGCTTTGTGACACACACGATGTCCAATGGGGTTTGTGACACGCACACTGTCCATGGGTGTTTGTGACACACACACTGTCCAGTGGAGTTTGTGACACACACACTGTCCAATGGGGTTTGTGACACACACAGTATCCACGGGGGTTTGTGACACAAACTCTGTCCAATTAGGTTTGTGACACACACACTGTCCAATGGGTATTGTGACACACACACCCTCTCCAATGGGGTTTGTGACACACACACTGACCAGGAGGGTTCGTGACACACACACGCTATCCAATTGGGTTTGTGACACATACACTTTCAAATGGGATTTGTGACACACACTCTGTCCCATGGGGTTTGTGACACACACACTCTGTCCAATGGGGATTGTGACACACACACACTGTCCAATGGGGATTGTGACACACACACTGTCCAAAGGGGTTTGTCACACACTCGCTGTCCAATGGGGTTCGTAACACACACTCTGTCCAGTGGGGTTTGTGACACACACACTCTGTCCAATGGGGATTGTGACACACACACTGTCCAAAGGGGTTTGTGACACACACGTTGTCCAATGGGGTTTGTGGCACGCACACTCTCCATGGGTGTTTGTAACACACACGCTGCCCGATGGTGTTTGTGACACAGACACTGACCAAAGGGCTTTGTGACACACACGATGTCCAATGGGGTTTGTGACACGAACACTGTCCATGGGTGTTTGTGACACACACGCAGTCCAGTGAAGTTTGTGACACACACACTGTTCAATGGGGTTTGTGACACACACAGTATCCACGGGGGTTTGTGACACAAACTCTGTCCAATGGGGTTTGTGACACACACGCTGTCCAATGGGGATTGTGACACACACGCTGTCCAATGGGATTTTTGACACACAAGCTATCCAGTGGGTTTTGTCACACACACATTTTCCAATAGGGTTTGTGACAAACACACGCTATCTAACGGGGTTTGTGACACATCCACTTTCCAATGGTGTTTGTGACACCACACTCTGTCCAATGGTGCTTGTGACACACAGACGCTGTCCAATGGGGTTCGTGACACACACGCTGTCCAATGGGGTTCGTGACACACAAGGTGTCCAGTGGGTTTTGTGACACACGCTCTGTCCCATGGGGTTTGTGACACACACACTGTCCAATGGGGATTGTTGACACACACACGCTGTCCAATGGGGTTTGTGACACACACACTGTCCAAAGGGGTTTGTGACACACAAGCTGTCTAAGGGGGTTTGTGACACACACACACTGTCCAAAGGGGATTGTGAAACACACAGTGTCCACGGGGGTTTGTGACACAAACTCTGTCCAATGAGGTTTGTGACACACACACTGTCCAATGGGTATTGTGACACACACACCCTCTCCAATGGGGTTTGTGACACACACGTTGTCTAATGGTGATTGTGACACGCACGCTCTCCAATGGGGATTGTGACACCACACTGTCCAATGGTACTTGTGACACACACACACTATCCAATGGGGTTTGTTACACGCATACTTTCTAATGGGGTTTGTGACACACACACTGTCCAATGGGGATTGTGACACACACACGCTGTCCAATAGGGTTTGTGACACACACACTGTCCAAAGGGGTTTGTGACATACACGCTGTCCAGTGGGCTTTGTGAGAATTAAACTCTGTACAATGGGGCTTGTGACACACACGCTGTCCAATGGGGTTTGTGACACACATGCTATCCAATGGGTTTTGTGACACATACACTCTCCAATAGGGTTTGTGACACACACACTCTATCAAATGGGGTTTGTGACACACACACACTGTCCAATGGGGTTTGTGACACACACGCTGTCCAATGGGGATTGTGACACCACACTCTGTCCAATGGTGCTTGTGACACACACACGCTATCCAATGGGGTTTGTGAAACACACACTCTGTCCAATAGGGTTTGTGTCACGCACAAGCTGTCGAATGGGCTTTGTGACAAGTACACTCTGTCCAATGGGGCTTGTGACACACACGCTGTCCAATGGGGTTTGTGACACATACAGTTTCCAATGGGGTTTGTGACACACACACACTGTCCAATGGTGCTTGTGACACACACGCTGTCCAAAGGTGTTCGTGACACACACGCTGTCCAGTGTGTTTTGTGACAGACACACTCTGTCCAATGGGTTTTTGACACACACACGCTGTCCAATGGGGTTTGTGACACACACTCTGTCCCATTTGGTTTGTGAAAAAGACGCTGTCCAATGGGGATTGTGTCATACACAATGTCCAATAGTGTGTGTGACACACACATGCTATCCAATGGGGTTTGTGACACACAAACTCTGTCCAATGGGGTTTGTGGCACACACGCTGTCCAAAGGGGTTTGTGACACAAACGCTATCCAGTGGGGTTTGTGACACTCACACTGTCCATAGGTGTTTGTGACACACACAGTATCCACGGGGGTTTGTGACACAAACTCTGTCCAATTAGGTTTGTGACACACACACTGTCCAATGGGTATTGTGACACACACACCCTCTCCAATGGGGTTTGTGACACACACACTGACCAGGAGGGTTCGTGACACACACACGCTATCCAATTGGGTTTGTGACACATACACTTTCAAATGGGATTTGTGACACACACTCTGTCCCATGGGGTTTGTGACACACACACTCTGTCCAATGGGGATTGTGACACACACACACTGTCCAATGGGGATTGTGACACACACACTGACCAAAGGGCTTTGTGACACACACGATGTCCAATGGGGTTTGTGACACGCACACTGTCCATGGGTGTTTGTGACACACACACTGTCCAGTGGAGTTTGTGACACACACACTGTCCAATGGGGTTTGTGACACACACAGTATCCACGGGGGTTTGTGACACAAACTCTGTCCAATTAGGTTTGTGACACACACACTGTCCAATGGGTATTGTGACACACACACCCTCTCCAATGGGGTTTGTGACACACACACTGACCAGGAGGGTTCGTGACACACACACGCTATCCAATTGGGTTTGTGACACATACACTTTCAAATGGGATTTGTGACACACACTCTGTCCCATGGGGTTTGTGACACACACACTCTGTCCAATGGGGATTGTGACACACACACACTGTCCAATGGGGATTGTGACACACACACTGTCCAAAGGGGTTTGTCACACACTCGCTGTCCAATGGGGTTCGTAACACACACTCTGTCCAGTGGGGTTTGTGACACACACACTCTGTCCAATGGGGATTGTGACACACACACTGTCCAAAGGGGTTTGTGACACACACGTTGTCCAATGGGGTTTGTGGCACGCACACTCTCCATGGGTGTTTGTAACACACACGCTGCCCGATGGTGTTTGTGACACAGACACTGACCAAAGGGCTTTGTGACACACACGATGTCCAATGGGGTTTGTGACACGAACACTGTCCATGGGTGTTTGTGACACACACGCAGTCCAGTGAAGTTTGTGACACACACACTGTTCAATGGGGTTTGTGACACACACAGTATCCACGGGGGTTTGTGACACAAACTCTGTCCAATGGGGTTTGTGACACACACGCTGTCCAATGGGGATTGTGACACACACGCTGTCCAATGGGATTTTTGACACACAAGCTATCCAGTGGGTTTTGTCACACACACATTTTCCAATAGGGTTTGTGACAAACACACGCTATCTAACGGGGTTTGTGACACATCCACTTTCCAATGGTGTTTGTGACACCACACTCTGTCCAATGGTGCTTGTGACACACAGACGCTGTCCAATGGGGTTCGTGACACACACGCTGTCCAATGGGGTTCGTGACACACAAGGTGTCCAGTGGGTTTTGTGACACACGCTCTGTCCCATGGGGTTTGTGACACACACACTGTCCAATGGGGATTGTTGACACACACACGCTGTCCAATGGGGTTTGTGACACACACACTGTCCAAAGGGGTTTGTGACACACAAGCTGTCTAAGGGGGTTTGTGACACACACACACTGTCCAAAGGGGATTGTGAAACACACAGTGTCCACGGGGGTTTGTGACACAAACTCTGTCCAATGAGGTTTGTGACACACACACTGTCCAATGGGTATTGTGACACACACACCCTCTCCAATGGGGTTTGTGACACACACGTTGTCTAATGGTGATTGTGACACGCACGCTCTCCAATGGGGATTGTGACACCACACTGTCCAATGGTACTTGTGACACACACACACTATCCAATGGGGTTTGTTACACGCATACTTTCTAATGGGGTTTGTGACACACACACTGTCCAATGGGGATTGTGACACACACACGCTGTCCAATAGGGTTTGTGACACACACACTGTCCAAAGGGGTTTGTGACATACACGCTGTCCAGTGGGCTTTGTGAGAATTAAACTCTGTACAATGGGGCTTGTGACACACACGCTGTCCAATGGGGTTTGTGACACACATGCTATCCAATGGGTTTTGTGACACATACACTCTCCAATAGGGTTTGTGACACACACACTCTATCAAATGGGGTTTGTGACACACACACACTGTCCAATGGGGTTTGTGACACACACGCTGTCCAATGGGGATTGTGACACCACACTCTGTCCAATGGTGCTTGTGACACACACACGCTATCCAATGGGGTTTGTGAAACACACACTCTGTCCAATAGGGTTTGTGTCACGCACAAGCTGTCGAATGGGCTTTGTGACAAGTACACTCTGTCCAATGGGGCTTGTGACACACACGCTGTCCAATGGGGTTTGTGACACATACAGTTTCCAATGGGGTTTGTGACACACACACACTGTCCAATGGTGCTTGTGACACACACGCTGTCCAAAGGTGTTCGTGACACACACGCTGTCCAGTGTGTTTTGTGACAGACACACTCTGTCCAATGGGTTTTTGACACACACACGCTGTCCAATGGGGTTTGTGACACACACTCTGTCCCATTTGGTTTGTGAAAAAGACGCTGTCCAATGGGGATTGTGTCATACACAATGTCCAATAGTGTGTGTGACACACACATGCTATCCAATGGGGTTTGTGACACACAAACTCTGTCCAATGGGGTTTGTGGCACACACGCTGTCCAAAGGGGTTTGTGACACAAACGCTATCCAGTGGGGTTTGTGACACTCACACTGTCCATAGGTGTTTGTGACACACACAGTATCCACGGGGGTTTGTGACACAAACTCTGTCCAATTAGGTTTGTGACACACACACTGTCCAATGGGTATTGTGACACACACACCCTCTCCAATGGGGTTTGTGACACACACACTGACCAGGAGGGTTCGTGACACACACACGCTATCCAATTGGGTTTGTGACACATACACTTTCAAATGGGATTTGTGACACACACTCTGTCCCATGGGGTTTGTGACACACACACTCTGTCCAATGGGGATTGTGACACACACACACTGTCCAATGGGGATTGTGACACACACACTGTCCAAAGGGGTTTGTCACACACTCGCTGTCCAATGGGGTTCGTAACACACACTCTGTCCAGTGGGGTTTGTGACACACACACTCTGTCCAATGGGGATTGTGACACACACACACTGTCCAATGGGGTTTTGACACACACACTGTCCACTGGGGATTGTGACACAAACGCTGTCCAATGGTATTTGTGACATACACACAGTCCAATGGTGTTTCTGACAAACACGCTGTCCAATGGGGTTTTGTGACACACAAACTGTCCATGGGTGTTTGTGACACACACACTGTCCGACTGGGTTTTGACACACACTCTGTCCAATAGGGTTTGTGTCACACACACGCTGTCCAAAGGGCTTTGTGACAAGTACACTCTTTCCAATTGGGTTTGTGACACACCCGCTATCCTGTGGGTTCTGTGACACACACACTGTCCAATAGGGTTTGTGACACACACACGCTATCCAATGGGGTTTGTGACACACACACGCTATTCAAAGGGGTTTGTGACACCACACTCTGTCCAATGGTGCTTGTGACACACACGCTGTCCAAAGGGGTTCGTGACACACACGCTGTCCAGTGTGTTTTTTGAAAGACACACTCTGTCCAATGGACTTGTGACACACACACGCTCTCCTATAGTGTTTGTGACACACACTCTGTCCCATTGAGTTTGTGACAAAGGCGCTGTCCAATGGGGATTGTGTCACACACAATGTCCAATAGGGTTTGTGACACACACATGCTATCCAATGGGGTTTGTGACACACACTCTGTCCAATGGGGTTCGTGACACACACGCTGTCCAATGGCCTTTGTGACAAATACACTCTGTCCAATGGGGCTTGTGACACACACGCTGTCCAATGGGGTTTATTACACACACGCTGTCCAATGAGGTTTGTGACACACACTCTGTCCCATGGGGTTTGCGACACACACACGTTGTCCAATGTGGTTTGTAACACACACGCAGTCCAATGGGGTTTGTGAAACACACACACTGTCCAGTAGGGTTTGTGACACACACATGCTATCCAATGGGGTTTGTGACACACATACTTTCTAATGGGGTTTTTGACACACACACACTATCCAATGGGGTTTGTGACACACACTTTCCAATCGGGTTTGTGACACACACACGATGTCCAATGCTGTTTGTGACACGCATGCTGTCCAATGAGTTTTGTGACACACACACTGACCAGGAGGGTTCGTGACACACACACGCTATCCAATTGGGTTTGTGACACATACACTTTCAAATGGGATTTGTGACACACACTCTGTCCCATGGGGTTTGTGACACACACACTCTGTCCAATGGGGATTGTGACACACACACACTGTCCAATGGGGATTGTGACACACACACTGTCCAAAGGGGTTTGTGACACACACGTTGTCCAATGGGGTTTGTGGCACGCACACTGTCCATGGGTGTTTGTAACACACACGCTGCCCGATGGTGTTTGTGACACAGACACTGACCAAAGGGCTTTGTGACACACACGAAGTCCAATGGGGTTTGTGACACGCACACTGTCCATGGGTGTTTGTGACACACACGCTGTCCAGTGGAGTTTGTGACACACACACTGTCCAATGGGGTTTGTGACACACACAGTATCCACGGGGGTTTGTGACACAAACTCTGTCCAATTAGGTTTGTGACACACACACTGTCCAATGGGTATTGTGACACACACACCCTCTCCAATGGGGTTTGTGACACACACACTGCCCAGGAGGGTTCGTGACACACACACGCTATCCAATTGGGTTTGTGACACATACACTTTCAAATGGGATTTGTGACACACACTCTGTCCCATGGGGTTTGTGACACACACACTCTGTCCAATGGGGATTGTGACACACACACACTGTCCAATGGGGATTGTGACACACACACTGTCCAAAGGGGTTTGTCACACACTCGCTGTCCAATGGGGTTCGTAACACACACTCTGTCCAGTGGGGTTTGTGACACACACACTCTGTCCAATGGGGATTGTGACACACACACACTGTCCAATGGGGATTGTGACACACACACTCTCCAAAGGGGTTTGTGACACACACGTTGTCCAATGGGGTTTGTGGCACGCACACTCTCCATGGGTGTTTGTAACACACACGCTGCCCGATGGTGTTTGTGACACAGACACTGACCAAAGGGCTTTGTGACACACACGATGTCCAATGGGGTTTGTGACACGAACACTGTCCATGGGTGTTTGTGACACACACGCAGTCCAGTGAAGTTTGTGACACACACACTGTTCAATGGGGTTTGTGACACACACAGTATCCACGGTGGTTTGTGACACAAACTCTGTCCAATGGGGTTTGTGACAAATACACTCTGTCCAATGGGATTTTTGACACACAAGCTATCCAGTGGGTTTTGTCACACACACATTTTCCAATAGGGTTTGTGACAAACACACGCTATCTAACGGGGTTTGTGACACATCCACTTTCCAATGGTGTTTGTGACACCACACTCTGTCCAATGGTGCTTGTGACACACAGACGCTGTCCAATGGGGTTCGTGACACACACGCTGTCCAATGGGGTTCGTGACACACAAGGTGTCCAGTGGGTTTTGTGACACACGCTCTGTCCCATGGGGTTTGTGACACACACACTGTCCAATGGGGATTGTGACACACACACGCTGTCCAATGGGGTTTGTGACACACACACTGTCCAAAGGGGTTTGTGACACACAAGCTGTCTAAGGGGGTTTGTGACACACACACACTGTCCAAAGGGGATTGTGAAACACACAGTGTCCACGGGGGTTTGTGACACAAACTCTGTCCAATGAGGTTTGTGACACACACACTGTCCAATGGGTATTGTGACACACACACCCTCTCCAATGGGGTTTGTGACACACACGTTGTCTAATGGTGATTGTGACACGCACGCTCTCCAATGGGGATTGTGACACCACACTGTCCAATGGTACTTGTGACACACACACACTATCCAATGGGGTTTGTTACACGCATACTTTCTAATGGGGTTTGTGACACACACACTGTCCAATGGGGATTGTGACACACACACGCTGTCCAATAGGGTTTGTGACACACACACTGTCCAAAGGGGTTTGTGACATAAACGCTGTCCAGTGGGCTTTGTGAGAATTAAACTCTGTACAATGGGGCTTGTGACACACACGCTGTCCAATGGGGTTTGTGACACACATGCTATCCAGTGGGTTTTGTGACACATACACTCTCCAATAGGGTTTGTGACACACACACTCTATCAAATGGGGTTTGTGACACACACACACTGTCCAATGGGGTTTGTGACACACACGCTGTCCAATGGGGATTGTGACACCACACTCTGTCCAATGGTGCTTGTGACACACACACGCTATCCAATGGGGTTTGTGTCACGCATACTTTCTAATGGGGTTTGTGACACACACACACTGTCCAATGGGGCTTGTGACACACATGCTGTCCAATGGGGTTTGTGACACATACGCTATCCAGTGGGTTTTGTGACACACACACTGTCCAATGGGGATTGTGACACACACACGCTGTCCAATAGGGTTTATGGCACATACACTTTGCAATGGGGTTTGTGACACCACACTCTGTCCAATGGTGCTTGTGACACACACGCTGTCCAAAGGTGTTCGTGACACACACTCTGTCCCATTGGGTTTGTGAAAAAGACGCTGTCCAATGGGGATTGTGTCATACACAATGTCCAATAGTGTGTGTGACACACACATGCTATCCAATGGGGTTTGTGACACACACTCTGTCCCATGGGGTTTGTGACACACACACTCTGTCCACTGGGGATTGTGACACACAAACGATGTCCAATGGGGTTTGTGACACACACAATGTCCAAAGGGGTTTGTGAACACACATGTTGTCCAATGGGGTTTGTGACACACACAATGTCCAAAGGGCTTTGTAACACACACGGTGTCCAATGGGGTTTGTGACACGCACACTGTCCATGGGTGTTTGTGACACACACGCCGTCCAGCGGAGTTTGTGTCACACACACTGTCCAATGGGGTTTGTGACACACACAGTGTCCACGGGGGTTTGTGACACAAACTCTGTCCAATGATCTTTGTGACACACACACTGTCAAATGGGTATTGTGACACACACACCCTCTCCAATACCGCTTGTGACACACACGCTGTCCAATGGGGTTTATTACACACACGCTGTCCAATGTGGTTTGTGACACACACGCTGTCCAATGGGGTTTGTGAAACACACACTCTGTCCAATGGGGTTTGTGACACACATACTTTCTAAAGGGGTTTTTGACATACACACACTATCCAATAGGGTTTGTGACACACACTTTCCAATCGGGTTTGTGACACACACACGCTGTCCAATGGTGTTTGTGACACGCATGCTGTCCAATGAGTTTTGTGACACACACACTGACCAGGAGTGTTCGTGACACACACACGCTATCCTATGGGGTTTGTGACACATACACTTTCAAATGGGGTTTGTGACACACACTCTGTCCCATGGGGTTTGTGACACACACACTCTGTCAAATGGGGATTGTAACACACACACACTGCCCAATGGGGTTGTGACACACACACTGTCCAAAGTAGTTTGTGACACACATGATGTCCAATGGGGTTTGTGACACGCACACTGTCCATGACTGTTTGTGACACACATCCTGTGCAATGGGGTTTGTGACACACATGCTGTCCAAAGGTGATTGTGACACACACAGTGTCCACGGGGGTTTGTGACACAAACTCTGTCCAATGAGGTTTGTGACACACACACTGTCCAATGGGTATTGTGAGACACACACCCTATCCAATGGGGTTTGTGACACACATGCTCTCCAATGGGGTTTGGGTCACAGACGCTGTCCAATGGGGTTTGTGACACACACGCTGTCCAATAGGCTTTGTGACAAATACACTCTGTCCAATGGGGCTTGTGACACACACGCTGTCCAATGGGGTTTTTCACACACACTCTATACAGTGGGTTTTGTAACACACACACTGTCCAATAGGGTTTTTAACACACACACGCTATCCAATGGGGTTAGTGACACACACTCTGTCCCATGGGGTTTGTGACACACACACTCTGTCCAATGGGGATTGTGACACACACACACTGTCCAATGGGGTTTGTGACACGCTTACTTTCTAATGGGGTTTGTGACACACACATGCTATCCAATGCGGTTTGTGACACATACTTTCCAATGGGGTTTGTGACACACACACGCTGTCCAATGGTGTTTGTAATACGCATGACGTCCAATGTGTATTGTAAACACACACTGACCAGGAGGGTTTGTGACACACATCCTGTGCAATGGGGTTTGTGACACACATGCTGTCCAAAGCTGATTGTGAAACACACAGTGTCCACGGGGGTTTGTGACACAAACTCTGTCCAATGAGGTTTGTGACACACACACTGTCCAGTGGGTATTGTGACACACACACACCCTATCCAATGGGGTTTGTGACACACACGCTGTCCAATTGGGATTGTGACACACAAGCTGTCCAATGGGCTTTGTGACAAATACACTCTGTCCAAAGGGGCTTGTGACACACACGCTGTACAGTGGGGTTTGTGACACACACGCTATCCAGTGGGTTTTGTGACACACACACTCAGTCCAATGGGGATTGTGACACAAACACGCTGTCTAATGGGGTTTGTGACACACACACTGTCCAATGGGGTTTGTGACACACACTCTGTCCAGTGGGGTTCGTGACACACACGCTGCCCAGTGGGTTTTGTGACACACACACTCTGTCCAATGGGCTTGTGACACACACACGCTGACCAATAGTGTTTGTGACACACACACTCTGTCCCATGGGGTTTGTGACACACACACTCTATCACATGGGATTTGTGACACACACACGCTGTCCAATGGGGATTGTGACACACACTCTGTCCAATGGGTTTGTGACACGTACTCTGTCCCATGGGGTTTGCGACAAATACGCTGTCCAATGGGGATTGTGTCACACACACTGTCCAGTAGGGTTTTTGCTAAACACATGCTATCCAATGGGGTTTGTGACACACACGTTGTCCAATGAGGTTTGTGGCACGCACACTGTCAAAATGGGTTTGTGACACGCAAGATGTCCAATGGGGTTGTGACACACACACTGTCCAAAGGGGTTTGTGAAACACACAATGTCCACTGGAGTTTGTGACACGCATACTGTCCATGGGTGTTTGTGACACACAAGCTGTCCAGTGGAGTTTGTGACACACACACTGTCCAATGGGGTTTGTGACACACACGCTTTCCAATGGGGTTTGTGACATACAAACTTTCCAATGGGGTTTGTAACACACTCACGCTGTCCCATGGGGTTTGTGACACAAATGCTGACCAATTGGGTTTGTTACACACGCACTGTCCAATGGTGTTTTTGAAACGCATGCTGTCCAGTGGGTTTTGTGACACACACACTGACCAGGAGGGTTTGCGACACACACACGCTATCGAATTAGGTTTTTGACACATACAGTTTTCCATGGGGTTTGTGACACACACACTCTGTCCAATGGCACATGCGACACACACGCTGTGCAAACGGGTTCGTGACACACAGTTAGTCCCATGGGGTTTGTGACACACACACTGTCCAATGGCGATTGTGACACACACACGCTATCCAATGGGGTTTGGGACACATATACGCTGTCCAATGAATTTCGTAACACACACTCTCAGTCCCATGGGGTTTGTCACACACTCACTGTCCAATGGCGATTGTGACACACACACACTGTCCAATGGGGATTGTGACACACACAGTGTCCACGGGGGTCTGGGACACACACGCTGTCCAATGGGGATTGTGACAGACACACTGTCCAATGAGTATTGTTACAGACACACGCTGTCCAATGGTGTTTGTGACACACACGCTGTACAATGGGACTTGTGACACACACGCTCTGCAATGAGGTTTGTGACACGCACACTGTCCAATGGGTATTGGGACACACACACACTGTCCAATGGGGATTGTGACAAACACATGGTCCAATGGGGTTCGTGACACACATGCTGTCCAGTGGGGTTCGTGACACACACATTCTCCAATGGGGATTGTGACACACACACGCTGTCCAATGGGGTTCGTGACACACACACTGTTCAATGGGGTTTGTCACACACACATTCTGTCCAATGGTGTTTGTGACACACTCGCTGTCTAATGGGGTTTGTGACACACACACTCTCCAATGGGGTTTCTGACACAAATTCTGTCCAACTGGGATTGTGATTTACACGCTGTCCAGGGAGGTTTGTGACACACACACTGACCAATGGGGATTGTGACACACACACGCTGTCCAATAGGGTTTGTGACACACACACTGTCCAGTGTGGTTTGTGACACACACGCTGTCCAATTGGGTTTCTGACACACACACGCTATCCAATGGGTTTGTCACACCCACTCTGTCCAATGGGGTTTCTGACAAACACACACTGTCCAATGGGATTTGTGACACACATGCTGTCCAATGTGTTTTGTGACACGCATTCTGTCCAATGGGGTTTGTGACAAACACACTTTCCAATGGGGTTTCTGATACACACGCTGTCAAATGGGGTTCGTGACACACACGCTGTCTAGTGGGGTTTGTGACACACACACTTTCCAATGGGGTTCGTGACACACATGCTGTCCAGTAGGGTTTGTGACACACACACTGTTCAATAGGGTTTGTAACACAGATATGCTATCTTATTGTGTTTGTGACACACAAACTTTCTAATGGTTTTTGTGACACACACACACTATACAATGGTGTTTGTGACACACACACTTTCCAATGGGTTTTGTGAAACACACACTGTTCATTGGGGTTTGTCACAAACACAGGCTTTCCAATGGTGTTTGTGACACACACACTCTAAAATGGGGTTTCTGACACAAACGCTGTCCAATGGGGACTGTGACAGACATGCTGTCCAGTGGGGATTGTGACACACACAGTGTCCAATGGGGTTTGTTACACACAAACTGTCCAAGGGCGTTTGTGACACACGCGCTGTCCAATGGCATTTGTGACACACACACGCTGTCCAAAGGGGTTTGTGACACAAACATTGTACAGTAGGGTTTGTGACACACACACTCTACAATGGGGTTTGTGACACACACAATGTACAGGGGGGTTTTTGACACACACACTGTACAATGGGGTTGTGACACACACGGTAGCCGATGGGTTTTGTGACATGCACACTATGTCCAGTGGGGCTTGTGACACATACGCTGTGCAACGGAGTTCGTGACACACACGCTGTCCAGTGGGGTTTCTGACACACACACAGTCCAATAGGGTTTGTGACATACACAGTGTCGAATAGGGATAGTGACAGACACACTGTTCAATGGGGTTTGTGACACACACTCTTTCCAAAGGTGTTTGTGACACACACACTGTCCAATGAAAATTGGGACACACACACATAGTCCAAAGGGCATTGTAACACACAGAAGGTCCAATGGGGTTTGTGACACACACACTGTCCAATGGGGATTGTGACATACACATGCTATCCAATGGTGTTCGTGACACGGATGCTGTCCAATGGTGTTTGTGACACACACTCTGTCCATTGTGGTTTCTGACACACACACACTGTCCAATGGGGATTGTGACACACACACGCTGTCCAATGGGGATTTTGACACACACACTGTCCAATGGGATTTCTGAACACACACGCTGTCCAATGGAGATTGCGACACGCACACGCTGTCCAGTGGGGTTTGTGACACACACACTGTCCAATAGGGTTTGTGACACACAAACGATATCCAATTGTGTTTGTGACATGCACACTTTCTAAAGGGGTTTGTGACATACACACTCTATACAATGGGGTTTGTGACACACACAATTTCCAATGGGGTTTCTGATACACACGCTCTCAAATGGGGTTCGTGACACACACGCTTTCCAGTGGGGTTTGTGACACTCACACTTTCCAATGGGTTTCGTGACACACATGCTGTCCAGTAGGGTTTGTGACACACACACTGTTCAATAGGGTTTGTAACACAGACACGCTATCTTATTGCGTTTGTGACACACAAACTTTCTAATGGTTTTTGTGACACACACACGCTATGCAATGGGGTTTGTGACACACACACTTTCCAATGGTTTTTGTGAAACACACACTGTCCATTGGGTTTGTCACACACACACGATTTCCACTCTTGTTTGTGACACAAACACTCTAAAATGGGGATTCTGACACACATGCTGTCCAATGGGGACTCTGACAGACAGGCTGTCCAGTGGGGATTGTGACACACATGCTGTCCAATTGGTTTTGTGACACAGACATTGTACAGTAGGGTTTGTGAAACACACACTCTCCAAAGGGTTTTGTGACACACACAATGTACAGGGGGTTTTTTGACACACACACTGTCCTATTGGGTTGTGACACACACGGTGTCCGATGGGTTTTGTGACACGCACACTATGTCCAATGGGGCTTGTGGCACATACGCTGTCCAACGGGGTTCGTGACACACACGCTGTCCGTTGGGGTTTGTGACACACACACTGTCCAGTAGGGGTTGTGACACACACAGTGTCGAATGGGGATTATGACATACGCACTGTCCAATGGGGTTTTTGACAGACACTCTGCCCAATGGGGTTTGTAACACACACACTGTCCAATGAGAATCGGGAAACACACACACTGTCCAATGGGGATTTTGACACACAAAAGGTCTAAAGGGGTTTTTGACACACACGCTGTCCAATGGGGATTGTAAGATACACACGCTGTCCAATGGTGTTCGTAACACGGTTGCTGTCCAATGGCTTTTATGACACACACAGTGTCCAATGGGGTTTGTGAAACACACTCTGTCCAATGGGGATTGTGACACAAACATGCTGTCCAATGGAGATTTTGAAACACACACTGTCCCATGGGATTTGTGACACACACGCTGTCCAATGGAGATTGCGACACACAAACGTTGTCCAGTGGTGTTTGCGACACGCATGCTGTCCAATGGTGTTTGTGACACACATGGTGTCCAATGGGGACTGTGACACACACACTTTTCAATGGGGTTTGTGACACACACACGCTTTCCAATGGTGTTTGTGACACACACAGTCTCCAATGTTGATTATGACACACACACGCTGTCCAATGGTGTTTGTGACACTCTCGCTGTCCAATGGGGTTTGTGACACACACACTCTCCAATGGGGTTTCTGACACACACGCTTTCCAATGGGGATTGTGACAGACACGCTGTCCAGGGTTGTTTGAGACACACATGCTGTCGAACGGGGTTTGTGACACACACACTGTCCAGGGGCGTTTTTGACACACACGATGTCCAATTGGGTTTGTGACACACACACGCTGACCAATTGGGTTTGTGAAACACACACTGTCCAATGGGGATTGTGACACACACACTGTCCAGGGGGGTTTGTGACACACACGCTGTCCAATGAGGATTGTGACACACACACTCTCCAGGGGCGTTTGTGACACACACACTGTCCTGTGGGGTTTGTGACACATACACTGTCCAAAGTTTTTGACACACACATGCTGTCCAATTGTGTTTGTGACACACACACGCTGTGAAATGGGCTTTGTGACACAAACACTGTCCAGGGGGGTTTGTGACACACACACTGTCCAATGGGGTATGTCACACACACTCTGTCCAAATGTGATCGTGACACACAAACTCTGTACACTGGGGTTTGTGAAACAAACACTGTCCAATGTTGCTTGTGACACAAACGCTGTCCAATGGGTATTGCGACACACACACACTATCCAATGGTGATTGTGACTCACGCGCTGTCCAGGGGGGGTTGTGACACACATGCTGCCTAATGGGGTTCGTGATACACACACTGTCCAGTAGAGTTTGTAACACACTATCCAATGGGATGGTGACACACACACTTTCCAATGCGGTTTGTGACACACACATGCTATCCAACGGGGTTTGTGACACACATGCTGTTCAATGGGGTTTGTGACACAAACTCTGTCCAATGGGGTTTGTGACACACACACTGTCCAATGGTTTTTGTAACACACACACGCTGTCCTATGGGTACTGTGACACACACGCTCTCCAAAGGGGTTTGTGATACACACGCTGTCCAGTGGGTTTTGTGACACACACACTGTCCAATAGGGTTTGTGACACAGACACGCTATCCAAAGGGGTTTGAGACACACACACTCTGTCCAATGGGGATTGTGACACACACACGCTGTTCAATGGGGTTTGTGACACACATGCTGTCCAATGGGGATTGTGACACACACACGTTGTCCAATAGTGTTTGTGACACACACTCTGTCCCATGGGGTTTGTGACACACACGCTGTTTAATGGGGTTTGTGACACATACACACTGTCCAATAGGGTTTGTAAACACACACGCTATCCAATGGGGTTTGTGATGCACACACTTTCTAATGGGGTTTGTGACACACACACGCTGTCCCATGTGGTTTATGACACACACGCTGTGCAATGGGGTTTGTGACACACACAGTGACCAGGAGGTTTTGTGACACACACACGCTGTCCAATGGGGTTTGTGACACTCACGCTCTACAATGGGATTTGTGACACACACTGTCCAATGCGGTTTCTGAAAACAGACGCTGTCCAATGGGATTTCTGACACACACAATGACGAGGAGGGTTTGTGACACACACGCTGTAAAATGGGGTTTGTGACACACATACTGTCCAGTGGTTTTTGTGACGCACACACTGTCCAATAGGGTTTGTGACGCACACACGCTGTCCAAAGGGGTTTGTGAAACATACACTTTCCAATAGGGTTTGTGACACCACACTCTGTCCAATGGTGTTTTTGACACACACGCTGTCCAATGGGTTTGTGACACACATGCTGTCCAATGGGGTTCGTTGCTCACACGCTGTACAGTAAGGTATTGTGAGACACCCACTGTCCAATAGGGTTTGTGACACACACACGCTGTCCAATGCGGTTTGTGACACACACGCTGTCCAATGGGGTTTGTGACACACACACTCTATACAATGGGGATTGTGACACACACGCTGGCCAATGGGGTTTGTGACACACACACTGTCCAAAGGTGTTTGTGACACACACGATGTCCAATGGG
The DNA here is from genome assembly GCA_032206185.1 of Columba guinea. Taxonomy (NCBI): domain Eukaryota; kingdom Metazoa; phylum Chordata; class Aves; order Columbiformes; family Columbidae; genus Columba; species Columba guinea. The sequence continues at coordinate 3,252,451 of JAVLUU010000005.1, forward strand.
GTTTGTGACACACACTTTGTCCAATGGGGATTGTGACACACACGCTGTCCAATGGGGTTTGTGACACACACGCTGTCCAAAGGGGATTGTGACACACACGCTGTCCAATGGGTATTGTGACACACACACTGTCCAAAGGGGATTGTGTCACACACACTCTGTCCAATGGGATTCGTGACACACACACTGTCCAATAGGGTTTGTGACACACACATACTATCCAAAGGTGTTTGTGACACACACACTTTCCAATGAGGTTTGTAACACATACACTATCCAATGGGTTTTGTGACACACACACGCTGTCCAATGGGGTTTGTGACACACACGCTGTCCCTTGGGTTTTGTGACACACACACTCTGTCCAATGGGTTTGTGACACACACGCTGTCCAATGGAGATTGTGACACACAGACGTTGTCCAATGGGGTTTGTGACACACACAACCTGTCCAATGGGGATTGTGACACACACACGCTGTCCAATGGGGTTTGTGAAAAGCACGCTGTACGTGTGTGTTTTTGAAACACAGGCTGTCCAGTGGGGTTTGTGACACACACAGTGTATACGGGGGTCTGTGACACACACCCTGTCGAATGGGGTTTGTTACACACACACTGTCCATTGGATATTATTACACACACACGCTGTCCAATGGTGTTTGTGACACACACGCTGTCCAATGGGATTCGTGACACACACGCTGTCCAGTGGGGTTTGTGACACGCATATTTTCTAATGGGGTGTGACACACACACTCTGTCTAATGGCGGTTGTGACACAGACGCTGTCCAATGGGGCTTGTGACACACACGTTGTCCAGTGGGGTTTTTGACACACACGATGTCCAATGGGATTTGTGACACACACACTCTGTCCAATGGGTCTTGTGACACACAAGCTGTCCAATGGGGTTCGTGACACACACGCTGTCCAATGGGGATTGCGACACATACGCTGTCCAAAGGGGATTGTGACACACAAGCTGTCCAAAGGGGATTGTGACACACACGCTGTCCAACGGGGTTTGTGACACTCACACTGTCTAATAGGGTTTTTGACACACACATGCTATCAAATGGGGTTTGTGAAACACACACTTTCCAAAGGGGTTTGTCACACACACACTTTCTAATGGGGTTTGTGACACACACACGCTATCCAATGGGGTTTGTCACACACACACTTTCCAAAGGGGTTTGTCAAAAGCACACTTTCTAATTGGGTTTGTTCCACACACATGCTATCCAATGGGGTTTATGACACACACACTCTGTCCAAAGGGGTTTGTGACACACACGCTTTCCAATGGGGTTTGTTACACACACACTGTCCAATGGGGTTTGTGACACACACACGCTATCCAATTGGTTTGTGACACACACAGTTTCCAATGAGGTTTCTGACACACACACTCTGTCCAATGGGGTTTGTGACACACACACTGTCCAGGTTGGTTCGTGACACACACAATGACCAATGGGTATTGTGACACACAAACGCTGTCCAATGGGGTTTGTGACAAACACACTGTCCAAAGGGATTTGTGACACAGACGCTAACCAATGGGGTTTGTGACACTCACACTGTCCATGGTTGTTTCTGACACACACGCTGTCCAGTGGGTTTTGTCACAAACACACTGTCCAATGGGGTTTTGACACACACGCTGTCCAATGGGGTTTGTGACACACACACTGTCCATGGGTGTTTGTAACACACACACTGACCAATAGGGTTTGTGACACACACGCTATCCAATGAGTTTTCTGACACACACACTGTCCAATGGGGATTGTGACACACACACGTTGTCCAATAGTGTTTGTGACACACACTCTGTCCCATGGGGTTTGTGACACACACGCTGTTTAATGGGGTTTGTGACACACACACACTGTCCAATAGGGTTTGTAAACACACACGCTATCCAATGGGGTTTGTGATGCACACACTTTCTAAAGGGGTTTGTGACACACACACGCTGTCCCATGTGGTTTATGACACACACGCTGTGCAATGGGGTTTGTGACACACACAGTGACCAGGAGGTTTTGTGACACACACACGCTGTCCAATGGGGTTTGTGACACTCACGCTCTACAATGGGATTTGTGACACACACTGTCCAATGCGGTTTCTGAAAACAGACGCTGTCCAATGGGATTTCTGACACACACACTGACGAGGAGGGTTTGTGACACACACGCTGTAAAATGGGGTTTGTGACACACATACTGTCCAGTGGTTTTTGTGACGCACACACTGTCCAATAGGGTTTGTGACGCACACACGCTGTCCAAAGGGGTTTGTGAAACATACACTTTCCAATAGGGTTTGTGACACCACACTCTGTCCAATGGTGCTTGTGACACACACGCTGTCCAATGGGGTTTGTGAAACACACACTGTCCAATAGGGATTGTGACATACACATGCTGTCCAAAGGGGTGTGTGACACAAACACGCTGTCCAATAGAGTTTGTGACACACTTACGCTATCCAATGGGGTTTGTGACACACACACTTTCTAATGGGGTTTGTGACACACACGCTATCCAATGGGGTTTGTGACACGAACTCTGTTCAGTGGGGTTTGAGACATCACAGACGCTGTCCAGTGGATTTTGAGACACACACACTGTCCAATAGGGTTTGTGACACACACGCTGTCCAATGGGGTTCGTAACACACACGCTGCCCAGTGTTTTTTGTAACACACACTCTGTGCAATGGGCTTGTGACACACACGCTATCCAATGGGGTTTGTGACACTCATACTGTCCATGGGTGTTTGTGACACAGACGCTGTCCAGTGGGTTTTGTGACACACACACTGTCCAATGGGATTTTGACACACACGCTGTAAAATGGCGTTCGTGACACACAGAGTATCCACGCGGGTTTGTGACACACACGCTGTCCAATGGGGTGTGTGACACACATACTTTCTAATGGGGATTGTGAGACACCCACGCTGTCCATGGGTGTTTGTGACCCACAAGCTGTCCAATGGGGTTTGTGACACACACACTGTCCAATGGGGATTGTGACACACATGCTGTCCAATGGGGTTTGTGAAACATACACACTGTGCAATGGGGCTTGTAACACACACTCTGTCCCATGGGGTTTGTAACACACACAAACTGTCCAATAGGGATTGTGAAACACACATGCTGTCCAATGGGGTTTATTACACACACACTGTCCAATAAGGTTTGTGACACACACGCTATCCAATGGGGTTTGTGACACACACACTTTGAAATGGGTTTTGTGACATATACGGTATCCAATGGGTTTTGTGACACACACACTGTCCAATGAAGATTGTGACACACAAACGCTGTCCAATAGTGTTTGTGACACACACTCAGTCCCACGGGGTTTGTGACACACACACGATGTCCAATGGGGTTTATGACACACACACAGTGTCCAATGGGGATTGTGACACACACACGCTATCCAATGGAGTTTATGACACACACGCTGTCCAATGGAATTTGTGACACACATCTGTCCCTTTGGTTTTGTGACACAAACACGCTATCCAATGGGGTGTGTGACACACAAACTCTGTACAATAGGGTTTGTGACACACATAAGGTATGCAATGGGGTTTGTGAAACACATACTTTCTAATGGGGTTTTTGACACACACACGCAATCCAATGGGGTTTGTGACACACACTTTCCAAAGGCGTTTGTGACACACGCACACTGTCCCATGGGGTTTGTGACACACACGCTGACCAGGAGGGTTTGTGTCACACACACGCAATCCAATGGGGTTTGTGACACACACACATTTCAATGGGGATTGTGACACACACACGCTGTCCGATGGTGTATGTGACTCACACGCTGTCCAATAGGGTCTGTGACACAGACGGTGTCCAATGGGGATTTTAAACTATACACTGTCCAATAGGGTTTGTGACACACACGCTGTCCAATGGGGTTTGTGATGCACACACTTTCCAATGGGGTTTGTGACACACACACATTGTCCCATGGGGTTTGTGACACACACGCTGTCCAATGGGGCTTGTGACACACACACTGTCCAAAGGTTATTGTTACACACACACACTATCCAATGGTGCATGTGACACACACGCTATCCAATGGGCTCCGTGACACACCCGCTGTCCAGTGGGTTTTTTGACACACACATTCTGTCCAATTGGCTTGTGACACACACGCTGTCCAATGGTGTTTGTGTACACACACACTGTAAAATGGGGATTGTGACACACACACTGTAAAATGGGGATTGTGACACACACACGATGTCCAATGGAGATTGACACACACACTGTCCAAGGTGATTTGTGACACACACGCTATCCAATGGGGTTTGTGACACTCACACTGTCCATGGGTGTTTGTGACACAGACGCTGTCCACTGGGGATTGTTGCACACATACTCTCCAGTGGGTTTTGTGACACACACACTGTCCAATGGGTACTGTTACACACACACGCTGTCCAATGGGGTTTGTGACACAAACTCTGTCCAATGGGGTTTGTGACACACACACTGTCCAATGGGTATAGTGACATAAACACGCTGTCCAATGGGGTTTGTAACACACATGCTGTCCAATGAGGTTTGTGAAACAAACTCTGTCCAGTGGGGTTTGTGACACACACACTGTTCAAAGGGGTTTGTGACACACACGCTGTCCAATGGGGTTTTTGACACACACTCTGTCCAATAGTGTTTGTGACACACATTCTGTCCCATGGGGTTTGTGACACACACACTTTCTAATGGGGTTTGTGACACACACAAGCTATCCAATGGAATTTGTGACACACCCACTTTCCAATGGGCCTTGTGACACACACTCGCTGTCCTATGGGGTTTGTAACACACACGCTGTAAAAAGGTGTTTGTGACACGCATGCTGTCCAATGCGTTTTGTGACACACACACTGAGCAGGAGGGTTTGTGACACACACGCTGTCCAATGGGGTTCGTGACACACACTCTGTCCCATGGGGTTTTTGACACACATACTGTCCAATGGGGATTGTGACACACACACGCTGTCCAATGGGGTTTTTAACACGCACACTGTCCATTTGTGTTTGTGACACACACTCTGTCTAGTGGGGTTTGTGACACACACACTGTCCAATGGAGTTTGTGACACACACCGTGTCCACGGAGGTTTGTGAAACACATGCTGTCCAATGGGGTTGTGACACACACACTGTCCAATGGGGATTGTGACACACACACGCTGTCCAATGGGCTTTGTCACACACACACTCTGTCCAATGGGGTTTGTGACACATATACGCTATCCAATGGGGTTTGGTCACACACACTTTCTAATGGCGTTTGTGACACAAACTCTCTCCAATGGGGTTTGTGACACACACACGCTGTCCAAAAGTGTTTGTGACACACACACGCTATCCAATGGGGTTTGTGACACGCACACTTTGTAATGGGGTTTGTGACACACACGCGCTATCCAATGGGGTTTGTGACACACACAATGTCCAATGGGTTTGTGACACGCACACTGTCCAGTGGGGTTTGTGACACACACACTGTAAAAAAGGGTTTGTGACACACACAGTGTCCAATGGGGTTTGTGACAGACACACTGTCCATGGGTGTTTGTGACACACACGCTGTCTAGTAGGGTTTGTGACAAACACGCTGTCCAATGGGGTTCGTGAAACACACGATGTCCAATGGGGTTTGTGACACGCACACTGTCCATGGGTGTTTCTGACACACACGCTGTCCAATGGGGTTTGTGACACACACACTGTCCAAAGGGGCTTGTGACACACACGATGTAAAATGGGGTTTGTGATACGCACACTGTGCATCGCTGTTTGTGACACACACGCTGTCTAGTGGAGTTTATGACACACACACTGTCCCACGGGGTTTGTGACACACACACTGTCCAATGGGGATTGTGACACACACGCTGTCCAATGGGGTTTGTGACACACACGCTGTCCAATGGAGTTTGTGAAACACACACTGTCCAATGGGTATTGTTCCACACACACACTGTCCAACGGGTTTCGTGACACACACTGTGTTTACGGGGGTTTGTGACACACACACTGTCCAATAGGGTTTGTCACACACACATGTTATCCAATGGGTTTTGTGACACACACACTCTCCAATAGGGATTGTGACACACACACGCTGTCCAATGGTGTTTGTGACACACATGCTGTCCAGTGGGGTTTGTGACACAGATGCTGTCCAAAGGGAATTGTGACCTACACACTGTCCAAAAGGGTTTGTGACACACACAAGCTATCCAATGGGGTTTGTGACACGCACACTTTATAATGGGGTTTGTGACACACACACGCTATCCAATGGGGTTTGTGACACACACGATGTCCAATGGGGTTTGTGACAACCACACTGTCCATGGTTGTTTGTGACACACACGCTGTCCAGTGGAGTTTGTGACACACACACTGTCCAAAAGGGTTTGTGACACACACAATGTTCAATGGGTTTTGTGACAGGCACACTGTCCATGGGTGTTTGTGACACACACGCTGTCTAGTGGGGTTTGTGACACACACACTGTCCAGTGGCGCTTGTGACACACACGCTGTCCAATGGGGTTCGTGACACACACTCTTTCCAATGAGGATTGTGACACACACACGCTGTCCAATGGGGAGTGTGACACAAACGCTGTCCAATGGGGTTCGTGACACACACGATGTCCAATGGGGTTTGTGACACGCACACTGTCCATGGGAGTCTCTGACACACACTCTGTCCATTTGGGTTTGTGACACACACACTGTCCAAAGGGGTTTGTGACACACACTATATAAAATGGGGTTTGTGACACGCACACTGTCCATCGGTGTTTGTGACACACAGGCTGTCCAGTGGAGTTTATGACACACACACGGTCCAATGGGGTTTGTGACACACACAGTGTGCACGGGGTTAGTGACACACACACTGTCCAATGGGGATTGTGACACACACACTGTCCAATGGGGATTGTGACACATATGCTGTCCAATGGGGTTTATGACACACACTCTGTCCAATAGGGTTTTTGACACGCACGCTGTCCATGGGTGTTTGTGACATACACGCTGTCCAGTGGGGTTTGTTACACACACAGATTCCAAAAGGGTTTGTGACACAAAGAGTGTCCACGGGGGTTTCTGAAACGCACGCTGTCCAGTGGGGTTTGTGACACACGCACTGTCCAATGGCGTTCATGACACACACAGTGTCCACGGGGTTTTGTGACACACAAACTATGTCCAATGGGCTTGTGACACACACGCTGTCCAATGGGGATTGTGACAAAAACGCTGTCCAATGGGGTTTGTGACACATATACGCTATACAATGCTGTTTGTGCCACACACACTGTCCAATGGGGACTGTGACACACACACTGTGCAATGGGATTTGTGACACATCATGTCCAGTTGTGTTTCTGACACACACGCTGTCCAATGGGGTTTGTGACACACACACTGTCCAATGGGTATTGTTACACACACACGCTGTCCAATGGGGTTTGTGACACACACTGTCCAAAGGGGTTTGTGACAAACAGGATGTCCAATGGGGTTTGTGACACGCACACTGTCCAATGGGGTTTGTGACACAGACAGTGTCCACGGGGTTTGTGACACACACGCTATACATTGGGGTTTCTGACACACCCACTGTCCAATGGGTATTGTTATACACACAGGCTGTCCAATTGGCTTTGTACACACAAGCTGTCCAATGGGGATTGTGACACACAAGCTGTTTAATGGGGATTTTGACACACACACTCTGTCCAATGGGTCTTGTGACACACACGCAGTCCAATGGGGTTTGATAACACAGACCCTGTCCAGTGGGTTTTGTGACACACATACTGTCCAATCGGGTTTCTGACACACACGCTGTCCAATGGGGTTTGTGACACACACACTGACCAGGAGGGTTTGTGACACGCACACCGTCCAGTGTGTATTGTGACACACACACGTTGTCCCATGGGGTTTGTGACACACACGCTGTCCTATTGGGTTTGTTACACACACACTGTCCAATGGTGTTTGTGGAACGCATGCTGTCCAATGGGTTTTGTGACACACTCGCTGTGCAATGGGGTTTGTGACACTCACAATCTGTCCAAAGGGTTTTGTGACACACACGCTGTCCAATGGGGATAGCAACACACACGCTCTGTCCAATGGGGTTTGTGACACACACACTGTCCAAAGGGGTCTGTGACACACAGGGTGTCCAATGGCGTTTGTGACACGCACACTGTCCATGGGTGTTTGTGACACACACGCTGTCCAAATGGGTTCATTACACACACGCTGTCCAGTGGGTTTTATGACACACACACTGTCCAATGGGGTTTGTGACACACATACTTTCAAATGTGATTTGTGACACACACACTTTCCAATGGGGTTTGTGACACACACTCTGTCCCATTGGTTTGTGACACACTCGCTGAACAATGGGTTTTGTTACACACACACTGTCCAATGGTGTTTGTGACACGCATGCTACGCAATGAGTTTTGTTTCACACACACTGAACATGAGGGTTTGTGACACACACACGCTATCCAATGGGGTTTGTGACACATACACTTTCCAATGGGGTTTGTGACACACACACTCTGTCCAAAGGTGTTTGTGACACACACGATGTCCAATGGGGTTTCTGACACGCACACTGTCCATGGGTGTTTGTGACACACACGCTATCCAATGGGGTTTGTGACACACACACTGTCCAATGGGGTTTGTGACACACATACTTTCAAATGTGATTTGTGACACACACACTTTCCAATGGGGTTTGTGACACACACTCTGTCCCATTGGTTTGTGACACACTCGCTGAACAATGGGTTTTGTTACACACACACTGTCCAATGGTGTTTGTGACACGCATGCTACGCAATGAGTTTTGTTTCACACACACTGAACATGAGGGTTTGTGACACACACAGGCTATCCAATGGGGTTTGTGACACATACACTTTCCAATGGGGTTTGTGACACACACACTCTGTCCAAAGGTGTTTGTGACACACACGATGTCCAATGGGGTTTCTGACACGCACACTGTCCATGGGTGTTTGTGACACACACGCTATCCAGTAGGGTTTGTGACACACACACTGTCCAAAAGGGTTTGTGACACACACACGCTATCCAATGGTGTTTGTGACACATACACTTTGGAATGGTGATTGTGACAAACACACGCTGTCCAATGGTGTTTGTGACACACACGCTGTCCAATGGTGTTTGTGACACAGATGCTGTCCAATGGGGATTCTGACATACACACTGTCCAATAGGGTTTGTGACACGCACATTCTATCCATAGGGGTTTGTGATACGCTCACTTTCTAATGGGGTTTGTGACACACACACGCTATCCAATGGGGATTGTGACACACACGCTGTCCAGTGGGTTTTGTGACACACACACTCTGTACAATGGGTATTGTGACACACAACACACTGTACTATGGGTTTGTGACACACACGCTGGCCAATGGGGATTGTGACATACACACTGTCCAATGGGGTTTGTGACACATTCACTCTGTCCAATGGGGCATTTGACACACACACTGTCCAATTGGGTTTGTGACACACACTCTGTCCAGTGGGTTTTGTGACACACACACTGTCCAATGGGGATTGTGACATACACACTGTCCAATGGGGTTTGTGACACATTCACTCTGTCCAATGGGGCATTTGACACACACACTGTCCAATTGGGTTTGTGACACACACTCTGTCCAGTGGGTTTTGTGACACACACACTGTCCAAAGGGGATGGTGACACACACACTGTCCAATGGGGTTTGTGACACACACAGTGTCTACGTAGGTTTGTGACACAAACGCTGTCCAATGGGGTTTGTGACACACACGCTATCCAATGGAGATGGTGACACACACACTATCCAATGGAGATGGTGACACACACACTGTCCAATGGGGTTTGTGACACACACGCTGTCCAATGGGGTTTGAAACACATACACTCTTTCCAATGGGGCTAGTAGCACACACGCTGTTCAATGGGGTTTGTGACACCGCACTCTGTCCAACGGTGCTTGTGACACACACGCTGTTCAATGGGGATTGTGACACAAACGCTGTCCTATGGGATTTGAGACACACACGCAGACCAATAGGGTTTGTTAAACACACACTGCCAATGGTGTTTGTGACACGCCTGCTGTCCAATGGGTTTTCTGACACACACACTGACCAGGAGGGTTTGTGACACACTCACGGTATCCGATGGGGTTTGTGACACACACACTGTCCATAGGGGTTTCTGACACACACGATGTCCAATGGGGTTTGTGACACACACACTGTCCAATGGGTATTGTTACACACACACTCTGTCCAATAGGGTTTGTGACACTCATACGCTATCCAATGGGGTTTGTGACACACACACTCTGTACAATGGTGCTTGTGACACACACACTGTCCAATGGGGTTAGTGACACACACGCTGTCTAATGGGTTTTGTGACAGACACACTCTGTCCAAAGTGGTTTGTGACACACACGCTGTCCAATGGGGATTGTGACACACGCGCTCTCCAGTGGGTTTCGTCACACACACGCTGTCCCATGGGGTTTGTGAAACACACACTCTGTCCAATGGTGCTTGTGACACACACAGTGTCCAATGGGTATTGTGACACACACACTGTCTAATCGGGTTTGTGACACACACACTCTGTCCAATGGGGTTTGTGACACACACGCTGTCCAATGGGGATTGCGACACACGCGGTGTCCAATGGGGTTCGTCACAGACACGCTGTTCCATGGGGTTTGAGACACACACGCAGACCAATTGGGTTTGTTACACACACACTGCCAATGGTGTTTGTGACACGCATGCTGTCCAATGGGTTTTCTGACACACACACTGACCAGGAGGGTTTGTGACACTATCCGATGGGGTTTGTGACAGATACACTTTCCAATGGTGCTTGTGACACACACACTCTGTCCAATGGTGCTTGTGACACACACGCTGTCCAAAGTGGTTCGTGACACACACGCCGTCCAGTGGGTTTTATGACACACACAGTCTGTCCAATGGTATTGTGACACACACGCTGTCCAATGATGATTGTGACACACACACTGTCCTATGGGGATTGTAACACACACCCTGTACTAAGGGGTCTGTGACACACACACTGTCCAAAGGGCTTTGTGACACAAACGCTATCCAATGGTGTTTGTGACACACACACTGTACAGTGGGGATTGTGACACACACACTGTCCAATGGGCTTGTGACACACACGCTGTCCAATGATGTTTGTGACACAAAGTCTGTCCAATCCAGTTTGTGACACACACACTTACCAATGGGTATTGTGACACACACACGCTGTCCAATGGTGTTTGGGACACACGCACTTTCTAATGGGGTTTGTGACACACGCGCTGTCCAATGGGTTTTGTGACACACACACTGTCCAATGAGGATTGTGACACTTCACACGCTGTCCAATGGTGTTTGTGAAGACACACGCTGTCCAATGGGGTTTGTGACACAGACACTGTACAATGGGGATTGTGAAATACAAACTGTCCAATAGGGTTTGTGACACACACACGCTATCCAATGGGGTTTGTGAAAAACACTTTCCAATGGGGTTTGTGACACACACGCACGCTGTCCCATGGGGTTTGTGACACACATGCTGACCAATTGGGTTTGTTACACACACACTGTGCAATGCTGTGTGTGACACACATGCTTTCCAATGTGTTTTGTGATACACACACTGACCAGGAGGGTTTGTGACACACACACGCTACCCAATGTGGTTTGTGACACACACACACTGTCCAATGGCGCTTGTGACACACACGCTGTCCAATGGGGTTTCTGACACACACTCTGTCCCATGGGGTTTGTGACACACACACTATCCAATGGGGATTGTGACACACACACGCTTTCCAATGGGGTCTGTGACACACACACTGTCCAAAGGGGTTTGTGACACAGACGATGTACAATGGGGTTTCTGACACTCACACTGTCCATGGGTGTTTGTGACACACAGCTGTCCAATGGGGTTTATGACACACACACTGTCCAATGGGGTTTGTGACACGCACAACTTCTAATGGGGTTTGTGACACACGTACACTATCCAATGGGGTTTGTGACACGCATAATTTCTAAAGGGTTTGTGTCACGCATAATTTCTAAAGGGTTTGTGACACCCACACTTTCCAAAGGGGTTTGTGACACACACACGCTGTCCCATGGGGTTTGTGACACGCATGCTGTCCAATGGGTTTTGTGACACACACACACTATCCAATGGGTTTTGTGACACGGACACTTTCAAATGGGGTTTGTGACACACACACTCTGTCCAATGGCGCTTGTGACACACACGCTTTCCAATGGGGTTCGTGACACACACTCTGTCCCATTTTGTTTGTGACACACACACTGTCCAATGGGGATTGTGACACACACACGTTGTCCAATGGGTCTTGTGACACACACTGTCCAATAGGGTTTGTAACACACACACGCTATCCAATGGGGTTTGTGACACGCACAATTTCTAATGGTGTTTGTGACACACACGCTATCCAATAGGTTTTGTGACACACACACTGTCCAATGGGGATTGTGACACACACACACTGTCCAATGGTGTTTGTGACACACACGCTGTCCAATGGGGTTGTGACACAGACGCTGTCCAATCGGGATTGTGACATATACACTGTCCAATAGGGTTTGTGACACACACACACTTTCCAATGGGGTTTGTGACACATACGCTCTGTCCAATGGGGTTCGTTACACACACGCTGTCCAATGGGGTTTGTGACACGCACACTGTCCATGGGTGTTTGTGACACACACGATGTCCAATGGGGTTTCTGACACACACACTGTCCAACAGGGTTTGTGACAAACACACACTATCCAATGGGGTTTGTGACACACACGCTGTGCAATGGGGTGTGTCACACACACACTTTGTCCAATGGGGTTTGTGACACACACGCTGTCCTAAGGGGATTGTTACACACGCTGTCCAATGGGGTTTGTGACACACACACTGTCCAACAGGGTTTGTGACACACACACAAGGTATCTAATGGGGTTTGTGACACATACACTGTCCAATAGGGTTTGTGACACACACACGCTATCCAATGGGGTTTGTGACATATACACTTTCTAATGGGGTTTGTGACACACACATTATCCAATAGTTTTTGTGACACACACTCTGTCCAAAGGGGATTGTGACACACACACTTTCCAATGGGTTTTGTGACACACACACTGTCCAATTGGCTGTGTCACACACTCACTCTCTCCAAAGGGGTTTGTGACACACACGATGTCCAATGGGGTTTGTGACACGCACAGTGTCCATGGGTGTTTGTGACACACACGCTATCCAATGGGGTTTGTGACACACACACTGTCCAATGGGGTTTGTGACACACATACTTTCAAATGTGATTTGTGACACACACACTTTCCAATGGGGTTTGTGACACACACTCTGTCCCATTGGTTTGTGACACACTCGCTGAACAATGGGTTTTGTTACACACACACTGTCCAATGGTGTTTGTGACACGCATGCTACGCAATGAGTTTTGTTTCACACACACTGAACATGAGGGTTTGTGACACACACACGCTATCCAATGGGGTTTGTGACACATACACTTTCCAATGGGGTTTGTGACACACACACTCTGTCCAAAGGTGTTTGTGACACACACGATGTCCAATGGGGTTTCTGACACGCACACTGTCCATGGGTGTTTGTGACACACACGCTATCCAATGGGGTTTGTGACACACACACTGTCCAATGGGGTTTGTGACACACATACTTTCAAATGTGATTTGTGACACACACACTTTCCAATGGGGTTTGTGACACACACTCTGTCCCATTGGTTTGTGACACACTCGCTGAACAATGGGTTTTGTTACACACACACTGTCCAATGGTGTTTGTGACACGCATGCTACGCAATGAGTTTTGTTTCACACACACTGAACATGAGGGTTTGTGACACACACACGCTATCCAATGGGGTTTGTGACACATACACTTTCCAATGGGGTTTGTGACACACACACTCTGTCCAAAGGTGTTTGTGACACACACGATGTCCAATGGGGTTTCTGACACGCACACTGTCCATGGGTGTTTGTGACACACACGCTATCCAATGGGGTTTGTGACACACACACTGTCCAATGGGGTTTGTGACACACATACTTTCAAATGTGATTTGTGACACACACACTTTCCAATGGGGTTTGTGACACACACTCTGTCCCATTGGTTTGTGACACACTCGCTGAACAATGGGTTTTGTTACACACACACTGTCCAATGGTGTTTGTGACACGCATGCTACGCAATGAGTTTTGTTTCACACACACTGAACATGAGGGTTTGTGACACACACAGGCTATCCAATGGGGTTTGTGACACATACACTTTCCAATGGGGTTTGTGACACACACACTCTGTCCAAAGGTGTTTGTGACACACACGATGTCCAATGGGGTTTCTGACACGCACACTGTCCATGGGTGTTTGTGACACACACGCTATCCAGTAGGGTTTGTGACACACACACTGTCCAAAAGGGTTTGTGACACACACACGCTATCCAATGGTGTTTGTGACACATACACTTTGGAATGGTGATTGTGACAAACACACGCTGTCCAATGGTGTTTGTGACACACACGCTGTCCAATGGTGTTTGTGACACAGATGCTGTCCAATGGGGATTCTGACATACACACTGTCCAATAGGGTTTGTGACACGCACATTCTATCCATAGGGGTTTGTGATACGCTCACTTTCTAATGGGGTTTGTGACACACACACGCTATCCAATGGGGATTGTGACACACACGCTGTCCAGTGGGTTTTGTGACACACACACTCTGTACAATGGGTATTGTGACACACAACACACTGTACTATGGGTTTGTGACACACACGCTGGCCAATGGGGTTTGAGACACATACACTCTTTCCAATGGGGCTAGTAGCACACACGCTGTTCAATGGGGTTTGTGACACCGCACTCTGTCCAACGGTGCTTGTGACACACACGCTGTTCAATGGGGATTGTGACACAAACGCTGTCCTATGGGATTTGAGACACACACGCAGACCAATAGGGTTTGTTACACACAAACTGCCAATGGTGTTTGTGACACGCATGCTGTCCAATGGGTTTTCTGACACACACACTGACCAGGAGGGTTTGTGACACACTCACGGTATCCGATGGGGTTTGTGACACACACACTGTCCATAGGGGTTTCTGACACACACGATGTCCAATGGGGTTTGTGACACACACACTGTCCAATGGGTATTGTTACACACACACTCTGTCCAATAGGGTTTGTGACACTCATACGCTATCCAATGGGGTTTGTGACACACACACTCTGTACAATGGTGCTTGTGACACACACGCTGTCCAATGGGGTTAGTGACACACATGCTGTCCAGTGGGTTTTGTGACACACATACGCTGTCCAATGGAGTTTTTTACACGCACGCTGTACAATGGGGATTGTGACACACACACTGTCTAATGGGTTTTGTGACAGACACACTCTGTCCAAAGTGGTTTGTGACACACACGCTGTCCAATGGGGATTGTGACACACGCGCTCTCCAGTGGGTTTCGTCACACACACGCTGTCCCATGGGGTTTGTGAAACACACACTCTGTCCAATGGTGCTTGTGACACACACAGTGTCCAATGGGTATTGTGACACACACACTGTCTAATCGGGTTTGTGACACACACACTCTGTCCAATGGGGTTTGTGACACACACGCTGTCCAATGGGGATTGCGACACACGCGGTGTCCAATGGGGTTCGTCACAGACACGCTGTTCCACGGGGTTTGAGACACACACGCAGACCAATTGGGTTTGTTACACACACACTGCCAATGGTGTTTGTGACACGCATGCTGTCCAATGGGTTTTCTGACACACACACTGACCAGGAGGGTTTGTGACACTATCCGATGGGGTTTGTGACAGATACACTTTCCAATGGTGCTTGTGACACACACGCTGTCCAAAGTGGTTCGTGACACACACGCCGTCCAGTGGGTTTTATGACACACACAGTCTGTCCAATGGTATTGTGACACACACGCTGTCCAATGATGATTGTGACACACACACTGTCCTATGGGGATTGTAACACACACCCTGTACTAAGGGGTCTGTGACACACACACTGTCCAAAGGGCTTTGTGACACAAACGCTATCCAATGGTGTTTGTGACACACACACTGTACAGTGGGGATTGTGACACACACACTGTCCAATGGGCTTGTGACACACACGCTGTCAAATGATGTTTGTGACACAAACTCTGTCCAATCCAGTTTGTGACACACACACTTACCAATGGGTATTGTGACACACACACGCTGTCCAATGGGGTTTCTGACACACACTCTGTCCCATGGGGTTTGTGACACACACACTCTGTCCAATGGGGTTTGTGACACACACGCTATTAAATGGGGATTGTGACACACACACTGTCCAAAGGGGTTTGTGAAACACACGATATCCAATGGAGTTTGTGACACACACAGTGTCCTATGGGTATTGTGACACACACACACTGTCGAATGGGGATTGTGAAACACACACACTGTCCAATGGGGTTTGTGACAAACACACTGTCCAATGGGGTTTGTGACACACACACTCTGTCCAATGGGGTTTGTGACACACACACTGTACAATGGTTATTGTTACACACACACGCTGTCCAATGGTATTTGCGACACACATGCTGTCCAATGGGGATTGTGACACACACACTCTGTCCAATGGGGTTTGTGACACACGCAGTGTCCAATTGGGATTGTGACACACAGGATGTCCAATGCGGTTAATGACACACACGCTGTCCAGTGGGGTTTCTGACACACACACTGTCCAATAGGGTTTGTGACATCACACACTCTGTCCAATGGTGCTTGTGACACACACACTCTGTCCAATGGGCTTGTGACACACATGCTGTCCAATGATGTTTGTAACACGCACACTGTCCAATGGGTATTGTGACACACACACGCTGTCCAATGGTGTTTGTGACACACACACATTCCAATGGGGTTTGTGACACGCACAACTTCTAATGGGGTTTGTGACACGCATAATTTCTAAAGGGTTTGTGTCACGCATACTTTCTAAAGGGTTTGTGACACCCACACTTTCCAAAGGGGTTTGTGACACACACACGCTGTCCCATGGGGTTTGTGACACACACACTGTCCAAAGGTTTTTGTGACACACACAATGTCCAATGGGGTTTGTGACGTCACACTGTCCATGGGTGTTTGTGACACACACGCTGTCCAGTGGGGTTTGTGACACACACACTGTCCAAAAGGTTTTGTGACACAAACGATGTCCAATGGGGTTTTGACATGAACACTGTCCCTAGGTGTCTGTGACACACACGCTGTCCAGTGGGGTTTGTGACACACACACTACCCAATGGGTATTGTTAAACACACACTCTGTCCAATGGTGTTTGTGACACACACACTGTCCAATCGGTATTGTTAAACACACACTCTGTCCAATGGTGTTTGTGACACACACGCTGTCCAATGGCGCCTGTGACACACAGACTACCCGATGGGGTTTGTGACACACACAGTGTCCAGAGGGTTTTGTGAGACACAAACTCTGTGCAATGGGCTTGTGACACACACGCTGTCCAATGGAATTTGTGACACACACACTGTACAATGGGGATTGTGACACACACACTCTGTCCAATGCGGTTTGTGACACAAACTCTGTCCAATGGGGATTTTGACACACACACTGTCCAATGGGTATTGTGACACACACACGCTGTCCAATGGAGTTTGTGACAGACACGTTGTCCAATGGGGTTTGTGACACAAACTCTGTCTAATGGGGTTTGTTGCACGCACACTGTCCTTGGTTGTTTGTGACACACTCGCTGTCCAGTGGAGTTTGTGACACACACACTGTCCAATGGGCTTTGTGACAACCAGACTCTGTCCAATGTTTCTTGTGAAAAACACGCTGTCCAATGGGGTTTATGAACACACACGCTATCCAGTGGGTTTTGTGACACACACACTGTCCAATAGGTTTTGTGACACACACATGCAATCAAATGGGGTTTGTGACACATACACTTTCCAATGGGTTTTGTGACACACCCACTCTGTCCAATGGTGCTTGTGACACACACGCTGTCCAATGGGGTTCGTGACACACATGGTGTCCAGTGGGTTTTGTGACACACACACTCTGTCGAATAGAGTTTGTGACACACATACGCTATACAATGGGTTTTGTGACACACACACTTTCTAATGGGGTTTGTGACACACACGCTATCCAATGGGTTTTGTGACACACACACTGTCCAATGGGGATTGTGACACACACACGCTGTCCAATGGGGTTTGTGAAACACACGCTGTCCAATGGGGTTTGTGACACAGACGCGGTCCAATGGGGATTGTGACACACACGCTGTAAAATGTGGTTTGTGACACATACACTCTGTCCAATGGGGTTTGTGACCGACACACTCTGTTCAATAGGGATTGTGACACACACGCTATCCAATAGGTTTTGTGACACACACACTGTCCAATGGGGATTGTGACACGCACACTGTCGATGGGTGTTTGTGACACACACGCTGTCCAGTGGAGTTTGTGACACACACACTGTAAAATGGGTTTTGTGACACATACAGTGCCCAATGGGTATTGTGACACACACACTCTGTCCAATGGGCTTTGTGACACACACGCTGTCCAATGGGGATTGTGAAACACACATTGTCTAATAGGGTTTGTGACACACACACACTGTCCAATGGGGATTGTGAAGCAAACACCCTGTCCAATGGAGTTTATGACACACACACTGTCCAAAGGGGTTTGTGACACACACACTCTGTTCAAAGGGGTTTTTGGCACACACGCTGTCCAATGGGAATTGTGAAACACACGCTGTCCAATGGGGTTAGTGACACACAGGCTGTCCAAAGGGGATTGTGACACACACGCTGTCCAGTGGAGTTTGTGACACACACACGTTCCACTAGGGATTGTGACACACACGCTGTTGAATGGGGTTAGTGACACACACGCTGTCCAATGGGGTTTGTGACACACACTCTTTCTAATGGGTTTTGTGACACACACACTGTCCAATGGGGATTGTGAAACACACACGCTATCCAATGGTGTTTCTGACACACAGACTTTCCAATGGGGTTTGTGACACGCATACTTTCTAATGGGCTTTGTGACACACACGCTATCCAATGGGATTTGTGACACACAGACTGTCCAATGGGGTTTGTGACACACATACTTTCAAATGTGATTTGTGACACTCACACTTTCTAATGGGGTTTGTGGCACACACACGCTATCTAATGGGGTTTGTCACACGCGTACTGTTTAATGGGTTTTGTGAAACACACGCTTTCCAATGGGGTTTGTGACACACACACTTTCCAGTGGGGTTTGTGACACACACGGTGTCCACGGGGGTTAGTGACACACACGCTGTCCAATGGGGTTTGTGACACACACACTGTGCAATGAGTATTGATGCACACACACACTGTCCAATGGTGTTTGTGACACACACACTGTCCAGTGGGGCTTGTGACACACACTCTGTCCAATGGGGTGTGTCACACACACACACTGTCCAATGGCGTTTGTGACACACAGGCTGTCCAATGGGGATTGTTACACACATTGTCCAATGGGGTTTGTGACACACACACTCTGTCCAATGGGTCTTGTGACACACACTGTCCAATAGGGTTTGTAACACACACACGCTATCCAATGGGGTTTGTGACACGCACAATTTCTAATGGTGTTTGTGACACACACGCTATCCAATAGGTTTTGTGACACACACACTGTCCAATGGGGATTGTGACACACACACACTGTCCAATGGTGTTTGTGACACACACGCTGTCCAATGGGGTTGTGACACAGACGCTGTCCAATGGGGATTGTGATATATACACTGTCCAATAGGGTTTGTGACACACACACACTTTCCAATGGGGTTTGTGACACATACGCTCTGTCCAATGGGGTTCGTGACACACACGCTGTCCAATGGGGTTTGTGACACGCACACTGTCCATGGGTGTTTGTGACAAACACGATGTCCAATGGGGTTTCTGACACACACTGTCCAACAGGGTTTGTGACAAACACACACTATCCAATGGGGTTTGTGACACACAGGCTGTGCAATGGGGTGTGTCACACACACACTTTGTCCAATGGGGTTTGTCACACACACGCTGTCCAACAGGGTTTGTGACACACACACACGGTATCTAATGGGGTTTGTGACACATACACTGTCCAATAGGGTTTGTGACACACACACGCTATCCAATGGGGTTTGTGACATGTACACTTTCTAATGGGGTTTGTGACACACACATTATCCAATAGGTTTTGTGACACACACACTGTCCAAAGGGGATTGTGGCACACACACTTTCCAATGGGTTTTGTGACACACACGCTGTCCAATTGGCTGTGTCACACACTCACTCTGTCCAAAGGGGTTTGTGACACACACGATGTCCAATGGGGTTTGTGACACGCACAGTGTCCATGGGTGTTTGTGACACACACGCTATCCAATGGGGTTTGTGACACACACACTGTCCAATGGGGTTTGTGACACACATACTTTCAAATGTGATTTGTGACACACACACTTTCCAATGGGGTTTGTGACACACACTCTGTCCCATTGGTTTGTGACACACTCGCTGAACAATGGGTTTTGTTACACACACACTGTCCAATGGTGTTTGTGACACGCATGCTACGCAATGAGTTTTGTTTCACACACACTGAACATGAGGGTTTGTGACACACACACGCTATCCAATGGGGTTTGTGACACATACACTTTCCAATGGGGTTTGTGACACACACACTCTGTCCAAAGGTGTTTGTGACACACACGATGTCCAATGCGGTTTCTGACACGCACACTGTCCATGGGTGTTTGTGACACACACGCTATCCAGTGGGGTTTGTGACACACACACTGTCCAAAAGGGTTTGTGACACACACACGCTATCCAATGGTGTTTGTGACACATACACTTTGGAATGCTGATTGTGACAAACACACGCTGTCCAATGGTGTTTGTGACACACACGCTGTCCAATGGTGTTTGTGACACAGATGCTGTCCAATGGGGATTCTGACATACACACTGTCCAATAGGGTTTGTGACACGCACATTCTATCTATAGGGGTTTGTGATACGCTCACTTTCTAATGGGGTTTGTGACACACACACGCTATCCAATGGGGATTGTGACACACACGCTGTCCAGTGGGTTTTGTGACACACACACTCTGTACAATGGGTATTGTGACACACAACACACTGTACTATGGGTTTGTGACACACACGCTGGCCAATGGGGATTGTGACATACACACTGTCCAATGGGGTTTGTGACACATACACTCTGTCCAATGGGGAATTTGACACACACACTGTCCAATTGGGTTTGTGACACACACTCTGTCCAGTGGGTTTTGTGACACACACACTGTCCAAAGGGGATGGTGACACACACACTGTCCAATGGGGATTGTGACACACGCGCTCTCCAGTGGGTTTCGTCACACACACGCTGTCCCATGGGGTTTGTGAAACACACACTCTGTCCAATGGTGCCTGTGACACACACAGTGTCCAATGGGTATTGTGACACACACACTGTCTAATCGGGTTTGTGACACACACACTCTGTCCAATGGGGTTTGTGACACACACGCTGTCCAATGGGGATTGCGACACACGCGGTGTCCAATGGGGTTCGTCACAGACACGCTGTCCCATGGGGTTTGAGACACACACGCAGACCAATTGGGTTTGTTACACACACACTGCCAATGGTGTTTGTGACACGCATGCTGTCCAATGGGTTTTCTGACACACACACTGACCAGGAGGGTTTGTGACACTATCCGATGGGGTTTGTGACAGATACACTTTCCAATGGGGTTTGTGTCACACACACTCTGTCCAATGGTGCTTGTGACACACACGCTGTCCAAAGTGGTTCGTGACACACACGCCGTCCAGTGGGTTTTATGACACACACAGTCTGTCCAATGGTATTGTGACACACACGCTGTCCAATGATGATTGTGACACACACACTGTCCTATGGGGATTGTAACACACACCCTGTACTAAGGGGTCTGTGACACACACACTGTCCAAAGGGCTTTGTGACACAAACGCTATCCAATGGTGTTTGTGACACACACACTGTACAGTGGGGATTGTGACACACACACTGTCCAATGGGCTTGTGACACACACGCTGTCCAATGATGTTTGTGACACAAACTCTGTCCAATCCAGTTTGTGACACACACACTTACCAATGGGTATTGTGACACACACACGCTGTCCAATGGTGTTTGGGACACACGCACTTTCTAATGGGGTTTGTGACACACGCGCTGTCCAATGGGTTTTGTGACACACACACTGTCCAATGAGGATTGTGACACTTCACACGCTGTCCAATGGTGTTTGTGAAGACACACGCTGTCCAATGGGGTTTGTGACACAGACACTGTACAATGGGGATTGTGAAATACAAACTGTCCAATAGGGTTTGTGACACACACACGCTATCCAATGGGGTTTGTGAAAAACACTTTCCAATGGGGTTTGTGACACACACGCACGCTGTCCCATGGGGTTTGTGACACACATGCTGACCAATTGGGTTTGTTACACACACACTGTGCAATGCTGTGTGTGACACACATGCTTTCCAATGTGTTTTGTGATACACACACTGACCAGGAGGGTTTGTGACACACACACGCTACCCAATGTGGTTTGTGACACACACACACTGTCAAATGGGGATTGTGAAACACACACACTGTCCAATGGGGTTTGTGACAAACACACTGTCCAATGGGGTTTGTGACACACACACTCTGTCCAATGGGGTTTGTGACACACACACTGTACAATGGTTATTGTTACACACACACGCTGTCCAATGGTATTTGCGACACACATGCTGTCCAATGGGGATTGTGACACACACACTCTGTCCAATGGGGTTTGTGACACACGCAGTGTCCAATTGGGATTGTGACACACAGGATGTCCAATGCGGTTAATGACACACACGCTGTCCAGTGGGGTTTCTGACACACACACTGTCCAATAGGGTTTGTGACATCACACACTCTGTCCAATGGTGCTTGTGACACACACACTCTGTCCAATGGGCTTGTGACACACATGCTGTCCAATGATGTTTGTAACACGCACACTGTCCAATGGGTTTCGTGACACACACACGCTGTCCAATGGTGTTTGTGACACACACACATTCCAATGGGGTTTGTGACACGCACAACTTCTAATGGGGTTTGTGACACGCATAATTTCTAAAGGGTTTGTGTCACGCATACTTTCTAAAGGGTTTGTGACACCCACACTTTCCAAAGGGGTTTGTGACACACACACGCTGTCCCATGGGGTTTGTGACACACACACTGTCCAAAGGTTTTTGTGACACACACAATGTCCAATGGGGTTTGTGACGTCACACTGTCCATGGGTGTTTGTGACACACACGCTGTCCAGTGGGGTTTGTGACACACACACTGTCCAAAAGGTTTTGTGACACAAACGATGTCCAATGGGGTTTTGACATGAACACTGTCCCTAGGTGTCTGTGACACACACGCTGTCCAGTGGGGTTTGTGACACACACACTACCCAATGGGTATTGTTAAACACACACTCTGTCCAATGGTGTTTGTGACACACACACTGTCCAATCGGTATTGTTAAACACACACTCTGTCCAATGGTGTTTGTGACACACACGCTGTCCAATGGCGCCTGTGACACACAGACTACCCGATGGGGTTTGTGACACACACAGTGTCCAGAGGGTTTTGTGAGACACACACTCTGTGCAATGGGCTTGTGACACACACGCTGTCCAATGGAATTTGTGACACACACACTGTACAATGGGGATTGTGACACACACACTCTGTCCAATGCGGTTTGTGACACAAACTCTGTCCAATGGGGATTTTGACACACACACTGTCCAATGGGTATTGTGACACACACACGCTGTCCAATGGAGTTTGTGACAGACACGTTGTCTAATGGGGTTCGTGACACAAACTCTGTCTAATGGGGTTTGTTGCACGCACACTGTCCTTGGTTGTTTGTGACACACTCGCTGTCCAGTGGAGTTTGTGACACACACACTGTCCAATGGGCTTTGTGACAACCAGACTCTGTCCAATGTTTCTTGTGAAAAACACGCTGTCCAATGGGGTTTATGAACACACACGCTATCCAGCGGGTTTTGTGACACACACACTGTCCAATAGGTTTTGTGACACACACACGCAATCAAATGGGGTTTGTGACACATACACTTTCCAATGGGTTTTGTGACACACCCACTCTGTCCAATGGTGCTTGTGACACACACGCTGTCCATTGGGGTTCGTGACACACATGGTGTCCAGTGGGTTTTGTGACACACACACTCTGTCGAATAGAGTTTGTGACACACATACGCTATACAATGGGTTTTGTGACACACACACTTTCTAATGGGGTTTGTGACACACACGCTATCCAATGGGTTTTGTGACACACACACTGTCCAATGGGGATTGTGACACACACACGCTGTCCAATGGGGTTTGTGAAACACACGCTGTCCAATGGGGTTTGTGACACAGACGCGGTCCAATGGGGATTGTGACACACACGCTGTAAAATGTGGTTTGTGACACATACACTCTGTCCAATGGGGTTTGTGACCGACACACTCTGTTCAATAGGAATTGTGACACACACGCTATCCAATAGGTTTTGTGAAACACACACTGTCCAATGGGGATTGTGACACGCACACTGTCCATGGGTGTTTGTGACACACACGCTGTCCATTGGAGTTTGTGACACACACACTGTAAAATGGGTTTTGTGACACATACAGTGCCCAATGGGTATTGTGACACACACACTCTGTCCAATGGGGTTTGTGACACACACGCTGTCCAATGGGGATTGTGAAACACACATTGTCTAATAGGGTTTGTGACACACACACACTGTCCAATGGGGATTGTGAAGCAAACACCCTGTCCAATGGAGTTTATGACACACACACTGTCCAAAGGGGTTTGTGACACACACACTCTGTTCAAAGGGGTTTTTGGCACACACGCTGTCCAATGGGAATTGTGAAACACACGCTGTCCAATGGGGTTAGTGACACACAGGCTGTCCAAAGGGGATTGTGACACACACGCTGTCCAGTGGAGTTTGTGACACACACACGTTCCACTAGGGATTGTGACACACACGCTGTTGAATGGGGTTAGTGACACACACGCTGTCCAATGGGGTTTGTGACACACACTCTTTCTAATGGGTTTTGTGACACACACACTGTCCAATGGGGATTGTGAAACACACACGCTATCCAATGGTGTTTCTGACACACAGACTTTCCAATGGGGTTTGTGACACGCATACTTTCTAATGGGGTTTGTGACACACACACTTTCCAATGGGGTTTGTGACGCACACACGCTGTCCCATGGGGTTTGTGACACACACGCTGACCATTTGGATTTGTTACACACACACTGTCCAATGGTGTTTGTGACACGCATGCTGTCCAATGGGTTTTGTAACACACACACACAAGAGGAGGGTTTGTGACACACACACGCTGTCCAATGGGGTTTGTGACACACAGGATGTCCAATGGTGTTCGTGACACCCACACTGTCCATGGGTCTTTGTGACACACACGCTGTCCAGTGGGGTTTGTGACACACACACTGTCCAAAGGGGTTTCTGACACACACAGTGTCCACAGGGGTTTGTGACACACACGCTGTCCAATGGGCTTTGTGACACACAGGCAGTACAACGGGTATTGTTACACACAAACGCTCTCCAATGGTGTTTGTGACACACACGCTGTCCAATGGGTCTGGTGACACACACACTATCCAATGGGGTTTGTGACACACACGCTGTCCAGTGGAGTTTTTGACACATACAGTTTCCAATGGGGTTTGTGAAACACACACTCTGTCCAATGGTGCTTGTGACACACACGCTGTCCAATGGGTTTCGTGACACACACGCTGTCCATTGGGTTTTGTGACACACACGCTCTGTCCAGTGGGCTTGTGACTCACACGCTGTGCAGTGCTGTTTGTGACACACACACTGTACAATAGGGATTGTGACACACACACGCTGTAATGGGGTTTGTGACTCACACACTGTCCAATGGGTATTGTGACACACACATTCTGTCCAATGTGGATTGTGACACACACACGCTGTCCAATGGGGTTTGTCACACAAACTCTTTCCAATGGGGTTTGTGACACACACACTGTCCAATGGGTATTGTTACACACACACGCTGTCCAATGGTGTTTGTGACACACACGCTGTCCAATGGGGATTGTGACACACACGCTGTCCAGTGGGTTTTGTGACACCCACACTCTGTCCAATGGGTCTTGTGACACACATGCTGTCCGACGATGTTTGTGACACGCACACTGTCCAATGCGGTTTGTGAAACACACAATGTCCAATGAGGTTTGTGACACTCACACTGTCCATGGGAGTTTATGACACACACGTTGTCCAGTGGGTTTTGTGAAACACTCACTATGCACTGGTGTTTTGACACACACGCTGTCAACTGGTGATTGTGACACACACTCTGTCCAATGGCGTTCGTGAAACACACAGTGTCCACGGGGGTTTGTGACACACACACTGTCCAATGGGGTTTGTGACACACACAGTGTCCAAAGGGGTTTGTGACACGCACATTTTATAATGGGGTTTGTGACACACAGACGCTATCCAATGGTGTTTAGGAAACACACGCTGTCCAATGGGGTGTGTGACACACACATTCTGTCCAATGGTGTTTGTGACATACATATGCTATCCAATGGGGTTTGTGACACACACGCTGTCCAATGGAGATTGTGACATACACACTGTGCAATAGGTTTTGTGACACACACACTGTCCAATGGGGATTGTGACACACACATGCTGTCCAATCGTGTTTGTGAAACACACGCTGTCCATGGGGTTTCTGACACACACACTGTCCAATGGGGATTGTCACACACACTCTGTCTAATGGGGTTTGTTACACACACACGCTATCCAATTGGGTTTGTGACACACACACTTTCCAATGGGCTTTGAAACACGCACACTCTCTAATGGGGTTTGTTACACACACACGCTATCCAATTGGGTTTGTGACACACACACTTTCCAGTGGGGTTTCTGATACACACACTTTCCAATGGCACTTGTGACAAACATGCTGTCCAATGGGGTCCGTGACACACACGCTGTCCAGTGGGTTTTGTGACACACACACTCTGTCCAAAGGGCTAGTGACACACACACTATCCAATGGGGTTTGTGACACACACATTTTCAAATGGGGTTTGTGACACGCACACTTTCTAATGGGGTTTTTGACACACACATGATATCCAATGGGGTTTGTGACACCCACACTTTCCAATGGGGTTTGTGACACACACTCTGTCCCATTGGGTTTTAGACACACACGCGGACCAATTGGTTTTGTTACACATACACTGTCCAATGGTGTTTGTGACACGTATGCTATCCAATAGGGTTTGTGACACGCGTACTGTTTAATGGGTTTTGTGAAACACACACGCTATCCAATGGGATTTGTGACACACACGCTGTCCAATGGGGTTCGTGACACACACTCTGTCCCATGGGGTTTGTGACACACACACTGTCCAAAGGGGTTTGTGACACACACGATGTCCAACGGGCTTGTGACACGCACACCGTCCATGGGTGTTTGTGACACACACGCTATCCAGTGGGGTTTGTGACACACACACTGTCCAATGGGGATTGTGACACAGAAGCTGTCCTATGGCGTTTGTGACACACACACTGTCCAATGGGGTTTGTGACACACATACTTTCAAATGTGATTCGTGACACTCACACTTTCTAATGGGGTTTGTGGCACACGCACGCGATCCAATGGGGTTTGTAACACGCGTACTGTTTAATGGGTTTAGTGAAACACACACGCTTTCCAATGGGGTTTGTGACACACACACTCTGTACAATGGTGTTTGTGACACACACGCTGTCCAATGGGGTTTGTGACACACACACTTTCCAAAGGGGTTTGTGACATGCACACTTTCTAATGGGGTTTGTGACACACACGCGCTATCCAATTGGGTTTGTGACACACACGATGTCCAATGGGGTTTGTGACACGCACAGTGTCCTGGGTGTTTGTGACACACACGCTATCCAATGGGATTTGTGACACTCACACTTTCTAATGGGGTTTGTGGCACACACACGCTATCTAATGGGGTTTGTCACACGCGTACTGTTTAATGGGTTTTGTGAAACACACGCTTTCCAATGGGGTTTGTGACACACACACTTTCCAGTGGGGTTTGTGACACACACGGTGTCCACGGGGGTTAGTGACACACACGCTGTCCAATGGGGTTTGTGACACACACACTGTGCAATGAGTATTGATGCACACACACACTGTCCAATGGTGTTTGTGACACACACACTGTCCAGTGGGGCTTGTGACACACACTCTGTCCAATGGGGTGTGTCACACACACACACTGTCCAATGGCGTTTGTGACACACAGGCTGTCCAATGGGGATTGTTACACACATTGTCCAATGGGGTTTGTGACACACACACTCTGTCCAATGGGTCTTGTGACACACACTGTCCAATAGGGTTTGTAACACACACACGCTATCCAATGGGGTTTGTGACACGCACAATTTCTAATGGTGTTCGTGACACACACGCTATCCAATAGGTTTTGTGACACACACACTGTCCAATGGGGATTGTGACACACACACACTGTCCAATGGTGTTTGTGACACACACGCTGTCCAATGGGGTTGTGACACAGACGCTGTCCAATGGGGATTGTGACATATACACTGTCCAATAGGGTTTGTGACACACACACACTTTCCAATGGGGTTTGTGACACATACGCTCTGTCCAATGGGGTTCGTGACACACACGCTGTCCAATGGGGTTTGTGACACGCACACTGTCCATGGGTGTTTGTGACACACACGCTGTCCCTTGAGTTTTGTGACACACACTCTGTCCAATGGGTTTGTAACAGACACACACTGTCCAATGGGGTTGTGACACACACAGGCTGTCCAATGGGGTCTGTGACACACACAATATCCGAAGGGGTTTGTGACACACACAATGTCCAATGGGGTTTGTGACACGCACACTGTCCAATGGGGATTGTGACACACACACGCTGTCCAATGGGGATTGTGACACATACGCTGTCCAAGGGGGATTGTGACACACAAGCTGTCCAAAGGGGATTGTGACACACACGCTGTCCAATGGGGTTTGTGACACACACAGTGTCTAATAGGGTTTGTGACACACACATGATATCAAATAGGGTTTGTGAGTGACACACACACTTTCCAAAGGGGTTTGTCACACACACACTTTCTAATGGGGTTTGTGACACACACACGCTATCCAATGGGATTTGTCACACACACACTTTCCAAAGGGGTTTGTCAAAAGCACACTTTGTAATTGGGTTTGTTCCACACACATGCTATCCAATGGGGTTTGTGACACACACACTCTGTCCAATGGGTCTTGTGACACACACGCTTTCCAATGGGGTTCGTGACACAGAAGCTGTCCATTGGGTTTTTTGACACACACACTATGTCCAATGGGGTTTGTGACACACACGCTCTCCAAAGGAGTTTGTGACACGCCCGATGTCTAAAGGGGATTTGTAATACACGCGCTGTCCATTGGGGATTGTGACACACAAACTGTCCAGGGGGGTTTGTGACATACACACTGTCCAATGGCGTTCGTGAAAAACACAGTGTCCACGGGGGTTTGTGACACACACGCTGTCCAATGGGGTTTGTGACACACCCACACTATCCAATGGGGTTTATGACACACACTCTGTCCAAAGGGGTTTGTGACACACACACTTTCTAATGGGGTTTGTGACACACACACGCTATCCAATTTGTTTGTGACCCACACAGTTTCCAATGAGGTTTCTGACACACGCACTCTGTCCAATGGGGTTTGTGACATAGACGCTATCCAATGGGGTTTGTGACACTCACACTGTCCATGGGTGTTTGTGACACACACGCTTTCGAGTGGATTTTGTCACACACACACTCTCCAATGGGTTTTTGACACACACGCTGTCCACTGGGGATTTTTACACACACACTGTCCAGGGGGGTTCGTGACACACACAATGACAAATGGGTATTGTGACACACAAACGCTGTCCAATGGGGTTTGTGACAAACACACTGTCCAAAGGGATTTGTGACACAGACGCTATCCAATGGGGTTTGTGACACTCACACTGTCCATGGTTGTTTGTGACACACACGCTGTCCTGTGGGTTTTGTCACACACACACTGTCCAATGGGGTTTTGACACACACGCTGTTCACTGGGGTTTGTGACACACACTCTGTCCAGGGGGGTCTGTGACACACACACTGTCCAATAGGGTTTGTGACACACACGCTATCCAATGGGTTTTGTGACACACGCACTGTCTCATGGGGATTGTGACACACACACGTTGTCCAATAGTGTTTGTGACACACACTCTGTCCCATGGGGTTTGTGACACACACGCTGTGTAATGGGGTTTGTGACACACACACACTGTCCAATAGGGTTTGTGACACACACGCTGTAAAATGGCGTTTGTGACACACACGCTGTCCAATGGGATTTGTGACACACACACTGTCCAATAGGGTTTGTGACACACACACGCTATCCAAAGGGGTTTGTGACACATACACTTTCCAATAGGGATTGTGACATACACATGCTGTCCAAAGGGGTGTGTGACACAAACACGCTGTTCAATAGAGTTTGTGACACACTTACGCTATCCAATGGGGTTTGTGACACACACACTTTCTAATGGTGTTTGTGACACACACGCTATCCA
The DNA here is from genome assembly GCA_032206185.1 of Columba guinea. Taxonomy (NCBI): domain Eukaryota; kingdom Metazoa; phylum Chordata; class Aves; order Columbiformes; family Columbidae; genus Columba; species Columba guinea. The sequence continues at coordinate 3,283,819 of JAVLUU010000005.1, forward strand.
ATGGATTTTGTGACACGAACTCTGTTCAATGGGGTTTGAGACATCACACACGATATCCAGTGGATTTTGAGACACACACACTGTCCAATAGGGTTTGTGACACATACTCACAATCCAATGGAGTTTGTGACACACACTGTCCAATGGTGCTTGTGACACGCACGCTTTCCAATGGGGTTCGGGACACACACGCTGTCCAGTGGGTTTTGTCACACACACTCTGTCCAATGGGCTTGTGACACACACGCTATCCAATGGGGTTTGTGACACTCACACTGTCCATGGGTGTTTGTGACACAGACGCTGTCCATTGGGTTTTGTGACACACAGACTGTCCAATGGGATTTTGACACACACGCTGTAAAATGGCGTTCGTGACACACAGAGTATCCATGCGGTTTTGTGACACACACGCTGTCCAATGGGGTGTGTGACACACACACTCTGTCCAATAGGGTTTGTGACACACTTACGCTATCCAATGGGGTTTGTGACACACATACTTTCTAATGGGGATTGTGAGACACACACGCTGTCCATGGGTGTTTGTGACACACACGCTGTCCAATGGGGATTGTTACAAACACGCTGTCCAATGGGGTTTGTGACACACATACGCTATACAATGCTGTTTCTGACACATACACTTTCCAATGCGGTTTGTGACACACACGCTGTCCAATGGGGTTTGTGTCACAAACTGTGTCCAATGGCGTTTGTGCCACACACACTGTCCAATGGGGACTGTGACACACACGCTGTCCAATGGGATTTGTGACACATGCTGTCCAGTTGTGTTTCTGACGCACACGCTGTCCAATGGGGTTTGTGACACACACACTGACCAGGAGGTTTTGTGACACACACACAGTCCAATGTGTATTGTGACACACACACGCTGTCCAATAGGGTTTGTGACACACACACTTTCCAATGGGGTTTGTGACACACACACTCTGTCCAATAGGGTTTGTGACACACACACTTTCCAAAGGGGTTTGTGACACACACACGCTGTCCCATGGGAATGTGACACACACGCTGACCAATTGGGTATATTACACACACACTGTCCAATGGGGTTTGTGACACAGACACCGTCCAATAGGGTTTGTGACACACAGAGTGTCCACGGGGGTTTGAGACACACACGCTGTCTAATGGGGATTGTTACACACACACTGTCCAGGGGGGTTTGTGGCACACACATTGTCCAGTGACATTCGTGACACACACAGTGTCCACGGGGTTTTGTGACACACACATTCTGTCCAAAGGGCTTGTATCACACACTCTGTCCAATGAGCTTGTAACAAACACTCTGTACAATGGGGTTTGTGACACACACACGCTATCCAATGGGGTTTGTGACACACACAGTGTCCAAAAGGGTTTGTGACACACACGATGTCCAATGGGGTTTGAGACACGCACGCTGTCCATGGCTGTTTGTGACACACAGGCTGTCCAGTGGGGTTTGTGATACACACACTGTCCAATGGCGTTCGTGATACACACAGTGTCCATGGGGTTTTGTGACACACAAACTCTGTCCAATGGGCTTGTGACACACACGCTGTCCAATGGGGTTTGTGACACACACGCTGTCCAATGGGGTTTGTGACACACACACTGTCCAATGGGGTTTGTGACACAAACTCTGTCCACTGGGCATTGTGACACACACACTGTCCAGGGGTGGTTGTGACACACACACTGTCCAATGGGGTTTGTGACACACACACTGTCCATGTGGGTTTGTGACACACATGCTGTCCTTTGGGCTTTGTGACACACACGTTGTCCAAAGGCATTTGTGACACACACACAGACCAGGAAGGATTGTGACACACGCACACTGTCCAATGGGGATTTTGAAACACACACGCTTTCACATGGTGTTTGTGACACACACACTATCCAAAGCGGTTTGTGGCACACACACTGTCCAATGGGGTTTTGACACACACGCTGTCCCCTGAGGATTGTGACATACACACTGTCCAGGGGGGGTTGTGAACCACACACTGTCCAATGGCGTTCGTGCCACACACAGTGTCCACGGGTTTTTGTGACACACACACTCTGCTCAATGGGCTTGTGACACACACGCTGTCCAATGGGGATTGTGACAAACACACCGTAAAACGGGGTTTGTGACACACACACTCTGTCCAATGGTCTTCTGATAAACACGCTGTACAATGGCGTTTGTGACTCACACCACTCTATCCAATGAGGTTTTTTACACAGATGCTGTCCAATGGGGTTTTTGACACACACACGCTATCCAATGGGCTGTGTGACAAATACACTTTCCAATGGGGTTTCTGACACACACACTCTTGTCCAATGGTGCTTGTGACACACACGCTTTCCAATGGCGTTCGTGACACACACGCTGTCCAGTGGGTTTTGTGACACACACACTCTGCCCAATGGGCTTGTGACACACACGCTGTATAATAGTGTTTGTGACAAACACTCTGTCCAATGGGGTTTGTGACACACACGCTGTCCAATGGGGTTTTTGACACACACGCTGTCCAGTGAGGATTGTGACATAGACAATGTACAATGTGGTTTGTGACACACACATGCTATCCAATGGGGTTTGTGACACACACAGTTTCCAATGGGGTTTGTGACACACACTGTCCAAAGGGTTTTGTGACACACACGATGTCCAAAGGGTTTTGTGACACACACGATGTCCAATGGGGTTTGTGACACACACACTCTCCAGGGGGTTTGTGACACACACACTGTGCAATGGCGTTCGTGATACACACAGTGTCCATGGGGTTTTGAGACACACACACTCTGTCCAATGGGCTTGTACCACACACGCTGTCCAATGGGGATTGTGACAAACGCACTGTACAATGGGGTTTGTGACACACACACTCTGTCCAAAGGTTTTGTGACAAACACGCTGTACAATGGGGTTTGTGACACACACACGCTGTCCAATGGCGTTTGTGACACAGACACTGTTCAAAGGGGTTTGTGACACACACGATGTCCAATGGGGTTTGTGACACGCACGCTGTCCTTTGGGGTTTGTAACACACACGCTGTCCAATGGGGATTGTGACACATACACTGTGTCCAAAGGGTTTTGTGACACACACGCTGTCGAATGGGGTTTGTGACACACACGCTGTCCAATAGGGTTTGTCACACACACTCTGTCCAATGGGGTCTGCGACACACACGCTGTCCAGTGAGGATTGTGACAAAGATGCTGTTCAATGGGGTTTCTGACACACACAGTCTGTCCAAAGGGTTTGTGACAAACACGCTGTAAAATGGGGTTTGTGACACACACACGCTGTCCAATGGGGTTTGTGACACAGACACTGTCCAATGGGGCTTGAGACACACACACTTGTCCAATGTGGCTTTTGACACACACGCTGTCCAATGGGTATTGTGACAGACACACATGCTGTCCAATGGGGTTTGTGACACACACGCTGTCCAATGGGGATTGTGAAACACACGCTGTCCAATGGGGATTGTGAAAACACACTGTACAATGGGGTTTCAGACCCACACGCTCTGTCCAATGGTGCTTGTGACACACACGCTGTCCAATGGGGTTTGTGACACACACACTGTCCAATGGGGTTTGTTCACACACAGTGTCCACGGGGGTTTGAGACACAGATGCTGTCCAATAGGGATTGTGACACACACACTGTCCAATGGCGTTCGTAACACACACACTCTGTAAAATGGACTTGTACCACACACGCTGTCCAATGGTGATTGTGACAAACACACTGTACAATGGGGTTTGTGACACACACACTCTGTCCAATGAGCTTGTGACAAACACTCTGTACAATGGATTTTGTGACACACACACGCTATCCAATGGTGTTTATGACACACACACTGTCCAAAGGGGTTTGTGGTACACATAATGTCCGATGGGGATTGTGACACGCACGCTGTCCATGGGTGTTTGTGACACACACGCTGTCCAGTGGGGTTTGTGACACACACACTGTCCAATGGGGTTTGTGACACACACACGCTGTCCAATAGGGTTTGTGACACACACGCTGTTAAATGGGGTTTGTGACACACACACGCTGTCCAATGGGATTTGTGACACACACACGCTGTCCAACGCTGTTTGTAACACACACTCTGTCCAATAGGGTTTGTCACACACACACTGTCCAATGGGGTCTGCAACACACACGCTGTCCAATGAGGACTGTGACAAAGACGATGTACAATGGGGTTTGTGACACACACACTCTGTCCAAAGTTTTTGTGACAAACACGCTGTATAATGGGGTTTGCGACGCACACACGCTGTCCAATGGGGTTTGTGACACAGACGCTGTCCAATGGGGTTTGTGACACACACGCTGGCCAATGGGGATTGTGACACACACACTGTCACATGGGTTTGAGACACACATACTTTGTCCAGTGAAGCTTTTGACACACACGCTGTCCAATGGGGTTTGTCACACAAACGCTCTCCAGTGGGTTTTGTGACACACACACTTTCCAATAGGGTTTGTGACACACAGACGCTATCCAATGGGGATTGTGACACATGCACTTTCCAATGGGGTTTCTGACACACACACTATGTCCATTGGTGCTTGTGACACACACGCTGTCGAATGGAGTTTGTGACCTACACACTGTCTAATGGGGTTTGTGACACAAACTCTGTCCACTGGGGATTGTGACACACACACTGTCCAGGGGGGGTTGTGACACAGACACTGTCCAATGGCGTTCGTGACACACACAGTATGCACGGGGGTTTGTGACACGCATGCTCTCATATCGGGGTTTGTGACACACATGCTGTCCAATGGGGTTTTTGACACACACGCTGTCCAGTGGGTTTTGTGACACACACACTGTCCAATAGGGTTGGTGACACACACACGCTATCCAATGGGCTGTGTGACAAATACACTTTAAAATGGGGTTTCTGACCCACACGCTCTGTCCAATGGTGCTTGTGACACACACACTGTCCAATGGGGTTTGTGACACACACACTGTCCAATGGGGTTTGTTACACACACAGTGTCCACGGGGGTTTGAGACACAGATGCTGTCCAATAGGGATTGTGACACACACCCTGTCCAGTGGCGTTCGTAACACACACACTCTGTAAAATGGACTTGTACCACACACGCTGTCCAATGGGGATTGTGACAAACACACTGTACAATAGGGTTTGTGACACACACACTCTGTCCAAAGAGCTTGTGACAAACACTCTGTACAATGGATTTTGTGACACACACACGCTATCCAATGGTGTTTATGACACACACACTGTCCAAAGTGGTTTGTGGTACACACGATGTCCGATGGGGTTTGAGACACGCACGCTGTCCATGGGTGTTTGTGACACACACGCTGTCCAGTGGGGTTTGTGACACACACACTGTCCAATGGGGTTTGTGACACACACACGCTGTCCAATAGGGTTTGTGACACACACGCTGTTCAATGGGGTTTGTGAAACACACACGCTGTCCAATGCTGTTTGTGACACACACTCTGTCCAATGGGGTTTGTCACACAAACTCTGTCCAATGGGGTCTGCGACACACACGCTGTCCAGTGAGGATTGTGACAAAGACGATGTCCAATGGGGTTTGTGACACACACATGCTATCCAATGGGGTTTGTGACACACACAGTTTCCAATGGGGTTTGTGACACACACAGTTTCCAGTGGGGTTTGTGACACACACACACTGTCCAATGGGGATTGTGACACACACACGCTGTCCAATGGGGTTTATGACACACACGCTGTCCAACGGTGTTTGTGACACTCACACACTGTCCAATGGGGATTGTGACACACACACTATCCAATGGGTTTTGTGACACACACACTCTCCAAGAGGGATTGTGACAAACACACTTTCAAATGGGGTTTGTGACACTCACACTTTTTAATGGTTTTTGTCACACACACACGCTATCCAGTGGGGTTTGTGACACACACACTTTCCAGTTGGGTTTGTGACACAAACACGCTGTCCCATGGGGTTTGTGACACACACGCTGACGAATTGGTTTTGTTACACACACACTGTCCAATGGTGTTTGTGACACGCATGCTATCTAATGGGTTTTGTGACACACACACTCTCCAAGGGGGATTGTGACAAACACACTTTCAAATGGGGTTTGTGACACGCACACTTTTTAATGGTTTTTGTCACACACACACGCTATCCAGTGTGGTTTGTGACACCCACGCTGTCCATTGGGGATTGTGACACACTCGATGTCCAATGGGGTTTGTGACACACACAATCTGTCCAATGGGGTTTGTGACACACACGCTGTCCCATGGGGTTTGTGACACACACGCTGACGAATTGGTTTTGTTACACACACACTGTCCAATGGTGTTTGTGACACGCATGCTATCTAATGGGTTATGTGACACACACACTGTCCAACGGGGAATGTGACACACACACTCTGACCAATGCGTCTTTTGACTCACAAGCTGTCCAACGGGGTTCGTGACACACACATGCTATCCAATGTGTTTTGTGGCACACACACGCTGTCCAATGGGGTTTGTGACACACACGCTGTCCAATGGTGTTTGTGACACACACGCTGTCCAATGGGATTTGTGACACGCACATTCTATACAATGGGGTTTGTGACACGCACACTTTCTAATTGTGTTTGTGACACACACACGCTATCCAATGGGGTTTGTGACACACACACTTTCTAATGGGGTTTGAGACACACACACGGAATCCACTGTATTTTGTGAAACGCATACTCTTTAATGGGTTTTATGACACACACACGCTATCCAATGGGGTTTGTGACACATACACTTTCCAATGGGGTTTGTGACACACACCCGCTGTCCAATGGCGCTTGTGACACACAGGCTGTCCAATGGGGTTCGTGACACACACGCTGTCCCATGGGGTTTCTATCACACACACACTGTCCAATGGGGTTTGTGACCCACACAATGTCCAATGGGTTTCTGACACGCACACTGTCCATGGGTATTTGCGGCACACACGCTGTCCATTGGGGTTTCTGACACACACACTGTCCAAAAGGGTTTGTGACACACTAACGCTATCCAATGGGGATTGTGACACATACAGTTTCCAATGGGGATTGTGACAGACACACGCTTTCCAATGGTGTTTGTGACACACACGCTGTCCAATTGGGTTTGTGACACTGATGCTGTCCAATGGGGACTGTGACATACATACTGTCCAATAGGGTTTGTGACATGCGCAATCTATACAATGGGGTTTGTGACACGCACAATTTCTAATGGGGTTTGTGACACACACGCTATACAATGGGGTTTGTGACACACACATTTTTCAAATGGGGTTTGTGACACGCACACTGTCTAATGGGGTTTGTGACACACACACGGAATCCAATGTGTTTTGTGAAACGCATACTCTTTAATGGTTTCTATGAAACACACACTATATCCAATGGGGTTTGTTACACACACACACTGTCCAATGGGGATTGTGACACACACACTTTCCAATGGGGTTTGTGACACACACACGCTGTCCCATGGGGTTTGTGACACACACGCTGACGAATTGGTTTTGTTACACACACACTGTCCAATGGTGTTTGTGACACGCATGCTATCTAATGGGTTTTGTGACACACACACTGTCCAATGGGGAATGTGACACACACACTCTGACCAATAGGTCTTTTGGCTCACAAGCTGTCCAATGAAGTTCGTGACACACACATGCTATCCAATGGGTTTTGTGACAAACATGCTGTCCAATGGGTATTGTGACACAAACACACTGTCCAATGGGATTCGTGACAAACACGCTGTCCAATGCGGATTGTGACACACACGCTCTGTCCAATGGGTATTGTGACACACACGCTGTCCAATGGGGAATGTGACACACACGCACTGTAGAATGGGGTTTGTGACACACACTCTTTCTAATGGGGTTTGTGACACACACACTGTCCAATAAGATTGTGACACACACACGCTGTCCAATTGTGTTTGTGACACACACAAGCTGTGTAATGGGGTTTGTGACACACACGCTCTCTAATGGGGATTGTGACACACACACGCTGTCCAATGCGGTTTGTGACACACACGATGTCCAATGGGGTTTGTGACACACACACTGTCCAAGGGGTATTGTTACACACATATGCTGTCGAATGAGTTTGTGACACATACACTTTCCAATGCGGTTTGGAACACACACACTGTCCAATGGGGTTTGTGACACATACGCTCGGTCCAATGGGGCATTTGACACACACACAGTTCAATGGGGTTTGTGACGCACAGGCTGTCTAGTGGGTTTTGTGACACACACACTCGGTCCAATGGGCTTGTGACACACTGTCCAAAGGTGTTTGTGACAAACACGCTTTCCTATATGCATTGTGACACACACACGCTGTCCAATGGGGTTTATGACACACAATCAGTCCAATGGGGTTTGTGACACACACACTGTCCAAAGGGGTTTCTGACACACACGCTGTCTAATGGGAATTGAGAAACACAAACGCTGTCGATGGGGTTTGTGACACACACGCTGTATATTGGGGATCGTGACACACACACGCTGTCCAGTGGGTTTTGTGACACACACACTCTGTCCAATGGGCTTGTGACACACACGCTTTCCAATGGTGTTTGTGACACTCACACTGTACAATGGAGATTGTGACACACACACGCTGTCCAATGGGGTTTGTGACACACACACTGTCCAATAGGGTTTGTGACACACACACGCTATCCAATAGAGTTTGTGACACATGCACTTTCCAATGGGGTTTGTGGCACACACAATCTGTCCAATGTTTCTTGTGACACACACGCTGTCCAATGGGGTTCATGACACACACTCTGTCCAATGGCCCTGTGGCACTCACACTCTGTCCAATAGTGTTTGTGACAAACACTCTGTCCCATGGTTTTTGTGACACACACGTTGTCCAATTGGGTTTGTGACACACACGCTGTCCAATGGGGTTTGTGACACACACACTGTCCAAAGGGGTTTCTGACACACACGCTGTCAAATGGGAATTGTGAAACACAAATGCTGTCCAATGGGGTTTGTGACACACACGCTGTCTAATGTTGATTGTCACACACACACTCTGTCCAATGGGGTTTGTGACACACACGCTGCCCAATGGTTTTTGTGATACACACGATGTCCAATGGGGTTTGTGAACACACACGGTGTCCAATGGGGTTTTGTGACACACAAACTGTCCATGGGTGTTTGTGACACACACGCTCTCCAGTGTGTTTTCTGACACACACACTGTCCAGTTGGGTTTTGACACACACGCTGTCCAATGGGGATTGTGACACACACACGCTATCCAATGGGGTTTGTAACACACACACTGTCCAAAAGGGTTTGTGACACACAAGATGTCCAATGGGGTTTGTGACACGCACACTGTCCATGGGTGTTTGTGACACACACGCTGTCCAGTGGGGTTTGTGACACACACACTGTCCATTGGGTATTGTTACACACACACGCTGTCCAATGGTGTTTGTGACACACACACCCTATCCAATGGGGTTTATGACACATACACTTTCCAATGGGGTTTGTGACACACACACTCTGTCCAATGGTGCTTGTGACACACACGCTATCCAATGGGATTTGTGACACACACGCTGTGCAGTGGGTTTTGTGACACACACACACTGTCCAATGGTCTTGTGACACACTTGCTGTCCAATGGGTATTGTGACACACACACGCTGTCCAATGGGGTTTGTGACACACACACTGTCCAATGGGGATTGTGACACACACACGCTGTACAATGGTGTTTGTGAAACGCAGACTTTCTAATGGGGTTTGTGACACACACACTCAGTCCAATGGCGCTTGTTACACACACGCTGTCCAATGGGGTTCGTGACACACACTCTGTCCCATGGTGTTTATGACACAGACATTGTCCAATGGGTATTGTTGCACGCACACGCTGTCCAATTGTGTGTGTGACACACAGGCTGTCCAATGGGGTTTGTGACACACACATTGTCCAATGGGTATTGTGACACACACACACTGTCTAATGGGGTTTGTGACACACACGCTGTCCAGTGGGTTTTGTGACACACACACTCTGTCCCATGGGGTTTGTGACACAGACACTGTCCAATGGGGCCTGTGACACACACACGCTGTCCAATAGGTTTTGTGAGACACACGCTATACAATGGGGTTTGTGACACAAATACTTTCTTAATGGGGTTTTTGACACACACACGCTATCCAATGGGGTTTGTGGCACACACGCTGTTTAACGGGTTTTGTGACACACTAGCTGTCCAATGGGGTTTGTGACCCACACGGAGTCCAATGGTGATTGTGACACACACGCTGTCCAATGGGGTTTGTGACACACTCTCTGTCCAATGGGGTTTGTGACCAACACGGAGTCCAATGGGGATTGTGACACACACGCTGTCCAATGGGGTTTGTGACACACACACTCTGTCCAATAGGTCTTGTGAAACAGAAGCTGTCCAATGGGTTTCGTGACACACACGCTGTCCAATGGGGTTTGTGACACATACACTCTGTCCAATGGGCTTTGTGACACACACACACTGTCCAATGGGGTTTGTGACCCGCACGGTGTCCAATGGGTATTGTGACACACACGCTGTCCAATGAGGTTCGTGACACACGCGCTGTCCTTTGGGCTTTGTGACACACACACTGTCCAATAGGGTTTGTGACAACACACACGCTATCCAATGGGGTTTCTGACTCACACTCTTTCAAAAGGGGTTTGTGAAACACACACTATCCAATGGGTTTTGTGAAAAACACACTGTCCAATGGTGATTGTGACACACACACTCTATCCAATGGTGTTTGTGACACACACACTTTCCAATGGGGTTTGTGACACACTCATTTTATAATGGGTTTTGTGACACACACACTCTGTCCCATGGGGTTTGTGACACAGACACTGTCCAATGGGGCCTGTGACACACACACTCTGTCCAATGGGTTTGTGACGCACACGGTGTCCAATGGGTATTGTGACACACACGCTGTCCAATGGGGTTCGTGACACACACTCTTTCAAAAAGGGTTTGTGAAACACACGCTATCCAAAGGGTTTTTTGACACACACACTGTCCAATGGTGATTGTGACACACACGCTGTCCAATGGTGTTTGTGACACACACACTTTTCAATGGTGTTAGTGACACGAACACTTTCTAATGGGGTTTGTGACACACACACGATATCCAATGGGGTTTGTGACACACACGCTGACCAATTGGTTTTCTACACACACACCGTCCATAGGTGTTTGTTACACACACACGCTATCCAATGGGGTTTGTGACACATACACTTTCCAATGGGGTTTGTGAAACACACACTCTGTCCAATGGGGCTTGCGACACACACGCTGTCCAATGGGGTTTGTGACACACACATTGTCCAATGGGTATTGTGACACACACACGCTGTCCAATGGGGTTTGTGACACACATGCTGTCCACTGGGGTTTGTGACACGCACACTGTCCATGGGTGTTATTGACACACAGGCTGTCCAGTGGGGTTTTTGACACACACACTGTCCAAAAGGGTTTGTGACACACACGATATACAATGGGGTTTGTGACAAGCACACTGTCCATGGGTGTTTGTGACACACGCACTGTCCAATGGGGTTTCTGACACACACAGTGTCCACGGGGGTTTGTGACACACATGCTGTCCAATGGGGTTTGTGACACACACACTGTCCAATGTGTTTTGTGACACACACACTGTCCAATGGGGTTTTGACATACACGTTGTCCACTGGCATTTTTAACACACACACTGTCCAGGGGGGTTTTTGACACATACACTGTCCAATCACATTCGTGACACACACAGTGTCCACGGGGGTTTGTGACACACACACAGTACAATGGGGTTTTGTGACACACACACAATACAATGGGGTTTTGTGACACACACACACATTGTCCAATGGGGATTGTGACACACACACGCTTTCCAATTGTGTTTGTTGCACAAACGCTGTCCAATGGGGTTTGTGACACAGACGCTGTCCAATGGGGATTGTGACCTACACACTCTCCAATAGGGTTTGTGACACACACATGCTATCCAAAGTGGTTTGTGACACACATACTTTCTAATGGGGTTTCTGACACACACACGCTATCCAATGGGGTTTGTGACGCACACTTTACAATGGGGTTTGTGACACACACACGCTATCCAATGGTGTTTGTGACACGCACACTTTATATTGGGCTTTGTGACACACACACGCTATCCAATGGGGTTTGTGAAACACATACTTTCTAATGGGGTTTTTTGACACACACACTCTATCCAATGGGGTTTGTGACACACACTTTCCAATGGCATTTGTGACACACACACGCTGTCACATGGGGTTTGTGACACACACACTGTACAATGGGGATTGTGATACACACGCTCTCCAATGGTGTTTGTGACACATACACTCTGTCCAATGGGGATTGTGAAACACACACGCTGTCCAATGGGGTTTATGACACACACACTGTCCAATGGGGTTTGTGACACAAACACTCTGTCCAATGGGGTTTGTGACACACACGCTGTCCAATGGGGATTGTGACACACACACTGTCCAATAGGGTTTGTGACATCACACACACTATCCAATGGGGTTTGTGACAAGAACGCTATCCAAAGTATTTTGTGACACACACGTTGTCCAATGGGGTTTGTGACACACACACTTTCCAATGGGGTTTTTGACACACACTCTTTCAAAAGGGGTTTGTGACACACACGCTGTCCAATGGGGTTCGTGACACACACTCTGTCCATGGGTTTTTTTGACACACACGCTGTCCAGTGGGGTTTGTGACACACACACTGTCCAAAAGGGTTTGTGATACACACGATGTACAATGGGGTTTGTGACACGCACACTGTCCATGAGTGTTTGTAACACACACGCTGTCCAATGGTGTTTGTGACACACAGGCTGTCCAATAGGGTTTGAGCCACACAGACGCTATCCAATGGGGTTTGTGACACATACACTGTCCAGTGGGTATTGTTACACACACACGCTCTCCAATGGCGTTTGTGACACATACACTTTCCAACGCGGTTTCTGACACGCACACTCTGTCCAATGGGTTTGTGACACACACGATGTTCAATGGGGTTTGTGACACACACACTCTATCCAACGGTGTTTGTGACACACACACTTTCTAATGGGGTTTGTGACACACACACTATCCAATGGGGTTTGTGTCATTCACACTCTTTCCAATGGTGCTTGTGACACACACGCTATCCAATGGGGTTTGTGACACTCACACTGTCCATGGGTGTTTGTGACACACACGCTGTCCAGTGGGTTTTGTGACACACACACTGTCCACTGGGGATTGTGAAACACACACTGTCCAGGAGGGTTTGTGACACACACACTGTCCAATGGCGTTCGTGAAACACATAGTGTCCACGGGGGTTTATGACACACACACTGTCCAATGGGGTTTGTGACACTCACACTTTATAATGGGGTTTGTGACAGACACACGCTATCCAATTGGGTTTATGACACATACTCTGTCCTATGGGGTGTGCGACACAGACACTGTCAAATGGGGATTGTGATATACACACTGTCCAATAGGGTTTATGACAAACACATGCTATCCAATGTGGTCTTTTACACACACACATTCTAATGCGGTTTTTGACACAAGCACTGTATCCAATGGGGTTTGTGACACATACTTTCCAATGGGGTTTGTGACACACACGCTGTCCAATGGGGATTGTGAAACACACGCAGTACAATGGGGTTTGTGACACGTACACTCTGTCCAATGAGGCTTGAGACACACACTCTGTCCTATGGGGTTTCTGACCCACACGGAGTCCATTGGGGATTGTGACACACAGGCTGTCCAATGGTGTTTGTGACACACACGCTCTGTCCAATGGGTTTTGTGACCCACACTGTTTACAATGGGTATTGTGACACACAAGCTGTCCAATGCGGTTCGTGACACACACGCTGTCCAGTGGGGTTTGTGACACACACACTGTCCAATAGGGTTTGTGACATCACACACGCTATCCAATGGGGTTTGTGACACACACTCTTTCTAATGGGGTTTGTGAAACACACGCTATCCAATGGGGTTTGTGACACGCATACTTTCCAATGGTGTTTGTGACACACACACTGACCAGGAGGGTTTGTGACACACACACGCTATTCAGTGGGGTTTGTGACACATACACTTTCCAATTGGGTTTTTGACACACACACTCTGTCCAATGGTGCTTGTCACACACACGCTGTCCAATGGAGTTCGTGACACACACTGTGTCCCATTGGGTTTGTGACACACACACAGTCCAATGGGGATTGTGATACACACACGCTGTCCAATGGGGTTTGTGACACACACGTTGTCCAATGGGGTTTGTGTCACAAAATCTGTCCAATGGGGTTTGTGACACACACACTGTCCAATGGGTATTGTTACACACACACGCTGTCCAATGGTGTTTGTGACACACAAGCTGTTCAATGGGGATTGTGACACACACGCTGTCCAATGCGCTTTGTGACACACACACTCTGTCCAATGAGTCTTGTGAAAAACATGCTGTCCAATGGGGTTTTTGAACACACACGCTGTCCAGTGGATTTTGTGACACACACACTGTCCAATAGGGCTTGTGACACACACACGCAATCCAATGGGGTTTCTGACACATACACTTTCCAAAGGGGTTTGTGACACACACACTCTGTCTAATGCTGCTTGTGACACACACACTCTGTCCAATGGGCTTATGACACACACGCTGACCAATGGGTCTTGTGACACACACGCTGTCCAATGATGTTTCTGACACAGACGCTGTCCAATGGGGATTGTGACATACACACTGTCCAGTAGGGTTTATGACACACACATGCTATCCAATGGGGTTTTTGACACAAATACATTCTAATGGTGTTTTTGACACACACACGCTATCCAATGGGGTTTGTGACACACATGCAGACAAATTGGGTTTGTAACACACACACTGTTCAATGGTGTTTGTGACACGCATGCTGTCCAATGGGTTTTGTGACACACACTCTGACCAGGAGGGTTTGTGACGCACACACGCTATGGAACGGGGTTTGTGACACATACACTTTCCAAAGGGGTTTGTGATACACACACTCTGTCCAATGGCGCTTGTGACACACACGCTGTCCAATGGGGTTCGTGACACACACGCTCTCTAATGGGGTTTTTGAAACACACACTGTCCAATGGGTTTTGTGACACACAAACTCTGTCCAATGGGCTTGTGACACACACGCTGTCCGATGGTGTTTGTGACACATACACTGTACAATGGAGTAGTGACACACACACGCTGTCCAATGGGGTTTGTGACACAAACACTGTCCAGTGGGTATTGTTACACACAAACGCTCTCCAATGGTATTTGTGACACACACGCTGTCCAATGGGGCTTGTGACACACACGATATCCAATGGGATTTGTGACACACACAGTGTCCAATGGGGATTGTGACACACACACTGTCTAATCGGGTTTGTGACACACACACATTATCCAATGGGGATTGAGAAACACACACGCTGTCCAATGGGGTTTATGAGACACCCAGTGTCCAATGGTGTTTGTGACACACACTCTGTGAAATGGGGTTTGTGACACACACGCTGTCCAATGGGGTTTGTGACACACACACTGTCCAGTGGGTATTGTTACACACACACGCTGTCCAATGGTTTTTGTGAAACACACGCTGTCCAATGGGGCTTGTGACACACACACTGTCCAATGCGATTCGTGACACGCACGCTGACCATGGGTTTTTGTGACACACACACTATCCAGTGGATTTTGTGAAATACACGCTGTCCAATGGGGTTTTGACACACACGCTGTCCACTGGGGATTGTGACACACACACTGACCAGGAGGGTGTGTGACACACACACGCTATCCAATGGGGTTTGTGACACACACAGTGTCCAATGGGTACTGTGACACACACACACTGTCCAATGGGGTTTGTGACACACACGCTGTCCAATGGAGATTGTGACACACACGCTGCCCAATGGGGTTTGTGACACACACGCCGTCCAATGGAGATTGAGACACACAAGGTGTCCAATGGGGCTTGTGACACACACACTGTCTAATGGGGTTTGTGTCACACACACGCTGTCCAATGGGGATTGTGAAACACACACGCTGTCCAATGGGGTTTGTGATACGCATACTTTCTAAAGGGGTTTGTGACACACACACTTTCCAATGGGGTTTGTGACACAAACACGCTGTCACATGGGTTTTGTGACACACACAGTGACCAATTCGTTTTCTTACACACACACTGTCCATTGGTGTTTGTGACACGCATGCTGTCCAGTGGATTTTGTGACACATACACTGACCAGGAGGGTTTGTGACACACACACGCTATTCATTGGAGTTTGTGACACATACACTTTCCAATTGGGTTTGTGACACACACACTCTGTCCAATGGTGCTTGTCACACACACGCTGTCCAATGGAGTTCGTGACACACACTGTGTCCCATTGGGTTTGTGACACACACACCGTCCAATGGGGATTGTGACACACACACACTGTCCAATGGGGTTTGTGACACACACGTTGTCCAATGGGGTTTGTGTCACAAAATCTGTCCAATGGGGTTTGTGACACACACACTGTCCTATGGGTATTGTTACACACACACGCTGTCCAATGGTGTTTGTGACACACAGGCTGTCCAATGGGGATTGTGACACACACGCTGTCCAATGCGCTTTGTGACACACACACTCTGTCCAATGAGTCTTGTGAAAAACATGCTGTCCAATGGGGTTTTTGAACACACACGCTGTCCAGTGGATTTTGTGACACACACACTGTCCAATAGGGCTTGTGACACACACACGCAATCCAATGGGGTTTCTGACACATACACTTTCCAAAGGGGTTTGTGACACACACACTCTGTCTAATGCTGCTTGTGACACACACACTCTGTCCAATGGGCTTATGACACACACGCTGTGCAATGTTGTTTGTGACACACATGCTGTCCAATGGGGTTTGTGACACACATGCTGTCCAATAGGGTTTGTGACACACACACTGTCCAAAGGGGTTTGTGACACACACGCTATCCAATGGGGTTTATGAAACTCACACTGTCCATGGGTTTTTGTGACACACACTCTGTCCAGAGGGTTTTGTGACACACAAACTGTCCAATGGGGTTTTGATACACACGCTGTTCAATGGCGATTGTGACACACACGCGGTCCAATGGGTATTGTTACACACACGCGGTCCAATGGGGTTTGTGACACACACGCTGTCCAGTTGGGTTTGTGACACACACTTTGTCCAATAGGATTTGTGACATCACACTCTCTATCCATTGGGGTTTGTAACACACACTCTATCTCATGGGGTTTCTGACACACACGCTATCCAAAGGGTTTTGTGACACACACACTGTCCAATGGTGTTTGTGACACACACAATTTCCAATGGGGTTTGTGACACGCACACTTTCTAACGGGGTTTGTGACACACACACGCTATTTAATGGGGATGGGAAACGGTTAATTTCTATATGGGGTTTGTGACACACACACTTTCCAATGGGTTTTGTGACACACACACTGTCCAATGGTGTTTGTGACATGCATGCTGTCCAGTGGGTTTTATGACACACACACTGACCAGGAGGGTTTGTGGCACACACACGCTTTCCAATGGGTTTTGTGACACATACACTTTCCAATGCATTTGTGACACATACATTCTGTCCAATTGGGCCTGTGACACACACGCTCTCCAATGGGGTTTGTGACACACACACTGTCCAAGGGGGTTTGTGACACACACAATGTCCAATGGGGTTTGTGACACGCAAACTGTCCATGGGTGTTTGTGACACACACGCTGTCCAGTGGGTTTTGTGACACACACACTGTCCAAAAGCGTTTGTGACACGCACGATGTCCAATGGGGATTTGACACGAACACTGTCCATGGGTGTTTGTGACACACTCGCTGTCCAATGGGGTTCGTGAATCACACGCTGTCCAGTGTGGTTTATTACACACACACACTGTCCAGTGGGTTTTGTGACACACACAAAGTCCACTGGGGTTTTGACACACACACTGTCCACTGGGGATTGTGAAACACACACTGTCCAGGGGGGTTTGTAACACACGCACTGTGCAATGGCGTTCGTGAAACACACAGTGTCCACGGGGGTTTATGACACACACATGCTATACAATGGGCTTTGTGACACACATACTTTCTCATGTGGTTTTTGACAAACACACGCTATCCAATGGGGTTTGTGACACTCACTTTCCAATTGTGTTTGTGACACACACCCTGTCTAATGGAGTTTGTGACACACACGCTGTCCAATGGGGATTGTGATACACACGCAGTCCAATGTGGTTTGTGACACATACACTCTGTCCAATAGGTCTTGTGACACAGAAGCTGTCCAATGGGGTTCGTGACACACACGCTGTCCAATGGGTATTGTTACACACACACACTGGCCCATGGTGTTTGTGACATACACATTGTCCAATGGGGATTGTGACACACACGCTGTCCAATGGTGTTTGTGACACACACACTTTCCATTGGGGATTGAGACACACACGCTGTCCAGTGCGGTTGGTGACACACACGCTGTACAAAGGGGTTTGTGAGACACACAAGCTGTCCAATGGGTATTGTGACACAAACACGCTGTCCAATGGGGTTTGTGACACACACGCTGTCCAATGGGATTTGTGACACAAACTCTGTCCAATGGGTTTTGTGACACACACACTGTCCAATGGGTATTGTTACACACACACACTGTCCAGTGCATTTTGTGACACACACACTGTCCAATAGGGCCAGTGACACACACACGCAATACAATGGTGTTTGTGACAAATACACTTTCCAATGGGGTTTGTGACAAACACACTCTGTCCAATGGGCTTGTGACACACACGCTGTCCAATGATGTTTGTGACTCACACACTGTCCAGGGGTGTTTGTGACACACACGCTATCCAATGGGGTTTGTGTACACACACACTGTCCAGGGGTGTTTGTGACACACAAGCTGTCCAATGGTGTTCGTGACACACACGCTGTCCAATGGGTATTGTTACACACATAGGCTGTCTTATGGTGTTTGTGACACACTCACTGTCCAATGGGTTTTGTTAAACACTAACTCTGTCCAATATAGTTTGTGACACACAATGTCCAATGGGGCTTGTGATACACACACTGTCCAATGGGTATTGTTAAACACAAACTCTGTCAAATGGGGTTTATGACACACACGCTGTCCAATGGGGTGTGTGACACACACACTTTCTAATGGGATTTGTGACACACACGCTATCCAATGGGTTTTGTGACACACAGTTTCCAATGGGGTTTGTGAAACACTCACGCCCTCCCATGGTGTTTTTGACACACACGCTGACCAACTGGGTTTGTTACACACACAGTGTCCAATGCTGTGTGTGACACGTATGCTGTCAAATGGGTTTTGTGACACTCACACTGACCAGGAGGGTTTGTGACACACACACGCTATCCAATTGCGTTTGTGACACACACACACTTTCCAATGGGGTTTGTGAAACGCACACTTTCTAATGGGGTATGTGACACACACGTGCTATCCAATGTGCTTGTGACACGCATACTTTCTCATGGGGTTTGTGACACACACACGCTATCCAATGGGGTTTGTGACACACAGGCTGAGCAATTGATTTTGTTACACACACAGTGTCTAATGGTGTTTGTGATACGCATGCTGTCCAATGGGGTTTGTGACACATACACTTTCCAATTGGGTTTGTGACACACACACTCTGTCCAATGGCGCTTGTGACACACATGCTGTCCAATGGGATTCATGACACACACTCTGTCCCATGGGTTTTGTGACACACACACTGTCCAACGGGGATTGTGAAACACACACGGTGTCCAGTGGGGTTTGTGACACACACACTTTCCAAAAGGGTTTGTGACAAGCACGATGTTCAATGAGGATTGTGACACATGCTGTCCAATGGCATTTGTGACACATACGCTCTGTCCAATGGGGATTGTGAAACACACACGCTGTCCAATGGGGTTTATGACACACACACTCAGTCCAATGGTGTTTGTGACACACACCTGTCCAATGGGGATTGTTCACACACTTGTGAAAAACACGCTGTCCAGTGGGCTTTGTGACACACATACTATGCAATAGGGTTTGTGACACACACACGCTATCCAATGGGTTTTGTGACACATACACTTTCCAATGGGTTTTGTGACACACACACACTGTCCAATAGTGCTTGTGAAACACACGCTTTCCAATGGGGTTCGTGACACACACGCTGTCCAGTGGGTTTCGTGACACACACACTCTGTCCAATAGGCTTGTGACACACACGCTGTCCAATGGTGTTTGTGACACATACACTGCCCAATTGGGATTGTGACACACACACTGTCCAAAGCTGTTTGAGACACACACGATATTCAGTGGGGCTTTTGACACTCTCACTGTCCATGGGTGTTTGTGACACACATGCTGTCCAGTGGGTTTTGTCACACACACACCGTCCAATGGGGTTTTGACACACACACTGACCACTATGGATAGTGACACACACACTCTCCACGGGGGATTGTGACACACACACTGTCCAAAAGGTTTTGTGACACACACGATGTACAATGGGTTTTGTGACACGCACACTGTCCGTGGGTGTTTGTGACACACAGGCTATCCAGTGGGGTTTATGACACACACGCTGTACAATGGGTTTTGTGACACACACACCCTGTGCAATGGGTATTGTTACAAACACACGCTGTACAATGGTGTTTGTGACATACACGCTGTCCAATGGTGTTTGTGACCTACACTCTGTCCAATGGTGTTTGTGACCTACACTCTGTCCAATAGGGTTTGTGACACACACATGCTATCCAATGGGGTTTGTGACACACTTACTTTCTAATGGGGTTTTTGACACACACACGCTATCCAATGGGGTTTGTGACACATACACTTTCCAATGGTGTTTGTGACACACACACTCTGTCCAATGGCGCTTGTGACACACACGCTGTCCAATGGGTTTCGTGGCACACACTCTGTCCCATAGGGTTTGTGACACACACGCTGTCCAATGGGGATTGTGACACACACGCTGTCCAATGGGGTTTGTGACACACACAGTGTCCACGGGGGTTGGTGACACACTGGCTGTCCAACGGGTATTGTTACACACACACGATGTCCAATGGTCTTTGTGACTACACCCGCTGTCCAATGGGGCTTTGTGACACACAAACTGTCCATGGGTGTTTGTGACAAACACGCTGTCCAGTGGGTTTTCTGACACACATACTTTCCAACTGGGTTTTGACACACACTCTGTCCAATGGGGATTGTGACACACACACGCTGTCGAATGGGGTTCGTGACACACACGGTGTCCAGTGGGTTATGTGACACACACTCTGTCCAATGGGCTTGTGAAACACACACGCTGTCCAATGGGGTTTGTGACACACAAACTGTCCAAAGGGGTTTGTGACACACACACTGTCCAGTAGGGTTTGTGACACTCACACTGTCCAAGGGTGATTGTGACACTCACGCTGTCCAGTGGGTTTTGTGACACACACACTATGCAATGGGGTTTTGACACACACGCTGTCCACTGGGCATTGTGAACACAAACGCTGTTCAGTGGGGTTTGTGACACACGCACTGTCCAATGGTGTTTCTGACACACATGCTGTCCAATGGGTTTTGTGAAACAAACTCTGTCCAACTGTGCTTGTGACACACACGCTGTCCAATGGGGTTCATGACATACACGCTGTCCAGTGGGTTTTGTGACACACACACTCTGTCTAAAGTGCTTGTGACACACAGGCTGTCTAATGGTGTTTGTGACACACACACACTGTCCAATGGGTATTGTTACACACACACGCTGTCCAATGGTGTTTGTGACACACACGCTGTTCAATGGGGACTGTGATACACACACTGTCCAATGGGCTTTGTGACACGCTATCGAATATGGTTTGTGACACACACACTTTCCAAAGGGTTTGTGACACACACACTCTGTACAATGGGAATTGCAACAAACACACGCTGTCCAATGGGTATTGTGACACACACGTTGTCCAATGGTTTTTGTGACACACACACTGCCCAATGGGAATTGTGACAAACTCACGCTGTACAATGGGGTTTGTGACACTCACACTGTCTATGGGTGTTTGTGACACACACACGGTTCAGTGGGTTTTGTCACACACAGACTGTCCAATTGGGTTTTGACACACATGCTGTCTAATGGAGATTGTGACACACACACGCTGTCCAATGGTGTTCGTGACACACACACTGTCCAATGGGGTTTGTGACACACAGGATGTCCAACGGTGTTTGTGAGACCTCCACTTTCCAATGCGGTTTGTGACACCACACTCTGTCCAAAGGGTCTTGTGACAGACACGCTGTCCAATGGGGTTCGTGACACACATGCTATTCAATGGGGTTTGTGACACACACACTGTCCAATAGGGTTTGTGACAGACACACGCTATCCAATGGGGTTTGTGATACACACACTTTCTAATGGGGTTTGTGACACACACACTATCCAATGGGGTTTGTGACATTCACACTCTGTCTAATGGTGCTTGTGACACACAGGCTGTCCACTGGGGTTCGTGACACACACGCTGTCCAGTGGGTTTTGTGACACACACAAACTATCCAAAGGGGTTTGTGACACACACATGGTCCAATGGGGTTTGTGACACTAACACTGTCCAAGGGTGTCTGTGAAACACACACTGTCCAGTGGTGTTTCTGACACACATGCTGTCCAATGGGGTTTGTGAAACAAACTCTGTCCAATGGGGTTTGTGACACACACACTGTCCAATGGCTATTGTGACACACACACACTGTCCAATGGGGTTTGTGACACACACGCTGTCCAATGGGGATTGTGACACCACACTCTGTCCAAAGGGCTTGTGACACACACACGCTGTCCAATAGTGTTTGTTACACACACTCTGTCCCATGGTGTTTGCCACATACAAACTGTGCAATGGGGATTGTGACACACACACGCTGTCCAATGGGGTTTGTGACACACACACACGTTCCAATGGTGTTTGTGACACATACACTTTCCAATGGGGTTTGTGACACACACACTCTTTCCAATGGCGCTTGTGACACACACGCTATCCAATGGGGTTCGTGACACAAACTCTGTCCCATGGGGTTTGTGACACAGAAACTGTCCAATGTGGATTGTGACACACACACGCTGTCCAATGGGGTTTCTGACACACACACTGTCCAAAGGCGTTTGTGACACACACGTTGTCCAATGGGGTTTGTGACACGCACACTGTCCATGGGTGTTTGTGACACACACGCTGACCAGTTGGGTTTGTTACACACACACTGTCCAATTGTGTTTGTGACAAGCATGCTGTCCAATGGGTTATGTGACACACACACTGACCAGGAGGGTTTGTGACACACACACACACTATGGAATGGGTTTTGTGACACATACACTTTCCAAGGGGGTTTGTGACACACACACACTCTCCAATGGCGCTTGTGACACACACTGTCCAATGGGGTTCGTGACACAAACTCAGTCCCATGGGGTTTGTGACACACACACTGTCCAATACGGTTTGTGACACATACACTCTGTCCAATGAGGATTTAGACACACACGCTGTCCAATGGGGTTTGTGACACACACGCTGGCCAGTGGGTTTTGTGACACACACACTGTACAATAGGGTTTGTGACACACACATGCTATCCAATGGGGTTTGTGACACATACACTTTCCAATGGGATTTGTGACACCGCACTCTGTCCAATGGTGCTTGTAACACACACGCTGTTCAATGGGTTTTGTGACACACACGCTGTTCAATGGTGTTTGTGACACATATGCTGTCCAGTGGGTTTCGTGACACACACGCTGTCCAGTGGGTTTTGTGACACACACACTCTGTCCAATGGGATTGTGACACAGACACGCTGTCTAATAGTGTTTGTGACACACACTCTGTCCCAAGGGGTTTGTGACACACACACTGTCCAATGGGCTTTGTGACACACACACTCTGTACAATTGTTCTTGGGAAAAACACGCTGTCCAATGGGGTTTGTGAACACACAAGGTGTCCAGTGGGGTTTGTGAGACACACACTGTCCAATAGGATTTGTGACACACACACGCTATCGAATGGGGTTTGTGACACAGACACTTTCCAATGGGGCTTGTGACACACACACTCTGTCCAATGGGAATTGTGACAAACACACGCTGTCCAATGGGGTTTCTGACACACAAGCTGTTCAATGGTGTTTGTGACACTCACACTGTCCATGGGTGTTTGTGACACACACGCTGTCCAGTGGGTTTTGTAACACACAGACTGTCCAATTGGGTTTTCACACAAACGCTGTCTAATGGGGATTGTGACACACACACGCTGTCCAATGGTGTTTGTGACACATACAATTTCCAATGGGGTTTGTGACACCACACTCTGTCCAATGGGTCTTGTGACACACACGCTGTCCAATGGGGTTTGTGACACACACGCTGTCCAATGGGGATTGTGACATCAAACTCGGTCCAATGGTTCTTGTGACACACACGCTGTCCAATGGGGTTCGTGACACACATGCTGTCCAGTGGGTTTTGTGACACACACACTCTGTCCAATGGGCTTGTGACACGCACACGCTGTCCAATAGTGTTTGTGACACACACTCTGTCCCATGGGGTTTGTAAAACACACACTATCCAATGGGGATTGTGACTCACACACGCTGTCCAATGGGGTGTGTGAAACACACACTGTCCAAAGGGGTTTGTGACACACAAACTGTCTAATGGGGTTTGTGACACACACACACTGTCCAATGGGGATTGAGACACACAGATGCTGTCCAATGGGGTTTATTACACACACGCTGTCCAATGGGGTTTGTGACACACATACTTTCTAATGGGGATTTGACACACACACGCTATCCAATGGGGTTTGTGACACACACTTTCCAATGGGGTTTGTGACACATACACGCTATACAATGGGGTTTGTGACACACACACTCTGTCCAATGGCGCTTGTGAAACACAGGCTGTCCAATGGTGTTCGTGACACACGCTCTGTCCATGGGGTTTGTGTCACACACACTGTCCAATGGGTATTGTGACACACACACGCTGTCCATTGGGGTTTGTGACACATACTCTCTGTCCAAAGGGGCTTGTGACAAACACGCTGTCCAATGGGGTTTGTGACACACACGCTATCCAATGGGGTTTGTGACACATACACCTTCCAATGGGGTTTGTGACACCACACTCTGTCCAATGGTTCTTGTGAAAACACACACTCTGTCCAATGGGGATTGTGACAAACACACACTGTCCAATGGGGTTTTTGACACACTCGCTGTCCAATGGGGATTGTGACACACATACCCTGTCCTATGGGGTTTGTAACACACACGCTATCCAGTGGGTTTTGTGACAAACACAGTGTCCAATAGGGTTTGTGACACACACGCTATCTAATGGGGTTTGTGACAAATTCACTCTGTACAATGGAGTTTGTGACACACACGCTGTCCAATGAGGTTTGTGAAAGACACACTCTGTCCAATAGGGTTTGTGACACACACATGCTATCCAATGGGTTTGTGACACACATACTTTCTAAAGGCTTTTTGACACACACACGCTATTCAATGGGGTTTGTGACACACACTTTCCAATCGGGTTTGTGACACACACACGCTGTCCAATGGTGTTTGTGACACGCATGCTGTCCAATTGGTTTTGTGACACACACGCTGTCCAGTGGAGTTTGTGACACACACACTGTCCAAAGCGGTTTGTGAAACACACACTCTGTCCAATAGAGTTTGTGACACAAACATGCTAACCAATGGGGTTTGTGACACCACACTCTGTCCAACGGTGCTTTTGACACACACGCTGTCCAATGGGGTTCGTGACACACACGCTTTCCAGTGGGTTTTGTGACACACACACTCTGTCCAATGGGGTTTGTGACACACACGCTGTCCAATGGGGTTTGTGAAACACACACTCTGTCCAATAGAGTTTGTGACACAAACATGCTAACCAATGGGGTTTGTGACACCACACTCTGTCCAACGGTGCTTTTGACACACACGCTGTCCAATGGGGTTCGTGACACACACGCTTTCCAGTGGGTTTTGTGACACACACACTCTGTCCAATGGGCTTGTGACACACACACGCTGTCCAATGGGGTTTGTGACACAGACACTGTCCAAAGGGGTTTGTGACACACACGTTGTCCAGTGGGCTTTGTGACAAATACACTCTGTACAATGGGCCTTGTGACACACACGCTATCCAATGGGGTTTGTGACACAAACACTGTCCAAAGGGGACTGCGACACACACACGCTATCCAATGGGGTTTCTGACACGCATACTTTCCAATGGGGTTTGTGACACACACATTCTATAAAATGGGTTTGTGACACATACACTTTCCAATGGGGTTTGTGACACACACAGTGTCCACGGGGGTTTGTGACACAAATTCTGTCCAATGAGGTTTGTGACACACACACTGTCCAATGGGTTATTGTGACACACAAACTCTGTCCCATGGGGTTTGTGACACAGAAACTGTCCAATGGGGTTTGTGACACACACGCTGCCAACGGGGTTTGTGACACACATGGTATCCAGTGGGTTTTGTGACACACACACTGTCCAATAGGGCTTGTGACACACACACTCTATCAAATTGGGTTTGTGACACACACACACTGTCCAATGGGGTTTGTGACACACACGCTGTATAATAAGGATTGTGACACCACACTCTGTCCAATGGTGCTTGTGACACACTCATGCTATCCAATGGGGTTTGTGACACGCATACTTTCTAATGGGGTTTGTAACACACAGACTCTATCAAATGGGGTTTGTGACACATAAACTATACAGTGGGGTTTCTGACAAACACACTCTATCAAATGGGGTTTGTGACACACACACACTGTCCAATGGGGTTTGTGACACACACGCGGTCCAATGGGGATTGTGACACCACACACGGTCCAACGGTGCTTGTGACACACACGCTGTCCAATGGTGTTTGTGACACACACGCTGTCCAGTGGCTTTTGTGACACACACACTGTCCAAAGGGGTTTGTGACACACACGCTGTCCAATGGGGTTTGTGAAACACACACTCTGTCCAATAGGGTTTGTGACACACACATGCTATCAAATGGGGTTTGTGACACACATACTTTCTAATGGGTTTTTGACACACACACTCTGTCCAATAACGCTTGTGACACACACGCTGTCCAATGGGGTTAGTGACACACACTCTGTCCCATGGGGTTTGTGACACACACGCTGTCCAATGGGGTTTGTGACACACATGCTATCCATTGGGTTTTGTGACACACACAATGGCCAATAGGGTTTGTGACACACACACGCTATCCAATGGGGTTTGTGACACATACACTTTCCAATGGGTTTTGTGACACCACACTCTGTCCAGTGGTGCTTGTGACACACACGCTGTCCAATGGGGTTCGTGACACACACGCTGTCCAGTGGGTTTTGTGACACACACAGTCTGTCCAATGGGCTTGTGACACACACACGCTGTCCTATAGTGTTTGTGACACACACTCTGTCCCATTGGGTTTGTGACAAAGACGCTGTCCAATGGGGATTGTGTCACACACACTGTCCAGTAGTGTTTGTGACACACACATGCTATCCAATGGGGTTTGTGACACGAACATTTTCTAATGGGGTTTGTGACACACGCGCTCTGTCCAATGGTGCTTTTAACACACACGCTGTCCAATGGGGTTCGTGACACACACTCTGTCCCATGGGGTTTGTGACACACACACTGTCAAAAGGGGTTTGTGACACACACGTTGTCCAATGAGGTTTGTGGCACGCACACTGTCCATGGGTGTATGTGACACACATGCTGTCCAATGGTGTTTGTGACACACACATTCTCCAAAGGGGTTTGTGACACACACGATGTCCAATGGGGTTTCTGAACACGCACACTCTCCATGGGTGTTTGTGACACACAAGCTGTCCAGTGGAGTGTGTGACACACACACTGTCCAATGGGGTTTATGACACACACAGTGTCCACGGGGATTTGTGACACAAACTCTGTCCAAAGAGGTTTGTGACACACACACTGTCCAATGGGTATTGTGACAGACACACCCTGTCCTATGGGGACTGTGACACACACGCTGTCCAATGGGCTTTGTGACACACCGTTATCCAGTGGGTTTTGTGACACACACTGTCCAATAGGGTTTGTGACACACACTTGCTATCCAATGGGGTTTGTGACACGCACACTTTCTAATGGGGTTTGTGACACACACATTCTGTCCAATGGCGCTTGTGACAGACATGGTGTCCCATGGCTATTGTGACACACACACTCTGTCCAATGGTGCTTGTGACACACACACGCTGTCCAATGGGGTTTGTGACACACACATTGTCCAACTGGGTTTGTGGAATGCACACTGTCCATGGGTGTTTGTGACACACACGCTGTCCAATGGTGTTTGTGACACACACACTGTCCAATGGATTTTGTGACACACACGAAGTCCAATGGGGTTTGTAACACGCACACTGTCCATGGGTGTCTGTGACACACACGCTGTCCAGTGGAGTTTGTGAAACACACACTGTCCAATGGGGTTTGTGACACACACAGTGTCCAACGGTGTTTCTGACACACATGCTGTCCAATGGGGTTTGTGAAATAGACTCTGTCCAATGGGGTTTGTGACACACACACTATCTAATGGGTATTGTGACACACAGACACTGTCCAATGGGGTTTGTGACACACACGCTGTCCAATGGGATTCGTGACACACACGCTGTCTAGTGGGTTTTGTGACACACACACTCTGTCCAGTAGGGTTTGTGACACACACTCTGTCACATGGGGTTTGTGACACATGCTCTGTCCCATGGGGTTTGCGACACACACACGCTGTGCAATGGGATTTGTGACACACACGTTATCCAATAGGGTTTGTGACACACACTTTCCAATTGGGTTTGTGACACACATACGCTGTCCAATGGTGTTTGTGACACACATGCTGTCCAATGGGTTTTGTGAAACACACACTGACCAGTAGGGTTTCTGACACACACACGCTATCCAATGGGGTTTGTGACACGCATACTTTCTAATGGGGTTTGTGACACACAAAATCTATCAAATGGGGTTTGTGACAACTAAACTTTCCAATGGGGTTTGTGACACCACACTGTGTCCAAAGGTGCTTGTGACACACATGCTGTCCAATGGGGTTCGTGACACACACGCAGTCCAGTGGGTTTTGTGACACACACACTCTGGCAATGGGCTTGTGACACATACGCTGACCAATAGTGTTTGTGACACACACTCTGTCCCATGGGGTTTGTGACACACACATTGTCCAATGGGGATTGTGACAGACACACTCTGTCCAATAGGGTTTGTGACACACACACTGTCCAAAGGGGTTTGTGACACACACGCTGTCTAATGGGGTTTGTGACACACACACACTGTCCAATGGGGATTGTGACACACACACACTGTCCAATGGGGTTTATTACGTACACGCTGTCCAATGGGGTTCGTGTCACATAGTCTGTCCCATGGGGTTTGTGACACAGACGTTGTCCAATGGGGATTGTGGCACGCGTACTGTCAATGGGTGTTTGTGACACACACTCTTTCCAATGGTGTTTGTGACACACACGCTGTCCAAAGGGGTTTGTGACACACACGATGTCCAATGGGGTGTGTGACACGCACACTGTCCATGGGTGTTTGTGACACACACGCTGTCCAGTGGAGTTTGTGACACACACATTGTCCAATGGGGTTTGTGACACACACAGTGTCCACGGGGGTTTGTGACACAAACTCTGTCTAATGAGATTTGCGACACACACACTGTCCAATGGGTATTGTGACACGCACACTGTCTCCAGTGGGGTCTGTGACACACACTCTGTCCAATGGGGATTGTGACACACACGCTGTCCAATAGGCTTTGTGACAAATACACTCTCTCCAATGGTGCTTGTGAAACACACGCTGTCCGATGGAGTTTGTGACACACACACTCTATCCAACGGGGTTTGTGACACACACACGCTGTCCAATGTGGTTTGTGACACGCATAATTTCTAATGGGGTTTGTGACACACACACGCTATCCAATGGGGTTTGTGACACACACACTTTCCAATGGCATTTGTGACACACACACTGTCCAATGGGGTTTGTGACACACACGGTGACCAATTGGGTTTGTTACACACGCACTGACCAATTGTGTTTGTGACACACATGCTGTCCAATGGGTCTTGTGACACACACACGCTATCCAACGGGGTTTGTGACACATACACTTTCCAATGGGGTTTGTGACACACAGACTCTGTCCAATGTCGCTTGTGACACATACGCTGTCCAATGGGTCTTGTGACACACACACGCTATCCAACGGGGTTTGTGACACAAACTTTCCAATGGGGTTTGTGACACACATACGCTGTCCAATGAGGTTTGTGACACACACACTGTCCAAAGGGTTCTGTGACACACAGTATGTCCAATGGGGTTTGTGACACACACACTGTCCAAAGGGGTTTGTGACACACACATTGTCCAATGGGGTTTGTGACACGCACACTGTCCATGGCTGTTTGTGACACACACGCTGTCCAATGGGGTTTGTGACACACAGTGTTCAGGGGGGTTTGTGACACACACGCTGTCTAATGGGGTTTGTGAAACACAGACACTGTCCAATGGGGATTTTGACACACACCCCCTGTCCAGTGGGGTTTCTGACACAGACGCTGTCCAATGGGGTTTGTGACACACACACACTGTCCAATGGGTTTTGTGACACACACAATGACCAGGAGGGTTTGTGACACACACACGCTGTCCAATGGGGTTTGTGACACAGAATCTGTCCAATGGGGTTCGTGACACACACACTCTGTCCAATGGGGCTTGTGACACACACGCTGTCCAATGCGGTTTGTGACATACACACTGTCCGAAGGGGTTTGTGACACACACGCTGTCCCATGGGGTTTGCGCCACACACACTCTGTCCAATAGGGTTTGTGACACACACATGCTATCCAATGGGTTTTGTGACACACACACTGACCAGGAGGGTTTGTGACACACACACGCTGTCCCATGGGCTTTGTGACACACACACGCTGTCCCATGGGGTTTGTGACACACACACTGACCATTTTTGTTTGTGACACACACACTGTCCAATGGTGTTTGTGACACGCATGCAGTCCAATGGGTTTTGTGACACACACACTGAGCAGGATGGTTTGTGACACATACACGCTGTCCCATGGGGTTTGTTACACACACACTGTCCAATGGCGCTTGTGACATATACGCTGTCCAACGGGGTTCGTGACACACACTCTGTCCCATGGGGTTTGTGACACACACGTTGTCCAGAGGGTTTGTGACACAAACTCTGTCCAATGGGGTTTGTGACACACACACTGTCAAATGGGTTTTGTTACACACACACGCTATCCAATGGGATTTGTGACACACAGTCTTTCTAATGGAGTTTGTGACACACTCACTCTGTCCCATGGGGCTTGTGACACGCACGCTGTCCAATGGGGTTTGTGACACACACACTGTCCAAAGGGGTTTGTGACACACACGTTTTCCAATGGGGTTTGTGACACGCACGCTGGCCATCGTGTTTGTGACACACACGCTATTTAATGCGGTTTATGACACAGACACTTTCCAATGGGGTTTGTGACACAGACGCTGTCCAATGGGGTTTGTGACACAAACTTTGTCCAATAGGGTTTGTGACACACACACTGTCAAATGGGGATTGTGACACACACATGCTGTCCAATGGGATTTGTGACACATACGCTGTCCAATTGGGATTGTGACACACACGCTGTCCACTGGGCTTTGTGACACACACTCTGTCCAATGGGGCTTGTGACACACACTCTGTCCAATGAGGTTTGTGACACACACGTTGTCCAATGGGGTTTGTGACACGCACACTGTCCATCGTGTTTGTGACACATACGCTGTCCAGTGGTGTTTGTGACACACACACAGTCCAAAGGGGTTTGTGACACACACAATGTCCAATGGGGTTTGTGACACGCACACTGTCCAGGGGTGTTTGTGACACACACAGTCTCCAGTGGGGTTTGTGACACACACACTGTCCAATGGGTATCGTTACACACACACGCTGTCCAATGGTGTTTGTGACACAAACTCTGTCCAATGGGGATTGTGACACACACGATGTCCAATGGGATTTGTGACACACACGCTGTCCAATTGGGACTGTGACACACACGCTTTCAGTGGGGTGTGTAACACAGACACTGTCCAGCTGGGTTTGTAACACACACAGTGTCCACGGGGGATTGTCAAAAACACGCTGTCCGATGGGGTTTGTGACACACACACTGTCCAATGGGTATTGTTACACACACACGCTGTGCAATGGTGTTTATGACACACAAGCAGTCCAATGGTGTTTGTGACACACACACTGTCCAATGGGGATTGTGACACACACACGCTCTCCAATGGGGTTTGTGACACACACGTTGTCCAATGGGGTTTGTGACACGCACACTGTCCATCGTGTTTGTGACACACACGCTGTCCAATGGTGTTTGTGACACACACACAGTGCAAAGACGTTTGTGACACACATGATGTCCAATGGGGTTTGTGACGCACACACTGTCCAATGGGGTTTGTGACACATACACTGTCCAATGGGTATTGTGACACACACACCCTGTGCAATGGGGTTTGTGATACACACACTGTCTAATGGGGATTGTGACACACACGCTGCCCAATGGGCTTTGTGACAAATACACTCTGTCCAACGGGGCTTGTGACACACACGCTGTCCAGTGGGGTTTTGACACACACGCTGTCCAATGGGGTTTGTGACACACACACGCTGTCCAATGGTGTTTGTAACACAGACGCTGTCCAGTAGGGTTTGTGACACACATACGCTATCCAATGGGGTTTGTGACCCATACACTTTCCAATGGCGTTTGTGACACACACACACTGTCCAATGGTGCTTGTGACAAACACGCTGCCCAATGGGGTTCGTGACACACACGCTCTCCAATGGGTTTTGTGAAACACACACTGTCCAAAAGGGATTGTGTCACACACACGCTATCCAATGGGGTTTGTGACACACACTCTGTCCAATGGGTTTTGTTACACACACACTCTGTCCAATGGGCTTGTGAGACACACGTTGTCCAATAGTGTTTGTGACACACACTCTGTCCCATGGCATTTGTGACACACACGCTGTCTACTGGGGACTGTGACACACACACTGTCCAGTGGCGTTCGTGACACACACAGTGTCCACGGTTGTTTGTCACACACACTCTGTCCAAAGGGGTTTGTGACACACACAATGTCCAATGGGGTTTGTGACTCGCACACTGTCCAGGGGTGTTTGTGACACACACGCTCTCCAGTGGCGTTTGTGACACACACACTGTCCAATGGGTATCGTTACACACACACGCTGTCCAATGGTGTTTGTGACACAAACTCTGTCCAAGGTGGATTGTGACACACACGATGTCCAATAGGATTTGTGACACACACGCTGTCCAATTGGGTCTGTGACACACACGATTTCAGTGGGGTGTGTAACACAGACACTGTCCAGCTGGGTTTGTAACACACACAGTGTCCACGGGGGATTGTCAAAAACACGCTGTCCGATGGGGTTTGTGACACACACACTGTCCAATGGGTATTGTTACACACACACGCTGTGCAATGGTGTTTATGACACCCAAGCAGTCCAATGGTGTTTGTGACACACACACTGTCCAATGGGGATTGTGACATACACACGCTCTCCAATGGGGTTTGCGACACACATGCTGTCCAAAGGGGTTTTGACACAAATGCTGTCCACTGGGGATTGTGACAAACACTGTCCAGGGGGGTTTGTGACACTCACACTGTCCAATGGCATTCATGACACACACAGTGTTCACGGGTGTAAGTGACACACACACTGTCCAATGGGTATTGTTACACACACGCTGTCCAGTGGATTTTGTGACACACACATTCTGTCCAATGGGCTTGTGACACACACGCTGTCCCATGGTGTTTGTGACACACACACTGTCCAATGGGTATTGTTACGCACACACGCTGTCCATTGGGGTTTGCGACACACACACTGTACAAAGGAGTTTGTGAAACAC
Source organism: Columba guinea (assembly GCA_032206185.1). Lineage (NCBI taxonomy): Eukaryota > Metazoa > Chordata > Aves > Columbiformes > Columbidae > Columba > Columba guinea. Next base: position 3,318,532 of record JAVLUU010000005.1, read on the forward strand.
ACACTGTCCATGGGTGTTTGTGAAACACACGCTGTCCAGTGGGTTTTGTGACACACACACTGTCCAGTGGGGTTTTGACACACACGCTGTCCACTGGGGATTGTGACACACACACTGTCCAATGGCGTTCGTGACACACACAGTGTCCACAGGTGTTTGTGACACACACGCTGTCCAATGGGGTTTGTGACACACACAGTCTAATGGGGTTTGTGACACACATAGTGTCTATGGGGAGTTTGTGACACACACGCTGTTCAATGGGGTTTGTGACACACACACTGTCCAATCGGTATTGTTACACACACACGCTGTCCAATTGGGTTTGTGACACATACACTTTCCAATGGCGTTTGTGACACACACACACTGTCCAATGGTGCTTGTGACAAACACGCTATCCAATGGGGTTCGTGACACACACGCTGTCCAATGGGTTTTGTGAAACACACACTGTCCAAAGGGGATTGTGTCACACAAACGCTGTCCAATGGGGTTTGTGACACACACGCTGTCCAATGGGGCTTGGACAGACACTATGTCCAGTGGGTTTTGTGACACACACACTATATCCAATGGGGTTTGTCAGACATACACTTTACAATGGGGTTTGTGACACACACACTCTGTCCAATGGTGCTTGTGATACACACGCTGTCCAATGAGGTTCGTGACACACACGCTGTCCAGGGGTTTTGTGACACACACATTCTGTCCAATGGGCTTGTGACACACACGCTGTCCCATGGCGTTTGTGACACACACACTGTCCAAAGGGAATTGTGACACACACAAGCTGTCCAATGGGGTTTTTGACACACACACTGTCCAAAGGGGTTTGTTACACACACGATGTACTATGCGGTTTGTGACACCCACACTGTTCATGCGTGGTTGTGACAAACACGCTGTCCAGTGGGGTTTGTGACACACACACTGTCCAAAGGGGTTTGTGACATACACGATGTCCAATGGGGTTTGCGACACACACAGTGTCCAATGGGCATCGTGACACACACGCTGTCCAATGGGCTTTGTGACACATAAACTCTGTGCAGTGGGGCTTGTGACAAACAAGCTGTCCAAAGGGGTTTGTGACACACACGCTTTCCAGTGGGGTGTGTAACACATGCACTGTCCAATTGGGTTTGTAACACACAGAGTGTCCACGGGGGTTTGTCAAAAACACGCTGTCCAATGGGGTTTGTGACACACACACTCTCCAATGGGTATTGTTACACACACACGCTGTCCAATGGTGTTTATGACACACAAGCTGTCCAATGGTTTTTGTGACACACACACTGTCCAATGGGGATTGTGACACACACACACTGTCCAATGGGGTTTGTGACACACATGCTGTCCAATGGGGTTTTGACACACATGCTGTCCACTGGGGATTGTGACACACACTGGCCAGCAGGGTTTGTGACACTCACACTGTCCAATGGCATTCGTGACACACACAGTGTTCACAGGGGTTTGTGACACACACACTGTCCAATGGGGTTTGTGACACACACGCTGTCCAGCGGGGTTTGTGACACACAAACTCTGTCTAATGGTTCTTGTGACACACACGATGTACAATGGGGTTCGTGACACACACACTGTCCAATGGGGATTGTGACAAACACACGCTGTCCAATGGTGTTTTTGACACACACGCTGTCCAATGGGGTTTGTGATACACACGCTGTCCAGTGGGCTTTGTGACACACACACTGTCCAATAGGGTTTGTGACACAGACAAGCTATCCAATGGAGTTTGAGACACACACACTCTGTCCAATGGGTATTGTGACACACACACGCTGTCCAATGGGGTTTGTGACAAACACGCTCTCCAATGAGGATTGTTACACACACGCTGTCCAATGGGCGTTTTGACCTACACTCTGTCCAGTGGGGTTTGTGACACACACACTGTTCAAAGGGGTTTGTGCCATACACGATGTCCAATGGGGTTTGCGACACACACGCTGTCCAATGGGCATCGTGACACACACGCTGTCCAATGGGCTTTGTGACACATAAACTCTGTCCAGTGGGGCTTGTGAAACACACGCTGTCCAATGGGGTTTGTGACACACACGATTTCCAGTGGGGTGTGTAACACAGACACTGTCCAATTGGGTTTGTAACACACCGAGTGTCCACGGGGGTTTCTCAAAAACACGCTGTCAAATGGGGTTTGTGACACACACACTGTCCAGTGGGGATTGTGACGCACACACTCTGTCTAATGGGGTTTGTGACACACATGCTGTCCAATGGGGTTTTGACACACATGCTGTCCAGTGGGGATTGGGACACACACTGGCGAGGGTGGTTTGTGACACTCACACTGTCCAATGGCATTCGTGACACACACAGTGTTCACGGGGGTTTGTGACACACACACTGTCCAATGGGTATTGTTACACACACACGCTGTCCAATACGGTTTGTGACAGACACACTGTCCAATGGGGTTTGTGACACACATGCTGTCCAACGGGGTTTGTGACACACAAACTCTGTCCAATGGTTCTTGTGACACACACTGTACAATGGGGTTCGTGACACACACACTGTCCAATGGGCATTGTGACACACACACGCTGTCCTATAGGTATTGTGACACACAGCTGTCCAATGGGGTTTGTGACACATACACTCTTTCCAGTGGGGATTGTGACACACACGCTGTCCAGTGGGTTTTGTGACACACACACTGTCCAATAGGGTTTGTGACACAGACACGCTATCCAATGGAGTTTGAGACACACACACTCTGTCCAATGGGTATTGTGACACACACACGGTGTCCAATGGAGTTTGTGACACGCACGCTGTCCAATGAGGATTGTTACACACACGCTGTCCAATGGGCATTTTGACCTACACTCTGTCCAGCAGGGTTTGTGACACACACGCTATCCAATGGGGTTTGTGACACGCACACTTTATAATGGGGTTTGTGACACATACACACTGTCCCATGGGGTTTCTGACACTCACGCTGACCAATTGGGTTTGTGACACACACTCTGTCCAATGGGTTTGTGACACACACATTTATTAATGGGGTTTGTGACACGCACACTTTCTAATGGGCTTTATGACACACAAACGCTACCCAATGGGGTTTGTTTCTCAACACGCTATCCACTGGGGTTTGTAATACATACACTTTCCAAAGGGGTTTGTGACACACACACTCTGTCCAATGGTGCTTGTGACACACACGCTGTCCATTGGCTTTTGTGACACACACACTGTCCCAAGGGGAGTGGGACACACATTTGACACACAAACACTGTACAATGGGGATTGTGACTCACACACGCTGTCCAATGCGGTTTATGACACACATGCTGTCCAGTGGGGTTTGTGACACACAAACACCTTACAATGGGGATTGTGACACACACACTGTGTCCAATGGGATTTATGACACACACGCTGTCCAATAGGGTTTGTGACACACACACTCTGTTCAGTGGAGTTTCTGACACACACGCTGTCCAATGGGGATTGTGACACACACGCTGTCCAATGGGGTTTATGACACACACGCTGTCCAATGGGGTTTGTGAAACACACACTCTGTGCAATGAGGTTTATGACACACACGCTGTCCAATGGGGATTGTGACACACACACTGTCCAGGGGGGTTTGTGATACACACATTGTCCAGTGATGTTCGTGACACACACAGTGTCCACGGAGTTTTATGACACACACATTCTGTCCAATGGGCTTGTATCACACACTCTGTCCAATGGGCTTCTGACACACACGCTGTCCAATGGGGTGTGTCACACACACACTCTGTCCAATGGGGTTTGTGACACACACACGCTGTCCAATGGGGATTGTTACACACGCTGTCCTATGGGCTTTGTGACACACACACTCTGTCCAATGGGGATTGTGACATACACACTGTCCAAAAGGGTTTGTGACACGCACATTCTATCCAAAGGGGTTTGTGACACGCGCACTTTCTAATGGGGTTTGTGACACACACACTTTCCCAAGGGGTTTGTGACACGCACACTTTCTAAAGGGTTTTGTGACACACACACGCTATCCAATTGGGTTTGTGACACACACAATTTCCAATGGCGCTTGTGACACACACGCTGTCCAATGGGTTCCGTGACACACAGGCTGTCCAGTGGGTTTTGTGACTCACGCACTCTGTCCAATGGGCTAGTGACACACACGCTATCCAATGGGGTTTGTGACACACACACTTTCAAAAGGGGTTTGTGACACGCACACTTTCTAATGGGGTTTGTGACACACACACGCTATCCAATGGGGTTTGTGACACACACACTTTCCAATGGGGTTTCTGACACACACTCTGTCCCATTGGGTTTGTGACACACATGCTGACCAATTGGTTTTGTTACACATACACTGTCCAATGGTGTTTGTGACACGCATGCTCTCCAACAGAGTTTGTGAAACGCATACTGTTTAATGGGTTTATTGAAACACACACGCTATCCAATGGGATTAGTGATACACACGCTCCCTAAAGGGGTTCGTGACACACACTGTGTCCCATGGGGTTTGTGACACACACACTGTCCAAAGGGGTTTGTGACACAGACGATGTCCAAAGGGTTTGTGACACGCACACCGTCCATGGGTGTTTGTGACACACACGCTGTCCAGTGGGGTTTCTGACACACACACAGTCCAAAAGGGTTTGTGACGCACATGATGTCCAATGGGGTTTGTGACATGCACACTGTCCATGGGTGTTTGTGACACTCACGCTGTCCAGTGGGTTTTGTGACACACACACTGTCCAATGGGGTTTTGACACACAGGCTGTCCGCTGGGGATTGTGACACACACACTGACCAGGGGGGTTTGTGACACACGCGCTGTCCAGTGGGTTTTGTGACACACGCACTGTCCAATTGGGTTTTGACACACACGCTGTCCACTGGGGATTGTGACACAAACGCTGTCCAATTCGGGTTTGTGACACACACACTGTCCAATGGTGTTTCTGACACACACGCTGTCCAATGGGGATTGTGACACACACACGCTGTCCAATGGGGTTTATGACACACAATTTGTCCAATGGGGTCTGTGACACACACGCTGTCCAATGGGGATTGTGACTAAAGACTCTGTCCAATGGGGTTCGTGACACACATGCTGTTCAATGGGTTTGTGACACACACACTGTCCAATAGGGTTTGTGACACACACACGCTATACAAAGGGGCTTGTGACACACACACTTTCTAATTGGGTTTGTGACACACACAATATCCAATGGGGTTTGTGACACTCACAATCTGTCCCATGGTGTTTGTAACACACACACTGTCCAATAGGATTGTGACACGCACATGCTGTCCAATGGGATTTGTGACACACACACTCTGTGTAATGGGGTTTGTGACACACACGCTGTCTTATGGGGAAGGTGACACACACACGCTGTCCAATGCGTTTTGTGAAAAACACACGCTGCCCAATGGGGTTTGTGACACATACACTTTCCAATGGGGTTTGTGACACACGCACTCTGTACAATGGTGCTTGTGACACACACGCTGTCCAATGGGGTTTGTGACACACACGCTGTCCAGTGGGTTTTGTGACACACAAACTGTCCAAAGGGGTTCGTGACACACACACTGTCCAATGGGGTTTGTGACACACACAGTGTCTACGGGGGTTTGTGACACAAACGCTGTCCAATGGGGTTTGTGACACACACGCTATCCAATGGAGGTGGTGACACACACACTGTCCAATGGGGTTTGTGACACAGACGCTATCCAATGGAGATGGTGACACATACACTGTCCAATGGGGTTTGTGACACACACGCTGTCTAATGTTGATTGTAACACACACTCTCTGTCCAATGGGGTTTGTAACACACACGCTGTCCAATGGTTTTTGTGACACACACGCTGTCCAGTGGGTTTTGTGACACACAAACTGTCCAAAGGGGTTGGTGACACACACACTGTCCAATGGGGTTTGTGACACACACAGTGTCTACGGGGGTTTGTGACACAAACGCTGTCCAATGGGGTTTGTGACACACACGCTATCCAATGGAGGTGGTGACACACACACTGTCCAATGGGGTTTGTGACACAGACGCTATCCAATGGAGATGGTGACACATACACTGTCCAATGGGGTTTGTGACACATACACTCTGTCCAATGGGGCTTGTGGCACACACGCTGTCCAATGGGGTTTGTGACACCGCACTCTGTCCAATGGTGCTTGTGACACACACGCTGTTCAATGGGGTTCGTGACACACACGCTGTCCAGTGGGTTTTGTGACACACACACTCTGTCCAATGGTTCTTGTGACACACACGCTGTCCAATGGGGTTCATGACACACACTCTGTCCAATGGCCCTGTGGCACACACACTCTGTCCAATAGTGTTTGTGACACACACTCTGTCCCATGGTATTTGTAAAACACACATTGTCCAATGGGGATTGTGACACAAACACGCTGTCCAATGGGGTTTGTGACACACACACGCTGTCCAAAGGGGTTTGTGACACACACTCTGTCCAATGGTGTTTGTGACACACACGTTGTCCAATGGGGTTTGTGACACACACGCTGTCCAATGGGGATTGTGACATACACACTGTCCAAAGGGGTTTCTGACACACACGCTGTCAAATGGGAATTGTGAAACACAAATGCTGTCCAATGGGGTTTGTGACACACACGCTGTCTAATGTTGATTGTAACACACACACTCTGTCCAATGGGGTTTGTAACACACACGCTGTCCAATGGTTTTTGTGACACACACGCTGTCCAATGGGGTTTGTGAACACACACAGTGTCCAATAAGGTTTTGTGACACACAAACTCTCCATGGGTGTTTGTGACACACACGCTCTCCAGTGTGTTTTCTGACACACACACTGTCCAGTTGGGTTTTGACACAAACGCTGTCCAATGGGGATTGTGACACACACACGCTATCCAATGGGGTTTGTGACACACACACTGTCCAAAAGGGTTTGTGACACACAATATGTCCAATGGGGTTTCTGACACGCACACTGTCCATGGGTGTTTGTGACACACACGCTGTCCAGTGGGGTTTGTGACACACACACTGTCCATTGTTTATTGTTACACACACACGCTATCCAATGGGGTTTGTGACACACACACTGTCCAAAAGGGTTTGTGACACAAAATATGTCCAATGGGGCTTGTGACACACACGCTGTCCAATAGTGTTTGTGACATACACACCGACCAGGAAGTTTTGTGACACACAAACACTGTCCATTGGGGTTTTTGACACACACACTGTTCAATGGTGTTTGTGACACACGGTCTGTCAAATGGGCTTTGTGACACACACACGCTGTCTAATAGGGTTTGTGACACACACGCTGTCCAATGCAATTTGTGACACACACTGTCCAATGGGGTTTGTGGAAATACACGCTGTCCAATGGGGTTTGTGACACACACACTGACCAGGAAGGCTTGTGACACAGACGCGCTGTACAGTGGGGTTTGTGGCACACACACTTTCCAATGGGTATTGTGACACACACACTCTGTCCAATGGGCTTGTGACACACATGCTGTCCAATGGGGATTGTGACACACACACGCTGTCCAATGGTGTTTCTGACAAACACACTGTCCAAAGAGGTTTGTGACACACACGATGTCCAACGGGGTATGTGACACGCACATTATCCATAGGTGTTTGTGACACACACGCTGTCCATTGGAGTTTGTGACAATCACACTGTCCAATGGGGTTTGTGACACACACAGTGTCCACAGGGGTTTGTGACACAGACGCTGTCCAATGGGGTTTGTGACACACACACTGTCCAATGGGTATTGTTACACAGACACGCTGTCCAGTGGTGTTTGTGACACACACTCTGTCCAATGGGGATTGTGACACACACGCTGTCCAATTTGCTTTGTGACACACACACTCTGTCCAATGGCTCTTGTGAAAAACACGCTGTCCAATGGCGTTTGTGAACACACAAGGTGTCCAGTGGGTTTTGTGACACACACACTGTCCGAAAGGTTTTGTGATGCACAGACGCTATCCAATGGGTTTTGCGACACATACACTTTCCAATGGGGTTTGTGACACACACACTCTGTCCAATGGGCTTGTGACACACACGCTGTCCAATGATGTTTGTGACACACACACTGTCCAATGGGTCTTGTGGCACACACGCTGTGCAATGGTGTTTGTGACACACACGCTGTCCAATCGGGTTTGTGACACACTCATTTTCTAATGGGTTTTGTGACACACACATGTTATCCAATGGGGTTTGTGACATGCATAGTTTCTAATGGGGTTTGTGACACACACGCTTACCAATTGGTTTTGTGACACACACTCTGTCCAACGGGGCTTGTCACACACACGCTGTCCAAAGGGGTTCGTGACACACACTCTGTCCCATGGGGTTTGTGACACTCACACTCTCCAATGGGGATTGTGACACACACACGCTGTCCAATGGGGTATGTGACACACAGGCACTCCAATGGGGCTTGTGACACACAGGCTGTCCAATGGTGTCTGTGACACACACGCTGTCCAATGGGGTTTCTGACACACACGCTGTCCAATGGGATTTGTGACACATACACTCTGTCCAATGGGGTTTGTGACACACACGCTGTCCAATGGGGATTGTGACACACACGCTGTCCAATGGGGTTTGTGACACATACACTCTGTCCAATGGGGTTTGTGACACACACACTCTGTCCAGTTGGGTTTGTGACCCACACGGTGTCCAATGGGTATTGTGACACACACGCTGTCCAATAGGGTTTGTGACATCACACACGCTATCCAATGGGGTTTCTGACACACACTCTTTCTAATGGGGTTTGTGAAACACACGCTATCCAATGGGTTTTTTGACACACACACTGTCCAATGGTGATTGTGACACACACACGCTGTCCAATGGTTTTTGTGACACGCACACTTTCTAATGGGGTTTGTGACACACACATGCTATCCAATGGGGTTTGTGACACGTATACTTTCTAATGGGGTTTGTGACACACGCACGCCATCCATTGGGGTTTGTGAGACACACGCTGACCAATTGGTTTTGTTACACATACACTGTCCAAAGGTGATTGTGACACGTATGCTGTCCAATGGGTTTTGTGACACACACACTAACCAGGAGCGTTTGAGACACACACACGCCATCCAATGGGGTTTGTGATACAAACACTTTCAGTCCAACAGCGCTTGTTACACACACGCTGTCAAATGGGGTTCGTGACACACACGCTGTCCAATGGGGTTTGTGACACACACACTTTGTCCAATAGGTCTTGTGACACACTTTGTCCAATGGGTTTCGTGACACAAAGCTGTCCAATGGGGTTTGTGACACATACACTCTCTCCAATGGGGTTTGTGACACACACACTCTGTCCCATGGGGTTTGTGACCCACACGATGTCCAATGGGTTTTGTGACCCACACGCTGTCCAATGGGGTTCGTGACACACACATTGTCCAATGGGTATTGTGACACACACACGCTGTCTAATGGGGTTTGTGACACACCCGCTGTCCAGTGGGTTTTGTGACACACAAACTCTGTCCAATGGGGTTTGTGACACACACAGTGTCCACGGGGGTTCTGACACAGACGCTGTCCAATGGGGTTTGTGACACGCACTCTGTCCATGGGTGTTTGTGACCCACACGTTTTTTAGTGGGGTTTGTGACACACACACTGTCCAATGGGGTTTGTGACACACACGCTGACGAATTGGTTTTGTTACACACACACTGTCCAATGGTGTTTGTGACACGCATGATATCTAATGGGTTTTGTGACACACACACGCTGTCCAATGGGGTTTGTGACACACACATGCTGTCCAAGGGGGTTTGTGACATACACGCTGTCCAATGGGGTTTGTGACACACTCGCTGTCCAATGGCTTTTGTGACACACACACTGTCCAGGGGGGTTTGTGACACACACACTGTCCAATGGCATTCGTGACACACACAGTGTCCACGGGGGTTTGTGACACACACTCTGTACAATGGGGTTTTGTGACACACACACACATTGTCCAATGGGGATTGTGACACACAGATGCTGTTCAATTGTGTTTGTGACACAAGTGCTTTCCAATGGGGTTTGTGATAAAGACGCTGTCCAATGGGGATTGTGACCTACACGCTGTTCAATAGGGTTTGTGACACACACATGCTATCCAAAGGGGTTTGTGACACACATACTTTCTAATGGGTTTTCTGACAAACACACGCTATCCAATGGGGTTTGTGACGCACACTTTCCAATGGGGTTCGTGACACACACACGCTATCCAACGTGTTTTGTGACATGCAAACTTTATAATGGGGTTTGTGACACACACAAGCTATCCAATGGGGTTTGTGACACACATACTTTCTAATGGGGTTTTTGACACACACGCTATCCAATGGGGTTTGTGACACACACTTTCCAATGGCGTTTGTGACGCACACACTCTGTCCCATGGGGTTTGTGACACAGACGCTGTCCAATGGGGTTGTGATACACAAGCTCTCCAATTGGGTTTGTGACACATACGCTCTGTCCAATGGGGATTGTGAAAAACACACGGTGTCCAATGGGGTTTATGACACACACACTGTCCAATGGGGTTTGTGACACACACGCTGTCCAATGGGGATTGTGACACACACACTCTGTCCAATAGGTCTTGTGACACACAAGCTGTCCAAAGGGGTTCGTGACACACACGCTGTCCAGTGGAGTTTGTGACACATACACTGTCCAATAGCGTTTGTGACATCAAACACGCTATCCAATGGGGTTTCTGACACACAATCTTTCTAATGGGGTTTGTGAAACACACTCTCTCCAATGGGTTTTTTGACACACACACTGTCCAATGGTGATTGTGACACACACACGCTGTCCCACGGTATTTGTGACACACACATTTTCCAATGGGTATTGTTGCACGCACACGCTGTCTAATTGTGTGTGTGACACACACGCTGTCCAATGGGGTTTGTGAACACACACAGTGTCCAATAAGGTTTTGTGACACACAAACTCTCCATGGGTGTTTGTGACACACACGCTCTCCAGTGTGTTTTCTGACACACACACTGTCCAGTTGGGTTTTGACACAAACGCTGTCCAATGGGGATTGTGACACACACACGCTATCCAATGGGGTTTGTGACACACACACTGTCCAAAAGGGTTTGTGACACACAATATGTCCAATGGGGTTTCTGACACGCACACTGTCCATGGGTGTTTGTGACACACACGCTGTCCAGTGGGGTTTGTGACACACACACTGTCCATTGTTTATTGTTACACACACACGCTATCCAATGGGGTTTGTGACACACACACTGTCCAAAAGGGTTTGTGACACAAAATATGTCCAATGGGGCTTGTGACACACACGCTGTCCAATAGTGTTTGTGACATACACACCGACCAGGAAGTTTTGTGACACACAAACACTGTCCATTGGGGTTTTTGACACACACACTGTCCAATGGTGTTTGTGACACACGGTCTGTCAAATGGGCTTTGTGACACACACACGCTGTCTAATAGGGTTTGTGACACACACGCTGTCCAATGCAATTTGTGACACACACTGTCCAATGGGGTTTGTGAAAATACACGCTGTCCAATGGGGTTTGTGACACACACACTGACCAGGAAGGCTTGTGACACAGACGCGCTGTACAGTGGGGTTTGTGGCACACACACTTTCCAATGGGTATTGTGACACACACACTCTGTCCAATGGGCTTGTGACACACATGCTGTCCAATGGGGATTGTGACACACACACGCTGTCCAATGGTGTTTCTGACAAACACACTGTCCAAAGAGGTTTGTGACACACACGATGTCCAACGGGGTATGTGACACGCACATTATCCATAGGTGTTTGTGACACACACGCTGTCCAGTGGAGTTTGTGACAATCACATTGTCCAATGGGGTTTGTGACACACACAGTGTCCACAGGGGTTTGTGACACAGACGCTGTCCAATGGGGTTTGTGACACACACTCTGTCCAATGGGGATTGTGACACACACGCTGTCCAATTTGCTTTGTGACACACACACTCTGTCCAATGGCTCTTGTGAAAAACACGCTGTCCAATGGCGTTTGTGAACACACAAGGTGTCCAGTGGGTTTTGTGACACACACACTGTCCGAAAGGGTTTGTGATGCACAGACGCTATCCAATGGGTTTTGCGACACATACACTTTCCAATGGGGTTTGTGACACACACACTCTGTCCAATGGGCTTGTGACACACACGCTGTCCAATGATGTTTGTGACACACACACTGTCCAATGGGGATTGTGACACACACATGGTATCCAATGGGGTTTTTGACACTCACACTGTCCATAGGTGTTTGTGACACACACACTGTCCACTGGGGTTTATGACACACACACTGTCCAGGGGGGTTTGTGACACAGACGCTGTCAAAAAGGGTTTGTGACACACAATATGTCCAATGGGGTTTCTGACACGCACACTGTCCATGGGTGTTTGCGACACACACGCTGTCCAGTGGGGTTTCTGACACACACACTGTCCATTGTTTATTGTTACACACACACGCTATCCAATGGGGTTTCTGACACACACACTGTCCAATAGGGTTTGTGACATCACACACGCTATCCAATGGGGTTTGTGACACACACTCTTTCTAATGGGGTTTGTGAAACACACGCTATTCAATGGGTTTTGTGACACACAGACTGTACAATGGTGATTGTGACACACGCACGCTGTACAATGGGGTTTGTGACACACACACTTTCCCTAGGTGTTTGTGACACGCACACTTTCTAATGGGGTTTGTGACACACACATGCTCTCCAATGGGGTTTGTGATACGCATACTTTCTAATGGGGTTTGTGACACACACGCTATCCAATGCGGTTTTTGACACACATGCTGACCAATTGGTTTTGTTACACACACTCTTTCCAAAGATGTTTGTGACACGCATGCCGTCCAATGGGTTTTGTGACACACACACAGACCAGGAGGGTTTGTGACACACACACGCTATCCAACGGGTTTTGTGACACATACACTTTCCAATGGTGTTTGTGACACACACGCTCTGTCCAATGGCGCTTGTGACACACACGCTGTCCAATGGGGTTCGTGACACACACACTGTCCAATGGGTATTGTTACACACACATGCTGTCCAATTTGTTTGTGACACACACGCTGTCCAATGGGGCTTGCGACACACACGCTGTCCAATGGGGTTTGTGACACACACATTGTCCAATGGGTACTGTGACACACACACGCTGTCCAATGGGGTTTGTGACACACACGCTGTCCAGTGGGTTTTGTGACACACAATCTCTGTCCAATGGGGTTTGTGACACACACAGTGTCCATGTGGTTTGTGACACAGGCGCTGTCCAATAGGGTTTGTGACACGCACGCTGTCCCTGCGTGTTTGTGACACGCACACTGTCCACGGGGGTTTGTGACACACACGCTGTCCAATGGAGTTTGTGACACTCACGCTGTCCAATGGGGTTTGTGACATGCATAGTTTCTAATGGGGTTTGTGACACACGCGCTTACCAATTGGTTTTGTGACACACACTCTGTCCAACGGGGCTTGTCACACACACGCTGTCCAAAGGGGTTCGTGACACACACTCTGTCCCATGGGGTTTGTGACACTCACACTCTCCAATGGGGATTGTGACACACACACGCTGTCCAATGGGGTCTGTGACACACAGGCACTCCAATGGGGCTTGTGACACACAGGCTGTCCAATGGTGTCTGTGACACACACGCTGTCCAATGGGGTTTCTGACACACACGCTGTCCAATGGGATTTGTGACACATACACTCTGTCCAATGGGGTTTGTGACACACACACTGTCCAATGGGGATTGTGACACACAGGCTGTCCAATGGGGTTTGTGACACATACACTCTGTCCAATGGGGTTTGTGACACACACACTCTGTCCAATGGTGTTTGTGACACGCTCACTTTCTAATGGGGTTTGTGACACACACATGCTATCCAATGGGGTTTGTGACACGTATACTTTCTAATGGGGTTTGTGACACACGCACGCCATCCATTGTGGTTTGTGAGACACACGCTGACCAATTGGTTTTGTTACACATACACTGTCCAAAGGTGATTGTGACACGTATGCTGTCCAATGGGTTTTGTGACACACACACTAACCAGGAGCGTTTGAGACACACACACGCCATCCAATGGGGTTTGTGATACAAACACTTTCAGTCCAACGGCGCTTGTTACACACACGCTGTCAAATGGGGTTCGTGACACACACGCTGTCAAAAGGGTATTGTTATACACACACGCTGTCCAATGGTGTTTGTGACACTCACGCTGTCCAATGGGTCTTGTGACACACACGCTGTGCCATGGTGTTTGTGACACACACGCTGTCCAATGGTTCTTGTGACACACACACTGTGCCATGGTGTTTGTGACACACACACTGTGCAATAGGGTTTATCACACACACATGCTATCCAATGGGGTTTGTTACACAAATACTTACTAACAGGGTTTTTTGACACACACACGCTATCCAATGGGGTTTGTGACACACACGCTGTTTAATGGGGTTTGTGACACACACACTTTGTCCAATAGGTCTTGTGACACACTTTGTCCAATGGGTTTCGTGACACAAAGCTGTCCAATGGGGTTTGTGACACATACACTCTCTTCAATGGGGTTTGTGACACACACACTCTGTCCCATGGGGTTTGTGACCCACACGATGTCCAATGGGTTTTGTGACCCACACGCTGTCCAATGGGGTTCGTGACACACACATTGTCCAATGGGTATTGTGACACACACACGCTGTCTAATGGGGTTTGTGACACACCCGCTGTCCAGTGGGTTTTGTGACACACAAACTCTGTCCAATGGGGTTTGTGACACACACAGTGTCCACGGGGGTTCTGACACAGACGCTGTCCAATGGGGTTTGTGACACACACTCTGTCCCATGGGGTTTGTGACACACATAGTGTCCAATGGGGATTGTGACACAGACACGCTGTCCAATGGGGTTTGTGACACACACGCTATCCAATGGGGTTTGTGACACAAATACTTTTTTAATGGGGTTTTTGACACACACACGCTATCCAATGGGGTTTGTGACACACACGCTGTTTAATGGGGTTTGTGACACACTCTCTGTCCAATGGGGTTTGTGACCCACACGGAGTCCAATGGGGATTGTGACACACACGCTGTCCAATGGGGTTTGTGACACACACACTCTGTCCAATAGGTCTTGTGACACAGAAGCTGTCCAATGAGTTTCGTGACACACATGCTGTCCAACGGGGTTTGTGACACACACACTCTGTCCAATGGGGTTTGTGACCCACACGGTGTTCAATGGGTATTGTGACACACACGCTGTCCAATGGGGTTCGTGACACACACTCTTTCAAAAAGGGTTTGTGAAACACGCTATCCAAAGGGTTTTTTGACACACACAATGTCCAATGGTGTTTGTGACACACACACTTTTCAATGGTGTTTGTGACACGCAAACTTTCTAATGGGGTTTGTGACACACACACACGTTATCCAATGGGGTTTGTGACACACACTCTGACCAATTGGTTTTCTACATACACACTGTCCAAAGGTGTTTGTTACACACACACGCTATCCAATGGGGTTTGTGACACATACACTTTCCAATGGGGTTTGTGACACACACACTCTGTCCAATGGGGCTTGCAACACACACGCTGTCCAATGGGGTTTGTGACACATACACTCTGTCCAATGGGGTTTGTGACACACACGCTGTCCAATGGGGATTGTGACACACACGCTGTCCAATGGGGTTTGTGACACATACACTCTGTCCAATGGGGTTTGTGACACACACACTCTGTCCAGTTGGGTTTGTGACCCACACGGTGTCCAATGGGTATTGTGACACACACGCTGTCCAATAGGGTTTGTGACATCACACACGCTATCCAATGGGGTTTCTGACACACACTCTTTCTAATGGGGTTTGTGAAACACACGCTATCCAATGGGTTTTTTGACACACACACTGTCCAATGGTGATTGTGACACACACACGCTGTCCAATGGTTTTTGTGACACGCACACTTTCTAATGGGGTTTGTGACACACACATGCTATCCAATGGGGTTTGTGACACGTATACTTTCTAATGGGGTTTGTGACACACGCACGCCATCCATTGGGGTTTGTGAGACACACGCTGACCAATTGGTTTTGTTACACATACACTGTCCAAAGGTGATTGTGACACGTATGCTGTCCAATGGGTTTTGTGACACACACACTAACCAGGAGCGTTTGAGACACACACACGCCATCCAATGGGGTTTGTGATACAAACACTTTCAGTCCAACAGCGCTTGTTACACACACGCTGTCAAATGGGGTTCGTGACACACACGCTGTCCAATGGGGTTTGTGACACACACACTTTGTCCAATAGGTCTTGTGACACACTTTGTCCAATGGGTTTCGTGACACAAAGCTGTCCAATGGGGTTTGTGACACATACACTCTCTCCAATGGGGTTTGTGACACACACACTCTGTCCCATGGGGTTTGTGACCCACACGATGTCCAATGGGTTTTGTGACCCACACGCTGTCCAATGGGGTTCGTGACACACACATTGTCCAATGGGTATTGTGACACACACACGCTGTCTAATGGGGTTTGTGACACACCCGCTGTCCAGTGGGTTTTGTGACACACAAACTCTGTCCAATGGGGTTTGTGACACACACAGTGTCCACGGGGGTTCTGACACAGACGCTGTCCAATGGGGTTTGTGACACGCACTCTGTCCATGGGTGTTTGTGACCCACACGTTTTTTAGTGGGGTTTGTGACACACACACTGTCCAATGGGGTTTGTGACACACACGCTGACGAATTGGTTTTGTTACACACACACTGTCCAATGGTGTTTGTGACACGCATGATATCTAATGGGTTTTGTGACACACACACGCTGTCCAATGGGGTTTGTGACACACACATGCTGTCCAAGGGGGTTTGTGACATACACGCTGTCCAATGGGGTTTGTGACACACTCGCTGTCCAATGGCTTTTGTGACACACACACTGTCCAGGGGGGTTTGTGACACACACACTGTCCAATGGCATTCGTGACACACACAGTGTCCACGGGGGTTTGTGACACACACTCTGTACAATGGGGTTTTGTGACACACACACACATTGTCCAATGGGGATTGTGACACACAGATGCTGTTCAATTGTGTTTGTGACACAAGTGCTTTCCAATGGGGTTTGTGATAAAGACGCTGTCCAATGGGGATTGTGACCTACACGCTGTTCAATAGGGTTTGTGACACACACATGCTATCCAAAGGGGTTTGTGACACACATACTTTCTAATGGGGTTTCTGACAAACACACGCTATCCAATGGGGTTTGTGACGCACACTTTCCAATGGGGTTCGTGACACACACACGCTATCCAACGTGTTTTGTGACATGCAAACTTTATAATGGGGTTTGTGACACACACAAGCTATCCAATGGGGTTTGTGACACACATACTTTCTAATGGGGTTTTTGACACACACACGCTATCCAATGGGGTTTGTGACACACACTTTCCAATGGCGTTTGTGACGCACACACTCTGTCCCATGGGGTTTGTGACACAGACGCTGTCCAATGGGGTTGTGATACACAAGCTCTCCAATTGGGTTTGTGACACATACGCTCTGTCCAATGGGGATTGTGAAAAACACACGGTGTCCAATGGGGTTTATGACACACACACTGTCCAATGGGGTTTGTGACACACACGCTGTCCAATGGGGATTGTGACACACACACTCTGTCCAATAGGTCTTGTGACACACAAGCTGTCCAAAGGGGTTCGTGACACACACGCTGTCCAGTGGAGTTTGTGACACATACACTGTCCAATAGCGTTTGTGACATCAAACACGCTATCCAATGGGGTTTCTGACACACAATCTTTCTAATGGGGTTTGTGAAACACACTCTCTCCAATGGGTTTTTTGACACACACACTGTCCAATGGTGATTGTGACACACACACGCTGTCCCACGGTATTTGTGACACACACATTTTCCAATGGGTATTGTTGCACGCACACGCTGTCTAATTGTGTGTGTGACACACACGCTGTCCAATGGGGTTTGTGAACACACACAGTGTCCAATAAGGTTTTGTGACACACAAACTCTCCATGGGTGTTTGTGACACACACGCTCTCCAGTGTGTTTTCTGACACACACACTGTCCAGTTGGGTTTTGACACAAACGCTGTCCAATGGGGATTGTGACACACACACGCTATCCAATGGGGTTTGTGACACACACACTGTCCAAAAGGGTTTGTGACACACAATATGTCCAATGGGGTTTCTGACACGCACACTGTCCATGGGTGTTTGTGACACACACGCTGTCCAGTGGGGTTTGTGACACACACACTGTCCATTGTTTATTGTTACACACACACGCTATCCAATGGGGTTTGTGACACACACACTGTCCAAAAGGGTTTGTGACACAAAATATGTCCAATGGGGCTTGTGACACACACGCTGTCCAATAGTGTTTGTGACATACACACCGACCAGGAAGTTTTGTGACACACAAACACTGTCCATTGGGGTTTTTGACACACACACTGTCCAATGGTGTTTGTGACACACGGTCTGTCAAATGGGCTTTGTGACACACACACGCTGTCTAATAGGGTTTGTGACACACACGCTGTCCAATGCAATTTGTGACACACACTGTCCAATGGGGTTTGTGAAAATACACGCTGTCCAATGGGGTTTGTGACACACACACTGACCAGGAAGGCTTGTGACACAGACGCGCTGTACAGTGGGGTTTGTGGCACACACACTTTCCAATGGGTATTGTGACACACACACTCTGTCCAATGGGCTTGTGACACACATGCTGTCCAATGGGGATTGTGACACACACACGCTGTCCAATGGTGTTTCTGACAAACACACTGTCCAAAGAGGTTTGTGACACACACGATGTCCAACGGGGTATGTGACACGCACATTATCCATAGGTGTTTGTGACACACACGCTGTCCAGTGGAGTTTGTGACAATCACATTGTCCAATGGGGTTTGTGACACACACAGTGTCCACAGGGGTTTGTGACACAGACGCTGTCCAATGGGGTTTGTGACACACACTCTGTCCAATGGGGATTGTGACACACACGCTGTCCAATTTGCTTTGTGACACACACACTCTGTCCAATGGCTCTTGTGAAAAACACGCTGTCCAATGGCGTTTGTGAACACACAAGGTGTCCAGTGGGTTTTGTGACACACACACTGTCCGAAAGGGTTTGTGATGCACAGACGCTATCCAATGGGTTTTGCGACACATACACTTTCCAATGGGGTTTGTGACACACACACTCTGTCCAATGGGCTTGTGACACACACGCTGTCCAATGATGTTTGTGACACACACACTGTCCAATGGGGATTGTGACACACACATGGTATCCAATGGGGTTTTTGACACTCACACTGTCCATAGGTGTTTGTGACACACACACTGTCCACTGGGGTTTATGACACACACACTGTCCAGGGGGGTTTGTGACACAGACGCTGTCAAAAAGGGTTTGTGACACACAATATGTCCAATGGGGTTTCTGACACGCACACTGTCCATGGGTGTTTGCGACACACACGCTGTCCAGTGGGGTTTCTGACACACACACTGTCCATTGTTTATTGTTACACACACACGCTATCCAATGGGGTTTGTGACACACACACTGTCCAATAGGGTTTGTGACATCACACACGCTATCCAATGGGGTTTGTGACACACACTCTTTCTAATGGGGTTTATGAAACACACGCTATTCAATGGGTTTTGTGACACACAGACTGTACAATGGTGATTGTGACACACGCACGCTGTACAATGGGGTTTGTGACACACACACTTTCCCTAGGTGTTTGTGACACGCACACTTTCTAATGGGGTTTGTGACACACACATGCTCTCCAATGGGGTTTGTGATACGCATACTTTCTAATGGGGTTTGTGACACACACGCTATCCAATGCGGTTTTTGACACACATGCTGACCAATTGGTTTTGTTACACACACTCTTTCCAAAGATGTTTGTGACACGCATGCCGTCCAATGGGTTTTGTGACACACACACAGACCAGGAGGGTTTGTGACACACACACGCTATCCAACGGGTTTTGTGACACATACACTTTCCAATGGTGTTTGTGACACACACGCTCTGTCCAATGGCGCTTGTGACACACACGCTGTCCAATGGGGTTCGTGACACACACACTGTCCAATGGGTATTGTTACACACACATGCTGTCCAATTTGTTTGTGACACACACGCTGTCCAATGGGGCTTGCGACACACACGCTGTCCAATGGGGTTTGTGACACACACATTGTCCAATGGGTACTGTGACACACACACGCTGTCCAATGGGGTTTGTGACACACACGCTGTCCAGTGGGTTTTGTGACACACAATCTCTGTCCAATGGGGTTTGTGACACACACAGTGTCCATGTGGTTTGTGACACAGGCGCTGTCCAATAGGGTTTGTGACACGCACGCTGTCCCTGCGTGTTTGTGACACGCACACTGTCCACGGGGGTTTGTGACACACACGCTGTCCAATGGAGTTTGTGACACTCACGCTGTCCAATGGGGTTTGTGACATGCATAGTTTCTAATGGGGTTTGTGACACACGCGCTTACCAATTGGTTTTGTGACACACACTCTGTCCAACGGGGCTTGTCACACACACGCTGTCCAAAGGGGTTCGTGACACACACTCTGTCCCATGGGGTTTGTGACACTCACACTCTCCAATGGGGATTGTGACACACACACGCTGTCCAATGGGGTCTGTGACACACAGGCACTCCAATGGGGCTTGTGACACACAGGCTGTCCAATGGTGTCTGTGACACACACGCTGTCCAATGGGGTTTCTGACACACACGCTGTCCAATGGGATTTGTGACACATACACTCTGTCCAATGGGGTTTGTGACACACACACTGTCCAATGGGGATTGTGACACACAGGCTGTCCAATGGGGTTTGTGACACATACACTCTGTCCAATGGGGTTTGTGACACACACACTCTGTCCAATGGTGTTTGTGACACGCTCACTTTCTAATGGGGTTTGTGACACACACATGCTATCCAATGGGGTTTGTGACACGTATACTTTCTAATGGGGTTTGTGACACACGCACGCCATCCATTGGGGTTTGTGAGACACACGCTGACCAATTGGTTTTGTTACACATACACTGTCCAAAGGTGATTGTGACACGTATGCTGTCCAATGGGTTTTGTGACACACACACTAACCAGGAGCGTTTGAGACACACACACGCCATCCAATGGGGTTTGTGATACAAACACTTTCAGTCCAACGGCGCTTGTTACACACACGCTGTCAAATGGGGTTCGTGACACACACGCTGTCAAAAGGGTATTGTTATACACACACGCTGTCCAATGGTGTTTGTGACACTCACGCTGTCCAATGGGTCTTGTGACACACACGCTGTGCCATGGTGTTTGTGACACACACGCTGTCCAATGGTTCTTGTGACACACACACTGTGCCATGGTGTTTGTGACACACACACTGTGCAATAGGGTTTATCACACACACATGCTATCCAATGGGGTTTGTTACACAAATACTTACTAACAGGGTTTTTTGACACACACACGCTATCCAATGGGGTTTGTGACACACACGCTGTTTAATGGGGTTTGTGACACACACACTTTGTCCAATAGGTCTTGTGACACACTTTGTCCAATGGGTTTCGTGACACAAAGCTGTCCAATGGGGTTTGTGACACATACACTCTCTTCAATGGGGTTTGTGACACACACACTCTGTCCCATGGGGTTTGTGACCCACACGATGTCCAATGGGTTTTGTGACCCACACGCTGTCCAATGGGGTTCGTGACACACACATTGTCCAATGGGTATTGTGACACACACACGCTGTCTAATGGGGTTTGTGACACACCCGCTGTCCAGTGGGTTTTGTGACACACAAACTCTGTCCAATGGGGTTTGTGACACACACAGTGTCCACGGGGGTTCTGACACAGACGCTGTCCAATGGGGTTTGTGACACACACTCTGTCCCATGGGGTTTGTGACACACATAGTGTCCAATGGGGATTGTGACACAGACACGCTGTCCAATGGGGTTTGTGACACACACGCTATCCAATGGGGTTTGTGACACAAATACTTTTTTAATGGGGTTTTTGACACACACACGCTATCCAATGGGGTTTGTGACACACACGCTGTTTAATGGGGTTTGTGACACACTCTCTGTCCAATGGGGTTTGTGACCCACACGGAGTCCAATGGGGATTGTGACACACACGCTGTCCAATGGGGTTTGTGACACACACACTCTGTCCAATAGGTCTTGAGACACAGAAGCTGTCCAATGAGTTTCGTGACACACATGCTGTCCAACGGGGTTTGTGACACACACACTCTGTCCAATGGGGTTTGTGACCCACACGGTGTTCAATGGGTATTGTGACACACACGCTGTCCAATGGGGTTCGTGACACACACTCTTTCAAAAAGGGTTTGTGAAACACGCTATCCAAAGGGTTTTTTGACACACACAATGTCCAATGGTGTTTGTGACACACACACTTTTCAATGGTGTTTGTGACACGCAAACTTTCTAATGGGGTTTGTGACACACACACACGTTATCCAATGGGGTTTGTGACACACACTCTGACCAATTGGTTTTCTACATACACACTGTCCAAAGGTGTTTGTTACACACACACGCTATCCAATGGGGTTTGTGACACATACACTTTCCAATGGGGTTTGTGACACACACACTCTGTCCAATGGGGCTTGCAACACACACGCTGTCCAATGGGGTTTGTGACACACACATTGTCCAATGGGTATTGTGACACATACGCTGTCCAATGGGGTTTGTGACACACATGCTGTCCACTGGGGTTTGTGACACGCACACTGACCATGGGTGTTGTTGACACACACGATGTCCTGTGGGGTTTTTGACACACACACTGTCCAAAAGGGTTTGTGACACACACGATGTACAATGGGGTTTGTGACACGCACACTGTCCATGGGTGTTTGTGACACACACGCTGTCCAGTGGTGTTTGTGACACACACACTGTCCAATGGGATTTGTGACACACACAGTGTCCACGGGGGTTTGTGACACACATGCTGTCCAATGGGTATTGTTACACACACACGCTGTCCAATGGTGTTTGTGAGACACTTGCTGTCCAATGGGGCTTGTGACACACATGCTGTCCAATGGTGTTTGTGACACACACGCTGTCCAATGGGGTTTGTGACACACACACTGTCCAAAGGGGTTTGTGACACACACGCTCTCCAATGGTGTTTGTGACACACACGCTGTCCAGTGGGTTTTGTGACACACACACTGTCCAATGGGGTTTTGACACACACGCTGTCCACTGGGGTTTGTGACACACACACTGTCCACTGGGCATTGTGAACACAAACGCTGTCCAATGGTGTTTGTGACACACGCACTGTCCAATGGTGTTTCTGACACACATGCTGTCCAATGGGTTTTGTGAAACAAACTCTGTCCAATGGTGCTTGTGACACACACGCTGTCCAACGGGGTTCGTGACATACACGCTGTCCAGTGGGTTTTGTGACACACACACTCTGTCCAAAGGGATTGTGACACACAGGCTGTCTAATCGGGTTTGTGACACACACACACTGTCCAATGGGGTATTGTTACACACACACGGCATCCAGTGGTGTTTGTGACACACACGCTGTGCAATGGGGATTGTGACACACACACTGTCCAATGGGCTTTGTGACACACATAGTCTGTCCAATGGGATTTTGTCACAAACGCTGTCCAATAGTGTTGGTGACACACAGTCTGTCCAATGGGGTTTGAGACACACACACTGTCCAATGGGGATTGTGACACACACGCTGTCCAATGGGGTTTGTGACACACACACACTGTCCAATGGGGATTGTGACACACACTCGCTGTCCAATGGCGTTTATGACACACACGCTGTCCAATGGGTTTGTGACACACACACTCTGTCCAATGGGGTTTGTGACACACACGGTGTCCAATGGGGATTGTGACACACACGCTGTCCAATGGGGCTTGTGACACACAAGATGTCCAAAGCGGTTCGTGACAGACACGCTGTCCAGTGGGGTCTGTGACACAAACACTGTCCAAGAGGGTTTCTGACACGCACACTTTCTAATGGGGTTTGTGACACACACGCTATCCAATAGGTTTTGTGACACACACACTCTATCCAATAGGCTTGTGACACACACGCTGTCCAATGGGGTTTGAGACACAGACTCTGTACAATGGGGATTGTGTCATACACACTGTCCAATAGGATTTGTGACAAACACACGCTATCCAATTGGTTTTGTGACACACACACTTTCAAATGGGGTTTGCGACACGCATACTTTTTAATGGGGTTTGTGACACACACACGGAATCCAATGGGTTTTGTGACAAACACACTGACCAGGAGGGTTTGTGACACACACATGCTATCCAATGGGGTTTGTGACACATACACTATCCAATGGGGTTTGTGACACACACGCTCTGTCCAATGGCGCTTGTGACACACACGCTGTCCAATGGGGTTCATGACACACACGCTGTCTCATGGGGTTTGTGACACACACACTGTCCAAAGGGGTTTGTGACCCACACGATGTCCTATGGGGTTTGTGACACAGACGCTGTCCAATGGGGACTGTGACATACATACTGTCCAATAGGGTTTGTGACACACACAATCTATCCAATGGAGTTTGTGACATGCACACTTTCCAATGGGGTTTGTGACACACACGCTGAAAAATTGGATTTGCTACACACACACTGTCCCATGGTATTTGTGACACGCATGCTATCCAAAGAGTTTTGTAACACACGCACTCTCTAATGGGGTTTGCGACGCACACACACTGTCCAATGGGGATTGTGACACACACACTCTGTCCAGTGGGGTTTATGACACACACGCTGTCCAATGGTGTTTGTGAGACACACACACTTTCCAATGGGGATTGTGACACACACGCTATCCAATGGGTTTTGTGACACACACACTCTCCAATGGGGATTGTGACACACACACTTTCAAATGGGCTTTGTGACACACACACGGAATCCAATGTGTTTTGTGAAACGCATACTCTTTACACTCGATGTCCAATGGGGTTTGTGACACACACGATCTGTCCAATGGGGATTGTGACACACAAGCTGTCCAGTTGGGGTTGTGACACACACACTGTCTAATGGGGTTTGTGACACAAACAGTGTCCACAAGGGTTTGTGACACACTAACGCTATCCAATGGGGTTTGTGACACATACACTTTCCAATGGGGATTGTGACACACACACCCTTTCCAATGGTGTTTGTGACACACACACTTTCCAATGGGGTTTGTGACACGCACACTTTCTAATGGGGTTTGTGACACACACACACGCTATGCAATGGGATTTGTGGCACACACACTTTCCAATGGGGTTTGTGACACACACAATTTCCAATGGGGTTTGTGAAACACACACTGAGCAGGAGGGTTTGTGACACACACACGCTGTCCAATGGGGTTTGTGACACACACACTGTCCAATGGTTTTTGTGAAACACACTCTGTCAACTGGGCTTTGTGACACACACAGGCTGTCGAATGGGATTTGTGACACACACTGTCCAATGGGGTTTCTGACCCTACACGCTGTCCAATGGGGTTTGTGACACACTCACTTGCTATCCAATGGGGTTTGTGACACACACAGTCTGTCCAATGGGGTTTGTGACACACACGCTTTCCAATGGGGTTTGTGACACAAACAATGTCCAATAAGGATTGTGACACACACACGCTGTCCCATGGTGATTGTGACACACACGCTATCCAATGGGGTTTGTGACATACACTCTGTCAACTGGGCTTTGTGACACACACACTGCCGAATGGGATTTGTGACACACACTGTCCAATGGGTTTTCTGACACTACACGCTGTCCAATGGGGTTTGTGACACACACACTGTCCAATGGTGTTTGTGACACACACGTTGTCTAATGGGGTTTGTGACACACACGCTGTCCAATGGGGTTTGTGACACGCACATACTATCCAATGGGTTTTGTGACACACACACTGTCCATTGGGTATTGTGACACAGACACACTGTCCAATGGGGTTTGTGACACACACGCTGTCCAATGCGGATTGTGACACACACGCTATCCAATGGGTTTTGTGACACACACGCTCTTCAATGGGGATTGTGACACACACACGATGTCAAGTGGTGTTTGTGACACACACGCTGTCCAATGGGGTTTGTGACACACACGCTGTCCTATGGGGATTGTGACCTACACACTGTCCAATAGGGTTTGTGACACACAAACGCTATCCAGTGGGGTTTGTGAACACGCACTATTTTATAATGGAGTTTGTGACACACACACGCTATGCAATGGGATTTGTGGCACACACACTTTCCAATGGGGTTTGTGACACACACACTTTCCAATGGGGCTTGTGACACACTCACTGACCAGGAGGGTTTGTGACACACACACGCTGTCTAATGGGGTTTGTGATACACACTGTCCAATGGGGTTTCTGACACTACACGCTGCCCAATGAGGTTTGTGACATAGACGTCGTCCAGTGGGGATTGTGACCTACAGACTGTCCAATAGGGTTTGTGACACACGCACGCTATCCACTGGGGTTTGTAACACACACACCTTATAATGGGTTTTGTGACACACACACGCTATAAAATGGGGTTTGTGACACACACACTTTCCAATGAGTTGTGTGACACACACACGCTGTCTCATGGAGATTGTTGCACACACTCTGAACAATTGGGTATGTTACACACACACTGTCCAATGGGGTTTGTGACACACACGCTGTTCAATGGGGTTTGTGACACACACGCTGTCCACTGGGGATTGTGACACACAAAATGACTAGGGGGGTTTGTGACACACACCCTGTCCAGTGGGTTTTGTGACACACACACTGTCCAATTGGGTTTTGACACACACTCTGTCCACTGGGGAGTGTGACACAAATGCTGTCCAAAGGGGTTTGTGACACACACACTGTCCAAAAGGGTTTGTGACACACACACTGTCCAATGGGGATTGTGACACACACACTGTCCAATTGGGTTTTGACACACACGCTGTCCGGTGAGGACTGTGACACACACACGCTGTCCAATGGGGTTTATGACACACAATCAGTCCAATGGGTCTTGTGACACACATGCTGTTCAAAGGGGTTCGTGACACACATACCGTTCAATGGGGTTTGTGACACACACACTGTCCAATAGGGTTTGTGACACACACACGCTATCCAATGGGGTTTGTGACACACACACTTTGTAATGGGGTTTGTGACACACACACTATCCAATGGGGTTTGTGACACTAACACTCTGTCCAGTGGTGCTTGTTACAGACACGCTGTCCAATGGGGATCGTGACACACACTCTGTCCCATGGGGTTTGTGACACACACACTGTCCAATGGGATTTGTGACACACACACTGTCCATGGGTGTTTTTGACACACACGCTGTCCAGTGGGGTTTGTGACACACACACTGTCCAAAGAGCTTTGTGACACACACGCTGTCCAATGGGGTTTGTGACACGCACACTGTCCATGGGTGTTTGTGACACACACGCTGTCCAGGGGTGTTTGTGACACACACACTGTCCAATGGGGTTTGTGACACAGTGTCCACGGGGGTTTGTGACACACACTCTATCCAATGGGGATTGTGACACACACACTGTACAATGGGTATTGTTACACACACACGCTGTCCAATGGGGATTGTGACACACACGCTGTCCAATAGGGTTTGTGACACACACACGCTATCCAATGGGGTTTGTGACACACACACTATCCAATGGGGTTTGTGACACTCACACTCTGTCCAGTGGTGCTTGTTACAGACACGCTGTCCAATGGGGATCATGACACACACTGTGTCCCATGGGGTTTGTGACACACACACTGTCCAATGGGGATCGTGACACACACTCTGTCCCATGGGGTTTGTGACACACACGCTGTCCAATGGGATTTGTGACACACACACTGTCCATGGGTGTTTTTGACACACACGCTGTCCAGTGGGGTTTGTGACACACACACTGTCCAAAGGGCTTTGTGACACACACAAGGTCCAATGGGGTTTGTGACACGCACACTGTCCATGGGTGTTTGTGACACACACGCTGTCCAGGGGTGTTTGTGACAGACACACTGTCCAATGGGGTTTGTGACACAGTGTCCACGGGGGTTTGTGACACACACTCTATCCAATGGGGATTGTGACACACACACTGTACAATGGGTATTGTTACACACACACTCTGTCCAATGGGGATTGTGACACACACGCTGTCCAATGGGCTTTGTGACACACGCACTCTGTCCAATGGGTCTTGTGAAAAACAATCTGTCCAATGGGATTGTGACCACTGGGGATTGTGACACACACAATGTCCAGGGGGGTTTGTGAAACACACGCTGTCCAGTGGGTTTTGTGACACACGCACTGTCCAACTGGGTTTTGAAACACACTCTGTCCAATGGGTTTTGTGTCATACACACTGACCAATGTTGTTTCTGACACACACGCTGTCCAATGGGGTTTGTGACACAAACTCTGTCCAATGAAGTTTGTGACACACACACTGTCTAATGGGTATTTTGACATACGCACACTGTCCAATGGGGTTTGTGACACACAGGCTTTCCAATGGGTATTGTGACACACACACTGTCTAATGAGGTTCGTGACACATTCACTCTGTCCAATGGGGCTTGTGACACAAACACTGTCCAATCGGGTTTGTGACAGACACGCTGTCCACATGGGTTTTGTGACACACACACTATCCAATAGGGTTTGTGACACACACACGCTATCCAATGGAGTTTGTGACACATACACTTTCCAATGCAGTTTGTGACACCACACTCTGTCCAATGGTGCTTGTGACACACACACTGTTCAATGGGGTTCGTAAAACACACGCTGTCCAATGGGGTTTTGTGACACACACACTCTGTCCAATGGGCTTGTGACACACACACGCTGTCCAATGGGGTTTGTGACACACACTCTGTCCCATGGTGCTTGTAAAACACACACTGTCCAATGGGTTTTGTGACACACACACACTGTCCAATGGGTATTGTGACACACATGCTGTCCAGTGGAGTTTGTGACATACACACTGTCCAATGGGTATTGTGACACACATGCTGTACAGTGGAGTTTGTGACACACACGCTATCCAATGGGCTTTGTGACACACAGACACATTGTCCAATGGGGATTGTGACACACACACGCTGTCCAACGGTGTTTGTGACACACACGCTGTCCAATGGGGTTCGTGACACACACTCTTTCCAATGGGGTTTGTGACACACACACTCTGTCGAGTGGGGTTTCTGACACACACGTTGTCCAATGGGGATTGTGACACATACGCTGTCCAATGGGGTTTAAGACACAGACGAGGTCCAATGGGTTTTGTGAAACAAACGCTGTCCAATGGGGTTTGTGACACTCACACTGTCCATGGTTGTTTGGAACTCACACGCTGTCCGGTGGGTTTTGTGACACACACACTGTCCAATGGGGTTTTGTCACACACGCTGTCCACTGGGGATTGTGACACACAAACTGACTAGGGGGGTTTGTGACACACACCCTGTCCAGTGGGTTTTGTGACACACACACTGTCCAATTGGGTTTTGACACACACTCTGTCCACTGGGGAGTGTGACACAAATGCTGTCCAAAGGGGTTTGCGACACACACACTGTCCAAAAGGGTTTGTGACACACACACTGTCCAATGGGGATTGTGACACACACACTGTCCAATTGGGTTTTGATACACACGCTGTCCGGTGGGGACTGTGACACACACACGCTGTCCAATGGGGTTTATGACACACAATCAGTCCAATGGGTCTTGTGACACACATGCTGTTCAATGGGGTTCGTGACCTACACACTGTCCAATAGGGTTTGTGACACACACAGGCTATCCAATGGGGTTTTTGACACGCCCACTTTATAATTGGTTTTGTGACACACACACGCTATCCAATGGGGTTTTTGACATGCACACTTTCCGATGGGGTTTGTGACACACACACTCTGTCCCATGGGGTTTGTGACACACACACTGACCAGGAGGGTTTTGTGACACACACACTGTCCAATTGGGTTTTGACACACACTCTGTCCACTGGGGAGTGTGACACAAATGCTGTCCAAAGGGGTTTGCGACACACACACTGTCCAAAAGGGTTTGTGACACACACACTGTCCAATGGGGATTGTGACACACACACTGTCCAATTGGGTTTTGATACACACGCTGTCCGGTGGGGACTGTGACACACACACGCTGTCCAATGGGGTTTATGACACACAATCAGTCCAATGGGTCTTGTGACACACATGCTGTTCAATGGGGTTCGTGACCTACACACTGTCCAATAGGGTTTGTGACACACACAGGCTATCCAATGGGGTTTTTGACACGCCCACTTTATAATTGGTTTTGTGACACACACACGCTATCCAATGGGGTTTTTGACATACACACTTTCCGATGGGGTTTGTGACACACACACTCTGTCCCATGGGGTTTGTGACACACACACTGACCAGGAGGGTTTGTGACACACACGCTGTCCAGTGGGGTTTGTGACACACACGCTATCCAATGGGGTTTGTGACACACACAGTTTCCAATCGCATTTGTGTCACACACACGCTGTCCCATGGGCTTTGTGACACACACACTGTCCAATGGGGTTTGTGACACACACACTGACCACGAGGTTTTGTGACACACACACACTGTCCATTGGGGTTTTTGACAGACACACTATCCACTGGGGATTGTGACACACACACTGTCCAGGGGGGTTTGTGACACACACACTGCAAAATGGCATTCGTGACACACACAGTGTCCACGGGGGTTTGTGACACACACACTGTCCAATGGGTATTGTTACACACACACAGTCCAATGATTATTGTTACACACACACGCTATGCAATGGGTTTTGTGACACACACACATTCCAATGGGGTTTGTGACACACACGCTCTGTCCAATGGGGTTTGAGACACACACGCTGTCCAATGGGGTTTGTGACACACACGCTCTGTCCAATGTGTCTTGTGACACACAAGCTGTCCAATGGGGTTCGTGAAACACACACTCTGTCCAATGGGCTTTGTGACACACACCATGCCTAATGGGGTTTGTGACACACACACGCTGTCCAATGGGGTTTCTGACACACAAGCTCTGCAATGGGGATTGTGACACACACGCTGTCCAATGGGGATTGTGACACACACGCTGTCCAGAGCGGTTTGTGACACGCACACTGTCCAATGGGTTTGTGACACATACAGTGTATGCAAGGGTTTGTGACACACACGCTGTCCAATGGGGTTTGTGACACACACACTGTCCAATGGGTATTGTTACACACACACGCTATCCAATGGGGTTTGTGACACATACGCTTTCCAAAGAGGTTTGTGAGACACACACTGTCCAAAGGGGTTTTTGACACACAAACACTGTACAATGGGGATTGTGACACACACACGCTGTCCAATGGGGTTTATGACACACACGCTGTCCAATGGGGTTTGTGACACACAAACATTGTACAATGGGGATTGTGACACACACGATGTCCAAAGGGGTTTGTGACAAACACGATGTCCAATGGAGTTTGTGACACGCACACTGTCCAAAGGGGTTTGTGAACAAACACGATGTCCAATGGGGTTTGTGACACGCACACTGTCCATTGGGGTTTGTGAGACACACACTGTCAAAAAGGGTTTGTGACTCACACGATATCCAATGGGGTTTGTGAAACACACACTCTGTCCAATGGTGCTTGTGACACACACGCTGTCCAATGGGATTCGTGACACACACACTGTGCAGTGGGTTTTGTGACACACACACTCTGTCCAATGGTCTTGTGACACACTTGCTGTCCAATGGGTATTGTGACACACACGCTGTCCAATGGGGTTTGTGACACACACACTGTATAATGGGGATTGTGACACAAACAAGCTGTCCTAAGATGTTTGTTACACACACGCTGTCCACTGGGGTTTGTGACACACACACTGACCAGGAGGTTTGTGACACACAGACGCTGTCCAATGGGATTTGTGACACACACACAGTTCAATGGTGTTTGTGAAACACACGCTGTCCAACGGGGATTGTGACACACACGCTGTCCAATGGGGATTATGACAAACACCCTGTACAATGGGGTTTGTAACACACACACTCTGTCCAAAGGGCTTGTGACAAACATGCTGTCCAATGGGGTTCGTGACACAAACGCAGTCCAGTGGGTTTTGTGACACACGCACTCTGTCCAATAGACTTGTGTCACACACGCTGTCCAATGGTGTTTGTGACACACACACTCTCCAGTGGGGATTGTGACACAGACACGCTGTACAATGAGGCTTGAGACACTCACACTGTCCATGGGTGTTTGTGACACACACGCTGTCCAGTGGGTTTTGTCACACACACACAGTCCAATGGGATTTTGACACACACGTTGTCCACTGGGGATTGTGAAACACACACTGTCCAGGGGGGTTTTTTATACACACACTGTCCAATGGCGTTCGTGACACACACAGTGTCCACAGGGGTTTGTGACACACACGTTGTCCAATGGGGTTTGTGACACACACTGTCCAAAGGGGTTTTTGACACACACGATGTCCAATGGGGTTTGTGACACGCACACTGTCCATGGGTGTTTGTGACACACATGCTGTCCAGAGGAGTTTGTGACACACCCACTGTCCAATGGGGTTTGTGACACACACACATTGCCCAATGGGGTTTGTGACACACACGCTGTCCAATGAGGATTGTGGCACACACGCTGTCCGGTGGGGTTTGTGACATACAAACTGTCCAATGGGGTTTGTGACAGACACACTCTGTCCAACAGGGTTTGTGACACACACGTTGTCCAATGGAGATTGTGACACACACACTCTGTCCAATAGGTCTTGTGACACACTAGCTGTCCAATGGGGTTCGAGACACTCACGCTGTCCAGTGGGGTTTGTGACACACACACTGTCCAATAGGGTTTGTGACATCACACACGCTATCCAATGGGTTTTTTGACACACACACTGTCCAATGTTGATTGTGATACACACACTCTGTCCACTGGGTATTGTGACACACACACTGTCCAGGGGGGTTTGTGACACGCACACTTTCTATTGGGGTTTGTGACACACACACGCTGTCCAATGGGTTTTGTGACACACACACAGACCAGGAGGGTTTGTGACACACACAGGCTATCCAATGGGTTTTGTGACACATACACTTTCCAATGGGGTTTGCGACACACACACTCTGTCCAATGGCGCTTGTGACAGATATGCTGTCCAGTGGGGTTCGTGACACACACTCTGTCCAATGGGGATTGTGACACACACACTGTCCAATGGGGTTTGTGAGACACACACTCTGTCAAACGGGGTTTGTGACTCACACGCTGTCTAATGGGGTTTGTGACACACACATTGTCCAAAGAGGTTTGTGACACACACAATGTCCAATGTGGTTTGTGACCCGTACACTGTCCACGGGTGTTTGTGACAAACACGCTTTCCAATGGGTCTTGTGAAAAACACGCTGTCCAATGGGGTTTGTGAACACACACCCTGTTCAGTGGGTTTTGTGACACACATACTATCCAATAGGGTTTCTGACACACACACGCTATCCAATGGGGTTTATGACACACACACTGTCCAATAGGGTTTGGGACACACACATGCTATCCAATGGGGTTTGTGAAACGCACACTTTCTAATGGGGTTTGTGACACACACACGGTATAAAATAGGGTTTGTGACACACACACTTTCCAATTGGGTTTATTACACACACACTGTCCAATGGTATTTGCGACACGCATGCTGTCCAATGGGTTTTTGACTACACACGCCGTCCAATGGTGTTTGTGACTACACACGCTGTCCAATGGGGCTTGTGATACACACGCTGTTCAATGGGGTTTGTGACACACACGCTGTCCAGTGGGTTTTTTGACACACACACTTTGTCCAATGGGGTTTGTGACACACACACTCTGTCTAATGGGTCTTGTAACACACAAGCTTTCCAATGGGGTTTGTGAAAGAGACGCTGTCCAATAAGGGTTTGTGACACAAATAGACTGTCCAATGGGGTTTGTGACACACACACTTTCCAATGGGGTTTGTGATACGCACACTTTCTAATGGGTTTTGTGACACACACAAGCTATCCAATGGGGTTTGTGACACACACACTTTCCTATGGGGTTTGTGACACACACACTTTCCAATGGGGTTTGTGACACACACACCCAGTCCCATGGGGTTTGTGAAACACACTCTGAACAATTGGGTGTCTTACACACACACTATCCATGGGTGTTTGTGACACACACAGTGTCCAACAGGGTTTGTGACACACACAATGTCCGACGGTGTTTGTGACACGCACACTGTACATGGGTGTTTGTGACACACACGCTACCCAGTGGGGTTTGTGACACACACACTGTGCATTGGTTATTGTTACACACACACGCTGTCCAATGGGGCTTGTGACACACACGCTGTTCGATGTGGTTTGTGACACACACGCTGTCCAGTGGGTTTTGTGACACACACATTGTCCAATAAGTTTTGTGACACACACACTCTGTCCATTGGGGTTTGTGACACAAACACGCTATCCAATAGAGTTTGTGACATACACACTTTCAAATGGCATTTGTGACACGCACACTTTCTAATGGGGTTTGTGACACACACATTCTGTTCAATGGCGCTTGTGAAACACACACGCTGTCCAATGGGGCTTGTGACACAAACGCTGTCCAATGGGATTTGTGACACACACACTGTCCAATGGGGATTGTGACACACACGCTCTCCAATGGGATTTGTGACATACACGCTGTCCAATGAGGTTTGTGAAACACACACTGTCCAATGGTGTTAGTGACACACACGCTGTCCAATAGGGTTTCTGACACAAACTCTGTCCAATGGGGTTTGCTACATACACGCTGTCCAGTGGGGACTGTGACTCACACGCGCTGTCAAGTGGGTTTTGTGACACACACACTATCCTATAGGGTTTGTGACACACACACGCTATCCAATGGGGTTTGTGACCCGTACACTTTCCAATGGGGTTTGTGACATCACACTCTCTCCAATTGTGCTTGTGACACTCACGCTGCCCAATGGGATTCGTGCCAAACACGCTGTCCAGTGGGGTTTGTGACACACACACTCTGTCCAATGGGGTTTGTGACACACACACTGTCCAATGGGGATTGTGACACATACACGCTGTCCAATGGGGTTTGTGACACACACAATGTCAAATGGGGTTTGTGACACGGACACTGTACATCGGTGTTTGTGACACACACGCCGTCCAAAGGGGATTGTGACACACACGCTGTCCAATGGGGATTGTGACACACGCACTGTCCTATAGTTTTTGTGACACACACATGCTATCCAATGGGGTTTGTGACACGCACACTTTCTAATGGGGTTTGTGACACACCCACGCTATCCAATTGGGTTTGTGACACACACACGCTATCCAAATGGGTTTGTGACACACACACGCTGTCCCATGAGGTTTGTTACACACACGCTGACCAATTGGGTTTCTTACACAAACACTGTCCAATGGTGTTTTCGACACGCATGCTGTCCAAAGGGTTTTGTGACACACACACTTTCCAAAGGGGTTTGTGACACACATGATGTCCAATTGGGTTTGTGATACGCACACTGTAAATGGGTGTTTGTGACACACACGCTCTCCAGTGGGGTTTGTGACACACACACTGTTCAATGGGTTTTGTGACACACACACTGTCCAATGGGTATTGTTACACACACACTCTGTCTAATGGGGTTTATGACACACACACAATCCAAAGGGGTTTATGACACAGACGCTGTCCAATGGCGTTTGTGACACACAAAAACTGTCCAATGGGGATTGTGAGACACAGACACTGTCCAATAGCGTTTGTGACACACACACGCTATCCAATGGGGTTTGTGACACACACACAGTCCAAAGGGGTTTGTGACACAGACGCTGTCCAGTGGGGTTTGTGACACACACACTCTGTCCAATGGGGTTTGTGACACACACACAGTCCAAAGGGGTTTGTGACACAGACGCTGTCCAATGGCGTTTGTGACACACAAAAACTGTCCAATGGGGATTGTGAGACACACACACTGTCTAATAGCGTTTGTGACACACACACGCTATCCAATGGGGTTCGTGACACACACGCTGACTTGTGGGTTTTGTGACACACACACTCTGTCCAAAGGCCTTCTGACACACAAGCTGTCCAATGGGTTTCGTGACACACACGCTGTCCAGTAAGATTTGTGAAACACACACACTATCCAATGGGGTTTATCACACACACACGTTCCAATGTGGTTTTGTGACACGCACACTTTCTAATGCTGTTTGTGACACACATGATGTCCAAAGGGGATAGTGACACTCACACGCTGTCCAATGTGGTTTGTGACACACACACTGTCCAAAGGGTTTTGTGAGACACACACTGTCCAATGGGTATTGTGACAAACACACCCTGTCCAATGGGGTTTTTGACACACACTCTTTCCAAAGGGATTTGTGACACACATGATGTCCAATGGGGTTTGTGACACGCACACTGTCGATGGGTGTTTGTGACATACATGCTGTCCAGTGGGGCTTGTGAGACACACACTGCCCAAAAGGATTTGTGACACACACACTGTCCAATGGGGTTTGTGACACACACTGTCCAATGGGTATTTTAACACACACACGCTGTCTAATGGTTTATGACACACACGCTGTCCAATGGGGCTTGTGACACACACTCTGTCCAATGCGGATTGTGACATCACACACACTGTCCAATGGGGTTTGTGACACACACACTCTCCAATAGGGTTTGTGACACACACACGCTGTCCAGTGGGATTTGTGACACACACACATTCCAAGGGGGTTTTTGACACGCACACTTTCTAATGCGGTTTGTGACATACACGCTGTCCAAGGGGGTTTGTGACACACACTCTTTCCAAAGGGGTTTGTGACACACATGATGTCCAAAGGGTTTGTGATACGCACACTGTCCATGGGTGTTTGTGACACACACGCTGTCCAGTGGGGTTTGTGAGACACACAGTGTCCAAAAGGGTTTGTGACACACACGATGTCCATTGGGGTTTGTGACACGCACACTGCCCATGGGTGTTTGTGACACACACGTTGTCCAGTGGGGTTTGTGACACACACACTGCCCAATGGGGTTTGTAACACCATTCTGTCCAAAGGGGTTTGTGACACACACTCTGTCCAATGGGGTTTGTGACACACAAACACGCTGTCCAATGGGGATTGTGACACACACACGCTGTACAATGGGCTTTATGAGACACACGCTGTCCAATGGGGTTTGTGACACACACACGCTGTCCAATGTGGTTTATGACACACACACTTTGAAATGTGGTTTGTGACACACACGCTATCCAATGGGTTTTGTGACATACACACTGTCCAAAGGGGATTGGGACACATACATGCTGTCCAATTGTGTTTGTGACAAAAACGCTGTCCAATGGGGTTTGTGATACAGACGCTGTCCAATGGGGATTGTGACCTACACACTGTCCAATGGGGTTTGTGACACACACAGGCTATCCAATGGGGTTTGTGACACACAGACTAACCAGGAGGGTTTATGACACACACACGCTGTCCAGTGCGGTTTGTGACACACAAACTGTCCAATGGAGTTTGTGACTCACACTCTGTCAAATGGGGTTTGAGACACTCACACGCTGTCCAATGGGATTTGTGACACACACGGTGTCCAATGGGGTTTGTGACACACACGCTGTCCAATGGGGTTTGTGACAGAAATTCTGTCCAATGAGGTTTGTGACACAGGCACTGTCCAATGCGTATTGTGACACACACATGCTGTCCAATGGGGTTTGTGACACACACTCTGTCCAATGGCGTTTGTGACACACACAGTGTCTACGGACTTTTGTGACACACAAGCTGTCCAATGGGGTTTGTGACACACACACGGTCCAATGGGTATTGTGACACACACATTGTCCAAAGGGGATTGTGTCACACACACTCTGTCCAATGGGGTTTGTGACACAAAAAACTGTCCAATCGGTATTGTGACACAAACACGCTGTCCAATGGGGTTTATGAAACACACGCTGTCCAAAGGGGTTTGTGACACACACGATGTCCAATGCGGTTTGTGACACACACTCTGTCCAATGGGGATTGTGACACACACACTGTCCAAAGGGGATTGTATCACACACACTCTGTACAATAGGGTTTGTGACACACACACACTATCCAATGGGGTTTTGACACACACAGTGTCTACGGGGGTTTGTGACACACACGCTGTCCAATGGGGTTTGTGACACACACTGTCCAATGGGTATTTTAACACACACACGCTGTCTAATGGTTTATGACACACACGCTGTCCAATGGGGCTTGTGACACACACACTGTCCAATGCGGATTGTGACATCACACACACTGTCCAATGGGGTTTGTGACACACACACTCTCCAATAGGGTTTGTGACACACACACGCTGTCCAGTGGGATTTGTGACACACACACGTTCCAATGGGGTTTTTGACACGCACACTTTCTAATGCGGTTTGTGACATACACGCTGTCCAAGGGGGTTTGTGACACACACTCTTTCCAAAGGGGTTTGTGACACACATGATGTCCAATGGGGTTTGTGATACGCACACTGTCCATGGGTGTTTGTGACACACACAGTGTCTACGGACTTTTGTGACACACAAGCTGTCCA
Source organism: Columba guinea (assembly GCA_032206185.1). Lineage (NCBI taxonomy): Eukaryota > Metazoa > Chordata > Aves > Columbiformes > Columbidae > Columba > Columba guinea. The sequence continues at coordinate 3,357,963 of JAVLUU010000005.1, forward strand.
ATGGGCTTTGCGACACACACACGGTCCAATGGGTATTGTGACACACACATTGTCCAAAGGGGATTGTGTCACACACACGCTGTCCAATGGGGTTTGTGAAACACACACTCTGTCCAATGGGGTTTGTGACACACAAACACTGTCCAATGGGTATTGTGACACAAACACGCTGTCCAATGGGGTTTATGAAACACACGCTGTCAAAGGGGTTTGTGACACACAAGATGTACAATGCGGTTTGTGACACACACTCTGTCCAATGGGGATTGTGACACACACACTGTCCAAAGGGGATTGTATCACACACACTCTGTACAATAGGGTTTGTGACACACACACACTATCCAATGGGGTTTTGACACACACACTCTGTCCAATGGGTATTGTGACACACACACTGTCCAAAGGGGATTGTGTCACACAGACTCTGAAGAAAGGGGTTTGTGACACACACACTGTCCAATAGGGTTTGTGACACACACACACTATCCAATGGGGTTTGTGACGCACACACTTTCCAATGGGGTTTGTGACACACACACTCTCCAAAGGGGTTTGTGACACACACGATGTAAAATGGGGTTTGTGACACGCACACTGTCCATCGGTGTTTGTGACACACACACTGTCCAGTGGAGTTTATGACACACAGACTGTCCAATGGGGTTTGTGACACACACAGTGTGCACGGGGTTAGTGACACACATGCTGTCCAGTGGGGATTCTGACACCCACACTATCCAATGGGGATTGTGACACACACACGCTGTCCAATGGGGTTTCTGACACACACACTGTCCAAAGGTGTTTGTGACACAGACCCTATCCATTGGGGTTTGTGACACTCACACTGTCCATGGGTGTTTGTGACACACACTCTGTCCAGTGGGTTTTGTCACACACACACTGTCCAATGGGGTTTTGACACACACGCTGTCCACGGGGGATTGTGACACACACACTGTCCAGGGAGGTTTGTGACACACACACTGTCCAATGGCGTTCATGACACACACAGTGTCCACAGGGGTTTGTGACACACACGCTGTCAAATGGGCATTGTTAAAAACAAACGCTGTCCAATGGGGTTTGTGACACACACACTATCCAATGCGGTTTGTGACACACACGCTATCCAAAGGGGTTTGTGACACACACACTGTCCAATAGGGTTTGTCACACACACATGCTATCCAATGGGTTTTGTGACACACACACTGTCCAATGCGGTTTGTGACACAGATGCTGTCCAATGCGGTTTGTGACCTACACACTGTCCAAAAGGTTTTGTGACACACACACTGTCCAATAGGGTTTTTGACACACACACGCTATCCAATGGGGTTTGTGACACGCACACTTTATAATGGGGTTTGTGAAACACACACGCTATCCAATGGGGTTTGTGACACACACACGGTCTAATGGGGTTTGTGACACATATACTGTCCAATGGGTTTTGTGACACACACCGTGTCCACGGGGGTTTGTGACACACACGCTGTCCAATGGGGTTTGTGACACACACACTGTCCAAAGTGGTTTGTGACACACACGCTGTCCAATGGGGTTTGTGACACACACGCTGTCCAATGGTATTTGTGACACACACTCTCCATTTGGTTTGTGACACACACACGCTATCCAATGGGGTTTGTGACACATACACTTTCCAATGGGTTTTGTGACACACACACTCTGTCCAATGGGTCTTGTGAATACACACCCTGTCCAATGGGGTTTGATAACACAAACGCTGTCCAGTGGGTTTTGTGACACCCACACTGTCCAATTGGCTTTCTGACACAAACGCTGTCCACTGGGGTTTGTGACACACACACTGACGAGAAGGGTTTGTGACACACACACTGTCCAGTGTGTGTTGTGACACACACACGCTGTCCCATGGGGTTTGTGACACACATGCTGACCAATTGGGTTTGTTACACACACACTGTCCAATGGTGTTTGTTTAACGCATGCTGTCCAATGGGTTTTGTGACACACGCACTGACCAGGAGGGTTTGTGAAACAAACATGCTATCCAAAGGTATTTGTGACACATACATTTTCCAATGGGGTTTGTGAAACAGACACGCTGTCCAATGGGGTTCGTGACACACACTCTGTCCCATGGGGATTGTGACACACAAACTGTCCAATGGGGATTGTGACACACACACGCTGTCCAATGGGGTTTGTGACACACACAATGTCCCCTGGGGTTTGTGACACACACTCTTTCCAATGGGGTTTGTGACAGACACACTTTTCAATGGGTTTTGTGACACACAACGCTGTCCCATGGGGTTTGTGACACACACACACTATCCAATGGGATTTGTGACACATACACTTTCCAATGGGGTTTGTGACACACACACTCTGTCCAACGGATCTTGTCACACGCGCTGTCCAATGGGGTTCGTGACACACACTCTTTCCCATGGGGTTTGTGACACACACATGCTATCTCATGGGGTTTATGACACACACGCTGTCCAATGGGGTTTGTGACACACACACCTTCCAATGGGGATTGTGACACACACACTCTGTCCAATGGAGTTTGTGACACACACGCTGTCCCCTGGGGTTTGTGACACACACACTTTCCAATGGGGTTTGTGACAGACACACTTTTCAATGGGTTTTGTGACACACACACGCTGTCCCATGGGGTTTGTGACACGCACACACTATCCAATGGGATTTCTGACACATACACTTTCCAATGGGGTTTGTGACACACACACTCTGTCCAACGGATCTTGTCACACGCGCTGTCCAATGGGGTTCGTGACACACACTCTGTCCCATGGGGTTTGTGACACACACATGCTATCTCATGGGGTTTATGACACACACGCTGTCCAATGGGGTTTGTGACACATACAATCTGTCCAATAGGGTTTGTGACACACACACGCTATCCAATGGGTTTTGTGACACACACACTGTACAATGGTTATTGTGACACACACACAGTGTCCAATAGGGTTTGTGACACACACATGCTATCCAGTGGGGTTTGTGACACGCACACTTTGTAATGGGGTTGCTGACTCACACACGCTCTCCAATGGGGTTTGTGACACACACACGATATCCAATGGGTTTTGTGACACACACGATGTCCAATGGGGTTTGTAACACATGCGCTTTCCAAATGGGATTGTAACACACACGCTGTCCAATGGGGTTTGTGTCACATACACTCTGTCCAATGTGGCTTGTGACACATATGCTGTCCAATGGGGTTTATGACACACACTCTGTCCAATGGGGTTTTTGACACGCACGCTGTCCATGGGTGTTTGTGACATACACGCTGTCCAGTGGGGTTTGTGACACACAGAGATTCCAAAAGGGTTTGTGACACACAGAGTGTCCACGGGGGTTTCTGAAACGCACGCTGTCCAGTGGGGTTTGTGACACACGCACTGTCCAATGGCGTTCATGACACACACAGTGTCCACGGGGTTTTGTGACACACCCACTATGTCCAATGGGCTTGTTACACACACGCTGTCCAATGGGGATTGTGACACACACGCTGTCCAATGGGGTTCGTGACACAAACGCTGTCCAGTGGTTTTTGTGACACACACACTCTGTCCAATGGGCTTGTGACACACAAGGTGTCCCATGGGTATTGTGACACACACACGCTGTCCGATGGGGTTTGTTGCACACACACTGTCCAATGGGGATTGTGACAAACACTCTGTCCCATGGGGTTTGTGACACATACGCTGTCCAGTCAGGTTTGTGGCACACTCTGTCCAAAGGGTTTTGTGACACACACGATGTCCAATGGGGTTTGTGACGCACACGATGTCCAATGCGGTTTGTGACACGCACGCTGTCCATGGGTGTTTGTGACACACACACTGTCCAATGGGATTTGTGACACACACACGGTATCCAATGGGGTTTGTGACACACACACTGTTCAAAGGGGTTTGTGACACACACGATGTCCAATGGGGTTTGTGACACGCACGCTGTCCATGGGTGTTTGTGACACACACTCTGTCCAATGGGGATTGTGACACACACGCTGTCCAATGGGATTTGTGACATAGACGATGTCCAATGCTGTTTGTGACACACACTCTGTCCAATAGGGTTTGTCACACACACTCTGTCCAATGGTGTCTGCGACACACGCTGTCCAGTGAGGATTGTGACAAAGATGCTGTACAATGCGGTTTGTGACACACACACGCTGTCCAATGGGTTTTGTCAAACAAACGCTCTCCAGTGGGTTTTGTGACACACACGCTGTCGAATGGAGTTTGTGACATACACACTGTCCAATGTGGTTTGTGACACAAACTCTGTCCACTGGGGATTGTGAAACACACACTGTCCAGGGGGGGTTGTGACACAGACACTGTCCAATGGCATTCGTGACACACACAGTGTCCACGGGGGTTTGTTGCACACATGCTCTCACATTGGGGTTTGTGACACACATGCTGTCCAATGGGGTTTTTGACACACACGCTGTCCAGTGGCTTTTGTGACACACACACTGTCCAATAGGGTTGGTGACACACACACGCTGTCCAATGCTGTTTGTGACACACACTCTGTCCAATGGGGTTTGTCACACACACTCTGTACAATGGGCTTGTGACACACATGCTGTCCAATGGGGATTGTGACACACACTCTGTCCAATGAACTTTGTGACACACACGCTGTCCAATGAGGTCTGAGACACACACACTCTGTCCAATGTGGCTTTTGACACACACGCTGTCCAATGGCGTATGTGACATACACGCTGTCCACTGGTTTTGTGACAGACACACTCTCCAACAGGGTTTGTGACACACACACTGTACAAAGGGGTTTCTGACACACACACTGTCTAAAGGCGTTAGTGACACACACGATGTCCAATGGGGTTTGTGACACGCACGCTGTCCATGGATGTTTGTGACAAACACGCTGTCCACTGGGGTTTGTGACACACAGACTGTCCAATGGGGTTTGTGACACACACACTCTCCAGGGGGGTTTGTGACACACACACTGTCCAATGGCGTTCGTAATACACACAGTGTCCACGGGGTTTTGTGACACACACTCGCTGTCCAATGGGTTTTGTGACACACACACTGTCCAGTCGTGTTTGTGACACACACGCTGTTCAATGGGGTTTGTGACAAACACGCTGTCCAATGGGGTTTGTTACACAAACTCTATCCAATGGGGTTTGTGACACACATGCTGTCCATTGGGGTTTGTGACACATACACTGTCCAATGGGGTTTGTGACACACACACTGACCAGGAAGGATTGAGACACACACATGCTGTCCAATGGGTATTGTGACACACACGCTGTCCAATGGCGTTCGTGATACACACAGTGTCCATGGGGTTTTGTGACACACACACTCTGTCCAATGGGATTGTGACACACATGCTGTCCAATGGGGATTGTGACAAACACGCTGCAGAATGGGGTTTGTGACACAAACACTCTGTCCAATGGGCTTCTGAAAAACACGCTGTACAATGGGGTTTGTGACTCATACACGCTATCCAATGAGGTTTGTGACACACATGCTGTCCAATGGGGTTTTTGACACACACGCTGTCCAGTGGGTTTTGTGAAACACACGCTGTCCAATAGGGTTTGTGACACACACGCTCTCCAATGGGGTTTGTTGCACACACACTGTCCAATGGTGATTGTGAAACACTCACTGTCCAAAGGGGTTTGTGACACACACACTGTCCAATGGGGTTTGTGACACACACGCTGTCCAATGGGATATGTGACACACACTGTCCAATGGGGTTTCTGACACAAACGCTGTCCAATGGGTTTTGTGACACACACACAGACCAGTAGGGATTGTTACACACACATGCTGTCCAATGGGGTTTGTGACACACACACTGTTAAATGATGTTTGTGACACACACGCTGTCCAATGGGGTTTGTGACACAAACTCTGTCCAACGGGTTTTGTGACACACACACAGTGTCCAATGGGTATTGTTACACACACACGCGGTCATACTGCGGTTTGTGACACACACGTTGTCCAATGGGGAATGTGACACACACACGCTGTCCAATGGGGTTTGTGACACACACACTCTGACCAATGGGTCTTTTGACTCAGAAACTGTCCAATGGGGTTTGTGACACACACACGCTATCCAATGGGGTTTGTGACACACACACTTTCAAATGGGGTTTGTGACACGCACACTTTCTAATGGGGTTTGTGACACACACACGGAATCCAACGTGTTTTGTGAAACTCATACTCTTTAATGGGTTTTATGACACACACATGCTATGCAATGGGGTTTGTGACGCACATACACTGTCCAATGGGGATTGTGACACACACACGCTGTCCATTGGGGTTTCTGACACACACACTGTCCAAAAGGGTTTGTGACACATTAATGCTATCCAATGGGATTTGTGACACATACACTTTCCAATGGGGATTGTGACACAGACGCTGTCCAATGGGAACTGTGACACAGACGCTGTCCAATGGGGACTGTGACATACATACTGTCCAATAGGGTTTGTGACACACACACTTTCCAATGGGGTTTGTGACACACTCACTTTCCAATGGCGCTTGTGACACACACACTGTTCAATGGGGTCCGTGACACACACGCTCTCCAGTGGGTTTTGTGATACACACACTCTGTCTAATGGGCTTGTGACACACACGCTGTCCAATGGGGTTTGTGAGACACACTCTGTCCAATGGGGTTTGTGACACACACACTGTCCTAAAGGTGTTTGTGAAACGCGCGATGTCCAAAGGGGTTTCTGACACGCACACAGTCCATGGGTGTTTGTGACACACACGCTATCCAGTGGGGTTTGTGACACACACACTTTCCAATGGGGATTGTGACACACACAGTGTCCACGGCGGTTTTTGACACACACGCTGTCCAATGGTGTTTGTGACACAGACGATGTCCAAAGGGGCTTGTGACAAACACGCTGTCCAATGGGATTCGTGACACACACGCTGTCTAATGGGGAATGTGACACACACGCACTGTAGAATGGGGTTTGTGACAAACACACTGTCCAATGGGGATGGTGATACACACGATGTCCAATGGGGTTTGTGACACATACACTTTCCAATGGGAATTGTGACATGCACACTTTCTAATGGGGTTTTTGATACACACAAGCTATCCAATTGGGTTTGTGACACAATCACTTTCCAATGGCGCTTGTGACATGCACGCTGTCCACTGGGTTTTGTGACACAGACACTGTCCAATGGGGATTGTGACACACACACTGTCCAATAGGGTTTGTGACACGCACATTCTATACAAAGGGGTTTGTGACACGCACACTTTCTAATGGGGTTTGTGACACACACACGCTATCAAATGGGGTTTGTGAAACGCACACTGTACATGGGTGTTTGTGACACACACGCTATCCAAAACGGTTTGTGACACAGACGATGTCCAATGGGGTTTGTGACACGCACAGTGTCCATGGGTGTTTGTGACACACACTGTCCAATAGGGTTTGTGACACAGGCGCTGTCCAATGGGAATTGTGACACACAATCTGTCCTATGGGGTTTGTGAAACACACACTGTACAATAGGGTTTGTGACACACACACACTATCCAATGGGGTTTGTGACACGCACACGTTCTAATGGGGTTTGTGACACACACGCTATCCAATAGGTTTTGTGACACACACACTGTCCAAAGGGGATTGTGACACACACACTTTCCAATGGGGTTTGTGACACACACACTGTCCAATGTGGCTTGTGACAAACACGCTGTCCAATGGGGTGTGTCACACACACACTCTGTCCAATGGGGTTTGTGACAAACACGCTGTCCAATGGGGTGTGTCACACACACACTCTGTCCAATGGGGTTTGTGACACACACACGCTGTCCAATGGGGATTGTTACACACGCTGTCCAATGGGGTTTGTAACACACACACTTTCCCAAGTGGTTTGTGACACGCACACTTTCTAAAGGGTTTTGTGACACACACACTGTCCAAAGGGGATTGTGACACACACACTATCCAATTGGGTTTGTGACACACACAATTTCCAATGGCTCTTGTGACACACACGCTGTCCAATGGGGTCGGTGACACACACGCTGTCCAGTGGGTTTTGTGACACACGCACTCTGTCCATGGGCTAGTGACACACACGCTGTCCAATGGGGTTTGTGACACACACACTTTCAAATGCGGTTTGTGACACGCACACTTTCTAATGGGGTTTGTGACACACACACTCTATCCAATGGGGTTTGTGACACACACACTTTCCAATGGGGTTTCTGACACACACTCTGTCCCATTGGGTTTGTGACACACACGCTGACCAATTGGTTTTGTTACACATACACTGTCCAGTGGTGTTTGTGACATGCATGCTATCCAATAGGGTTTGTGACACGCATACTGTATGACTGGTTTTGTGAAACACACACGCTATCCAATGGGATTAGTGACACACACGCTCTCTAATGGGGTTCGTGACATACACTCTGTCCCATGGGGTTTGTGACACACACACTGTCCAAAGGGGTTTGTGACACACACGATGTCCAAAGGGTTTGTGACACGCACACCGTCCATGGGTGTTTGTGACACACACGCTGTCCAGTGGGGTTTCTGACACACACACAGTCCAAAAGGGTTTGTGACGCACACGTTGTCCAATGGGGTTTGTGACATGCACACTGTCCATGGGTGTTTGTGACACACACGCTGTCCAGTGGGGTTTGTGACACATACACTGTCCAATGGGATTTGTGACACACACAGTGTCCACGGGGGTTTGTGACACACACAATTTATCCAATGGGGTTTGTGACACACACACCATCTAATGGGGTTTGTGACACACACACGCTATCCAATAGGGTTTGTGACACAAACACATTATCCAATGGGGTTTGTGACACACACACTGTCCATGGTTATTTGGAACTCACACGCTATCCAGTGGGTTTTGTGACACACACACTGCCCAATGGGGTTTTGACACACACTCTGTCCACTGGGGAGTGTGGCACAAACGCTGTCCAATGGGGTTTGTGACACACACACTGTCCAATGGTGTTTCTGACACTCACACTGTCCAATGGGGTTTGTGACACATACATTCTGTCCAATGGGTCTTGTGACACACACGCTGTCCAATAGTTTTTGTGACACACACTCTGTTTCATGGCGTTTGTGACACACACACTGTCTAATACGGATTGTGACACACACACGCTGTCCAATGGGGTTTGTGACACACACAATGTCCAATGGGATTGTGACACACACGGTGTCCAATGGGCTTTGTGACACACAGACTCTTTCCAATGGATCCTGTGAACACACAGGCTGTCCAGTGCATTTTGTAGAAACACAGTGTCCAATAGAGATTGGGACACACACACGCTGTCCAGTGGGTTTTGTGACACACACACTGTCCAACTGGGTTTTGACACACACGCTGTCCAATGGGGATTGTGACACACACGCTGTTTAATGGGGATTGTGACACACACACACTGTCCAGTGAGTTTTGTGACACACGCACTCTGTCCAATGGGCTTGTGACACACACACGCTGTCCAATAGTATTTGTGACACACAATCTGTCCCATGGTGTTTGTAAAACACACAATGTCCAATGGGGTTTATGACACACAATCTGTCCAATGGGTCTTGTGACACACACGCTGTTCAATGGGGTTCGTGGCACACATACTGTTCAATGGGGTTTGTGACACACACGATGTCCAATGGGCTTTGTGACACGCACACTGTCCATGGGTGTTTGTGACACACACGCTGTCCAATGGGGATTGTGACACACACACACTGTCCAGTGAGTTTTGTGACACACGCACTCTGTCCAATGGGCTTGTGACACACACACGCTGTCCAATAGTATTTGTGACACACACTCTGTCCCATGGTGTTTGTAAAACACACAATGTCCAATGGGGATTGTGACACACACACTGTCCAAAGGGGTTTGTTATACACGCGCTGTCTAATGGGGATTGTGACACATACACGCTGTCCAATGGGGTTTGTGACACACACTCTGACCAATGGGGATTGTGACACACACACTGTCCAATCGGCTTTGTGACACACACACTCTGTCCAATGGGGTATATGACACACAATCTGTCCAATGGGGTTTACACACACAATCGGTCCAATGGGTCTTGTGACACACACAATGTCCAATGGTGTTCGTGACACATACGCTGTCCAATTGTGTTTGTGACACATACACGCTGTCCAATGAGGTTAGTGACAAACAGACTGTCCAATGGGTCTTGTGACACACACGCTGTTCAATGGGGTTTATGACACACATACTGTTCAATGGGGATTGTGATGCACACACGCTGTCCAGTGGGTTTTGTGACACACACACTGTCCAATGGTGTTTCTGACACACACGCTGTCCAATGGGGATTGTGACACACACACGCTGTCCAATGGAGTTTATGACACACAATCTGTCCAATGGGGTCTGTGACACACACGCTGTCCAATGGGGATTGTGACTACAGTCTCTGTCCAATGGGGTTCGTGACACACACGCTGTTCAATGGATTTGTGACACACACACTGTCCACTAGGGTTTGTGACACACACACGCTATCCAATGGGGTTTGTGACACACACACTTTCTAATGGGGTTTGTGACACAAACAATATCCAGTGGGGTTTGTGACACTCACAATCTGTCCCATGGTGTTTGTGACACACACACTGTCCAATAGGATTGTGAAACGCACATGCTGTCCAATGGGATTGTGACACACACACTCTGTGTAATGGGCTTTGTGACACACAGCTGTCTAATGGGGAAGGTGACACACACACACTGTCCAATGCGGTTTGTGACACACACGATGTCCAGTGGGGTTTGTGACACACACACTGTCCAATGGGTATTGTTACACACACACGCTGTCCAATGGGGTTTGTGACACATACAATTTCCAATGGGGTTTGTGACACACACACTCTGTACAATGGTGCTTGTGACACACACGCTGTCCAATGGGGTTTGTGACACACACGCTGTCCAGTGGGTTTTGTGACACACACACTCTGTCCAATGGGCTTGTGACACACACGCTGTCCAATGGTGTTTGTGACACACACACTGTACAACTGGTATTGTGACACACACACGCTATCCAATGGGGTTTGTGATACAAACTCTGTCCAATGGGGTTTGTGACACAGACAGTGTCCAATGGGTATTGTGACACACAACACACTGTCCAATGGGGTTTGTGACACACACTCTGGCCAGTGGAGATTGTGACATACACACTGTCCAATGGGGTTTGTGACACACACGCTGTCCAGTGGGTTTTGTGACACACACACTGTCCAAAGGATTTGGTGACACACACACTGAACAATGGCGTTTGTGACACACACAGTGTCTACGGGGGTTTGTGACACAAACGCTGTCTAATGGGGTTTGTGACACACACGCTATCCAATGGAGGTGGTGACACACACACTGTCCAATGGGGTTTGTGACACAGACGCTATCCAATGGAGATGGTGACACATACACTGTCCAATGGGGTTTGTGACACATACACTCTGTCCAATGGGGCTTGTGGCACACACGCTGTTCAATGGGGTTCGTGACACACACGCAGCCCAGTGGGTTTTGTGACACACACACTCTGTCCAATGGTTCTTGTGACACAGACGCTGTCCAATGGGGTTCATGACACACACTCTGTCCAATGGCCCTGTGGCACACACACTCTGTCCAATAGTGTTTGTGACACACACTCTGTCCCATGGTATTTGTAAAACACACATTGTCCAATGGGGATTGTGACACAAACACGCTGTCCAATGGGGTTTGTGACACACACACTGTCCAAAGGGGTATGTGACACACACGCTGTCTAATGGGGATTGTGACACACACACGCTGTCCAAAGGGGTTTGTGACACACACTCTGTCCAATGGTGTTTGTGACACACACACTGTCCAAAGGGGTTTCTGACACACACGCTGTCAAATGGGAATTGTGAAACACAAATGCTGTCCAATGTGGTTTGTGACACACACGCTGTCCAATGGTTTTTGTGACACACACGCTGTCCAATGGGGTTTGTGAACACACACGGTGTCCAATGGGGTTTTGTGACACACAAACTGTCCATGTGTGTTTGTGAACACACACGCTCTCCAGTGTGTTTTCTCACACACACACTGTCCAGTTGGGTTTTGACACACACGCTGTCCAATGGGGATTGTGACACACACAAGCTATCCAATGGGGTTTGTGACACACACACAGTCCAAAAGGGTTTGTGACACACAAGATGTCCAATGGGGTTTGTGATACATACGCGGTCCAGTGGGTTTTGTGACACACACACTGTCCAATAGGGTTTGTGACACACACACACTATCCAATGGGGTTTGTGACACACTCACTTTCTAATGGGGATTGTAACACACACACGCTATACAATGGGTTTTGTGACACACACACTGTCCAATAGAGTTTGTGACACACACGCTGTCCAATGGGTTTCGTGACACATACAGTGTCCAATGGGGATTGTGACACACACACGCTGTCCAATGGGGTTTGTGAAACACACACTGTCCAGTGGGGTTCATGACACACATGCTGTCTAATGGGTTTTGTGACACACACACTCTGTCCAATGGGATTGTGACACACACACGCTATCCAATGAGGTTTGTGAAACACACACGCTATCCAATGAGGTTTGTGACACATACACTTTCCAATGGGGTTTGTCACACTAACTCTGTTCAATGGGGTTTCTGACACACACACTGTCCAGCGGGGTTTGTGACACACACGCTGTCCAGTGGGGTTTCTGACACACACGCTATCCAATAGGGTTTGTGACGTACACACGCTATCCAATGGGTTTTGTGACACACACACAATGTCCAATGGGTCTTGTGACAAACAAGCTGTCCAGTGGGTTTTGTGACACACACACTGTCCAAAAGGGTTTGTGATACACACACGCTATCTAATGGATTTTGCGACACATACACTTTCCAATGGGGATTCTGACACACACACTCTGTCCAATGGTGCTTGTGACACACACACTGTCCAATGGGGTTCGTGACACACACGCTGTCCAGTGGGTTTTGTGACACACACACTCTGTCCAATGGGCTTGTGACACACACACTGTCCAATGATGTTTGTGACACACACACTGTCCAATGGGGAATGTGACACTCACACGCTATCCCATGGGGTTTGTGACACTCACATTGTCCATGGGTGTTTGTGACACATACGCTGTCCAGTGGGTTTAGTGACACACACACAGTCCAATGGGGTTTTGACACACACGCTGTCCACTGGGGTTTGTGACACACACACTATCCAATGGGTTTTGTGACACACACACTGTCCAATGTTGTTTGTGACACACACACGCTGTCCAATGGTGTTTGTGACAGACACACTTTCCAATTGGGTTCGTGACCCGCACACTTTCTAATGGGGTTTGTGACACACACACGCTGCCCCATGGGGTTTGTGACACACACGCTGACCAATTGGGTTTGTTACACACAGACTGTCTAATAGTGTTGGTGACATGCATGCTGTCCAATGGGTTTTGTGACACACAGGCTGACCAGGAGGGTTTGTGACACACACACGTTATCCAATGGTGTTTGTGACACATACACTTTCCAATGGTGTTCGAGACACACACTCTGTCCAATGGCGCTTGTGACACACATGCTGTCCAATGGGGACTGTGACACAAACTCGCTGTCCAATGGGGTTTGTGACACAAATGTTGTCCGAAGAGTTTTGTGAAAAACAGACGATGTCCAGTGGGTTTTGTGACACGCACACTGTCCAAAGGGGTTTGTGACACACACACTGTCCAAAGGGGTTTGTGACACACACGCTGTCCAATGGGGTTTGTGAAACACACAGGCTGTCCAATGGGGTTTGTGACACACACACTGTCCAATGGGTATTGTTACAAAGACACGCTGTCCAGTGGTGTTTGTGACACACACTCTGTCCAATGGGGATTGTGACACACACGCTGTCCAATGGGCTTTGTGACACACACACTCTGTCCAATGGCTCTTGTGAAAAACACGCTGTCCAATGGCGTTTGTGAACACACACACTGTAAATGGGGATTGTGACACACACAGGGTATCCAATGTGGTTTTTGACACTCACACTGTCCATGGGTGTTTGTGACACACACGCTGTCCAGTGGGTTTTGTGACACACACACTGTACAATCGAGTTTTGACACACACACTGTCTACTGGGGTTTGTGACACACACACTGTCCAGGGGGTTTGTGACACAGACGCTGTCCAATGGGGATTGTGACACACATGCTGTCCAAAGGGGTTTGTGACACACACACTGTCCAAAGGGATTTTTGACATACACACTGTCCAAAGGGGTTTGTGACACACACGCTATCCAGTGGGGTTTGTGACACTCAAACTGTCCATGGGTGTTTTTGACACACACGCTGTCCAGTGGGTTTTGTGACACACACACTGTCCACTGGAATTTGAAATACACGCTGTCCACTGGGGATTGTGAAACACACACTGTCCAGGGGGGTTTGTGACACACACACTGTCTAATGGCGTTCGTGAAACACACAGTGTCAACGGGGGTTCGTGACACACATGCTGTCCAATGGGGTTTGTGCCATGCACACTTTATAATGGGGTTTGTGACATACACACATTATCCAATTGGGTTTATGACACACACGCTGTCCTGTGGGGTGTGTGACACACATACTCTGTCCAATTGTTTTTGTGACACACATACGCTATCCAGTGGGGTTTGTGACACAAACACTTTCTAATGGTGTTCGTGACACACACGCTCTCCAATAGGTTTTGTAACACACACACTGTCCAGTGGGGATTGTGACACACACACGCTGTGCAATGGTGTTTGTGACACACAGGCTGTCCAATGGGGTTTGTGACACAGACGCTGTCCAATGGGGATTGTGACATACACACTGTCCAATAGGGTTTATGACACACACATGCTATTCAATGGGGTTTGTGACGCACACTTTCCAATGGGGTTTGTGACACATACACTTTCCAATGGGGATAGTGAAAAACACGCTGTACAATGGGGTTTGTGACACATACACTTTCCAATGGGGCTTGTGACAGACACTCCAATGGGGTTTGTGACCCACACGGAGTCCAATGGTTATTGTGACACACACGCTGTCCAATGGTGTTTGTGACACACACTCTGTCCCATGGGGTTTGTGACACACACGGTGTCCAATGGGTATTGTGACACTAACGCTGTCCAATGGGGTTCGTGACACACACTCTGTCCCATGGGGTTTGTGACACACACACTGTCCAATGGGTATTGCTACACACACATGCTGTCCAAATGTGTTTGTGACAGACACACTGTCCAATGGGTATTATTACACACACATGCTGTCCAATTGTGTTTGTGACACACACGCTGTCCAATGGGGCTTGCGACACACACGCTGTACAATGGGGTTTGTGACACACAAATTGTCCAATGGGTATTGTGACACACACACGCTGTCCAATGGGGTTTGTGACACACACGCTGTCCAGTGGGTTTTGTGACACACAATCTCTGTCCAATGGGGTTTGTGACACACACAGTGTCCACGGGGGTTCTGACACAGACGCTGTCCAATGGGGTTAGTGACACGCACACTGTCCGTGGGTGTTTATGACACACACGCTGTACAGTGGGGTTTGTGACACACACACTGTCCAAAAGGGTTTGTGACACACACGATGTACAATGGGGTTTGTGACACGCACACTGTCCACGGGCGTTTGTGACACACACGATGTTCAGTGGGGTTTGTGACACACACACTGTCCAATGGGGTTTGTGACACACACAGTGTCCACGGGGGTTTGTGACACACACGCTGTCTAATGGGGTTTGTGATACACACACTTTCCAAAGGGTATTGTTACACACACACGCTGTCCAATCGTGTTTGTGACAAACACGCTGTCCAATGGTTCTTGTGACACACACGCTGTGCCATGGTGTTTGTGACACACACGCTGTCCAATGGGGATTGTGACATACACACTGTCCAATGGGGTTTATGACACACACATGCTATGCAATGGGGCTTGTGACACAAATACTTTCTAGTGGGGTTTTTGACACACACACGCTGTCCAATGGGGTTTGTGACACACACGCTGACGAATTGGTTTTGTTACACACACACTGTCCAATGGTGTTTGTGACACGCATGCTATCTAATGGGTTTTGTGACACACACACGCTGTCCAATGTGGTTTGTTACACACACAAACTGTCCAATGGGGATTGTGACACACACACACTGTCCAATGGAGTTAATGACTACACACGCTGTCCAATGGGGTTTGTGAAACACGCACTGTCCAAAGGGTTTTGTGACACATACGCTGTCCAATGGGGTTTGTGACACACTCGCTGTCCAATGGGTTTTGTGACACACACACTGTCCAGGGGGGTTTGTGACACACACACTGTCCAATGGCATTCGTGACACACACAGTGTCCACGGGGTTTTGTGACACACACTCTGTACAATGGGGTTTTGTGACACACACACACATTGTCCAATGGGGATTGTGACACACAGACGCTGTTCAATTGTGTTTGTGACACAAACGCTGTCCAATGGGGTTTGTGACACAGACGCTGTCCAATGGGGATTGTGACCTACACGCTGTTCAATAGGGTTTGTGACACACACATGCTATCCAAAGGGGTTTGTGACACACATACTTTCTAATGGGGTTTCTGACACACACACGCTATCAAATAGGGTTTGTGACGCACACTTTCCAATGGGGTTCGTGACACACCCACGCTATCCAACGGGTTTTGTGACACGTAAACTTTATAATGGGGTTTGTGACACACACACACTATCCAATGGGGTTTGTGACACACATACTTTCTAATGGGGTTTTTGACACACACACGCTATCCAATGGGGTTTGTGACACACACTTTCCAAAGGCGTTTGTGACGCACACACGCTGTCCCATGGGGATTGTGATACACACGCTCTCCAATGGGGTTTGTGACACATACGCTCTGTCCAATGGGGATTGTGAAACACACACGATGTCCAATGGGGTTTATGATACACACACTGTCCAACGGGGTTTGTGACACACACGCTGTCCACTGGGGATTGTGACACACACACTCTGTCCAATAGGTCTTGTGACACACAAGCTGTCCAAAGGGGTTCGTGACACACACGCTGTCCAGTGGAGTTTGTGAAACACACACTGTCCAATAGGGTTTGTGACATCAAACACGCTATCCAATGGGGTTTCTGACACACACTCTTTCTAATGGGGTTTGTGAAACACACTCTGTCGAATGGGTTTTTTGACACACACACTGTCCAATGGTGACTGTGACACACACACGCTGTCCCATGGTGTTTGTGACACGCACACTTTCTAATGGGGTTTGTGACACAGACACTCAGTCCGATGGCGCTTGTTACACACACGCTGTCCAATGGGGTTCGTGACACACACTCTGTCCCATGGTGTTTGTGTCACACACATTGTCCAATGGGTATTGTTGCACGCACACGCTGTCCAATTGCGTGTGTGACACACACACTGTCCAATGGGGCTTGCGACACACACGCTGTCCAATGGGGTTTGTGACACACACGCTGTCCAGTGGGTTTTGTGACACACACACTCTGTCCCATGGGGTTTGTGACACACACAGTGTCCAATGGGGATTGTGACACACACACGCTGTCTAATGGAGTTTGTGACACACACGCTGTCCAGTGGGTTTTGTGACACACACACTCTGTCCCATGGGGTTTGTGACACACACAGTGTCCAATGGGGATTGTGACACACACACGCTGTCCAATGGGGTTTGTGACACACACGCTATCCAATGGGGTTTGTGACACAAATACTTTCTTAATGGAGTTTTTCACACACACACGCTATCCAATGGGGTTTGTGACACACACGCTGTTTAATGGGGTTTGTGACACACACACTCTGTCCAATAGGTCTTGTGACACAGAAGCTGTCCAATGGGTTTCGTGACACACACGCTGTCCATTGGGGTTTGTGACACACACACTCTGTCCAATGGGGTTTGTGACACACACTCTTTCAAAAATGGTTTGTGAAACACGCTATCCAAAGGGTTTTTTGACACACACACTGTCCAATGGTTATTGCGACACACACACGCTGTCCAATTGTGTTTGTGACACACATACTTTCCAATGGTATTTGTGACACGCAAACTTTCTAATGGGGTTTGTGACACACACACACGTTATCCAATGGGGTTTGTGACACACACGCTGACCAATTGGTTTTCTGCACACACACTGTCCAAAGGTGTTTGTTACACACACACGCTATCCAATGGGGTTTGTGACACATAAACTTTCCAATGGGGTTTGTGACACACACACTCTGTCCAATGGGGCTTGCGACACACACGCTGTCCAATGGGGTTTGTGACACACACATTGTCCAATGGGTATTGTGACACACACACGATGTCCAATGGGGTTTGTGACACACATGCTGTCCACTGGGTTTTGTGACACGCACAATGTCCATGGGTGTTGTTGACACACACGCTGTCCTGTGGGGTTTTTGACACACACACTGTCCAAAAGGGTTTGTGACACACACGATGTACAATGGGGTTTGTGACACGCACACTGTCCATGGGTGTTTGTGACACACACACTGTCCAGTAGGGTTTGTGACACACACACTGTCCAATGGGTTTGTGACACACACAGTGTCCACGGGGGTTTGTGACACACATGCTGTCCAATGGGGTTTTTGACACACACACTGTCCAATGGGTACTGTTACACACACACGCTGTCCAATGGTGTATGTGACACACACGCTATCCAGTGGGGATTCTGACACACACGCTGTCCAATGGGCTTTATGACACACACACTCTATCCAATGGGTCTTGTGAAAAACACGCTGTCCACTGGGGTTTGTGAACACATACGCTGTCTAATGGGGTTTGTGTACACACACGCTGTCCAGTGGCTTCTGTGACACACACACTGTCCAATAGGGTTTGTGACATACACATGCAATCCTATGGCGTTTGTGACACAGACACTTTCCAACGGGGTTTCTGACATACACACTCTATCCAACGGTGTTTGTGACACACACACTTTCTAATGGGGTTTGTGACACACACACTGTCCAATAGGGTTTGTGACACACACACTCTATCCAACGGTGTTTGTGACACACACACTTTCTAATGGGGTTTGTGACACACAAACTATCCAATGGGGTTTGTGACATTAACACTCTGTCCAATGGTGCTTGTGACACACACGCTATCCAATGGGGTTTGTGACACTCACACTGTCCATGGGTGTTTGTGACACACACGCTGTCCGGTGGGTTTTGTGACACACACACTGTCCAATGGGGTTTTGACACACACGCTGTCCACTGGGGATTGTGAAACACACACTGTCCAGGGGGGTTTGTGACACACACACTGTCCAATGGCGTTCGTGAAACACATAGTGTCCACGGGGGTTTGTGACACACACGCTGTCCAATGGGTTTTGTGACACTCACACTTTATAATGGGGTTTGTGACACAAACACGCTGTCCAATTGGGTTTATGACACACACTCTGTCCTATGGGGTGTGTGACACAGACACTGTGAAATGGGGATTGTGATATACACACTGTCCAATAGGGTTTATGATAAACACATGCTATCCAATGTGGTTTGTTACACACATACATTCTAATGGGGTTTTTGACACAAACACTGTATCAAATGGGGTTCGTGACACACACTTTCCAATGGGGTTTGTGACACACACGCTGTCCAGTGGGTTTTGTGACACACACACTATCCAATGGGTATTGTTAAACACACACGCTGTCCAATGGGGTTTGTGACACACAAACTGTCCAATGGGGTTTGTTACAGACACGCTGTCCAATGGGGTTTGTGACACACACACTGTCCATGGGTGTTTGTGACACACACGCTGTCCAGTGGGGTTTGTGACACACACAATGTCCAATGGAATTTGTGAAACACAGAGTGTCCACGGGGATTTGTGACACACACGCTGTCCAATAGGGTTTGTGACACACACTCTGTCCAATGGGTATTGTTACACAGACATGCTGTCCAGTGCGTTTTGTGACACACACACTGTCCAACGGGGTTTTTGACACATATACTTTCCAATGGGGTTTGTGACAAACACACTGTCCAATAGCTATTGTTACACACACACCCTGTCAAATGGGGTTTGTGACACACACACGCTGTCCAATCGGATTTGTGACACACACGCTGTCCAATGTGATTTGTGACACACACAGTCCAATGGGGTTTCTGACACTACACGCTGTCCAATGGCATTTGTGACACATATACTGTCCAATGGTGTTTGTGACACACACGCAGTCCAATGGGGTTTCTCACTCACTCTCTCTCCAATGGGGTTTGTGACACACACACTGTCCAATAGGGTTTGTGAAAGAGACACGCTATCCAATGGGGTTTGTGACACCTACACTTTCCAAAGGGGTTTGTGACACCACACTCTCTCCAATGGTGCTTGTGACACACACTCTGTCCAATGGGGTTCGTGACACACACACTCTGTCCAATGGGCTTGTGATACACACGCTATCCAATAGTGTTTGTGACAAACACTCTGTCCCATGGGGTTTGTGACACATACACTATCCAATGGGGAATGTGACACAAACATGCTGTCCAATGGGGTTTGTGACACACACACTGTCCAATAGGATTTGTGACACACATGCTATCCAATCAGTTTTGTGACACACACACTGTACAATGGATATTGTGTCATACACACGCTCTAAAATGGGGTTCGTGACACACACTCTGTCCGATGGGGTTTGTCATACACACACACTGTCAAAAGGGGTTTGTGACACACACAATGTCCAATGGGGTTTGTGACACACACACTGTCCAATGGGGTTTGTGACACACACGAGTGTCCACGGGGGTTTGTGACACACACGCTATCCAATGGGGATTGTGACACACACGCTGTCCAATGGGCTTTTGACACACACACGCTATCCATTAGTGTTTGTGACACACACACTGTCCCATGGGGTTTGTGACATACGCACTGTCCAATGGGGATTGTGACACACACACTTTCTAATGGGGTTTGTGACACACACACTATTAAATGGGGTTTGTGACACACACGCTGTCCAGTGGGTTTTGTGACACGCACTCTCTGTCCAATGGGCTTGTGACACACACGCTGCCCAATGGGGTTCGTGACACACACGCTGTCCAGTGGGTTTTGTGACACACACACTCTGTCCAATGGGCTTGTGACACACACGCTGTCCAATGGTCTTTGTGACACACCCGCTCTCCAATGTGGTTTTGTGACACACAACCTGTCCATGGGTGTTTGTGACAAACACGCTGTCCAGTGGGTATTCTGACACACACACTGTCCAATTGGGTTTTGACACACACTCTGTCCAATGGGGATTGTGACACACACACGCTCTCCAAGGGTGTTTATGACACACAATCTGTTCAATGGGGTTTGTGACACACACGCTGTCCAAATGGGATTGTGACACACACACTGTCCAATTGGGTTTTGACACACAATCTGTCCAATGGTGCTTGTGACACACACGCTGTCCAATTGGGTTCGTGACACACACGCTGTCCAGTGGGTTATGTGACACACACACTATCCAATAGGGTTTTGACACACACGCTGTCCACTGGGCATTTTGAACACAAACGCTGTCCAATGGGGTTTGTGACACACGCACTGTCCAATGGTGTTTCTGACACACATGTTGTCCAATGGGTTTTGTGAAACAAAATCTGTCCAATGCTGCTTGTGACACACATGATGTCCAATGGGGTTTGGGACACGCACACTGTCCATGACTGTTTGTGACACACATCCTGTGCAATGGGGTTTGTGACACACACGATGTCCAAAGGGGATTGTGACACACACAGTGTCCACGGGGGTTTGTGACAAACACACACTCTCCAATGGGGTTTGTGACACACACGTTGTCCAATGGGGATTGTGACACACACACGCTATCCAATGGGGTTTATGACACGCATACTTTCTAATGGGGTTTGTGACACACACACTCTATCCAATGGGGTTTGTGACAGACACACACTGTCCAATGGGGTTTGTGACACACACACTCTGTCCAATGGGCTTGTGACACACACACGCTGACCAATAGTGTTTGTGACACATACTCTGTCCCATGGGGTTTGTGACACACACACTGTACAATGGGGATTGTGACACACAAACGTTGTCCAATGGGATTTGTGACACACAAACTGTCCAAAGGGGTTTGTGACACACATGCTATCCAGTGGGTTTTGTGACACGCACACTGTCCAATAGGCTTTGTGACACACACACGCTATCCAATGGGGTTGGTGACACATACACTTTCCAATGGGGTTTGTGACACCACACTCCGTCCAATGGGGCATGTGACACACACGCTGTCCAAAGGGGTTCGTGACACACACAATGTCCAATGGGGTTTGTGACACACACAATGTCCATGGGTGTTCGTGACACACACGCTCTCCAGTGGAGTTTGTGTCACACAAACTGTCCAATAGGGTTTGTGACACACACAGTGTCCACGGGGGTTTGTGACACAAACTCTGTCCAATAAGGTTTGTGACACACACACTGTTAAATGGGGATTGTGACACACACACCCTGTGCAATGGGGTTTGTGACACACACACTGTCCAATGGGGATTGTGACACTCGCTGTCCAAAGGGCTTTGTGACAAATACACTCTGTCCAATGCGGCTTGTGAAACACACGCTGTCCAATGGTTTTTGTGACACACACGCTATCCAGTGGGTTTTGTGACACACACACTGTCCAATAGGTTTTGTGACGCACATGGTGTCTAATGGGGTTTGTAACACACACACACTGTCCAAAGGGGTTTGTGACACACACGCTGTCCAATGGGGTTTGTGAAAGACACACTCTGTCCAATAGGGTTTGTGACACACACATGCTATCCAATGGGTTTGTGACACACACACGCTGTCCAATGGTGTTTGTGACATGCATGTTGTCTAATTGGTTTTGTGACACACACGCTGTCCAGTGGAGTTTGTGACACACACACTGTCCAAAGGGGTTTGTGACACACACGCTGGCCAATGGGGATTGCGACACACACGCTGTCCAATGGGCTTTGTGACAAATACACTCTGTCCAATGGGGCTTGTGACACACACGCTGCACAATGGGGTTTATTACACACACGCTGTCCAGTGGGGGTTGTGACACACACTCTTTCCCATGGGTTTTGCGACACACACACTCTGTCCAATAGAGTTTGTGACACAATCATGCTAACCAATGGTGTTTGTGACACACACATTCCAATTGGGTTTGTGACACACACTTTCCAATTGGGTTTGTGACACCACACTCTGTCCAACGGTGCTTTTGACACACACGCTGTCCGATGGGGTTCGTGACACACAGACGCTGTCCAATGGGATATGTGACACACACACTGTCCAATGGGGTTTGTGACACACACGCTGTCCAATGGGGATTGTGACACCACACTCTGTCCAATGGTGCTTGTGACACACACACTCTGTCCAATGGGGTTTGTGACACGCATACTTTCTAATGGGGTTTGTGACACACACACTCTATCAAAGAGGTTTGTGACACATACACTTTACAATGGGATTTGTGACACCACACTCTGTCCAATGGTGCTTATCACACACACACGCTATCCAATGGGGTTTGTGACACGCATACTTTCTAATGGGGTTTGTGACACACACACTCTATCCAGTGGGGTTTGTGACACACACACTCTATTCAGTGGGGTTTGTGACACACACGCACTGTCCAATGGGGTTTCTGACACACACGCGGTCCGATGGGGATTGTGACACACACGGTGTCCAATGGGGTTCGTGACACACACGCTGTCCAGTGGGTTTTGTGAACACACACTCTGTGTCCAACGGGCTTGCGACACACACACGCTGACCAATATTGTTTGTGACACACACTCTGTCCCATGGGGTTTGTGACACACACATTGTCCAATGGGGATTGTGACACACACACGCTGCCAATGGGGTTTGTGACATACACGCTGTCCAATTGGGTTTGTGAAACACACTCTGTCCAATAGGGTTTGTGTCACACACACGCTGTCCAATGGGCTTTGTGACAAATATACTCTGTCCAATGGGGCTTGTGACACACAGGCTGTCCAAAGGGTTTCGTGACACACACGCTGTCCAGTGGGTTTTGTGACACACACTCTGTCCAATGGGCTTGTGACACACACACGCTGTCCTATAGTGTTTGTGACACACACTCTGTCCCATTGGGTTTGTGACAAAGACGCTCTCCAATGGGGATTGCGTCATACACACTGTCCAATAGGGTTTGTGACACACACATGCTCTCCAATGGGGTTTCTGACACGCACACTCTGTCCAATGGCGCTTGTGACACACACGCTGTCCAATGGGGTTCGTGACACACAATCTGTCCCATGGGGTTTGTGACACACACACGCTGTACAATGGGGCTTGTGACACACACATTATCCAAAGGGGTTTGTGACACACACGTTGCCAAATGGGGTTTGTGGTACGCACACTGTCCAAAGGGGTTTGTGACGCACAGGATATCCAATGGGGTTTGTGACACGCACACTGTCCATGGGTGTTTGTGACACACGCGCTGTCCGGTGGAGTTTGTGTCACACAAACTATCCAATGAGGTTTGTGACACACATACTGTCCAATGGGTATCGTGACACACACACCCTGTGCAATGGGGTTTGTGACACACACAAAGTCCAATGGGGATTGTGAAACACACACGCTGTCCCATAGGGTTTGTGACACACACATGCCATCCAATGTGGTTTGTGACACACATGCTTCCTAATGGGGTTTTTGACACACACACTCTGTCCAATAACGCTTGTGACACACACGCTGTCCAATGGGGTTCGTGACACACACTCTGTCCCATGAGGTTTGTGACACACACGCTGTCCAGTGGGGATTGTGACACACACGCTATCCAGTGGGTTTTGTGACACACACAATGTCCAATACGGTTTGTGACACACATACGCTATCCAATGGGGTTTGTGACACACGCACTCTGTCCAACAGATCTTGTAACACACACGCTGTCCAATGGGGTTTTGACACACACGCTGTCCACTGAGGATTGTGACACAAACACTTTGTCCACTGGGGATTGTGACACACACACGCTGTCCAATGGCGTTCGTGACACACAGTGTCCACGGGGGTTTGTGACACACACTCGCTGTCCAATGGGGTTTGTGAAACACACACTGTCCAATGATGTTTGTGACACACACAGTGTTGAATGTTATTTCTGACACACATGCTGTCCAATGGGGTTTGTGAAACAAACTCTGTCCAATGGGGTTTGTGACACACACGCTGTCTAGTGGGTTTTGTGACACACACACTGTGTCCAGTAGTGTTTGTGACACACACTCTGTCCCACGGGGTTTGTGACACACACACTGTACAATGGGGATTTCTACATACACACGCTGTCCAGTGGGGTTTGTGACACACTACACTGTCCAAAGGGGTTTGTGACACACACGCTGTCTAATGGGGTTTGTGACACACACACACTGTCCAATGGAGATTGTGAAACACACTGTCACATGGCGTTTCTGACACACACATGCTGTCCAACGAGGTTTGTGACACACATACTTTCTAATGGTGTTTTTGACACACACACGCTATCCAGTGCTGTTTGTGACACACACACACTGTCCAATGGTGTTTGTAATATGCATGACGTTCAGTGTGTTTTGTAAACACACACTGACCAGGAGGGTTTGTGACACACACACGCTATCCAAAGGGGTTTGTGACACACACGCTGTCCAATGGGGTTTGTGAAACACACACTATGTCCAATAGGGTTTCTGATACACACACGCTATCCAATGGGGTTTGTGACACACACTTTCCAATGGGGTTTGTGACACGCATGCTGTCCAATGGGTTTTGTGACACACACACTGCCCAGGAGGTTTTGTGACACACACACGCTATCCAGTGGGGTTTGTGACACACACACTGTCCAATGGCCCTTGTGACACACACTCTGTCCAATGGGTTTCGTGACACACACTATGTCCCATGCGGTTTGTGACACACACACTCTGTCCAATGGGGATTGTGACACACACAGGCTGTCTAATGGGATTTGTGACACACACACTGTCCAAAGGGGTTTTTGACACACACTATGTCCAATGGGTTTTGTGACACGCAGTACTGTCCAATGCTTATTGTGACACACACACCCTGTTCAATGGGTTTTGTGACACACACGCTGTCAAATGGGGATTGTGACACACACTCTATCCAATGGGGTTTGTGACACACACACACTGTCCAATGGCGATTGTGACACCACACTCTGTCCAACGGTGCTTTTGACACACACGCTGTCCAGTGGATTATGTGACACACACACTCTGTCCAATGGGCTTGTGACACAGACACGCTGACCAATGGTGTTTGTGACACACATGCTGTCCAATGGGGTTTGTGACACACACACTGTGCAAAGGGGTTTGTGACACACAAGCGGTCCAGTGGGCTTTGTGACAAATACACTCTGTACAATGGGGCTTGTGACACACACGCTGTCCAACGGGATTTGTGACACACACGCTATCCAGTGGGTTTTGTGACACACACTCTGTCCCATGGGGTTTGTGACACACACACTCTGTCCAATGGGGATTGTGACACACACGTTGTCCAATGTGGTTTGTGGCACGCACACTGTCCAAAGGGGTTTGTGACACACAAGATGTCCAATGGGGTTTGTGACACGCACGCTGTCCATGGGTGTATGTGACACACATGCTGCCCAATGGTGTTTGTGACACACACACTGTCCAAAGGGGTTTGTGACACACACGCTGTCCAATGGGGATTGTGACACCACACTAGGTCCAACGGTGCTTGTGACACACACGCTGTCCAATGGGGTTCGTGACACACACGCTGTCCATTGGGTTTTGCGACACAGACACTCTGTCCAATCGGCTTGTGACACACACACTCTCCAATGGGGATTGTGACACACACACGTTGTCCAATGGGGTTTGTGACACACACACTGTCCAAAGGGGTTTGTGAAACACACACGCTGTCCAATAGGGTTTGTGACACACACATGCTATCCAATGGGGTTTGTGACACACATACTTTCTAATGGGTTTTTGACACACACACACTGTCCAATAACGCTTGTGACACACACTCTGTCCAATGGGGTTCGTCACACACACTCTGTCCCATGGGGTTTGTGACACAGACGCTATCCAATGGGGTTTGTGACACACACGCTGTCCAGTGGGTTTTGTGACACACACTCTGTCCAATGGGCTTGAAACACACACACGCTGTCCTATAGTGTTTGTGAGACACACTCTGTCCCATTGGGTTTGTGACAAATATGCTGTCCAATGGGGATTGTGTCACACACACTGTCCAGTAGGGTTTGTGACACACACCTGCTATCCAATGGGGTTTGTGACACGTACATTTTCTAATGGGGTTTGTGACACACGCGCTCTGTCCAATGGCGTTTTTAACACGCACGCTGCCCAATGGGGTTCGTGACACACACACACTGTCCAATGGGGATTGTTATCACAAACACGCTGTCCAATGGGGTTTGTGACACACACACACTGTCCTATGGCGATTATGACACACACACGCTGTCCAATGGGGTTTGTGACACACACACTGTCCAAAGTTGTTTGTGAACACACACGATGTCCAGTGGGGTTCGTGACACACACACTGTCCAAAGGGGTTTGTGACACACACGCTGTCCAGTGGGGTTTGTGACACGCACACTGTACATGGGTGTTTGTGACACACACGCTGTCCAGTGGGGTTTGAGACACACACACTGTCCAATGGGGTTTGTGACAAACACAGTGTATACGCGGGTTAGTGAAACATACGCTGTCCAATGGGGTTTGTGACACACACGCTGTCCAATGGGTTTGTGACACACACACTCTGTCCAATGGGTCTTGTGACTCACACGCTGTCCAATGAGGTTCGTTGCACACACGCTGTACAACGGGGTTTGTGACACACACACTGCACAATAGGGTTTGTGACACACACACGCTATCCAATGGGGTTTGTGTCACACACACTTTCAAATGGGGTTTGTGACACACATGCTATCCAATGGGTTTTATGACACACACACTGTTCAATGGGGATTGTAACACACACACACGGTGTCCCATGGGGTTTGTGACACACACCCTGAACAATTGGGTTGGTTACACACTCACTGTCCAATGGGGTTTGTGACACACACGCTGTCCAATGGGGTTTGTGACACACACACTGACCAAGAGGGTTTGTGACACAAACTCGCTGTCCAACGGGGTTTGTGACACTCACACTGTCCAATGGCGTTTGCGAGACACACTCTGTCAAATGGGTTTTGTGACACACACACGCTGTCCAATGGGATTTGTGACACAAATGTTGTCCAATGGGGTTTGTGACACACACACTGTCTAATGGGGTTTGTGACACACACGCTGTCCAATAGGGTCTGTGACACAAACTCTGTCCAATGCGGTTTGTGAGACACACACTGTCCAAAAGGGTTTGTGACACACACGATGTCCAATGGGGTTTCTGACACACACGCTGTCCAATGGGTTTGTGACACACACACTCTGTCCAATGGGTGTTGTGACACACATGCTGTCCAAAGGGGTTCGTTGCTCACGCGCTGTACAGTAAGGTATTGTGAGACACACACTGGCCAATAGGGTTTCTGACACACACACGCTATCCAATGGGGTTTGTGACACACACACGCTGTCCAATGGGGTTTGTGACACAGACGCTGTACAATGGGGTTTGTGACACACACACTCTGTCCAATGGGGATTTTGACACACACACGCTGTCCAATGGGGTTTGTGACACACACACTGTCCAAACGTGTTTCTGACACACACGATGTCCAATGGGGTTTATGACACACACTCTGTCCAATGGGGATTGTGACACACACGCTGTCCAATGGGGTTTGTGACACACACTCTGTCCAAAGGGGATTGTGACACACACGCTGTCCAATGGGTATTGTGACACACACACTGTCCAAAGGGGATTGTGTCACGCACACTCTCTCCAATGGGATTCGTGACACACACACTGTCCAATGGGGTTTGTGACACACACAGTGTCTACGGGGGTTTGTGACACACACGCTGTCCAATGGGGTTTGTGACACACACACTGTCCAATGGGTATTGTTACACACACAAGCTGTTTAATGGTGCTTGTGACACACACGCTGTCCAATGGGGCTTGTGACACACACGCTGTCCAATGCAGATTGTGACATCACACACACTGTCCAATGGGGTTTGTGACACACACACTCTCCAATAGGGTTTGTGACACACACACGCTGTCCAGTGGGATTTGTGACACACACATTCTATCCGATGGGGTTTATGACACACACGCTGTCCAATGTGGTTTGTGACACACACTCTATCCAATGGGTTTGTGACACATACATTTTTCAGTGGGGTTTGTGACACCACACTCTCTCCAATGGTGCTTGTGACACACACGCTGTCCAATGGGGTTCGTGATACACACGCTGTCCAGTGGGGCTTGTGAGACACACACTGTCCAAAAGGATTTGTGACACACACACTGTCCAATGGGGTTTGTGACACACACAGTGTCTACGGGGGTTTGTGACACAGACGCTGTCCAATGGGGTTTGTGACACACACACTGTCCAATGGGTATTGTTACACACACAAGCTGTTTAATGGTGCTTGTGACACACACGCTGTCCAATGGGGCTTGTGACACGCACGCTGTCCAATAGTGTTTGTGACAAACACTCTGTCCCATGGTGTTTCTGACACGCAAACTGTCCAAAGGGGATTGTGACACACACACGCTGTCCAATGGAGTTTGTGACACACACACTGTCCAAAGGGGTTTGTGACACACACACTGTCCAATGGGGTTCGTGACACACAAACACTGTCCAATGGGGATTGTGACACACACACTCTGTCCAATGGGGTTTGTGACACACACACTTTGTCCAATGGCGCTTGTGACACACACGCTGTGCAATGGGTTTCGTGACACACACGCTGTCCCTTGAGTTTTGTGACACACACACTCTGTCCAGTGGGTTTGTAACAGACGCACACTGTCCAATAGGGTTGTGACACACACACGCTGTCCAATGGGGTTGTGACACACACACGCTGTCCAATGGGGACTGTGACACACACAATATCCAAAGGGGTTTGTGACACACACAATGTCCAATGGGGTTTGTGACACGCACACTGTACATGGGATTTTGTGACACACACGCTATCCAATGGGTTTTGTGACACACACACTGTCCAAAGGGAATTGTGACACACACACTCTGTGCAATGGGGATTGTGACACACACGCTGTCTAATAGGGTTTGTGACACACACATCCTATCAAATGGGGTTTGTGACACACACACTTTCCAAAGAGGTTTGTCACACGGACACTTTCTAATGGGGTTTGTGACACACACACGCTATCCAATGGGGTTTGTCACACACACACTTTCCAAAGGGGTTTGTCACACGCACACTTTCCAATGGGATTTGTTCCACACACACGCTATCCAATGGGGTTTGTGACACACACACTTTCCAGTAGGGTTTGTGATACACAGACTCTGTACAATGGCGCTTGTGACACACACGCTGTCCAGTGGGGTTCGTGACATAGAAGCTGTCCATTGGGTTTTCTGACACACACACTATGTCCAATGGGGTTTGTGACACACACGCTGTCCAAAGGAGTTTGTGACATGCCCCATGTCCAAAGGGGATTTGTAACACACACGTTGTCCATTGGGGATTGTGACACACAACTGTCCAGGGGAGTTTGTGACACACACGCTGTCCAATGGCGTTCGTGAAAAACACAGTGTCCACAGGGGTTTGTGACACACGCTGTCCAATGGGGTTTGTCACAGACACTGTCCAATGGGTACTGTTATATACACACGCTGTCCAATGGGGTTTGTGACTCATACATTTTCCAATGGGGTTTGTGACACACACACTGTCCAATGGGGATTGTGACACACACACACTGTCCAATAGGGTTTGTGACACACACATGCTATCCAGTGGGGTTTGTAACCCACACACATTCCAAAGGGGTTTGTGACACATACGATGTCCAATGGGGTTTGTGACACGCACGCTGTCCATGGGTGTTTGTGACAGACGCGATGTCCATTGGGGTTTGTGACACACACACTGTCCAATGGTGTTTGTGACACACACGCTGTCCAATGGGCTTTGTGACACAAAATCTGTCCAATGGGGTTTGTGACACACACACTGTCCAATGGGGTTTGTGACACACACGATGTCCAATGGGGTTTGTGACAGACACACTGTCCAATGGGATTTTGTGACACACACAGTGTCCACGGGGGTTTGAGACACACACGCTGTCCAATGGGGATTGTGACTCACACACTGTCCAGGGGGGTTTGTGACACACACACGATGTCCAATGGGGTTTGTGACACACACACACTGTCCAACGGTGTTTGTGACACACACGCTGTCCAATGGGGTTTGTGACACATAATCTGTCCAATGCGGTTTGTGACACACACACTGTCCAATGGGGTTTGTGACAAAGACGATGTCCAATGGGGTTTGTGACACGCACGTTTTCCATGGGTGTTTGTGACACACACGATGTCCAATGGGGTTTGTGACACACAATCTGTCCAAAGGGGATTGTGACACACACGCTGTCCAATGGGTATTGTGACACACACACTGTCCAAAGGGGATTGTGTCACGCACACTCTCTCCAATGGGATTCGTGACACACACACTGTCCAATAGGGTTTGTGACACACACATACTATCCAATGGGGTTTGTGACACATATACTTTCTAATGGCGTTTGTGACACACACACGCTATCCAATGGTGTTTGTGACACACACACTTTCCAATGATGTTTGTGACGCACACATTTTCCAATGGGGTTTGTGACACACACACGCTGTCCCATGGGGTTTGTGACACAGACGCTGAACAATTGTGTTTCTTACACACACACTGTCCAATGGTGTTTGCGACACGCATGCTGTCCAAAGGGTTTTGTGACCCACAAACTGACCAGCAGGGTTTGTGACACACACACGCTATCCAATGGGGTTTGTGACACATACACTTTCCAATGGGGTTTGTGACACACACACACTGTCCAGTTGTGCTTGTGACACACACTCTGTCCAATGGGCTTGTGACACACACGCTGTCCAATGCGGTTTGTGAAACAATCTGTCCCATGGGGTTTGTGACACACACACTGTCCAATGGGGATTGTGACACACACACGCTGTCCATTGGGGTTTGTGACACACACACACTGTCCAATCGGGATTGTGACACAAACACGCTGTCCAATGGGGTTTGTGACACACACACTGTCCAAAGGGGTTTGTGACACAGACGCTGTCCAATGGCGTTTGTGACACACAAAAACTGTCCAATGGGGATTGTGAGACACACTCGCTGTCCAATGGGGTTTTTGACACAGACACACACTGTCCAATGGGGATTGTGAAACACACACGCTGTCCAATGGGGTTTGTGACACACACACTTTCCAAAGGGGTTTGTGACACACATGATGTCCAATGGGGTTTGTGATACGCACACTGTCCAAAAGGGTTTGTGACACACACGATGTCCAATGGGGTTTGTGACATGCACACTTCCCATGGGTGTTTGTGACACACACGCTGTCCAGTGGGGTTTGTGACACACACGCTATCCAATGGGTTTTGTGACATACACACTGTCCAAACGCGATTGGGACACACACACGCTGTCCAATGGGGTTTGTGACACACACACTGTCCAATGGGGTTTGTGACACACCCACGGTGTCCAGCGGGTTTTGTGACACACACGCTGTCCAATGGTGTTTGTGACACACACTCTGTCAAATGGGGTTTGTGACACACACACGCTGTCCAATGGAATTTGTGACACACACGCTGTCCAATGGGGTTTGTGACACACACAGGTTCCAATGGGGTTTGTGACACGCACACTTTCTAATGCGGTTTGTGACACACATGATGTCCAATGTGGTTTGTGACACACACACTGTCCAAAGGGGTTTGTGAGACACACACTGTCCAAAAGGATTTGTGACACACACGCTCTCCAATGGGGTTTGTGGCACACAGACACACTGTCCAATGGGTATTGTGACACACACACGCTGTCCAATGGGGTTTGTGACACACACTATTTCCAAAGAGATTTGTGACACACATGATGTCCAATGGGGTTTGTGAGACACACACTGTCCAAAAGGATTTGTGACACACACACTGTCCAATGGGGTTTGTGACACACACAGTGTCTACGGGGGTTTGTGACACACACGCTGTCCAATGGGGTTTGTGACACACACACTGTCCAATGGGTATTGTTACACACACAAGCTGTTTAATGGTGCTTGTGACACACACGCTGTCCAATGCGGATTGTGACATCACACACACTGTCCAATGGGGTTTGTGACACACACGCTGTCCAATGCGGATTGTGACATCACACACACTGTCCAATGGGGTTTGTGACACACACACTCTCCAATAGGGTTTGTGACACACACACGCAGTCCAGTGGGATTTGTGACACACACATTCTATCCGATGGGGTTTATGACACACACGCTGTCCAATGTGGTTTGTGACACACACTCTATCCAATGGGGTTCGTGACACACACGCTGTTCAGTGGGTTTTGTGACACACACACTCTGTCCAATGGGCTTGTGACACGCACGCTGTCCAATAGTGTTTGTGACAAACACTCTGTCCCATGGTGTTTGTGACACGCACACTGTCCAAAGGGGATTGTGACACACACACGCTGTCCAATGGAGTTTGTGACACACACACTGTCCAAGGGGGTTTGTGACACACACACTGTCCAATGGGGTTCGTGACACACAAACACTGTCCAATGGGGATTGTGACACACACACTCTGTCCAATGGGGTTTGTGACACACACACTTTGTCCAATGGCGCTTGTGACACACACGCTGTGCAATGGGTTTCGTGACACACACGCTGACCCTTGAGTTTTGTGACACACACACTCTGTCCAGTGGGTTTGTAACAGACGCACACTGTCCAATAGGGTTGTGACACACACACGCTGTCCAATGGGGTTGTGACACACACACGCTGTCCAATGGGGACTGTGACACACACAATATCCAAAGGGGTTTGTGACACACGCTGTCCAATGGGGTTTGTCACAGACACTGTCCAATGGGTATTGTTATATACACACGCTGTCCAATGGGGTTTGTGACTCATACATTTTCCAATGGGGTTTGTGACACACACACTGTCCAATGGGGATTGTGACACACACACACTGTCCAATAGGGTTTGTGACACACACATGCTATCCAGTGGGGTTTGTAACCCACACACATTCCAAAGGGGTTTGTGACACATACGATGTCCAATGGGGTTTGTGACACGCACGCTGTCCATGGGTGTTTGTGACAGACGCGATGTCCATTGGGGTTTGTGACACACACACTGTCCAATGGGGTTTGTGACACACACGCTGTCCAATGGGGTTTTTGACATATAATCTGTCCAATGGGGTTTGTGACACACACGCTGTCCAATGGGGTTTGTGACACAGACGATGTCCAATGGGGTTTGTGACACGCACGCTGTCCATGGGTGTTTGTGACACACACGCTGTCCAGTGAGGATTGTGACAAAGACGCTGTACAATGGGGTTTGTGACACACACACGCTATTTAATGCGGTTTATGACACAGACACTTTCCAATGGGGTTTATGACAAAGACGCTGTCCAATGGGGTTTGTGACACTCACACTTTCCAATGGGGTTTGTGACACACACAGTGTCTACGGGGGTTTGTGACACACACGCTGTCCAATGGGGTTTGTGACACACACACTGTCCAATGGGTATTGTTACACACACAAGCTGTTTAATGGTGCTTGTGACACACACGCTGTCCAATGGGGCTTGTGACACACACGCTGTCCAATGCAGATTGTGACATCACACACACTGTCCAATGGGGTTTGTGACACACACACTCTCCAATAGGGTTTGTGACACACACACGCTGTCCAGTGGGATTTGTGACACACACATTCTATCCGATGGGGTTTATGACACACACGCTGTCCAATGTGGTTTGTGACACACACTCTATCCAATGGGTTTGTGACACATACATTTTTCAGTGGGGTTTGTGACACCACACTCTCTCCAATGGTGCTTGTGACACACACGCTGTCCAATGGGGTTCGTGATACACACGCTGTCCAGTGGGGCTTGTGAGACACACACTGTCCAAAAGGATTTGTGACACACACACTGTCCAATGGGGTTTGTGACACACACAGTGTCTACGGGGGTTTGTGACACAGACGCTGTCCAATGGGGTTTGTGACACACACACTGTCCAATGGGTATTGTTACACACACAAGCTGTTTAATGGTGCTTGTGACACACACGCTGTCCAATGGGGCTTGTGACACGCACGCTGTCCAATAGTGTTTGTGACAAACACTCTGTCCCATGGTGTTTCTGACACGCAAACTGTCCAAAGGGGATTGTGACACACACACGCTGTCCAATGGAGTTTGTGACACACACACTGTCCAAAGGGGTTTGTGACACACACACTGTCCAATGGGGTTCGTGACACACAAACACTGTCCAATGGGGATTGTGACACACACACTCTGTCCAATGGGGTTTGTGACACACACACTTTGTCCAATGGCGCTTGTGACACACACGCTGTGCAATGGGTTTCGTGACACACACGCTGTCCCTTGAGTTTTGTGACACACACACTCTGTCCAGTGGGTTTGTAACAGACGCACACTGTCCAATAGGGTTGTGACACACACACGCTGTCCAATGGGGTTGTGACACACACACGCTGTCCAATGGGGACTGTGACACACACAATATCCAAAGGGGTTTGTGACACACACAATGTCCAATGGGGTTTGTGACACGCACACTGTACATGGGATTTTGTGACACACACGCTATCCAATGGGTTTTGTGACACACACACTGTCCAAAGGGAATTGTGACACACACACTCTGTGCAATGGGGATTGTGACACACACGCTGTCTAATAGGGTTTGTGACACACACATCCTATCAAATGGGGTTTGTGACACACACACTTTCCAAAGAGGTTTGTCACACGGACACTTTCTAATGGGGTTTGTGACACACACACGCTATCCAATGGGGTTTGTCACACACACACTTTCCAAAGGGGTTTGTCACACGCACACTTTCCAATGGGATTTGTTCCACACACACGCTATCCAATGGGGTTTGTGACACACACACTTTCCAGTAGGGTTTGTGATACACAGACTCTGTACAATGGCGCTTGTGACACACACGCTGTCCAGTGGGGTTCGTGACATAGAAGCTGTCCATTGGGTTTTCTGACACACACACTATGTCCAATGGGGTTTGTGACACACACGCTGTCCAAAGGAGTTTGTGACATGCCCCATGTCCAAAGGGGATTTGTAACACACACGTTGTCCATTGGGGATTGTGACACACAACTGTCCAGGGGAGTTTGTGACACACACGCTGTCCAATGGCGTTCGTGAAAAACACAGTGTCCACAGGGGTTTGTGACACACGCTGTCCAATGGGGTTTGTCACAGACACTGTCCAATGGGTACTGTTATATACACACGCTGTCCAATGGGGTTTGTGACTCATACATTTTCCAATGGGGTTTGTGACACACACACTGTCCAATGGGGATTGTGACACACACACACTGTCCAATAGGGTTTGTGACACACACATGCTATCCAGTGGGGTTTGTAACCCACACACATTCCAAAGGGGTTTGTGACACATACGATGTCCAATGGGGTTTGTGACACGCACGCTGTCCATGGGTGTTTGTGACAGACGCGATGTCCATTGGGGTTTGTGACACACACACTGTCCAATGGTGTTTGTGACACACACGCTGTCCAATGGGCTTTGTGACACAAAATCTGTCCAATGGGGTTTGTGACACACACACTGTCCAATGGGGTTTGTGACACACACGATGTCCAATGGGGTTTGTGACAGACACACTGTCCAATGGGATTTTGTGACACACACAGTGTCCACGGGGGTTTGAGACACACACGCTGTCCAATGGGGATTGTGACTCACACACTGTCCAGGGGGGTTTGTGACACACACACGATGTCCAATGGGGTTTGTGACACACACACACTGTCCAACGGTGTTTGTGACACACACGCTGTCCAATGGGGTTTGTGACACATAATCTGTCCAATGCGGTTTGTGACACACACACTGTCCAATGGGGTTTGTGACAAAGACGATGTCCAATGGGGTTTGTGACACGCACGTTTTCCATGGGTGTTTGTGACACACACGATGTCCAATGGGGTTTGTGACACACAATCTGTCCAAAGGGGATTGTGACACACACGCTGTCCAAAGGGTATTGTGACACACACACTGTCCAAAGGGGATTGTGTCACGCACACTCTCTCCAATGGGATTCGTGACACACACACTGTCCAATAGGGTTTGTGACACACACATACTATCCAATGGGGTTTGTGACACATATACTTTCTAATGGCGTTTGTGACACACACACGCTATCCAATGGTGTTTGTGACACACACACTTTCCAATGATGTTTGTGACGCACACATTTTCCAATGGGGTTTGTGACACACACACGCTGTCCCATGGGGTTTGTGACACAGACGCTGAACAATTGTGTTTCTTACACACACACTGTCCAATGGTGTTTGCGACACGCATGCTGTCCAAAGGGTTTTGTGACCCACAAACTGACCAGCAGGGTTTGTGACACACACACGCTATCCAATGGGGTTTGTGACACATACACTTTCCAATGGGGTTTGTGACACACACACACTGTCCAGTTGTGCTTGTGACACACACTCTGTCCAATGGGCTTGTGACACACACGCTGTCCAATGCGGTTTGTGAAACAATCTGTCCCATGGGGTTTGTGACACACACACTGTCCAATGGGGATTGTGACACACACACGCTGTCCATTGGGGTTTGTGACACACACACACTGTCCAATCGGGATTGTGACACAAACACGCTGTCCAATGGGGTTAGTGACACACACACTGTCCAAAGGGGTTTGTGACACAGACGCTGTCCAATGGCGTTTGTGACACACAAAAACTGTCCAATGGGGATTGTGAGACACACTCGCTGTCCAATGGGGTTTTTGACACAGACACACACTGTCCAATGGGGATTGTGAAACACACACGCTGTCCAATGGGGTTTGTGACACACACACTTTCCAAAGGGGTTTGTGACACACATGATGTCCAATGGGGTTTGTGATACGCACACTGTCCAAAAGGGTTTGTGAC
The DNA here is from genome assembly GCA_032206185.1 of Columba guinea. Taxonomy (NCBI): domain Eukaryota; kingdom Metazoa; phylum Chordata; class Aves; order Columbiformes; family Columbidae; genus Columba; species Columba guinea. Next base: position 3,396,857 of record JAVLUU010000005.1, read on the forward strand.
ACACACGATGTCCAATGGGGTTTGTGACATGCACACTTCCCATGGGTGTTTGTGACACACACGCTGTCCAGTGGGGTTTGTGACACACACGCTATCCAATGGGTTTTGTGACATACACACTGTCCAAACGCGATTGGGACACACACACGCTGTCCAATGGGGTTTGTGACACACACACTGTCCAATGGGGTTTGTGACACACACACGGTGTCCAGCGGGTTTTGTGACACACACGCTGTCCAATGGTGTTTGTGACACACACTCTGTCAAATGGGGTTTGTGACACACACACGCTGTCCAATGGAATTTGTGACACACACGCTGTCCAATGGGGTTTGTGACACAAACTCTGTCCAATAGGGTTTTGTGACACACACACTGTCCAATGGCGTTTGTGACACACACACGCTATCCAATGGGGTTTGCAACATGTACACTTCTCAGAGGTGTTTGTGAACACCACACTCTTTTCAATGGTGCTTGTGACACACACGCTGTCCAATGGGGTTCCTGACACACACGCTGGCAAGTGGGTTTTGTGACACACACACTCTGTCCAAAGGCCTTGTGACACACAAGCTGTCCAATGGGGTTCATGACACACACGCTATCCAATGGGGTTTGTGACACACACAGGTTCCAATGGGGTTTGTGACACGCACACTTTCTAATGCGGTTTGTGACACACATGATGTCCAATGTGGTTTGTGACACACACACTGTCCAAAGGGGTTTGTGAGACACACACTGTCCAAAAGGATTTGTGACACACACGCTCTCCAATGGGGTTTGTGGCACACAGACACACTGTCCAATGGGTATTGTGACACACACACGCTGTCCAATGGGGTTTGTGACACACACTATTTCCAAAGAGATTTGTGACACACATGATGTCCAATGGGGTTTGTGAGACACACACTGTCCAAAAGGATTTGTGACACACACACTGTCCAATGGGGTTTGTGACACACACAGTGTCTACGGGGGTTTGTGACACACACGCTGTCCAATGGGGTTTGTGACACACACACTGTCCAATGGGTATTGTTACACACACAAGCTGTTTAATGGTGCTTGTGACACACACGCTGTCCAATGCGGATTGTGACATCACACACACTGTCCAATGGGGTTTGTGACACACACGCTGTCCAATGCGGATTGTGACATCACACACACTGTCCAATGGGGTTTGTGACACACACACTCTCCAATAGGGTTTGTGACACACACACGCAGTCCAGTGGGATTTGTGACACACACATTCTATCCGATGGGGTTTATGACACACACGCTGTCCAATGTGGTTTGTGACACACACTCTATCCAATGGGGTTCGTGACACACACGCTGTTCAGTGGGTTTTGTGACACACACACTCTGTCCAATGGGCTTGTGACACGCACGCTGTCCAATAGTGTTTGTGACAAACACTCTGTCCCATGGTGTTTGTGACACGCACACTGTCCAAAGGGGATTGTGACACACACACGCTGTCCAATGGAGTTTGTGACACACACACTGTCCAAGGGGGTTTGTGACACACACACTGTCCAATGGGGTTCGTGACACACAAACACTGTCCAATGGGGATTGTGACACACACACTCTGTCCAATGGGGTTTGTGACACACACACTTTGTCCAATGGCGCTTGTGACACACACGCTGTGCAATGGGTTTCGTGACACACACGCTGTCCCTTGAGTTTTGTGACACACACACTCTGTCCAGTGGGTTTGTAACAGACGCACACTGTCCAATAGGGTTGTGACACACACACGCTGTCCAATGGGGTTGTGACACACACACGCTGTCCAATGGGGACTGTGACACACACAATATCCAAAGGGGTTTGTGACACACGCTGTCCAATGGGGTTTGTCACAGACACTGTCCAATGGGTACTGTTATATACACACGCTGTCCAATGGGGTTTGTGACTCATACATTTTCCAATGGGGTTTGTGACACACACACTGTCCAATGGGGATTGTGACACACACACACTGTCCAATAGGGTTTGTGACACACACATGCTATCCAGTGGGGTTTGTAACCCACACACATTCCAAAGGGGTTTGTGACACATACGATGTCCAATGGGGTTTGTGACACGCACGCTGTCCATGGGTGTTTGTGACAGACGCGATGTCCATTGGGGTTTGTGACACACACACTGTCCAATGGTGTTTGTGACACACACGCTGTCCAATGGGGTTTGTGACACATAATCTGTCCAATGCGGTTTGTGACACACACACTGTCCAATGGGGTTTGTGACAAAGACGATGTCCAATGGGGTTTGTGACACGCACGTTTTCCATGGGTGTTTGTGACACACACGATGTCCAATGGGGTTTGTGACACACAATCTGTCCAAAGGGGATTGTGACACACACGCTGTCCAAAGGGTATTGTGACACACACACTGTCCAAAGGGGATTGTGTCACGCACACTCTCTCCAATGGGATTCGTGACACACACACTGTCCAATAGGGTTTGTGACACACACATACTATCCAATGGGGTTTGTGACACATATACTTTCTAATGGCGTTTGTGACACACACACGCTATCCAATGGTGTTTGTGACACACACACTTTCCAATGATGTTTGTGACGCACACATTTTCCAATGGGGTTTGTGACACACACACGCTGTCCCATGGGGTTTGTGACACAGACGCTGAACAATTGTGTTTCTTACACACACACTGTCCAATGGTGTTTGCGACACGCATGCTGTCCAAAGGGTTTTGTGACCCACAAACTGACCAGCAGGGTTTGTGACACACACACGCTATCCAATGGGGTTTGTGACACATACACTTTCCAATGGGGTTTGTGACACACACACACTGTCCAGTTGTGCTTGTGACACACACTCTGTCCAATGGGCTTGTGACACACACGCTGTCCAATGCGGTTTGTGAAACAATCTGTCCCATGGGGTTTGTGACACACACACTGTCCAATGGGGATTGTGACACACACACGCTGTCCATTGGGGTTTGTGACACACACACACTGTCCAATCGGGATTGTGACACAAACACGCTGTCCAATGGGGTTAGTGACACACACACTGTCCAAAGGGGTTTGTGACACAGACGCTGTCCAATGGCGTTTGTGACACACAAAAACTGTCCAATGGGGATTGTGAGACACACTCGCTGTCCAATGGGGTTTTTGACACAGACACACACTGTCCAATGGGGATTGTGAAACACACACGCTGTCCAATGGGGTTTGTGACACACACACTTTCCAAAGGGGTTTGTGACACACATGATGTCCAATGGGGTTTGTGATACGCACACTGTCCAAAAGGGTTTGTGACACACACGATGTCCAATGGGGTTTGTGACATGCACACTTCCCATGGGTGTTTGTGACACACACGCTGTCCAGTGGGGTTTGTGACACACACGCTATCCAATGGGTTTTGTGACATACACACTGTCCAAACGCGATTGGGACACACACACGCTGTCCAATGGGGTTTGTGACACACACACTGTCCAATGGGGTTTGTGACACACACACGGTGTCCAGCGGGTTTTGTGACACACACGCTGTCCAATGGTGTTTGTGACACACACTCTGTCAAATGGGGTTTGTGACACACACACGCTGTCCAATGGAATTTGTGACACACACGCTGTCCAATGGGGTTTGTGACACAAACTCTGTCCAATAGGGTTTTGTGACACACACACTGTCCAATGGCGTTTGTGACACACACACGCTATCCAATGGGGTTTGCAACATGTACACTTCTCAGAGGTGTTTGTGAACACCACACTCTTTTCAATGGTGCTTGTGACACACACGCTGTCCAATGGGGTTCCTGACACACACGCTGGCAAGTGGGTTTTGTGACACACACACTCTGTCCAAAGGCCTTGTGACACACAAGCTGTCCAATGGGGTTCATGACACACACGCTATCCAATGGGGTTTGTGACACACACAGGTTCCAATGGGGTTTGTGACACGCACACTTTCTAATGCGGTTTGTGACACACATGATGTCCAATGTGGTTTGTGACACACACACTGTCCAAAGGGGTTTGTGAGACACACACTGTCCAAAAGGATTTGTGACACACACGCTCTCCAATGGGGTTTGTGGCACACAGACACACTGTCCAATGGGTATTGTGACACACACACGCTGTCCAATGGGGTTTGTGACACACACTATTTCCAAAGAGATTTGTGACACACATGATGTCCAATGGGGTTTGTGAGACACACACTGTCCAAAAGGATTTGTGACACACACACTGTCCAATGGGGTTTGTGACACACACAGTGTCTACGGGGGTTTGTGACACACACGCTGTCCAATGGGGTTTGTGACACACACACTGTCCAATGGGTATTGTTACACACACAAGCTGTTTAATGGTGCTTGTGACACACACGCTGTCCAATGCGGATTGTGACATCACACACACTGTCCAATGGGGTTTGTGACACACACGCTGTCCAATGCGGATTGTGACATCACACACACTGTCCAATGGGGTTTGTGACACACACACTCTCCAATAGGGTTTGTGACACACACACGCAGTCCAGTGGGATTTGTGACACACACATTCTATCCGATGGGGTTTATGACACACACGCTGTCCAATGTGGTTTGTGACACACACTCTATCCAATGGGGTTCGTGACACACACGCTGTTCAGTGGGTTTTGTGACACACACACTCTGTCCAATGGGCTTGTGACACGCACGCTGTCCAATAGTGTTTGTGACAAACACTCTGTCCCATGGTGTTTGTGACACGCACACTGTCCAAAGGGGATTGTGACACACACACGCTGTCCAATGGAGTTTGTGACACACACACTGTCCAAGGGGGTTTGTGACACACACACTGTCCAATGGGGTTCGTGACACACAAACACTGTCCAATGGGGATTGTGACACACACACTCTGTCCAATGGGGTTTGTGACACACACACTTTGTCCAATGGCGCTTGTGACACACACGCTGTGCAATGGGTTTCGTGACACACACGCTGTCCCTTGAGTTTTGTGACACACACACTCTGTCCAGTGGGTTTGTAACAGACGCACACTGTCCAATAGGGTTGTGACACACACACGCTGTCCAATGGGGTTGTGACACACACACGCTGTCCAATGGGGACTGTGACACACACAATATCCAAAGGGGTTTGTGACACACGCTGTCCAATGGGGTTTGTCACAGACACTGTCCAATGGGTACTGTTATATACACACGCTGTCCAATGGGGTTTGTGACTCATACATTTTCCAATGGGGTTTGTGACACACACACTGTCCAATGGGGATTGTGACACACACACACTGTCCAATAGGGTTTGTGACACACACATGCTATCCAGTGGGGTTTGTAACCCACACACATTCCAAAGGGGTTTGTGACACATACGATGTCCAATGGGGTTTGTGACACGCACGCTGTCCATGGGTGTTTGTGACAGACGCGATGTCCATTGGGGTTTGTGACACACACACTGTCCAATGGTGTTTGTGACACACACGCTGTCCAATGGGGTTTTTGACATATAATCTGTCCAATGGGGTTTGTGACACACACGCTGTCCAATGGGGTTTGTGACACAGACGATGTCCAATGGGGTTTGTGACACGCACGCTGTCCATGGGTGTTTGTGACACACACGCTGTCCAGTGAGGATTGTGACAAAGACGCTGTACAATGGGGTTTGTGACACACACACGCTATTTAATGCGGTTTATGACACAGACACTTTCCAATGGGGTTTATGACACAGACGCTGTCCAATGGGGTTTGTGACACTCACACTTTCCAATGGGGTTTGTGACTCACACACTGTCCAGTGGGGATTGTGACACACAGGCTGTCCAAAGGGTTTGTGACCCACATACGCTATCCAGTGTGGCTTTTGACACACACGCTGTCCAATGGGGTTTGTCACACAAAGGCTCTCCAGTGGGTTTTATGACACACACACTGTCAAATAGGGTTTGTGACACACAGACGCTATCCAATTGCGTTTATGACACATACACTTTCCAATGGGGTTTCTGGCACACAAACTCTGTCCAATGGTGCTTGTGACACACACACTGTCGAATGGGGTGTGTGACACACAAACTATCCAATGGGGTTTGTGACACAAACTCTGTCCACAGGGGACTGTGACACACACACTGTCCAGGGGAGGTTGTGACACACAAACTGTCCAATGGCATTCGTGACACACACCGTGTCCACGGGGATTTTTGACACACACACTCTGTCCAATGTGCTTGTGACACACACGCTGTCCAATGGGGATTGTGACACACACGCTGTACAATGGGGTTTGTGACACACATACTCTGTCCAATGAGCTTGTGAAAAACACTCTGTACAATGGGGTTTGTGACACACACGCTATCCAATGGGGTTTGTGTCACACACACTGTCCAAAGGGGTTTGTAACACACACACTCTGTCCAATGGGTCTTGTGAAACACTCGCTATCCAGTGTGTTTTGTGACAGACACACTTTCAAACAGGGTTTGTGACACAAACGCTATCCAGTGGGTTTTGTGACAAACACGCTGTCCAATGGGGATTGTGACACACACACGCTGTCCAATGGTGTTCATGACACACACGCTGTCCAATGGGGATTGTGATACAAGCGCTGTCCACTAGGGTTTGTGACACACTCAAGCTATCCAAAGGGGTTTGTAACGCGCACACTTTCAAATGGGGTTTGTGACACAGACACGCTATCCAATGGCGTTTGTTACACACACACTGTCCAATGGGATTTGTGACACATACACTTTCCAATTGGGTTTGTGACACACACGCTGTCCATTGGGTTTTGTGACACACACGCTGTCCAATGGGGATGGTGATACACAAGATGTCCAATGGGGTTTGTGACACACACACACTGTCCAATGAGGATTGCGAAACACACACGCTGTAAAATGGGGGTTATGACACACACACTTTCCAATGGGGTTTGTGACACACACACTTTCCAATGGCGCTTGTGACACACACGCTGTCTAATGGGGTTCCTGACACACACGCTGTCCAATGGGGGTTGTGACACACACGCTGTCCAGTTGGGGTTGTGACACACACACTGTCCAATGGGGTTTGTGACACAAACAGTGTCCACGGGAGTTTGTGACACACACGATGTCAAATGGGGATTGTGACACACACACTGTCCAGGGGGGTTTGTGACACACACACTGTCCAAAGGGGTTTGTGACACACACGCTGTCCAGTGGGGTTTGTGACACACACACTGTCCAATGGGGTTTGTGACACACACATGCTACCCAATGGGGTTTGTGACACGCACACTTTCCAATGGGGTTTGTGACACACACACTCTGTCCAATGGGATTGTGACAAACACAGTGTCCACTGTGGTTTGTGACACACACGCTGTCCACTGGGGATTGTGATACACACACTGTCCAGGTGGGTTTGTGACACACACACTGTCGAATGGCGTTCTTAATACACACAGTGTCCACGGGGGTTTGTGACACACATGCTGTCCAATGGGGTTTGTCACACACACTGTCCAATGGGTACTGTTATTCACACACGCTGTCCAATGGGGTTTGTCATGCACACTCTGTCCAAAGGGGTTTGTGACACACACGCTGTCCAGTGGTGTTTGTGACACACACGCTGCCCAATGGGATTTGTGACACGCACATTCTATACAATGGGGTTTGTGACACGCACACTTTCTAATGGGGTTTGTGACACACACGTGCTATCCAATGGGGTTTGTGACACACACACTTTCAAATGGGGTTTGTGACACGCACACTTTCTAATGGGGTTTGTGACACACACATGGAATCCAATGTGTTTTGAGAAACGCATACTCTTTAATGGGTTTTATGACACACACACGCTATCCAATGGGGTTTGTGACACACACACCTTCCAATGGGGTTTGTGAAACACACACGCTGTCCAATGGGATTTGTGACACACACTGTCCAATGGGGTTTCTGACACTACACTCTGACCAATGGGGTTTGTGACACACTTACATGCTATCCAATGGGTTTTGTGACACACACAGTCTGTCCAATGGGGTTTGTGATACACACGCTGTCTAATCGGATTTGTGACACACACTGTCCAATGGGGTTTCTGACACTACACGCTGTCCAATGGGGTTTGTGACACACTCACATGCTATCCAATGCGTGTTGTGACACACACACTGTTCAATGGGGATTGTGACACACGCACGCTGTCCCATGGTGATTGTGACACACACGCTATCCAATGGGGTTTGTGACAGACACTCTGTCAACTGGGCTTTGTGACACACACACGCTGCCCAATGGGATTTGTGACACACACTGTCCAATGGGGTTTCTGACACTACACGCTGTCCAATGGGGTTTGTGACACACACAATCTATCCAATGGGGTTTGTGACACGCACACTTTCTAATGGTGTTTGTGACACACACACGCTATCAAATGGGGTTTGTGACACACACACTTTCCAATGGGGTTTGTGACACGCACACTTTTTAATGGGGTTTGTGACACACGCACACGCTATCCAATTGGGTTTGTGACACACACACTTTCCAATGGAGTTTGTGACACACACAATTTCCAATGGCGCTTGTGACACACACGCTGTTCAATGGGGTCCGTGACACAAGCGCTGTCCAGTGGGTTTTTTGACACACACACTCTGTCCAATGGGCTTGTGACACACACGCTGTCCAATGGGGTTTGTGACACACAAACTGTCCAATGGGGATTGTGACACACACACTGTCCAATGGTGTTAGTGACACACACGCTGTCCAAAGCGGTTTGTGACACAGGGGCTGTCCAATGGGGATTGTGACCTACACACTCTCCAATAGGGTTGGTTACACACATACGCTAACCAGTGGGGTTTGTGAACACGCACTACTTTATAATGGAGTTTGTGAAACACACACTATGCAATGGGATTTGTGGCACACACACTTTCCAATGGGGTTTGTGACACACACACCTTCCAATGGGCTTTGTGAAACACACACTGAGCAGGAGGGTTTGTGACACACACACGCTGTCCAATGGGGTTTGTGACACACACGCTGTCCATTGGTTTTGTGAAACACACTCTGTCAACTGGGCTTTGTGACACACACGGCTGTCCAATGGGATTTGTGACACACACTGTCCAATGGGGTTTCTGACTCTACACGCTGTCCAATGGGGTTTGTGACACACTCACATGCTATCCAATGGGGTTTGTGACACACACATTCTGTCCAATGGGGTTTGTGACACACACGCTGTGCAATGGGGTTTGTGACAGAAACTCTGTCCAATGGGGATTGTGACCGACACACTGTACAATGGGGTTTGTGACACACACACTGTCCAATGGGGTTTGTGACAAACATGTTGTCTAATGGGGTTTGTGACACACACGCTGTCCAATGGGGTTTGTGACACGCACATGCTATCCAATGGGTTTTGTGACACACACACTGTCCATTGGGTATTGTGACACAGACACACTGTCCAATGGGGTTTGTGACACACACACTGTCCAATGGGGATTGTGACACACACTCTGTCAACTGGGCTTTGTGACACACACACGCTGCCCAATGGGATTTGTGACACACACTGTAAAATGGGGTTTTTGACACTACACGCTGTCCAATGGGGTTTGTGACACACACATGCTATCCAATGGGGTTTGTGACACACACACTCTGTCCAGTGGGGTTTGTGACACACACACTGTCCAATGGGGTTTGTGACAAACATGTTGTCTAATGGGGTTTGTGACACACACGCTGTCCAATGGGGTTTGTGACACGCACATGCTATCCAATGGGTTTTGTGACACACACACTGTCCATTGGGTATTGTGACACAGACACACTGTCCAATGGGGTTTGTGACACACACACTGTCCAATGGGGATTGTGACACACACGCTATCCAATGGGTTTTGTGACACACACGCTCTTCAATGGGGATTGTGACACACACACAATGTCAAGTGGTGTTTGTGACACACACATGCTATCCAATGAGTTTTGTGACACACAAACTGTCCAATGGGGTTTGTGACACACACGCTGTCACAACGGGGATTGTGACACGCTACGCTATCCAATGCTTTTTGTGACACACACACTGTTCAATGGGGATTGTGACACGCACACGCTGTCCAATGGTGATTGTGACATACACATGCTGTCCAATGGTGTTTGTGACACACACGCTGTCCAATGGGGATTATTACACACGCTGTCCAATGTGGTTTGTGACATACACACTCTGTCCAATGGGTCTTGTGACACACACTGTCCAATATGGTTTGTGACACACACGCTGTCCAATGGGGTTTGTGACACACATGCTGTCCAATGGGGATTGTGACACACACGCTGTCCAGTGGCGTTTTTGACACATACACTCTGTCCAATGGGGCTTGTAACACACTCTCTGTCCAATGGGGTTTGTGACACACATACTCTTTCCAATAGGTCTTGTGACACACACGCTGTCCAATGGGGTTTGTGACACACATACTCTTTCCAATAGGTCTTGTGACACACACACTGTCCAATGGGGTTCGTGACACACACGCTGTCCAGTGGGGTTTGTGACACACATACTGTCCAATAGGGTTTGTGACATCACACACGCTATCCAATGGGGTTTGTGGCACACACTCTTTCTATTGGGGTTTGTGAAACACACGCTATCCAATGGGTTTTGTGACACACACATTGTCCAATGGGGATTGTGACACACACACGCTGTCCAATGGTGTTTGTGACACACACACTTTCCAATGGGGTTTGTGAAACGCACACTTTCTAAAGGGGTTTGTGACACACACATGCTATCCAGTGGGGTTTGTGACACACACGCTGACAAATTGGGTTTGTTACACACACACTCTCCAATGGTGTTTGTGACACGCATGCTGTCCAATGGGTTTTGTGACACACACACTGACCAGGAGGGTTGGTGACACACACACGCTATCCAGTGGGGTTTGTGACACATGCACTTTCCAATGGGCTTTGTGACACACACATTCTGTCCAATGGCGCTTGTGAAACACATGCTGTCCAGTGGGGTTTGTGACACACACACTGTCCAAAAGGGTTTGTGACACACAGGATGTCCAATGGGATTTCTGACACGCACAATGTCCATGGGTGTTTGTGACACACAAACTGTCCAATGGGGTTTGTGACACACACAGTGTCCACCGGGGTTTTTGACACACTCGCTGTCCAATGGGGTTTGTGACACACACACTGTCCAAAGGGGTTTCTGACACATACACTTTCCAATGGGCTTGTGACACACGCGCTGTCCAATGGTGTTTTTGAAACACACACTGTACAATGGGGAATGTGCCACACACACGCTGTCCAATGGGTTTTGTGACACACACACTGTCCAAAGGTGATTGGGACACACACACGCTGACCAATGGGGTTTGTGACACACACACTGTCCAAAGGGGTTTGTGACACACACTCTGTCCAATGGGGTTTGTAACACACAGGCTGTACAAAGGCGTTTGTGACACACAAACACTGTACAATGGGGATTATGACACACACACGCTGTCCAATGGGGTTTATGAAACACATGCTGTCCAATGGTGTTTGTCACACCAACACTGTACAATGGGGATTGTGACACACACGCTGTCCAGTGGGTTTTGTGACACACACGCTGTCCAATAGGGTTTTTGACACGCACACTCTCCAATGGGTTTTGTGACACATACAGTGTCTACGGGGGTTTCTGACACGGACGTTGTCCAATGGTTTTTGTGACACACACACTGTCCAATGGGGATTGTTAAACACTCACGCTGTCCAATGGTGTTTGTGACACACACGCTGTCCAATGGGGCTTGTGACACACACGCTGTCCAACGGGATTTGTGACACACACGCTGTCCAGTGTGTTTTGCGACACACACGCTTTCCAATAGGGTTTGTGACACACACTCGCTATCCAATGGGGTTTTTGACACACACGATGTCCAATGGGGTTTTTAACACTCTGTCCATTTTTGCTTGTGACACCCACGCTGTCCGATGGGGTTCGTGACACACACACTGTCCAAAGCGTTTTGTGACACTCACGCTGTCCAATGGGTTTTGTGACACACACACTTTCCAAAGGGATTTGTGAAACACGCTGTCCAATGGGGTTTGTGACACACACACTGTTCAGTGGGGTTTCTGACACACACGCTGTCTGATGGGGTTTGTGACACACACTCTGTCCAATGGGTCTTGTGACACACACTCTGTCCAATGGGGTTCGTTGCACACACACTGTCCCATAGGGTTTGTGACACACACATGCTATCCAAAGGGGTTTGTGACACATACGCTTTCCAATGGGGTTTGTGACACACACACTGTCCAATGGTGTTTGTGAAAAAAACACGCTGTCCAATGGGGATTGTGAGACACACGCTGTCCAATGGGGATTGTGACCTACACACTGTCCAATAGGTTTTGTGACACACACACGCTATCCAATGGGGTTTGTGACACATACACTTTCCAATGGGGTTTGTGACACACACACATTTTCATAGGGTTCTTTTGACACACACGCTGTCCAATGGGGTTTTGACAGACACGCTGTCCAATGGGGATTGTGACACACACACTGTCCACGGGGGTTTGTGACACACACACTGTCCAGTGGCGTTCGTGACAAACAGTATCCACAGGGTTTTGTGACACACACGCTTTCCAATAGGGTTTGTGACACACACACTGACCAGGAGGGTTTGTGACATACACACGATATCAAATGGGGTTTGTGACACATAGACTTTCCAATGGGATTTGTGATACATACACTGTCTAATGGGGTTGTGACACATGCGCTGTCCAATGGGGTTTGTGACACACGAGCTGTCAAATGGGGATTGTGACACACACGCTGTCCAATGGGGTTTGTGATACACACACTCTGTACAATGGGTCTTGTGATGCACACGCTTTACAATGGGATTTGTGAACACACACGCTGTCCAGTGGGTTTTGTGACACATACACTGTCCAATAGGGTTTCTGACACACACACTCTATCCAATGGGTTTTGTGACACAAACACTTTCCAATGGGGTTTGTGACACACACACTCTGTACAATGGTGCTTGTGACACACACACTCTGTCCAATGGTGCTTGTGACACACACGCTTTCCAATGGGGTTCATGACACGCACGCTGTCCAATGGGGATTGTGACACACACACTCTGTACAATGGGCTTGTGACACACACGCTGTCCAATGGGGTTTGTGACACAGATGCTGTCCAATGGGGATTGTAACCTACACACTGTCCAATAGGGTTTGTGACACACACACGCTGTCCAATGCGGTTTGTGACACACACACTGTCCAAAGGGGTTTGTGACACACAGGATGTCCAATGGTCTTTGTGACACGCACACTGTCCAATGGGGTTTTGACACACACGCTGTCCACTGCGGATTGTGACACACACACTGTTCAGTGGGGTTTCTGACACACACGCTGTCTAATGGGGTTTGTGACACACACACTCTCCAATGGGTCTTGTTACATAACACACGCTGTCCAATGGGGTTTGTGACACACACGCAGTCCAATGGAGTTTGTGACACTCACACTCTGTCCAAAGGGTCTTGTGACACACATGCTGTCCAATGGTGCTTCTTTCTCACACGCTGTACAGTGGGGTTTGTGACACACACACTGTCCAGTAGGGTTTGTGACACACACGCTATCCAATGGGGTTTGTGACACACACACTTTCCAATGGGGATTGTGACACACAGACTTTTCGATGGGGTTTGTGAAACACACATGCTCTCCCATGGGGTTTGTGACACACACGCTGACCAATTGGGTTTCTTACACACACACTGTCCAATGCTGTTTGCGACACGCATGCTGTCCAATGGATTTTGTGACACACACACACTGTCCATTGGGTATTGTTACTCACACACCCTGTCCAATGGGTTTTGTGACACACACACAGTCCAATGGGTATTTTTACACACACACGCTGTCCAATGTGGTTTGTGACACACACGCTGTCCAGTGGGTTTTGTGACACACACACTGTCCAATGGTGTTTGTGACACACACGCTGTCCAATAGGGTTTCTGACACAAACTCTGTCCAAAGGGGTTTTTGACACACACGCTGTCCAATGGGGATTGTGACACACATGCTGTCCAATGGGGTTTGTGACACATACACTCTTTCCAATATTGCTTATGACACACACGCTCTCAAATGTGTTTTGTGACACACACGCTGTCCAGTGGGTTTTGTGACACACACACTGTCCAATGGGGTTTGTGACACACACACGCTATCCAATAGGTTTTATGACACACACACTGTCCAATGGGGTTTGAGACACACACACTGACCAGGAGGGTTTGTGACACAAACACACTGTCCAATGGGGTTTTTGGCACACTTGCTGTCCAGTGGGTTTTGTGACACGCACACTCTGTCCAATGGGCTTGTGAAACACACGCTGTCCAATAGTGTTTGTGACAAACACTCTGTCCCATGGGGTTTGTCACACACACACTGTCCAATGGGGATTGTGACACACACGATGTCCGATGGGATTAGTGACACGCACACTGTACATGGGTGTTTATGACACACACGCTGTCAAATGCTTTTTGTGACACACACGCTGTCCAATGGGGTTTGTGACACAGACACTGTCCAATGGGTATTGTTACACAGACACGCTGTCTAATGATGTTTGTGACACAAACGCTGTCCAATGGCGCTTGTGACACACACAATTTCCAAAGGGGTTTGTGACACATACACTTTCCAATGGGGTTTGTGACACACACACTCTGTCCAATATTGCTTGTGAGACACATGCTGTCTAATGGGGTTTGTGACACACACTCTGTCCAATGGGGTTTCTGACACACACAGTGTCCAAAGGGGTTTGTGACACACACGCTGTCCAATGGGGTTTGTGACAAACAAACACTGTACAATGGGGATTGTGACACACACACGCTGTTCAATGGGGTTTATGACACACACAGTGTCCAAAGGGGTTTGTGACACACACACGCTATCCAATGGGGTTTGTGACACGTACACTTTCCAATAGGGTTTGTGACACCACACTCTCTCCAATGTTGCTTGAGACACACACGCTGTCCAATGGGGTTCGTGACACACACGCTGTCCAGTGGGGTTTGTGACACACACACTCTGTCCAATGGGTCTTGTGACACACACGCTCTCCAATAGGGTTTGTGACACAAACTCTGTCCAATGGGGTTCGTGACACACAGGCTATCCAATGGGGTTTGTGACACACAAGCTGTCCAATGGGGTTTGTGACACACACTTTCTGTCCAATGGGTCTTGTGACACACACGCTGTCCAACGGGGTTCGTTGCACACACGCTGTCCAGTGGGGTTTGTGACACACACACTGTACAAAAGGGTTTGTGACACACCCAGGCTATCCAATGGGGTTTGTGGCACGCATATTTCCCAATGATGCTTGTGACACACACACTTTCCAATGTGGTTTGTGACACACACAAGCTATCCATTGGGCTTTGTGACACACACACTCTCCAATGGGGATTGTGACACACACACTTTCCAATGGGGTTTGTGACAAACACGCTGACCAATTGGGTTTCTTACACACACACTGTCCCATGGAGTTTGTGACAAACACTCTGTCAAATGGGGTTTGTGACACAGACGTTGTCCAATGGGATTTGATGCACACACTGTCCAAAGGGGTTTCTGAAACGACACGCTGTCCAATGGGGTTTGTGACACACACACTGACCAGGAGGGTTTGTGACACACACACACTGTCCAGTGGGGTTTGTGACACACACACTGTCCAATGGTGCTTGTGACACACATGCTGTCCAATGGGGATTGTGACACTCACGCTGTCCAGTGGGTTTTGTGACACACACACTGTCCAGGGGGGTTTGTGACACACACACTGTCCAATGGCATTCGTGACACACACAGTGTCCACGGGGGTTTATTACACACACGCTGTCCAATGGGGTTTGTGACACACACACTGTCCAATGGGTATTGTTACACACACACGCTGTCCAATGGGGTTTGTGAAACACACGCTGTCCAATGGGGTTTGTGACGCACACGCTGTCCAATGGGGTTGTGACACACACACTCTGTCCAGTAGGTCTTCTGACACACACTCTGTCCAATGTGATGGTTGCACGCACGCTGTACATTGGGGTATGTGACACACACACTGTCCAATAGGGTTTGTTACACACATAGGCTGTCCAATGGTGTTTGTGACACACACACTGTCCCTTGGGTTGTGTGACACACACACTCTGTCCAATGGGTTTGTGACACACACGCTGTCTAATGGGGTTTGTGACACACACTCTATCCAATGGGGTTTGTGACACACACTCTGTCCAATGGGGTTTCTGACACACACAGTGTCCAAAGGGGTTTGTGACACACACGCTGTCCAATGGGGTTTGTGACAAACAAACACTGTACAATGGGGATTGTGACACACACACGCTGTTCAATGGGGTTTATGACACACACAGTGTCCAAAGGTGTTTGTGACACACACACGCTATCCAATGGGGTTTGTGACACGTACACTTTCCAATAGGGTTTGTGACACCACACTCTCTCCAATGTTGCTTGAGACACACACGCTGTCCAATGGGGTTCGTGACACACACGCTGTCCAGTGGGGTTTGTGACACACACACTCTGTCCAATGGGTCTTGTGACACACACGCTCTCCAATAGGGTTTGTGACACAAACTCTGTCCAATGGGGTTCGTGACACACAGGCTATCCAATGGGGTTTGTGACACACAAGCTGTCCAATGGGGTTTGTGACACACACTTTCTGTCCAATGGGTCTTGTGACACACACGCTGTCCAACGGGGTTCGTTGCACACACGCTGTCCAGTGGGGTTTGTGACACACACACTGTACAAAAGGGTTTGTGACACACCCAGGCTATCCAATGGGGTTTGTGGCACGCATATTTCCCAATGATGCTTGTGACACACACACTTTCCAATGTGGTTTGTGACACACACAAGCTATCCATTGGGCTTTGTGACACACACACTCTCCAATGGGGATTGTGACACACACACTTTCCAATGGGGTTTGTGACAAACACGCTGACCAATTGGGTTTCTTACACACACACTGTCCCATGGTGTTTGTGACAAACACTCTGTCAAATGGGGTTTGTGACACAGACGTTGTCCAATGGGATTTGATACACACACTGTCCAAAGGGGTTTCTGAAACGACACGCTGTCCAATGGGGTTTGTGACACACACACTGACCAGGAGGGTTTGTGACACACACACACTGTCCAGTGGGGTTTGTGACACACACACTGTCCAATGGTGCTTGTGACACACATGCTGTCCAATGGGGATTGTGACACTCACGCTGTCCAGTGGGTTTTGTGACACACACACTCTGTCCAATGGGCTTGTCACACACACTGTCCAATGGTGTTTGTAACACATACGCTGTCCAATAGGGTTTGTGACACAAACTCTGTCCAGTGGGGTTTGTGACACACACGCTATCCAATGGGGGTTGTGACGCACACAGTTTTCAATGGGGTTTGTGACACACACACGCTGTCCCATGGGGTTTGTGACACACACACGCTGTCCATTGGGGTTTTTGACACACACACTGCCCAGTGGGGATTGTGACACACACACTGTCCAGTGGGGTTTGTGACACACACACTGTCCAATGGCATTCGTGACACACACAGTGTCCACGGGGGTTTATGACACACACGCTGTCCAATGGGGATTGTGACACACACACTTTCCAATGGCGTTTGTGACACACACGCTGTCCAATGGGGTTTGTGACACACACGCTGTCCAATGGGTCTTGGTACACACACTCTGTCCAATGGGGATCGTGAACACACGCTGTCCAATGGGGTTTGTGACACAGACGCTGTCCAATGGGGTTTGTGACACACACGCGGTCCAATGGGGATTGTGACACACACGCTATCCAATGGGGTTTGTGAAACACACACTGTCCAATGGGTATTGTTACACACTCATGGTGTCCAATGGGTTTTGTGACACAGACGCTGTCCAATGGGGATTGTGACCTACACACTGTCCAATAGGATTTGTGACACACACACGATATCCAATGGGGTTTGTGACGCACACACTTTCCAATATGGTTTGTGACACACACACGCTGCCCCATGGGGTTTGTGACACACACACGCTGTCCAATGCGGTTTGTGACACATACACTGACCAGGAGGTTTTGTGACACACACACGCTGTCCATTGGGGTTTTTGACACACACACTGTCCACTGGGGATTGTGACACACACACTGTCCAGGGGGGTTTGTGACACACACACTGTCCAATGGCATTCGTGACACACACAGTGTCCACGGGGGTTTATTACACACACGCTGTCCAATGGGGTTTGTGACACACACACTGTCCAATGGGTATTGTTACACACACACGCTTTCCAATGGGGTTTGTGAAACACACGCTGTCCAATGGGGTTTGTGACGCACACGCTGTCCAATGGGGTTGTGACACACACACTCTGTCCAGTAGGTCTTCTGACACACACTCTGTCCAATGTGATGGTTGCACGCACGCTGTACATTGGGGTATGTGACACACACACTGTCCAATAGGGTTTGTTACACACATAGGCTGTCCAATGGTGTTTGTGACACACACACTGTCCCTTGGGTTGTGTGACACACACACTCTGTCCAATGGGTTTGTGACACACACGCTGTCTAATGGGGTTTGTGACACACACTCTATCCAATGGGGTTTGTGACACACACACTGTCAAAAGGAGATTGTGACACACACACGCTGTCCAATGGGGTTTGTGACACACACGCTGTCCAACGGGGTTCGTGACACACACGCGGTCCAGAGAGTTTTGTGACACACACACTCTGTCCAATGGGCTTGTGACACACACACTCTCCAATGGGGATTGTGACACACACACGCTATCCAATGGGGTTTGTGACACATACACTTTCCAAAGGGGTTTCTGACACACACACTCTGTCCAATGGTGCATGTGACACACACACTGTCCAATGGGGTTCGTGACACACATGCTGTCGAGTGGGTTTTGTGACACACGCACTCTGTCCAATAGGCTTGTGACACACACGCTGTACAATGGTGTTTGTGACACACACACTGTCCAATAGGGATTGTGACACACACACGCTGTCCAATGTTGTTTGCGAAACACAGGCTTTCCAGTGGGTTTTGTTACACACACACTGTCCAATAGTATTTTTGACACACACACGCTATCCAATGAGGTTTGTGACACATATACTTTCCAATGGGGTTTATGACACACACGCGGCCCAATGGGGTTTGTCACACAAACTCTGTCCAATGGTGCTTGCGACAAACACGCTGTAAAATGGGATTCATGACACACACGCTGTGCAGTGGGTTTTGTGACGCACATACTCTGTCCAATGATCTTGTGACACACTTGCTGTCCAATGGGTATTGTGACACACACACTGTCCAATGGGGATTGTGACACACACACGCTGTCCAATGGGGTTTGTGACACACAAACTGACCAGGAGATTTTGTGACACACACACGCTGTCCTATGGATTTTGTGAAACAAACTCTCTCCAATGGGGTTTATCACACACACTCTGTCCAATGGGGTTTGTGACAGACACACTGTACAATGGGGTTTGTGACACACACACTCTGTCCAAAGGGCTTGTGACAAACACGCTGTACAATGCGGTTTGTGACACACACACTCTGCCCAATGGGGTTTGTGACACACACGCTGTCCAATGGGGTTTGTGACACGAACTCTGTCCAAAGGGGTTTGTGACCGACACACTGTACAATGGGGTTTGTGACACACACACTGTCCAATGGGTTTTGTGACACACACACTCTGTCCAATGGTGCTTGTGTCACACCTGCTGACCAATGGGGTTTGGGACACACACACTGTCCAATGGGGTTTTTCACACACACGCTGTCCAATGGGGTTTGTCAAACAAAGTCTGTCCAATGGGGTTTGTGACACACACACTGTCCTATCGGGTTTGTGACAACACTTTGTCCAATGGCTATTGTGACACACAAGTGTCCAATGGGGTTTGTGACACATACACTCTGTCAAATGTGGCTTTTGATACACACGCTGTCCAATGCGATTTGTGACACACACGCTGTCCAATGGGGTTTGTGACACACACACTGTCCAGTGGGTTTTGTGACACACACACTGTCCAATAGTGTTTGTGACACACACACGCTATCCAATGGGGTTTGTGACACATGCACTTTCCAAAGGGGTTTGTGACACACACACTCTGTCCAATGGTGCTTGTGACACACACGCTGTCCAGTGGGTTTTGTGACACACGCACTCTGTCCGATGGGTGCTCTTACAAACACACACGCTGTCCAGTGGGGTTTGTGACACACACGCTGTCCAATAGGGTTTGTGACACACACACGCTGTCCAATGGGTTTTGTGACACACACACTGTCCAAAGGGGTTTGTGACACACACGCTATCTAATGGGGTTTGTGACACTCACAGTGTCCATGGGTGTTTGTGGCACACACGCTGTCCAGTGGGTTTTGTCACACACACACTGCCCAAAGTGGTTTTGACACACACGCTGTCCACTGGGGATTCTGACACACACACTGTCCAGGGGGGTTTGTGACACACACACTGTCCAATGGCGTTCGTGACACGCACAGTGTCCACGGGGGCTTGTGACACACACGCTGTCCAATGGTGTTTCTGACACACACACTGTATAATGGGTATTGTTAAACACTAACACTGTCCAGAGGGGTTTGTGACACACACACTGTCCAATGGGGTTTGTGACACACACGCTATCCAATGGGTTTTGTGACACACACACTGTCCAATGCGCTTTGTGACACACACACGCTATCAAATGGGGTTTGGAACACGCACGCTATCCAATGGGGTTTGTGACACACAGACGCTATCCAATGGCGTTTATGACACACACTTTCAAATGGTGTTTGTGACACACATACGCTATCCAATGGGTTTTGTGACACACTCACTGTCCAATGTGGACTGTGACACACACGCTGTCCAATGGGGTTTGTGAAAAAGACGCTGTCCAATGGTGATTGTGACATACATACTGTCCAATTGGGCTTGTGACACACACATGTTATCCAATGGGGTTTGTGACACACATACTCTCTAATGGGGTTTTTGACACACACGCTATCCAATGGGGTTTGAGAAACACACTTTCCAATGTGGTTTGTGACACACACACACTGTCCCATGGGGTTTGTGACACACAGGCTGACCAATTGGGTTTGTTTCACACACACTGTCCAATTGTGTTTGAGACTCGCATGTTGTCCAATGAGTTTTCTGTCACACACACTGACCAGGAGGCTTTGTGACACACACACGCTATCCAATGGGGTTTGTGGCACATACACTTTCGAATGGGGTTTGTGAAAAACACACTCTGTCCAATGGCGCTTGTGACACAAACGCTGTCCAATGGGGCTCGTGACACACACACTGTCCAATGGGGATTGTGGCGCACACACGCTGTCCAATGGGGTTTGTGACACACACAGTGTCCAAAGAGGTTTGTAACACACACGATGTCCAATGGGGTTTGTGACACGAACACTGTCCATGGGTGTTTGTGACACACACACTGTCCAGTGGAGTTTGTGACACACACAATGTCCAATGGGGTTTGTGACACACACAGTGTCCACGGGGGGTTGGTGACACAAACTCTGTCCAATGGGGTTTGTGACACACACGCTGTCCATTGGGCTTTGTGACACACGCACTCTTTCCAATGGCTCTTGTGAAAAACACGCTGTCCAATGGGGTTTGTGAACACACACGGTGTCCGGTGTGTTTTGTGACACAAACACTGTCCAAAATGGTTTGTGATACACACACGCTATTAAATGGGGTTTGCGACACATACATTTTCCAATGGGGATAGTGACAAACACACGCTGTCCCATGGGGTTTGTGACACAGACGCTGTCCAATGGGGATTGTGACCTACACACTGTCCAATAGGGTTTCAGACACACACACGCTGTCCAATGCGGTTTGTGACACACACACTCTGTCCAATGGGGTTTGTGACCCACACGGTGTCCAATGGGTCTTGTGACACACACGCTGTCCAACGGTGTTTGTGACACACACACACTCTGTCAAATAGGTCTTGTGAAACACAAGCTGACCAATGGGGTTCGTGACACACACGGTGTCCAGTGGGGTTTGTGACACACACATTGTCCAATGGGGATTGTGACACACACACGCTGTCCAATGGTGTTTGTGACACACACTATCCAATGGTGTTTGCGACACGCATGCTATCCAATGGGTTTTGTGACACACACTCTGTCCAAAGGGTTTTTTGACTACACACGCTGTCCAATGGTGTTTGTGACTACACACGCTGTCCAGAGGGACTTGTGATACACACGCTGTTCAATGGGGTTTGTGACACACACGCTGTCCAGTGGGTTTTGTGACACACACACTATCCAATGGGGTTTGTGACACACACGCTCTCCAATGGGGTTTGTGATACACACACTCTGTCTAATGGGTCTTGTAACACACAAGCTTTCCAATGGGGTTTGTGAAATACACGCTGTCCAATATGGGTTTGTGACACAAATACACTGTCCAATGGGGTTTGTGACACACACACTTTCCAATGGGGTTTGTGATACGCACACTTTCCTATGGGGTTTGTGACACACACACTTTCCAATAGGGTTTGTGACACACACACGCTGTCCCATGGGGTTTGTGAAACACAAGCTCACCAATTGGGTGTCTTACACACACTATCCATGGGTGTTTGTGACACACACGTATTCCATTGGTGTTTCTGACACACACACTGTCCAACAGGGTTTGTGACACACACGATGTCCGATGGGGTTTGTGACACACACACTGTGCATTGGTTATTGTTACACAAACAGGCTGTCCAATGGTGTTTGTGACTACACACACTGTCCAATGGGGCTTGTGACACACACGCTGTTCGATGTGGTTTGTGACACACACGCTGTCCAGTGGGTTTTGTGACACACACACTATCCAGTCGGGATTGTGACACACACGCTGTCCAATGGGTTTTGTGACACACACGCTGTCCAATGGGGTTTGTGACACAGACGTTGTACAATGGGGATTGTCACATACACACTGTCCAATAGGGTATATGAGACACACATGCTATCCAATGGGCTTTGTGACACACATACTTTCTAATTGGGTTTTTGACAAACACACGCTATCCAATGGGGTTTGTGACACGCATACTTTCTAATGGGGTTTGTGACACACACACGCTGTCCAATGGGGTTTATGACACACACACTGTCCAGTGGGGTTTGTGACACACACAGTCTGTCCAATGGGGTTTGTGACCCACACAGTGTCCAATGGGGATTGTGCCACATACGCTGTCCAATGTGTTTTGTGACACAAACACTCTGTCCTATAGGTCTTGTGACACACAAGCTGTCCAATGGAGTTCGTGACACACACGCTGTCCATTGGGGTTTGTGACACACACATTGTCCAATAGGGTTTGTGACACACACGCTGTCCAATGGGGTTTGTGACACACGAACACTGTCCAATGGGGATTGTGACACACACACGCTGTCCGATGGGGTTTATGACTACACACGCTGTCCAATGGGGTTTGTGACACACACGCTGTCCAATGGGTTTTGTGACACACACGCTGTCCAATGGGGTTTGTGACACAGACGTTGTACAATGGGGATTGTCACATACACACTGTCCAATAGGGTATATGACACACACATGCTATCCAATGGGCTTTGTGACACACATACTTTCTAATTGGGTTTTTGACAAACACACGCTATCCAATGGGGTTTGTGACACGCATACTTTCTAATGGGGTTTGTGACACACACACGCTGTCCAATGGGGTTTATGACACACACACTGTCCAGTGGGGTTTGTGACACACACAGTCTGTCCAATGGGGTTTGTGACCCACACAGTGTCCAATGGGGATTGTGCCACATACGCTGTCCAATGTGTTTTGTGACACAAACACTCTGTCCTATAGGTCTTGTGACACACAAGCTGTCCAATGGAGTTCGTGACACACACGCTGTCCATTGGGGTTTGTGACACACACATTGTCCAATAGGGTTTGTGACATCACACACGCTATCCAATGGTGTTTGAGACACACAGTCTTTCTAATGGGGTTTGTGACACACACGCTATCCAATGGGTTTTGTGACACACACACAGTCCAAAGGGGTTTGTGACACACACGCTGTCCAATGGGGTTTGTGACACACGAACACTGTCCAATGGGGATTGTGACACACACACGCTGTCCGATGGGGTTTATGACTACACACGCTGTCCAATGGGGTTTGTGACACACACACTGTCCAAAGGGGTTTGTGACACAGACGCTGTCCAATGGGGATTGTAACACAAATACTGTCCAGGGGGGTTTGTGACACACACACTGTGCAATGGCATTCATGACACACTCAGTGTCCACGGGGGTTTGTGACACGCACTCTGTCCCCTGGGGTTTGTGATACACACACACTATCCAGTGGGGTTTGTGACACACACACTCTGTCCAATAGGGTTTGTGACACACATACGCTATCCAGTGGGGTTTGGGACACACACACTTTCTAATGGGGTTTGTGACACACACGCTGTCAGATGGTGTTTGTGACACACACGCTGTCCAATGGGGATTGTGGCATACACACTGTCCAATAGGGTTTGTGACACACACACTTTTTAATGGGGTTTGAGACACACACAATATCCAATGAGGTTTGTGACACTCACAATCTGTCCAATGGTGCTTTTGACACACACGCTGTCCAATTAGGTTCGTGAACTCGCGCTGTCCAGTGGGTTTCGTGACACGCACACTCTGTCCAAAGGGCTTGTGACACACACGCTGTCCAATGGTGTTTGTGACACACACGCTGTCCAATGGGGTTTGTGATACACACACTGTCCAAAGGGGTTTGTGACACAAACACTATCCAATGGGGTTTGTGACACTCACACTGTCCCTGGTTGTTTGTGACACACACGCTGTCCAGTGGGTATTGTAGCACACACACTGTCCAATGGGGTTTTGAAACACACACTGTCCACTGGGGATTTTGACACAAACGCTGTCCAATGGTATCTGTGACATACACAAAGTCCAATGGTGTTTCTGACAAACACGCTGTTCAATGGCGTTTTGTGACACACAAACTGTCCATGGGTGTTTGTGACACACACACTGTCCGATTGGGTTTTGACACACACTCTGTCCAATAGGGTTTGTGTCACACACACGCTGTCCAATGGGCTTTGTGACAAGTACACTCTTTCCAATGGGGTTTGTGACACACACGCTATCCAGTGTGTTCTGTGACACACACACTGTCCAATAGGGTTTCTGACACACACACGCTATCCAATGGGGTTTGTGACACACACACGCTATCCAAACGGATTTGTGACACCACACTCTGTCCAATGGTGCTTGTGACACACACGCTGTCCAAAGGGGTTCGTGACACACACGCTGTCCAGTGTGTTTATTGACAGACACACTCTGTCCAATGGACTTGTGACACACACAGGCTCTCCTATAGTGTTTGTGACACACACTCTGTCCCATTGAGTTTGTGACAAAGACGCTGTCCAATGGGGATTGTGTCAGACACAATGTCCAATAGGATTTGTGACACACACATGCTATCCAATGGGGTTTGTGACACACACGCTGTCCAATGGGGTTCGTGACACACACGCTGTCCAATGGCCTTTGTGACAAATACACTCTGTCCAATGGGGCTTGTGACACACACGCTGTCCAATGGGGTTTATTACACACACGCTGTCCAATGAGGTTTGTGACACACACTCTGTCCCATGGGGTTTGCGACACACACACGCTGTCCAATTTGGTTTGTGACACACACGAAGTCCAATGGGGTTTGTGAAACACACACACTGTCCAGTAGGGTTTGTGACACACACATGCTATCCAATGGGGTTTGTGACACACACTTTCCACTTGGGTTTGTGACAAACACACGCTGTCCAATGGTGTTTGTGACACGCATGCTGTCCAATGAGTTTTGTGACACACACACTGACCAGGAGGGTTCGTGACACACACACGCTATCCAATTTGGTTTGTGACACATACACTTTCAAATGGGGTTTGTGACACACACGCTGTCCGATGGGGTTCGTGACACACACACCCTATCCAATGGGGTTTGTGACACACACACTCTGTCCAATGGGGATTGTGACACACACACACTGTCCAATGGTGTTTGTGACACAGACACTGACCAAAGGGCTTTGTGACACACACGATGTCCAATGGGGTTTGTGACACGCACATTGTCCATGGGTGTTTGTGACACACACGCTGTCCAGTGGAGTTTGTGACACACACACTGTCCAATGGGGTTTGTGACACACACAGTATCCACGGTGGTTTGTGACACAAACTCTGTCCAATGAGGTTTGTGACACACACACTGTCCAATGGGTATTGTGACACACACACCCTCTCCAATGGGGTTTGTGACACACACGCTGTCCAATGGGGATTGTGACACACACGCTGTCCAATGGGCTTTGTGACAAATACACTCTGTCCAATGGGGCTTGTGACACACACGCTGTCCAATGGGATTTTTGACACACACGCTATCCAGTGGGTTTTGTGACACACACATTTTCCAATAGGGTTTGTGACACACACATGCTATCCAATGGGGTTTGTGACACATCCAATTTCCAATGGTGTTTGTGACACCACACTCTGTCCAATGGTGCTTGTGACACACAGACGCTATCCAATGGGGTACGTGACACACACGCTGTCCAATGGGGTTCGTGACACACAAGGTGTTAAGTGGGTTTTGTGACACACGCTCTGTCCCATGGGGTTTGTGACACACACAGTGTCCAATGGGGATTGTGACACACAGACGCTGTCCAATGGGCTTTGTGACACACACAATGTCCAAAGGGGTTTGTGACACACACAGTATCCACGGGGGTTTGTGACACAAACTCTGTCCAATGAGGTTTGTGACACACACGCTGTCCAATGGGGATTGTGACACACACACGCTGTCCAATGGGGTTTGTGAAACACACACTCTGTCCAATAGGGTTTGTGACACACACATGCTATCCAATGGGGTTTGTGACACACATACTTTCTACTGGGGTTTTTAACACACACACGCTATCCAATGGGGTTTGTGACACACACTTTCCAATGGGCTTTGTGACACACAAACGCTGTCCAATGGTATTTGTGACACGCATGTTGTCCAATGGGTTTTGTGACACACACACTGACCAGGAGGTTTTGTGACACACACACGCTATCCAATGGGGTTTGTGACACATACAGTTTCCAAAGGGGTTTGTGACACACACACTCTGTCCAATGGCGCTTGTGACACACATGCTGTCCAATGGGGTTCGTGACACAGACACTGTCCAAAGGGGTTTGTGACACACACGATGACCAATGGGGTTTGTGACACGCACTACTGTCCAGTGGGTATTGTGACACACACACACCCTATCCAATGGGGTTTGTGACACACACGCTGTCCAATTGGGATTGTGACACACACGCTGTCCAATGTGCTTTGTGACAAATACACTCTGTCCAAAGGGGCTTGTGACACACACGCTGTCCAGTGGGTTTTTGACACACACGCTATCCAGTGGGTTTTGTGACACACACACTGTCCAGTAGGGCTTGTGACACACACACGCTACCCAATGGGGTTTGTGACACATCCACTTTCCAATGGGGTTTGTGACACCACACTCTGTCCAATGGTGCTTGTGACACACACAGCAATCCAATGGGGTTTGTGACACACACACAATATCCAATGGGTTTTGTGACACACACACACTGTCCAATGGGGTTTGTGACACATACGCAGTCCAATGGCGATTGTGACACCGCACTCTGTCCAACGGTGCTTTTGACACACACGCTGTCCAATGGGGTTCGTGACACACACGCTGTCCAGTGGATTATGTGACACACACACTCTGTCCAATGGGCTTGTGACACAGACACGCTGACCAATGGTGTTTGTGACACACACTCTGTCCCATGGGTTTGTGACACAAACACTGTCCAATGGGGATTGTGACACACACATGCTGTCCAATGGGGTTTGTGACACACACACTGTCCAAAGGGGTTTGTGACACACACGCTGTACAGTGGGCTTTGTGACAAATACACTCTGTACAATGGGGCTTGTTGCACACACGCTGTCCAATGGCGTTTGTGACACACACGCTATCCAGTGGGTTTTGTGACACACACACTGTCCAATAGGGTTTGTGACACACACACTCTATCAAATGGGGTTTGTGACACACACACACTGTCCAATGGGGTTTGTGACACACACGCTGTCCAATGGTTTTTGTGACACCGCACACTGTCCAATGGTGCTTGTGACACACACACGCTATCTAATGGGGTTTTTCACACACATACTTTCTAATGGTGTTTGTGACACACACACTCTATCAAATGGGGTTTGTGACACATACACTTTCCAATGGGGTTTGTGACACCCCACTCTGTCCAATGGTGTTTGTGACACACACACGCTATCCAACGGGGTTTTTGACACGCGTACATTCTAATGGGGTTTGTGACACACACACTCTATCAAAAGGGGATTGTGACACACACAGACTGTCTAATGGGGTATGTGACACACACGCTGTCCAATGGGGTTTCTGACAAACACACACTGTCCAATGGGATTTGTGACACACACGCTGTCCAATGTGTTTTGAGACACGCATACTGTCCAATGGGGTTTATGACAAACACACTTTCCAATGGGGTTTCTGATACACACGCTGTCAAATGGGGTTCGTGACACACACGCTGTCCAGTGGGTTTTGTGACACACACACTTTCCAATGGGGTTCGTGACACACATGCTGTCCAGTAGGGTTTGTGACACACACACTGTTCAATAGGGTTTGTAACACAGATATGCTATCTTATTGTGTTTGTGACACACAAGCTTTCCAATGGGTTTTGTGAAACACACACTGTCCATTGGGGTTTGTCACAAACACAGGCTTTCCAATGGGGTTTGTGACACATACACTTTCCAACGGGGTTTGTGACACCCCACTCTGTCCAATGGTGCTTGTGACACAGACACGCTGTCCAGTGGGGATTGTGACACACACGGTGTCCAATGGGGTTTGTTACAGACAAACTGTCCAATGGCATTTGTGACACACACACTCTGTCCAATGGCGGTTGTGACACACACGCTGTCCAATGGGATTTGTGACACAGACATTGTACAGTAGGGTTTGTGACACACACACTCTACAATGGGGTTTGTGACACACACAATGTACAGGGGGGTTTTTGACACACACACTGTACAATGGGGTTGTGACACACATGGTAGCTGATGGGTTTTGTGACATGCACACTATGTCCAATGGGGCTTGTGACACATACGCTGTGCAACGGAGTTCGTGACACACACGCTGTCCAACGGGGTTTGTGACACTCACACTGTCTAATAGGGTTTTTGACACACACATGCTATCAAATGGGGTTTGTGAAACACACACTTTCCAAAGGGGTTTGTCACACACACACTTTCTAATGGGGTTTGTGACACACACTCTGTCCAAAGGGGTTTGTGACACACACACTTTCCAATGGGGTTTGTTACACACACACTGTCCAATGGGGTTTGTGACACACACACGCTATCCAATTGGTTTGTGACCCACACAGTTTCCAATGAGGTTTCTGACACACACACTCTGTCCAATGGGGTTTGTGACACACACACTGTCCATGGGTGTTTGTAACACACACACTGACCAATAGGGTTTGTGACACACACGCTATCCAATGAGTTTTCTGACACACACACTGTCCAATGGGGATTGTGACACACACACGTTGTC
The DNA here is from genome assembly GCA_032206185.1 of Columba guinea. Classification (NCBI taxonomy): domain Eukaryota; kingdom Metazoa; phylum Chordata; class Aves; order Columbiformes; family Columbidae; genus Columba; species Columba guinea. The sequence continues at coordinate 3,427,119 of JAVLUU010000005.1, forward strand.
CAATAGTGTTTGTGACACACACTCTGTCCCATGGGGTTTGTGACACACACGCTGTTTAATGGGGTTTGTGACACACACACACTGTCCAATAGGGTTTGTAAACACACACGCTATCCAATGGGGTTTTTGATGCACACACTTTCTAATGGGGTTTGTGACACACACACGCTGTCCCATGTGGTTTATGACACACACGCTGTGCAATGGGGTTTGTGACACACACAGTGACCAGGAGGTTTTGTGACACACACACGCTGTCCAATGGGGTTTGTGACACTCACGCTCTACAATGGGATTTGTGACACACACTGTCCAATGCGGTTTCTGAAAACAGACGCTGTCCAATGGGATTTCTGACACACACACTGACGAGGAGGGTTTGTGACACACACGCTGTAAAATGGGGTTTGTGACACACATACTGTCCAGTGGTTTTTGTGACGCACACACTGTCCAATAGGGTTTGTGACGCACACACGCTGTCTAAAGGGGTTTGTGAAACATACACTTTCCAATAGGGTTTGTGACACCACACTCTGTCCAATGGTGCTTGTGACACACACGCTGTCCAATGGGGTTTGTGAAACACACACTGTCCAATAGGGATTGTGACATACACATGCTGTCCAAAGGGGTGTGTGACACAAACACGCTGTCCAATAGAGTTTGTGACACACTTACGCTATCCAATGGGGTTTGTGACACACACACTTTCTAATGGGGTTTGTGACACACACGCTATCCAATGGGGTTTGTGACACGAACTCTGTTCAGTGGGGTTTGAGACATCACAGATGCTGTCCAGTGGATTTTGAGACACACACACTGTCCAATAGGGTTTGTGACACACACGCTGTCCAATGGGGTTCGTAACACACACGCTGTCCAGTGTTTTTTGTAACACACACTCTGTGCAATGGGCTTGTGACACACACGCTATCCAATGGGGTTTGTGACACTCATACTGTCCATGGGTGTTTGTGACACAGACGCTGTCCAGTGGGTTTTGTGACACACACACTGTCCAATGGGATTTTGACACACACGCTGTAAAATGGCGTTCGTGACACACAGAGTATCCACGCGGGTTTGTGACACACACGCTGTCCAATGGGGTGTGTGACACACACACTCTGTCCAATGGGGATTGTGACACACACACTGTCTAATGGGATTTGTGACACACACGCTGTCCAATGTGTTTTGAGACACGCATACTGTCCAATGGGGTTTATGACAAACACACTTTCCAATGGGGTTTCTGATACACACGCTGTCAAATGGGGTTCGTGACACACACGCTGTCCAGTGGGTTTTGTGACACACACACTTTCCAATGGGGTTCGTGACACACATGCTGTCCAGTAGGGTTTGTGACACACACACTGTTCAATAGGGTTTGTAACACAGATATGCTATCTTATTGTGTTTGTGACACACAAACTTTCCAATGGGTTTTGTGAAACACACACTGTCCATTGGGGTTTGTCACAAACACAGGCTTTCCAATGGTGTTTGTGACACACACACTCTAAAATGGGGTTTCTGACACAAACGCTGTCCAATGGGGACTGTGACAGACACGCTGTCCAGTGGGGATTGTGACACACACGGTGTCCAATGGGGTTTGTTACAGACAAACTGTCCAATGGCATTTGTGACACACACACTCTGTCCAATGGCGGTTGTGACACACACGCTGTCCAATGGGATTTGTGACACAGACATTGTACAGTAGGGTTTGTGACACACACACTCTACAATGGGGTTTGTGACACACAGAATGTACAGGGGGGGTTTTGACACACACACTGTACAATGGGGTTGTGACACACATGGTAGCCGATGGGTTTTGTGACATGCACACTATGTCCAATGGGGCTTGTGACACATACGCTGTGCAACGGAGTTCGTGACACACACGCTGTCCACTGGGGTTTCTGACACACACACAGTCCAATAGGGTTTGTGACACACACAGTGTCGAATGGGGATTGTGACAGACACACTGTTCAATGGGGTTTGTGACACACACTCTTTCCAAAGGTGTTTGTGACACACACACTGTCCAATGAAAATTGAGACACACACACATAGTCCAAAGGGCATTGTAACACACACAAGGTCCAATGGGGTTTGTGACACACACACTGTCCAATGGGGATTGTGACATACACATGCTATCCAATGGTGTTTGTGCCTTACACTCTGTCCATTGTGGTTTCTGACACACACACACTGTCCAATGGGGATTGTGACACACACACGCTGTCCAATGGGGATTTTGACACACACACTGTCCAATGGGATTTGTGAACACGCATGCTGTCCAATGGAGATTGCGACACGCACACGCTGTCCAATGGTGTTTGTGACACACACGCTGTCCAATGGGGACTGTGACACACACGCTGTCCAGTGGGGTTTGTGACACACACACTGTCCAATAGGGTTTGTGACACACAAACGATATCCAGTTGTGTTTGTGACATGCACACTTTCTAAAGGGGTTTGTGACATACACACGCTATACAATGGGGTTTGTGACACACACACTTTCCAATGGGGTTTCTGATACACACGCTCTCAAATGGGGTTCGTGACACACACGCTGTCCAGTGGGGTTTGTGACACTCACACTTTCCAAGGGGTTTCGTGACACACATGCTGTCCAGTAGGGTTTGTGACACAAACACTGTTCAATAGGGTTTGTAACACAGACACGCTATCTTATTGCGTTTGTGACACACAAACTTTCTAATGGTTTTTGTGACACACACACGCTATGCAATGGGTTTTGTGACACACACACTTTCCAATGGGTTTTGTGAAACACACACTGTCCATTGGGTTTGTCACACACACACGCTTTCCACTGGTGTTTGTGACACACACACTCTAAAATGGGGATTCTAACACACACGCTGTCCAATGGGGACTGTGACAGACAGGCTGTCCAGTGGGGATTGTGACACACATGCTGTCCAATTGGTTTTGTGACACAGACATTGTACAGTAGGGTTTGTGAAACACACACTCTCCAAAGGGTTTTGTGACACACACAATGTACAGGGGGTTTTTTGACACACACACTGTCCTATTGGGTTGTGACACACACGGTGTCCGATGGGTTTTGTGACACGCACACTATGTCCAATGGGGCTTGTGGCACATACGCTGTCCAACGGGGTTCGTGACACACACGCTGTCCGTTGGGGTTTGTGACACACACACTGTCCAGTAGGGGTTGTGACACACACAGTGTTGAATGGGGATTATGACATACGCACTGTCCAATGGGGTTTTTGACAGACACTCTGCCCAATGGGGTTTGTAACACACACACTGTCCAATGAGAATTGAAACACACACACTGTCCAATGGGGATTGTGACTCACAAAAGGTCGAAAGGGGTTTTTGACACACACGCTGTCCAATGGGGATTGTAACATACACACGCTGTCCAATGGTGTTCGTAACACGGTTGCTGTCCAATGCCTTTTATGACACACACAGTGTCCAATGGGGTTTGTGAAACACACTCTGGCCAATGGGGATTGTGACACACACGCGCTGTCCAATGGTGTTTTTGACACACACGCTGTCCAATGGAGTTTGGGACACACACGCTGTCCAATGGGTATTATTACACACACACGCTGTCCAGTGGGTTTGTGACACACACACTCTGTCCAATGGGTCTTTTGACACACATGCTGTCCAATGGGGTTCGTTGCTTACACGCTGTACAGTAAGGTATTGTGAGACACACACTGTCCAATAGGGTTTGTGACACACACACGCTATCCAATGGGGTTTGTGACACACACACACTGTCCAATGGGGTTTGTGACACTCACGATGTCCAATGGGTTTTGTGACACACACACTCTGTCCAATGGGGATTGTGACACACACACTGTCCAATGGGTATTGTGACACACACACTGTGCAAAGGGGATTGTGTCACACACACGCTGTCCAAAGGGATTTCTGAAACACACGCTGTCCAATGGGGTTTGTGACACACACACTGTCCAATGGGTATTGTTACACACACACACTCTCTAATGGTGTTTGCGACACACACGCTGTCCAATGGGGCTTGAGACACACACGCTGTTCAGTGGGGTTCGTGAACACACACGCTGTCCTGTGTGTTTTGTGACACACACACTCTGTCCAATGGTCTTGTGACACACACGCTGTCCAATGGGTTTCGTTACACACACACTCTCTCCAATGGGATTTGTGACACAGACACTTTGTAATGGAGTTTGTGAAACACACACGCTATAAAATAAGGTTTCTGACGCACACACTTTCCAATGGGGTCTGTGACACTTACACGTTCCAATGGGGTTTGTGACACACACGCTGTCCCATCAGGTTTGTGACACACACGCTGAACAATTGGTTTTCTTACACACACACTGTCCAAAGGTGTTTGCGACACGCATGCTGTCAAGTGGGTTTTGTGACACACATACTGTCCAATAGGATTTGTGACACACACACACTTTCTAATGGGGTTTATAACACACACGCTATACAATGGATTTTTTGACACACACACTCTCCAATAGGGTTTGTGACAAACACATGCTATCCAATGGGGTTTGTGACACGCACACATTCTAATGGGGTTTGTGACACACCCACGATATCCAACGGGGTTTGTGACACACACACTTTCCAATGGGCTGTGTGACACTCACACTTTCTAATGGGGTTTGTGACACACACACGGTATCCAATAGGGTTTGTGACACACACACTTTCCAATGGGGTTTATGGCACACACGCTGACCAATTGGGTTTCTTACACACACACTGTCCAATGGTGTTTGCGACACGCATGCTATCCAATGAGTTTTGTGACACACACTCTGTCCAAAGGGTTTTTTGACTACACACGCTGTCCAATGGTGTTTGTGACTACACACGCTGTCCAGAGGGACTTGTGATACACACGCTGTTCAATGGGGTTTGTGACACACACGCTGTCCAGTGGGTTTTGTGACACACACACTATCCAATGGGGTTTGTGACACACACGCTCTCCAATGGGGTTTGTGATACACACACTCTGTCTAATGGGTCTTGTAACACACAAGCTTTCCAATGGGGTTTGTGAAATACACGCTGTCCAATATGGTTTTGTGACACATATACACTGTCCAATGGGGTTTGTGACACACACACTTTCCAATGGGGTTTGTGATACGCACACTTTCCTATGGGGTTTGTGACACACACACTTTCCAATGGGGTTTGTGACACACACACGCTGTCCCATGGGGTTTGTGAAACACAAGCTCATCAATTGGGTGTCTTACACACTATCTATGGGTGTTTGTGACACACACGTATTCCCTTGGTGTTTCTGACACACACACTGTCCAACAGGGTTTGTGACACACACGATGTCCGATGGGGTTTGTGACACACACACTGTGCATTGGTTATTGTTACACAAACAGGCTGTCCAATGGTGTTTGTGACTACACACACTGTCCAATGGGGCTTGTGACACACACGCTGTTCGATGTGGTTTGTGAAACACACGCTGTCCAGTGGGTTTTGTGACACACACACTATCCAGTCGGGATTGTGACACACACGCTGTCCAATGGGTTTTGTGACACACACGCTGTCCAATGGGGTTTGTGACACAGACGTTGTACAATGGGGATTGTCACATACACACTGTCCAATAGGGTATATGACACACACATGCTATTCAATGGGCTTTGTGACACACATACTTTCTAATTGGGTTTTTGACAAACACACGCTATCCAATGGGGTTTGTGACACGCATACTTTCTAATGGGGTTTGTGACACACACACGCTGTCCAATGGGGTTTATGACACACACACTGTCCAGTGGGGTTTGTGACACACACAGTCTGTCCAATGGGGTTTGTGACCCACACAGTGTCCAATGGGGATTGTGCCACATACGCTGTCCAATGTGTTTTGTGACACAAACACTCTGTCCTATAGGTCTTGTGACACACAAGCTGTCCAATGGAGTTCGTGACACACACGCTGTCCATTGGGGTTTGTGACACACACATTGTCCAATAGGGTTTGTGACATCACACACGCTATCCGATGGTGTTTGAGACACACAGTCTTTCTAATGGGGTTTGTGACACACACGCTATCCAATGGGTTTTGTGATACACACGCTGTCCAATGCGGATTGTGACAATACACACACTGTCCAATGGGATTTGTGACACACACACTGTCCAATAGGGTTTGTGACACACACACGCTATCCAATGGGGTTTATGACACATACACTTTCCAAAGGGGTTTGTGACACACACACTCTGTACAATGGTGCTTGTGACATACACGCTGTCCAATGGGGTTCGTGACACACACGCTGTCCAAAGGGGATTGTGTCACACACTCGCTGTCCAATGGTGTTTGTGAAACATAAACACTGTCTAATGAGGATTGTGTCACACACACGCTATCCAATGGGGTTTTTGACACAAACACTGTCTAATGGGGTTTGTGACACATAAACACTGTCCAATGGGGATTGTGACACACACACGCTGTCCGATTGGGTTTATGACAAACACGCTGTCCAATGGGGTTTGTGACACACACACTTGTCCAATGGGGTTTGTGACACACACACAGTCCAAAGGGGTTTGTGACACAGACGCTGTCCAATGGCGTTTGTGACACACAAAAACTGTCCAATGGGGATTGTGAGACACACTCACTGTCCAATGGGGTTTGTGACACACAAACACTGTCCAATGGGTATTGTGACACACACACTTTCCAACGGGGTTTGTGACACACATTATGTCCAATGGGGTTTGTGATACGCACACTGTAAATTGGTGTTTGTGACACACACGCTCTCCAGTGGGGTTTGTGAGACACACACTGTCCAAAAGGGTTTGTGACACACACGATGTCCAATGGGGTTTGTGACATGCACACTGCCCATGGGTGTTTGTGACACACACACTGTTCAATGGGTTTTGTGACACACACACTGTCCAATGGCTATTGTTACACACACACTCTTTCCAATGGGGTTTACGACACACATGCTGTCCAATGGGGTTTGTGACACACAAACACTGTCCAATGGGTATTGTGACACACACACGCAGTCCAATGGTGTTTATGACACACACGCTGTCCAATGGGGTTTGTGACAGACACACGCTGTCCAATGGGGTTTATGACACACACACTTTCAAATGGGGTTTGTGACACACACATGGTGTCCAATGGGGTTTGTGACACACACACTGTCCAATGGTGTTTGTGACACACACGCTGTCCAATAGGGTTTGTGACACAAACTCTGTCCAATAGGGTTTTGTGACACACACACTGTCCAATGGGGTTTGTGACACACACACGCTATCCAATGGGGTTTGCGACACGTACACTTTCCAATGGGTTTGTGAACAAGACACTCTGTCCAAAGGCCTTGTGACACACAAGCTGTCCAATGGGTTTCGCGACACACACGCTGTCCTGTGGGATTTGTGAAACACACACACTATCCAATGGGGTTTGTGACACACACACGTTCCAATGTGGTTTTGTGACACGCACACTTTCTAATGCGGTTTGTGACACACATGATGTCCAAAGGGGATTGTGACACACACACGCTGTCCAATGTGGTTTGTGACACACACACTGTCCAAAGGGTTTTGTGAGACACACACTGTCCAAAAGGATTTGTGACACACACGCTGTCCAATGGGGTTTGTGACACACAGACACACTGTCCAATGGGTATTGTGACACACACAGCCTGTCCAATGGGGTTTGTGACACACACTCTTTCCAAAGGGATTTGTGACACACATGATGTCCAATGGGGTTTGTGACACGCACACTGTCGATGGGTGTTTGTGACATACACGCTGTCCAGTGGGGCTTGTGAGACACACACTGTACAAAAGGATTTGTGACACACACACTGTCCAATGGGGTTTGTGACACACACAGTGTCTACGGGGGTTTATGACACACACACTGTCCAATGGGGTTTGTGACACACACAGTCTCCAATAGGGTTTGTGACTCACACACGCTGTCCAGTGGGATTTGTGACACACACACGTTCCAATGGGGTTTTTGACATGCACACTTTCTAATGCGGTTTGTGACATACACGCTGTCCAAGGGGGTTTGTGACACACACTCTTTCCAAAGGGGTTTGTGACACACATGATGTCCAATGGGGTTTGTGATACGCACACTGCCCATGGGTGTTTGTGACACACACGCTGTCCAGTGGGGTTTGTGACACACAGACTGCCCAATGGGGTTTGTAACACACACTCTGTCCAAAGGGGTTTGTGACACACACGCTGTCCAATGGGGTTTGTGACACACAAACACGCTGTCCAATGGGGATTGTGACACACACACGCTGTACAATGTGGTTTATGACACACACACTTTGAAATGGGATTTGTGACACACACACTATCCAATGGCTTTTGTGACATACACACTGTCCAAAGGGGATTGGGACACATACATGCTGTCCAATGGTGTTTGTGACAGAAACGCTGTCCAATGGGGTTTGTGACACAGACGCTGTCCAATGGGGCTTGTGACCGACACACTGTCCAATGGGGTTTGTGACACACACACGCTATCCAATGGGGTTTGTGACACACAGACTAACCAGGAGGGTTTGTGACACACACACGCTGTCCAGTGCGGTTTGTGACACACAAACTGTCCAATGGTGTTTGTGACTCACACTCTGTCAAATGGGGTTTGAGACACTCACACGCTGTCCAATGGGATTTGTGACACACACGCTGTCCAAAGGGGTTTGTGACACACACGCTGTCCAATGGGGTTTGTGACAGAAATTCTTTCCAATGAGGTTTGTGACACACACACGGTCCAATGGGTATTGCGACACACACACTGTCCAAAGGGGATTGTGTCACACACACGCTGTCCAATGGAGTTTGTGAAACACACACTCTGTCCAATGGGGTTTGTGACACACAAACACTGTCCAATGGGTATTGTGACACAAACACGCTGTCCAATGGGGTTTATGAAACACACACTGTCCAAAGGGGTTTGTGAAACACAGACTCTGTCCAATGGGTTTTGTGACACACACACTGTCCAAAGGGGTTTGTGACACACACGATGTCCAATGCGGTTTGTGACACACACTCTGTCCAATGGGGTTGTGACACACACACTGTCCAATGGGGATTGTATCACACACACTCTGTACAATAGGGTTTGTGACGCACACACTTTCCAATGGGGTTTGTGACACACACACGCTGTCCCATGGGGTTTGTGAGACACACGCTGAACAATTGGGTTTCTTACACATACACTGTCCAATGGTGTTTCGGACACGCATGCTGTTTAATGGGTTTTGTGACGCACACACTGACCAGCAGGGTTTGTGACACACACACTCTGTCCAATGGCGCTTGTGACATACTCGCTGTCCAATGGGGTTCGTTACACAATTCTGTCCCATGGGATATGTGACACACACACTGTCCAATGGGGATTGTGACACACACACGCTGTCCAATGGGGTTTGTGACACACACACACTGTCCAAAGGGGATTGTGACACACACACTCTGTCCAATGGGGTTCGTGACACACAAAGAGTCCAAGGGTGTTTGTGACACACACGATGTCCAATGGGATAAGTGACACACACACAGTCCAAAGGCGTTTGTGACACACACGCTGTCCAGTGGGGTTTGTGATACTTACACTGTCCAAAAGGGTTTGTGACACACACGATGTCTAATGGGGTTTGTAACACGCACACTGTACATGGGTGTTTGTGACACACACCCTGTCTAGTGGGGTTTGAGACACACACACTGTCCCATGGGGTTTGTGACACACACAGTGTATACGCGGGTTTGTGAAACACACGCTGTCCAATGGGGTTTGTGACACACACGCTGTCCAATGGGGTTCGTTGCACACACGCTGTACAATGGGGTTTGTGACACACACACTTTCAAATGGGGTTTGTGACACACACGCTATCCAATGGGTTTTATGACACACACACTGTTCAATGGGGATTGTGACACACACACGCTGTCCCTTGGGGTTTGTGAAACACACGCTGAACAATTGGGTTTGTTACACACTCACTGTCCAATGGTGTTTGTGACACACACGCTGTCCAATGGGGTTTGTGACACACACACGCTGTCCAATGGGATTTGTGACACACATGTTGTCCAATGGGGTCTGTGACACACACATTGTCCAATGGTTTTTGTGACACACACGCTGTCCAATAGGGTATGTGACACAAACTCTGTCCTATGGGGTTTGTGAGACACATACTTTCCAAAAGTGTTTGTGACACACACGATGTCCAATGGGGTTTGTGACACACACAGTGTCTACGGGGGTTTGTGACACACAAGCTGTCCAATGCGGTTTGTGACACACACACTATCCAATGGGGTTTGTGACACACACACTGTCCAAAGGAGTTTGTCAAACACACGCTGTCCAATGGGGTTTGTGACACACACACGCTGTCCAATGGGTTTATGAAACACACGCTGTCCAATGGGTTTTGTGACACACACACTCTGTCCAATGGGTATTGTGACACACACGTGCTGTCCAATGGTGTTTTTGACACACACGCTGTCCAATGGGGTTTGTGACACACATGATGTCCAATGGGGTTTGTGACACGCACACTGTCCATGGGTGTTTGTGACACACACGCTGTCCAGCGGGGTTTGTGAGACACACACTGTCCAAAAGGATTTGTGACACACAGGATGTCCAATGGGGTTTATGACACGCACACTTTCCATGGGTGTTTGTGACACACACACTGTCCAATGGGTTTCGTGACGCACACACTGTCGAAAGAGGATTGTGTCACACACACTCTGTCCAATGGGGTTTGTGAAACACACACTGTCCAAAGGGGTTTGTGACACACACGCTGTCCAATGGGGTTTGTGATACACAAACACTCTCCAATGGAGATTGTGACACACACACGCTGTACAATAGGATTTATGACACACACGCTGTTCAATGGGTTTTGTGACACACACACTGTCCAAAGGGGTTTGTGAAACACACGATGTCCAATGGCGTTTGTGACACACACACACTGTCCAAAGGGGTTTGTGACACACACGCACTCCAATGGGGTTTGTGACACACACGCTGTCCAGTAGGGTTTGTGAGACATACACTGTCCAAAAGGGTTTGTGACACACACGATATCCAATGGGGTTTGTGAAATGCACACTGCCCATGGGTGTTTTTGACACACACGCTGTCCAGTGGGATTTGTGACACGCACACTGTCCAATGGATTTTGTGACACACACACTGTCCAATGGGTATTGTGACATCACACACGCTGTCCAATGGGGTTTATGACACACACGCTGTCCAATGCGTATTGTGACATCACACACGCTGTCCAATGAGGTTTGTGACTCAAAAACACTGTCCAATGGGGTTTGTCACACACACTTTGTCTAATGGGATTTGTGACACATACACTGTGTAATGGTGTTTGTGACACACACGCTGTCCAATAGGGTTTGTGACACAAACTCTGTCCAATAGGGTTTTGTGACACACACACTCTCTCCAAAGGCCTTGTGACACACATACTGCCCATGGGTGTTTTTGACACACATGCTGTCCAATGGGGTTCGTGACACACACACGTTCCAATGGGGTTTGTGACACGCACACTTTCTAATGCGGTTTGTGACACACATGATGTCCAATGGGGATTGTGACAGATACACGCTGTCCAATGGAGTTTGTGACACACACACTATCCAAAGGGGTTTGTGACACACACGCTGTCCAATGGGGTTCGTGACACACAAACACTGTGCAATGGGGATTGTGACACACACTTTCCAATGGGGTTTGTGAAACACACACACTGTCCCATGGGTTTTGTGACACACACGCTGAACAATTGGGTTTGTTACACACACACTGTCCAATGGGGTTTGTGACACACACACGCTATCCAATTGGTTTGTGACCCACACAGTTTCCAATGAGGTTTCTGACACACACACTCTGTCCAATGGGGTTTGTGACACACACACTGTCCAGGGGGGTTCGTGACACACACAATGACCAATGGGTATTGTGACACACAAACGTTGTCCAATGGGGTTTGTGACAAACACACTGTCCAAAGGGATTTGTGACACAGACGCTAACCAATGGGGTTTGTGACACTCACACTGTCCATGGTTGTTTGTGACACACACGCTGTCCAGTGCGTTTTGTCACACACACACTGTCCAAAGGGGTTTTGGCACATACGCTGTCCAATGGGGTTTGTGACACACACACTGTCCATGGGTGTTTGTTACACACACACTGACCAATAGGGTTTGTGACACACACGCTATCCAATGAGTTTTGTGACACACACACTGTCCAATGGGGATTGTGACACACACACGTTGTCCAATAGTGTTTGTGACACACACTCTGTCCCATGGGGTTTGTGACACACACGCTGTATAATGGGGTTTGTGACACACACACACTGTCCAATAGGGTTTGTAAACACACACGCTATCCAATGGGGTTTGTGATGCACACACTTTCTAATGGGGTTTGTGACACACACACTGACCAGGAGGTTTTGTGACACACACACGCTGTCCAATGGGGTTTGTGACACTCACGCTCTACAATGGGATTTGTGACACACACTGTCCAATGGGGTTTCTGAAAACAGACGCTGTCCAATGGGATTTCTGACACACACACTGACGAGGAGGTTTTGTGACACACACGCTGTAAAATGGGGTTTGTGACACACATGCTGTCCAGTGGTTTTTGTGACGCACACACTGTCCAATAGGGTTTGTGACGCACACACGCTATCCAAAGGGGTTTGTGAAACATACACTTTCCAATAGGGTTTGTGACACCACACTCTGTCCAATGGTGCTTGTGACACACACGCTGTCCAATGGGGTTTGTGAAACACACACTGTCCAATGGCGATTGTGACACACACACGCTGTCCAATGGGGTTTGTGACACACACACACTGTCCAAAGGGGATTGTGACACACACACTCTGTCCAATGGGGTTTGTGACACACAAACTGTCCAAAGGTGTTTGTGACACACACGATGTCCAATGGGATAAGTGACACACACACTGTCCAAAGGGGTTTGTGACACACACGCTATCCAATGGGTTTTGTGACACGAACTCTGTTCAGTGGGGTTTGAGACATCACACACGCTGTCCAGTGGGTTTTGTAACACACACTCTGTCCAATGGGCTTGTGACACAGACGCTGTCCAGTGGGTTTTGTGACACACACACTGTCTAATGGGATTTTGACGCACATGCTGTAAAATGGCGTTCGTGACACACAGAGTATCCACGCGGGTTTGTAACACACACGTTGTCCAATGGGGTGTGTGACACACACACTCTGTCCAATAGGGTTTGTGACACACTTACGTTATCCAATGGGGTTTGTGACACACATACTTTCTAATGAGGATTGTGAGACACACACGCTGTCCATGGGTGTTTGTGACCCACAAGCTGTCCAATGGGGTTTGTGAAACATACACACTGTGCAATGGGGCTTGTGACACAAACTCTGTCCCATGGGGTTTCTAACACACACAAACTGTCCAATAGGGATTGTGAAACACACACGCTGTCCAATGGGGTTTATGACACACACACTGTCCAATAGGGTTTGTGACACACACGCTATCCAATGGGGTTTGTGACACACACACTTTGAAATGGGTTTTGTGACATATACGGTATCCAATGGGTTTTGTGACACACACGCTGTTCAATAGTGTTTGTGAGACACACTCAGTCCCATGGGGTTTCTGACACATACACGATGTCCAATGGGGTTTATGACACACACACAGTGTCCAATGGGGATTGTGACACTCACACGCTATCCAATGGGGTTTATGACACACACGCTGTCCAATGGAATTTGTGACACACATCTGTCCCTTTGGTTTTGTGACACACACACGTTATCCAATGGTGTGTGTGACACACAAACTCTGTACAATAGGGTTTGTGACACACACGCTGACCATTTGGGTTTCTTACACACACACACTGTCCAATGATGTTTGCGACACGCATGCTGTCCAATGGGTTTTGTGACACACACGCTGACCAGGAGGGTTTGTGTCACACACACGCAATCCAATGGGGTTTGTGACACACACACATTTCAATGGGGATTGTGACACACACACGCTGTCCGATGGTGTATGTGACTCACACTCTGTCCAATAGGGTTTGTGACACACACTCGCTGTCCAATAGGGTTTGTGACGCACACACTTTCCAATGGGGTTTGTGACAATCACATATTGTCCCATGAGGTTTGTGACACACACGCTGTCCAATAGGGTTTGTCACACACACATTTTATCCAATGGGTTTTGAGACACACACGCTGACCAATTGGTTTTCTACACACACACTGTCCAAAGGTGTTTGTTACACACACACGCTATCCAATGGGGTTTGTGACACGCACACTTTGTAATGGGGTTTGTGACACACACACGCTATCCAATGGGGTTTGTGAAACACACGATGTCCAATGGGGTTTGTGACACCCACACTGTCCAAAAGGGTTTGTGACATACACAATGTTCAATGGGTTTTGTGACAGGCACACTTTCCATGGGTGTTTGTGACACACACGCTGTCTAATGGGGTTTGTGACACACACACTGTCCAATGGGGTTTGTGACACAGACACTCTGTCCAGTGGCGCTTGTGACACACACGCTGTCCAATGGGGTTCGTGACACACACTCTCCAATGGGGATTGTGACACACACACGCTGTCCAATGGGGAGTGTGACACAAACGCTGTCCAATGGGGTTCGTGACACACACGATGTCCAATGGGGTTTGTGACACGCACACTGTCCATGGGAGTCTCTGTCACACACGCTGTCCATTGGGGTTTGTGACACACACACTGTCCAAAGGGGTTTGTGACACACACGATGTAAATTGCGGTTTGTGAAACGCACACTGTCCATCAGTGTTTGTGACACACACGCTGTCCAGTGGAGTTTATGACACACACACGGTCCAATGGGGTTTGTGACACACACAGTGTGCACGGGGTTAGTGACACACACGCTGTCCAATGGGGATTGTGACACACACACTGTCCAATGGGGATTGTGACACACACACGCTGTCCAATGGGGTTTCTGACACACACACTGTCCAAAGGTGTTTGTGACACAGACCCTATCCAATGGGGTTTTTGACACTCACACTGTCCATGGGTGTTTGTGACACACATTCTGTCCATTGGTTTTTGTCACACACACACTGTCCAATGGGGTTTGTGACACACACGCTGTCCACTGGGGATTGTGACACACACACTGTCCAGGGGGGTTTGTGACACACACACTGTCCAATGGCGTTCGTAAAACACACTGTGTCCACAGGGGTTTGTCACACACAAAGTGCGCACGGGGTTTGTAAACACACGCTGTCCAATGGGGTTTGTGACACACACACTGTCCAACGGGGTCCGTGACACACACTGTGTCCACGGGGGATTGTGACACACACACTGTCCAATAGGGTTTGTCACACACACATGCTATCCAAAAGGGTTTGTGACACACACACGCTATCCAATGGGGTTTGTAACACGCACACTTTATAATGGGGTTTGTGACACAGACACGCTATCCAATGGCGTTTCTTACACACACACGGTTCAATGGGGTTTGTGACACATACACTCTATCCAATAGGGCTTGTGACACACACGCTATCCAATGGGGTTACTGACACATACAATTTCCAAAGGGGTTTGTGACACACACGCTGTCCAGTGGGTTTTATGACACACACGCTCTGCCCAATGGGCTTGTGACACACATGCTGTATAATAGTGTTTGTGACAAACACTCTGTCCAATGGGGTTTGTGACACACACGCTGTCCAATCGGGTTTGTGGCACACACTGTCCAAAGGGTTTTGTGACACACACGATGTCCAATAGGTTTGTGACACACACGATGTCCAATGCGGTTTGTGACACGCACGCTGTCCATGGGTGTTTGTGACACACACGCTGTCCAATGGGGAATGTGACACACACACTCTGTCCAATGAGGTTTGTGACACACACGCTGTCCAATGAGGTCTAAGACACACACACTCTGTCCAATGTGGCTTTTGACACACACGCTGTCCAATGGCGTATGTGACATACACGCTGTCCACTGGTTTTGTGAAAGACACAATCTCCAACAGGGTTTGTGACACACACACGATATCCAATGGGGTTTGTGACACACACACTGTACAAAGGGGTTTGTGACACACACACTGTCTAAAGGGGTTAGTGACACACACGATGTCCAATGGGGTTTGTGACACGCACGCTGTCCATGGATGTTTGTGACAAACACGCTGTCCACTGGGGTTTGTGACACACAGACTGTCCAGTGGGGTTTGTGACACACACACTCTCCATGGGGGTTTGTGACACACACACTGTCCAATGGCGTTCGTGATACACACATTCTCCAGGGGGGTTTGTGACACACACACTGTCCAATGGCGTTCGTGATACACACAGTGTCCAATGGGGATTGTGACACACACTCGCTGTCCAATGGTTTTTGTGACACAAACTCTGTCCAATGGGGTTTGTGACACACATGCTGTCCAATGGGGTTTGTGACACACACGCTGTCCAATGGGGTTTGTGACACACACACTGACCAGGAAGGATTGAGACACACACACTCTGTCCAATGGGTATTGTGACACACATGCTGTCCAATAAGGTTTGTGACACACACGCTGTCCAATGGCGTTCGTGATACACACGATGTTCAATGGGGTTTGTGACACACACACTGTCCACGGGGGTTTGTGACACACACGCTGTCCAATGGGGTTTGTGACACACACACTGTCCAAAGGGTATTGTTACACACACACGCTGTCCAATGGTGTTTGTGACACACACGCTGTCCAATGGGTCTTGTGACACACTCATTTTCGAATGGGTTATGTGACACACACATGTTATCCAATGGGGTTTGTAACACACACACTCTGTCCAATGGTGCTTGTCACACACACGCTGTCCAATGGGGTTCGTGACACACACTCTGTCCCATGGGGTTTGTGACACACACACTGTCCAATGGGGATTGTGACACACACACGCTGTCCAATGGTGTTTGTGACACACAGGCTCTCCAATGGGGCTTGTGACACACACGCTGTCCAATGGTATCTGTGACACACGCTCTGTCCAATGGGGTTTGTGACACACACGCTGTCCAATGGAGATTGCGACATACACACTGTTCAATAGGGTTTATGACACACACATGCTATCCAATGGGGTTTGTGAAACAAATACTTTCTTCATGGGGTTTTTGACACACACACGCTATCCAATGGGGTTTGTGACACACACACTGTCCAAAAGGGTTTGTGACACACACGCTGTCCAATGGGGATTGTGACACACACGCTGTCCAATGGCATTTGTGACACATACACTCTGTCCAATGGGGTTTGTGACACACACACTCTGTCCAATGGGGTTTGTGACCCACACGGTGTCCAATGGGTATTGTGACACACGCTGTCCAATGGGGTTCGTGAACACACATGCTGTCCATTGGGGTTTGTGACACACACACTGTCCAATAGGGTTTGTGACATCACACACGCTATCCAGTGGGGTTTCTGACACACACTCTTTCTAATGGGGTTTGTGAAACACACGCTATCCAATGGGTTTTTTGACACACACACTGTCCAATGGTGATTGTGACACACACACGCTGTCCAATGGTGTTTGTGACACTCACACTGTCTAATGGGGTTTGTGACACACACATGCTATCCAAAAGGGTTTGTGACACGCATACTTTCTAATGGGGTTTGTGACACACGCACGCCATCCAATGGGGTTTGTGAGACACACGCTGACCAATTCGTTTTGTTACACATACACTGTCCAAAGATGTTTGTGACACGCATGCTGTCCAATGGGTTTTGTGACACACACACTGACCAGGAGCACTTGAGACACACACACGCCATCCAATGGGTTTTGTGATACATACACTTTCCAATGGGATTTTTGATACACACATTCAGTCCAACGGCGCTTGTGACACACACGCTGTCTAATGGGGTTCGTGACACACACGCTGTCCAAAGGGTATTGTTATACACACACGCTGTCCAATGGTGTTTGTGACACTCGCGCTGTCCAATGGGTCTTGTGACACACACGCTGTGCCATGGTGTTTGTGACACACACGCTGTCCAATGGGGTTTGTGACACACACGCTGTCCAATGGGGTTTGTGACACACACGCTGTGCAATGGGGATTGTGACACACACGCTGTCCAATGGGGTTTGTGACACACACACTCTGTCCAATAGGTCTTGTGACACACACTCTGTCCAATGGGTTTCGTGACACACACTGTGTCCAATGGGTTTCGTGACACACACGCTGTTCAATGGGGTTTGTGACACACACACTGTCCAATAGGGTTTGTGACACACACACTCTATCCAACGGTGTTTGTGACACACACACTTTCTAATGGGGTTTGTGACACACACACTATCCAATGGGGTTTTGACACACACGCTGTCCACTGGGGATTGTGAAACACACACTGTCCAGGGGGGTTTGTGACACACACACTGTCCAATGGCGTTCGTGAAACACATAGTGTCCACGGGGGTTTGTGACACACACGCTGTCCAATGCGTTTTGTGACACTCACACTTTATAATGGGGTTTGTGACACAAACACGCTGTCCAATTGGGTTTATGACACACACTCTGTCCTATGGGGTGTGTGACACAGACGCTGTCAAATGGGGATTGTGATATACACACTGTCCAATAGGGTTAATGACAAACACATGCTATCCAGTGTGGTTTGTTACACACATACATTCTAATGGGGTTTTTGACACAAACACTGTATCCAATGGGGTTCGTGAAACACACTTTCCAATGGGGTTTTGACACACACGCTGTCCAATGGGGATTGTGACACACACGCTGTCCAATGGGTTTTGTGACCCACACGGTGTCCAATGGGTATTGTGACACACACGCTGTCCAATGGGGTTCGTGACACACACGCTGTCCAGTGGGGTTTGTGACACACACACTGTCCAATAGGGTTTGTGACATCTCACACGTTATCCAATGGGGTTTGTGACACACACTCTTTCTAATGGGGTTTGTGAAACACACGTTATCCAATGGGGTTTGTGACACGCATACTTTCTAATGAGGTTTATGACACACACACTTTCCAATGGTGTTTGTGACACGCACACTTTCTAATGGGGTTTGTGACACACACACGCTATCCAATGGGGTTTGTAATACACACACTGACCAATTGGTTTTGTTACATACACAATGTCCAAAGGTGTTTGTGACACGCATGCTGTCCAATGGGTTTTGTGACACACACACTGACCAGGAGGGTTTGTGACACACACACGCTATCCAGTGGGTTTTGTGACACATACGCTTTCCAATGGGGTTTGTGACACACACACTGTCCAATGGGTATTGTTACACACACACTCTGTACAATTGTGTTTGTGACACACACGCTGTCCAGTGGGTTTTGTGACACACACACTGTCCAAAAGGGTTTGTGACACACACTCTGTCCAACGGTGCTTTTGACACACACGCTGTCCAATGGGGTTTGTGACACACACACTGTCCATGGGTATTTGTGACACACACGCTGTCCAGTGGGGTTTGTGACACACACAATGTCCAATGGGGTTTGTGAAACACAGAGGGTCCACGGGAATTTGTGACACACACGCTGTCCAATGGGGTTTGTGACACACACACTGTCCAATGGGGTATGAGACACATATACTTTCCAATGGGGTTTGTGACAGACACACTGTCCAATAGCTATTGTTAGACACACACGCTGTCAAATGGGGTTTGTGCCACACACACGCTGTCCAATCGGATTTGTGACACACACGCTGTCCAATGGGATTTGTGACACACACTGTCCAATGGGGTTTCTGACACTACACGCTGTCCAATGGGGTTTGTGACACATACACTGACCAGGAGGGTTTTTGACACACACACGCTGTCTAACGGGGTTTGTAACACACACACTGTCCAATGGTGTTTGTGACACACACGCAGTCCAATGGGGTTTCTCACTCACTCTCTCTCCAATGGGGTTTGTGACACACACACTGTCCAATAGGGTTTGTGAAAGAGACACGCTATCCAATGGGGTTTGTGACACATACACTTTCCAATGGGGTTTGTGACACCACACTCTCTCCAATGGTGCTTGTGACACACATTCTGTCCAATGGGCTTCGTGACACACACACTCTGTCCAATGGGCTTGTGATACACACGCTATCCAATAGTGTTTGTGACAAACACTCTGTCCAATGGGGTTTGTGACACATACACTCTCCAATGGGGAATGTGACACAAACATGCTTTCCAATGGGGTTTGTCACACACACACTGTCCAATGGGTATTGTTACACACACATGCTGTCCAATGGGGTTCGTGACACATACAATTTCCAATGGGGTTTGTGACACACACACTTTGTCCCATGGTGATTCAGACACACACGCTGTACAATGGGGTTCGTGACAAAAACACTGTCCACTTGGTTTTGTGACACACACACTCTGCCCAACAGGCTTGTGACACACAAGCTGTCAAATGGGGATTGTGACACACACACGCTGTCCAATGGGGTTTGTGACACACACACTGTCCAATGCGTATTGTTACACGAACACGCTGTCCAATGGGGATTGTGACACACAGGCTGTCCAATGGGGTTCGTGACACACACTCTGTCCCATGGGGTTTGTGAAACACACACGCTATCCAATGGGGTTTATGACACAAACGCTGTCCAATGGGGTTTGTGACACACACCCACGCAGTCCAATAGGGTTTGTGACACACACGCTGTCCAGTTGCGTTTGTGACACACACACTGTCCAATGGTGTTTGTGACAAACACTCTGTCCCATGGGGTTTGTGACACACACACGCTGTCCAAATGGGTTTGTGACACACACGCTGTCCAATGGGATTTGTGACACACACTGTCCATGGGATTTCTGACACGACACGCTGTCCAATGGGGTTTTTGACACACACGCTGCCCAATGGGTTTTGTGACACACATGCTGTCCAATAGGGTTTGTGACGGAGAAACGCTATCCAATGGGATTTGTGACACATACACTTTCCAATGGGGTTTGTAACACCACACTCTCTCCTGTGGGGTTTGTGACACACACACTCTGTTCAATGGGATTATGACACACACTCTGTCCAATAGTGTTTGTGACAAACACTCTGTCCCATGGGGTTTGTGACACATACAATCTCCAATGGGGATTGTGACACACACATGCTGTCCAATGGGGTTTTGTCACACACACGATGTCCAATGGGGTTTGTGACACACACACTGTCCAATGGGTATTGTGACACATGCACTGTCCAATTGGGTTTTGACACATACGCTGTCCATTGGGGATTGTGACACAAATGCTATCCAATGGGGTTTGTGACACACAAACTCTCCAATGGTGTTTCTGACACACACGCTGTCCATTGGGGTTTGTGACACATACACTTTGTCCAGTGGGGCTTGTGACACACACGCTGTCCAATGGGGTTTGTGGCACATACGCTGTCCAGTGGGTTTTGTGACACACACACTGTCCAATAGGGTTTGTGACACAGACACGCTATCCAATAGTGTTTGTGACACACACTCTGTCCCATGGCGTTTGTAACACACACACTGTCCAATGGGGATTGTGACACACACACGCTGTCCAATGGGGTATGTGACACATACACTGTCCAAAAGTGTTTGTGACACACACGCTGTCTAATGGGGTTTGTGATACACACGCTGTCCATTGGTGTTTGTTATACACACGCTGTCCAATGGGGTTTGTGACACACAAACTCTCTAAAGGGGTTTGTGACACACACACCGTCCAATAGGGTTTGTGACACTCACACTGTCCATTGAGGATTGTGACACACACACTCTGTACAATGGGGTTTATGACACAAAATCTGTCCAATTGGGTTTGTGACACACAAACTGTCCAATGGGATTTGTGACACACAAACACGGTCCAATGGTGATTGTGACACGCACACTCTGTCCAATGGGGTTTGTGACACACAGGATCTCCAATGGGTCTTGTAACACGCACGCTGTCCAATGTGGTTCGTGACACATTCGCGGTCCAGTGGGGTTTGTGACACACACACTGTCCAATAGGGTTTGTGACACACACACTGTACAATGGGGATTGTGTCATACACACGCTCTAAAATGGGGTTCGTGACACACACTCTGTCCCATGGGGTTTGTGATATACACACACACTATCCAACGGGGTTTATGACACACACGCTGTCCAACGGGGTTTGTGACACACACACTCTGTCCAGTAGGGTTTGTGACATCACATACGCTATCCAATGGTGTTTGTGACACACACACTTTCTAATGGGGTTTCTGACACACACACTGTCCAATGGGGATTGTGACAGAGACGCTGTCCAATGGGGATTGTGACATACACACTGTCCAAAAGGGTTTGTGACACACACATGCTATACAATGGGGTTTGTGACACAAATACATTATAATGGGGTTTTTGACATACACACGCTGTCCCATGGGGTTTGTGACACACACGCTGACCAATTCGGTTTGTTACACACAGACTGTCCAATGGTGTTTGTGACACACACACTGAGCAGGAGGGTTTGTGACACACACACGCTATTGAATTGGTTTGTGAAACATACACTTTCCAATGCGGTTTGTGACACACACACTATGTCCAATGGCGCTTGTGACGCACACACTGTCAAAAGGGGTTTGTGACACACACAATGTCCAATGGGGTTTGTGACACACACAATGTCCAATGGGGTTTGTGACACACAATCTGTCCATGGGTGTTTGTGACAAACACGCTGTCCAGTGTCTATTCTGACACACACACTGTCCAATTGGGTTTTGACACACACTCAGTCCAATGGGGATTGTGACACACACACTCTGTCCAATGGGCTTGTGACAAACACGCTGTCCAATGGTCTTTGTGACACACCCGCTGTCCAATGGGGTTTTATGACACACAATCTGTTCAATGGGGTTTGTGAAACACACGCTGTCCAAATGGGATTGTGACACACACGCTGTCCAATGGGGTTTTTGACACACACACTCTGTCCAATGGGTCTTCTGACACACACGCTGTCCAATGGGTTTCGTGACACACAAACTCCAACCATGGGTGTTTGTGACACACACGCTATCCAATGGGGTTTGTGACACTCACACTGTCCATGGGTGTTTGTGACACACACGCTGTCCACTGGGGATTGTGACACAAACAATGACCAGGGGTGTTTGTGACACACACGGTGTCCAGTGGCTTTTGTGACACACACACTGTCCAATGGGTATTGTGACACATGCACTGTCCAATTGGGTTTTGACACATACGCTGTCCATTGGGGATTGTGACACAAATGCTATCCAATGGGGTTTGTGACACACAAACTCTCCAATGGTGTTTCTGACACACACGCTGTCCATTGGGGTTTGTGACACATACACTTTGTCCAGTGGGGCTTGTGACACACACGCTGTCCAATGGGGTTTGTGGCACATACGCTGTCCAGTGGGTTTTGTGGCACACACACTGTCCAATAGGGTTTGTGACACAGACACGCTATCCAATAGTGTTTGTGACACACACTCTGTCCCATGGCGTTTGTAACACACACACTGTCCAATGGGGATTGTGACACACACACGCTGTCCAATGGGGTATGTGACACATACACTGTCCAAAAGTGTTTGTGACACACACGCTGTCTAATGGGGTTTGTGATACACACGCTGTCCATTGGTGTTTGTTATACACACGCTGTCCAATGGGGTTTGTGACACACAAACTCTCTAAAGGGGTTTGTGACACACACACCGTCCAATAGGGTTTGTGACACTCACACTGTCCATTGAGGATTGTGACACACACACTCTGTACAATGGGGTTTATGACACAAAATCTGTCCAATTGGGTTTGTGACACACAAACTGTCCAATGGGATTTGTGACACACAAACACGGTCCAATGGTGATTGTGACACGCACACTCTGTCCAATGGGGTTTGTGACACACAGGATCTCCAATGGGTCTTGTAACACGCACGCTGTCCAATGTGGTTCGTGACACATTCGCGGTCCAGTGGGGTTTGTGACACACACACTGTCCAATAGGGTTTGTGACACACACACTGTACAATGGGGATTGTGTCATACACACGCTCTAAAATGGGGTTCGTGACACACACTCTGTCCCATGGGGTTTGTGATATACACACACACTATCCAACGGGGTTTATGACACACACGCTGTCCAACGGGGTTTGTGACACACACACTCTGTCCAGTAGGGTTTGTGACATCACATACGCTATCCAATGGTGTTTGTGACACACACACTTTCTAATGGGGTTTCTGACACACACACTGTCCAATGGGGATTGTGACAGAGACGCTGTCCAATGGGGATTGTGACATACACACTGTCCAAAAGGGTTTGTGACACACACATGCTATACAATGGGGTTTGTGACACAAATACATTATAATGGGGTTTTTGACATACACACGCTGTCCCATGGGGTTTGTGACACACACGCTGACCAATTCGGTTTGTTACACACAGACTGTCCAATGGTGTTTGTGACACACACACTGAGCAGGAGGGTTTGTGACACACACACGCTATTGAATTGGTTTGTGAAACATACACTTTCCAATGCGGTTTGTGACACACACACTATGTCCAATGGCGCTTGTGACGCACACACTGTCAAAAGGGGTTTGTGACACACACAATGTCCAATGGGGTTTGTGACACACACAATGTCCAATGGGGTTTGTGACACACAATCTGTCCATGGGTGTTTGTGACAAACACGCTGTCCAGTGTCTATTCTGACACACACACTGTCCAATTGGGTTTTGACACACACTCAGTCCAATGGGGATTGTGACACACACACTCTGTCCAATGGGCTTGTGACAAACACGCTGTCCAATGGTCTTTGTGACACACCCGCTGTCCAATGGGGTTTTATGACACACAATCTGTTCAATGGGGTTTGTGAAACACACGCTGTCCAAATGGGATTGTGACACACACGCTGTCCAATGGGGTTTTTGACACACACACTCTGTCCAATGGGTCTTCTGACACACACGCTGTCCAATGGGTTTCGTGACACACAAACTCCAACCATGGGTGTTTGTGACACACACG
The DNA here is from genome assembly GCA_032206185.1 of Columba guinea. NCBI lineage: Eukaryota > Metazoa > Chordata > Aves > Columbiformes > Columbidae > Columba > Columba guinea. The sequence goes on from JAVLUU010000005.1 coordinate 3,452,635, forward strand.
CTATCCAATGGGGTTTGTGACACTCACACTGTCCATGGGTGTTTGTGACACACACGCTGTCCACTGGGGATTGTGACACAAACAATGACCAGGGGTGTTTGTGACACACACGGTGTCCAGTGGCTTTTGTGACACACACACTGTCCAATGGGGATTGTGACACAAACACTGTCCAATGGGTTTGTGACACAAACTCTGTCCAATGGGGTTTGTGACGCACACACTGTCTAAAGGGTACTGTGACAGACGCACACTGTCCAATGTGGTATGTGACACACACGCAATCCAATGTGGATTGTGACACACACACTGTCAAAAGGGGTTTGTGACACACAAGGTGTCCACTGGGCATTGTGACACAAACGCTGTCCAATGGGGTTTGTGACACACAAACTGTCCAATAGTGTTTCTGACACAAATGCTGTCCAATGGGGTTTGTGAAACAAACTCTGTCCAATGGGTATTGTGACACACACAACACCGTCCCATGGGGTTTGTGACACACACGCTGTCCAATGGGGATAGTGACACCACACTCTGTCCAATGGTGGTTGTGATACACACGCTGTCCAATGGGGTTTGTGACACACACGCTGTCCAGTGTTTTTTGTGACACACACACTCTCTCCAAAGGGCTTGTGACACACACATGCTGTCTAATAGTGTTTGTGACACACACTCTGTCCCACGGGGTTTGTGACATACGCACTGTCCAATTGGGATTGTGACACACACACTTTCTAATGGGGTTTGTGACACACACACTATCCAATGGGGTTTGTGACACACACTCTGTCCCATGGCGTCTGTGACACACACACTCTGTCCAATGGGCTTGTGACACACACGCTGTCCAATGGTCTTAGTGACACACCCGCTTTCCAATGGGGTTTTGTGACACACAAACTGTCCATGGGTGTTTGTGACAAACACGCTGTCCAGTGGGTTTTCTGACACACACACTGTCCAATTGGGTTTTGACACACACTCTGTCCAATGGGGATTGTGACACACACACACTGTCTAAAGGGGTTCGTGACACACATGCTGTTCAATTTGGTTTGTGACACACACACTGTCCGGTAGGGTTTGTGACACACACACTCTGTCCAATGGTGCTTGTGACACACACGCTGTCCAATCGGGTTCGTGACACACACGCTGTCCAGTGGGTTATGTGACACACACTCTGTCCAATGGGCTTGTGAAACACACACGCTGTCCAATGGGGTTTGTGACACACAAAATGTCCAAAGGGATTTGTGACACACACACTGTCTAGTACGTTTTGTGACACTCACACTGTCCAAGGGTGATTGTGACACTCACGCTGTACAGTGGGTTTTGTGACACACACACTATCCAATGGGGTTTTGACACACAGGCTGTCCAATGGGTTTAGTGAAACAAACTCTGTCCAATGCTGCTTGTGACACACGCGCTGTCCAATGGGGTTCGTGACATACACGCTGTCCAGTGGTTTTTGTGACACACACACTCTGTCCAAAGGGCTTGTGACACACAGGCTGTCTAATGGGGTTTGTGACACACACACACTGTCCAATGGGGTATTGTTACAAACACACGCTGTACAGTGGTGTTTGTGACACACACGCTGTGCAATGGGCTTTGTGACACACACACTGTCCAATGGGCTTTGTGACACACACACTCTGTACAGTGGGTCTTGTGAAATACACGCTGTCCATTGGGGTTTGTGACACACACACTGTCCAATTGGGTTTGTGACACACGGTATCGAATATGGTTTGTGACACACACACTTTCCAAAGGGTTTGTGACACACACACTCTGTCCAATGGGAATTGTGACAAACACACGCTGTCCAATGGGGTCTGTGACACTCACACTGTCTATGGGTGTTTGTGACACACACGCGGTCCAGTGCGTTTTGTCACACAAAGACTGTCCAATTGGGTTTTGACACACATGCTGTCTAATGGGGTTTGTGACACACACACTGTCCAATGGCTATTGTGACACACACACACTGTCCAATGGGGATTGTGACACCACACTCTGTCCAAAGGGCTTGTGACACACACACGCTGTCCAATAGTGTTTGTGACACACACTCTGTCCCATGGTGTTTGTCACATACAAACTGTCCAATGGGGATTGTGACACACACACTGTCCAAAGGGATTTGTGACACACACGCTGTCTAATGGGGTTTGTGACACATTCAGTTGGGTTTGTGAGACACACACACTTTCCAATGGTGTTTGTGACACATACACTTTCCAATGCGGTTTGTGACACACACACTCTGTCCAATGGCGATTGTGACACAAACTCTGTCCAATGGGGTTCGTGACACAAACTCTGTCCCATGGGGTTTGTGACACACACACTGTCCAATGTGGATTTTGACACACACACGCTGTCCACTGGGGTTTCTGACACACACACTGTCCAAAGAGGTTTGTGACACACACGTTGTCTAATGGGGTTTGTGACACGCACACTGTCTGTGGGTGTTTGTGACACACACGCTGACCAGTTGGGTTTGTGACACACACACTGTGCAATGGGTTATGTGACACACACACTGACCAGGAGGGTTTGTGACACACACACACGCTATGGAATGGGGTTTGTGACACATACACTTTCCAATGGGGTTTGTGACACACACACTCTGTCCACTGGCGCTTGTGACACACACTGTCCAAAGGGGTTCGTGACACACACTCAGTTCCATGGGGTTTGTGACACACACACTGTCCAATACGGTTTGTGACACACACACTCTGTCCAATGAGGCTTGAGACACACAAGCTGTTCAATGGGGTTCGTGACACTCACGCTGTCCAGTGGGTTTTTTGACACACACACTCTGTCCATTGGGATTGTGACACAGACACGCTGTCTAATAGTGTTTGTGACACACACTCTGTCCCAAGGGGTTTGTGACACACACACTGTCCAATGGGCTTTGTGACACACACACTCTGTACAATCGGTCTTGTGAAAAACACGCTGTCCAATGGGGTTTGCGAACACACACGCTGTCCAGTGGGGTTTGTGAGACACACATTGTCCAATAGGATTTGTGACACACACACGCTATCGAATGGGGTTTGTGACACAGACACTTTCCAATGGCATTTGTGACACGCACACTCTGTCCAATGGGAATTGTGACAAACACACGCTGTCCAATGGGTTTTGTGACACACACGCTGTTCAATGGTGTTGGTGACACAGACGCTGTCCAGTGGGTTTTGTGACACACAGACTGTCCAATTGGGTTTTGACACACACACTGTCCAAAGGGGTTTGTGACACACACGATGTCCATTGGTATTTCTGACACATACACTTTCCAATGGGGCTTGTGACACTACACTCTGTCCAATGGGTCTTGTGACACACACGCTGTCCAATGGGGTTCGTGACACACATGCTGTTCAATTGCGTTTGTGACACACACACTGTTCAATAGGGTTTGTGACACACACGCTATCCAATGGGGTTTGTGATACACACACTTTCTAATGGGATTTGTGATACACACACTATCTAATGGGGTTTTGACATTCACACTCTGTCCAATGGTGCTTGTGACACACACGCTGTCCAATGGGGTTCGTGACACACACGCTGTCCAGTGGGTTTTGTGACACACACACTCTGTCCAAAGGGCTTGTGACACACATGCTCTCTAATGGTGTTTGTGACACACACACACTGTCCAATGGGGTATTGTTACACACACACGCTGTACAGTGGTGTTTGTGACACACACGCTGTGCAATGGGCATTGTGACACACACACTGTCCAATGGGCTTTGTGACACACACACCCTGTACAGTGGGTCATGTGAAATACACGCTGTCCAATGGGTTTGTGAACACACACGCTGTCCATTGGGGTTTGTGACACACACACTGTCCAATTGGATTTGTGACACACGCTATCGAATATGGTTTGTGACACACACACTTTCCAAAGGGTTTGTGACACACACACTCTGTCCAATGGGAATTGTGACAAACACACACTGTCCAATGGGGTCTGTGACACTCACACTGTATATGGGTGTTTGTGACACACACGCGGTCCAGTGCGTTTTGTCACACAAAGACTGTCCAATTGGGTTTTGACACACATGCTGTCTAATGGGGTTTGTGACACACACACTGTCCAATGGCTATTGTGACACACACACACTGTCCAATGGGGATTGTGACACCACACTCTGTCCAAAGGGCTTGTGACACACACACGCTGTCCAATAGAGTTTGTGACACACACTCTGTCCCATGGTGTTTGTCACATACAAACTGTCCAATGGGGATTGTGACACACACACTGTCCAAAGGGATTTGTGACACACACGCTGTCTAATGGGGTTTGTGACACACACACGCTGTCCAATGGGGTTTGTGACACACACTTTCAGTTGGGTTTGTGACACACACACACTTTCCAATGGTGTTTGTGACACATACACTTTCCAATGCGGTTTGTGACACACACACTCTGTCCAATGGCGCTTGTGACACACACTCTGTCCAATGGGGTTCGTGACACAAACTCTGTCCCATGGGGTTTGTGACACACACACTGTCCAATGTGGATTTTGACACACACACGCTGTCCAACGGGGTTTCTGACACACACACTGTCCAAAGAGGTTTGTGACACACACGTTGTCTAATGGGGTTTGTGACACGCACACTGTCTGTGGGTGTTTGTGACACACACGCTGACCAGTTGGGTTTGTGACACACACACTGTGCAATGGGTTATGTGACACACACACTGACCAGGAGGGTTTGTGACACACACACACGCTATGGAATGGGGTTTGTGACACATACACTTTCCAATGGGGTTTGTGACACACACACTCTGTCCACTGGCGCTTGTGACACACACTGTCCAAAGGGGTTCGTGACACACACTCAGTCCCATGGGGTTTGTGACACACACACTGTCCAATACGGTTTGTGACACACACACTCTGTCCAATGAGGCTTGAGACACACACGCTGTTCAATGGGGTTCGTGACACACACGCTGTCAAGTGAGTTTTGTGACACACACACTCTGTCCATTGGGATTGTGACACAGACACGATGTCTAATAGTGTTTGTGACACACACTCAGTCCCAAGGGGTTTGTGACACACACACTGTCCAATGGGCTTTGTGACACACACACTCTGTACAATCGGTCTTGTGAAAAACACGCTGTCCAATGGGGTTTGCGAACACACACGCTGTCCAGTGGGGTGTGTGAGACACACATTGTCCAATAGGATTTGTGACACACACACGCTATCGAATGGGGTTTGTGACACAGACACTTTCCAATGGCGTTTGTGACACGCACACTCTGTCCAATGGGAATTGAAACAAACACACGCTGTCCAATGGGTTTTGTGACACACACGCTGTTCAATGTTGTTTGTGACACATACGCTGTCCAGTGGGTTTTGTGACACACAGACTGTCCAATTGGGTTTTGACACACACGCTGTCCAATGGGGATTGTGACACACACACGCTGTCCAAGGGTGTTCGTGACACACACACTGTCCAAAGGGGTTTGTGACACACACGATGTCCAATGGTGTTTCTGACACATACACTTTCCAATGGGGCTTGTGACACTACACTCTGTCCGATGGGTCTTGTGACACACACGCTGTCCAATGGGGTTCGTGACACACACGCTGTCCAGTGGGTTTTGTGACACACACACTCTGTCCAATGGGAATTGTGACAAACACACTGTCCAATGGGAATTGTGACAAACACACTCTGTACAATGGGGTTTGTGACACTCACACTGTCCAATGGGTCTTGTGACATACACGTTGTCCAGTGGTGTTTGTGACACACATGCTGTTCAATGGGATTTGTGACACACACACTGTCTAATGGGGTTTGTGACACACACACTGTCCAATGGGGATTGTGACACACACACGCTGTCCAATGGGGTTTGTGACACGCACACTGTCCATGGGTGTTTTTGACACCACACTCTGTCCAGTGGAGTTTGTGACACACACACTGTCCAATGGGGTTTGTGGCACACACATTGTCCACGGGGGTTTGTGACACATACTCTCTTTCGAAAGGGGCTTGTGACAAACACGCTGTCCAATGGGGTATGTGACACACACAGGCTATCCAATGGGGTTTCTGACACATACACCTTCCAATGGGGTTTGTGACACCACACTCTGTCCAATGGTTCTTGTGAAAACACTCACTCTGTCCAATGGGGATTGTGACACCACACTCTGTCCAACGGTGCTTGTGACACACATGCTGTCCAATGGGGTTCGTGACACACACGCTGTCCAACGGGTTTTGTGACACACACACTGTCCAATAGGGTTTTTGACACATACACTTTCCAATGGGGTTTGTGACAACACACTCTGTCCAATGGTGCTTGTGACACACACGCTGTCCAATGGGGTTTGTGACACACACACTATCCAAAGGGGTTTATTACACACACGCTGTCCAATGGGGTTTGTGACACACACTGTGTCCCATGGGGTTTGTGACATACACATGCTATCCAATGTGGTTTGTGACACACACACGCTATGCAATGGGGTTTGTGACACACACACACTTTCCAATGGGGTTTGTGAAACATACACTTTCCAATGGGGTTTCTGACAAACACACGGTCCAATGGTGCTTGTGACACACATGCTGTTCAATGCGGTTCGTGACACACATGCTGTCCAGTGGGTTTTGTGACACACACACTCTGTCCAATGGGCTTGTGACACACACGCTGTCCAATAGTGTTTCTGACACACACACTGTCCAAAGGGGTTTGTGACACACAGGCTGTCTAATGGGGTTTGTGAAACACACACACTGTCCAATTGGTATTGTTACACACACACGCTGTCCAATGGTGTTTGTGACACACACGCTGTGCAATGGGGATTGTGACACACACACTGTCCAATGGGCTTTGTGACACACAAACTCTGTCCAATGGGTATTGTGAAAAACACGCTGTCCAGTGGGGTTTGTGAACACACACCCTTTCCAGTGGGGTTTGTGACACATACACTTTCCAATGGGGTTTGTGACATCGCACTCTGTCCAATGGTGCTTGTGACACATACGCTGAGCAATGGGGTTCATGACACACACGTTGTCCAGTGGGTTTTGTGACACACACACTATGTCGAATGGGCTTGAAACACACACACGCTGTCCTATAGTGTCTGTGACACACACTTTGTCCCATTGGGTTTGTGACAAAGACGCTGTCCAATGGGGATTGTGTCATACACACTGTCCAATAGGGTTTGTGACACACACATGCTATCCAAAGGGCTTGTGACATGCACACTTTCTAATGGGGTTTGTGACACACACACCCTGTGCAATGGGGTTTGTGAAACACATGCTGTCCAATGGGGATTGTGACACACACAGTGTCCACAGGGGCTTGTAACACAAACTCAGTCCAATGAGGTTTGTGACACACACACTGTCCAATGGTTATTGTGACACACACACCCTGTGCAATGGGGTTTCTGACACACACGGTGTCCAATGGGGATTGTGACACACACGCTCTCCAATGGGTTTTGTGCCAAATACACTCTGTCCAATGGTGCTTGTGACACACACACGCTGTCCAATGGGGTTTGTGACACACACACTCTGTCCAATGGTGCTTGTGACACACACACTGTCAAATGGGTATTGTGATACACACACCCTGTCCAATGGGGTTTGTGACACACACAGACTGTCCAATGGGGTTTGTGACACACACACTCTGACCAATGGGCTTGTGACACACACACGCTGTCCTATAGTGTTTGTGACACACACTCTGTCCCATTGAGTTTGTGACAAAGACGCTGTCCAATGGGGATTGTGCCATGCACAATGTCCAATAAAGTTTGTGACACACACATGCTATCCAATGGGGTTTGTGATACACACGCTGTCCAATGGGGTTCGTGACACACACTCTGTCCCATGGGGTTTGTGACACAAACACTGTGTCCACTGGGGCTTGTGACACACACACGCTGTCCAATGGGGTTTGTGACACACACACGCTGTCCAATGGGGTTTGTGACACACACATTGTCCAAAGGGGTTTGTGACAAACACGTTGTCCAAAGGGGTTTGTGGCACGCACACTGTCCATGGGTGTTCGTGACACACACGCTATGCAATGGTGTTTGTGACACACACACTGTCCAAAGGGCTTTGTGATACACGCGATGTCCGATGGGGTTTGTGACACTCACTCTGTCCATGGGTGTTTGTGACACACACGCTGTCCAGTGGAATTTGTGACACACACACTGTCATATGGGTATCGTGACACACACAGCCTGTCCAATGGGGTTTGTGACACACACGCTGTCCAATGGGGATTGTGACACACGCTGTCCAATGGGCTTTGTGACAAATACACTCTGTCCAATGGGGCTTGTGACACACACGCTGTCCAATGGGGTTTATTACACACACGCTGTCCAATGGGGTTTGATACACACACGCTGTCTAATGGGGTTTGTGAAAAAAACACACTGTCCAGGAGGGTTTGTGACACACACATGCTATCCAAAGGGGGTTGTGACACACATACTTTCTAATGGGGTTTTTGACACACCCATGCTATCCAATGGGGTTTGTGACACACACTTTCCAATCGGGTTTGTGACACACACACGCTCTCCAATGGTGTTTGTGACACGCATGCTGTCCAATGGGTTTTGTGACTCACACACTGACCAGCAGGGTTCCTGACACATACACGCTATCCAATGGGGTTTGTGACACATACACTTTCCAATGGGGTTTGTGACACACACACTCTGTCAAATGGCGCTTCTGACACACACGCTGTCCAATGGGGTTCGTGACACACACTCTGTCCCATGGGGTTTGTGACACACACACTCTGTCCAATGGGCATTGCGACACACACACACTGTCCAAAGGGGTTTGTGACACACACGCTGTCCAGTGGGCTTTGTGACACACACACTCTGTACAATGGGGTTTGTGACACATACGCTGTCCAATGGGGTTTGTGACACACATGCTATCCAGTGGGTTTTGTGACACACACACTGTCCAATAGGGTTTGTGACACGCACACTCTATCAAATTGGGTTTGTGACACACTCACACTGTCCAATGGGGTTTGTGACACACACGCTGTCCAATGGGGATTGTGACACCACACTCTGTCTAATGGTGCTTGTGACACACTCACGCTATCCAATGGGGTTTGTGACACGCATATTTTCTAATAGGGTTTGTGACACACACACTCTATCAAATGGGGTTTGTGACACACACACTCTGTACAATGGGGTTTGTGACACACACGCTGTCCAATGGGGATTGTGTCACCACACTCGGTCCAACAGTGCTTGTGACACACACGCTGTCCAATGGGGTTTGTGACACACACATTGTCCAAAGGGGTTTGTGACACACACGCTGTCTAATGGGGTTTGTGACACACACACACTGTCCAATGGGGTTTGTGACACACACGCTGTCCAATGGGGTTTGTGAAACACACACGCTGTCCAATAAGGTTTGTGACAAACACATGCCATCCAATGTGGTTTGTGACACACATGCTTCCTAATGGGGTTTTTGACACACACACTCTGTCCAATAACGCTTGTGACACACACTCTGTCCCTTGGGGTTTGTGACACACGCGCTGTCCAATGGGGTTTGTGACACACACGATATCCAGTGGGTTTTGTGACACACACAATGTTCAATGGGGATTGTGACACACATACGCTATCCAATGGGGTTTGTGACACACGCACTCTGTCCAATAGATCTTGTAACACACACGCTGTCCAATGGGGTTCGTGAAACACACTCTGTCCTATGTGGTTTGTGACACACACGTTGTCCATTTGGGTTTGTGGAACGCACACTGTCCATGGGTGTTTGTGACACACACAGTGTTGAATGGTGTTTCTGACTCTCATGCTGTCCAATGGGGTTTGTGAAATAAACTCTGTCCAGTGGGGTTTGTCACACACACATTGTCCAATGGTATTTCTGACACACATGCTGTCCAATGGGGTTTGCGAAACAAACTCTGTCCAATGGTATTTCTGACACACATGCTGTCCAATGGGGTTTGCGAAACAAACTCTGTCCAATGGTGTTTGTGACACACACACACTGTCCAATGAGGTTTTTGACACAGACGCTGTCCAATGGGGATTGTGACACCGCACTCTGTCCAATGGTGCTTGTGACACACACGCTGTCCAAGGGGGTTCGTGACACACACCCTGTCTACTGGGTTTTGTGACACACACACTGTGTCCAGTAGTGTTTGTGACACACACTCTGTCCCATGCGGTTTGTGACACACACACTGTCCAATGGGGATTTTTACACACACACGCTGTCCAATGGGGTTTGTAATATGCATGACGTCCAGTGTGTTTTGTAAACACACACTGACCAGGAGGGTTTGTGACACACACACGCTATCCAAAGGGGTTTGTGACACACACGCTGTCCAATGGGGTTTGTGAAACACACACTCTGTCCAATAGGGTTTGTGACACACACACGCTATCCAATGGGGTTTCTGACACACACTTTCCAATGGGGTTTGTGACAAACACACGGTGTCCAATGGTATTTGTGACACGCATGCTGTCCAATGGGTTTTGTGACACACACACTGCCCAGGAGGTTTTGTGACACACACACGCTATCCAATGGGGTTTGTGACACATACAGTTTCCAATGGGGTTTGTGACACACACACTCTGTCCAATGGCGCTTGTGACACACACTCTGTCCAATGGGTTTCGTGACACACACTCTGTCCCATGCGGTTTGTGACACACACACTCTGTCCAATGGGGATTGTGACAGACACAGGCTGTCTAATGGGATTTGTGACACACACACTGTCCAAAGTTGTTTGTGACACACACGATGTCCAATGGGGTTTGTGACACGCAGTACTGTCCAATGGGTATTGTGACACACGCACCCTGTCCAATGGGTTTTGTGACACACACGCTGTCAAATGGGGATTGTGACACACACGCTATCCAATGGGGTTTGTGACACCCACACTCTATCCAATGGGGTTTGTGACACACACACACTGTCCAATGGCGATTGTGACACCACACTCTGTCCAACGGTGCTTTTGACACACACGCTGTCCAATGGGGATTGTGACACACACGCTGTCCAGTGGATTATGTGACACACACACTCTGTCCAATGGGCTTGTGACACAGACACGCTGACCAATGGTGTTTGTGACACACACACTGTCCCATGGGGTTTGTGACACACACACTGTCCAAAGGGGTTTGTGACACACACGCTGTCCAGTGGGCTTTGTGACAAATACACTCTGTCCAAAGGGGCTTGTGACACACACGCTGTACAGTGGGGTTTGTGACACACACGCTATCCAGTGGGTTTTGTGACACACACACTGTCCAATAGGGTTTGTGACACACACACTCTATCAAATGGGGTTTCTGACACACACACACTGTCCAATGGGGTTCGTGACACATACACTTTCCAATGGGGTTTGTGACACCACACTCTGTCCAATGGTGCTTGTGACACACACACGCTATCCAATGGGGTTTTTGACACGCATACATTCTAATGGGATTTGTGACACACACACTCTATAAAAAGGGGATTGTGACACACACGCACTGTCCAATGGGGTATGTGACACACACGCTGTCTAATTGGGATTGTGACACAACACTCTGTCCAACGGTGCTTGTGACACACACGCTGTCCTATGCGGTTCGTTACACACACGCTGTCCAATGGGCTTGTGACACACACAGTCCAAAGGGGTTTGTGAAACACACTCTGTCTGATGGGGTTTGTGACACACACACACTGTCCAATGGGGTTTGTGACATGCATACTTTCTAATGGGGTTTGTGACACACACACACACACTGTCCAGTGGGGTTTGAGACACACACGCTGTCCAATGGGGTTCGTGACACACACGCTGCCCAGTGGGTTTTGTGACACACACACTCTGTCCAAAGGGCTTGTGACACACATACGCTGACCAATAGTGTTTGTGACACGCACTCTGTCCCATGGGGTTTGTGACACACACACTGTCCAATAGGGATTGTCACACACACACATGCTGTCTAATGGGGTTTGTGACACACACACACTGTCGTTGGGGATTGTGACACACACACTCTGTCCAATGGCGTTTATTACACAAACGCTGTCGAATGGGGTTTGTGACACGTACTCTGTCCCATGGGGTTTGCAACACACACACACTGACCAGGAGGGTTCGTGACACGCACATGCTGTCCAATGGGGTTTGTGACACACATACTTTCTAAAGGGGAGTTTGACACACACACGCTATCCAGGGGCTTTGTGACACACACATTCCAATGGGCTTTGTGACACACACACGCTGTCCAATGGTGTTTGTGACACGCATGCAGTCCAATTGGTTTTGTGACACACACACTGACTAGGAGGGTTCGTGACACACACACACTATCCAATGGGGTTTGTGACACATACACTTTCCAATGGGGTTTGTGACACACACACTCTGTCAAATGGCGCATGTGACACACACGCTGTCCAATGGGGTTCGTGACACACACGCTGTCCCATGGGGTTTGTGAAACACACACTCTGTCCAATGGGGATTGCGACACACACACACTGTCCAAAGGGGTTTGTGACACACACGATGTCCAATGGGGTTTGTGACACCTACACTGTCCATGGGTGTTTGTGACACACACGCTGTCCAGTGGAGTTTGTGACACACACACTGCCCAATGGGGTTTGTGACACACACAGTGTCCACGGGGGTTTGTGACACAAACTCTGTCCAGTGGGCTTTGTGACAAATTCACTCTGTACAATGGGGTTTGTGACACACACGCTGTCCAATGGGGTTTGTGACACACATGCTATCCAGTGGGTTTTGTGACACACACACTGTCCAATAGGGTTTGTGACCCACACACTCTATCAAATTGGGTTTGTGACACACTCACACTGTCCAATGGGGTTTGTGACACAGACGCTGTCCAATGGGGATTGTGACACCACACTCTGTCCAATGGTGCTTGTGACACACTCACGCTATCCAATGGGGTTTGTGACACACACAGTGTCCAAAGGGATTTGTGACACACACGCTGTCTAATGGGGTTTGTGACACACACACACTGTCCAGTGGGGTTTGTGACACACACGCTGTCCAATGGGGTTTGTGAAACACACACGCTGTCCAATAGGGTTTGTGACACACACATGCCATCCAATGTGGTTTGTGACACACATGCTTCCTAATAGGGTTTTTGACACACACACTCTGTCCAATAACGCTTGTGACACACAGGCTGTCCAATGGGGTTCGTGACACACACACTGTCCCATGGGGTTTGTGACACACACGCTGTCCAATGGGGTTTGTGACACACACGCTATCCAGTGGGTTTTGTGACACACACAATGTCCAATACGGTTTGTGACACACATACGCTATCCAATGGGGTTTGTGACACAGACGCTGTCCAATGGGGATTGTGACACATTCACATGCTATCCAATGGGGTTTGTGAACACGCACTACTTTATAATGGAGTTTGTGACACACACACGCTATGCAGTGGGATTTGTGGCACACACACTTTCCAATGGGGTTTGTGAAACACACACTGACCAGCAGGGTTTGTGACACACACACGCTGTCCAATGGGGTTTGTGGCACACACACTGTCCAATGGTTTTTGTGAAACACACTCTGTCAACTGGGCTTTGTGACACACACACGCTGTCCAATGGGATTTGTGACACACACTGTCCAATGGGCTTTCTTACACTAAACGCTGTCCAATGGGGTTTGTGACACACTCACATGCTATCCAATGGGGTTTGTGACACACACACGCTGTCCAGTGGTGTTTGTGAGTCACACGATTTCCAATGTGGTTTGTGACACAGACGCTGTCCAATGGGGATTGTGTCATACTCACTGTCAATTGGGGTTTGTGACACACACATGCTATTCAATGGGGTTTGTGACACACATACGCTGTCCAATAGTGTTTGTGACACACACGCTGTCCAATGGGGTTTGTGACACACACACGCTATCCAATGGGGTTTGTGACACACACGCTGTCCAATGGGGTTTGTGACACACATGCTATCCAGTGGGTTTTGTGACACACACACTGTCCAATAGGGTTTGTGACCCACACACTCTATCAAATTGGGTTTGTGACACACTCACACTGTCCAATGGGGTTTGTGACACAGACGCTGTCCAATGGGGATTGTGACACCACACTCTGTCCAATGGTGCTTGTGACACACTCACGCTATCCAATGGGGTTTGTGACACACACAGTGTCCAAAGGGATTTGTGACACACACGCTGTCTAATGGGGTTTGTGACACACACACACTGTCCAGTGGGGTTTGTGACACACACGCTGTCCAATGGGGTTTGTGAAACACACACGCTGTCCAATAGGGTTTGTGACACACACATGCCATCCAATGTGGTTTGTGACACACATGCTTCCTAATAGGGTTTTTGACACACACACTCTGTCCAATAACGCTTGTGACACACAGGCTGTCCAATGGGGTTCGTGACACACACACTGTCCCATGGGGTTTGTGACACACACGCTGTCCAATGGGGTTTGTGACACACACGCTATCCAGTGGGTTTTGTGACACACACAATGTCCAATACGGTTTGTGACACACATACGCTATCCAATGGGGTTTGTGACACAGACGCTGTCCAATGGGGATTGTGACACATTCACATGCTATCCAATGGGGTTTGTGAACACGCACTACTTTATAATGGAGTTTGTGACACACACACGCTATGCAGTGGGATTTGTGGCACACACACTTTCCAATGGGGTTTGTGAAACACACACTGACCAGCAGGGTTTGTGACACACACACGCTGTCCAATGGGGTTTGTGGCACACACACTGTCCAATGGTTTTTGTGAAACACACTCTGTCAACTGGGCTTTGTGACACACACACGCTGTCCAATGGGATTTGTGACACACACTGTCCAATGGGCTTTCTTACACTAAACGCTGTCCAATGGGGTTTGTGACACACTCACATGCTATCCAATGGGGTTTGTGACACACACACGCTGTCCAGTGGTGTTTGTGAGTCACACGATTTCCAATGTGGTTTGTGACACAGACGCTGTCCAATGGGGATTGTGTCATACTCACTGTCAATTGGGGTTTGTGACACACACATGCTATTCAATGGGGTTTGTGACACACATACGCTGTCCAATAGTGTTTGTGACACACACGCTGTCCAATGGGGTTTGTGACACACACACGCTATCCAATGGGGTTTGTGACACACACGCTGTCCAATGGGGTTTGTGACACACATGCTATCCAGTGGGTTTTGTGACACACACACTGTCCAATAGGGTTTGTGACCCACACACTCTATCAAATTGGGTTTGTGACACACTCACACTGTCCAATGGGGTTTGTGACACAGACGCTGTCCAATGGGGATTGTGACACCACACTCTGTCCAATGGTGCTTGTGACACACTCACGCTATCCAATGGGGTTTGTGACACACACAGTGTCCAAAGGGATTTGTGACACACACGCTGTCTAATGGGGTTTGTGACACACACACACTGTCCAGTGGGGTTTGTGACACACACGCTGTCCAATGGGGTTTGTGAAACACACACGCTGTCCAATAGGGTTTGTGACACACACATGCCATCCAATGTGGTTTGTGACACACATGCTTCCTAATAGGGTTTTTGACACACACACTCTGTCCAATAACGCTTGTGACACACAGGCTGTCCAATGGGGTTCGTGACACACACACTGTCCCATGGGGTTTGTGACACACACGCTGTCCAATGGGGTTTGTGACACACACGCTATCCAGTGGGTTTTGTGACACACACAATGTCCAATACGGTTTGTGACACACATACGCTATCCAATGGGGTTTGTGACACAGACGCTGTCCAATGGGGATTGTGACACATTCACATGCTATCCAATGGGGTTTGTGAACACGCACTACTTTATAATGGAGTTTGTGACACACACACGCTATGCAGTGGGATTTGTGGCACACACACTTTCCAATGGGGTTTGTGAAACACACACTGACCAGCAGGGTTTGTGACACACACACGCTGTCCAATAGGGTTTGTGGCACACACACTGTCCAATGGTTTTTGTGAAACACACTCTGTCAACTGGGCTTTGTGACACACACACGCTGTCCAATGGGATTTGTGACACACACTGTCCAATGGGCTTTCTTACACTAAACGCTGTCCAATGGGGTTTGTGACACACTCACATGCTATCCAATGGGGTTTGTGACACACACACGCTGTCCAGTGGTGTTTGTGAGTCACACGATTTCCAATGTGGTTTGTGACACAGACGCTGTCCAATGGGGATTGTGTCATACTCACTGTCAATTGGGGTTTGTGACACACACATGCTATTCAATGGGGTTTGTGACACACATACGCTGTCCAATAGTGTTTGTGACACACACGCTGTCCAATGGGGTTTGTGACACACACACGCTATCCAATGGGGTTTGTGACACACACACTTTATAATGGGGTTTGTGACACCACACTGTCCAGTGGTGCTTGTGACACACACGCTGTCCAATGGGGTTCGTGACACACACACTGTCCAGTGGATTTTGTGATACACACACTCTGTCCAATGTGGTTTGTGACACACACACTGTCCAATGGGGATTGTGAAACACACGATGTCCAATGGGGTTTGTCACACACACAGTCTGTCCAGTGGGTCTTATGACCCACACGCTGTCCAATGGGGTTCGTGACACACACACTGTACAGTGGGGTTTCTGACACACACACACTGTCCAGTGGGTTTGTGACACAGACGCTGTCCAATAGTGTTTGTGACACACAGCCTGTCCAATGGGGTTTGTGACACACACACTGTCCAAAGGGGTTTATTACACACACGCTGTGCAATGGCGTTTGTGACACACACACACTGTCCCATGGTGTTTGTGACATGCATGCTATCCAATGGGTGTTTGTGACAAACACGCTGTCCAGTGGGGTTTCTGACACACACACAGTCCAAAAGGGTTTGTGACACACACATTTTCCACGGGGGTTTGTGACACAGACGCTGTCCAATGGGGATTGTGACATACACACTATCCAATAGGGTTTGTGACACACACGCTATCCAATGGGGTTTGTGACACATTCACTTTCTAATGGGGTTTGTGACACACACGCTCTGTCCAATGGCGCTTGTGACACACACGCTGTCCAATGGGGTTCGTGACACAAACGCTGTCCCATGGGGTTTCCGACACACACACTGTCCAACGGGGTTTGGGACACACACGATGTCCAATGTGGTTTTTGACATGCATACTGTCCATGGGTGTTTGTGACACACACGCTGTCCAGTGGGGTTTCTGACAAGCACACTCTCCAAAAGGGTTTGTGACACACACGACGTCCAGTGGGTTTTGTGACACACACACTCTGTCCAATAGGGATTGTGACACACACACGCTGTAAAGTGGGGATTATGACACGCAAGCTGTCCAATGGGGTTTGTCACACACGCACTCTGTCCAATGGGGTTCGTGACACACACGCTGTCCAGTGGGGTTTGTGACACACACACTGTCCAATAGAGTTTTTGACACACACACGCTATCCAATGGGGATTGTAACACGCACACTTTCTAATGCGGTTTGCGACAAACACACGCATCATATGGGCTTTGAGACACGCACAATTTCTAATGGGGTTTGTGAAACACACAGGGAATCTAATGGGTTTTGTGACACGCATACTGTTTAATGGGTTTTTTGACACACACACGCTATCCAACGGGGTTTGTGACACACACACTTTCAAATGGGGTTTGTAACACGCACACATTCTAATGGGGTTTGTGACACACACACGGAATAAAAAGGATTTTGTGACACGCACACTTTCTAATGGGGTTTGTGGCACTCACATTATATCCAATGGGGTTTGTGACACACCCACTTTCAAATGGGGATTGTGACATGCACACTTTCTAATGGGGTTTGTGACACACACACACTATCCAATGGGCTTTGTGACACACACAGTTTCCAAAGGGATTTGTGACACACACGCTGACCAATTGGTTTTGTTACACACACACTCTCCCATGGTGTATGTGACACGCATGCTATCCAATCGGTTTTGTGACACACACACTGACCAGGAGGGTTTGCGACACACACACGCTATCCAATGGGGTTTGTGACATACACGTTCTGTCCAATTGTGCTTGTGACACACACGCTGTCCAAAGGGGTTTGTGACACACACGATGTCCAATGGGGTTTGTGACACGCACACCGTCCATGGGTGTTTGTGACAAACACGCTGTCCAGTGGGGTTTCTGACACACACACAGTCCAAAAGGGTTTGTGACACACACATTTTCCACGGGGGTTTGTGACACAGACGCTGTCCAATGGGGATTGTGACACACACACTGTCCAATGGGTATTGATACACACACACGCTGTCCAATGGTGCTTGTGACACACATGCTGTCTAATGGGATTCGTGACACACACGCTGTCCAGTGGGTTTTGTGACACACACACGCTATCGAACGGGGTTTGTGACGCATCCACTTTCCAGTGGGGTTTGTGACACACACACCCTGTCCAATGGTGCTTATGACACACACGCTGTCTAATGGGATTCGTGACACACACGCTGTCCAGTGGGTTTTGTGACACAAACACTCTTTCCAAAGGGTATTGTGACACATGCTGTCCAATGGGGAATGTGAAACACACACACTGTCCAATGGGGATTGTGACACACACATGCTGTAAAGTGGGGGTTATGACACACACGCTGTCCAATGTGGTTTGTGACACACACTATATCAAATAGGTTTTGTGAGACAAACACTGTCCAATGGGGATTGTGACACACACACGCTGTCCAATGGTGTTTGTGACACACACGCTGTCCAATGGGGTTTGTGACACAGACGCTGTCCAATAGGGATTGTGACATACCCACTGTCCAATGGGGTTTGTTACACACACACTGTCCAAAGGAGTTTGCAACAAACACGCTGTCCAGTGGGGTTTATGACACACACAGTGTTCACGGGGGTTTGTGACACACATGCTGTCCACTGGGGATTGTGACACACACAGTGTCCACGGGGGTTTGTGACACACACGCTGTCCAATGGGGTTTGTGATACACACGCTGTCCAGTGGGGTTTATGACACACACAGTGTCCACGGGTTTTTGTGACACACATGCTCTCCACTGGGGATTGTGACACACACAGTGTCCACTGGGGTTTGTCACACTCAGTCTGTCTAAAGGGGTTTGTGACACACACAAACTGTCCAATGGGGATTGTGACACACACACGCTGTCCAATGGGGTTTATGTCACACACGCTGTCCAATGGGTTTTGTGAACACACACGGTTTCCAGTGGGGTTTGTGACACACACACTGTCCAAAGGGGTTTGTGACACACACGATGACCAATGGGGTTTGTGACACGCACACTGTCCATGGGTGTTTCTGACACACACACTGTCCAAAACGGTTTGTGACACACACGATGTCCAATGGGGTTTGTGACACGCACAGTGTCCATGGGTGTTTGTGACACACACGCTGCCAATGGGGTTTGTGACACAAAAGCTGTTCAATGGGGTTTGTGACAAACACACTTTCCAATGGGGTTTGTGACACACACGCTGTCCAATGGGTTTTGTGACACACACACTGTCCAAAGTGGACTTGGACACACACGCGCTGTCCAAAGGGGTTTGTGACACACACACTGTCCAAAGGGGTTTGTGACACACAAACACTGTACAATGGGGATTGTGACACACACACGCTGTCCAATGGGTTTTATGACACACACACTGTCCAGTGGGGTTTGTGAGAAACAAACACTGTACAATGGGCATTGTGACACACACACACTGTCCAATGGGGTTTATGACACACACGCTGTCCAATGGGGTTTGTGACACACACGCTATCCAATGGAGATTATGACACACACGCTGTCCAATGGGGTTTGTGACACACACACTTTCCTATGGGTTTTCTGACACACACACTCTGTCCAAAAACGCTTGTGACACACACGCTGTCCAATGGCGATTGTGACACACACACGCTGTCCAATGGGGTTTGTTACACACACACTGTCAAAAGGGGTTTGTGACACACATGCTGTCCAATGGGTATTGTGACACACATGCTGTCCAATGGGGTTTGTTAAACATACACTCTGTGCAATGGGGCTTGTGACACACACTCTGTCCCATGGGGTTTGTGACACACACGCTGTCCAGTGGGGTTTATGACACACACAGTGTCCACGGGTTTTTGTGACACACATGCTCTCCACTGGGGATTGTGACACACACAGTGTCCACTGGGGTTTGTCACACTCAGTCTGTCTAAAGGGGTTTGTGACACACACAAACTGTCCAATGGGGATTGTGACACACACACGCTGTCCAATGGGGTTTATGTCACACACACTGTCCAATAGGGTTTGTGACACACACACGCTGTCCAATGGGGTTTATGACGCACACACTTTCCAATGGGGTTTGTGAGACACACACTGACCAGGAGGTTTTGTGACACACACACGCTGTCCATTGGGGTTTTTGACACACACACTGTCCAATGGTGTTTGTGACACACACTCTGTCAAATGGGCTTTGTGACACACACGCTGTCCAATGGGGCTTGTGACACACACACTGTCTAATAGGGTTTGTGTCACAGACACGATATCCAGAGGGGTTTCTGACTCATACACTTTCCAATGGGTTTTGTGACACCACACTCTGTCCAATGGTGCTTGTGACACACACTGTCCAATGGGGTTCATGACACACACGCTGTCCAGGGGGTTTTGTTGCACACACACTGTCCAATGGGGTTTGTGACACAGACAGTGTCCAGGGTGTTTTGTGACACAAACTCTGTCCAATGTAGTTTGTGACACGCACACTGTCCAATGGGCATTGTGAAACACACGCTATCCAATGGGGTTTGTGACACTCACAATGTCCATGGGTGTTTGTGACACACATGCTCTCCACTGGGGATTGTTGCACACACACTCTCCAGTGGGTTTTTTGACACAGACACTGTCCGATGGGTACTGTTACAAACACACACGCTGTCCAGTGGGGTTTTTGACACACACGCTGTCCAATAGGGTTTGTGACAAACACGCTTTCCAATGGGGTTTCTGACACACACGCTCTCCAATGGGCTTTGTGACACACACGCTGACAAATATGGGTTTGTTACACACACACGCTGACCAATGGGGTTTGTGACACACACACTTTCCAATGGGGTTTGTGACACAAACTTTGTCCAGTGGGGTTTGTGACACAAACTCTGTCCAATGGGGTTTGTGACACAGATACTGTCCAACGGGTATTGTGACACACACAGTCTCCAATAGTGTTTGTCACACACACACGCTATCCAATGGTGTTTGTGACACACACACTTTCCAATGGGGCTTGTGACACGCACACTCTGTCCAATGGCGCTTGTGACACACGCGCTTTCCAATGGTGTTCTTGACACACACACGCTGTCCCATGGGGTTTGTGACACACACACTGTCCAATGAGGATTGTGACACACACACACTGTCCAATGGGGTTAGTGACACACACATTGACCAAAGGGGATTGTGACACACACGATGTCCAAAGGGATTTGTGACACACACGATGTCAAAAGGGATTTGTGACACGCGCACTGTCCATGGGTGTTTGTGACACACACGCTGTCCAGTGGGGTTTGTGACACACACACTGTCCAATGTGGTTTGTGACACATACTGTGTCCACGGGGGTTTGCGACACACACACTGTCCAATGGGTTTTGTGACACACACGCTGTCCAGTGGGGCTTGATACACACACACTATCCAATGCTGTTTGTGACACACACGCTGTCCAGTGGGTTTTGTGACAGGCAAACTGTCCAATAGGGTTTGTGCCACACACAATACACTATCAAACGGGGTTTGTGACACATACACTTTCCAATGGGGTTTGTGACACACACACTCTGTCCAATGGTGCTTGTGACACACACGCTGTCCAATGGGGTTCGTGACACACACGCTGTCCAATGGTGTTTGTGAACACACACACTGTAAAATGGGGATTGTGACACACACACGATGTCCAATGGGGATTGACACACACACACTGTCCAATGGGATTTGTGACACACACGCTATCCAATTGGGTTTGTGACACTCACACTGTCCATGGGTGTTTGTGACACAGACGATGTCCACTGGAGATAGTTGCACACACACTCTCCAGTGGCTTTTGTGACACACACACTGTCCAATGGGTACTGTTACACACACACGCTGTCCAATGGTCTTTGTGACACAGACGCTGACCAATATGGGTTTGTTACACACACACGCTGCCCAATGGGCTTTGTGACACAACCTCTGTCCACTGGGGTTTGTGACACACACACTGTCCAATGGGTATTGTGACACACACATGCTGGCCAAAGGGATTTGTTTCACATACACTGTCCAAAGGGGTTTGTGACACACACTGTCCAATAGGGTTTCTGACACACACGCTCTCCAATGGGCTTTGTGACACACATGCTTACCAATATGGGGTTGTTACACACACACGCTGTCCAATGGGGTTTGTGACACAAACTCTGTCCAATGGGGTTTGTGACACACACACTGTCCAACGGGTATTGTGACACACACACGCTGTCCAATGGGGTTTGTGACACACATGCTGTCCAATGAGGTTTGTGAAACAAACTCTGTCCAATGGTGTTTGTGACACACACACTGTCCAATGGGTATTGTGACACACACACGCTGTCCAATGGGGTTTGTGACACACATGCTGTCCAATGAGGTTTATGAAACAAACTCTGTCCAACGGGGTTTTGTGACACACACGTTGTCCAGCGGGTTTTGTGACACACTCATTCTCCAATAGGGTTTGTCACACACACACGCTATCCAATGGTGTTTGTGACACATACACTTGCCAATAGAGTTCTTGACACACACACTCTGTCCAATGCTACTTGTGACACACACGCTGTGCAATGGGGTTCGTGACACACACACTATCCAGTGGGTTTTGTGACACACACTCTGTCCAATGGGCTTGTGACACACATGCTGTCCAATAGTGTTTGTGACACACACTCTGTCCCATGGGGTTTCTGACACACACACGCTGTCCAATGGGTTTTGTGACACACATGCTGTCCAATGAGGTATATGAAACAAACTCTGTCCAATGGGGTTTGTGACACAGACACTGTCCAATGGGTATTGTGACACACACAGTCTCCAATAGGGTTTGTCACACACACACACTATCCCATGGTGTCTGTGACACATGCACTTGCCAATGGGGTTTGTGACACACACACTATGTCCAATGCTGCTCGTGACACACATGCTGTCCAATGAGGTATATGAAACAAACTCTGTCCAATGGGGTTTGTGACACAAACTCTGTCCACTGGGGATTGTGACACACACACTGTCCAGGGGAGGTTGTGACACACACACTGTCCAATGGCATTCGTGACACACACATTGTTCACGGGGATTTTTGACACACACACTCTGTCCAATGGGCTTGTGACACACACGCTGTCCAATGGGGATTGTGAGAAACACGCTGTACAATGGGGTTTTTGACACACACGCTGTCCAGTGGGTTTTGTGACACACACACTGTCCAATAGGGTTTGTGAAACACACACGCTATCATATGGGCTGTGTGACACATACACTTTTCAATGGGGTTTGTGACAGCACACTCTGTCCGATGGTGCTTGTGACACACACGCTGTCCAATGGGGTTCGTGAAACAGACGCTGTCCAGTGGGTTTTGTGACACACACACGCTATCGAACGGGGTTTGTGACGCATCCACTTTCCAGTGGGGTTTGTGAAACAGACACTGACCAGGAAGGATTGTGACACACACACACTGTCCAAAGGGAATTGTGACACAAACTGCTTTCCCATGGTGTTTGTGAAACACACACTGTCCATGGTTGTTTCTGACACACACGCTGTCCAGTGGGTTTTGTGACACACACGCTGTCCAATGGTGTTTTGACACACACGCTGTCCAAGGGTGATTGTGACATACACACTGTCCAGGGGGGGTTGTGACACACACACGCTGTCCAATGTGGTTTGTGACACACACTCTGTCCAATGTGGTTTCTGACACACACACTGTCCAATGGGGTTTGTGACAGACATGCTGTCCAATGGGGTTTGTGACACACAAACTCTGTCCAATGGGTCTTGTGACACACACGCTGTCCAATGGGGTTTGTGACACACAAACTTTCAAATAGGGTTTGTGATACAAACGCTATCCAGTGGGTTTTGTGACAAACACGCTGTCCAATGGGGATTGTGACACACACACGCTGTCCAATGGTGTTTGTGATACACACGCTGTCCAATGGGGTTTGTGACACAGATGCTGTCCAATAGATATTGTGACCTACACACTGTCCAATGGGTATTGTGAAACACACACTCTGTCCAATGGGGTTTGTGACACACACGCTGTCCAATGGGGTTTGTGACACACACGCTGTCCAGTAGATTTTGTGACACACACACTGTCCATTAGGGTTTGTGACACACACACGCTATCCAGCGGGGTTTGTGACACTCACACTGTCCAAAGGGGTTAGTTACACACACGATGTCTAATGGGGTTTGTGACACGCACGCTGTCCATGGGTGTTTGTGACAAACACGCTGTCCACTGGGGCTTGTGATACACACTGTCCAATGGGGTTTGTGACACACACGCTATCCAATGGGTTTTGTGACACACACTCGGTCCAATGGGGAATTTGACAGACACGGGCTGTCCAATGGAGTTTGTGACACACACACTGTCTAAAGGGGTTTGTGACTCACACGCTGTCCAGTGGGGTTTGTGACAAACACACTGTCCAATGGGAATTGTAACACACACACGCTGTAAAATGGGGGTTATGACACACACGGTGTCCAATGGGGTTTGTCACACACACTCTGTCCAATGGGTTTGTGACACAAACGCTGCCCAATAGTGTTTGTGACACACAGCCTGTCCAATGGGGTTTGTGACACACACACTGTCCAAAGTAGTTTATTACACACACGCTGTCCAAAGGTGTTTGTGACACACACACACTGTCCCATGGTGTTTGTGACACGCATGCTATCCAATGGGTTTTCTGACACACACACTGACCAGGAGGGTTTGTGACACACACACACTATCCAATGTGGTTTGTGACACATACACATTCTAATGGGGTTTGTGACACACAGGCTCTGTCCAATGGCGCTTGTAGACACACACGCTGTCCAATGGGGTTTGTGACACACACTCTGTCCCATGGGGATTGTGACACACACACTGTCTAAAGGGGTTTGTGACTCACACGCTGTCCAGTGGGTTTTGTGACACACACACTCTGTTCAATGGGGATTGTGTGACACACACACGCTGTAAAGTGGGGATTCTGACACACAAGCTGTCCAATGGGTTTGTGACACACACGCTGTCCAATGGGCTTGTGACACACACGCTGTCCAATGGGTCTTGTGACACACACGCTTTCCAGTGGGGTTTGTGACACACGCACTGTCCAAAGGCGTTTGTGACACACACGTTGTCCAGTGGTGTTTGAGACACACACGCTGTCCAATGGGGATTGTGACACACACGCTGTCCAATGGGGATTGTGACATACACACTGTCCAATAGGGTTTGTGACACGCACATTCTATCCAATGGGGTTTGTCACAGGTACACTTTCTAATGGGGTTTGTGACACACACACTTTCTTATGGGGTTTGTGACACACACACGGAATCCAATGGGTTTTGTGACACGCATGCTCTTTAATGCGTTTTGTGACACATACACTGACCAGGAGGGTTTGTGACACACACACGCTATCCAATGGTGTTTGTGACACATACACTTTCCAATGGGGTTTGTGACACACACGCTTGTTTAATGGCGCTTGTGACACACATGCTTTCCCATGGGGTTCGTGACACACACTCTGTCCCATGGGGTTTGTGACACACACGCTGTCCAGTGGGGTTTCTGACACACACAATGTGCAAAAGGGTTTGTGACACACACACGCTATCCAATGGGGTTTGTGACACATACACTTACCAATGGGGTTTCTGACACGCACACTTTCTAATGGGGATTGTGACACACACACGCTGTCCAATGATGTTTTTGACACACACGCTGTCCAATGGGGATTGTGACATACACACTGCCCAACACGGTTTGTGACACGCACATTCTATCCAATGGTGTTTGTGACACGCACACTTTCTAATGGGGTTTGTGACACACACACGCTGTCCAATAGGGTTTGTGACAAAAACGCTGTCCAATGGGGTTTGTGACACAGACGCTGTCCAATGGGTATTGTGACATATACACTGTCCAATGGGGTTTGTGACACACACACGCTATCCAGTGGGGTTTCTGACACACACACTGTCCAAAAGGGTTTGTGACACACACACGCTATCCAATGGTGTTTGTGACACACAGGCTGTCCAATGGGGTTTGTGACACACACGCTGTCCAATGGGGTTTGTGACACACACACTCTGTCCAATGGGGCTTGTGACACACACACTTTCCAAAGGGGATTGTGACACACACACTCTGTAAAATGGGCTTGTGACACACACGCTGTCCAATGGTGTTTGTGACACACACACTGTCCAATGGGGATTGTGACACACACACGCTGTCCAATGGGGTTTGTGACACACACATGCTATCCAATGGGATTTGTGACACACACTGTCCAATGGGTTTTCTGACACTACACGCTGTCCAATGGGGTTTGTGACACACTCACATGCTATCCAATGGTGTGTGTGACACACACAGTCTGTCCAATGGGGTTTGAGACACACACACTGTCCAATGGTGTTTGTGACACACACGCTGTCCAATGGGGATTGTGACACACACGCTATCCAATGCGTTTTGTGACACACACACTGTTCAATGGGGATTGTGACACACACACGCTGTCCCATGGTGATTGTGACACACACACTATCCAATCGGGTTTGTGACACACACTCTGTCAACTGGGCTTTGTGACACACACACGCTGCCCAATGGGATTTGTGACTAACACTGTCCAATGGGGTTTCTGACACTACACGCTGTCCAATGGGGTTTGTGACACACACATGCTATCCAATGGGGTTTGTGACACACACGTTGTCCAATAGGGTTTGTGACTCACACACTGTCCAATGGGGTTTTTGTGACACACTCACATGCTATCCAATGGTGTTTGTGACATAAACTCTGTCCAATGGGGTTTGTGACACACACACTGTTCAATGAGGATTGTGACACACACACGCTGTCCAGTGGTCTTTTTGACACACACGCTGTCCAATGGTGTTTGTGACACAGACGCTTTCCAATGGGGATTTTGTCATACACACTGTCCAATAGGGTTTGTGACACACACATGCTATCCAATGGGGTTTATGACACACACACTCTCAAATGGGGTTTGTGAAACACAGGCTATCCAAAGCGTTTTGTGAGACACACAGTGTTCAATGGGGATTGTGACACACACACTGTCCAAAGGGGTTTGTGACACACACGCTGTCCAATGGGGTTTGTGACACACAGACACTGTCCAATGGGGTTGTGACACACACTTTGTCCAAAGGGGTTTGTGACACACACACTCTGTCCAATGGGTTTGTGACACAAACGCTGTCCAATAGTGTTTGTGACACACAGCCTGTCCAATGGGGTTTGTGACACACACACTGTCCAAAGGGGTTTATTACACACACGCTGTCCAATGGTGATTGTGACACACCAACACTGACCCATGGTGTTTGTGACACGTATGCTGTCCAATGGGTTTTCTGACACACACACTGACCAGGAGGATTTGTGACACACACACACTATCCAATGGGGTTTGTGACACATACACATTCTAATGGGGTTTGTGACACACACGCTGTCCAATGGGGTTCGTGACACACACTCTGTCCCATGGGGATTGTGACACACACACTGTCCAGCGGGATTTGGGACACACACGATATCCAATGAGGTTTTTGACATGCACACTGTCCATGGGTGTTTGTGACACACACGCTGTCCAGTGGGGTTTCTGACACACACACAGTCCAAAAGGGTTTGTGACACACACGATGTCCAGTGGGTTTTGTGACACACACACTCTGTCCAGTGGGGTTTGTGACACACACACGCTGTAAAGTGGGGATTCTGACACACAAGCTGTCCAATGGGGTTTGTCACACACACACTCTGTCCAATGGGGTTTGTGACACACACGCTGTCCAATGGGTCTTGTGACACACACGCTTTCCAGTGGGGTTTGTGACACACGCACTGTCCAAAGGGGTTTGTGACACACACGTTGTCCAGTGGGGATTGTGACACAGACGCTGTCCAATGGGGATTGTGACATACACACTGTCCAATAGGGTTTGTGACACGCACATTCTATCCAATGGGGTTTGTCACAGGCACACTTTCTAATGGGGTTTGTGACATACACACTTTCTTATAGGGTTTGTGACACACACACGGAATCCAATGGGGTTTGTGACACATACACTTTCCAAAGGGGTTTGTGACACACACGCTTGATTAATGGCACTTCTGACACACACGCTGTCCAATGGGGTTCGTGACACACATTCTGTCCCATGGGGTTTGTGATACACACTCTGTCCATCGGTGTTTGTGACAAACACGCTGTCCAGTGGGGTTTCTGACACACACAATGTCCAAAAGGGTTTGTGACACATACACTTACCAATGGGGTTTGTGACACGCACACTGTCCAATGGGGATTGTGACGCAGACGCTGTCCAATGGGGATTGTGACACGCACACTTCCTAAATGGTTTTGTGACACACACACTTTCCAATGGCGCTTGTGAGACACACGCTGTTCAATGGTGTCCGTGACACACACACTGTCCAGTCGGTTTTGTGACACACACATTCCATCCAATGGGGTTTGTGACACACACACTTTCTAATGGGGTTTGTGACACACACACGCTATCCAATGGGGTTTGTGACACACACACTTTCAAATGGGGTTTGTGACACGCACAATTTCTAATGGGGTTTGTGACACGCACATGCTATCCAATGGGGTTTGTGACACACACACTTTCTAATGGGATTTGTGACACACACATGCTATCCAATGGGGTTTGTGACACACAAACTTTCCAAAGGAGATTGAAACACGCACACTTTCTAATGGGGTTTGTGACACACACACGCTATCCAATTGGTTTTGTGACACACACACTGTCCATGGGTGTTCCTGACACACACACTGCCCAAAAGGGTTTGTTACACACACGATGTCCAATGGTTTGTGACACGCAAAGTGTCCATGGGTGTTTGTGACACACACGCTGTCCAATGGGGTTTGTGACACACACACTGTCCAATAGGGTTTGTGACACACACGCTATCCAATGGGGTTTGTGAGACACACACTTTCTAATGGGGTTTGTTACACACACGCTATCCAATGGGTTTTGTGACACACACACAGTCCAATGGGGATTGTGACACATGCACTTTCCAATGGGCTTTGTGACACACACACGGTGTCCCATGGGATTTGTGACACACACGCTGATCAATGGGGTTTGTGACACACACAGTGTCCACGGGTGTTAGTGACACACACGCTGTCCAATGGGGTTTGTGACACACACACTGTCCAATGGGTATTGATACACACACACACTGTCCAATGGTGTTTGTGACACACACGCTGTCCAATGGGGATTGTTACACACTCTGTGCAATGGGGTTTGTGACACACACTCTCTGTCCAATGGGTCTTTTGACACACACTGTTCAATAGGGTTTGTGACATACACGCTATCCAACGGGGTTTGTGACACGCACACTTTCTAATGGGGTTTGTGACACACACGCTATCCAATAGGTTTTGTGACACACACACTGTCCAATGGGGATTGTGATACACACACTGTACAATGGGTATTGTTAAACACAAACTCTGTTGAATGTGGTTTGTGACACACACACTGTCCAATGGGGTTTGTGACACGCACACTTTATAATGGGGTTTGTGACACACACACACTATCCAATGGCATTTATGTCACAAACGCTGTCCAATTTGGTGTGTGACACACACACTCTGTCCAATAGTGTTTGTGAAAACACATACGCTATCCAATGGTGTTTGGGACACACGGACTTTCTAATGGGTTTTGTGACACACGCGCTGTCCAATGGGTTTTGTGACACACACACTGTCCAATGCGGATTGTGACACAGACGCTGTACAATGGGGATTGTGAAATACAAACTGTCCAATAGGGTTTGTGACACACACACGCTATCCAATGGGGTTTGTGACACACACACTATCCAATGGGGTTTGTGACACACACGCACGCTGTCCCATGGGGTTTGTGACACACACGCTGACCAATTGGGTTTGTTACACACACACTGTGCAATGCTGTGTGTGACACTCATGCTTTCCAATGGGTTTTCTGACAGACACACTGACCAAGAGGGTTTGTGACACACACACGCTACCCAATGGGGTTTGTCACACACACACACTGTCCAATGGCGCTTTTGACACACACGCTGTCCACTGGGGTTTCTGACACACTCTCTGTCCCATGGGGTTTGTGACACACACACTATCCAATGGGGATTGTTACACACACACGCTTTCCAATGGGGTCTGTGACACACACACTGTCCAATGGGGTTTCTGACACACACTCTGTCCCATGGGGTTTCTGACACGGATACACTGTCCATGGGTGTTTGTGACACACAGGCTGTCCAATGAGGTTTGTGACACACACGATATCCAATGGAGTTTGTGACACACACAGTGTCCTATGGGTATTGTAACACACACGCACTGTCCAATGGGGTTTGTAAAAACACACGCTGTCCAATGGGGATTGTGACACACACGCTGTCCAATGGGGTTTATAACACACACACTGTCCAATGGCGTTTGTGACACACACACTCTGTCCAATGGGGTTTGTGACACACACGCTGTCCAATGGGGATTGTGACACACACGCTGTCCAAAGGGGTTTGTGAAACACACGATATCCAATGGAGTCTGTGACACACACAGTGTCCTATGGGTATTGTGACACACACACACTGTCCAATGGGGATTGTGAAACACACACACTTTCCAATGTGGATTGTGAAACACACACGCTGTCCAATGGGGTTTATGACACACACACTGTCCAAAGGGGTTTGTGAAAAACACACTCTGTCCAATGGGGTTTGTGACACAAACACTGTCCAATGGGGATTGTGACACACACGCTGTCCAATGGTGTTTGTGACACACACACTTTCCAATGGGGTTTGTGACACGCACAACTTCTAATGGGGTTTGTGACACACATACACTATCCAATGGGGTTTGTGACACGCATACTTTCCAAAGGGGTTTGTGACACACACACGCTGTCCCATGGGGTTTGTGACACGCATGATGTCCAATGGGTTTTGTGACACACACACGCTATCCAATGGGTTTTGTGACACATACACTTTCCAATTGGTTTTGTGACACGCACACTGTCCATGGGTGTTTTTGACACACACGCTATCCATTGGGGTTTGTGACACACACACCGTCCATAAGGGTTTGTGACACACATGATGTACAATGGGTTTAGTGACACGCACAGTGTCCATGAGTGTTTGTGACACACACGCCGTCCAGTGGGGTTTGTGACACACACACTGTCCTATGGGGTTTGTGACACACATACTGTCCATGGGTGTTTGTGACACACACACTGTCCAATGGGGACTGTGACACACATACTGTCCATGGGTGTTTGTGACACACACACTGTGCAATGTGGATTGTGACACACACGCTGTCCAATGGGCTTTGTGACACACACACTCTGTACAATGGGACTTGTTAAAAATTCGCTGTCCAATGGTGTTTGTGAACACAGACGCTGTCCAGTGGGTTTTGTGACACACATACTATCCAATAGGGTTTGTGACACACACACGCTTTCGAGTGGGGTTTGTTACACATACACTTTCCAATGGGGTTTGTGACACACGCACTCTGTCCAATAGGCTTGTGACACACACGTTGTCCAATGGTGTTTGTGACAC
This sequence comes from Columba guinea, assembly GCA_032206185.1. Lineage (NCBI taxonomy): Eukaryota > Metazoa > Chordata > Aves > Columbiformes > Columbidae > Columba > Columba guinea. The sequence continues at coordinate 3,485,115 of JAVLUU010000005.1, forward strand.
ACACACTGTCCAATGGGGATTGTGACACACACACGCTGTCCAATGGCGTTTGTGACACTCACACTGTCCATGGGTGTTAGTGACACACACGTTGTCCAGTGGGTTTTGTCACACACACAATGTCCAATGGGGATTTGACACACACGCTGACCACTGGGGATTGTGACACACACACTGTCCACGGGCGTTTGTGACACTCACACTGTCCATGGGTGTCAGTGACACACACGTTGTCCAGTGGGTTTTGTCACACACACAATGTCCAATGGGGATTTGACACACACGCTGACCACTGGGGATTGTGACACACACACTGTCCACGGGCGTTTGTGACACACATGCTGTCCAATGGGTTTTGTGACACACACACACAGTGTCCAATGGGGATTGTCAACCACACACGCTGTCCAATGGTGTTTGAGACACACACGGTGTCCAATGGGGTTTGTGACCTCCACGCTATCCAATAGGGTTTGTGACACACACACGCTATCCAACGGGGATTGTGACATACTTACTGTCCAATAGGGTTTGTGACACACAGATGCTATCCAATGGGGTTTGTGACACATATACTTTCTAATGGGGTTTTTGACACACACACGCTATGCAAAGGGGTTTGTGACACAAACCTTCCAATGGGTTTTGTGACACACACACGCTGTGCAATGGGGTTAGTTACACACACGCTAACCAATTGGGTTTGTTACACACACACTGTCCAATGGTGTTTGTGACAAGCATGCTGTCCAATGGGTTTTGTGTCACACACACTGACCAGGAGCGTTTGTGACACACACACTCTATCCAATGGTGTTTGTGACACATACAGTTTCCAATGGGGTTTGTGACACACACACTCTGTCCAATGGCGCTTGTGAAACAGACGCTGTCCAATGGGGTTCGTGACACAAACTCAGTCCCATGGGGTCTGTGACACACACACTGTCCCATGGGGATTGTGACAAACACACGCTGTCCAATGGGGTTTGTGACACACACACTGTCCAAAGGGGTTTGTGACACACACGAAGTCCAATGGGGTTTGTGACAGGCACGCTGTCCATGGGAGTTTGTGACACACACGCTGTCCAATGGGGTTTGTGACACACACACTGTCCAAAGGGGTTTGTGACACACACGATGTCCAATGGGGTTTCTGACACGCACACTTTCCATGGGTGTTTGTGACACACACACACTGTCCAATGAGGTTTGTGACACACACGCTGTCCAATGAGGATTGTGACACACACGCTGTCCAATGGGCTTTGTGACACATACACTCTGTCCAATGGGGATCGTGAAACACACACGCTCTCCAATGGGGTTTATGACACACACACTGTCCAATAGGGTTTGTGACACACACACCCAGTCCAATGGTGTTTGTGACACACACATGTCCAATGGGGATTGTGACACACACGCTGTCCAATGGGGATTGTGACACACACACTCTGTCCAATAGGTCTTGTGACACACAAGCTGTCCAATGGGGTTCGTGACACACAGGCTGTCCAGTGGGGTTTGTGACACACACAGTGTCCAATAGGGTTTGTGACATCACACACGCTATCCAATGGGGTTTGTGACACACACTCTTTCTAATGGGGTTTCTGACATACACGCTGTCCAATGGTGTTTGTGACACACACGCTGTCCAATGGGGCTTGTGACACACACGTTGTCCAAACGGGTTTGTGACACACACACTGTCCAAAGGGGTTTGTGACACACACGATGTCCAATGGGGTTTCTGACACGCACACTTTCCATGGGTGTTTGTGACACACACGCTGTCCAGTGGAGTTTGTGACACACAAACTGTCCAATGGGGTTTGTGACACACACAGTGTCCACGGTGGTTGGTGACACAAACTCTGTCCAATGGGTTTTGTGACACACACACTCTGTCCAATAGGCTTGTGACACACACGCTGTCCAATGGTGTTTGTGACACACACGCTGTCCAATGGGATTTGTGACACAGACGCTGTCTAATGGGGATTGTGGAATACACACTGTCCAATAGGGTTTGTGACACACACATGCTATCCAATGGGGTTTGTGACAATCATACTTTCTAATGGGGTTATAGACACACACACGGTATCCAATGGGGTTTGTGACACATACTATCCAATGGGGTTTGTGACACCCAGTCGCTGTCCCATGGGGTTTGAGACACACACGCTGACCAATTGGGTTTGTTACACACACACTGTCCAATGGTGTGTGTGACATGCATGCTGTCCAATGGGTTTTGTGACACACACACTTTACCAGGAGGGTTTGTGACACACACACACTGTTCAATGGGTTTTGTAATGCATACACAATGTCCCATGGGGTTTGTGACACGCACACTGTCCATGGGTCTCTGTGGCACACACGCTGTCCAATGGGGTTTGTGACCCACACGGTGTCCAATGGGGACTGTGGCACACACGCTGTCGAATGGGGTTTGTGACACACACACTCTGTCCAATAGGGTTTATGACACACAAGTTGTCCAATGGGGTTCGTGACACACAGGCTGTCCAGTGGGGTTTGTGACACACACACTGTCCAATAGGGTTTGTGACATCACACACGCTATCCAGTGAGGTTTGTGGCACACACTCTTTCTAATGTGGTTTGTGAAACACGCGGTATCCAATGGGTTTTATGACACACACACAGTCCAATGGGTATTGTTAAACACACACACGCTGTCGAATGGTGTTTGTGACACACACACTTTCCAATTGGGTTTGTGAAATGCACACATTCTAAAGGGGTTTGTGACACACACATGTTATCCAGTGGGGTTTGTGACACACACACGCTATCCAATTGGGTTTGTGACACGCACGCTGACAAATTGGGTTTGTTACACACGCACTGTGCAATGGTGTTTGTGAAACGCATGCTGTCCAATGGGTTTTGTGACACACACACTGACCAGGAGGGTGTGTGACACACACACGCTATCCAAAGTGGTTTGTGTCACATGCACTTTCCAATGGGCTTTGTGACACACACACATTCTGTCCAATGGGGTTTGTGACACACACAATTTCCAAAGGGGTTTGTGACACACACGATGTCCAATGTTGTTTGTGACCCGCAAAATGTCCATGGGTGTTTGTGACACACACGCTTTCCAATGGGGTCTGTGACACACACACTGTCCAAAAGGGTTTGTGACACACTCGATGTCCAATGGGGTTTCTGACACACACACCGTCCATGGGTGTCTGTGACACACACACTGTCCAATGGGGTTTGTGACACACACACTGTCCAATGGGTAATGTTACACTACACACGCTGTCCAATGGTGTTTGTGACACACACACTGTACAATGATGATTGTGACACACACACGCTGTCCAATGGGGTTTGTGACACACACACTGTCCAATGGGTATTGTGACACAGACACGCTGTCCAATGGGGTTTGTGACTCAAACTCTATCCAAAGGGGTTTGTGACACGCACACTGTCCATGGGTGTTTTTGACTACACACGCTCTCCAGTGGAGTTTGTGACACAGACGCTGTCCAGTGGGGATTGTGACATACACACTGTCCAATAGGGTTCGTGACACACACACTGTCCAATGGGATTTGTGACACACACACTGTGCAATGGGTATTGTTACACACACACGATGTCCAATGGTGTTTGTGACACACACGCTATCCAATGGGGTTTGTGACACATACACTTTCCAATGGGGTTTGTGACACACACACTCTGTCCAATGGTGCTTGTGAACACACACGATGTCCAATGGGGTTTCTCACATGCACACGGTCCATGGGTGTTTGTGACACACACGTTATCCAGTGGGGTTTCTGACACACACACTGTCCAAAACGGTTTGTGACACACACACGCTATCCAATGGTGTTTGTGACACATACACTTTCCAATGGGGATTGTGACAAACACACGCTGACCAATGGTGTTTGTGACACACATGCTGTCCAATGGAGTTTGTGACACGCACACTTTCTAATGGGGATTGTGACTCACACACACTGTCCAATGAGGTTTGTGACACACAAACTGTCCAATGGGGTTTGTGACACAGACGCTGTCCAATGGGGATTGTGACATACACACTGTCCAATAGGGTTTGTGACACGCACATTCTATCCAAAGGGGTTTGTGACAAGCGCACTTTCTAAAGGGGTTTGTGACACACACACGCTGTCCAATGGGCTAGTGACACACACACTATCCAATGGTGTTTGTGACACACACACTTTCAAATGGGGTTTGTGACACGCACACTTTCTAATGGGGTTTGTGACACACAGACGCTATCCAATGGGGTTTGTGACACACACTATATCAAATAGGTTTTGTGACACAAACACTGTCCAATGGGGATTGTGACACACACACGCTGTCCAATGGGGTTTGTGACACACACGCTGTCCAATGGGGTTTGTGACACACACGCTGTCCAATGGGGATTGTGACATACACACTGTCCAAAGGGGTTTGTGACACACACACTGTCCAAAGGAGTTTGTGACACTCACACTTTCAAATGGGGTTTGTGACTCGCACACTTTCTAATGGGGTTTGTGACACACACACGCTATCCAATGGGGTTTGTGACACACACTATATCAAATAGGTTTTGTGACACAAACACTGTCCAATGGGGATTGTGACACACACACTGTCCAAAAGAGTTTGTGACACACACACTGTCCAATGGAGTTTATGACACACACAGTGCCCACGGGGGTTTGTGACACACACGCTGTCCACTGGAGATTGTGACACACACAGTGTCCACGGGGGTTAGTGACACACACGCTGTCCAATGGGGTTTGTGACACACACACTGTCCAATGGGTATTGATACACACACACGCACAATGTCCATGGGTGTTTGTGACAGACACGATGTCCAGTGGGGTTTCTGACACACACACTGTCCAACAGGGTTTGTGACACATACACACGGTATCCAATGGGGTTTGTGACACATACACTTTCCAATGGGGATTGTGACACACACACGCTGTCCAATGGGTTTGTGGCATAGACGCTGTCCAATGGGCATTGTGACATACACACTGTCCAATAGGGTTCGTGACACACACAATCAATCCAATGGGGTTTGTGACACACACACTTTCCAAAGGGGTTTGTGACAAGCACACTTTCTAAAGGGGTTTGTGACACACACACGCTATCCAATTGGGTTTGTGACACACACAATTTCCAATGGCGCTTGTGACACACACGCTGTCCAATGGGGTCCGTGACACACACGCTGTCCAGTGGGTTTTGTGACACACACACTTTCAAATGGGGTTTGTGACACGCACACTTTCTAATGGGTTTTGTGAAACACACACGCTATCCAATGGGGTTTGTGACACACACACGCTGTCCAATGGGGTTTGTGACACACAATCTGTCCAATGGTGTTTGTGACACACACACTGTCCAATGTGGCTTGTGACACACACGCTGTCCAATGGGGTGTGTCACACACACACTCTGTCCAATGGGTCTTGTGACACACACGTTGTCCAATAGGCTTTGTGACATACACACGCTATCCAATGTGGTTTTTGACACACACGCTGACCAATTGGTTTTGTTACACATACACTGTCCAATGGTGTTTGTGACACGCATACTGTTTAATGGGTTTTGTTAAACACACACGCTAACCAATGGGATTTGTGACACACACGCAATCCAATGGGGTTCGTGACACACACTCTGTCCGATGGGGTTTGTGACACACACACTGTCCAAAGGGATTTGTGACACACACGATATCCAACGGGTTTGTGACACCCGCACCCTCCATGGGTGTTTGTGACACACACGCTGTCCAGTGGGGTTTCTGACACACACAAAGTCCAAAAGGGTTTGTGACGCACACGATGTTCAATGAGTTTGTGAACATGCACACTGTCCATGGGTGTTTATGTCACACACGCTGTCCAGTGGGGTTTGTGACACACACACTGTCCAATGGGGTTTGTGACATACACAGTGTCCACGGGGGTTTGTGACACACACAATCTATCAAATGGGGTTTGTGACACACACACTATCTAATGGGGTTTGTGACACACACACGCTATCCAATGGGGTTTATGACACACAATCTGTCCAATGGGTCTTGTGACACACACGCTGTTCAATGGGGTTCGTGACACACACGCGCTATCCAATGGGGTTTGTTACACTCACACTGTCCATGGTTGTTTGGAACTCACACGCTATCCAGTGGGTTTTGTGACCCACACACTGTCCAATGGGGTTTTGAAACGCACGCTGTCCACTGGAGATTGTGACACACAAACTGACTAGGGGGGTTTGTGACACACACCCTGTCCAGTGGATTTTGTGACACACGCACTGTCCAATTGGGTTTTGACACACACTCTGTCCCCTGGGGAGTGTGACACAAACGCTGTCCAATGGGGTTTCTGACACACACAGTGTCCAATGGGTTTGGTCACACAAACTCTATCCAATGGGGTTTGTGAAACACACACTCTGTGCAATGGAGCTTATGACACATACACACTGTCGAATGGGGTTTGTGACACACACGCTGTCCAATGGGGATTGTGAAACACACACTGTCCAATGGGGTTTGTGACACATATACTCTGTCCACTGGGGATTGTGACACACACACTGTCTAAAGGGGTTTGTGACACACACACTGTCCAATGGCGTTTGTGACACACACGCTGTCCAGTGGGGTTTATGACACACACAGTGTCCACGGGGGTGTGTGACACACAGGCTGTCCACTGGGGATTGTGAAACACACAGTGTCCACGGGAGTTTGTGACACACACTCTGTCCAGTGGAGTTTGTCACACACAGTCTGTCTAAAGGGGTTTGTGAAACACACAAAAACTGTCCAATGGGGATTGTGACACACACACGCTGTCCAATGGGGTTTATGTCACACACGCTGTCCAATGGGGTTCGTGACACACACACTGTCCAAAGGGGTTTGTGACACACATGCTGTCCAATGGGGTGTGTCGCACACACACTCTGTCCAATGGGGTTTGTGACACACACGCTGTCCAATGGTGTTTGTGACAAAAACGCTGTCCAATGGGGTTTGTGACACAGACGCTGTCCAATGGGGATTGTGACATATACACTGTCCAATAGGGTTTGTGACACACACACACTATCCAATGGGGTTTGTGAGACACACACTTTCCAATGGGGTTTGTGACACAGACGTTCTGTCCAGTGGGGTTTGTGACACACACGCTGTCCAATGGGGTTCGTGACACACACGCTGTCCAATGGTGTTTGTGACACAAACTCTGTCCAATGGGGTTTGTGACACACACACTCTGTACAATGGTGCTTGTGACACACACGCTGTTCATTGGGGTTTGTGACACACATGCTGTCCAGTGGGTTTTGTGACACACACACTCTGTCCAATGGGCTTGTCACACACACGCTGTCCAATGGGGTTTGTGACACAAAGTCTGTCCAATGGGGTTTGTGACACACATGCTGTCCAGTGGGTTTTGTGACACACACACTCTGTCCAATGGGCTTGTCACACACACGCTGTCCAATGGGGTTTGTGACACAAAGTCTGTCCAATGGGGTTTGTGACACACACGCTGTCCAGTGGGTTTTGTGACACACACACTGTCCAAAGGGGTTGGTAACAAATACACACTGTCCAATGGTTTTTGTGACACACACAGTGTCTACGGGGGTTTGTGACACACACGCTGTCCAAAGGGGTTCGTGACACACACGCCGTCCAGTGGGTTTTGTGACACACACAGTCTGTCCAATGGTATTGTGACACACATGCTGTCCAATGATGATTTTGACATACACACTGTCCTATGGGAATTGTGACACACACCCTGTACTGAGGGGTCTGTGACACACACACTGTCCAAAGGGGTTTGTGACACGCACACTCTGTCCAATGGGCTTGTGACACACACGCTGTCCAGTGATGTTTGTGACACAAACCATGTCCAATCCAGTTTGTGACACACACACTTTCCAATGGGTATTGTGACACACACGCTGTCCAATGGGGTTTGTGAAACACACGCTGTTCAGTGGAATTTCTGACACACACACTGTCCAATCGGGTTTGTGACATACACAGTGTCCAAGAGGGTTTGTGACACACACACTGTCCAATGGTTATTGTTACACACACACTCTGTCCAAAGGGTCATGTGAAAAACACACTGTCCAATGGGGTTTGTGAACACACACGATGTCCAGTGGATTTTATGACACACACACTGTCCAATAGGGTTTGTGACACACACACTGTCCAATGGGGATTGTGACACTCACACTGTCCAAAGGGGTTTCTGACACACACGCTATCCAAAGGGGTTTGTGAAACTCACACTGTCCACGGTTTTTTGTGACACACAGACTGTCTAACGGGGTTTTGACACACACGCTGTCCACTGGGGATTGTGACATACACACAAGTCCAGGGGGGTTTGTGACACACACAGTGTCCAGTGGCGTTCGTGACACACAGATATTCCACGGGGGTTTGTGACACACACACGCTGCCCCATGGGGTTTGTGAACACACACACGCTGTCCAATGCTGTTTGTGACACACATACTGACCAGGAGGTTTTGTGACACACACACACTGTCCATTGGGGTTTTTGACAAACACACCGTCCACTGGGGATTGTGACACACCCACTGTCCAATGGCATTCGTGGCACACACAGTGTCCACGGGGGTTTATGACACAAACGCTGTCCAATGGGGTTTGTGACACAAACACTGTCAAATGGGCTTTGTGACACACACACGCTGTCCAATGGGATTTGTGACACACACTGTCCAATGGGGTTTCTGAAACTACACGCTGTCCAATGGCGTTTGTGACACACACACTGACCAGGAGGGTTTGTTACACACAGACGCTGTACAGTGGGGTTTGTGACACACACACTGTCCAATGGGGTTTGTGACACACACACTGTAATGGGGTTTGTGACACAAATGCTCTGTCCAATGGGTCTTGTGACACACACTCTGTCCAATGAGGATCGTTGCACACACGCTGTACAGTGGGGTTTGTGACACACACACTTTCAAATGGAGTTTGTGACACACAAGCTATCCAATGGGTTTTGTGACACACACACTGTCCAATGGAGATTGTGACAAACACACTGTCCAATGGGGATTGTGACACACACACGCTATCGAAGGGGGTTTGTGACACAAACACTGACCAGGAGGTTTTGTGAACACAGACACGCTGTCCATTGGGGTTTTTGACACACACACTGTCCACTGGGGATTGTGACACACACACTCTCCAGGGGGGTTTGTGACACACACACTATCCAATGGAATTCGTGACGCACACAGTGTCCACGGGGGTTTATTACACACACGCTGTCCAATGGGGTTTGTGACACACACACTGTCCAATGGGTACTGTTACACACACACGCTGTCCAATGGGGTTTGTGACACACACACTGTCCAATGGCGCTTGTGACACACACGCTGTCCAATGGGGTCCGTGACACACACGCTGTCCAAAGGGATTTGTGACACACACGATATCCAACGGGTTTGTGACACCCGCACCCTCCATGGGTGTTTGTGACACACACGCTGTCCAGTGGGGTTTCTGACACACACAAAGTCCAAAAGGGTTTGTGACGCACACGATGTTCAATGAGTTTGTGAACATGCACACTGTCCATGGGTGTTTATGTCACACACGCTGTCCAGTGGGGTTTGTGACACACACACTGTCCAATGGGGTTTGTGACATACACAGTGTCCACGGGGGTTTGTGACACACACAATCTATCAAATGGGGTTTGTGACACACACACTATCTAATGGGGTTTGTGACACACACACGCTATCCAATGGGGTTTATGACACACAATCTGTCCAATGGGTCTTGTGACACACACGCTGTTCAATGGGGTTCGTGACACACACGCGCTATCCAATGGGGTTTGTTACACTCACACTGTCCATGGTTGTTTGGAACTCACACGCTATCCAGTGGGTTTTGTGACCCACACACTGTCCAATGGGGTTTTGAAACGCACGCTGTCCACTGGAGATTGTGACACACAAACTGACTAGGGGGGTTTGTGACACACACCCTGTCCAGTGGATTTTGTGACACACGCACTGTCCAATTGGGTTTTGACACACACTCTGTCCCCTGGGGAGTGTGACACAAACGCTGTCCAATGGGGTTTCTGACACACACAGTGTCCAATGGGTTTGGTCACACAAACTCTATCCAATGGGGTTTGTGAAACACACACTCTGTGCAATGGAGCTTATGACACATACACACTGTCGAATGGGGTTTGTGACACACACGCTGTCCAATGGGGATTGTGAAACACACACTGTCCAATGGGGTTTGTGACACATATACTCTGTCCACTGGGGATTGTGACACACACACTGTCTAAAGGGGTTTGTGACACACACACTGTCCAATGGCGTTTGTGACACACACGCTGTCCAGTGGGGTTTATGACACACACAGTGTCCACGGGGGTGTGTGACACACAGGCTGTCCACTGGGGATTGTGAAACACACAGTGTCCACGGGAGTTTGTGACACACACTCTGTCCAGTGGAGTTTGTCACACACAGTCTGTCTAAAGGGGTTTGTGAAACACACAAAAACTGTCCAATGGGGATTGTGACACACACACGCTGTCCAATGGGGTTTATGTCACACACGCTGTCCAATGGGGTTCGTGACACACACACTGTCCAAAGGGGTTTGTGACACACATGCTGTCCAATGGGGTGTGTCGCACACACACTCTGTCCAATGGGGTTTGTGACACACACGCTGTCCAATGGTGTTTGTGACAAAAACGCTGTCCAATGGGGTTTGTGACACAGACGCTGTCCAATGGGGATTGTGACATATACACTGTCCAATAGGGTTTGTGACACACACACACTATCCAATGGGGTTTGTGAGACACACACTTTCCAATGGGGTTTGTGACACAGACGTTCTGTCCAGTGGGGTTTGTGACACACACGCTGTCCAATGGGGTTCGTGACACACACGCTGTCCAATGGTGTTTGTGACACAAACTCTGTCCAATGGGGTTTGTGACACACACACTCTGTACAATGGTGCTTGTGACACACACGCTGTTCATTGGGGTTTGTGACACACATGCTGTCCAGTGGGTTTTGTGACACACACACTCTGTCCAATGGGCTTGTCACACACACGCTGTCCAATGGGGTTTGTGACACAAAGTCTGTCCAATGGGGTTTGTGACACACATGCTGTCCAGTGGGTTTTGTGACACACACACTCTGTCCAATGGGCTTGTCACACACACGCTGTCCAATGGGGTTTGTGACACAAAGTCTGTCCAATGGGGTTTGTGACACACACGCTGTCCAGTGGGTTTTGTGACACACACACTGTCCAAAGGGGTTGGTAACAAATACACACTGTCCAATGGTTTTTGTGACACACACAGTGTCTACGGGGGTTTGTGACACACACGCTGTCCAAAGGGGTTCGTGACACACACGCCGTCCAGTGGGTTTTGTGACACACACAGTCTGTCCAATGGTATTGTGACACACATGCTGTCCAATGATGATTTTGACATACACACTGTCCTATGGGAATTGTGACACACACCCTGTACTGAGGGGTCTGTGACACACACACTGTCCAAAGGGGTTTGTGACACGCACACTCTGTCCAATGGGCTTGTGACACACACGCTGTCCAGTGATGTTTGTGACACAAACCATGTCCAATCCAGTTTGTGACACACACACTTTCCAATGGGTATTGTGACACACACGCTGTCCAATGGGGTTTGTGAAACACACGCTGTTCAGTGGAATTTCTGACACACACACTGTCCAATCGGGTTTGTGACATACACAGTGTCCAAGAGGGTTTGTGACACACACACTGTCCAATGGTTATTGTTACACACACACTCTGTCCAAAGGGTCATGTGAAAAACACACTGTCCAATGGGGTTTGTGAACACACACGATGTCCAGTGGATTTTATGACACACACACTGTCCAATAGGGTTTGTGACACACACACTGTCCAATGGGGATTGTGACACTCACACTGTCCAAAGGGGTTTCTGACACACACGCTATCCAAAGGGGTTTGTGAAACTCACACTGTCCACGGTTTTTTGTGACACACAGACTGTCTAACGGGGTTTTGACACACACGCTGTCCACTGGGGATTGTGACATACACACAAGTCCAGGGGGGTTTGTGACACACACAGTGTCCAGTGGCGTTCGTGACACACAGATATTCCACGGGGGTTTGTGACACACACACGCTGCCCCATGGGGTTTGTGAACACACACACGCTGTCCAATGCTGTTTGTGACACACATACTGACCAGGAGGTTTTGTGACACACACACACTGTCCATTGGGGTTTTTGACAAACACACCGTCCACTGGGGATTGTGACACACCCACTGTCCAATGGCATTCGTGGCACACACAGTGTCCACGGGGGTTTATGACACAAACGCTGTCCAATGGGGTTTGTGACACAAACACTGTCAAATGGGCTTTGTGACACACACACGCTGTCCAATGGGATTTGTGACACACACTGTCCAATGGGGTTTCTGAAACTACACGCTGTCCAATGGCGTTTGTGACACACACACTGACCAGGAGGGTTTGTTACACACAGACGCTGTACAGTGGGGTTTGTGACACACACACTGTCCAATGGGGTTTGTGACACACACACTGTAATGGGGTTTGTGACACAAATGCTCTGTCCAATGGGTCTTGTGACACACACTCTGTCCAATGAGGATCGTTGCACACACGCTGTACAGTGGGGTTTGTGACACACACACTTTCAAATGGAGTTTGTGACACACAAGCTATCCAATGGGTTTTGTGACACACACACTGTCCAATGGAGATTGTGACAAACACACTGTCCAATGGGGATTGTGACACACACACGCTATCGAAGGGGGTTTGTGACACAAACACTGACCAGGAGGTTTTGTGAACACAGACACGCTGTCCATTGGGGTTTTTGACACACACACTGTCCACTGGGGATTGTGACACACACACTCTCCAGGGGGGTTTGTGACACACACACTATCCAATGGAATTCGTGACGCACACAGTGTCCACGGGGGTTTATTACACACACGCTGTCCAATGGGGTTTGTGACACACACACTGTCCAATGGGTACTGTTACACACACACGCTGTCCAATGGGGTTTGTGACACACACACTGTCCAATGGGGTTTGTGACGCACACGCTTTCAAATGGGGTTTGTGACACACACACTCTGTCCAGTAGGTCTTCTGACACACACTCTGTCCAATGTGATGGTTGCACGCACGCTGTACATTGGGGTATGTGACACACACACTGTCCAATGCGGTTTGTGACACACTTAGGCTGTCCAGTGGTGTTTGTGACACACACTCTGTCCAATGGGTTTGTGACACACACGCTGTCTAATGGGGTTTGTGACACACACTCTATCCAATGCGGTTTGTGACACACACACTGTCCAATAGGGACTGTGACACACACACGCTGTCCAATGGGGTTTGTGACACACACACGCTATCCAATGCGTTTTGTGACACATATACTTTCCAATGGGGTTTATGACACACACGCTGCCCAACGGGGTTTGTCACACAAACTCTGTCCAATGGGGTTTGTGGCACACACACTCTGTCCAATGGTCTTGTGACACACTTGCTGTCCAATGTGTATTGTGACACACACACTGTCCAATGGGGACTGTGACACACACACGCTGTCCAATGGGGTTTGTGACACACAAACTGACCAGGAGGTTTTGTGACACACACACGCTGTCCTATGGATTTTGTGAAACAAACTCTCTCCAATGGGGTTTATCACACACACTCTGTCCAATGGGGTTTGTGACAGACACACTGTACAATGGGGTTTGTGACACACACACTCTGTCCAAAGGGCTTGTGACAAACACGCTGTACAATGCGGTTTGTGACACACACGGTGTCCAATGGGGTTTGTGACACGCACACTTTATAATGGGGTTTGTTACACACACACTTTCCAGTGGGGTTTGTGACACGCACACTTTCTAATGGGGTTTGTGACACACAAATGCTATCCAATAGGGTTTGTGACACGCATACTTTCTAATGGGGTTTGTGACACACACACGCTGTCCAATGGGGTTTGTGACACGCACACTTTATAATGGGGTTTGTTACACACACACGGTATCCAATGGGGTTTATGACACACACATTGTCCAATAGGGTTTGTGACATCACACACGCTATCCAATGGTGTTTGAGACACACAGTCTTTCTAATGGGGTTTGTGACCCACACGCTATCCAATGGGTTTTGTGACACACACACAGTCCAAAGGGGTTTGTGACACAGACGCTGTCCAATGGGGTTTTTGACACACACAACGACCAGGGGGCTTGTGACACATACATGCTGTCCAAAGGGGTTTATGACACACACACTGTCCAATGGGTTTTGTGACACACGAACACTGTCCAATGGGGATTGTGACACACACACGCTGTCCAATGGGGTTTATGACTACACACGCTGTCCAATGGGGTTTGTGACACACACACTGTCCAATGGGGTTTTGACACACACGCTGTCCACTGGGGATTGTAACACAAATACTGTCCAGGGGGGTTTGTGACACACACACTGTCCAATGGCATTCATGACACACTCAGTGTCCACGGGGGTTTGTGACACGCACTCTGTCCCCTGGGGTTTGTGATACACACACACTATCCAATGGGGTTTATGACACACACGCTGTCCAATGGGGTTTGTGACACACACGCTGTCAGATGGTGTTTGTGACAGACACGCTGTCCAATGGGGATTATGACATACACACTGTCCAATAGGGTTTGTGACACACACACTTTTTAATGGGGTTTGAGACACACACAATATCCAATGGGGTTTCTGACTCTCACAATCTGTCCAATGGTGCTTTTCACACACACGCTGTCCAATTGGTTTCGTGAACTCGCGCTGTCCAGTGGGTTTCGTGACACGCACACTCTGTTCAATGGGCTTGTTACAAATACACTCTGTCCAATGGGGCTTGTGACACACACGCAGTCCAATCGGGTTTGTGAAACACACACACTGTCCAGTAGGGTTTGTGACACACACATGCTATCCAATGGGGTTTGTGACACAAATACTTTCTAATAGGGTTTTTGACACACACACACTATTCAAAGGAGTTTGTGACACACACTTTCCAATCGGGTTTGTGACACACACACGATGTCCAATGGTGTTTGTGACACGCATGCTGTCCAATGAGTTTTGTGACACACACACTGACCAGGAGGGTTCGTGACACACACACGCTATCCAATTGGGTTTGTGACACATACACTTTCAAATGGGGTTTGTGACACACACGCTGTCCAATGGGGTTCGTGACACACACTCTGTCCCATGGGGTTTGTGACACACACACTGTCCAATGGGGATTGTGACACACACACACTGTCCAATGGGGATTGTGACACACACACTTTCCAAAGGGGTTTGTGACACACACGTTGTCCAATGCGGTTTGTGGCACGCACACTGTCCATGGGTGTTTGTAACACACACGCTGCCCGATGGTGTTTGTGACACAGACACTGACCAAAGGGCTTTGTGACACACACGATGTCCAATGGGGTTTGTGACACGTACACTGTCCATGGGTGTTTGTAACACACACGCTGTCCAGTGGAGTTTGTGACACACACACTGTCCAATGGGGTTTGTGACACACACAGTATCCACGGGGGTTTGTGACACAAACTCTGTCCAATGAGGTTTGTGACACACACACTGTCCAATGGGTATTGTGACACACACACCCTCTCCAATGGGGTTTGTGACAGACACGCTGTCCAATGGGGATTGTGACACACACGCTGTCCAATGGGCTTTGTGACAAATACACTCTGTCCAATGGGGCTTGTGACACACACGCTGTCCAATGGTATTTTTGACACACAAGCTATCCAGTGGGTTTTGTGACACACACATTTTCCAATAGGGTTTGTGACACACACACACTATCCAACGGGGTTTGTGACACATCCACTTTTCAATGGTGTTTGTGACACCACACTCTGTCTAATGGTGCTTGTGACACACAGACGCTGTCCAATGGGGTTCGTGACACACACGCTGTCCAATGGGGTTCGTGACACACAAGCTGTCTAAGGGGGTTTGTGACACACACACACTGTCCAAAGGGGATTGTGAAACACACAGTGTCCACGGGGGTTTGTGACACAAACTCTGTCCAATGAGGTTTGTGACACACACACTGTCCAATGGGTATTGTGACACACACACCCTCTCCAATGGGGTTTGTGACACACACGTTGTCTAATGGGGATTTTGACACACACGCTCTCCAATGGGGATTGTGACACCACACTGTCCAATGGTACTTGTGACACACACACGCTATCCAATGGGGTTTGTGACATGCATACTTTCTAATGGGGTTTGTGACACACACACTGTCCAAAGGGGTTTGTGACATACACGCTGTCCAGTGGGCTTTGTGAGAACTAAACTCTGTACAATGGGGCTTGTGCACACACGCTGTCCAATGGGGTTTGTGACACACATGCTATCCAGTGGGTTTTGTGACACATACACTCTCCAATAGGGTTTGTGACACACACACTCTATCAAATGGGGTTTGTGACACACACACACTGTCCAATGGGGTTTGTGACACACACGCTGTCCAATGGGGATTGTGACACCACACTCTGTCCAATGGTGCTTGTGACACACACACGCTATCCAATGGGGTTTGTGAAACACACACTCTGTCCAATAGGGTTTGTGTCACGCACAAGCTGTCGAATGGGCTTTGTGACAAGTACACTCTGTCCAATGGGGCTTGTGACACACACGCTGTCCAATGGGGTTTGTGGCATATACAGTTTCCAATGGGGTTTGTGACACACACACACTGTCCAATGGTGCTTGTGACACACACGCTGTCCAAAGGTGTTCGTGACACACACGCTGTCCAGTGTGTTTTGTGACAGACACACTCTGTCCAATGGTTTTTTGACACACACACGCTGTCCAATGGGGTTTGTGACACACACTCTGTCCCATTGGGTTTGTGAAGAAGACGCTGTCCAATGGGGATTGTGTCATACACAATGTCTAATAGTGTGTGTGACACACACATGCTATCCAATGGGGTTTGTGACACACACTCTGTCCCATGGGGTTTGTGACACACACACTGTATACTGGGGATTGTGACACACAAACGCTGTCCAATGGGGTTTGTGACACACACGCTGTCCAAAGGGGTTTGTGACACAAACGCTATCCAGTGGGGTTTGTGACACACACACTGTCCAGTAGGGTTTGTGACACACACATGCTATCCAATGGGGTTTGTGACACAAATACTTTCTAATGTGGTTTTTGACACACACACACTATTCAAAGGAGTTTGTGACACACACTTTCCAATCGGGTTTGTGACACACACACGATGTCCAATGGTGTTTGTGACACGCATGCTGTCCAATGAGTTTTGTGACACACACACTGACCAGGAGGGTTCGTGACACACACACGCTATCCAATTGGGTTTGTGACACATACACTTTCAAATGGGGTTTGTGACACACACGCTGTCCAATGGGGTTCGTGACACACACTCTGTCCCATGGGGTTTGTGACACACACACTGTCCAATGGGGATTGTGACACATACAAACTGTCCAATGGGGTTTGTGACACACACACTGTCCAAAGGGGTTTGTGACATACACGCTGTCCAGTGGGCTTTGTGAGAACTAAACTCTGTACAATGGGGCTTGTGCACACACGCTGTCCAATGGGGTTTGTGACACACATGCTATCCAGTGGGTTTTGTGACACATACACTCTCCAATAGGGTTTGTGACACACACACTCTATCAAATGGGGTTTGTGACACACACACACTGTCCATAGGTGTTTGTGACACACACGCTGTCCAGTGGGTATTGTAGCACACACACTGTCCAATGGGGTTTTGACACACACACTGTCCACTGGGGTTTGTGACACAAACTCTGTCCAATTAGGTTTGTGACACACACACTGTCCAATGGGTATTGTGACACACACACCCTCTCCAATGGGGTTTGTGACACACACACTGACCAGGAGGGTTCGTGACACACACACGCTATCCAATTGGGTTTGTGACACATACACTTTCAAATGGGGTTTGTCACACACTCGCTGTCCAATGGGGTTCGTAATACACACTCTGTCCAATGGGGTTTGTGACACACACACTCTGTCCAATGGGGATTGTGACACACACACACCGTCCAATGGGGATTGTGACACACACACTGTCCAAAGGGGTTTGTGACACACACGTTGTCCAATGGGGTTTGTGGCACGCACACTCTCCATGGGTGTTTGTAACACACACGCTGCCCGATGGTGTTTGTGACACAGACACTGACCAAAGGGCTTTGTGACACACACGATGTCCAATGGGGTTTGTGACACGAACACTGTCCATGGGTGTTTGTGACACACACGCTGTCCAGTGAAGTTTGTGACACACACGCTGTTCAATGGGGTTTGTGACACACACAGTATCCACGGGGGTTTGTGACACAAACTCTGTCCAATGGGGTTTGTGACACACACGCTGTCCAATGGGGATTGTGACACACACGCTGTCCAATGGGATTTTTGACACACAAGCTATCCAGTGGGTTTTGTGACACACACATTTTCCAATAGGGTTTGTGACAAACACACGCTATCTAACGGGGTTTGTGACACATCCACTTTCCAATGGTGTTTGTGACACCACACTCTGTCCAATGGTGCTTGTGACACACAGACGCTGTCCAATGGGGTTCGTGACACACACGCTGTCCAATGGGGTTCGTGACACACAAGGTGTCTAGTGGGTTTTGTGACACATGCTCTGTCCCATGGGGTTTGTGACACACACACTGTCCAATGGGGATTGTGACACACACACGCTGTCCAATGGGGTTTGTGACACACACACTGTCCAAAGGGGTTTGTGACACACAAGCTGTCTAAGGGGGTTTGTGACACACACACACTGTCCAAAGGGGATTGTGAAACACACAGTGTCCACGGGGGTTTGTGACACAAACTCTGTCCAATGAGGTTTGTGACACACACACTGTCCAATGGGTATTGTGACACACACACCCTCTCCAATGGGGTTTGTGACACACACGTTGTCTAATGGTGATTGTGACACGCACGCTCTCCAATGGGGATTGTGACACCACACTGTCCAATGGTACTTGTGACACACACACACTATCCAATGGGGTTTGTGACACGCATACTTTCTAATGGGGTTTGTGACACACACACTGTCCAATGGGGATTGTGACACACACACGCTGTCCAATAGGGTTTGTGACACACACACTGTCCAAAGGGGCTTGTGACACACACGCTGTCCAATGGGGTTTGTGACACACATGCTATCCAGTGGGTTTTGTGACACATACACTCTCCAATAGGGTTTGTGACACACACACTCTATCAAATGGGGTTTGTGACACACACACACTGTCCAATGGGGTTTGTGACACACACGCTGTCCAATGGGGATTGTGACACCACACTCTGTCCAATGGTGCTTGTGACACACACACGCTATCCAATGGGGTTTGTGTCACGCATACTTTCTAATGGGGTTTGTGACACACACACTGTCCAAAGGGGTTTGTGACACACACGATGTCTAATGGGGTTTGTGACACACACACACTGTCCAATGGAGTTTGTGACACACACGATATCCAATGGGGTTTGTGAAACACACACTCTGTCCAATAGGGTTTGTGTCACGCACACGCTGTCGAATGGGCTTTGTGACAAGTACACTCTGTCCAATGGGGCTTGTGACACACATGCTGTCCAATGGGGTTTGTGACACATACGCTATCCAGTGGGTTTTGTGACACACACACTGTCCAATGGGGATTGTGACACACACACGCTGTCCAATAGGGTTTATGGCACATACACTTTCCAATGGGGTTTGTGACACCACACTCTGTCCAATGGTGCTTGTGACACACACGCTGTCCAAAGGTGTTCGTGACACACACTCTGTCCCATTGGGTTTGTGAAAAAGACGCTGTCCAATGGGGATTGTGTCATACACAATGTCCAATAGTGTGTGTGACACACACATGCTATCCAATGGGGTTTGTGACACACACTCTGTCCCATGGGGTTTGTGACACACACACTGTGTCCACTGGGGATTGTGACACACAAACGATGTCCAATGGGGTTTGTGACACACACAATGTCCAAAGGGGTTTGTGAACACACATGTTGTCCAATGGGGTTTGTGACACACACAATGTCCAAAGGGCTTTGTAACACACACGTTGTCCAATGGGGTTTGTGGCACGCACACTGTCCATGTGTGTTTGTGACACACACGCCGTCCAGCGGAGTTTGTGTCACACACACTGTCCAATGGGATTTGTGACACACACAGTGTCCACGGGGGTTTGTGACACAAACTCTGTCCAATGATGTTTGTGACACACACACTATCAAATGGGTATTGTGACACACACACCCTCTCCAATACCGCTTGTGACACACACGCTGTCCAATGGGGTTTATTACACACACGCTGTCCAATGTGGTTTGTGACACACACGCTGTCCAATGGGGTTTGTGAAACACACACTCTGTCCAATGGGGTTTGTGACACACATACTTTCTAAAGGGGTTTTTGACATACACACACTATCCAATAGGGTTTGTGACACACACTTTCCAATCGGGTTTGTGACACACAAACGCTGTCCAATGGTGTTTGTGACACGCATGCTGTCCAATGAGTTTTGTGACACACACACTGACCAGGAGTGTTCGTGACACACACACGCTATCCTATGGGGTTTGTGACACATACACTTTCAAATTGGGTTTGTGACACACACTCTCTCCCATGGGGTTTGTGACACACACACTCTGTCAAATGGGGATTGTAACACACACACACTGCCCAATGGGGTTGTGACACACACACTGTCCAAAGTAGTTTGTGACACACATGATGTCCAATGGGGTTTGTGACACGCACACTGTCCATGACTGTTTGTGACACACATCCTGTGCAATGGGGTTTGTGACACACATGCTGTCCAAAGGTGATTGTGACACACACAGTGTCCACGGGGGTTTGTGACACAAACTCTGTCCAATGAGGTTTGTGACACGCACGCTGTCCAATGGGTATTGTGAGACACACACCCTCTCCAATGGGGTTTGTGACACACATGCTCTCCAATGGGGTTTGGGTCACACACGCTGTCTAATGGGGTTTGTGACACACACGCTGTCCAATAGGCTTTGTGACAAATACACTCTGTCCAATGGGGCTTGTGACACACACGCTGTCCAATGGGGTTTTTCACACACACGCTATACAGTGGGTTTTGTGACACACACACTGTCCAATAGGGTTTTTAACACACACACGCTATCCAATGGAGTTAGTGACACACACTCTGTCCCATGGGGTTTGTGACACACACACTCTGTCCAATGGGGATTGTGACACACACACACTGTCCAATGGGGTTTGTGACACGCTTACTTTCTAATGGGGTTTGTGACACACACATGCTATCCAATGCGGTTTGTGACACATACTTTCCAATGTGGTTTGTGACACACACACACTCTGTCCAATGGTGTTTGTAATACGCATGACGTCCAATGTGTTTTGTAAACACACACTGACCAGGAGGGTTTGTGACACACACACGCTATACAAAGCGGTTTGTGACACACACTCTGTCCCATGGGGTTTGTGACACACACACTGTCCAATGGGATTTGTGGCACACACACGCTGTCGAAAGGGTTTTGTGACACACACTCTGTCCAATGGGGTTCGAGACACACACGCTGTCCAGTGGGTTTTGTGAAACACACACACTCTGTCCAATAGGCTTGTTACACACACACCCTGACCAATAGTGTTTGTGACACACACTCTGTCCCATGGGGTTTGTGACACACACACTGTCCAAAGGGGATTGCGACACACACACGCTGTCCAATGGGGTTTATTACACACACGCTGTCCAATGGGCTTTGTGACACACACTCTGTCCCATGGGGTTTTCAACACACACACGCTGTCCAATGGGGTTTCAGACACACACGCTGTCCAATGGGGTTTGTGAAACACACACTCTGTCCAATAGGGTTTGTGACACACACACGCTATCCAATGGGGTTTGTGACACACACTTTCCAATGGGTTTTTTGACACACACATGCTGTCCAATGGTATTTGTGACACGCATGGTGTCCTATGGGTTTTGTGACACACACACTGACCAGGAGGTTTTGTGACACACACACGCTATCCAATGACGTTTGTGACACATACAGTTTCCAATGGGGTTTGTGACACACACACTCTGTCCAATGGGGATTGTGACACAAACACGCTGTCTAATGGGGTTTGTGACACAGACACTGTCCAAAGAGGTTTGTGACACACACGATGACCAATGGGGTTTGTGACACGCACTACTGTCCAATGGGTATTGTGACACACACACCCTATCCAATGGGGTTTGTGACACACACGCTGTCCAATTGGGATTGTGACACACACGCTGTCCAATGGGCTTTGTGACACACACGCTATCCAGTGGGTTTTGTGACACACACACTGTCCAATAGGGCTTGTGACACACACACGCTACCCAATGGGGTTTGTGACACATCCACTTTCCAATGGGGTTTGTGACACTACACTCTGTCCAATGGTGCTTGTGACACGCACAGCAATCCAATGGGGTTTGTGACACACACACTATATCCAATGGGTTTTGTGACACACACACACTGTCCAATGGGGTTTGTGACACATACGCTATCCAATGGCGATTGTGACACCACACTCTGTCCAACAGTGCTTTTGACACACACGCTGTCCAATGGGGTTTGTGACACACACGCTGTCCAGTGGATTATGTGACACACACACTCTGTCCAATGGGCTTGTGACACAGACATGCTGACCAATGGTGTTTGTGACACACACTCTGTCCCATGGGGTTTGTGACACAAACACTGTCCAATGGGGATTGTGACACACACATGCTGTCCAATGGGGTTTGTGACACACACACTGTCCAAAGGGGTTTGTGACACACACGCTGTCCAGTGGGTTTTGTGACAAATACACTCTGTACAATGGGGCTTGTTGCACACACGCTGTCCAATGGCGTTTGTGACACACACGCTATCCAGTGGGTTTTGTGACACACACACTGTCCAATAGGGTTTGTGACACACACACTCTATCAAATGGGGTTTGTGACACACACACACTGTCCAATGGGGTTTGTGACACACACGCTGTCCAATGGTTTTTGTGAAACCGCACACTGTCCAATGGTGCTTGTGACACACACACGCTATCCAATGGGGTTTTTTTTGACACGCATACTTTCTAATGGGGTTTGTGACACTCACACTCTATCAAATGGGGTTTGTGACACATACACTTTCCATTGGGGTTTGTGACACCCCACTCTGTCCAATGGTGCTTGAGACACACACACGCTATCCAATGGGGTTTTTGACACGCATACATTCTAATGGGGTTTGTGACACACACACTCTATCAAAAGGGGATTGTGACACACACACACTGTCCAATGGGGTATGTGACACACACGCTGTCTAATGGGGATTGTGACACAACACTCTGTCCAACGGTGCTTGTGACACACACGCTGTCCAATGGGGTTCATTACACACACGCTGTCCAGTGGCTTTTGTGACACACACACTCTGTCCAATGGGCTTGTGACACACACATGCTGACCAATAGTGTTTGTGACACACACTCTGTCCCATGGTGTTTGTGACACACACACTGTCCAAAGGGGTTTGTGAAACACATGCTGTCTAATGGGGTTTATGACACACACACACTGTCCAATGGGGATTGTGACACACACACGCTGTCCAATGGGGTTTGTGACACGCATACTTTCTAAAGGTGTTTGTGACACACACACTCTATCACATGGGGTTTGTGACACACACACGCTGTCCAATGGGGTTTGTGACACACACTCTGTCAAGTGGGGTTCGTGACACACACGCTGCCCAGTGGTTTTGTGACACACACACTGTCCAATAGGGTTTGTGACACACACACTCTATCAAATGGGGTTTGTGACACACACACGCTGTCCAATGGGGTTTGTGACACACACGCTGTCCAATGGTTTTTGTGACACCGCACACTGTCCAATGGTGCTTGTGACACACACACGCTATCCAATGGGGTTTTTTTTGACACGCATACTTTCTAATGGGGTTTGTGACACTCACACTCTATCAAATGGGGTTTGTGACACATACACTTTCCATTGGGGTTTGTGACACCCCACTCTGTCCAATGGTGCTTGAGACACACACACGCTATCCAATGGGGTTTTTGACACGCATACATTCTAATGGGGTTTGTGACACACACACTCTATCAAAAGGGGATTGTGACACACACACACTGTCCAATGGGGTATGTGACACACACGCTGTCTAATGGGGATTGTGACACAACACTCTGTCCAATGGTGCTTGTGACACACACGCTGTCCAATGGGGTTCATTACACACACGCTGTCCAGTGGCTTTTGTGACACACACACTCTGTCCAATGGGCTTGTGACACACACACGCTGACCAATAGTGTTTGTGACACACACTCTGTCGCATGGTGTTTGTGACACACACACTGTCCAAAGGGGTTTGTGAAACACACGCTGTCTAATGGGGTTTATGACACACACACACTGTCCAATGGGGATTGTGACACACACACGCTGTCCAATGGGGTTTGTGACACGCATACTTTCTAAAGGTGTTTGTGACACACACACTCTATCACATGGGGTTTGTGACACACACACGCTGTCCAATGGGGTTTGTGACACACACTCTGTCCAGTGGGGTTCGTGACACACACGCTGCCCAGTGGTTTTGTGACACACACACTGTCCAATAGGGATTGTGACACACACACGCTGTCCAATGGGGTTTGTGACACGCATACTTTCTAATGGGGTTTGTGACACACACACGCTGTCCAATGGGGATTTTGACACACACGCTGTCCATTGGGGTTTATTACACACACGCTGTCCAATGGGGTTTGTGACACGTACTCTGTCCCATGGGGTTTGCGACATGCACACGCTGACCAATGGGGTTTGTGACACACACGCTGTCCAATGGGGTTTGTGACACACACACTGAGCAGGAGGTTTTGTGACGCACACACGCTGTCCTATAGTGTTTGTGACACACACTCTGTCCCATTGGGTTTGTGACAAAGACGCTGTCCAATGGGGATTGTGTCACACACACTGTCCAGTAGGGTTTTTGATAAACACATGCTATACAATGGGGTTTGTGACACACACGCTGTCCAATGGGGTTTGTGAAACACACACTCTGTCCAATAGGGTTTGTGAAACACACATGCTATCCAATGGGGTTTGTGACACACATACTTTATAGTGGGGTTTTTGACACACACACGCTATCCAATGGGGTTTGTGACACACACTTTCCAATGGGTTTTGTGACACACACACACGCTGTCCAATGGTATTTGTGACACGCATGGTGTCCAATGGGTTTTGTGACACACACACTGACCAGGAGGTTTTGTGACACACACACGCTATCCAATGGGGTTTGTGACACATACATTTTCCAATGGGGTTTGTGACACACACACTCTGTCCAATGGCGCTTGTGACACCCACGCTGTCCAATGGGGTTCGTGACACACACTCTGTCCCATGCGGTTTGTGACACACACACTCTGTCCAATGGGGATTGTGACACAAACTCGCTGTCTAATGGGGTTTGTGACACACACACTGTCCAAAGGGTTTGTGACACACACGATGACCAATGGGGTTTGTGACACGCACTACTGTCCAGTGGGTATTGTGACACACACACACCCTATCCAATGGGGTTTGTGACACACACGCTGTCCAATTGGGATTGTGACACACAAGCTGTCCAATGGGCTTTGTGACAAATACACTCTGTCCAAAGGGGCTTGTGACACACACGCTGTACAGTGGGGTTTGTGACACACACGCTATCCAGTGGGTTTTGTGACACACACACTCAGTCCAATGGGGATTGTGACACAAACACGCTGTCTAATGGGGTTTGTGACACACACACTGTCCAATGGGGTTTGTGACACACACTCTGTCCAGTGGGGTTCGTGACACACACGCAGCCCAGTGGGTTTTGTGACACACACACTCTGTCCAATGGGCTTGTGACACACACACGCTGACCAATAGTGTTTGTGACACACACACTCTGTCCCATGGGGTTTGTGACACACACACTCTATCACATGGGGTTTGTGACACACACACGCTGTCCAATGGGGATTGTGACACACACTCTGTCCAATGGGTTTGTGACACGTACTCTGTCCCATGGGGTTTGCGACAAATACGCTGTCCAATGGGGATTGTGTCACACACACTGTCCAGTAGGGTTTTTGCTAAACACATGCTATCCAATGGGGTTTGTGACACACACGTTGTCCAATGAGGTTTGTGGCACGCACACTGTCAAAATGGGTTTGTGACACGCAAGATGTCCAATGGGGTTGTGACACACACACTGTCCAAAGGGGTTTGTGAAACACACAATGTCCACTGGAGTTTGTGACACGCATACTGTCCATGGGTGTTTGTGACACACAAGCTGTCCAGTGGAGTTTGTGACACACACACTGTCCAATGGGGTTTGTGACACACACGCTTTCCAATGGGGTTTGTGACATACAAACTTTCCAATGGGGTTTGTAACACACTCACGCTGTCCCATGGGGTTTGTGACACAAATGCTGACCAATGGGGTTTGTTACACACGCACTGTCCAATGGTGTTTTTGAAACGCATGCTGTCCAGTGGGTTTTGTGACACACACACTGACCAGGAGGGTTTGCGACACACACACGCTATCGAATTAGGTTTTTGACACATACAGTTTTCCATGGGGTTTGTGACACACACACTCTGTCCAATGGCGCATGCGACACACACGCTGTGCAAACGGGTTCGTGACACACAGTTAGTCCCATGGGGTTTGTGACACACACACTGTCCAATGGCGATTGTGACACACACACGCTATCCAATGGGGTTTGGGACACATATACGCTGTCCAATGAATTTCGTAACACACACTCTCAGTCCCATGGGGTTTGTCACACACTCACTGTCCAATGGCGATTGTGACACACACACACTGTCCAATGGGGATTGTGACACACACAGTGTCCACGGGGGTCTGGGACACACACGCTGTCCAATGGGGATTGTGACAGACACACTGTCCAATGAGTATTGTTACAGACACACGCTGTCCAATGGTGTTTGTGACACACACGCTGTACAATGGGACTTGTGACACACACGCTCTGCAATGAGGTTTATGACACGCACACTGTCCAATGGGAATTGGGACACACACACACTGTCCAATGGGGATTGTGACAAACACATGGTCCAATGGGGTTTGTGACACACACGCTGTCCAGTGGGAATTATGATATACACACGCTGTCAAATGGTGTTCGTGACATGGATGCTGTACAATGGCGTTTGTGACACACACAGTGACCAAAGGGGTTTGTGACACACACTTTGTCCAATGGGGCTTGTGACACACACACTCTGTCCCATGGGGATTTTGACACACACACTGTCCTATGCGATTTGTGACACACACGCTGTCCAATGGAGATTGTGACACACACACACTGTCCAATGGTGTTTGTGACTCGCGTGCTGTCCAATAGCGTTTGTGACACACACGCAGTCCAATGGGGTTCGTGACACACATGCTGTCCAGTGGGGTTCGTGACACACACATTCTCCAATGGGGATTGTGACACACACACGCTGTCCAATGGGGTTTTTCACACACACACTGTTCAATGGGGTTTGTCACACACACATTCTGTCCAATGGTGTTTGTGACACACTCGCTGTCTAATGGTGTTTGTGACACACACACTCTCCAGTGGGGTTTCTGACACAAATTCTGTCCAACTGGGATTGTGATTTACACGCTGTCCAGGGAGGTTTGTGACACACACACTGACCAATGGCATTTGCGACACACACACGCTGACCAATTGAGTTTGTTACAAACGCACTGTCCAGTGTTGTTTGTGACACACACGCTGTCCAATTGGGTTTGTGACACACACACGCTATCCAATGGGTTTGTCACACCCACTCTGTCCAATGGGTTTTCTGACAAACACACACTGTCCAATGGGATTTGTGACACACATGCTGTCCAATGTGTTTTGTGACACGCATTCTGTCCAATGGGGTTTGTGACAAACACACTTTCCAATGGGGTTTCTGATACACACGCTGTCAAATGGGGTTCGTGACACACACGCTGTCTAGTGGGGTTTGTGACACACACACTTTCCAATGGGGTTCGTGACACACATGCTGTCCAGTAGGGTTTGTGACACACACACTGTTCAATAGGGTTTGTAACACAGATATGCTATCTTATTGTGTTTGTGACACACAAACTTTCTAATGGTTTTTGTGACACACACACACTATACAATGGTGTTTGTGACACACACACTTTCCAATGGGTTTTGTGAAACACACACTGTTCATTGGGGTTTGTCACAAACACAGGCTTTCCAATGGTGTTTGTGACACACACACTCTAAAATGGGGTTTCTGACACAAACGCTGTCCAATGGGGACTGTGACAGACACGCTGTCCAGTGGGGATTGTGACACACACGGTGTCCAATGGGGTTTGTTACACACAAACTGTCCAAGGGCGTTTGTGACACACGCGCTGTCCAATGGCATTTGTGACACACACACGCTGTCCAAAGGGGTTTGTGACACAAACATTGTACAGTAGGGTTTGTGACACACACACTCTACAATGGGGTTTGTGACACACACAATGTACAGGGGGGTTTTTGACACACACACTGTACAATGGGGTTGTGACACACACGGTAGCCGATGGGTTTTGTGACATGCACACTATGTCCAGTGGGGCTTGTGACACATACGCTGTGCAACGGAGTTCGTGACACACACGCTGTCCAGTGGGGTTTCTGACACACACACAGTCCAATAGGGTTTGTGACATACACAGTGTCGAATAGGGATAGTGACAGACACACTGTTCAATGGGGTTTGTGACACACACTCTTTCCAAAGGTGTTTGTGACACACACACTGTCCAATGAAAATTGGGACACACACACATAGTCCAAAGGGCATTGTAACACACAGAAGGTCCAATGGGGTTTGTGACACACACACTGTCCAATGGGGATTGTGACATACACATGCTATCCAATGGTGTTCGTGACACGGATGCTGTCCAATGGTGTTTGTGACACACACTCTGTCCATTGTGGTTTCTGACACACACACACTGTCCAATGGGGATTGTGACACACACACGCTGTCCAATGGGGATTTTGACACACACACTGTCCAATGGGATTTCTGAACACACACGCTGTCCAATGGAGATTGCGACACGCACACGCTGTCCAGTGGGGTTTGTGACACACACACTGTCCAATAGGGTTTATGACACACAAACGATATCCAATTGTGTTTGTGACATGCACACTTTCTAAAGGGGTTTGTGACATACACACTCTATACAATGGGGTTTGTGACACACACAATTTCCAATGGGGTTTCTGATACACACGCTCTCAAATGGGGTTCGTGACACACACGCTTTCCAGTGGGGTTTGTGACACTCACACTTTCCAATGGGTTTCGTGACACACATGCTGGCCAGTAGGGTTTGTAACACACACACTGTTCAATAGGGTTTGTAACACAGACACGCTATCTTATTGCGTTTGTGACACACAAACTTTCTAATGGTTTTTGTGACACACACACGCTATGCAATGGGGTTTGTGACACACACACTTTCCAATGGGTTTTGTGAAACACACACTGTCCATTGGGTTTGTCACACACACACGATTTCCACTTTTGTTTGTGACACACACACTCTAAAATGGGGATTCTGACACACATGCTGTCCAATGGGGACTCTGACAGACAGGCTGTCCAGTGGGGATTGTGACACACATGCTGTCCAATTGGTTTTGTGACACAGACATTGTACAGTAGGGTTTGTGAAACACACACTCTCCAAAGGGTTTTGTGACACACACAATGTACAGGGGGTTTTTTGACACACACACTGCCCTATTGGGTTGTGACACACACGGTGTCCGATGGGTTTTGTGACACGCACACTATGTCCAATGGGGCTTGTGGCACATACGCTGTCCAACGGGGTTCGTGACACACACGCTGTCCGTTGGGGTTTGTGACACACACACTGTCCAGTAGGGGTTGTGACACACACAGTGTCGAATGGGGATTATGACATACGCACTGTCCAATGGGGTTTTTGACAGACACTCTGCCCAATGGGGTTTGTAACACACACACTGTCCAATGAGAATCGGGAAACAAACACACTGTCCAATGGGGATTTTGACACACAAAAGGTCTAAAGGGGTTTTTGACACACATGCTGTCCAATGGGGATTGTAAGATACACACGCTGTCCAATGGTGTTCGTAACACGGTTGCTGTCCAATGGCTTTTATGACACACACAGTGTCCAATGGGGTTTGTGAAACACACTCTGTCCAATGGGGATTGTGACACAAACATGCTGTCCAATGGAGATTTTGAAACACACACTGTCCCATGGGATTTGTGACACACACGCTGTCCAATGGAGATTGCGACACACAAACGTTGTCCAGTGGTGTTTGCGACACGCATGCTGTCCAATGGTGTTTGTGACACACATGGTGTCCAATGGGGACTGTGACACAGACGCTGTACAGTGGGGTTTGTGAACACACGCGCTGTCCAATGGGGTTCGTGACACACGTGCTGTCCAGTGGGGTTTGTGACACACACACTTTTCAATGGGGTTTGTGACACACACACGCTTTCCAATGGTGTTTGTGACACACACAGTCTCCAATGTTGATTATGACACACACACGCTGTCCAATGGTGTTTGTGACACTCTCGCTGTCCAATGGGGTTTGAGACACACACACTCTCTAATGGGGTTTCTGACACACATGCTTTCCAATGGGGATTGTGACAGACACGCTGTCCAGGGTTGTTTGAGACACACATGCTGTCGAACGGGGTTTGTGACACACACACTGTCCAGGGGCGTTTTTGACACACACGATGTCCAATTGGGTTTGTGACACACACACGCTGACCAACTGGGTTTGTGAAACACACACTGTCCAATGGGGATTGTGACACACACACTGTCCAGGGGCGTTTGTGACACACACACTGTCCTGTGGGGTTTGTGACACATACACTGTCCAAAGTTTTTGACACACACATGCTGTCCAATTGTGTTTCTGACACACACACGCTGTGAAATGGGCTTTGTGACACAAACACTGTCCAGGGGGGTTTGTGACACACACACTGTCCAATGGGGTATGTCACACACACTCTGTCCAAATGTGATCGTGACACACAAACTCTGTACACTGGGGTTTGTGAAACAAACACTGTCCAATGTTGCTTGTGACACAAACGCTGTCCAATGTGTATTGCGACACACACACGCTATCCAATGGTGATTGTGACTCACGCGCTGTCCAGGGGGGGTTGTGACACACATGCTCCCTAATGGGGTTCGTGATACACACACTGTCCAGTAGAGTTTGTAACACACTATCCAATGGGATGGTGACACACACACTTTCCAATGCGGTTTGTGACACACACATGCTATCCAACGGGGTTTGTGACACACATGCTGTTCAATGGGGTTTGTGACACAAACTCTGTCCAATGGGGTTTGTGACACACACACTGTCCAATGGTTTTTGTAACACACACACGCTGTCCTATGGGTACTATGACACACACGCTCTCCAAAGGGGTTTCTGATACACACGCTGTCCAGTGGGTTTTGTGACACACACACTGTCCAATAGGGTTTGTGACACAGACACGCTATCCAATGGGGTTTGAGACACACACACTCTGTCCAATGGGGATTGTGACACACACACGCTGTTCAATGGGGTTTGTGACACACATGCTGTCCAATGGGGATTGTGACACATACACTCTGTCCAATGGGGTCTGTGACACACACACAGTGCAGTGGGTTTTGTGACACATACACTTTCCAAAGGGCTTTGTGACACACACACTCTGTCCACTGGTGCTTGTGACACACATTCTGTCCATTGGGTTTTGTGACACACACACTGTCCAAGGGGGTTTGTGACACACAGACGCTGTCCAATGGAGTTTATGACACACACACTGTCCAAAGGGGTTGATGACACACAAACACTGAACAATGGGGATTGTGACACACACACGCTGTCCAATGGTGTTTATGACACACATAAACTCTGTCAAATGGGGTTTGTGACACACACGCTGTCCAATGAGGATTGTTACACACACGCTGTCCAATGGGCATTTTGACCTACACTCTGTCCAGTAGGTTTTGTGACACATACACGCTATCCAATGGGGTTTGTGACACGCACACTTTATAAGGGGGTTTGTGAAACACACACTCTGTCCCATGGGGTTTCTGACACACACGCTGTCCAATGGGATTTGTGACACACATGCTGTCCAATGGGGTCTGTGACACGCACACTGTCCAATGGTTTTTGTGACACACACGCTGTCCAATAGGGTTTGTGACAAAAACTCTGTCCAATGGGGTTTGTGAGACACAAACTTTCCAAAAGGGTTTGTGACACACACGATGTCCAATGGGGTTTGTGACACACACAGTGTCTACGGGGGTTTGTGACACACAAGCTGTCCAATGCGGTTTGTGACACACACACTGTCCAATGGGTATTGTGACACACACACTCTGTCCAATGGGTATTGTGACACACACGTGCTGTCCAATGGTGTTTTTGACACACACGCTGTCCAATGGTGTTTGTGACACACACGCTGTCCAATGGGTTTGTGACACACACACTCTGTCCAATATGTCTTGTGACACACATGCTGTCCAATGGGGTTCGTTGCTCACACGCTGTACAGTAAGGTATTGTGAGACACCCACTTTCCAATAGGGTTTGTGACACACACACGCTGTCCAATGGGGTTTGTGTCACACACACTTTCAAATGGGGTTTGTGACACACACACGCTGTTCCTTGGGGTTTGTGACACACACGCTGAACAATTGGGTTTGTTACACACTCGCTGTCCAATGGTGTTTGTGACTCACACGCTGTCCAATGGGGTTTGTGACACACACACGCTGTCCAATGGGATTTGTGACACACATGTTGTCCAATGGGGTCTGTGACACACACACTGTCCAATGGTTTTTGTGACACACACGCTGTTCAATAGGGTTTGTGACACAAACTCTGTCCAATGGGGTTTGTGAGACACAAACTTTCCAAAAGGGTTTGTGACACACACGATGTCCAATGGGGTTTTGACACACACAGTGTCTACGGGGGTTTGTGACACACAAGCTGTCCAATGCGGTTTGTGACACACACACTGTCCAATGGGTATTGTGACACACACACTCTGTCCAATGGTGTTTTTGACACACACGCTGTCCAATGGTGTTTGTGACACACACGCTGTCCAATGGGTTTGTGACACACACACTCTGTCCAATGGGTCTTGTGACACACATGCTGTCCAATGGGGTTCGTTGCTCACACGCTGTACAGTAAGGTATTGTGAGACACCCACTGTCCAATAGGGTTTGTGACACACACACGCTGTCCAATGGGGTTTGTGACACACACGCTGTCCAATGGGGTTTGTGACACACACACTCTATACAATGGGGATTGTGACACACACGCTGGCCAATGGGGTTTGTGACACACACACTGTCCAAAGGTGTTTGTGACACACACGATGTCCAATGGGGTTTGTGACACACACTTTGTCCAATGGGGATTGTGACACACACGCTATCCAATGGGGTTTGTGTCACACACACTCTGTCCAATGGGATTCGTGACACACACACTGTCCAATAGGGTTTGTGACACACACATACTATCCAAAGGTGTTTGTGACACACACACTTTCTAATGGGGTTTGTGACACACACACGCTATCCAATGGTGTTTGTGACACACACACTTTCCAATGAGGTTTGTGACACACACACTATCCAATGGGTTTTGTGACACACACACGCTGTCCAATGGGGTTTGTGACACACACGCTGTCCCTTGGGTTTTGTGACACACACACTCTGTCCAATGGGTTTGTGACACACACGCTGTCCAATGGAGATTGTGACACACAGACGTTGTCCAATGGGGTTTGTGACACACACAACCTGTGCAATGGGGATTGTGACACACACACGCTGTCCAATGGGGTTTGTGAAAAGCACGCTGTACGTGTGTGTTTTTGAAACACAGGCTGTCCAGTGGGGTTTGTGACACACACAGTGTATACGGGGGTTTGTGACACACACCCTGTCGAATGGGGTTTGTGACACACACACTGTCCATTGGATATTATTACACACACACACTGTCCAATGGTGTTTGTGACACACACGCTGTCCAATGGGATTCGTGACACACACGCTGTCCAGTGGGGTTTGTGACACGCATATTTTCTAATGGGGTGTGACACACACACTCTGTCTAATGGCGGTTGTGACACAGACGCTATCCAATGGGGCTTGTGACACACACGTTGTCCAGTGGGGTTTTTGACACACATGATGTCCAATGGGATTTGTGACACACACACTCTGTCCAATGGGTCTTGTGACACACAAGCTGTCCAATGGGGTTCGTGACACACACGCTGTCCAGTGGGATTTGTGACACACACACTCTGTCCAATGGGTCTTGTGACACACAAGCTGTCCAATGGGGTTCGTGACACACACGCTGTCCAGTGGGATTTGTGACACACACACGCTGTCCAATGGGGATTGCGACACATACGCTGTCCAAAGGGGATTGTGACACACAAGCTGTCCAAAGGGGATTGTGACACACACGCTGTCCAACGGGGTTTGTGACACTCACACTGTCTAATAGGGTTTTTGACACACACATGCTATCAAATGGGGGTTGTGAAACACACACTTTCCAAAGGGGTTTGTCACACACACACTTTCTAATGGGGTTTGTGACACACACACGCTATCCAATGGGGTTTGTCACACACACACTTTCCAAAGGGGTTTGTCAAAAGCACACTTTCTAATTGGGTTTGTTCCACACACATGCTATCCAATGGGGTTTGTGACACACACACTCTGTACAATGGCGCTTGTGACACACACGCTGTCCTATGAGGTTCGCGAAACACACTCTGTCCCATGGGGTTTGTGACACACCCACACTATCCAATGGGGTTTATGACACACACTCTGTCCAAAGGGGTTTGTGACACACACACTTTCCAATGGGGTTTGTTACACACACACTGTCCAATGGGGTTTGTGACACACACACGCTATCCAATTGGTTTGTGACCCACACAGTTTCCAATGAGGTTTCTGACACACACACTCTGTCCAATGGGGTTTGTGACACACACACTGTCCAGGGGGGTTCGTGACACACACAATGACCAATGGGTATTGTGACACACAAACGCTGTGCAATGGGGTTTGTGACAAACACACTGTCCAAAGGGATTTGTGACACAGACGCTAACCAATGGGGTTTGTGACACTCACACTGTCCATGGTTGTTTGTGACACACACGCTGTCCAGTGGGTTTTGTCACAAACACACTGTCCAATGGGGTTTTGACACACACGCTGTCCAATGGGGTTTGTGACACACACACTGTCCATGGGTATTTGTAACACACACACTGACCAATAGGGTTTGTGACACACACGCTATCCAATGAGTTTTCTGACACACACACTGTCCAATGGGGATTGTGACACACACACGTTGTCCAATAGTGTTTGTGACACACACTCTGTCCCATGGGGTTTGTGACACACACGCTGTTTAATGGGGTTTGTGACACACACACACTGTCCAATAGGGTTTGTAAACACACACGCTATCCAATGGGGTTTGTGATGCACACACTTTCTAATGGGGTTTGTGACACACACACGCTGTCCCATGTGGTTTATGACACACACGCTGTGCAATGGGGTTTGTGACACACACAGTGACCAGGAGGTTTTGTGACACACACACGCTGTCCAATGGGGTTTGTGACACTCACGCTCTACAATGGGATTTGTGACACACACTGTCCAATGCGGTTTCTGAAAACAGACGCTGTCCAATGGGATTTCTGACACACACACTGACGAGGAGGGTTTGTGACACACACGCTGTAAAATGGGGTTTGTGACACACATACTGTCCAGTGGTTTTTGTGACGCACACACTGTCCAATAGGGTTTATGACGCACACACGCTGTCCAAAGGGGTTTGTGAAGCATACACTTTCCAATAGGGTTTGTGACACCACACTCTGTCCAATGGTGCTTGTGACACACACGCTGTCCAATGGGGTTTGTGAAACACACACTGTCCAATAGGGATTGTGACATACACATGCTGTCCAAAGGGGTGTGTGACACAAACACGCTGTCCAATAGAGTTTGTGACACACTTACGCTATCCAATGGGGTTTGTGACACACACACTTTCTAATGGGGTTTGTGACACACACGCTATCCAATGGGGTTTGTGACACGAACTCTGTTCAGTGGGGTTTGAGACATCACAGACGCTGTCCAGTGGATTTTGAGACACACACACTGTCCAATAGGGTTTGTTACACACACGCTGTCCAATGGGGTTCGTAACACACACGCTGTCCAGTGTTTTTTGTAACACACACTCTGTGCAATGGGCTTGTGACACACACGCTATCCAATGGGGTTTGTGACACTCATACTGTCCATGGGTGTTTGTGACACAGACGCTGTCCAGTGGGTTTTGTGACACACACACTGTCCAATGGGATTTTGACACACACGCTGTAAAATGGCGTTCGTGACACACAGAGTATCCACGCGGGTTTGTGACACACACGCTGTCCAATGGGGTGTGTGACACACACACTCTGTCCAATGGGGATTGTGACACACACACTGTCCAATGGGGTTTGTGAAACATACACACTGTGCAATGGGGCTTGTAACACACACTCTGTCCCATGGGGTTTGTAACACACACAAACTGTCCAATAGGGTTTGTGAAACACACATGCTGTCCAATGGGGTTTATTACACACACACTGTCCAATAAGGTTTGTGACACACACGCTATCCAATGGGGTTTGTGACACACACACTTTGAAATGGGTTTTGTGACATATACGGTATCCAATGGGTTTTGTGACACACACACTGTCCAATGAAGATTGTGACACACAAACGCTGTCCAATAGTGTTTGTGACACACACTCAGTCCCATGGGGTTTGTGACACACACACGATGTCCAATGGGGTTTATGACACACACACAGTGTCCATTGGGGATTGTGACACACACACGCTATCCAATGGAGTTTATGACACACACGCTGTCCAATGGAATTTGTGACACACATCTGTCCCTTTGGTTTTGTGACACACACACGCTATCCAATGGGGTGTGTGACACACAAACTCTGTACAATAGGGTTTGTGACACACATAAGGTATGCAATGGGGTTTGTGAAACACATACTTTCTAATGGGGTTTTTGACACACACACGCAATCCAATGGGGTTTGTGACACACACTTTCCAAAGGCGTTTGTGACACACGCACACTGTCCCATGGGGTTTGTGACACACACGCTGACCAGGAGGGTTTGTGTCACACACACGCAATCCAATGGGGTTTGTGACACACACACATTTCCATGGGGATTGTGACACACACACGCTGTCCGATGGTGTATGTGACTCACACGCTGTCCAATAGGGTCTGTGACACAGACGGTGTCCAATGGGGATTTTGAACTATACACTGTCCAATAGGGTTTGTGACACACATGCTGTCCAATGCGGTTTGTGATGCACACACTTTCCAATGGGGTTTGTGACACACACACATTGTCCCATGGGGTTTGTGACACACACGCTGTCCAATGGGGCTTGTGACACACACACTGTCCAAAGGTTATTGTTACACACACACACTATCCAATGGTGCTTGTGACACACACGCTATCCAATGGGCTTCGTGACACACACGCTGTCCAGTGGGTTTTTTGACACACACATTCTGTCCAATTGGCTTGTGACACACACGCTGTCCAATGGTGTTTGTGTACACACACACTGTAAAATGGGGATTGTGACACACACACTGTAAAATGGGGATTGTGACACACACACGATGTCCAATGGAGATTGACACACACACTGTCCAAGGTGATTTGTGACACACACGCTATCCAATGGGGTTTGTGACACTCACACTGTCCATGGGTGTTTGTGACACAGACGCTGTCCACTGGGGATTGTTGCACACACACTCTCCAGTGGGTTTTGTGACACACACACTGTCCAATGGGTACTGTTACACACACACGCTGTCCAATGGGGTTTGTGACACAAACTCTGTTCAATGGGTATTGTGACACACACACGCTGGCCAATGGGGTTTGTAACACACACACTGTCCAAAGGGGTTTGTGACACACACACTGCCCAATGGGGTTTCTGACACACACGCTCTCCAATAGGCTTTGTGACACACAGGCTGACCAATATGGGTTTGTTACACACACACGCTGTCCAATAGGGTTTGTGACACAAACTCTGTCCAATGGGGTTTGTGACACACACACTGTCCAATGGGTATTGTGACATAAACACGCTGTCCAATGGGGTTTGTAACACACATGCTGTCCAATGAGGTTTGTGAAACAAACTCTGTCCAGTGGGGTTTGTGACACACACACTGTTCAAAGGGGTTTGTGACACACACGCTGTCCAATGGGGTTTGTGACACACAGGCTGTCCAATAGTGTTTGTGACACACATTCTGTCCCATGGGGTTTGTGACACACACACTTTCTAATGGGGTTTGTGACACACACAAGCTATCCAATGGAATTTGTGACACATCCACTTTCCAACGGGCCTTGTGACACACACTCGCTGTCCTATGGGGTTTGTAACACACACGCTGTAAAAAGGTGTTTGTGACACGCATGCTGTCCAATGCGTTTTGTGACACACACACTGAGCAGGAGGGTTTGTGACACACACGCTGTCCAATGGGGTTCGCGACACACACTCTGTCCCATGGGGTTTTTGACACACACACTGTCCAATGGGGATTGTGACACACACACGCTGTCCAATGGGGTTTTTAACACGCACACTGTCCATTTGTGTTTGTGACACACACTCTGTCTAGTGGGGTTTGTGACACACACACTGTCCAATGGAGTTTGTGACACACACCGTGTCCACGGAGGTTTGTGAAACACATGCTGTCCAATGGGGTTTGTGACACACACACTGTCCAATGGGGATTGTGACACACACACGCTGTCCAATGGGCTTTGTCACACACACACTCTGTCCAATGGGGTTTGTGACACATATACGCTATCCAATGGGGTTTGGTCACACACACTTTCTAATGGCGTTTGTGACACAAACTCTCTCCAATGGGTTTTGTGACACACACACGCTGTCTAAAAGTGTTTGTGACACACACACGCTATCCAATGGGGTTTGTGACACGCACACTTTGTAATGGGGTTTGTGACACACACGCGCTATCCAATGGGGTTTGTGACACACACAATGTCCAATGGGTTTGTGACACGCACACTGTCCAGTGGGGTTTGTGACACACACACTGTAAAAAAGGGTTTGTGACACACACAGTGTCCAATGGGGTTTGTGACAGACACACTGTCCATGGGTGTTTGTGACACACACGCTGTCTAGTGGGGTTTGTGACACACACGCTGTCCAATGGGGTTCGTGAAACACACGATGTCCAATGGGGTTTGTGACACGCACACTGTCCATGGGTGTTTCTGACACACACTGCTTTCCAATGGGGTTTGTGACACACACACTGTCCAAAGGGGCTTGTGACACTCACGATGTAAAATGGGGTTTGTGATACGCACACAGTGCATCGGTGTTTGTGACACACACGCTGTCTAGTGGAGTTTATGACACACACACTGTCCCACGGGGTTTGTGACACACACACTGTCCAATGGGGATTGTGACACACACGCTGTCCAATGGGCTTTGTCACACACACACTCTGTCCAATGGGGTTTGTGACACATATACGCTATCCAATGGGGTTTGGTCACACACACTTTCTAATGGCGTTTGTGACACAAACTCTCTCCAATGGGTTTTGTGACACACACACGCTGTCTAAAAGTGTTTGTGACACACACACGCTATCCAATGGGGTTTGTGACACGCACACTTTGTAATGGGGTTTGTGACACACACGCGCTATCCAATGGGGTTTGTGACACACACAATGTCCAATGGGTTTGTGACACGCACACTGTCCAGTGGGGTTTGTGACATACACGCTGTCCAGTGGGGTTTGTTACACACACAGATTCCAAAAGGGTTTGTGACACAAAGAGTGTCCACGGGGGTTTCTGAAACGCACGCTGTCCAGTGGGGTTTGTGACACACGCACTGTCCAATGGCGTTCATGACACACACAGTGTCCACGGGGTTTTGTGACACACAAACTATGTCCAATGGGCTTGTGACACACACGCTGTCCAATGGGGATTGTGACAAAAACGCTGTCCAATGGGGTTTGTGACACATATACGCTATACAATGCTGTTTGTGCCACACACACTGTCCAATGGGGACTGTGACACACACGCTGTGCAATGTGATTTGTGACGCATGCTGTCCAGTTGTGTTTCTGACACACACGCTGTCCAATGGGGTTTGTGACACACACACTGACCACGAGGGTTTGTGACACGCACACAGTCCAATGTGTATTGTGACACACACACGCTGTCCAATATGGTTTGTGACACACACACATTCCAATGGTGTTTGTGACACACACAAGCTATCCAATGGGGTTTGTGACACATACACTTTCCAATGGGTTTGTGACACAAACACTCTGTCCAATTGCGCTTGTGACACACAAGCTTTCCTATGGGGTCCGTGACACACACTCTGTCCCATGGGGTTTGTGACACACACACTGTCCAATGGGTATTGTTACACACACACGCTGTCCAATGGCGTTTGTGACACACACTGTCCAAAGGGGTTTGTGACAAACAGGATGTCCAATGGGGTTTGTGACACGCACACTGTCCAATGGGGTTTGTGACACAGACAGTGTCCACGGGGTTTGTGACACACACGCTATACATTGGGGTTTCTGACACACCCACTGTCCAATGGGTATTGTTACATACACAGGCTGTCCAATGGGCTTTGTACACACAAGCTGTCCAATGGGGATTGTGACACACAAGCTGTTTATTGGGGATTTTGACACACACACTCTGTCCAATGGGTCTTGTGACACACACGCAGTCCAATGGGGTTTGATAACACAGACCCTGTCCAGTGGGTTTTGTGACACACATACTGTCCAATCGGGTTTCTGACACACACGCTGTCCAATGGGGTTTGTGACACACACACTGACCAGGAGGGTTTGTGACACGCACACCGTCCAGTGTGTATTGTGACACACACACGTTGTCCCATGGGGTTTGTGACACACACGCTGTCCTATTGGGTTTGTTACACACACACTGTCCAATGGTGTTTGTGGAACGCATGCTGTCCAATGGGTTTTGTGACACACTCGCTGTGCAATGGGGTTTGTGACATTCACAATCTGTCCAAAGGGTTTTGTGACACACACGCTGTCCAATGGGGATAGCAACACACACGCTCTGTCCAATGGGGTTTGTGACACACACACTGTCCAAGGGGGTCTGTGACACACAGGGTGTCCAATGGCGTTTGTGACACGCACACTGTCCATGGGTGTTTGTGACACACACGCTGTCCAATGGGGTTCATTACACACACGCTGTCCAGTGGGTTTTATGACACACACGCTGTCCAATGGGGTTTGTGACACTCACAATCTGTCCAATAGGGTTTGTGACACACACACGCTATCCAATGGGTTTTGTGACACACACACTGTCCAATGGGGTTTGTGACATGCACGCTGTCCATGGGTGTTTGTGACAGACACGATGTCCAGTGAGGTTTGTGACACACACTCTGTCCAATGGGGTCTGCGACACACACGCTGTCTAGTGAGGATTCTGACAAAGACGCTGTACAACAGGGTTTGTGACACACACACTCTGTCAAAAGGGCTTGTGACAAACACGCTGTACAATGGGGTTTTGACACACATGCTGTCCACTGAGGATTGTGACATACACACGCTGTCCACTGAGGATTGTGACATACACACTGTCCAGGGGGGGTTGTGAACCACACACTGTCCAATGGCGTTAGTGACACACCCAGTGTCCACGGGGGTTTGTGACACACACTCTGTCCAATGGGTCTTGTGAAACAAACGCTATCCAGTGTGTTTTGTGACACACACACTTTCAAATAGGGTTTGTGACACAAACGCTATCCAGTGGGTTTTGTGACAAACACGCTGTCCAATGGGGATTGTGACAGACACACGCTGTCTAATGGTGTTTGTGACACACATGCTGTCCAATGGGGTTTGTGACACAGACGC
This sequence comes from Columba guinea, assembly GCA_032206185.1. Classification (NCBI taxonomy): domain Eukaryota; kingdom Metazoa; phylum Chordata; class Aves; order Columbiformes; family Columbidae; genus Columba; species Columba guinea. The sequence continues at coordinate 3,528,134 of JAVLUU010000005.1, forward strand.
TGTGCAATAGGGATTGTGACCTACACACTGTCCAATGGGTATTGTGACACACACACGCTCTCCAATGGGGTTTGTGACACACAAACCCTATACAATGGGGTTTGTGACACATACACTTTCCAATGGGGTTTCTGACACACACACCCTGTCCAATGGTGCTTGTGACACACACGCTGCCAATGGGCTTCGTGACACACACGCTGTCCAATGGGGACTGTGACACAAATGCTGTCCAATAGGGCTTGTGACACACACACGCTATCCAATGGGGTTTGTAACACACACACTTTCTAATGGGGTTTGTGTCACAGACACGCTATCCAATGGCGTTTGTTACACACACACTGTCCAATGGGGTTTCTGACACATACACTCTATCCAATGGGGCTTGTGACACACACGCTATCCAATGGGGTTACTGACACATACAATTTCCACTGGGGTTTGTGACACACACGCTCTCCAGTGGGTTTTATGACACACACACTCTGCCCAATGGGCTTCTCACACACATGCTGTATAATAGTGTTTGTGACAAACACTCTGTCCAATGGGGTTTGTGACACACACGCTGTCCAGTCGGGTTTGTGGCACACACTGTCCAAAGGGTTTTGTGACACACAGGGTGTCCAATGGGTTTTGTGACACACACGATGTCCAATGCGGTTTGTGACACGCACACTGTCCATGGGTGTTTGTGACACACACACTGTTCAAAGGGGTTTGTGACACACACGATGTCCAATGGGATTTGTGACACACACACGCTGTCCAATGCTGTTTGTGACACACACTCTGTCCAATAGGGTTTGTCACACACACTCTGTCCAATGGGGTCTGCGACACACGCTGTCCAGTGAGGATTGTGACAAAGACGCTGTGCAATGCGGTTTGTGACACACACACGCTGTCCAATGGGGTTTGTCACACAAACGCTCTCCAGTGGGTTTTGTGACACACACGCTGTCGAATGGAGTTGGTGACATACACACTGTCCAATGTGGTTTGTGACACAAACTCTGTCCACTGGGGATTGTGACACACACACTGTCCAGGGGGGGTTGTGACACAGACACTGTCCAATGGCATTCGTGACACACACAGTGTCCACGGGGGTTTGAGACACACATGCTCTCACATTGTGGTTTGTGACACACATGCTGTCCAATGGGGTTTTTGACACACACGCTGTCCAGTGGGTTTTGTGACACACACACTGTCCAATAGGGTTGGTGACACGCACACGCTATCCAATGGGCTGTTTGACAAATACACTTTAAAATGGGGTTTCTGACCCACACGCTCTGTCCAGTGGTGCTTGTGACACACACGCTGTCCAATGGGGTTTGTGACAGGCACGCTGTCCATGGGTGTTTGTGACAGATGCGATGCCCAGTGGGGTTTGTGACACACACACTGTCCAATGGGGTTTGTGACACACACAGTGTCCACGGGGGTTTGAGACACAGATGCTGTCCAATAGGGATTGTGACACACACACTGTCCAATAGGGTTTGTGACATCACACACGCTATCCAACGGGGTTTGAAACGCGCACACTCTCTAATGGGGTTTGTTACACACACACGCTATCCAATTGGGTTTGTGACACACACACTTTCCAATGGCACTTGTGACAAACATGCTGTCCAATGGGGTCCGTGACACACACGCTGTCCAGTGGGTTTTGTGACACACACACTCTGTCCAAAGGGCTAGTGACACACACACTATCCAATGGGGTTTGTGACACACACATTTTCAAATGGGGTTTGTGACACGCACACTTTCTAATGGGGTTTTTGACACACACATGATATCCAATGGTGTTTGTGACACCCACACTCTGTCCAATGGGGTTTGTGACACACACTCTGTCCCATTGGGTTTTAGACACACACGCTGACCAATTGGTTTTGTTACACATACACTGTCCAATGGTGTTTGTGACACGTATGCTATCCAATAGGGTTTGTGACACGCGTACTGTTTAATGGGTTTTGTGAAACACACACGCTATCCAATGGGATTTGTGACACACACGCTGTCCAATGGGGTTCGTGACACACACTCTGTCCCATGGGGTTTGTGACACACACACTGTCCAAAGGGGTTTGTGACACACACGATGTCCAACGGGTTTGTGACACGCACACCGTCCATGGGTGTTTGTGACACACACGCTATCCAATGACGTTTGTGACACACACACTGTCCAATGGGGATTGTGACACAGAAGCTGTCCTATGGCGTTTGTGACACACACACTGTCCAATGGGGTTTGTGACACACATACTTTCAAATGTGATTCGTGACACTCACACTTTCTAATGGGGTTTGTGGCACACACACGCGATCCAATGGGGTTTGTGACACACACACTTTCCAAAGGGGTTTGTGACATGCACACTTTCTAATGGGGTTTGTGACACACACGCGCTATCCAATTGGGTTTGTGACACACACGATGTCCAATGGGGTTTGTGACACGCACAGTGTCCTGGGTGTTTGTGACACACACGCTATCCAATGGGGTTTGTGACACACACACTGTCCAATGGGGTTTGTGACACACATACTTTCAAATGTGATTTGTGACACTCACACTTTCTAATGGGGTTTGTGGCACACACACGCTATCTAATGGGGTTTGTCACACGCGTACTGTTTAATGGGTTTTGTGAAACACACGCTTTCCAATGGGGTTTGTGACACACACACTTTCTAGTGGGGTTTGTGACACACACGGTGTCCACGGGGGTTAGTGACACACACGCTGTCCAATGGGGTTTGTGACACACACACTGTGCAATGAGTATTGATGCACACACACACTGTCCAATGGTGTTTGTGACACACACACTGTCCAGTGGGGCTTGCGACACACACTCTGTCCAATGGGGTGTGTCACACACACACACTGTCCAATGGCGTTTGTGACACACAGGCTGTCCAATGGGGATTGTTACACACACTGTCCAATGGGGTTTGTGACACACACACTCTGTCCAATGGGTCTTGTGACACACACTGTCCAATAGGGTTTGTAACACACACACGCTATCCAATGGGGTTTGTGACACGCACAATTTCTAATGGTGTTTGTGACACACACGCTATCCAATAGGTTTTGTGACACACACACTGTCCAATGGGGATTGTGACACACACACACTGTCCAATGGTGTTTGTGACACACACGCTGTCCAATGGGGTTGTGACACAGACGCTGTCCAATGGGGATTGTGACATATACACTGTCCAATAGGGTTTGTGACACACACACACTTTCCAATGGGGTTTGTGACACATACGCTCTGTCCAATGGGGTTCGTGACACACACGCTGTCCAATGGGGTTTGTGACACGCACACTGTCCATGGGTGTTTGTGACACACACGATGTCCAAAGGGGATTGTGACACACACACTTTCCAATGGGTTTTGTGACACACACGCTGTCCAATTGGCTGTGTCACACACTCACTCTGTCCAAAGGGGTTTGTGACACACACGATGTCCAATGGGGTTTGTGACACGCACAGTGTCCATGGGTGTTTGTGACACACACGCTATCCAATGGGGTTTGTGACACCCACATTATCCAATAGGTTTTGTGACACACACACTGTCCAAAGGGGATTGTGACACACACACTTTCCAATGGGTTTTGTGACACACACGCTGTCCAATTTGCTGTGTCACACACTCACTCTGTCCAAAGGGGTTTGTGACACACACGATGTCCAATGGGGTTTGTGACACGCACACTGTCCATGGGTGTTTGTGACACACACGCTATCCAATGGGGTTTGTGACACACACACTGTCCAATGGGGTTTGTGACACACATACTTTCAAATGTGATTTGTGACACACACACTTTCCAATGGGGTTTGTGACACACACTCTGTCCCATTGGTTTGTGACACACTCGCTGAACAATGGGTTTTGTTACACACACACTGTCCAATGGTGTTTGTGACACGCATGCTACGCAATGAGTTTTGTTTCACACACACTGAACATCAGGGTTTGTGACACACACACGCTATCCAATGGGGTTTGTGACACATACACTTTCCAATGGGGTTTGTGACACACACACTCTGTCCAAAGGTGTTTGTGACACACACGATGTCCAATGGGGTTTCTGACACGCACACTGTCCATGGGTGTTTGTGACACACACGCTATCCAGTGGGGTTTGTGACACACACACTGTCCAAAAGGGTTTGTGACACACACACGCTATCCAATGGTGTTTGTGACACATACACTTTGGAATGGTGATTGTGACAAACACACGCTGTCCAATCGTGTTTGTGACACACACGCTGTCCAATGGTGTTTGTGACACAGATGCTGTCCAATGGGGATTCTGACATACACACTGTCCAATAGGGTTTGTGACACGCACATTCTATCCATAGGGGTTTGTGATACGCTCACTTTCTAATGGGGTTTGTGACACACACACGCTATCCAATGCGGATTGTGACACACACGCTGTCCAGTGGGTTTTGTGACACACACACTCTGTACAATGGGTATTGTGACACACAACACACTGTGCTATGGGTTTGTGACACACACGCTGGCCAATGGGGATTTTGACATACACACTGTCCAATGGGGTTTGTGACACACACACTCTGTCCAATGGGGCATTTGACACACACACTGTCCAATTGGGTTTGTGACACACACTCTGTCCAGTGGGTTTTGTGACACACACACTGTCCAAAGGGGATGGTGACACACACACTGTCCAATGGGGTTTGTGACACACACAGTGTCTACGGGGGTTTGTGACACAAACGCTGTCCAATGGGGTTTGTGACACACACGCTATCCAATGGAGATGGTGACACACACACTATCGAATGGAGATGGTGACACACACACTGTCCAATGGGGTTTGTGACACACACGCTGTCCAATGGGGTTTGAGACACATACACTCTTTCCAATGGGTCTAGTAGCACACACGCTGTTCAATGGGGTTTGTGACACCGCACTCTGTCCAACGGTGCTTGTGACACACACGCTGTTCAATGGGGATTGTGACACAAACGCTGTCCTATGGGATTTGAGACACACACGCAGACCAATAGGGTTTGTTACACACACACTGCCAATGGTGTTTGTGACACGCATGCTGTCCAATGGGTTTTCTGACACACACACTGACCAGGAGGGTTTGTGACACACTCACGGTATCCGATGGGGTTTGTGACACACACACTGTCCATAGGGGTTTCTGACACACACGATGTCCAATGGGGTTTGTGACACACACACTGTCCAATGGGTATTGTTACACACACACTCTGTCCAATAGGGTTTGTGACACTCATACGCTATCCAATGGGGTTTGTGACACACACACTCTGTACAATGGTGCTTGTGACACACACGCTGTCCAATGGGGTTAGTGACACACACGCTGTCTAATGGGTTTTGTGACAGACACACTCTGTCCAAAGTGGTTTGTGACACACACGCTGTCCAATGGGGATTGTGACACACGCGCTCTCCAGTGGGTTTCGTCACACACACGCTGTCCCATGGGGTTTGTGAAACACACACTCTGTCCAATGGTGCTTGTGACACACACAGTGTCCAATGGGTATTGTGACACACACACTGTCTAATCGGGTTTGTGACACACACACTCTGTCCAATGGGGTTTGTGACACACACGCTGTCCAATGGGGATTGCGACACACACGGTGTCCAATGGGGTTCGTCACAGACACGCTGTTCCATGGGGTTTGAGACACACACGCAGACCAATTGGGTTTGTTACACACACGCTGCCAATGGTGTTTGTGACACGCATGCTGTCCAATGGGTTTTCTGACACACACACTGACCAGGAGGGTTTGTGACACTATCCGATGGGGTTTGTGACAGATACACTTTCCAATGGGGTTTGTGACACACACACTCTGTCCAATGGTGCTTGTGACACACACGCTGTCCAAAGTGGTTCGTGACACACACGCCGTCCAGTGGGTTTTATGACACACACAGTCTGTCCAATGGTATTGTGACACACACGCTGTCCAATGATGATTGTGAAACACACACTGTCCTATGGGGATTGTAACACACACCCTGTACTAAGGGGTCTGTGACACACACACTGTCCAAAGGGCTTTGTGACACAAACGCTATCCAATGGTGTTTGTGACACACACACTGTACAGTGGGGATTGTGACACACACACTGTCCAATGGGCTTGTGACACACACGCTGTCCAATGATGTTTGTGACACAAACTCTGTCCAATCCAGTTTGTGACACACACACTTACCAATGGGTATTGTGACACACACACGCTGTCCAATGGTGTTTGGGACACACGCACTTTCTAATGGGGTTTGTGACACACGCGCTGTCCAATGGGTTTTGTGACACACACACTGTCCAATGAGGATTGTGACACTTCACACGCTGTCCAATGGCGTTTGTGAAGACACACGCTGTCCAATGGGGTTTGTGACACAGACACTGTACAATGGGGATTGTGAAATACAAACTGTCCAATAGGGTTTGTGACACACACACGCTATCCAATGGGGTTTGTGAAAAACACTTTCCAATGGGGTTTGTGACACACACGCATGCTGTCCCATGGGGTTTGTGACACACATGCTGACCAATTGGGTTTGTTACACACACACTGTGAAATGCTGTGTGTGACACACATGCTTTCCAATGTGTTTTGTGATACACACACTGACCAGGAGGGTTTGTGACACACACACGCTACCCAATGTGGTTTGTGACACACACACACTGTCCAATGGCGCTTGTGACACACACGCTGTCCAATGGGGTTTCTGACACACACTCTGTCCCATGGGGTTTGTGCCACACACACTATCCAATGGGGATTGTGACACACACACGCTTTCCAATGGGGTCTGTGACACACACACTGTCCAAAGGGGTTTGTGACACAGACGATGTACAATGGGGTTTCTGACACTCACACTGTCCATGGGTGTTTGTGACACACAGCTGTCCAATGGGGTTTATGACACACACACTGTCCAATGGGGTTTGTGACACACACACTCTTTCCAATGGGGTTTGTGACACACACGCTATCCAATGGGGATTGTGACACACACACTGTCCAAAGGGGTTTGTGAAACACACGATATCCAATGGAGTTTGTGACACACACAGTGTCCTATGGGTATTGTGACACACACACACTGTCAAATGGGGATTGTGAAACACACACACTGTCCAATGGGGTTTGTGACAAACACACTGTCCAATGGGGTTTGTGACACACACACTCTGTCCAATGGGGTTTGTGACACACACACTGTACAATGGTTATTGTTACACACACACGCTGTCCAATGGTATTTGCGACACACATGCTGTCCAATGGGGATTGTGACACACACACTCTGTCCAATGGGGTTTGTGACACACACAGTGTCCAATTGGGATTGTGACACACAGGATGTCCAATGCGGTTAATGACACACACGCTGTCCAGTGGGGTTTCTGACACACACACTGTCCAATAGGGTTTGTGACATCACACACTCTGTCCAATGGTGCTTGTGACACACACACTCTGTCCAATGGGCTTGTGACACACATGCTGTCCAATGATGTTTGTAACACGCACACTGTCCAAAGGGTTTCGTGACACACACGCTGTCCATTGGGTTTTGTGACACACACACTGTCCAATGGGTATTGTGACACACACACGCTGTCCAATGGTGTTTGTGACACACACACTTTCCAATGGGGTTTGTGACACGCTCAACTTCTAATGGGGTTTGTGACACACATACACTATCCAATGGGGTTTGTGACACGCATAATTTCTAAAGGGTTTGTGTCACGCATACTTTCTAAAGGGTTTGTGACACCCACACTTTCCAAAGGGGTTTGTGACACACACACGCTGTCCCATGGGGTTTGTGACACACATGCTGTCCAATGGGTTTTGTGACACACACACACTATCCAATGGGTTTTGTGACACGGACACTTTCAAATGGGGTTTGTGACACACACACTCTGTCCAATGGCGCTTGTGACACACACGCTTTCCAATGGGGTTCGTGACACACACTCTGTCCCATTTTGTTTGTGACACACACACTGTCCAATGGGGATTGTGACACACACACGTTGTCCAATGGGGTTTGTGACACACACACTGTCCAAAGGTTTTTGTGACACACACAATGTCCAATGGGGTTTGTGACGTCACACTGTCCATGGGTGTTTGTGACACACACGCTGTCCAGTGGGGTTTGTGACACACACACTACCCAATGGGTATTGTTAAAGACACACTCTGTCCAATGGTGTTTGTGACACACACACTGTCCAATCGGTATTGTTAAACACACACTCTGTCCAATGGTGTTTGTGACACACACGCTGTCCAATGGCGCCTGTGACACACAGACTACCTGATGGGGTTTGTGACACACACAGTGTCCAGAGGGTTTTGTGAGACACACACTCTGTGCAATGGGCTTGTGACACACACGCTGTCCAATGGAATTTTTGACACACACACTGTACAATGGGGATTGTGACACACACACTCTGTCCAATGCGGTTTGTGACACAAACTCTGTCCAATGGCGATTTTGACACACACACTGTCCAATGGGTATTGTGACACACACACGCTGTCCAATGGAGTTTGTGACAGACACGTTGTCCAATGGGGTTTGTGACACAAACTCTGTCTAATGGGGTTTGTTGCACGCACACTGTCCTTGGTTGTTTGTGACACACTCGCTGTCCAGTGGAGTTTGTGACACACACACTGTCCAATGGGCTTTGTGACAACCAGACTCTGTCCAATGTTTCTTGTGAAAAACACACTGTCCAATGGGGTTTATGAACACACACGCTATCCAGTGGGTTTTGTGACACACACACTGTCCAATAGGTTTTGTGACACATACACGCAATCAAATGGGGTTTGTGACACATACACTTTCCAATGGGTTTTGTGACACACCCACTCTGTCCAATGGTGCTTGTGACACACACGCTGTCCAATGGGGTTCGTGACACACACGCTATCCAATGGGTTTTGTGACACACACACTGTCCAATGGGGATTGTGACACACACACGCTGTCCAATGGTGTTTGTGGCACACACGCTGTCCAATGGGGTTTGTGACACAGACGCGGTCCAATGGGGATTGTGACACACACGCTGTAAAATGTGGTTTGTGACACATACACTCTGTCCAATGGGGCTTGTGACACACACTCTGTCCAATGGGGTTTGTGACCGACACACTCTGTTCAATGGGGATTGTGACACACACGCTGTCCAATGGGGTTTGTGACACACAGTCTTTCTAATGGGGTTTGTGCAACACACGCTATCCAATTGATTTTGTGACACACACACTTTCCAATGTGGTTCATGACACACACATGCTATCCAATGGGGTTTGTGACACACACGCTGACCAATTGGGTTTTTAACACACCCGATGTACAATGGTGTTTATGACACGCATGCTGTCCAATGGGTTTTGTGACACACACACTGACCAGGAGGGTTTGTGAAACACACACGCTATCCAATGGGGTTTCTGACACACACACTCTGTCCAATGGCGCTTGTGACACACACGCTGTCCAAAGGGGTTCGTGACACACACTCTGTCCCATGGGGTTTGTGACACCAACTCTGTCCAATGGGGTTTGTGACACACACACTTCCCAAAGGGGTTTGTGACACACACGATGTCCAATGGGGTTTGTGACACGCACACTGTCCATGGGTGTTTGTGACACACTCGCTGTCCAGTGGGGTTTGTGACACACAGACTGTACAATGGGTATTGTTACACACACACGCTGTCCAATGGTGTTTGTGACACACACGCTGTCCAGTGGGGATTGTGACAATCCCGCTTTCCAATGGGGATTGTGAACACACACGGTGTCCAGTGGGTTTTATGACACACACACAGTCCAGGGTTTTGTGCCAAACAAACGCTATCCAGTGGGGTTTGTGACGCATACACTTTCCAATGGGGTTTGTGACACACACACTCTGTCCAATGGCGCTTGTGACACACACGCTGTACAGTGGGTTTTGTGACACACACACTGTCCAAAAGGGTTTGTGACACACATGATGTACAATGGGGTTTGTGACACGCACAGTGTTCATGGGTGTTTGTAACACAAAGGCTGTCCAGTGGGGTTTGTGACACACGCACTTTCCAATGGGTTTTGTGACACGCATACTGTCCATGGGTGTTTGTGAAACACACGCTGTCCAATGGGGTTTTGACATACATGCTGTCAACTGGGGTTTGTGAAACACACACTGTCCAGGGGGGTTTGTGAAACACACACTGTCCAGTGGGTTTTGTGACACACACTGTCCAATAGGGTTTGTGACACAAACACGCTATCCAATGGGTTTTGTGTCACACACACTGTCCAATGGGGATTGTGACACACACACGCTGTCCAATGGTGTTTGTGACACACACGATGTCCAATGGGGTTTGTGACAAAGACGCTGTCCAATGTGGATTGTGACCTACACACTCTCCAGTGGGGTTTCTGACACACACACTCTATCAAATTGGGTTTGTGACACACACACTATCCAATGCGTTATGTGACACAGACACTGTCCAATATTGATTGTGACACACACCCTGTCCAATGGTGTTTGTGACACACACACTTTCCAATGGGGTTTGTGACACGCACACTTTCTAATGGTGTTTGTGACACACTCGCTGTCCAAAGGGGCTTGTGACACACACACTGTCCAATCGGGTTTGTGACACACACGCTGTCCATAGGGTTCGTGACACACACGCTGTCCCATGGGGTTTGTGACACACACGCTGACCAAATGGGTTTGTTACACACACACTGTCCAATAGTGTTTGTGACACACACAGTGTCCACGGGGGTTTGTGACACACACGCTGTCCAATGGGGTTTGTGACACACACGCTGTCCAATGGGTATTGTTACACACACACGCTGTCCCATGGTGTTTTTGACAAACACGCTGTCCAATGGGGCTGGTGACACGCACACTATCCATGGGTGTTTGTGACACACACGCTGTCCAGTGGGGTTTGTGACACACAAATTTTCCAATGGGGTTTGTGACACGCATCCTGTCCATAGGTGTTTGTGACACACACGCTGTCCAAGGGGGGTTTGTGACACACACACTTTCCAATGGGGTTTGTGACAATTATACTGTCCATGGGTGTTTGTGACAGACACGCTGTCCAATGGGGTTTTGAAACACATGCAGCCCACTGGGGTTTGTGACACACACACTGTCCAATATGGTTTGTGACACACACGCTATCCCATGGGCTTTGTGACACATACTCTTTCAAATGGGGTTTGTGAAACACACACTGTCCAATAGGGATTGTGACACACACACGCTGTCCAATGGAGTTTGTGACACACACATTGTCCGAAGTGGTTTGTGACACACACGATGTCCAATGGGATTTGTGACACGCACACTGTCCGTGGGTGTTTTGACACACACGCTGTCCAGTGGGGTTTGTGACACACACACTGTCTATAAGGGTTTGTGACACACATGATGTACAATGGGTTTGGTGACACGCACACTGTCCATGGGTATTTGTAAAACACACGCTGTCCAGTGGGGTTTGTGACACACACAATTTCCAATGGGGTTTGTGACAATTATACTGTCCATGGGTGTTTGTGACAGACACGCTGTCCAATGGGGTTTTGAAACACATGCAGCCCACTGGGGTTTGTGACACACACACTGTCCAATAGGGTTTGTGACACACACGCTATCCTATGGTTTTTGTGACACACACACTGTCCAATGTTGATTGTGACACACACGCTGTCCAATGGTGTTTGTGATACACACACTTTCCAATGGGGTTTGTGACACGCACACTTTCTAATGGGATTTTTACAAACACACGCTGTCCCATAGAGTTTGTGACACACACGCTGACCAATTGGTTTTGTTACGCACACACTGTCGAATAGTGTTTGTGACGCACACAGTTTCCACAGGGGTTTGTGACACACACACTGTCCAATGGGGTTAGTGACTCAGACGCTGTCCAATGGGGATTGTGACCTACACACTGTCTAATAGGGTTTGTGACACACACACACAATCCAATGGGGTTTGTGACACGCACACTTTCTAATGGGGTTTGTGACACACACGCTGACCAATGGGGTTTGTTACACACACACTGTCCAATGGGGTTTGTGACACACGCAACGACTATTGGGTTTGTGACACACACACGCTGTTCAAAGGGGTTTGTGACACACACGCTTTCCAAAGGGGTTTGTGACACACACACACTGTCCAATGGAATTTGTGACACACACACACTGTCCAAAGGGGTTTGTGACACACACGATGTCCATGGGTGTTTGTGACACACATGCTATCGAGTGGGGTTTGTGACACACACACTGTCCAATGGGTATTGTTACACACACACCCTGTCCAATGGTGTTTGTGACACACACGATATCCAGTGGGGATTGTGACAATCCCGCATTCCAATGGGGATTGTGAACACACACGTTGTCCAGTGGGTTTTGTGACACACACACAGTCCAGGGTTTGTGCCAAACAAACGCTATCCAATGGGGTTTGTGACGCATACACTTTCCAATGGGGTTTGTGACACACACACTCTGTCCAATGGCGCTTGTGACACACACGCTGTTCAATGGGGTTCGTGACACACACTCTGTCCCATGGGGTTTGTGACACACACACTGTCCAATGGGCATTGTGACACACACAGGCTGTCCAATGGGGTTTGTGACACAGACATTGTCCGAAGAGATTTGTGACACACACGATGTCCAAAGGGGTTTGTGACATGGACACTGTCCATGGGTGTTTGTGACACACACGCTGTCCAGTGGGGTTTGTGACACACACACTGTCCAACAGGGTTTGTGACACACACGCTATCCTATGGGCTTTGTGACACATACTCTTTCAAATGGGGTTTGTGAAACACACACTGTCCAATGGGGATAGTGACACACACACGCTGTCCAATGGAGTTTGTGACACACACATTGTTCGAAGAGGTTTGTGACACACACGATGTCCAATGGGATTTGTGACACGCACACTGTCCGTGGGTGTTTTGACACACACGCTGTCCAGTGGGGTTTGTGACACACACACTGTCCTTAAGGGTTGGTGACACACATGATGTACAATGGGTTTGGTGACACGCACACTGTCCATGGGTATTTGTAATACACACGCTGTCCAGTGGGGTTTGTGACACACACAATTTCCAATGGGGTTTGTGACAATTATACTGTCCATGGGTGTTTGTGACAGACACGCTGTCCAATGGGGTTTTGAAACACATGCAGCCCACTGGGGTTTGTGACACACACACTGTCCAATAGGGTTTGTGACACACACGCTATCCTATGGTTTTTGTGACACACACACTGTCCAATGTTGATTGTCACACACACGCTGTCCAATGGTGTTTGTGATACACACACTTTCCAATGGGGTTTGTGACACGCACACTTTCTAATGGGATTTTTACAAACACACGCTGTCCCATAGAGTTTGTGACACACACGCTGACCCATTGGTTTTGTTACGCACACACTGTCCAATAGTGTCTGTGACGCACACAGTGTCCACAGGGGTTTGTGACACACACACTGTCCAATGGGGTTAGTGACACAGACGCTGTCCAATGGGGATTGTGACCTACACACTGTCTAATAGGGTTTGTGACACACACACACTATCCAATGGGGTTTGTGACACGCACACTTTCTAATGGAGCTTGTGACACACACGCTGACCAATTGGGTTTGTTACACACACACTGTCCAATGGGGTTTGTGACACACGCGACGACTATTGGGTTTGTGACACACACACGCTGTTCAAAGGGGTTTGTGACACACACATGCTGTCCAAAGGGTTTTGTGACACACACGCTTTCCAAAGGGGTTTGTGACACACACACACTGTCCAATGGAATTTGTGACACACACACACTGTCCAAAGGGGTTTGTGACACACAGGATGTCCATGGGTGTTTGTGACACACATGCTATCCAGTGGGGTTTGTGACACACACACTGTCCAATGGGTATTGTTACACACACACCCTGTCCAGTGGGGATTGTGACAATCCCGCTTTCCAATGGGGATTGTGAACATGCATGGTGTCCAGTGGGTTTTGTGACACACACACAGTCCAGGGTTTGTGCCAAACAAACGCTATCCAATGGGGTTTGTGACGCATACACTTTCCAATGGGGTTTGTGACACACACACTCTGTCCAATAGGGTTTGTGACACACACGCTGTCCATAGGGTTCGTGACACACACGCTGTCCCATGGGGTTTGTGACACACACGCTGACCAAATGGGTTTGTTACACACACACTGTCCAATAGTGTTTGTGACACACACAGTGTCCACGGGGGTTTGTGACACACACGCTGTCCAATGGGGTTTGTGACACACACGCTGTCCAATGGGTATTGTTACACACACACGCTGTCCCATGGTGTTTTTGACAAACACGCTGTCCAATGGGGCTGGTGACACGCACACTATCCATGGGTGTTTGTGACACACACGCTGTCCAGTGGGGTTTGTGACACACAAATTTTCCAATGGGGTTTGTGACACGCATCCTGTCCATAGGTGTTTGTGACACACACGCTGTCCAAGGGGGGTTTGTGACACACACACTTTCCAATGGGGTTTGTGACAATTATACTGTCCATGGGTGTTTGTGACAGACACGCTGTCCAATGGGGTTTTGAAACACATGCAGCCCACTGGGGTTTGTGACACACACACTGTCCAATATGGTTTGTGACACACACGCTATCCCATGGGCTTTGTGACACATACTCTTTCAAATGGGGTTTGTGAAACACACACTGTCCAATAGGGATTGTGACACACACACGCTGTCCAATGGAGTTTGTGACACACACATTGTCCGAAGTGGTTTGTGACACACACGATGTCCAATGGGATTTGTGACACGCACACTGTCCGTGGGTGTTTTGACACACACGCTGTCCAGTGGGGTTTGTGACACACACACTGTCTATAAGGGTTTGTGACACACATGATGTACAATGGGTTTGGTGACACGCACACTGTCCATGGGTATTTGTAAAACACACGCTGTCCAGTGGGGTTTGTGACACACACAATTTCCAATGGGGTTTGTGACAATTATACTGTCCATGGGTGTTTGTGACAGACACGCTGTCCAATGGGGTTTTGAAACACATGCAGCCCACTGGGGTTTGTGACACACACACTGTCCAATAGGGTTTGTGACACACACGCTATCCTATGGTTTTTGTGACACACACACTGTCCAATGTTGATTGTGACACACACGCTGTCCAATGGTGTTTGTGATACACACACTTTCCAATGGGGTTTGTGACACGCACACTTTCTAATGGGATTTTTACAAACACACGCTGTCCCATAGAGTTTGTGACACACACGCTGACCAATTGGTTTTGTTACGCACACACTGTCGAATAGTGTTTGTGACGCACACAGTTTCCACAGGGGTTTGTGACACACACACTGTCCAATGGGGTTAGTGACTCAGACGCTGTCCAATGGGGATTGTGACCTACACACTGTCTAATAGGGTTTGTGACACACACACACAATCCAATGGGGTTTGTGACACGCACACTTTCTAATGGGGTTTGTGACACACACGCTGACCAATGGGGTTTGTTACACACACACTGTCCAATGGGGTTTGTGACACACGCAACGACTATTGGGTTTGTGACACACACACGCTGTTCAAAGGGGTTTGTGACACACACGCTTTCCAAAGGGGTTTGTGACACACACACACTGTCCAATGGAATTTGTGACACACACACACTGTCCAAAGGGGTTTGTGACACACACGATGTCCATGGGTGTTTGTGACACACATGCTATCGAGTGGGGTTTGTGACACACACACTGTCCAATGGGTATTGTTACACACACACCCTGTCCAATGGTGTTTGTGACACACACGATATCCAGTGGGGATTGTGACAATCCCGCATTCCAATGGGGATTGTGAACACACACGTTGTCCAGTGGGTTTTGTGACACACACACAGTCCAGGGTTTGTGCCAAACAAACGCTATCCAATGGGGTTTGTGACGCATACACTTTCCAATGGGGTTTGTGACACACACACTCTGTCCAATGGCGCTTGTGACACACACGCTGTTCAATGGGGTTCGTGACACACACTCTGTCCCATGGGGTTTGTGACACACACACTGTCCAATGGGCATTGTGACACACACAGGCTGTCCAATGGGGTTTGTGACACAGACATTGTCCGAAGAGATTTGTGACACACACGATGTCCAAAGGGGTTTGTGACATGGACACTGTCCATGGGTGTTTGTGACACACACGCTGTCCAGTGGGGTTTGTGACACACACACTGTCCAACAGGGTTTGTGACACACACGCTATCCTATGGGCTTTGTGACACATACTCTTTCAAATGGGGTTTGTGAAACACACACTGTCCAATGGGGATAGTGACACACACACGCTGTCCAATGGAGTTTGTGACACACACATTGTTCGAAGAGGTTTGTGACACACACGATGTCCAATGGGATTTGTGACACGCACACTGTCCGTGGGTGTTTTGACACACACGCTGTCCAGTGGGGTTTGTGACACACACACTGTCCTTAAGGGTTGGTGACACACATGATGTACAATGGGTTTGGTGACACGCACACTGTCCATGGGTATTTGTAATACACACGCTGTCCAGTGGGGTTTGTGACACACACAATTTCCAATGGGGTTTGTGACAATTATACTGTCCATGGGTGTTTGTGACAGACACGCTGTCCAATGGGGTTTTGAAACACATGCAGCCCACTGGGGTTTGTGACACACACACTGTCCAATAGGGTTTGTGACACACACGCTATCCTATGGTTTTTGTGACACACACACTGTCCAATGTTGATTGTCACACACACGCTGTCCAATGGTGTTTGTGATACACACACTTTCCAATGGGGTTTGTGACACGCACACTTTCTAATGGGATTTTTACAAACACACGCTGTCCCATAGAGTTTGTGACACACACGCTGACCCATTGGTTTTGTTACGCACACACTGTCCAATAGTGTCTGTGACGCACACAGTGTCCACAGGGGTTTGTGACACACACACTGTCCAATGGGGTTAGTGACACAGACGCTGTCCAATGGGGATTGTGACCTACACACTGTCTAATAGGGTTTGTGACACACACACACTATCCAATGGGGTTTGTGACACGCACACTTTCTAATGGAGCTTGTGACACACACGCTGACCAATTGGGTTTGTTACACACACACTGTCCAATGGGGTTTGTGACACACGCGACGACTATTGGGTTTGTGACACACACACGCTGTTCAAAGGGGTTTGTGACACACACATGCTGTCCAAAGGGTTTTGTGACACACACGCTTTCCAAAGGGGTTTGTGACACACACACACTGTCCAATGGAATTTGTGACACACACACACTGTCCAAAGGGGTTTGTGACACACAGGATGTCCATGGGTGTTTGTGACACACATGCTATCCAGTGGGGTTTGTGACACACACACTGTCCAATGGGTATTGTTACACACACACCCTGTCCAGTGGGGATTGTGACAATCCCGCTTTCCAATGGGGATTGTGAACATGCATGGTGTCCAGTGGGTTTTGTGACACACACACAGTCCAGGGTTTGTGCCAAACAAACGCTATCCAATGGGGTTTGTGACGCATACACTTTCCAATGGGGTTTGTGACACACACACTCTGTCCAATAGGGTTTGTGACACACACGCTGTCCATAGGGTTCGTGACACACACGCTGTCCCATGGGGTTTGTGACACACACGCTGACCAAATGGGTTTGTTACACACACACTGTCCAATAGTGTTTGTGACACACACAGTGTCCACGGGGGTTTGTGACACACACGCTGTCCAATGGGGTTTGTGACACACACGCTGTCCAATGGGTATTGTTACACACACACGCTGTCCCATGGTGTTTTTGACAAACACGCTGTCCAATGGGGCTGGTGACACGCACACTATCCATGGGTGTTTGTGACACACACGCTGTCCAGTGGGGTTTGTGACACACAAATTTTCCAATGGGGTTTGTGACACGCATCCTGTCCATAGGTGTTTGTGACACACACGCTGTCCAAGGGGGGTTTGTGACACACACACTTTCCAATGGGGTTTGTGACAATTATACTGTCCATGGGTGTTTGTGACAGACACGCTGTCCAATGGGGTTTTGAAACACATGCAGCCCACTGGGGTTTGTGACACACACACTGTCCAATATGGTTTGTGACACACACGCTATCCCATGGGCTTTGTGACACATACTCTTTCAAATGGGGTTTGTGAAACACACACTGTCCAATAGGGATTGTGACACACACACGCTGTCCAATGGAGTTTGTGACACACACATTGTCCGAAGTGGTTTGTGACACACACGATGTCCAATGGGATTTGTGACACGCACACTGTCCGTGGGTGTTTTGACACACACGCTGTCCAGTGGGGTTTGTGACACACACACTGTCTATAAGGGTTTGTGACACACATGATGTACAATGGGTTTGGTGACACGCACACTGTCCATGGGTATTTGTAAAACACACGCTGTCCAGTGGGGTTTGTGACACACACAATTTCCAATGGGGTTTGTGACAATTATACTGTCCATGGGTGTTTGTGACAGACACGCTGTCCAATGGGGTTTTGAAACACATGCAGCCCACTGGGGTTTGTGACACACACACTGTCCAATAGGGTTTGTGACACACACGCTATCCTATGGTTTTTGTGACACACACACTGTCCAATGTTGATTGTGACACACACGCTGTCCAATGGTGTTTGTGATACACACACTTTCCAATGGGGTTTGTGACACGCACACTTTCTAATGGGATTTTTACAAACACACGCTGTCCCATAGAGTTTGTGACACACACGCTGACCAATTGGTTTTGTTACGCACACACTGTCGAATAGTGTTTGTGACGCACACAGTTTCCACAGGGGTTTGTGACACACACACTGTCCAATGGGGTTAGTGACTCAGACGCTGTCCAATGGGGATTGTGACCTACACACTGTCTAATAGGGTTTGTGACACACACACACAATCCAATGGGGTTTGTGACACGCACACTTTCTAATGGGGTTTGTGACACACACGCTGACCAATGGGGTTTGTTACACACACACTGTCCAATGGGGTTTGTGACACACGCAACGACTATTGGGTTTGTGACACACACACGCTGTTCAAAGGGGTTTGTGACACACACGCTTTCCAAAGGGGTTTGTGACACACACACACTGTCCAATGGAATTTGTGACACACACACACTGTCCAAAGGGGTTTGTGACACACACGATGTCCATGGGTGTTTGTGACACACATGCTATCGAGTGGGGTTTGTGACACACACACTGTCCAATGGGTATTGTTACACACACACCCTGTCCAATGGTGTTTGTGACACACACGATATCCAGTGGGGATTGTGACAATCCCGCATTCCAATGGGGATTGTGAACACACACGTTGTCCAGTGGGTTTTGTGACACACACACAGTCCAGGGTTTGTGCCAAACAAACGCTATCCAATGGGGTTTGTGACGCATACACTTTCCAATGGGGTTTGTGACACACACACTCTGTCCAATGGCGCTTGTGACACACACGCTGTTCAATGGGGTTCGTGACACACACTCTGTCCCATGGGGTTTGTGACACACACACTGTCCAATGGGCATTGTGACACACACAGGCTGTCCAATGGGGTTTGTGACACAGACATTGTCCGAAGAGATTTGTGACACACACGATGTCCAAAGGGGTTTGTGACATGGACACTGTCCATGGGTGTTTGTGACACACACGCTGTCCAGTGGGGTTTGTGACACACACACTGTCCAACAGGGTTTGTGACACACACGCTATCCTATGGGCTTTGTGACACATACTCTTTCAAATGGGGTTTGTGAAACACACACTGTCCAATGGGGATAGTGACACACACACGCTGTCCAATGGAGTTTGTGACACACACATTGTTCGAAGAGGTTTGTGACACACACGATGTCCAATGGGATTTGTGACACGCACACTGTCCGTGGGTGTTTTGACACACACGCTGTCCAGTGGGGTTTGTGACACACACACTGTCCTTAAGGGTTGGTGACACACATGATGTACAATGGGTTTGGTGACACGCACACTGTCCATGGGTATTTGTAATACACACGCTGTCCAGTGGGGTTTGTGACACACACAATTTCCAATGGGGTTTGTGACAATTATACTGTCCATGGGTGTTTGTGACAGACACGCTGTCCAATGGGGTTTTGAAACACATGCAGCCCACTGGGGTTTGTGACACACACACTGTCCAATAGGGTTTGTGACACACACGCTATCCTATGGTTTTTGTGACACACACACTGTCCAATGTTGATTGTCACACACACGCTGTCCAATGGTGTTTGTGATACACACACTTTCCAATGGGGTTTGTGACACGCACACTTTCTAATGGGATTTTTACAAACACACGCTGTCCCATAGAGTTTGTGACACACACGCTGACCCATTGGTTTTGTTACGCACACACTGTCCAATAGTGTCTGTGACGCACACAGTGTCCACAGGGGTTTGTGACACACACACTGTCCAATGGGGTTAGTGACACAGACGCTGTCCAATGGGGATTGTGACCTACACACTGTCTAATAGGGTTTGTGACACACACACACTATCCAATGGGGTTTGTGACACGCACACTTTCTAATGGAGCTTGTGACACACACGCTGACCAATTGGGTTTGTTACACACACACTGTCCAATGGGGTTTGTGACACACGCGACGACTATTGGGTTTGTGACACACACACGCTGTTCAAAGGGGTTTGTGACACACACATGCTGTCCAAAGGGTTTTGTGACACACACGCTTTCCAAAGGGGTTTGTGACACACACACACTGTCCAATGGAATTTGTGACACACACACACTGTCCAAAGGGGTTTGTGACACACAGGATGTCCATGGGTGTTTGTGACACACATGCTATCCAGTGGGGTTTGTGACACACACACTGTCCAATGGGTATTGTTACACACACACCCTGTCCAGTGGGGATTGTGACAATCCCGCTTTCCAATGGGGATTGTGAACATGCATGGTGTCCAGTGGGTTTTGTGACACACACACAGTCCAGGGTTTGTGCCAAACAAACGCTATCCAATGGGGTTTGTGACGCATACACTTTCCAATGGGGTTTGTGACACACACACTCTGTCCAATAGGGTTTGTGACACACACGCTGTTCAATGGGGTTCGTGACACGCACACTGTCCATGGGTGTTTGTGACACACAGGCTGTCCAGTGGGGTTTGTGACACACACACTGTCCAAAAGGGTTTGTGACACACATGATGTACAATGGGGTTTGTGACACGCACAGTGTTCATGGGTGTTTGTAACACAAACGCTGTCCAGTGGGGTTTGTGACACACGCACTTTCCAATGGGTTTTGTGACACGCATACTGTCCATGGGTGTTTGTGAAACACACGCTGTCCAATGGGGTTTTGACATACTGTTCACTGGGGTTTGTGACACACACTGTCCAATAGGGTTTGTGACACAAACACGCTATCCAATGGGTTTTGTGTCACACACACTGTCCAATGGGGATTGTGACACAGACGCTGTCCAATGGGTATTGTTAAACACAAACTCAGTCCAATGGGGTTTGTGACACACACACTGTCCAATGGGGTTTTTGACACGCACACTTTATAATGGGGTTTGTGACACACACACGTTATCCAATGGGTTTTATGAAACACACGCTATCCAATGGGGTGTGTGACACACACGCTGCCCAATGGGGATTGTGACACATACACTCTGTCCAATGTGGCTTGTGACACACACTCTGCCCAATGGGGTTTGTGACCCACACGATGTCCAAAGGGGATTGTGACACACACGCTGTCCAATGGGAATTATGACATACACACGCTGTCAAATGGAGATTGCGACACACACACCCTGTCCAATGGTGTTTGTGACTCGCGTGCTGTCCAGTGGTGTTTGTGACACACACGCTGTCCAATGGGGTTCGTGACACACATGCTGTCTAGTGGCGTTTGTGACACACACATTCTCCAATGGGGTTTGTGACACATACACTTTGTCCAATGAGTATTGTGACACACACACTCTCCAATGGGGTTTATGCCAAAAACTCTGTCCAACTGGGATTGTGACACACACGCTGTCCACGGAGTTTTGTGACACACACGCTGTCCAATTGGGTTTGTGACACACACACGCTATCCGATGGGTTTGTCACACCCACTCTGTCCAATGGGGTTTCTGACAAACACACGCTGTCCAATGGTTTTTGTGACACATACGCTGTCCAATGGGGTTTGTGAGACACACTCTGTCCCATGGGGTTTGTGACACACGCAGTTTCCAATGGGATTTGTGACACACATGCTCTCCAATGGGGATTGTGACACACACACTGTCCAGGGGGGTTTGTGACACACACGCTGTCCAATGGGGTTTGTGACTCACACACTCTGACCAATGGGTTTTGTGAAACACACACTTTCCAGTCGGGTTTGTGACATACACACGCTGTCCAGGGGTATTTGTGCAACACAAGCGGTCAAAAGGGGTTTCTGAGACACACACTGTCCAGGGTGGTTATTGAAACACCCACTGTCCATTGGGGTTTGTCATACACACTCTGTCCAATGGGGATTGTGAATCACACACGCTTTCCAGTGAGGTTTGTGACACACACACTGTCCAGTGGTGTATGTGACAGACACGCTGTCGAATGGGTTTTGTGACACACACGCTGTCCAGGGCGGTTTGTGACACACATATGGTATCCAATGGGGTTTGTGACATACACACGCTATCCAATGGGGTTCGTGAAAAACACGCTCTGTCCAATAGGGCTTGTAACACACACTCTGTCGAAAGGGGATTGTGACACACACTCTGTCCAATGGGGTTTGTGACACACACTGTCCAATGGGAATTGAGAGACACACAAGCTGTCCAGAGGTGTTTGTGACACACAGACTGTCCAATAGTGTTTCTGACACACACGCTGTCCAATAGGGATTGTGACACACACACTGTCCAGGGGGGTTTGTGACACACACGCTGTCCAATGAGGATTGTGACACACACACTGTCCAGGGGCATTTGTGACACACACACTGTCCTGTGGGGTTTGTGACACATACACTGTCTAATGGTTTTTTGACACACACATGCTGTCCAATAGTGTTTTTGACACACACACTGTCCAATGCGGTATGTCACACACACTCTGTCCAATTGTGATGGTGACACACAAACTCTGTACACTGGGGTTTGTGAAACAAACACTGTCCCATGTTGTTTGTGACACAAACTCAGTCCAATGGGTATTGCGACACACACACGCTGTCCAATGGTGATTGTGACACACGCGCTGGCCAGGGGGGGTTGTGACACACATGCTGCCTAATGGGGTTCATGACACACACACTGTCCAGGAGAGTTTGTAACACACTATCCAATGGGGTTGGTGACACACACACTTTCCAATGGGGTTTGTCAACACACAGGATGTCCAATGGGGTTTGTGACACACACACTGTCCCATGAGTTTTGTGACATACACATTGTCAACGGGGGTTTGTGATACACACGGTGTCCAATGGGGTTTCTGAATAACACACACTGTCAAATGGGGTTCGTGACACACACACTGTCCAATAGGCTTTGTGACACACATGCTGTCAAATGGGGTTTGTGACACACACCCTGTCCAATGCGGTTTGTGACACACGCTGTCCAGTGGGGTTTTTGAAACACACGCTGTCCAAAGGTGTTTGTGACCAACAGGCTTTAAAATGGGGATTGTCACACACACACGCTGTCCAATGGTATTTGTGAAACGCATGCTGTCCAAAGGTTTTTGTGACACAAACATTATCTAGGGGGATTTGTGACACACACATTCTATCCTATGGGGTTTGTGACACAAACACTTTCTAATCGGGTTTGTGACACACACACGATATCCAATGGGGTTTGTGACACACACACTGTCCAATGGGGTTTGTGACACACACATGCTGTCCAATAGGGTTTGTGACACACACACTGTCCAATGGGGTTTGAGAGACACATGCTGTCCAATGGGCTTTGTGACACGCACATTGTTCATGGGTGTTTGTGACACACAAGAAGTCCAGAGGGGTTTGTGACACACACACTGTCCAATGGGGTTTGTGATACACACGCTTTCCAATGGGGATTGTGACACACACACTGTCCAGGGGGGTTTGTGACACACACGCTGTCCAATGGGGTTTGTGGAAAACACACACTGTCCAATGGGGCTTGTGACACACACACTCTCCAAAGGGGTTCGTGAGACACACACTGTCCAATGGGTTTTGGAACACACACACTGTCCAGGGGGGTTTGTGACACACTCATGCTATCCAATGGGGTTTGTGACACACACACTCTATCCAATGTGGCTTGTGACACAAACTCTGTCCAATGGGGTTTTCGACACACACACTGTCCAATGGGGACTGTGACACACAAACGGTGTCGAATGGGGTTTTTGACACACACATTGTCCAAAGGGTATTGTGACACGCACACTGTCCAGGGGGTTTTGTGACACACACTCTGTCCAATGGGGTGTTTGACACACACGCTCTAAAGGTGAGTTTGTGACACACACACTGTCCCATGGGGTTTGTGATACACAGGATGTCCAGTGGGGACTGTGACACACACACTGTGCAGGGGTGTTTGTGACACATGCACTGTCCAATGGTATTTGTGACACACACGCTGTCCAGGTGAGTATGTGAGACACACACTGTCCAATGGGGTTTGTGACACAGAAACCCTCCAGGGGTGTTTCTGACACACACGCTGTACAGAGGTGTTTGTGACACACACACTGTCCAATGGGGTTTGTGACACACACTCTGTCCAATGGGCTTGTGACACACACGCTCTCCAATAGTGTTTGTGACACACACACTGCCCAATGGCGCTCGTGACACACACAGTGTCCACGGTTGTTTGTGACACACACTCTGTCCAAAGGGGTTTTTGCCACACACGATGTCCAATGAGGTTTGTGACACGCCCACTGTCCATGGGTGTTTGTGACACACACGCTCTCCAGTGGGGTTTGTACAAAGACACTGTCCAATGGGGTTTGCGACACACACAGTGTCCCCGGGGGTTTGTGACACACACGCTGCCCAATGGTGTTTGTGACACAAACTCTGTCCAGTGGGGATTGTGACACACACGATGTCCAATGGGGTTTGTGACACACATGCTGTCCAAAGGGGATTGTGACACACACGCTGTCCAATGGGCTTTGTAACACATACACTCTGTCCAATGGGGCTTGTGAGACACACTCTGTCCAATGGGGTTTGTGACACACACGCTTTCCAGTGGGGTGTGTAACACAGACACTGTCCAATTGGGTTTGTAACACACACAGTGTCCACGGGGGTTTGTCAAAAACAAGCTGTCCGATGGGGTTTGTGACACACACACTGTCCAATGGGTATTTTTACACACACACGCTGTACAATGGGGTTTGTGACACACATGCTGTCCAATGGGGTTTTGACACACATGCTGTCCACTGGGGATTGTGACACACACTGGCCAGCGGTGTTTGTGACACTCACACTGTCCAATGGGTATTGTTACACACACGATGTCCAGTGGATTTTGTGACACACACATTCTGTCCAATGGGCTTGTGACACACACGCTGTCCAATGGTGTTTGTGACACACACACTGTCCCATGGGTATTGTTACACACACACGCTGTCCAATGGGGTTTGTGACACGCACACTGTACAAAGGGGTTTGTGACACACACACTGTCCAATTAGGTTTGTGACACGCACACTGTCCATGGGTGTTTGTGACACACATGCTGTCCAGTGGGTTTTGTGACACACACACTGTCCAGAGGGGTTTTGACACACACGCTGTGCAATGGGGATTGTGACACACACACAGTCCAATGGGGTTTGTGACACACATAGTGTCCAATCGTTATTGTTACACACACGCTGTCCTATAGGGTTTCTGACACAAACTCTGTCCAATGGGGTTTGTGACACACACGCTGTCTAGTGGGTTTTGTGACACGCACACTCTGTCTAAAGGGCTTGTGAGACACACGCTGTCCAATAGTGTTTGTGACACACACACTGTCCAATAGGGATTGTTACACACACATGCTCTCCAATGGGGTTTGTAAAACACACAATGTCCAATGGGGTTTGTGATACTCACAGTGTACATGGGTGTTTGTGACGCACACGCTCTCCAATGGGTTTTGTTTCACATACAGTTTAAAATGGGGTTTGTGACACACAAACTCTGTCCACTGGTGCTTGTGACACACACGCTGTCCAATGGGGTTGATGACACACACTCTGTCAAATGGGGTTTGTGACACACACGCTGTCCAATGAAGTTTATGACACACACGCTGTCCAGTGGGGTTTGTGACACACAAACACTGTACAATGGGGATTGTGACACACACGCTGTCCAATGGGGTTTGTGAAACACACACTCCGTCCAATGGGGTTTCTGACACACACGCAGTCTAATGGGGATTGTGACACTCACGCTGTGCAATCGGGTTTATGACACACACACTGTCCAATGGGGTTTGTTACACACACACTTTCAAATGGGGTTTGTGGACACGCACAATTTTGAATGGGGTTTGTGACACACACTCGCTATCCAATAGGGTTTGTGACAAATACACTTTCCAAAGGGGTTTGTGACACACACACTCTGTCCAATGCCGCTTGTGAAACACACGATGTCCCATGGGTTTTTTGACGCACACACTGTCCAATGGGGATTGTGACACACACACGCTGTCCAATGGGGTTTGTGACACGCACACGGTCCAAAGGGGTCTGTGACACACAAACACTGTCCAATGGGTATTGTGAAACACACACGGTGTCCAATGGGGGTTATGAAACACACGCTGTCCAAAGGGGTTTGTGAAACACACACTCTGTCCAATGGGGACTGTGACACACACACGCTGTCCAATGGGGTTTGTGACACACACACTGTCACATGGGTATTGTTACACACACACGCTGTCCAATGGGGTTTGTGACATGCACACTGTACAAAGGGGTTTGTGACACACACACTGTCCAATTAGGTTTGTGACACGCACACTGTCCCTGGGTGTTTGTGACACACATGCTGTCCAGTGGGTTTTGTGACACACACACTGTCCAGAGGGGTTTTGACACACACGCTGTCCCCTGGGGATTGTGACACACACACAGTCCAATGGGGTTTGTGACACACACAATGTCCAATGGGGTTTGTGACACACACGCTGTCCAATGGGGATTGTGACACACACGCTGTCCAAATGGTTTGTGACACGCACTCTGTCCAATTGGTATTGTGACACACACACTGTCCAAAGGGGATTGTGTCACACACACTCTGTACAATGGGGTTTGTGACACACACAATGTCCAATAGGGTTTGTGACACACACACAGTATCCAAAGGGGTTTGTGACACACACACTCTGTCCAATGGGTATTGTGACACACACACTCTCCAAAGGGGATTGTGTCACACACACTCTGTCCAATGGGGTTTGTGACACACACACTGTCCAATAGGGTTTGTGACACACACACACTATCCAAAGGGTTTGTGACGCACACACTTTCCAGTGGGGTTTGTGACGCACACACTTTCCAATGGGGTTTGTGATACACACACGCTGTCCCATGGGGTTTGTGAGACACACGCTGAACAATTGGGTTTCCTACACACACACTGTCCAATGGTGTTTCGGACACGCATGCTGTCCAATGGGTTTTGTGACGCACACACTGACCAGCAGGGTTTGTGACACACACGATGTCCAATGGGGTTTGTGACATGCACACTGTCCAGTGGGTGTTGTGACACACACAGTGTCTACGGGGGTTTGTGACACACAAGCTGTGCAATGCGGTTTGTGACACACACACTGTGCAATGACGATTCTGTCACACACACGCTGTCCAATGGGGTTTGTGACACACACACTGTCCAAAGGGGTTTGTCAAGCACAGGCTGTCCAATGGGTATTGTGACACACACACGCTGTCCAATGGGTTTATGAAACACACGCTGTCCAATGGGTTTTGTGACACACACACTCTGTCCAATGGGTATTGTGACACACATGTGCTGTCCAATGGTGTTTTTGACACACACACTGTCCAATGGGGTTTGTGACACACACACTCAGTCCAGTGGGTATTGTGATACACACACTGTCCAAAGGGGATTGTGTCACACACACTCTGTCCAATGGGGTTTGTGACGCACACACTGTGCAATAGGGTTTGTGACACACACACACTATCCAATGGGGTTTGTGACGCACACACTTTCCAATGGGGTTTGTGAGACACACACGCTGTCCCATGGGGTTTGTGAGACACACGCTGAACAATTGGGTTTCTTACACACACACTGTGCAATGGTGTTTCGGACACGCATGCTGAACAAAGGGTTTTGTGACGCACACACTGACCAGCAGGGTTTGTGACACACACACTCTGTCCAATGGCGCTTGTGACATGCACGCTGTCCAATGGGGTTCGTTACACAATTCTGTCCCATGGGGTTTGTGACACACACACTGTCCAATGGGGATTGTGACACACACACTTCCCAAAGGGGTTTGTGACACACACGATGTCCAATGGGGTTTGTGACACGCACACTGTCCAAAGGGGTTTGTGACACACAAACACTGTCCAAAGGGTATTGTGAAACACACACGCTGTCCAATGGGGTTTATGAAACACACGCTGTCCAAAGGGGTTTGTGATACACACACTCTGTCCAATCGGGACTGTGACACACACACGCTGTCCAATGGGGTTTGTGACACACACACTGTCCAAAGGGGTTTGTGACACACACGATGTCCAATGGGGTTTGTGACACACACACTGTCCAAAGGGGATTGTGTCACACACACTCTGTACAATAGGGTTTGTGACACACACAATGTCCAATAGGTTTTGTGACACACACACTGTCCAAGGGGTTTGTGACACACACGCTGTCCAGTGAGGTTTGTGATACTCACACTGTCCAAAAGGGTTTGTGACACACACGATGTCCAATGGGGTTTGTGACACGCACACTGTCCCATGGGGTTTGTGACACACACAGTGTATACGCGGGTTTGTGAAACACACGCTGTCCAATGGGGTTTGTGACACACACGCTGTCCAATGGGTTTGTGACACACACACTCTGTCCAATGGGTCTTGTGACACACACATTGTCCAATGGGGCCCGTTGCACACACGCTGTACAATGGGGTTTGTGAGACACACACTGCTCAATAGGGTTTGTGACACACGCTATCCAATGGGGTTTGTGTCACACACACTTTCAAATGGGGTTTGTGACACACACGCTATACAATGGTTTTTATGACACACACACTGTTCAATGGGGATTCTGACACACACACGCTGTCCCTTGGGTTTGTGACACACACGCTGAACAATTGGGTTTGTTACACACTCACTGTCCAATGGGGTTTGTGACACACACGCTGTCCAATGGGGTTTGTGTCACACACACTTACCAAGAGGGTTTGTGACACACACTCGCTGTCCAATGGGGTTTGTGACACTCACACTGTCCAATGGTGTTTGTGACACACACTCTGTCAAATGGGTTTTGTGACACACACACGCTGTCCAATGGGATTTGTGACACACATGTTGTCCAATGGGGTCTCTGAAACACACACTGTCCAATGGTGTTTGTGACACACACGCTGTCCAATAGGGTTTTTGACACACACGATGTCCAATGGGGTTTGTGAGACACACACTGTCCAGTGGGGTTTGTGACACACACAGTTTCTACGGGTGTTTGTGACACACAAGCTGTCCAATGCGGTTTGTGACACACACTCTGTCCAATGGGTATTGTGACACACACGCTGTCCAATGGGTTTTGTGACACACACACTCTGTCCAATGGGTATTGTGACACACACGTGCTGTCCAATGGTGTTTTTGACACACACACTGTCCAATGGGGTTTGTGACACACATGCTGTCCAATGGGGTTCGTTGCTCACACGCTGTACAGTAAGGTGTTGTGAGACACACACTGTTCAATAGGGTTTGTGACACACACACGCTATCCAATGGGGTTTGTCACACACACGCTGTCCAATGGCGTTTGTGACACACACGCTGTCCAATGGGGTCTGTGACACACACACTCTATCCAATGGGGATTGTGACACACAAACGCTGTCCAATGGGGTTTGTGACACACACACTGTCCAAAGGTGTTTGTGACACATACGATGTCCAGTGGGGTTTGTGACACACACTCTGTCCAATGGGGATTGTGACACACACGCTGTCCAATGGGGTTTGTGACACACACTCTGTCCAAAAAGGATTGTGACACACACGCTGTCCAATGGGTATTGTGACACACACACTGTCCAAAGGGGATTGTGTCACACACACTCTGTCCAATGGGGTTCGTGACACACACACTGTCCAATAGGTTTTGTGACACACACATACTATCCAAAGGTGTTTGTGACACACACACTTTCTAATGGGGTTTGTGACACACACACGCTATCCAATGGTGTTTGTGACACACACACTTTCCAATGAGGTTTGTGACACACACACTTTCCAATGGGGTTTGTGACACACACACTGTCCCTTGGGTTTTGTGACACACACACTCTGTCCAATGGGTTTGTGACACACACGCTGTCCAATGAGGTTTGTGACAAGCACGCTGTACATGGGTGTTTTTGAAACAAACGCTGTCCAGTGGGGTTTGTGATACACACACTGTTCAAAGGGGACTGTGACACACACATTGTATACGGGGGTTTGTGACACACACCCTGTCCAGTGGGGTTTGTGACACGCACAGTGTACATTGGATATTATTACACACACACGCTGTCCAATGGTGTTTGTGACACACACGCTGTCCAATGGGATTCGTGACACACACGCTGTCCAGTGGGGTTTGTGACACACACAGGCTATCAAATAGGGTTTGTGACACACACACTTTCCAATGGGGTTTGTGACACGCATACTTTCTATGGGGTCTGACACACAAACTCTGTCCAATGGCGGTTGTGACATACACGCTGTCCAATGGGGCTTGTGACACACACGTTTTCCAATGGGGTTTTTGACACACACGATGTCCAATGGGATTTGTGACACACACACTCTGTCCATGGGTCTTGTGACACACAAGCTGTCCAATGGCGTTCATGACACACACGCTGTCCAGTGGGATTTTTGACACACACACGCTATCCAATGGGGTTTGTGACACACACATGTTCCAATGGGGTTTGTGACACGCATACTTTCTAATGCGGTTTGTGACACACATGATGTCCAATGGGGTTTATGACACACAAACACACTGTCCAATGGGGATTGTGACACACGCACTCTCCAAAGGGGTTTGTGACACACACACTGTCCACGGGTGTTTGTGACACACACGCTGTCCAGCGGGGTTTGTGAGACACACACTGTCCAAAAGGATTTGTGACACACAGGATGTCCAATGGGGTTTATGACACGCACGCTTTCCATGGGTGTTTGTGACACACACTCTGTCCAAAGGGGTTTGTGACACACACGCTCTCCAATGGGGTTTGTGATACACAAACACTGTCCAATGGAGATTGTGACACACACACGCTGTACAATAGGGTTTCTGACACACACGCTGTTCAATGGGGTTCGTGACACACACACTGTCCAAAGGGGATTGTGTCACACACACTCTGTCCAATGGGGTTTGTGACACACACACTGTCCAAAGGGGTATGTGAAACACACGCTGTCCAATGGGGTTTGTTATTACACAAAAACTGTCCGATGGGGATTGTGACACACACACGCTGTACAATAGGGTTTGTGACACACACGCTGTTCAGTGGGGTTCGTGACACACACACTATTCAAAGGGGTTTGTGAAACACACGATGTCCAATGGGGTTTGTGACACACACACACTGTCCAATGGGGTTTGTGACACACACTATGTCCAATGGCGTTTGTGACACACACACACTGTCCAATGGGTCTTGTGACACACAAGCTGTCCAATGAGGTTCGTGACACACACGCTGTCCAGTGGGGTTTGTGAGACACACACTGTCCAAAAGGGTTTGTGACACACACGATGTCCAATGGGGTTTGTGACATGCACACTGCCCATGGGTGTTTTTAACGCACACGCTGTCCAGTGGGGTTTGTGACACACACACTGTCCAATGGGTTTTGTGACACACACACTGTCCAATGGGTATTGTTACACACACACGCTTTCCAATGGGGTTTATGACACACACGCTGTCCAATGCGTATTGTGACATCACACACGCTATCCAATGGGTTTTGTGACACACAAACAGTGTCCAATGGGCATTGTGACACACACACGCAGTCCAATGGGGTTTATGACACACACACTTTCAAATGGTGTTTGTGACACACACGCTGTCCAATGGGATTGGTGACACATACACTGTGTAATGGTGTTTGTGACAAACACTCTGTCCAATAGGGTTTGTGACACAAACTCTGTCCAATAGGGTTTTGTGACACACACACTCTGTCCAAAGGCCTTGTGACACACAAGCTGTCCAATGGGGTTCATGACACACACGCTGTCCAGTGGGATTTGTGAAACACACACGCTATCCAATGGGTTTTGTGACACACACACGTTCCAATGGGGTTTGTGACACGCACAGTTTCGAATGCGGTTTGTGACACACATGATGTCCAATGGGGATTGTGACACACACACGCTGTCCAATGGAGTTTGTGACACACACACTGTGCAATGGGGTTCGTGACACACAAACACTGTCCAATGGGGATTGTGACACACACACTCTGTCCAATGGGGTTTTTGACACACACACTTTGTCCAATGGCACTTGTGACACACACACTGTCGAATGGGTTTCGTGACACACACGCTGTCCCTTGAGTTTTGTGACACACACTCTGTCCAATGGGTTTGTAACAGACACACACTGTCCAATGGGGTTGTGACACACACAGGCTGTCCAATGGGGTCTGTGACACACACAATATCCGAAGGGGTTTGTGACACACACAATGTCCAATGGGGTTTGTGACACGCACACTGTCCAATGGGGATTGTGACACACACACGCTGTCCAATGGGGATTGTGACACATACGCTGTCCAAGGGGGATTGTGACACACAAGCTGTCCAAAGGGGATTGTGACACACACGCTGTCCAATGGGGTTTGTGACACACACAGTGTCTAATAGGGTTTGTGACACACACATGATATCAAATGGGGTTTGTGACACACACACTTTCCAAAGGGGTTTGTCACACACACACTTTCTAATGGGGTTTGTGACACACACACGCTATCCAATGGGATTTGTCACACACACACTTTCCAAAGGGGTTTGTCAAAAGCACACTTTGTAATTGGGTTTGTTCCACACACATGCTATCCAATGGGGTTTGTGACACACACACTCTGTCCAATGGGTCTTGTGACACACACGCTTTCCAATGGGGTTCGTGACACAGAAGCTGTCCATTGGGTTTTTTGACACACACACTATGTCCAATGGGGTTTGTGACACACACGCTCTCCAAAGTAGTTTGTGACACGCCCGATGTCTAAAGGGGATTTGTAATACACGCGCTGTCCATTGGGGATTGTGACACACAAACTGTCCAGGGGGGTTTGTGACATACACACTGTCCAATGGCGTTCGTGAAAAACACAGTGTCCACGGGGGTTTGTGACACACACGCTGTCCAATGGGGTTTGTCACAGACAGTGTCCAATAGCTACTGTTATATACACACGCGGTCCAATGCGGTTTGTGAAACGTACACTTTCCAATGGGGTTTGTTGCACACACACTCTGTCCAATGACGCTTGTGACACACATGCTGTCCAATGGGGTTCGTGACACACACTCTGTCCCATGGGGTTTGTGACACACCCACACTATCCAATGGGGTTTATGACACACACTCTGTCCAAAGGGGTTTGTGACACACACACTTTCTAATGGGGTTTGTGACACACACACGCTATCCAATTGGTTTGTGACCCACACAGTTTCCAATGAGGTTTCTGACACACGCACTGTGTCCAATGGGGTTTGTGACATAGACGCTATCCAATGGGGTTTGTGACACTCACACTGTCCATGTGTGTTTGTGACACACACGCTTTCCAGTGGATTTTGTCACACACACACTCTCCAATGGGTTTTTGACACACACGCTGTCCACTGGGGATTTTTACACACACACTGTCCAGGGGGGTTCGTGACACACACAATGACAAATGGGTATTGTGACACACAAACGCTGTCCAATGGGGTTTGTGACAAACACACTGTCCAAAGGGATTTGTGACACAGACGCTATCCAATGGGGTTTTTGACACTCACACTGTCCATGGTTGTTTGTGACACACACGCTGTCCTGTGGGTTTTGTCACACACACACTGTCCAATGGGGTTTTGACACACACGCTGTTCACTGGGGTTTGTGACACACACTCTGTCCAGGGGGGTCTGTGACACACACACTGTCCAATAGGGTTTGTGACACACACGCTATCCAATGGGTTTTGTGACACACGCACTGTCTCATGGGGATTGTGACACACACACGTTGTCCAATAGTGTTTGTGACACACACTCTGTCCCATGGGGTTTGTGACACACACGCTGTGTAATGGGGTTTGTGACACACACACACTGTCCAATAGGGTTTGTGACACACACGCTGTAAAATGGCGTTTGTGACACACACGCTATCCAATGGGATTTGTGACACACACACTGTCCAATAGGGTTTGTGACACACACACGCTATCCAAAGCGGTTTGTGACACATACACTTTCCAATAGGGATTGTGACATACACATGCTGTCCAAAGGGGTGTGTGACACAAACACGCTGTCCAATAGAGTTTGTGACACACTTACGCTATCCAATGGGGTTTGTGACACACAGACTTTCTAATGGTGTTTGTGACACACACGCTATCCAATGGATTTTGTGACACGAACTCTGTTCAATGGGGTTTGAGACATCACACACGATATCCAGTGGATTTTGAGACACACACACTGTCCAATAGGGTTTGGGACACATACTCACAATCCAATGGAGTTTGTGACACACACTGTCCAATGGTGCTTGTGACACGCACGCTGTCCAATGGGGTTCGGGACACACGCGCTGTCCAGTGGGTTTTGTCACACACACTCTGTCCAATGGGCTTGTGACACACACGCTATCCAATGGGGTTTGTGACACTCACACTGTCCATGGGTGTTTGTGACACAGACGCTGTCCATTGGGTTTTGTGACACACACACTGTCCAATGGGATTTTGACACACACGCTGTAAAATGGCGTTCGTGACACACAGAGTATCCATGCGGTTTTGTGACACACACGCTGTCCAATGGGGTCTGTGACACACACACTCTGTCCAATAGGGTTTGTGACACACTTACGCTATCCAATGGGGTTTGTGACACACATACTTTCTAATGGGGATTGTGAGACACACACGCTGTCCATGGGCGTTTGTGACACACACGCTGTCCAATGGGGATTGTTACAAACACGCTGTCCAATGGGGTTTGTGACACAGATACGCTATACAATGCTGTTTGTGACACATACACTTTCCAATGCGGTTTGTGACACACACGCTGTCCAATGGGGTTTGTGTCACAAACTGTGTCCAATGGCGTTTGTGCCACACACACTGTCCAATGGGGACTGTGACACACACGCTGTCCAATGGGATTTGTGACACATGCTGTCCAGTTGTGTTTCTGACGCACACGCTGTCCAATGGGGTTTGTGACACACACACTGACCAGGAGGTTTTGTGACACACACACAGTCCAATGTGTATTGTGACACACACACGCTGTCCAATAGGGTTTGTGACACACACACTTTCCAATGGGGTTTGTGACACACACACTCTGTCCAATAGGGTTTGTGACACACACACTTTCCAATGGGGTTTGTGACACACACACGCTGTCCCATGGGAATGTGACACACACGCTGACCAATTGGGTATATTACACACACACTGTCCAATGGGGTTTGTGACACAGACACGGTCCAATGGGGTTTGTGACACACAGAGTGTCCACGGGGGTTTGAGACACACACGCTGTCCAATGGGGATTGTTACACACACACTGTCCAGGGGGGTTTGTGACACACACATTGTCCAGTGACATTCGTGACACACACAGTGTCCACGGGGTTTTGTGACACACACATTCTGTCCAAAGGGCTTGTATCACACACTCTGTCCAATGAGCTTGTAACAAACACTCTGTACAATGGGGTTTGTGACACACACACGCTATCCAATGGGGTTTGTGACACACACAATGTCCAAAAGGGTTTGTGACACACACGATGTCCAATGGGGTTTGAGACACGCACGCTGTCCATGGCTGTTTGTGACACACACGCTGTCCAGTGGGGTTTGTGATACACACACTGTCCAATGGCGTTCGTGATACACACAGTGTCCATGGGGTTTTGTGACACACAAACTCTGTCCAATGGGCTTGTGACACACACGCTGTCCAATGGGGTTTGTGACACACACGCTGTCCAATGGGGTTTGTGACACACACACGCTGTCCAATGCTGTTTGTGAAACACACTCTGTCCAATGGGGTTTGTCAAACACACTCTGTCCAATGGGGTCTGCGACACACACGCTGTCCAGTGAGGATTCTGACAAAGACACTGTACAACGGGGTTTGTGACACACACACTCTGTCAAAAGGGCTTGTGACAAACACGCTGTACAATGGAGTTTGTGACACACACACGCTATCCAATGCTTTTTGTGACACAGACACTTTCCAATGGGGTTTGTGACACAGACGCTGTCCAATGGGGTTTGTGACACACACACTGTCCAATGGTGTTTGTGACTCACACACTGTCCAATGGGTATTGTGACACACACAGGCTGTACAATGGGGTTTGTGACACAGACACTGTCCAATGGGGCTTGTGACACACACACTCTGTCCAATGTGGCTTTTGACACACACGCTGTCCAATGGGTATTGTGACAGACACACATGCTGTCCAATGGGGTTTGTGACACACACGCTGTCCAATGGGGATTGTGAAACACACGCTGTCCAATGGGGATTGTGAAAACACACTGTACAATGGGGTTTCAGACCCACACGCTCTGTCCAATGGTGCTTGTGACACACACGCTGTCCAATGGGGTTTGTGACACACACACTGTCCAATGGGGTTTGTTCACACACAGTGTCCACGGGGGTTTGAGACACAGATGCTGTCCAATAGGGATTGTGACACACCCACTGTCCATTGGCGTTCGTAACACACACACTCTGTAAAATGGACTTGTACCACACACGCTGTCCAATGGTGATTGTGACAAACACACTGTACAATGGGGTTTGTGACACACACACTCTGTCCAATGAGCTTGTGACAAACACTCTGTACAATGGATTTTGTGACACACACACGCTATCCAATGGTGTTTATGACACACACACTGTCCAAAGGGGTTTGTGGTACACATGATGTCCGATGAGGATTGTGACACGCACGCTGTCCATGGGTGTTTGTGACACACACGCTGTCCAGTGGGGTTTGTGACACACACACTGTCCAATGGGGTTTGTGACACACACACGCTGTCCAATAGGGTTTGTGACACACACGCTGTTCAATGGGGTTTGTGACACACACACGCTGTCCAATGGGATTTGTGACACACACACGCTGTCCAACGCTGTTTGTAACACACACTCTGTCCAATAGGGTTTGTCACACACACACTGTCCAATGGGGTCTGCGACACACACGCTGTCCAATGAGGACTGTGACAAAGACGATGTACAATGGGGTTTGTGACACACACACTCCGTCCAAAGTTTTTGTGACAAACACGCTGTATAATGGGGTTTGCGACGCACACACGCTGTCCAATGGGGTTTGTGACACAGACGATGTCCAATGGGGTTTGTGACACACACGCTGGGCAATGGGGATTGTGACACAAACGCTGTCCAATGGGTTTGAGACACACATACTTTGTCCAATGAAGCTTTTGACACACACGCTGTCCAATGGGGTTTGTCACACAAACGCTCTCCAGTGGGTTTTGTGACACACACACTTTCCAATAGGGTTTGTGACACACAAACGCTATCCAATGGGGTTTGTGACACATGCACTTTCCAATGGGGTTTCTGACACACACACTATGTCCATTGGTGCTTGTGACACACACGCTGTCGAATGGAGTTTGTGACCTACACACTGTCTAATGGGGTTTGTGACACAAACTCTGTCCACTGGGGATTGTGACACACACACTGTCCAGGGGGGGTTGTGACACAGACACTGTCCAATGGCGTTCGTGACACACACAGTATGCACGGGGGTTTGTGACACGCATGCTCTCATATCGGGGTTTGTGACACACATGCTGTCCAATGGGGTTTTTGACACACACGCTGTCCAGTGGGTTTTGTGACACACACACTGTCCAATAGGGTTGGTGACACACACACGCTATCCAATGGGCTGTGTGACAAATACACTTTAAAATGGGGTTTCTGACCCACACGCTCTGTCCAATGGTGCTTGTGACACACACGCTGTCCAATGGGGTTTGTGACACACACACTGTCCAATGGGGTTTGTTACACACACAGTGTCCACGGGGGTTTGAGACACAGATGCTTTCCAATAGGGATTGTGACACACACCCTGTCCAATGGCGTTCGTAACACACACACTCTGTAAAATGGACTTGTACCACACACGCTGTCCAATGGGGATTGTGACAAACACACTGTACAATAGGGTTTGTGACACACACACTCTGTCCAAAGAGCTTGTGACAAACACTCTGTACAATGGATTTTGTGACACACACACGCTATCCAATGGTGTTTATGACACACACACTGTCTAAAGGGGTTTGTGGTACACACGATGTCCGATGGGGATTGTGACACGCACGCTGTCCATGGGTGTTTGTGACACACACGCTGTCCAGTGGGGTTTGTGACACACACACTGTCCAATGGGGTTTGTGACACACACACGCTGTCCAATAGGGTTTGTGACACACAGGCTGTTCAATGGGGTTTGTGAAACACACACGCTGTCCAATGCTGTTTGTGACACACACTCTGTCCAATGGGGTTTGTCACACAAACTCTGTCCAATGGGGTCTGCGACACACACGCTGTCCAGTGAGGATTGTGACAAAGACGATGTACAATGGGGTTTGTGACACACACATGCTATCCAATGGGGTTTGTGACACACACAGTTTCCAATGGGGTTTGTGACACACACAGTTTCCAGTGG
Source organism: Columba guinea (assembly GCA_032206185.1). Lineage (NCBI taxonomy): Eukaryota > Metazoa > Chordata > Aves > Columbiformes > Columbidae > Columba > Columba guinea. The sequence continues at coordinate 3,567,957 of JAVLUU010000005.1, forward strand.
GGTTTGTGACACACACACACTGTCCAATGGGGATTGTGACACACACACACTGTCCAATGGGGTTTATGACACACACGCTGTCCAACGGTGTTTGTGACACTCACACACTGTCCAATGGGGATTGTGACACACACACTATGCAATGGGTTTTGTGACACACACACTCTCCAAGGGGGATTGTGACAAACACACTTTCAAATGGGGTTTGTGACACGCACACTTTTTAATGGTTTTTGTCACACACACACGCTATCCAGTGTGGTTTGTGACACCCACGCTGTCCATTGGGGATTGTGACACACTCGATGTCCAATGGGGTTTGTGACACACACAATCTGTCCAATGGGGTTTGTGACACACACGCTGTCCCATGGGGTTTGTGACACACACGCTGACGAATTGGTTTTGTTACACACACACTGTCCAATGGTGTTTGTGACACGCATGCTATCTAATGGGTTTTGTGACACACACACTGTCCAACGGGGAATGTGACACACACACTCTGACCAATGCGTCTTTTGACTCACAAGCTGTCCAACGGGGTTCGTGACACACACATGCTATCCAATGTGTTTTGTGGCACACACACGCTGTCCAATGGGGTTTGTGACACACACGCTGTCCAATGGGATTTGTGACACGCACATTCTATACAATGGGGTTTGTGACACGCACACTTTCTAATTGTGTTTGTGACACACACACGCTATCCAATGGGGTTTGTGACACACACACTTTCTAATGGGGTTTGAGACACACACACGGAATCCACTGTATTTTGTGAAACGCATACTCTTTAATGGGTTTTATGACACACAGACGCTATCCAATGGGGTTTGTGACACATACACTTTCCAATGGGGTTTGTGACACACACCCGCTGTCCAATGGCGCTTGTGACACACAGGCTGTCCAATGGGGTTCGTGACACACACGCTGTCCCATGGGGTTTCTATCACACACACACTGTCCAATGGGGTTTGTGACCCACACAATGTCCAATGGGTTTCTGACACGCACACTGTCCATGGGTATTTGCGGCACACACGCTGTCCATTGGGGTTTCTGACACACACACTGTCCAAAAGGGTTTGTGACACACTAACGCTATCCAATGGGGATTGTGACACATACACTTTCCAATGGGGATTGTGACAGACACACGCTTTCCAATGGTGTTTGTGACACACACGCTGTCCAATGGGGTTTGTGACACTGATGCTGTCCAATGGGGACTGTGACATACATACTGTCCAATAGGGTTTGTGACATGCACAATCTATACAATGGGGTTTGTGACACGCACAATTTCTAATGGGGTTTGTGACACACACACGCTATACAATGGGGTTTGTGACACACACATTTTTCAAATGGGGTTTGTGACACGCACACTGTCTAATGGGGTTTGTGACACACACACGGAATCGAATGTGTTTTGTGAAACGCATACTCTGTAATGGTTTCTATAAACACACACTATATCCAATGGGGTTTGTTACACACACACACTGTCCAATGGGGATTGTGACACACACACTTTCCAATGGGGTTTGTGACACACACACGCTGTCCCATGTGGTTTGTGACACACACGCTGACAAATTGGTTTTGTTACACACACACTGTCCAATGGTGTTTGTGACACGCATGCTATCTAATGGGTTTTGTGACACACACACTGTCCAATGGGGAATGTGACACACACACTCTGACCAATAGGTCTTTTGGCTCACAAGCTGTCCAATGAAGTTCGTGACACACACATGCTATCCAATGGGTTTTGTGACAAACATGCTGTCCAATGGGTATTGTGACACAAACACACTGTCCAATGGGATTCGTGACAAACACGCTGTCCAATGCGGATTGTGACACACACGCTCTGTCCAATGGGTATTGTGACACACACGCTGTCCAATGGGGAATGTGACACACACGCACTGTAGAATGGGGTTTGTGACACACACTCTTTCTAATGGGGTTTGTGACACACACACTGTCCAATAAGACTGTGACACACACACGCTGTCCAATTGTGTTTGTGACACACACAAGCTGTGTAATGGGGTTTGTGACACACACGCTCTCTAATGGGGATTGTGACACACACACGCTGTCCAATGCGGTTTGTGACACACACGATGTCCAATGGGGTTTGTGACACACACACTGTCCAAGGGGTATTGTTACACACATATGCTGTCGAATGAGTTTGTTACACATACACTTTCCAATGCGGTTTGGAACACACACACTGTCCAATGGGGTTTGTGACACACAATCAGTCCAATGGGGTTTGTGATACACACACTGTCCAATGGGGATTGTGACACACACACGCTGTCCATGAGGTTTGTGACACACAGACTGTCCAAAGGTGTTTGTGACACACACGCTATCCAAGGGGTTTGTGACACTCACACTGTCTATAGTTGTTTGTGACACACACGCTGTTCAGTGGGTTTTGTGACACACACACTGTCCAATGGGGTTTTGACACACACGCTGTCCCCTGGGGATTGTGACACACACACTGACCAGGGGGGTTTGTGACACACACGCTGTCCAGTGGGTTTCGTGACACACGCACTGTCCAATTGGGTTTTGACACACACGCTGTCCACTGGGGATTGTGACACAAATGCTGTCCAATTCGGGTTTGTGACACACACACTGTCCAATGGTGTTTCTGACACACAAGCTGGCCAATGGGGATTGTGACACAAACGCTCTCCAGTGGGTTTTGTGACACACACACTTTCCAATAGGGTTTGTGACACACAGACGCTATCTAATGGGGTTTGTGACACACACTTTCTATTGGGGTTTGTGATACACACAATATCCAAAGGGGTTTGTGACACTCACAATCTGTCCAATGGTGTTTGTGACACACACACTGTCCAATAGGATTGTTACACGCTCATGCTGTCCAATGGGGTTTGTGACACACACACGCTGTCTATTTGGGTCTGTGACACACACGCTGTCCAATGGGGAAGGTGACACACACACGCTGTCCAATGCGGTTTGTGACACACACGATGTCCAATGGGGTTTGTGACACACACAGTGTCCAATGGGTATTGTTACACACACACGCTGTCCAATGGGGTTTGTGACACATACACTTTCAAGTGTGGTTTGTGACACACACACTCTGTACAATGGTGCTTGTGACACACACGCTGTCCAATGGGGTTTGTGACACACACGCTGTCCAGTGGGTTTTGTGACACACACACGCTATCCAATGGGGTTTGTGATACAAACTCTGTCCAATGGGGTTTCTGACACACACACTGTCCAACGGGTCTTGTGACACACAACACACTGTCCAATGGGGTTTGTGACACACACGCTGGCCAATGGAGATTGTGAAACACACACTGTCCAATGGGGTTTGTGACACATACACTCTGTCCAATGGGGCATTTGACACACACGCTGTCCAATTGTGTTTGTGACACACACGCTGTCCAGTGGGTTTTGTGACACACACACTGTCCAAAGGGGTTGGTGACACACACACTGTCCAATGGGCTTTGTGACACACACAGTGTCTACGGGGGTTTGTGACACAAACGCTGTCCAATGGGGTTTGTGACACACACGCTATCCAATGGAGATGGTGACACATACACTGTCCAATGGGGTTTGTGACACATACACTCTGTCCAATGGGGCTTGTGACACACACGCTGTTCAATGTGGTTTGTGACACCGCACTCTGTGAAATGGTGCTTGTGACACACACGCTGTTCAATGGGGTTCGTGACAGACACGCTGTCCAGTGGGTTTTGTGACACACACTCTGTCCCAAGTGGTTTGTGACACACAAATTGTCCAAATGGGGATTGTGACACAGACACGCTGTACTATGGGGTTTGTGACACACACGCTGTCCAATGGGGTTTATGACACACAATCTGTCCAATGGGGTCTGTGACACACACGCTGTCCAATGGGGAATGTGACACACAAGCTGTCCAATGGGGTTCGTGACACACATGCTCTTCAATGGGGTTTGTGACACACAAGCTGTGCAATAGGGTTTGTGACACACACACACGCTGTCCAATGGGGTTTGTGACACACACACTGTCCAAAGGGGTTTCTGACACACACGCTGTCTAATGGGAATTGAGAAACACAAACGCTGTCCGATGGGGTTTGTGACACACACGCTGTATATTTGGGATCGTGACACACACACGCTGTCCAGTGGGTTTTGTGACACACACACTCTGTCCAATGGGCTTGTGACACACACGCTTTCCAATGGTGTTTGTGACACTCACACTGTACAATGGAGATTGTGACACACACATGCTGTCCAATGGGGTTTGTGACACACACACTGTCCAATAGGGTTTGTGACACACACACGCTATCCAATAGAGTTTGTGACACATACACTTTCCAATGGGGTTTGTGACACACACAATCTGTCCAATGTTTCTTGTGACACACACGCTGTCCAATGGGGTTCATGACACACACTCTGTCCAATGGCCCTGTGGCACTCACACTCTGTCCAATAGTGTTTGTGACAAACACTCTGTCCCATGCTTTTTGTGACACACACGTTGTCCAATTGGGTTTGTGACACACACGCTGTCCAATGGGGTTTGTGACACACACACTGTCCAAAGGGGTTTCTGACACACACGCTGTCAAATGGGAATTGTGAAACACAAATGCTGTCCAATGGGGTTTGTGACACACACGCTGTCTAATGTTGATTGTCACACACACACTCTGTCCAATGGGGTTTGCGACACACACGCTGCCCAATGGTTTTTGTGATACACACGATGTCCAATGGGGTTTGTGAACACACACGGTGTCCAATGGGGTTTTGTGACACACAAACTGTCCATGGGTGTTTGTGACACACAGGCTCTCCAGTGTGTTTTCTGACACACACACTGTCCAGTTGGGTTTTGACACACACGCTGTGCAATGGGGATTGTGACACACAGACGCTATCCAATGGGGTTTGTAACACACACACTGTCCAAAAGGGTTTGTGACACACAAGATTTCCAATGGGGTTTGTGACACGCACACTGTCCATGGGTGTTTGTAACACACACGCTGTCCAGTGGGGTTTGTGACACACACACTGTCCATTGGGTATTGTTACACACACACGCTGTCCAATGGGGTTTGTGACACACACACTCTGTCAAAAGGGCTTGTGACAAACACGCTGTACAATGGGGTTTGTGTCAGACACACGCTATCCAATTCGGTTTGTGACACATACACTTTCCAATGGGGTTTGTGAAACACACGCTGTGCAATGGTGTTTGTGACACGAACTCTGTCCAAAGTGGTTTGTGACACACACACTGTGCAGTGGGTTTTGTGACACACACACTCTGTCCAAAGGTGTCTGTGTCACACTCGCGGTCCAATGGGGTTTGTGACACATACACTGTAAAATGGGGTTTGTCACACACACTCTGTCCAATGGGGTTTGTGACACACACTCTATCCAATGTGGTTTGACATACACACTCTGTCCAATGGGGTTTGTGACACACACGCTGTCCAATGGGGATTATGACAAACACGCTGTACAATGCGATTTGTGCCACACAAACTCTGTCCAAAGGGCTTATGACAAACACGCTGTACAATGGGGTTTGTGACACAGACACGCTCTCCCGTGCTGTTTGTGTCACATACACACTATACAATGCGCTTTGTGACACATACACTTTCCAATGGGGTTTGTGAGACACACGCTCTGTCCAATTGCGATTGTGACACACACGCTGTCCAATGGGATTCATGACACACATGCTGTCTAGTGGGTTTTCTGACACACACACTCTGTCCAATGGGCTTGTACCACACACGCTGTCCAATGGGGTTTGTGACTACAGACACGCTATCAAATGCGGTTTGTGACACATACAATTTCCAATGGGGTTTATGACACAAAAGCTGTCCAATGGGGTTTTTCACACAAAATCTGTCCAATGGGGATTGTGACAAACACACTGTCCAATGGGGTTTGTGACAAACACACTGTCCAGTGGGTTTTGTGACACACACAATGTCCAATAGTGTCTGCGACACACACACGCTGTCCAATGTGTTTTGTGACACTCATACTGTCCAAGGGTGTTTGTGACACACATGCTGTCCAATGGGGTTTGTGACACAAACTCTGTCCAATGGGGTTTGTGACACACACGCTGTCCAATGGTGTTTGTGAGAGACACACTGTCCAATGGGGATTGTCACAAACACACGCTGTCCAATGGGGTTTGTGACACACACGCTATCCAAAGGGGTTTGTGACACTCACAGTGTCCATGGGTGTTTGTGACAAACACGCTGTCCAGTGGGTTTTGTCACACACGCACTGTCCAATGGGGTTTTCACACACGCTGTCCACTTTGGATTGTGACACACACACTGTCCATGGGGGGTTTGTGACACACACACTATCCAATGAGGTTTGTGACACACACGCTGTAAAATGGGGATTGTGACCAACACGCTGCACAATGGGGATTGTGACACACACACTCTGCCCAAAGGGCTTGCGACAAACACGCTGTACAATGGGGTTTGTGACACAAACTCTCTCCAAACGGGTTTGTGACACACACACTGTCCAATGGGTATTGTGACACACACACACTGTCCAATGGGGTTCATGACACACATGCTGTCTAGCGGGTTTTGTGACACACACACTCTGTCCAATGGTGCTTGTTACACACATGCTGTCCAATGCGGTTCGTGACACACACTCTGTCCCATGGTATTTGTGACACACACATTGTCCAATGGGTATTGTTGCACGCACACGCTGTCCAATTGTGTGTGTGACACACACGCTGTCCAATGGTGCTTGGAACACACACGCTGTCCAATGCGGTTTGTGACACACACACTGTCCAATGGGGTTTGTGACACACACACTGTCCATTGGGTTTTGTGACACACACACTGTCCAATAATGTTTGTGACACACACACGCTATACAATGGGGTTTGTGACACACACACTTTCCAATGGGGTTTGTGACACACACACTCTGTCCAATGGTGCTTGTGACACACACGCTGTCCAATGGGGTTCGTGACACACACGCAGTCTAGTGGGTTTTGTGACACACGCACTCTGTAAAATAGGCTTGTGTCACACACGCTGTCCAATGGTGTTTGTGACACATACACTGTCCAATTGGGGATTGTGAGACACACACGCTGTCCAATGGGGTTTGTGAAACACACACTGTCCAATGGGGTTCATGACACACATGCTGTCTAGTGGGCTTTGTGACACACACTCTCTTTCCAATGGGCTTGTTAGTCACACACGCTGTCCAATGGAGTTTGTGACACACACACGCTATCCAATAAGGTTTGTGACACATACTACTTTGCAATGGGGTTTATGATACAAATTCTGTCCAATGGGGTTTGTGACACACACACTGTCCAATGGGGTTTGTGACACACACACTCTGTCCAATGTGGATTTTGATACAAACGCTGTCCAATGGAGTTTGTGACACACACGCTGTCCAATGGGGTTTGTGACACACACGCTGTTCAGTGGGTGTTGTTGCACACACACTGTCAAATAGTGTTTGTGACACACACGCTGTGCAGTGGGTTTTGTGACACACTTGCTGACCAATGGGTATTGTGACACACACACGCTGTCTAATGGGGTTTGTGACACACACACTGTCCAATGGGGATTATGACACACACACTCTGTCCAATGGGGTTTGTGACACACACATGCTGTCCAATGGGGGTTGTGACACACACGCTGTCCAATGGGTTTTGTGACAAACACACACTGTCCAATGGGTTTTGTGACACACACACACTGTCCAATGGGGTTTCTGACACACACGCTGTCCAATGGGGTTTGTGACACACACGCTGTCCAATGATGTTTGTGACACACACACTGCCCAGCGGGGTTCGTGACACACACGCTGTCCAGTGGATTTTGTGACACACACACTGTCCACTAGGGTTTGTGAAGTACACACGCTATCCAATGGGTTTTGTGACACAAACACAATGTTCAATGGGTCTTGTGACAAACAAGCTGTCCAATGGGGTTTGTGAACACACACGGTGTCCACTGGGGTTTGTGACACACATACTGTCCAGGGGGGTTTGTGACACGCTGTCCAGTGGTTTTTGTGACACATACACTGTCCAATGGGGGTTGTGACACCACACTCTGTCCAATGGTGCTTCTGACACTCACGCTGTCCAATGGGGTTCATGACACACACGCTGTCCAGTGGGTTTTGTGACACACACACTCTGTCCAATGGGCTTGTGACACAAACACGCTGTCCAATACTGTTTGTGACACACACTCTGTCCCATGGGGTTTGTGACACACACGCTGTCCAATGGGCTTTGTGACACACACACTCTGTCCAATGGCTCTTGTGAAAAACACACTGTCCAATGATGTTTGTGACACACACACTGTCCAATGGGGATTGTGACACACACACGCTATCCAATGGGGTTTGTGACATTCACATTGTCCATGGGTGTTTGTGACACATACGCTGTCCAGTGGGTTTAGTGACACACACGCTGTCCACTGGGGTTTTAGACACACACGCTGTCCAGTGGGTTGTCTGACACACACACTGTCTAATAGGGTTTGTGACATACACACACTATCCAATGGGTTTTGTGACACACACACTGTCCAATGGGGATTGTGACAGACACACGCTGTCCAATGGTGTTTGTGACACACACGCTGTCCAATGGGGTTTGTGACACAGACACTGTCCAATGGGGATTGTGACCTACAAACTGTCCAATAGGGTTTGTGACACACAAACCCTATCAAATGGGGTTTGTGACACGCAAACTTTATAATGGGGTTTGTGACACACACACACTATCCAATGGGGTTTGTGACACACACAGTTTCTAATTGGGTTTGCGACACACACGCTGACCAATTGGGTTTGTTACACACACACTGTCCAATGGGGTTTGTGACACACACGCTGTCCATTGGGGTTTGTGAAACACACAACGACCAAGGGGTTTGTGACAGACACACGCTGTCAAATGGGTTTTGTGACACGACACATGCTGTCAAAAAGGTGTTTGTGACACACACGCTGTCCTATGGGGTTTGTGACACACACTCTGTCCAATGGGGATTGTGACACAACCTCGCTGTCCAATGGGGTTTGTGACACACACAGTGTCCACGGGGTTTTGTGACACACACGCTGTCCTATGGGGTTTGTGACACACACTCTGTCCAATGGGGATTGTGACACAACCTCGCTGTCCAATGGGGTTTGTGACATACACACTGTCCAAAGGGTATTGTTACACACACACGCTGTCCAATGGTGTTTATGACACAAACGCTGTCCAATGAGGATTGTGACATACACACTGTCCAATAGGGTTTATGACACACACATGCTATCCAATAGGGCTTGTGACAGAAATACTTTCTAATGGGGATTTTGACATACACACGCTGTCCAATGGGGTTTGTGACACACACGCTGATGAATTGGTTTTGTTACACACACACTGTCCAATGTGTTTGTGACACGCATGCTATCTAATGGGTTTTGTGACATATACGCTGTCCAATGGGGTTTGTGACACACACACACTGTCCAATGGGGATTGTGACACACACACAGTGTCCAATGGAGTTTATGACTACACATGCTGTCCAATGCGGTATTGTGACAAACACACTGTCCAAAGGGGTTTGTGACACAGACGCTGTCCAATGGGGTTTGTGACACACTCGCTGTCCAATGGGTTTTGTGACACACACACTGTCCAGAAGGGTTTGTGACACACATACTTTATAATGGGGTTCGTGACACACACACGCTATCCAATGGGTTTTGTGACACGCACACTTTATAATGGGGTTTGTGACACACACGCGCTATCCAATGGGGTTTGTGACACACATACTTTCTAATGGGGTTTTTGACACGCACACGCTATCCTATGGGGTTTGTGACACACACTTTCCAATGGCGTTTGTGACGCACACACGCTGCCCCATGGGGTTTGTGACACACACGCTGTCCAATGGGGATTGTGATACACAAGCTCTCCAATGGGGTTTGTGACACATACACTCTGTCCAATGGGGATTGTGAAACAAACACGCTGTCCAATGGGGTTTATGATACACACACTGTCCAATGGGGTTTGTGACACACACGCTGTCCAATGGGGATTGTGACACACACACGCTGTCCAATAGGTCTTGTGACACACAAGCTGTCCAAAGGGGTTCGTGACACACACGCTGTCCAGTGGAGTTTGTGACACACACACTGTCCAATAGGGTTTGTGACATCAAACACGCTATCCAATGGGGTTTCTGACACACACTCTTTCTAATGGGGTTTGTGAAACACACTCTGTCCAATGGGTTTTTTGACACACACACTGTCCAATGGTGATTGTGACACACACACGCTGTCCAATGGTGTTTGTGAAACGCAGACTTTCTAATGGGGTTTGTGACACACACACTCAGTCCAATGGCGCTTGTTACACACACGCTGTCCAATGGGGTTCGTGACACACACTCTGTCCCATGGTGTTTATGACACAGACATTGTCCAATGGGTATTGTTGCACGCACACGCTGTTCAATTGTGTGTGTGACACACACGCTGTCCAATGGGGCTTGCGACACACACGCTGTCCAATGGGGTTTGTGACACACACATTGTCCAATGGGTATTGTGACACACACACACTGTCTAATGGGGTTTGTGACACACACGCTGTCCAGTGGGTTTTGTGACACACACACTCTGTCCCATGGGGTTTGTGACACAGACACTGTCCAATGGGGCCTGTGACACACACACGCTGTCCAATAGGTTTTGTGACACACACGCTATACAATGGGGTTTGTGACACAAATACTTTCTTAATGGGGTTTTTGACACACACACGCTATCCAATGGGGTTTGTGGCACACACGCTGTTTAACGGGTTTTGTGACACACTAGCTGTCCAATGGGGTTTGTGACCCACACGGAGTCCAATGGTGATTGTGACACACACGCTGTCCAATGGGGTTTGTGACACACTCTCTGTCCAATGGGGTTTGTGACCAACACGGAGTCCAATGGGGATTGTGACACACACGCTGTCCAATGGGGTTTGTGACACACACACTCTGTCCAATAGGTCTTGTGAAACAGAAGCTGTCCAATGGGTTTCGTGACACACACGCTGTCCAATGGGGTTTGTGACACATACACTCTGTCCAATGGGCTTTGTGACACACACAAACTGTCCAATGGGGTTTGTGACCCGCACGGTGTCCAATGGGTATTGTGACACACACGCTGTCCAATGAGGTTCGTGACACACGCACTGTCCTTTGGGCTTTGTGACACACACACTGTCCAATAGGGTTTGTGACAACACACATGCTATCCAATGGGGTTTCTGACTTACACTCTTTCAAAAGGGGTTTGTGAAACACACACTATCCAATGGGTTTTGTGAAAAACACACTGTCCAATGGTGATTGTGACACACACACTTTCCAATGGGGTTTGTGACACACTCATTTTATAATGGGTTTTGTGACACACACATGCTATCCTATGAGGTTTGTGACACACACGCTGACCAACTGGTTTTGTTACACACACTATGTCCAATGGGTTTGTGACGCACACGGTGTCCAATGGGTATTGTGACACACACGCTGTCCAATGGGGTTCGTGACACACACTCTTTCAAAAAGGGTTTGTGAAACACACGCTATCCAAAGGGTTTTTTGACACACACACTGTCCAATGGTGATTGTGACACACACACGCTGTCCAATGGTGTTTGTGACACACACACTTTTCAATGGTGTTAGTGACACGAACACTTTCTAATGGGGTTTGTGACACACACACGATATCCAATGGGGTTTGTGACACACACGCTGACCAATTGGTTTTCTACACACACACCGTCCATAGGTGTTTGTTACACACACACGCTATCCAATGGGGTTTGTGACACATACACTTTCCAATGGGGTTTGTGAAACACACACTCTGTCCAATGGGGCTTGCGACACACACGCTGTCCAATGGGGTTTGTGACACACACATTGTCCAATGGTATTGTGACACACACACGCTGTCCAATGGGGTTTGTGACACACATGCTGTCCACTGGGGTTTGTGACACGCACACTGTCCATGGGTGTTATTGACACACACGCTGTCCAGTGGGGTTTTTGACACACACACTGTCCAAAAGGGTTTGTGACACACACGATATACAATGGAGTTTGTGACAAGCACACTGTCCATGGGTGTTTGTGACACACGCACTGTCCAATGGGGTTTGTGACACACACAGTGTCCACGGGGGTTTGTGACACACATGCTGTCCAATGGGGTTTGTGACACACACACTGTCCAATGTGTTTTGTGACACACACACTGTCCAATGGGGTTTTGACATACACGTTGTCCACTGGGATTTTTAACACACACACTGTCCAGGGGGGTTTTTGACACATACACTGTCCAATCACATTCGTGACACACACAGTGTCCACTGGGGTTTGTGACACACATGCTGTCCAATGGGGTTTGTGACACACACACTGTCCAATGGGTATTGCTACACACACACGCTGTCCAAAGGTGTTTGTGACACACTTGCTGTCCAATGGGGCTTGTGATACACACGCTGTCCAATGGTGTTTGTGACACACACGCTGTCCAATGGGGTTTGTGACACACACACACTGTCCAATGGGGATTGTGACACACACACTGTCCAAAGGGGTTTGTGACACAGACGCTGTCCAATGGGGTTTGTGACACACACGCTGTCCAATGGGTTTTGTGACACACACACTGTCCAATGGGTTTTTGACACACACGTTGTCCACTGGGAATTTTAACACACACACTGTCCAGGGGGGTTTTTGACACATACACTGTCCAATCACATTCGTGACACACACAGTGTCCACGGGGGTTTGTGACACACACACAGTACAATGGGGTTTTGTGACACACACACAATACAATGGGGTTTTGTGACACACACACACATTGTCCAATGGGGATTGTGACACACACACGCTTTCCAATTGTGTTTGTTGCACAAACGCTGTCCAATGGGGTTTGTGACACAGACGCTGTCCAATGGGGATTGTGACCTACACACTCTCCAATAGGGTTTGTGACACACACATGCTATCCAAAGTGGTTTGTGACACACATACTTTCTAATGGGGTTTCTGACACACACACGCTATCCAATGGGGTTTGTGACGCACACTTTACAATGGGGTTTGTGATACACACACGCTATCCAATGGTGTTTGTGACACGCACACTTTATATTGGGCTTTGTGACACACACACGCTATCCAATGGGGTTTGTGAAACACATACTTTCTAATGGGGTTTCTGACACACACACGCTATCCAATGGGGTTTGTGACGCACACTTTACAATGGGGTTTGTGATACACACACGCTATCCAATGGTGTTTGTGACACGCACACTTTATATTGGGCTTTGTGACACACACACGCTATCCAAAGTGGTTTGTGACACACACTTTTTAATGGCATTTGTGACACACACACGCTGTCACATGGGGTTTGTGACACACACACTGTACAATGGGGATTGTGATACACACGCTCTCCAATGGTGTTTGTGACACATACACTCTGTCCAATGGGGATTGTGAAACACACACGCTGTCCAATGGGGTTTATGACACACACACTGTCCAATGGGGTTTGTGACACAAACACTCTGTCCAATGGGGTTTGTGACACACACGCTGTCCAATGGGGATTGTGACACACACACTGTCCAATAGGGTTTGTGACATCACACACACTATCCAATAGGGTTTGTGACAAGAACGCTATCCAAAGTATTTTGTGACACACACGTTGTCCAGTGGGGTTTGTGACACACACACTTTCCAATGGGGTTTTTGACACACACTCTTTCAAAAGGGGTTTGTGACACACACGCTGTCCAATGGGGTTCGTGACACACACTCTGTCCATGGGTTTTTTTGACACACACGCTGTCCAGTGGGGTTTGTGACACACACACTGTCCAAAAGGGTTTGTGATACACACGATGTACAATGGGGTTTGTGACACGCACACTGTCCATGAGTGTTTGTAACACACACGCTGTCCAATGGTGTTTGTGACACACAGGCTGTCCAATAGGGTTTGAGCCACACAGACGCTATCCAATGGGGTTTGTGACACATACACTGTCCAATGGGTATTGTTACACACACACGCTCTCCAATGGCGTTTGTGACACATACACTTTCCAACGCGGTTTCTGACACGCACACTCTGTCCAATGGGTTTGTGACACACACGCTGTTCAATGGGGTTTGTGACACACACACTCTATCCAACGGTGTCTGTGACACACACACTTTCTAATGGGGTTTGTGACATACACACTATCCAATGGGTTTTGTGTCATTCACACTCTGTCCAAGGGTGCTTGTGACACACACTCTATCCAATGGGGTTTGTGACACTCACACTGTCCATGGGTGTTTGTGACACACACGCTGTCCAGTGGGTTTTGTGACACACACACTGTCCACTGGGGATTGTGAAACACACACTGTCCAGGAGGGTTTGTGACACACACACTGTCCAATGGCGTTCGTGAAACACATAGTGTCCACGGGGGTTTATGACACACACACTGTCCAATGGGGTTTGTGACACTCACACTTTATAATGGGGTTTGTGACAGACACACGCTATCCAATTGGGTTTATGACACACACTCTGTCCTATGGGGTGTGCGACACAGACACTGTCAAATGGGGATTGTGATATACACACTGTCCAATAGGGTTTATGACAAACACATGCTATCCAATGTGGTCTTTTACACACACACATTCTAATGCGGTTTTTGACACAAGCACTGTATCCAATGGGGTTTGTGACACATACTTTCCAATGGGGTTTGTGACACACACGCTGTCCAATGGGGATTGTGAAACACACGCAGTACAATGGGGTTTGTGACACGTACACTCTGTCCAATGAGGCTTGAGACACACACTCTGTCCTATGGGGTTTCTGACCCACACGGAGTCCATTGGGGATTGTGACACACAGGCTGTCCAATGGTGTTTGTGACACACACGCTCTGTCCAATGGGTTATGTGACCCACACTGTTTACAATGGGTATTGTGACACACAAGCTGTCCAATGCGGTTCGTGACACACACGCTGTCCAGTGGGGTTTGTGACACACACACTGTCCAATAGGGTTTGTGACATCACACACGCTATCCAATGGGGTTTGTGACACACACTCTTTCTAATGGGGTTTGTGAAACACACGCTATCCAATGGGGTTTGTGACACGCATACTTTCCAATGGTGTTTGTGACACACACACTTTGTAATGGGGTTTGTGACACACACATGCTATCAAATGGGGTTTGTGACACGCATGCTGTCCAATGGGTTTTGTGACACACACACTGACCAGGAGGGTTTGTGACACACACACGCTATTCAGTGGGGTTTGTGACACATACACTTTCCAATTGGGTTTTTGACACACACACTCTGTCCAATGGTGCTTGTCACACACACGCTGTCCAATGGAGTTCGTGACACACACTGTGTCCCATTGGGTTTGTGACACACACACCGTCCAATGGGGATTGTGACACACACACGCTGTCCAATGGGGTTTGTGACACACACGTTGTCCAATGGGGTTTGTGTCACAAAATCTGTCCAATGGGGTTTGTGACACACACACTGTCCAATGGGTATTGTTACACACACACGCTGTCCAATGGTGTTTGTGACACACAAGCTGTTCAATGGGGATTGTGACACACACGCTGTCCAATGCGCTTTGTGACACACACACTCTGTCCAATGAGTCTTGTGAAAAACATGCTGTCCAATGGGGTTTTTGAACACACACGCTGTCCAGTGGATTTTGTGACACACACACTGTCCAATAGGGCTTGTGACACACACACGCAATCGAATGGGGTTTCTGACACATACACTTTCCAAAGGGGTTTGTGACACACACACTCTGTCTAATGCTGCTTGTGACACACACACTCTGTCCAATGGGCTTATGACACACTCGCTGACCAATGGGTCTTGTGACACACACGCTGTCCAATGATGTTTCTGACACAGACGCTGTCCAATGGGGATAGTGACATACACACTGTCCAGTAGGGTTTATGACACACACATGCTATCCAATGGGGTTTTTGACACAAATACATTCTAATGGTGTTTTTGACACACACACGCTATCCAATGGGGTTTGTGACACACATGCAGACAAATTGGGTTTGTAACACACACACTGTTCAATGGTGCTTGTGACACGCATGCTGTCCAATGGGTTTTGTGACACACACTCTGACCAGGAGGGTTTGTGACGCACACACGCTATGGAACGGGGCTTGTGACACATACACTTTCCAAAGGGGTTTGTGATACACACACTCTGTCCAATGGCGCTTGTGACACACACGGTGTCCAATGGGGTTCGTGACACACACGCTGTCTAATGGGGTTTTTGAAACACACACTGTCCAATGGGTTTTGTGACACACAAACTCTGTCCAATGGGCTTGTGACACACACGCTGTCCGATGGTGTTTGTGACACATACACTGTACAATGGAGTAGTGACACACACACGCTGTCCAATGGGGTTTGTGACACAAACACTGTCCAGTGGGTATTGTTACACACACACGCTCTCCAATGGTATTTGTGACACACACGCTGTCCAATGGGGCTTGTGACACACACGATATCCAATGGGGTTTCTGAAACAAACACTGTGTCCAATGGGGTTTGTGACACACACGCTGTCCAATGGGGATTGTGACACACACGATATCCAATGGGATTTGTGACACACACAGTGTCCAATGGGGATTGTGACACACACCCTGTACAGTGGGGTTTGTGACACACACACTGTCCAGTGCGTTTTGTGACACACACACTGTCTAATCGGGTTTGTGACACACACACATTATCCAATGGGGATTGAGAAACACACACGCTGTCCAATGGGGTTTATGAGACACCCAGTGTCCAATGGTGTTTGTGACACACACTCTGTGAAATGGGGTTTGTGACACACACGCTGTCCAATGGGGTTTGTGACACACACACTGTCCAGTGGGTATTGTTACACACACACGCTGTCCAATGGTTTATGTGAAACACACGCTGTCCAATGGGGCTTGTGACACACACACTGTCCAATGCGATTCGTGACACGCACACTGACCATGGGTTTTTGTGACACACACGCTATCCAGTGGATTTTGTGAAATACACGCTGTCCAATGGGGTTTTGACACACACGCTGTCCTCTGGGGATTGTGACACACACACTGACCAGGAGGGTGTGTGACACACACACGCTATCCAATGGGGTTTGTGACACACACAGTGTCCAATGGGTACTGTGACACACACACACTGTCCAATGGGGTTTGTGACACACACGCTGTCCAATGGAGATTGTGACACACACGCTGCCCAATGGGGTTTGTGACACACACGCCGTCCAATGGAGACTGAGACACACAAGGTGTCCAATGGGGCTTGTGACACACACACTGTCTAATGGGGTTTGTGACACACACACGCTGTCCAATGGGGATTGTGAAACACACACGCTGTCCAATGGGGTTTGTGATACGCATACTTTCTAAAGGGGTTTGTGACACAAACACGCTGTCACATGGGTTTTGTGACACACACAGTGACCAATTCGTTTTCTTACACACACACTGTCCATTGGTGTTTGTGACACGCATGCTGTCCAGTGGATTTTGTGACACATACACTGACCAGGAGGGTTTGTGACACACACACGCTATTCATTGGAGTTTGTGACACATACACTTTCCAATTGGGTTTGTGACACACACACTCTGTCCAATGGTGCTTGTCACACACACGCTGTCCAATGGAGTTCGTGACACACACTGTGTCCCATTGGGTTTGTGACACACACACCGTCCAATGGGGATTGTGACACACACACGCTGTCCAATGGGGTTTGTGACACACACGTTGTCCAATGGGGTTTGTGTCACAAAATCTGTCCAATGGGGTTTGTGACACACACACTGTCCAATGGGTATTGTTACACACACACGCTGTCCAATGGTGTGTGTGACACACAAGCTGCTCAATGGGGATTGTGACACACACGCTGTCCAATGCGCTTTGTGACACACACACTCTGTCCAATGAGTCTTGTGAAAAACATGCTGTCCAATGGGGTTTTTAAACACACACGCTGTCCAGTGGATTTTGTGACACACACACTGTCCAATAGGGCTTGTGACACACACACGCAATCCAATGGGGTTTCTGACACATACACTTTCCAAAGGGGTTTGTGACACACACACTCTGTCTAATGCTGCTTGTGACACACACACTCTGTCCAATGGGCTTATGACACACACGCTGTGCAATGATGTTTGTGACACACATGCTGTCCAATGGGGTTTGTGACACACACACTGTCCAAAGGGGTTTGTGACACACACGCTATCCAATGGGGTTTATGAAACTCACACTGTCCATGGGTTTTTGTGACACACACTCTGTCCAGAGGGTTTTGTGACACACAAACTGTCCAATGGGGTTTTGACACACACGCTGTTCAATGGGGATTGTGACACACACGCGGTCCAATGGGTATTGTTACACACACGCGGTCCAATGGGGTTTGTGACACACACGCTGTCCAGTTGGGTTTGTGACACACACTTTGTCCAATAGGATTTGTGACATCACACTCTCTATCCATTGGGGTTTGTAACACACACTCTTTCTCATGGGGTTTCTGACACACACGCTATCCAAAGGGTTTTGTGACACACACACTGTCCAATGGTGTTTGTGACACACACAATTTGCAATGGGGTTTGTGACACGCACACTTTCTAACGGGGTTTGTGACACCCACACGCTATTTAATGGGGTTTGTGAAACGGTTAATTTCTATATGGGGTTTGTGACACACACACTTTCCAATGGGTTTTGTGACACACACACTGTCCAATGGTGTTTGTGACATGCATGCTGTCCAGTGGGTTTTATGACACACACACTGACCAGGAGGGTTTGTGGCACACACACGCTTTCCAATGGGTTTTGTGACACATACACTTTCCAATGCATTTGTGACACATACATTCTGTCCAATGGGGCCTGTGACACACACGCTCTCCAATGGGGTTTGTGACACACACACTGTCCAAGGGGGTTTGTGACACACACAATGTCCAATGGGGTTTGTGACACGCAAACTGTCCATGGGTGTTTGTGACACACACGCTGTCCAGTGGGTTTTGTGACACACACACTGTCCAATACGGTTTGTGACACATACACTCTGTCCAATGAGGCTTGAGACACACACGCTGTCCAATGGGGTTTGTGACACACACGCTGGCCAGTGGGTTTTGTGACACACACACTGTACAATAGGGTTTGTGACACACACATGCTATCCAATGGGGTTTGTGACACATACACTTTCCAATGGGATTTGTGACACCGCACTCTGTCCAATGGTGCTTGTGACACACACGCTGTTCAATGGGCTTTGTGACACACACGCTGTTCAATGGTGTTTGTGACACATATGCTGTCCAGTGGGTTTCGTGACACACACGCTGTCCAGTGGGTTTTGTGACACACACACTCTGTCCAATGGGATTGTGACACAGACACGCTGTCTAATAGTGTTTGTGACACACACTCTGTCCCAAGGGGTTTGTGACACACACACTGTCCAATGGGCTTTGTGACACACACACTCTGTACAATTGTTCTTGGCAAAAACACGCTGTCCAAAGGGGTTTGTGAACACACAAGGAGTCCAGTGGGGTTTGTGAGACACACACTGTCCAATAGGATTTGTGACACACACACGCTATCGAATGGGGTTTGTAACACAGACACTTTCCAATGGGGCTTGTGACACACACACTCTGTCCAATGGGAATTGTGACAAACACACGCTGTCCAATGGGGTTTCTGACACACAAGCTGTTCAATGGTGTTTGTGACACTCACACTGTCCATGGGTGTTTGTGACACACACGCTGTCCAGTGGGTTTTGTGACACACAGACTGTCCAATTGGGTTTTCACACAAACGCTGTCTAATGGGGATTGTGACACACACACGCTGTCCAATGGTGTTTGTGACACATACAATTTCCAATGGGGTTTGTGACACCACACTCTGTCCAATGGGTCTTGTGACATACACGCTGTCTAGTGGTGTTTGTGACACACATGCTGTTTAATGGGGTTTGTGACACACACACTGTCCAATGGGGTTTGTGACACACACACTGTTCAATGGGTATTGTGACACACACACGCTGTCCAATGGGGTTTGTGACACACACGCTGTCCAATGGGGATTGTGACAAACACGCTGTCCAATGGGGTTTGTGACACACACGCTATCCAATGGGGTTTGTGACACACACTTCCCAATGGGGTTTGTGACACATACACGCTATACAATGGGGTTTGTGACACACACTCTGTCCAATGGCGCTTGTGAAACACAGGCTGTCCAATGGTGTTCGTGACACACGCTCTGTCCATGGGGTTTGTGTCACACACACTGTCCAATGGGTATTGTGACACACACACGCTGTCCAATGGGGTTTGTGACACATACTCTCTGTCCAAAGGGGCTTGTGACAAACACGCTGTCCAATGGGGTTTGTGACACACACGCTATCCAATGGGGTTTGTGACACATACACCTTCCAATGGGGTTTGTGACACCACACTCTGTCCAATGGTTCTTGTGAAAACACACACTCTGTCCAATGGGGATTGTGACAAACACACACTGTCCAATGGGGTTTTTGACACACTCGCTGTCCAATGGGGATTGTGACACACATACCCTGTCCTATGGGGTTTGTAACACACACGCTATCCAGTGGGTTTTGTGACAAACACAGTGTCCAATAGGGTTTGTGACACACACGCTATCTAATGGGGTTTGTGACAAATTCACTCTGTACAATGGAGTTTGTGACACACACGCTGTCCAATGAGGTTTGTGAAAGACACACTCTGTCCAATAGGGTTTGTGACACACACATGCTATCCAATGTGTTTGTGACACACATACTTTCTACAGGCTTTTTGACACACACACGCTATTCAATGGGGTTTGTGACACACACTTTCCAATCGGGTTTGTGACACACACACGCTGTCCAATGGTGTTTGTGACACGCATGCTGTCCAATTGGTTTTGTGACACACACGCTGTCCAGTGGAGTTTGTGACACACACACTGTCCAAAGCGGTTTGTGACACACACAGTGTCCACGGGGGTTTGTGACACAAACTCTGTCCAATTAGGTTTATGACTCACACACTGTCAAATGGGGCTTGTGACACACACGCTGTCCAATGGGGTTTGTGACACACACGCTGTCCAATGGGGTTTGTGAAACACACACTCTGTCCAATAGAGTTTGTGACACAAACATGCTAACCAATGGGGTTTGTGACACCACACTCTGTCCAACGGTGCTTTTGACACACACGCTGTCCAATGGGGTTCGTGACACACACGCTTTCCAGTGGGTTTTGTGACACAAACACTGTCCAAAGGGGACTGCGACACACACACGCTATCCAATGGGGTTTCTGACACGCATACTTTCCAATGGGGTTTGTGACACACACATTCTATAAAATGGGTTTGTGACACATACACTTTCCAATGGGGTTTGTGACACACACAGTGTCCACGGGGGTTTGTGACACAAATTCTGTCCAATGAGGTTTGTGACACACACACTGTCCAATGGGTTATTGTGACACACACACCCTGTCCAGTGGGGTTTGTGACACACACGCTGTCCAATGGGGTTTTTGACACACACGCTCTATCAAATTGGGTTTGTGACACACACACACTGTCCAATGGGGTTTGTGACACACACGCTGTATAATGGGGATTGTGACACCACACTCTGTCCAATGGTGCTTGTGACACACTCATGCTATCCAATGGGGTTTGTGACACGCATACTTTCTAATGGGGTTTGTAACACACACACTCTATCAAATGGGGTTTGTGACACATAAACTATACAGTGGGGTTTCTGACAAACACACTCTATCAAATGGGGTTTGTGACACACATGGTATCCAGTGGGTTTTGTGACACACACACTGTCCAATAGGGCTTGTGACACACACACTCTATCAAATTGGGTTTGTGACACACACACACTGTCCAATGGGGTTTGTGACACACACGCTGTATAATGGGGATTGTGACACCACACTCTGTCCAATGGTGCTTGTGACACACTCATGCTATCCAATGGGGTTTGTGACACGCATACTTTCTAATGGGGTTTGTAACACACACACTCTATCAAATGGGGTTTGTGACACATAAACTATACAGTGGGGTTTCTGACAAACACACTCTATCAAATGGGGTTTGTGACACACACACACTGTCCAATGGGGTTTGTGACACACACGCGGTCCAATGGGGATTGTGACACCACACACGGTCCAACGGTGCTTGTGACACACACGCTGTCCAATGGTTTTTGTGACACACACGCTTTCCAGTGGCTTTTGTGACACACACACTGTCCAAAGGGGTTTGTGACACACACGCTGTCCAATGGGGTTTGTGACACACACACTGTCCAAAGGGGTTTCTGACACACACGCTGTCCAATGGGGTTTGTGAAACACACACTCTGTCCAATAGGGTTTGTGACACACACATGCTATCAAATGTGGTTTGTGACACACATACTTTCTAATGGGTTTTTGACACACACACTCTGTCCAATAACGCTTGTGACACAGACGCTGTCCAATGGGGTTAGTGACACACACTCTGTCCCATGGGGTTTGTGACACACACGCTGTCCAATGGGGTTTCTGACACACATGCTATCCATTGGGTTTTGTGACACACACAATGGCCAATAGGGTTTGTGACACACACACGCTATCCAATGGGGTTTGTGACACATACACTTTCCAATGGGTTTTGTGACACCACACTCTGTCCAGTGGTGCTTGTGACACACACGCTGTCCAATGGGGTTCGTGACACACACGCTGTCCAGTGGGTTTTGTGACACACACAGTCTGTCCAATGGGCTTGTGACACACACACGCTGTCCTATAGTGTTTGTGACACACACTCTGTCCCATTGGGTTTGTGACAAAGACGCTGTCCAATGGGGATTGTGTCACACACACTGTCCAGTAGTGTTTGTGACACACACATGCTATCCAATGGGGTTTGTGACACGAACATTTTCTAATGGGGTTTGTGACACACGCGCTCTGTCCCATGGCGCTTTTAACACACATGCTGTCCAATGGGGTTCGTGACACACACTCTGTCCCATGGGGTTTGTGACACACACACTGTCAAAAGGGGTTTGTGACACACACGTTGTCCAATGAGGTTTGTGGCACGCACACTGTCCATGGGTGTATGTGACACACATGCTGTCCAATGGTGTTTGTGACACACACATTCTCCAAAGGGGTTTGTGACACACACGATGTCCAATGGGGTTTCTGAACACGCACACTGTCCATGGGTGTTTGTGACACACAAGCTGTCCAGTGGAGTTTGTGACACAAACACTGTCCAATGGGTATTGTGACAGACACACCCTGTCCTATGGGGACTGTGACACACACGCTGTCCAATGGGCTTTGTGACACACCGCTATCCAGTGGGTTTTGTGACACACACACTGTCCAATAGGGTTTGTGACACACACTTGCTATCCAATGGGGTTTGTGACACACACACTTTCTAATGGGGTTTGTGACACACACATTCTGTCCAATGGCGCTTGTGACAGACATGCTGTCCCATGGCTTTTGTGACACACACACTCTGTCCAATGGTGCTTGTGACACACACACGCTGTCCAATGGGGTTTGTGACACACACATTGTCCAACTGGGTTTGTGGAATGCACACTGTCCATGGGTGTTTGTGACACACACGCTGTCCAATGGTGTTTGTGACACACACACTGTCCAACGGATTTTGTGAACACACACGCTGTCCAATGGTGTTTGTGACACACACACTGTCCAACGGATTTTGTGACACACACGAAGTCCAATGGGGTTTGTAACACGCACACTGTCCATGGGTGTCTGTGACACACACGCTGTCCAGTGGAGTTTGTGAAACACACACTGTCCAATGGGGTTTGTGACACACACAGTGTCCAACGGTGTTTCTGACACACATGCTGTCCAATGGGGTTTGTGAAATAGACTCTGTCCAATGGGGTTTGTAACACACACACTGTCTAATGGGTATTGTGACACACAGACACTGTCCAATGGGGTTTGTGACACACACGCTGTCCAATGGGGTTCGTGACACACACGCTGTCTAGTGGGTTTTGTGACACACACACTCTGTCCAGTAGGGTTTGTGACACACACTCTGTCACATGGGGTTTGTGACACATGCTCTGTCCCATGGGGTTTGCGACACACACACGCTGTGCAATGGTATTTGTGACACACACGTTATCCAATAGGGTTTGTGACACACACTTTCCAATTGGGTTTGTGACACACATACGCTGTCCAATGGTGTTTGTGACACACATGCTGTCCAATGGGTTTTGTGAAACACACACTGACCAGTAGGGTTTCTGACACACACACGCTATCCAATGGGGTTTGTGACACGCATACTTTCTGATGGGGTTTGTGACACACAAAATCTATCAATTGGGGTTTGTGACAACTAAACTTTCCAATGGGGTTTGTGACACCACACTGTGTCCAAAGGTGCTTGTGACACACATGCTGTCCAATGGGGTTCGTGACACACACGCAGTCCAGTGGGTTTTGTGACACACACACTCTGGCAATGGGCTTGTGACACATACGCTGACCAATAGTGTTTGTGACACACACTCTGTCCCATGGGGTTTGTGACACACACATTGTCCAATGGGGATTGTGACAGACACACTCTGTCCAATAGGGTTTGTGACACACACACTGTCCAAAGGGGTTTGTGACACACACGCTGTCTAATGGGGTTTGTGACACACACACACTGTCCAAAGGGGATTGTGACACACACACACTGTCCAATGGGGTTTATTACGTACACGCTGTCCAATGGGGTTCGTGACACATAGTCTGTCCCATGGGGTTTGTGACACAGACGTTGTCCAATGGGGATTGTGGCACGCGTACTGTCAATGGGTGTTTGTGACACACACTCTGTCCAATGGTGTTTGTGACACACACGCTGTCCAAAGGGGTTTGTGACACACACGATGTCCAATGGGGTGTGTGACACGCACACTGTCCATGGGTGTTTGTGACACACAGGCTGTCCAGTGGAGTTTGTGACACACACTTTGTCCAATGGGGTTTGTGACACACACAGTGTCCACAGGGGTTTGTGACACAAACTCTGTCTAATGAGATTTGCGACACACACACTGTCCAATGGGTATTGTGACACGCACACTGTCTCCAGTGGGGTCTGTGACACACACTCTTTCCAATGGGGATTGTGACACACACGCTGTCCAATAGGCTTTGTGACAAATACACTCTCTCCAATGGTGCTTGTGAAACACACGCTGTCCGATGGAGTTTGTGACACACACACTCTATCCAACGGGGTTTGTGACACACACACGCTGTCCAATGTGGTTTGTGACACGCATAATTTCTCATGGGGTTTGTGACACACACACACTATCCAATGGGGTTTGTGACACACACACTTTCCAATGGCGTTTGTGACACACACACTGTCCAATGGGGTTTGTGACACACACACTGTCCAATGGGTTTTGTTACACACACACGCTATCCAATGGGATTTGTGACACACAGTCTTTCTAATGGAGTTTGTGACACACACACTCTGTCCCATGGGGCTTGTGACACGCACGCTGTCCAATGGGGTTTGTGACACACACACTGTCCAAAGGGGTTTGTGACACACACGTTTTCCAATGGGGTTTGTGACACGCACACTGGCCATCGTGTTTGTGACACACACGCTATTTAATGCGGTTTATGACACAGACACTTTCCAATGGGGTTTGTGACACAGACGCTGTCCAATGGGGTTTGTGACACAAACTTTGTCCAATAGGGTTTGTGACACACACACTGTCCAATGGGGATTGTGACACACACATGCTGTCCAATGGGATTTGTGACACATACGCTGTCCAATTGGGATTGTGACACACACGCTGTCCAATGGGCTTTGTGACACACACTCTGTCCAATGGGGCTTGTGACACACACTCTGTCCAATGGGGTTTGTGACACACACGTTGTCCAATGGGGTTTGTGACACGCACACTGTCCATCGTGTTTGTGACACACACGCTGTCCAATGGTGTTTGTGACACACACACAGTCCAAAGGGGTTTGTGACACACACAATGTCCAATGGGGTTTGTGACACGCACACTGTCCAGGGGTGTTTGTGACACACACGCTCTCCAGTGGGGTTTGTGACACACACACTGTCCAATGGGTATCGTTACACACACACGCTGTCCAATGGTGTTTGTGACACAAACTCTGTCCAATGGGGATTGTGACACACACGATGTCCAATGGGATTTGTGACACACACGCTGTCCAATTGGGACTGTGACACACACGCTTTCAGTGGGGTGTGTAACACAGACACTGTCCAGCTGGGTTTGTAACACACACAGTGTCCACGGGGGATTGTCAAAAACACGCTGTCCGATGGGGTTTGTGACACACACACTGTCCAATGGGTATTGTTACACACACACGCTGTGCAATGATGTTTATGACACACAAGCAGTCCAATGGTGTTTGTGACACACACACTGTCCAATGGGGTTTGTGACACACACACGCTGTCCAATGGTGTTTGTGACACAGACGCTGTCCAGTAGGGTTTGTGACACACATACGCTATCCAATGGGGTTTGTGACCCATACACTTTCCAATGGCGTTTGTGACACACACGCTGTCCAATGGGTTTTGTGAAACACACACTGTCCAAAAGGGATTGTGTCACACACGCGCTGTCCAATGGGGTTTGTGACACACACTCTGTCCAATGGGTTTTGTTACACACACACTCTGTCCAATGGGCTTGTGAGACACACGTTGTCCAATAGTGTTTGTGACACACACTCTGTCCCATGGCATTTGTGACACACACGCTGTCTACTGGGGATTGTGACACACACACTGTCCTAATGGCGTTCGTGACACACACAGTGTCCACGGTTGTTTGTCACACACACTCTGTCCAAAGGGGTTTGTGACACACACAATGTCCAATGGGGTTTGTGACTCGCACACTGTCCAGGGGTGTTTGTGACACACACGCTCTCCAGTGGCGTTTGTGACACACACACTGTCCAATGGGTATCGTTACACACACACGCTGTCCAATGGGGTTTGTGACACAAACTCTGTCCATGGGTGTCTGTGACACACACGCTGTCCAGTGGAGTTTGTGAAACACACACTGTCCAATGGGGTTTGTGACACACACAGTGTCCAACGGTGTTTCTGACACACATGCTGTCCAATGGGGTTTGTGAAATAGACTCTGTCCAATGGGGTTTGTAACACACACACTGTCTAATGGGTATTGTGACACACAGACACTGTCCAATGGGGTTTGTGACACACACGCTGTCCAATGGGGTTCGTGACACACACGCTGTCTAGTGGGTTTTGTGACACACACACTCTGTCCAGTAGGGTTTGTGACACACACTCTGTCACATGGGGTTTGTGACACATGCTCTGTCCCATGGGGTTTGCGACACACACACGCTGTGCAATGGTATTTGTGACACACACGTTATCCAATAGGGTTTGTGACACACACTTTCCAATTGGGTTTGTGACACACATACGCTGTCCAATGGTGTTTGTGACACACATGCTGTCCAATGGGTTTTGTGAAACACACACTGACCAGTAGGGTTTCTGACACACACACGCTATCCAATGGGGTTTGTGACACGCATACTTTCTGATGGGGTTTGTGACACACAAAATCTATCAATTGGGGTTTGTGACAACTAAACTTTCCAATGGGGTTTGTGACACCACACTGTGTCCAAAGGTGCTTGTGACACACATGCTGTCCAATGGGGTTCGTGACACACACGCAGTCCAGTGGGTTTTGTGACACACACACTCTGGCAATGGGCTTGTGACACATACGCTGACCAATAGTGTTTGTGACACACACTCTGTCCCATGGGGTTTGTGACACACACATTGTCCAATAGGGATTGTGACAGACACACTCTGTCCAATAGGGTTTGTGACACACACACTGTCCAAAGGGGTTTGTGACACACACGCTGTCTAATGGGGTTTGTGACACACACACACTGTCCAATGGGGATTGTGACACACACACTGTCCAATGGGGTTTATTACGTACACGCTGTCCAATGGGGTTCGTGACACATAGTCTGTCCCATGGGGTTTGTGACACAGACGTTGTCCAATGGGGATTGTGGCACGCGTACTGTCAATGGGTGTTTGTGACACACACTCTGTCCAATGGTGTTTGTGACACACACGCTGTCCAAAGGGGTTTGTGACACACACGATGTCCAATGGGGTGTGTGACACGCACACTGTCCATGGGTGTTTGTGACACACACGCTGTCCAGTGGAGTTTGTGACACACACATTGTCCAATGGGGTTTGTGACACACACAGTGTCCACAGGGGTTTGTGACACAAACTCTGTCTAATGAGATTTGCGACACACACACTGTCCAATGGGTATTGTGACACGCACACTGTCTCCAGTGGGGTCTGTGACACACACTCTGTCCAATGGGGATTGTGACACACACGCTGTCCAATAGGCTTTGTGACAAATACACTCTCTCCAATGGTGCTTGTGAAACACACGCTGTCCGATGGAGTTTGTGACACACACACTCTATCCAACGGGGTTTGTGACACACACACGCTGTCCAATGTGGTTTGTGACACGCATAATTTCTAATGGGGTTTGTGACACACACACACTATCCAATGGGGTTTGTGACACACACGCTGTCCAATGGCGTTTGTGACACACACACTGTCCAATGGGGTTTGTGACACACACACTGACCAATTGGGTTTGTTACACACGCACTGACCAATTGTGTTTGTGACACACATGCTGTCCAATGGGTCTTGTGACACACACACGCTATCCAACGGGGTTTGTGACACATACACTTTCCAATGGGGTTTGTGACACACAGACTCTGTCCAATGTCGCTTGTGACACATACGCTGTCCAATGGGTCTTGTGACACACACACGCTATCCAACGGGGTTTGTGACACAAACTTTCCAATGGGGTTTGTGACACACATACGCTGTCCAATGAGGTTTGTGACACACACACTGTCCAAAGGGTTCTGTGACACACAGTATGTCCAATGGGGTTTGTGACACACACACTGTCCAAAGGGGTTTGTGACACACACATTGTCCAATGGGGTTTGTGACACGCACACTGTCCATGGCTGTTTGTGACACACACGCTGTCCAATGGGGTTTGTGACACACAGTGTTCAGGGGGGTTTGTGACACACACGCTGTCTAATGGGGTTTGTGAAACACAGACACTGTCCAATGGGGATTTTGACACACACCCCCTGTCCAGTGGGGTTTCTGACACACACGCTGTCCAATGGGGTTTGTGACACACACACACTGTCCAATGGGTTTTGTGAAACACACAATGACCAGGAGGGTTTGTGACACACACACGCTATCCAATGGGGTTTGTGACACAGAATCTGTCCAATGGGGTTCGTGACACACACACTCTGTCCAATGGGGCTTGTGACACACATGCTGTCCAATGGGGTTTGTGACATACACACTGTCCAAAGGGGTTTGTAACACACACGCTGTCCCATGGGGTTTGCGCCACACACACTCTGTCCAATAGGGTTTGTGACACACACATGCTATCCAATGGGTTTTGTGACACACACACTGACCAGGAGGGTTTGTGACACACACACGCTGTCCCATGGGCTTTGTGACACACACACGCTGTCCCATGGGGTTTGTGACACACACACTGACCATTTTTGTTTGTGACACACACACTGTCCAATGGTGTTTGTGACACGCATGCAGTCCAATGGGTTTTGTGACACACACACTGAGCAGGAGGGTTTGTGACACATACACGCTGTCCCATGGGGTTTGTTACACACACACTGTCCAATGGCGCTTGTGACATATACGCTGTCCAACGGGGTTCGTGACACACACTCTGTCCCATGGGGTTTGTGACACACACGTTGTCCAGTGGGGTTTGTGACACAAACTCTGTCCAATGGGGTTTGTGACACACACACTGTCCAATGGGTTTTGTTACACACACACGCTATCCAATGGGATTTGTGACACACAGTCTTTCTAATGGAGTTTGTGACACACACACTCTGTCCCATGGGGCTTGTGACACGCACGCTGTCCAATGGGGTTTGTGACACACACACTGTCCAAAGGGGTTTGTGACACACACGTTTTCCAATGGGGTTTGTGACACGCACACTGGCCATCGTGTTTGTGACACACACTCTATTTAATGCGGTTTATGACACAGACACTTTCCAATGGGGTTTGTGACACAGACGCTGTCCAATGGGGTTTGTGACACAAACTTTGTCCAATAGGGTTTGTGACACACACACTGTCCAATGGGGATTGTGACACACACATGCTGTCCAATGGGATTTGTGACACATACGCTGTCCAATTGGGATTGTGACACACACGCTGTCCAATGGGTTTTGTTACACACACACTCTGTCCAATGGGCTTGTGAGACACACGTTGTCCAATAGTGTTTGTGACACACACTCTGTCCCATGGCATTTGTGACACACACGCTGTCTACTGGGGATTGTGACACACACACTGTCCTAATGGCGTTCGTGACACACACAGTGTCCACGGTTGTTTGTCACACACACTCTGTCCAAAGGGGTTTGTGACACACACAATGTCCAATGGGGTTTGTGACTCGCACACTGTCCAGGGGTGTTTGTGACACACACGCTCTCCAGTGGCGTTTGTGACACACACACTGTCCAATGGGTATCGTTACACACACACGCTGTCCAATGGGGTTTGTGACACAAACTCTGTCCAATGGGGATTGTGACACACACGATGTCCAATGGGATTTGTGACACACACGCTGTCCAATTGGGACTGTGACACACACGCTTTCAGTGGGGTGTGTAACACAGACACTGTCCAGCTGGGTTTGTAACACACACAGTGTCCACGGGGGATTGTCAAAAACACGCTGTCCGATGGGGTTTGTGACACACACACTGTCCAATGGGTATTGTTACACACACACGCTGTGCAATGGTGTTTATGACACACAAGCAGTCCAATGGTGTTTGTGACACACACACTGTCCAATGGGGATTGTGACATACACACGCTCTCCAATGGGGTTTGTGACACACATGCTGTCCAAAGGGGTTTTGACACAAATGCTGTCCACTGGGGATTGTGACAAACACTGTCCAGGGGGGTTTGTGACACACACACTGTCCAATGGGTATTGTTACACACACGCTGTCCAGTGGATTTTGTGACACACACATTCTGCCCAATGGGCTTGTGACACACACGCTGTCCCATGGTGTTTGTGACACACACACTGTCCAATGGGTATTGTTACACACACACGCTGTCCAATGGGGTTTGCGACACACACACTGTACAAAGGAGTTTGTGAAACACACACTGTCCATGGGTGTTTATGAAACACACGCTGTCCAGTGGGTTTTGTGACACACACACTGTCCAGTGGGGTTTTGACACACACGCTGTCCACTGGGGATTGTGACACACACACTGTCCAATGGCGTTCGTGACACACACAGTGTCCACAGGTGTTTGTGACACAGCCGCTGTCCAATGGGTTTGTGACACACATGATGTCCAATGGGGTTTGTGACGCACACACTGTCCAATGGGGTTTGTGACACACACGCTGTTCAATGGGGTTTGTGACACACACACTGTCCAATCGGTATTGTTACACACACACGCTGTCCAATTGGGTTTGTGACACATACACTTTCCAATGGCGTTTGTGACACACACACACTGTCCAATGGTGCTTGTGACAAACACGCTATCCAATGGGGTTCGTGACACACACGCTGTCCAATGGGTTTTGTGAAACACACACTGTCCAAAGGGGATTGTGTCACACAAACGCTGTCCAATGGGGTTTGTGACACACACGCTGTCCAATGGGGCTTGGACAGACACTCTGTCCAGTGGGTTTTGTGACACACACACGATATCCAATGGGGTTTGTCAGACATACACTTTACAATGGGGTTTGTGACACACACACTCTGTCCAATGGTGCTTGTGATACACACGCTGTCCAATGAGGTTCGTGACACACACGCTGTCCAGGGGTTTTGTGACACACACATTCTGTCCAATGGGCTTGTGACACACACGCAGTCCCATGGCGTTTGTGACACACACACTGTCCAAAGGGAATTGTGACACACACACGCTGTCCAATGGGGTTTTTGACACACACACTGTCCAAAGGGGTTTGTTACACACACGATGTACTATGCGGTTTGTGACACCCACACTGTTCATGCGTGGTTGTGACAAACACGCTGTCCAGTGGGGTTTGTGACACACACACTGTCCAAAGGGGTTTGTGACATACACGATGTCCAATGGGGTTTGCGACACACACAGTGTCCCCGGGAGTTTGTGACACACACGCTGTCCAAGGGGGTTTGTGACACATACACTCTTTCCAGTGGGGCTTGTGACACACACGCTGTCCAGTGGGTTTTGTGACACACACACTGTCCAATAGGGTTTGTGACACAGACACGCTATCCAATGGAGTTTGAGACACACACACTCTGTCCAATGGGTATTGTGACACACACACAGTGTCCAATGGAGTTTGTGACACGCACGCTGTCCAATGAGGATTGTTGCACACACGCTGTCCAATGGGCATTTTGACCTACACTCTCTCCAGCAGGGTTTGTGACACACACGCTATCCAATGGGGTTTGTGACACGCACACTTTATAATGGGGTTTGTGACACATACACACTGTCCCATGGGGTTTCTGACACTCACGCTGACAAATTGGGTTTGTGACACACACTCTGTCCAATGGGTTTGTGACACACACATTTATTAATGGGGTTTGTGACACGCACACTTTCTAATGGGCTTTATGACACACAAACGCTACCCAATGGGGTTTGTTTCTCAACACGCTATCCACTGGGGTTTGTAATACATACACTTTCCAAAGGGTTTTGTGACACACACACTCTGTCCAATGGTGCTTGTGACACACACGCTGTCCATTGGCTTTTGTGACACACACACTGTCCCAAGGGGAGTGGGACACACATATGCTGTCCAATGGGGCTTTTGACACACAAACACTGTACAATGGGGATTGTGACTCACACACGCTGTCCAATGGGGTTTATGACACACATGCTGTCCAGTGGGGTTTGTGACACACAAACACCTTACAATGGGGATTGTGACGCACACACGCTGTCCAATGGGATTTATGACACAAACGCTGTCCAATAGGGTTTGTGACACACACACTCTGTTCAGTGGAGTTTCTGACACACACGCTGTCCAATGGGGATTGTGACACACACGCTGTCCAACGGGGTTTATGACACACACGCTGTCCAATGGGGTTTGTGAAACACACACTCTGTGCAATGAGGTTTATGACACACACGCTGTCCAATGGGGATTGTGACACACACACTGTCCAGGGGGGTTTGTGATACACACATTGTCCAGTGATGTTCGTGACACACACAGTGTCCACGGAGTTTTATGACACACACATTCTGTCCAATGGGCTTGTATCACACACTCTGTCCAATGGGCTTCTGACACACACGCTGTCCAATGGGATGTGTCAAACACACTCTGTCCAATGGGATCTGCGACACACACGCTGTCCAGTGAGGATTCTGACAAAGACGCTGTACAACGGGGTTTGTGACACACACACTCTGTCAAAAGGGCTTGTGACAAACACGCTGTACAATGGGGTTTGTGACACACACACGCTATCCAATGCGGTTTGTGACACACACACTTTCCAGTGGGGTTTCTGACACACACACTATGTCTAATGGTGCTTGTGACACACATGCTGTCGAATGGGGTTTGGACACACACACTGTCCAATGGGGTTTGTGACACAAACTCTGTCCACTGGGCATTGTGACACACACACTGTCCGGGGTGGTTGTGACACACACACTGTCCAATGACATTCGTGACATACACAGTGTCCACGGGGTTTTGTGACACACACTCTGTCCAATGGGGTTTGTGACACACACGCTGTCCAATGGGGTTTGTGACACACACGCTGTCCAATGGGGTATGGGACATACACGCTGTCCAGTGGGTTTTGTGACACACACACTGTCCAATAGGGTTTGTGACACACACACGCTATCCAATGGGGTTTGTGACACACACACTGTTCAAAGGGGTTTGTGACACATACGATGTCCAATGGGATCTGCGACACACACGCTGTCCAGTGGGGTTTGTGAAACACACACTGACCAATGGGGTTTATGACACACACGCTGTCCAGTGGGTTTTGCGACACACACTCTGTTCAATGGGGTTTGTGACACACACACGCTGTCCAATGCTGTTTGTGACACACACTCTGTCCAATGGGGTTTGTCACACACACTCTGTACAATGGGCTTGTGACACAAATACTGTCCAATGGGGATTGTGACACACACACTCTGTCCAATGAGGTTTGTGACACACACGCTGTCCAATGAGGTCTGAGACACACACACTCTGTCCAATGTGGCTTTTGACACACACGCTGTCCAATGGCGTATGTGACATACACGCTGTCCACTGGTTTTGTGACAGACACACTCTCCAACAGGGTTTGTGACACACACACTATATCCAATGGGGTTTGTGACACACACACTGTACAAAGGGGTTTGTGACACACACACTGTCCACTGGGGTTTGTGACACACACACTGTCCAATGGCGTTCGTGATACACACAGTGTCCACGGGGTTTTGTGACACACACTCGCTGGCCGATGGGTTTTGTGACACAGACGCTATCCAAAGGGGCTTGTGACAAACACACTGTCCAATGGGGATGGTGATACACACACTTTCCAATGGGGTTTGTGACACGCACACTTTCTAATGGGGTTTGTGACACACACACGCTATCCAATTGGGTTTGTGACACGCACACATTCTAATGGGGTTTGTGAAACACACACTCTATCCAATGGGGTTTGTGACACACACACTTTCCAATGGGGTTTGTGACACTCACACTTTCTAATGGGATTTGTGATACACACACGCTGTCCAATTGGGTTTGTGACACAATCACTTTCCAATGGCGCTTGTGACATGCACGCTGTCCACTGGGTTTTGTGACACAGACGCTGTCCAATAGGCTTTGTGACACACACACGCTATCCAATGGGGTTTGTGACACACATTATATTAAATCGGTTTTGTTACACAAACACAGTCCAATGAGGAGTGTGACACACACACTGTCCAAATAGGGTTTGTGACACGCACAATCTATACAAAGGGGTTTGTGACACGCACACTTTCTAATGGGGATTGTGACACGCGCACTTTCTAATGGGGTTTGTGACACACACACGCTATCCAATGGGGTTTGTGACACACACACTTTGCCAAGGGGTTTGTGACACGCACACTTTCTAAAGGGGTTTGTGACACACACGCTGTCCAATGGGGTCCGTGACACACACGCTCTCCAGTGGGTTTTGTGAAAAACACACTCTGTCCAATGGTCTAGTGACACACACGCTATCCAATGGGGCTTGTGACACACACACTTTCAAATGGGCTTTGTGACACGCACAATTTCTAATGGGGTTTGTGACACACACACACTATCCAATGGGGTTTATGAAACGCACACTGTCCATGGGTGTTTCTGACACACACACTGTCCAAAAGGGTTTGTGACACATTCGATGTCCACTGGGGTTTGTGACACGCACAGTGTCCGTGGGTGTTTGTGACACACACGCTGTCCAATGGGGATTGTGACACAGACGCTGTCCAATGGGGATTGTGACACACAATCTGTCCAATGGGGTTTGTGACACACACACTGTCCAATAGGGTTTGTGACACACACGCTATCCAATGGGGTTTGTGACACGCACACGTTCTAATGGGATTTTGTGACACACACGCTATCCAATAGGTTTTGTGACACACAAACTGTCCAATGGGGATTGTGACACACACACTTTCCAATGGGGTTTGTGACACACACACTGTCCAATGTGGCTTGTGACACACACGCTGTCCAATGGGGTGTGTCACACACACACTCTGTCCAATGGGGTTGGTGACACACACACGCTGTCCAATG
Organism: Columba guinea; assembly: GCA_032206185.1. Lineage (NCBI taxonomy): Eukaryota > Metazoa > Chordata > Aves > Columbiformes > Columbidae > Columba > Columba guinea. The sequence goes on from JAVLUU010000005.1 coordinate 3,604,659, forward strand.
GGGATTGTTACACACGCTGTCCTATGGGCTTTGTGACACACACACTCTGTCCAATGGGGATTGTGACATACACACTGTCCAAAAGGGTTTGTGACACGCACATTCTATCCAAAGGGGTTTGTGACACGCGCACTTTCTAATGGGGTTTGTGACACACACACTTTCCCAAGGGGTTTGTGACACGCACACTTTCTAAAGGGTTTTGTGACACACACACGCTATCCAATTGGGTTTGTGACACACACAATTTCCAATGGCGCTTGTGACACACACGCTGTCCAATGGGTTCCGTGACACACAGGCTGTCCAGTGGGTTTTGTGACTCACGCACTCTGTCCAATGGGCTAGTGACACACACGCTATCCAATGGGGTTTGTGACACACACACTTTCAAAAGGGGTTTCTGACACACACTCTGTCCCATTGGGTTTGTGACACACACGCTGACCAATTGGTTTTGTTACACATACACTGTCCAATGGTGTTTGTGACACGCATGCTATCCAACAGGGTTTGTGACACGCATACTGTTTAATGGGTTTCTTGAAACACACACGCTATCCAATGGGATTAGTGACACACTCACTCTCTAAAGGGGTTCGTGACACACACTCTGTCCCATGGGGTTTGTGACACACACACTGTCCAAAGGGGTTTGTGACACAGACGATGTCCAAAGGGTTTGTGACACGCACACCGTCCATGGGTGTTTGTGACACACACGCTGTCCAGTGGGGTTTCTGACACACACACAGTCCAAAAGGGTTTGTGACGCACACGATGTCCAATGGGGTTTGTGACATGCACACTGTCCATGGGTGTTTGTGACACTCACGCTGTCCAGTGGGTTTTGTGACACACACACTGTCCAATGGGGTTTTGACACACAGGCTGTCCGCTGGGGATTGTGACACACACACTGACCAGGGGGGTTTGTGACACACGCGCTGTCCAGTGGGTTTTGTGACACACGCACTGTCCAATTGGGTTTTGACACACACGCTGTCCACTGGGGATTGTGACACAAACGCTGTCCAATTCGGGTTTGTGACACACACACTGTCCAATGGTGTTTCTGACACACACGCTGTCCAATGGGGATTGTGACACACACACGCTGTCCAATGGGGTTTATGACACACAATTTGTCCAATGGGGTCTGTGACACACACGCTGTCCAATGGGGATTGTGACTACAGACTCTGTCCAATGGGGTTCGTGACACACACGCTGTTCAATGGGTTTGTGACACACACACTGTCCAATAGGGTTTGTGACACACACACGCTATACAAAGGGGCTTGTGACACACACAATTTCTAATTGGGTTTGTGACACACACAATATCCAATGGGGTTTGTGACACTCACAATCTGTCCCATGGTGTTTGTAACACACACACTGTCCAATAGGATTGTGACACGCACATGCAGTCCAATGGGATTTGTGACACACACACTCTGTGTAATGGGGTTTGTGACACACACGCTGTCTTATGGGGAAGGTGACACACACACGCTGTCCAATGCGTTTTGTGAAAAACACACGATGTCCAATGGGGTTTGTGACACACACACGCTGCCCAATGGGGTTTGTGACACACACGCTGTCCAATGGGGTTTGTGACACACACGCTGTCCAGTGGGTTTTGTGACACACAAACTGTCCAAAGGGGTTGGTGACACACACACTGTCCAATGGGGTTTGTGACACACACAGTGTCTACGGGGGTTTGTGACACAAACGCTGTCCAATGGGGTTTGTGACACACACGCTATCCAATGGAGGTGGTGACACACACACTGTCCAATGGGGTTTGTGACACAGACGCTATCCAATGGAGATGGTGACACATACACTGTCCAATGGGGTTTGTGACACATACACTCTGTCCAATGGGGCTTGTGGCACACACGCTGTTCAATGGGGTTTGTGACACCGCACTCTGTCCAATGGTGCTTGTGACACACACGCTGTTCAATGGGGTTCGTGACACACACGCTGTCCAGTGGGTTTTGTGACACACACACTCTGTCCAATGGTTCTTGTGACACACACGCTGTCCAATGGGGTTCATGACACACACTCTGTCCAATGGCCCTGTGGCACACACACTCTGTCCAATAGTGTTTGTGACACACACTCTGTCCCATGGTATTTGTAAAACACACATTGTCCAATGGGGATTGTGACACAAACACGCTGTCCAATGGGGTTTGTGACACACACACGCTGTCCAAAGGGGTTTGTGACACACACTCTGTCCAATGGTGTTTGTGACACACACGTTGTCCAATGGGGTTTGTGACACACACGCTGTCCAATGGGGATTTTGACATACACACTGTCCAAAGGGGTTTCTGACACACACGCTGTCAAATGGGAATTGTGAAACACAAATGCTGTCCAATGGGGTTTGTGACACACACGCTGTCTAATGTTGATTGTAACACACACACTCTGTCCAATGGGGTTTGTGACACACACGCTGTCCAATGGTTTTTGTGACACACACGCTGTCCAATGGGGTTTGTGAACACACACAGTGTCCAATAAGGTTTTGTGACACACAAACTCTCCATGGGTGTTTGTGACACACACGCTCTCCAGTGTGTTTTCTGACACACACACTGTCCAGTTGGGTTTTGACACACACGCTGTCCAATGGGGATTGTGACACACACACGCTATCCAATGGGGTTTGTGACACACACACTGTCCAAAAGGGTTTGTGACACACAATATGTCCAATGGGGTTTCTGACACGCACACTGTCCATGGGTGTTTGTGACACACACGCTGTCCAGTGGGGTTTGTGACACACACACTGTCCATTGTTTATTGTTACACACACACGCTATCCAATGGGGTTTGTGACACACACACTGTCCAAAAGGGTTTGTGACACAAAATATGTCCAATGGGGCTTATGACACACACGCTGTCCAATAGTGTTTGTGACATTCACACCGACCAGGAAGTTTTGTGACACACAAACACTGTCCATTGGGGTTTTTGACACACACATTGTCCAATGGTGTTTGTGACACACGGTCTGTCAAATGGGCTTTGTGACACACACACGCTGTCTAATAGGGTTTGTGACACACACGCTGTCCAATGCAATTTGTGACACACACTGTCCAATGGGGTTTGTGAAAATACACGCTGTCCAATGGGGTTTGTGACACACACACTGACCAGGAAGGCTTGTGACACAGACGCGCTGTACAGTGGGGTTTGTGGCACACACACTTTCCAATGGGTATTGTGACACACACACTCTGTCCAATGGGCTTGTGACACACATGCTGTCCAATGGGGATTGTGACACACACACGCTGTCCAATGGTGTTTCTGACAAACACACTGTCCAAAGAGGTTTGTGACACACACGATGTCCAACGGGGTATGTGACACGCACATTATCCATAGGTGTTTGTGACACACACGCTGTCCAGTGGAGTTTGTGACAATCACACTGTCCAATGCGGTTTGTGACACACACAGTGTCCACAGGGGTTTGTGACACAGACGCTGTCCAATGGGGTTTGTGACACACACACTGTCCAATGGGTATTGTTACACAGACACGCTGTCCAGTGGTGTTTGTGACACACACTCTGTCCAATGGGGATTGTGACACACACGCTGTCCAATTTGCTTTGTGACACACACACTCTGTCCAATGGCTCTTGTGAAAAACGCGCTGTCCAATGGAGTTTGTGAACACACAAGGTGTCCAGTGGGTTTTGTGACACACACACTGTCCGAAAGGGTTTGTGATGCACAGACGCTATCCAATGGGTTTTGCGACACATACACTTTCCAATGGGGTTTGTGACACACACACTCTGTCCAATGGGCTTGTGACACACACGCTGTCCAATGATGTTTGTGACACACACACTGTCCAATGGGGATTGTGACACACACATGGTATCCAATGGGGTTTTTGACACTCACACTGTCCATGGGTGTTTGTGACACACACACTGTCCACTGGGGTTTATGACACACACACTGTCCAGGGGGGTTTGTGACACAGACGCTGTCCAATGGGTATTGTGACACACATGCTGTCCAATGGGGTTTGTGACACACACACTGTCCAATGGGATTTTTGACTTACACACTGTCCAAAGGGGTTTGTGACACACACGCTATCCAGTGGGGTTTGTGACACTCACACTGTCCATGGGTGTTTTTGACACACACGCTGTCCAGTGGGTTTTGTGACACACACACTGTCCACTGGAAATTGACATACACGCTGTCCAGTGGGGATTGTGAAACACACAGTGTCCAGTGGCGTTTGTGACACACACACTGTCCAATAGGGTTTGTGACATCACACACGCTATCCAATGGGGTTTGTGACACACACTCTTTCTAATGGGGTTTGTGAAACACACGCTATTCAATGGGTTTTGTGACACACAGACTGTACAATGGTGATTGTGACACACGCACGCTGTACAATGGGGTTTGTGACACACACACTTTCCCTAGGTGTTCGTGACACGCATACTTTCTAATGGGGTTTGTGACACACACGCTATCCAATGCGGTTTTTGACACACATGCTGACCAATTGGTTTTGTTACACACACTCTTTCCGAAGATGTTTGTGACACGCATGCCGTCCAATGGGTTTTGTGACACACACACAGACCAGGAGGGTTTGTGACACACACACGCTATCCAACGGGTTTTGTGACACATACACTTTCCAATGGTGTTTGTGACACACACGCTCTGTCCAATGGCGCTTGTGACACACACGCTGTCCAATGGGGTTCGTGACACACATTCTGTCCCATGGGGTTTGTGACACACACACTGTCCAATGGGTATTGTTACACACACATGCTGTCCAAATGTGTTTGTGACACACACACTGTCCAATGGGTATTGTTACACACACATGCTGTCCAATTTGTTTGTGACACACACGCTGTCCAATGGGGCTTGCGACACACACGCTGTCCAATGGGGTTTGTGACACACACATTGTCCAATGGGTATTGTGACACACACACGCTGTCCAATGGGGTTTGTGACACACACGCTGTCCAGTGGGTTTTGTGACACACAATCTCTGTCCAATGGGGTTTGTGACACACACAGTGTCCACGTGGTTTGTGACACAGGCGCTGTCCAATAGGGTTTGTGACACGCACGCTGTACAGTGGGGTTTGTGACACACACGCTGTACAGTGGGGTTTGTGACACACACACTGTCCAAAAGGGTTTGTGACACACACGATGTACAATGGGGTTTGTGACACGCACACTGTCCACGGGGTTTGTGACACACACGCTGTCCAATGGGGTTTGTGACACACACGCTGTCCAATGGGGATTGAGACCTACACACTGTCCCATAGGGTTTGTGACACACACGCTGTGCAATCGGGTTTGTGACACACTCATTTTCAAATGGGTTTTGTGACACACACATGTTATCCAATGGGGTTTATGACATGCATACTTTCCAATTGGGTTTGTGACACACACGCTTACCAATTGGTTTTGTGACACACACGCAGTCCAATGGTGTTTGTGACACACACGCTGTCCAATGGGTCTTGTGGCACACACGCTGTGCAATGGTGTTTGTGACACACACGCTGTCCAATCGGGTTTGTGACACACTCATTTTCTAATGGGTTTTGTGACACACACATGTTATCCAATGGGGTTTGTGACATGCATAGTTTCTAATGGGGTTTGTGACACACACGCTTACCAATTGGATTTGTGACACACACTCTGTCCAACGGGGCTTGTCACACACACGCTGTCCAAAGGGGTTCGTGACACACACTCTGTCCCATGGGGTTTGTGACACTCACACTCTCCAATGGGGATTGTGACACACACACGCTGTCCAATGGGGTCTGTGACACACAGGCACTCCAATGGGGCTTGTGACACACAGGCTGTCCAATGGTGTCTGTGACACACACGCTGTCCAATGGGATTTGTGACACATACACTCTGTCCAATGGGGTTTGTGACACACACGCTGTCCAATGGGGATTGTGACACACACGCTGTCCAATGGGGTTTGTGACACATACACTCTGTCCAATGGGGTTTGTGTAACACACACTCTGTCCAGTTGGGTTTGTGACCCACACGGTGTCCAATGGGTATTGTGACACACACGCTGTCCAATAGGGTTTGTGACATCACACACGCTATCCAATGGGGTTTCTGACACACACTCTTTCTAATGGGGTTTGTGAAACACACACTATCCAATGGGTTTTTTGACACACACACTGTCCAATGGTGATTGTGACACACACACGCTGTCCAATGGTGTTTGTGACACGCACACTTTCTAATGGGGTTTGTGACACACACATGCTATCCAATGGGGTTTGTGACACGTATACTTTCTAATGGGGTTTGTGACACACGCACGCCATCCATTGGGGTTTGTGAGACACACGCTGACCAATTGGTTTTGTTACACATACACTGTCCAAAGGTGTTTGTGACACGTATGCTGTCCAATGGGTTTTGTGACACACACACTAACCAGGAGCGTTTGAGACACACACACGCCATCCAATGGGGTTTGTGATACAAACACTTTCAGTCCAACGGCGCTTGTTACACACACGCTGTCAAATGGGGTTCGTGACACACACGCTGTCAAAAGGGTATTGTTATACACACACGCTGTCCAATGGTGTTTGTGACACTCACGCTGTCCAATGGGTCTTGTGACACACACGCTGTGCCATGGTGTTTGTGACACACACGCTGTCCAATGGTTCTTGTGACACACACACTGTGCCATGGTGTTTGTGACACACACACTGTGCAATAGGGTTTATCACACACACATGCTATCCAATGGGGTTTGTTACACAAATACTTTCTAACAGGGTTTTTTGACACACACACGCTATCCAATGGGGTTTGTGACACACACGCTGTCCAATGGGGTTTGTGACACACACACTTTGTCCAATAGGTCTTGTGACACACTTTGTCCAATGGGTTTCGTGACACAAAGCTGTCCAATGGGGTTTGTAACACATACACTCTCTCCAATGGGGTTTGTGACACACACACTCTGTCCCATGGGGTTTGTGACCCACACGATGTCCAATGGGTTTTGTGACCCACACGCTGTCCAATGGGGTTCGTGACACACACATTGTCCAATGGGTATTGTGACACACACACGCTGTCTAATGGGGTTTGTGACACACCCGCTGTCCAGTGGGTTTTGTGACACACAAACTCTGTCCAATGGGGTTTGTGACACAAACAGTGTCCACGGGGGTTCTGGCACAGACGCTGTCCAATGGGGTTTGTGACACGCACTCTGTCCATGGGTGTTTGTGACCCACACGTTTTTTAGTGGGGTTTGTGACACACACACTGTCCAATGGGGTTTGTGACACACACGCTGACGAATTGGTTTTGTTACACACACACTGTCCAATGGTGTTTGTGACACGCATGATATCTAATGGGTTTTGTGACACACACACGCTGTCCAATGGGGTTTGTGACACACACATGCTGTCCAAGGGGGTTTGTGACATACACGCTGTCCAATAGGGTTTGTGACACACACACACTGTCCAGTGGGGATTGTGACACACACACGCTGTCCAATGGAGTTTATGACTACACACGCTGTCCAATGGGGTTTGTGACACACTCGCTGTCCAATGGCTTTTGTGACACACACACTGTCCAGGGGGGTTTGTGCCACACACACTGTCCAATGGCATTCGTGACACACACAGTGTCCACGGGGGTTTGTGACACACACTCTGTACAATGGGGTTTTGTGACACACACACACATTGTCCAATGGGGATTGTGACACACAGATGCTGTTCAATTGTGTTTGTGACACAAACGCTTTCCAATGGGGTTTGTGATAAAGACGCTGTCCAATGGGGATTGTGACCTACACGCTGTTCAATAGGGTTTGTGACACACACATGCTATCCAAAGGGGTTTGTGACACACATACTTTCTAATGGGGTTTCTGACAAACACACGCTATCCAATTGGGTTTGTGACGCACACTTTCCAATGGGGTTCGTGACACACACACGCTATCCAACGGGTTTTGTGACATGCAAACTTTATAATGGGGTTTGTGACACACACACGCTATCCAATGGGGTTTGTGACACACATACTTTCTAACGGGGTTTTTGACACAAACACGCTATCCAATGGGGTTTGTGACACACACTTTCCAATGGCGTTTGTGACGCACACACTCTGTCCCATGGGGTTTGTGACACAGACGCTGTCCAATGGGGTTGTGATACACAAGCTCTCCAATGGGGTTTGTGACACATACGCTCTGTCCAATGGGGATTGTGAAAAACACACGGTGTCCAATGGGGTTTATGATACACACACTGTCCAATGGGGTTTGTGACACACACGCTGTCCAATGGGGATTGTGACACACACACTCTGTCCAATAGGTCTTGTGACACAAAAGCTGTCCAAAGGGGTTCGTGACACACACGCTGTCCAGTGGAGTTTGTGACACATACACTGTCCAATAGCGTTTGTGACATCAAACACGCTATCCAATGGGGTTTCTGACACACAATCTTTCTAATGGGGTTTGTGAAACACACTCTGTCCAATGGGTTTTTTGACACACACACTGTCCAATGGTGATTGTGACACACACACGCTGTCCCACGGTATTTGTGACACACACATTGTCCAATGGGTATTGTTGCACGCACACGCTGTCCAATTGTGTGTGTGACACACACGCTGTCCAATGGGGCTTGGAACACACACGCTGTCCAATGGGGTTTGTGACACACACATTGTCTAATGGGTATTGTGACACACACACGCTGTCTAATGAGGTTTGTGACACACACGCTGTCCAGTGGGTTTTGTGAACACACACACTCTGTCCCATGGGGTTTGTGACACACATAGTGTCCAATGGGGATTGTGACACCACACTCTGTCCAATGGTGCTTGTGACACACACACGCTATCCAATGGGGTTTGTGAAACACACACTCTGTCCAATAGGTCTTGTGACACAGAAGCTGTCCAATGAGTTTCGTGACACACATGCTGTCCAACGGGGTTTGTGACACACACACTCTGTCCAATGGGGTTTGTGACCCACACGGTGTTCAATGGGTATTGTGACACACACGCTGTCCAATGGGGTTCGTGACACACACTCTTTCAAAAAGGGTTTGTGAAACACGCTATCCAAATGGTTTTTTGACACACACACTGTCCAATGGTGTTTGTGACACACACACTTTTCAATGGTGTTTGTGACACGCAAACTTTCTAATGCGGTTTGTGACACACACATACGTTATCAAATGGGGTTTGTGACACACACTCTGACCAACTGGTTTTCTACATACACACTGTCCAAAGGTGTTTGTTACACACACACGCTATCCAATGGGGTTTGTGACACATACACTTTCCAATGGGGTTTGTGACACACACACTCTGTCCAATGGGGCTTGCGACACACACGCTGTCCAATGGGGTTTGTGACACACACATTGTCCAATGGGTATTGTGACACACACGCTGTCCAATGGGGTTTGTGACACACATGCTGTCCACTGGGGTTTGTGACACGCACACTGACCATGGGTGTTGTTGACACACACACTGTCCAATGGGATTTGTGACACACACAGTGCCCACGGGGGTTTGTGACACACATGCTGTCCAATGGTTATTGTTACACACACACGCTGTCCAATGGTGTTTGTGAGACACTTGCTGTCCAATGGGGCTTGTGACACACATGCTGTCCAATGGTGTTTGTGACACACACGCTGTCCAATGGGGTTTGTGACACACACACTGTCCAAAGGGGTTTGTGACACACACGCTCTCCAATGGTGTTTGTGACACACACGCTGTCCAGTGGGTTTTGTGACACACACACTGTCCAATGTGGTTTTGACACACACGCTGTCCACTGGGGTTTGTGACACACACACTGTCCAATTGCGTTCGTGAAACACATAATGTCCACGGGGGTTTGTGACACACATGCTGTCCACTGGGCATTGTGAACACAAACGCTGTCCAATGGGGTTTGTGACACACGCACTGTCCAATGGTGTTTCTGACACACATGCTGTCCAATGGGTTTTGTGAAACAAACTCTGTCCAATGGTGCTTGTGACACACACGCTGTCCAATGGGGTTCGTGACATACATGCTGTCCAGTGGGCATTGTGAACACAAACGCTGTCCAATGGGGTTTGTGACACACACGCTGTCTCATGGGGTTTGTGACACACACACTGTCCAAAGGGGTTTGTGACCCACACGATGTCCTATGGGGTTTGTGACACAGACGCTGTCCAATGGGGACTGTGACATACATACTGTCCAATAGGGTTTGTGACACACACAATCTATCCAATGGAGTTTGTGACATGCACACTTTCCAATGGGGTTTGTGACACACACACTTTCTAATGGGGTTTGTGACACACACACGCTATCCAATTGGGTTTGTGAGACACACACTTTCGAATGGGGTTTGTGAGACACACACTTTCCAATGGTGCTTGTGACACACACGCTGTTCAATGGGGTCCGTGACACACACGCTGTCCACTGGGTTTTGTGACACACACACTCTGTCCAATGGGCTTGTGACACACACGCTGTCCAATGGGATTTGTGACACAGACGCTGTCCAATGAGGATTGTGTCATACACACTGTCCAGTAGGGTTTGTGACACACACACGCTCTCCAGTGGGGTTTGTCACACAAACACTCTTTCCAATGGGGTTTGTGACACACACATGCTATCCAATGGGGTGTGTGACACACACACTTTCAAATAGGGTTTGTAACACGCACACTTTCTAATGGGGTTTGTGACACAGACTTTGTCCCATGGGGTTTGTGACACACACGCTGAAAAATTGGTTTTGCTACACACACACTGTCCCATGGTATTTGTGACACGCATGCTATCCAAAGAGTTTTGTGACACACGCACTCTCTAATGGGGTTTGCGACGCACACACACTGTCCAATGGGGATTGTGACACACACGCTATCCAATGGGTTTTGTGACACACACACTCTCCAATGGGGATTGTGACACACACACTTTCAAATGGGCTTTGTGACACACACACTGAATCCAATGTGTTTTGTGAAACGCATACTCTTTACACTCGATGTCCAATGGGGTTTGTGACACACACGATCTGTCCAATGGGGATTGTGACACACAAGCTGTCCAGTTGGGGTTGTGACACACACACTGTCTAATGGGGTTTGTGACACAAACAGTGTCCACAAGGGTTTGTGACACACTAACGCTATCCAATGGGGTTTGTGACACATACACTTTCCAATGGGGATTGTGACACACACACCCTTTCCAATGGTGTTTGTGACACACACACTTTCCAATGGGGTTTGTGACACACACACTTTCTAATGGGGTTTGTGACACACACACACGCTATGCAATGGGATTTGTGGCACACACACTTTCCAATGGGGTTTGTGACACACACAATTTCCAATGGGGTTTGTGAAACACACACTGACAGGAGGGTTTGTGACACACACACGCTGTCCAATGGGGTTTGTGACACACACACTGTCCAATGGTTTTTGTGAAACACTCTCTGTCAACTGGGCTTTGTGACACACACAGGCTGTCGAATGGGATTTGTGACACACACTGTCCAATGGGGTTTCTGACCCTACACGCTGTCCAATGGGGTTTGTGACACACTCACTTGCTATCCAATGGGCTTTGTGACACACACAGTCTGTCCAATGGGGTTTGTGACACACACGCTTTCCAATGGGGTTTGTGACACAAACAATGTCCAATAAGGATTGTGACACACACACGCTGTCCCATGGTGATTGTGACACACACGCTATCCAATGGGGTTTGTGACATACACTCTGTCAACTGGGCTTTGTGACACACACACTGCCGAATGGGATTTGTGACACACACTGTCCAATGGGTTTTCTGACACTACACGCTGTCCAATGGGGTTTGTGACACACACACTGTCCAATGGTGTTTGTGACACACACGTTGTCTAATGGGGTTTGTGACACACACGCTGTCCAATAGGGTTTGTGACACGCACATACTATCCAATGGGTTTTGTGACACACACACTGTCCATTGGGTATTGTGACACAGACACACTGTCCAATGGGGTTTGTGACACACACGCTGTCCAATGCGGATTGTGACACACACGCTATCCAATGGGTTTTGTGACACACACGCTCTTCAATGGGGATTGTGACACACACACGATGTCAAGTGGTGTTTGTGACACACACGCTGTCCTATGGGGTTTGTGACACACACGCTGTCCAATGGGGATTGTGACCTACACACTGTCCAATAGGGTTTGTGACACACAAACGCTATCCAGTGGGGTTTGTGAACACGCACTATTTTATAATGGAGTTCGTGACACACACACGCTATGCAATGGGATTTGTGGCACACACCCTTTCCAATGGGGTTTGTGACACACACACTTTCCAATGGGGCTTGTGACACACACACTGACCAGGAGGGTTTGTGACACACACACGCTGTCTAATGGGGTTTGTGATACACACTGTCCAATGGGGTTTCTGACACTACACGCTGCCCAATGAGGTTTGTGACATAGACGCCGTCCAGTGGGGATTGTGACCTACAGACTGTCCAATAGGGTTTGTGACACACGCACGCTATCCACTGGGGTTTGTAACACACACACCTTATAATGGGTTTTGTGACACACACACGCTATAAAATGGGGTTTGTGACACACACACTTTCCAATGAGTTGTGTGACACACACACGCTGTCTCATGGAGATTGTTGCACACACTCTGAACAATTGGGTATGTTACACACACACTGTCCAATGGTGTTTGTGACACACACTCTGTCAAATGGGCTTTTTGACACACACAAGCTGTCCAATGGGGTTTGTGACACACACGCTGTCCAATGGGGTTTTGACACACACGCTGTCCACTGGGGATTGTGACACACAAACTGACTAGGGGGGTTTGTGACACACACCCTGTCCAGTGGGTTTTGTGACACACACACTGTCCAATTGGGTTTTGACACACACTCTGTCCACTGGGGAGCGTGACACAAATGCTGTCCAAAGGGGTTTGTGACACACACACTGTCCAAAAGGGTTTGTGACACACACACTGTCCAATGGGGATTGTGACACACACACTGTCCAATTGGGTTTTGACACACACGCTGTCCGGTGGGGACTGTGACACACACACGCTGTCCAATGGGGTTTATGACACACAATCAGTCCAATGGGTCTTGTGACACACATGCTGTTCAATGGGGTTCGTGACACACATACTGTTCAATGGGGTTTGTGACACACACACTGTCCAATAGGGTTTGTGACACACACACGCTATCCAATGGGGTTTGTGACATACACACTTTGTAATGGGGTTTGTGACACACACACTATCCAATGGGGTTTGTGACACTCACACTCTGTCCAGTGGTGCTTGTTACAGACACGCTGTCCAATGGGGATCGTGACACACACTCTGTCCCATGGGGTTTGTGACACACACACTGTCCAATGGGGATCGTGACACACACTCTGTCCCATGAGGTTTGTGACACGCACGCTGTCCAATGGGATTTGTGACACACACACTGTCCATGGGTGTTTTTGACACACACGCTGTCCAGTGGGGTTTGTGACACACACACTGTCCAAAGAGCTTTGTGACACACACAAGGTCCAATGGGGTTTGTGACACGCACACTGTCTATGGGTGTTTGTGACACACACGCTGTTCAGGGGTGTTTGTGACACACACACTGTCCAATGGGGTTTGTGACACAGTGTCCACGGGGGTTTGTGACACACACTCTATCCAATGGGGATTGTGACACACACACTGTACAATGGGTATTGTTACACACACACGCTGTCCAATGGGGATTGTGACACACACGCTGTCCAATAGGGTTTGTGACACACGCACTCTGTCCAATGGGTCTTGTGAAAAACAATCTGTCCAATGGGATTGTGACCACTGGGGATTGTGACACACACAATGTCCAGGGGGGTTTGTGAAACACACGCTGTCCAGTGGGTTTTGTGACACACGCACTGTCCAATTGGGTTTTGAAACACACGCTGTCCAATGGGTTTTGTGTCATACACACTGACCAATGTTGTTTCTGACACACACGCTGTCCAATGGGGTTTGTGACACAAACTCTGTCCAATGAAGTTTGTGACACACACACTGTCTAATGGGTATTTTGACATACGCACACTGTCCAATGGGGTATGTGACACACACGCTGTCCAATGGGTATTGTGACACACACACTGTCTAATGAGGTTCGTGACACATTTACTCTGTCCAATGGGGCTTGTGACACACACACTGTCCAATCGGGTTTGTGACAGACACGCTGTCCACATGGGTTTTGTGACACACACACTATCCAATAGGGTTTGTGACACACACACGCTATCCAATGGAGTTTGTGACACATACACTTTCCAATGCAGTTTGTGACACCACACTCTGTCCAATGGTGCTTGTGACACACACGCTGTTCAATGGGGTTCGTAAAACACACGCTGTCCAGTGGGTTTTGTGACACACACACTCTGTCCAATGGGTTGTGACACACACACGCTGTCCAATGGGGTTTGTGACACACACTCTGTCCCATGGTGCTTGTAAAACACACACTGTCCAATGGGTTTTGTGACACACACACACTGTCCAATGGGTATTGTGACACACATGCTGTCCAGTGGAGTTTGTGACATACACGCTATCCAATGGGCTTTGTGACACACAGACACATTGTCCAATGGGGATTGTGACACACACACACTGTCCAACGGTGTTTGTGACACACACGCTGTCCAATGGGGTTCGTGACACACACTCTGTCCAATGGGGTTTGTGACACACACACTCTGTCGAGTGGGGTTTCTGACACACACGTTGTCCAATGGGGATTGTGACACATACGCTGTCCAATGGGGTTTAAGACACAGACGAGGTCCAATGGGTTTTGTGAAACAAACGCTGTCCAATGGGGTTTGTGACACTCACACTGTCCATGGTTGTTTGGAACTCACACGCTATCCGGTGGGTTTTGTGACACACACACTGTCCAATGGGGTTTTGACACACACGCTGTCCACTGGGGATTGTGACACACAAACTGACTAGGGGGGTTTGTGACACACACCCTGTCCAGTGGGTTTTGTGACACACACACTGTCCAATTGGGTTTTGACACACACTCTGTCCTCTGGGGAGTGTGATACAAATGCTGTCCAAAGGGGTTTGCGACACACACACTGTCCAAAAGGGTTTGTGACACACACACTGTCCAATGGGGATTGTGACACACACACTGTCCAATTGGGTTTTGACACACATGCTGTCCTGTGGGGACTGTGACACACACACGCTGTCCACTGGGGATTGTGACACACAAACTGACTAGGGGGGTTTGTGACACACACCCTGTCCAGTGGGTTTTGTGACACACACACTGTCCAATTGGGTTTTGACACACACTCTGTCCTCTGGGGAGTGTGACACAAATGCTGTCCAAAGGGGTTTGCGACACACACACTGTCCAAAGGGTCTTGTGACACACATGCTGTTCAATGGGGTTCGTGACCTACACACTGTCCAATAGGGTTTGTGACACACACAGGCTATCCAATGGGGTTTTTGACACGCCCACTTTATAATTGGTTTTGTGACACACACACGCTATCCAATGGGGTTTTTGACATACACACTTTCCGATGGGGTTTGTGACACACACACTCTGTCCCATGGGGTTTGTGACACACACACTGACCAGGAGGGTTTGTGATACACACACGCTGTCCAGTGTGGTTTGTGACACACACACTGTCCAATGGTGTTTGTGACACACACGCTCTCCATTAGGGTTTGTGACACACACACACTATCCAATGGGGTTTGTGACACACCCAGTTTATAATGGGGTTTGTGACACAAACACTGTCCACTGGGGTTTGTGACACACACACTGACCAGGAGGGTTTGTGACACACACACTGTCCAATGGTGTTTGTGACACACACGCTGTCCAATAGGGTTTGTGAAAAAAATTCTGTCCAATGGGGTTTGTGACACACACAGTTTCCAATGGGGTTTGTGACACTCACGCTGTCCAGTGGGTTTGTGACACACATACTCTGTCCAATGGGATTCTCACACACATTGTCCAATGGTGTTTGTGACACATACGCTGTCCAATAGGGTTTGTGACACAAACTCTGTCCCATGGGGTTTGTGGTACACACACTGTCCAACGGGGATTGTGAAACACACCCACTGTCCAATGGGGTTTGTGACATACCCGATGTCCAATGGGGTTTGTGACACGCACACTGTCCAGGGGGATTTGTGACACACACGCTGTCCAGTGGGGTTTGTGACACACACGCTATCCAATGGGGTTTGTTACACACACAGTTTCTAATCGGATTTGTGTCACACACACATTGTCCCATGGGCTTTGTGACACACACACTGTCCAATGGGGTTTGTGACACACACACTGACAACGAGGTTTTGTGACACACACACGCTGTCCATTGGGGTTTTTGACAGACACACTATCCACTGGGGATTGTGACACACACACTGTCCAGGGGGGTTTGTGACACACACACTGCAAAATGGCATTCGTGACACACACAGTGTCCACGGGGGTTTGTGACACACACACTGTCCAATGGGTATTGTTACACGCACACAGTCCAATGATTATTGTTACACACACACGCTATGCAATGGGTTTTGTGACACACACACTTTCCAATGGGGTTTGTGACACACACACTCTGTCCAATGGGGTTTGCGACACACACGCTGTCCAATGGGGTTTGTGACACACAAACTCTGTCCAATGTGTCTTGTGACACACAAGCTGTCCAATGGGGTTCGTGAAACACACACTCTGTCCAATGGGGTTTGTTACACACACCATGCCTAATGGGGTTTGTGACACACACACGCTGTCCAATGGGGTTTCTGACACACAAGCTCTGCAATGGGGATTGTGACACACACGCTGTCCAATGGGGATTGTGACACACACGCTGTCCAGAGCGGTTTGTGACACGCACACTGTCCAATGGGTTTGTGACACATACAGTGTATGCAAGGGTTTGTGACACACACGCTGTCCAATGGGGTTTGTGACACACACACTGTCCAATGTGTATTGTTACACACACACGCTATCCAATGGGGTTTGTGACACATATGCTTTCCAATGAGGTTTGTGAGACACACACTGTCCAAAGGCGTTTTTGACACACAAACACTGTACAATGGGGATTGTGACACACACACGCTGTCCAATGGGGTTTATGACACACACGCTGTCCAATGGGGTTTGTGACACACAAACACTGTACAATGGGGATTGTGACACACACGATGTCCAAAGGGGTTTGTGACAAACACGATGTCCAATGGAGTTTGTGACACGCACACTGTCCAAAGGGGTTTGTGACAAACACGATGTCCAATGGGGTTTGTGACACGCACACTGTCCATTGGGGTTTGTGAGACACACACTATCAAAAAGGGTTTGTGACTCACACGATATCCAATGGGGTTTGTGAAACACACACTCTGTCCAATGGTGCTTGTGACACACACGCTGTCCAATGGGATTCGTGACACACACACTGTGCAGTGGGTTTTGTGACACACACACTCTGTCCAATGGTCTTGTGACACACTTGCTGTCCAATGGGTATTGTGACACACACGCTGTTTAATGGGGTTTGTGACACACACACTGTATAATGGGGATTGTGACACAAACAAGCTGTCCAAAGATGTTTGTTACACACACGCTGTCCACTGGGGTTTGTGACACACACACTGACCAGGAGGTTTGTGACACACAGATGCTGTCCAATGGGATTTGTGACACACACACAGTTCAATGGTGTTTGTGAAACACACGCTGTCCAACGGGGATTGTGACACACACGCTGTCCAATGGGGATTATGACAAACACCCTGTACAATGGGGTTTGTAACACACACACTCTGTCCAAAGGGCTTGTGACAAACATGCTGTACAATGGGGTTTGTGACACACACATGCTATCAAGTGTGGTTTGTGACACGTACACGCTATAAAATGCGCTTTGTGACACATACACTTTCCAATGGGGTTTGTGACACAAACTCTCTCCAAACGGGTTTGTGACACACACACTGTCCAAAGGGGATTGTGACACACACACGCTGTCCAATGGTGATTACGACACACACGCTGTCCAATGGGGTTTGTAACACACACAATGTCCAATAGTGTCTGTGACACACACACTGTCCAATGGTGCTTGTGACACACACGCTTTCAAATGGCGTTCATGACACACACGCTGTGCATTGGGTTTTTTGACACATACACTGTCCAAAGGGGATTGTGACACAGACACGCTGTCCAATGGTGTTTGTGACACACACACTGTCCAAAGGGGTTTGTGACATACACACTGTCCAATGGGGTTCGTGACACACAAACACTGTCCAATGGGGATTGTGACACACACACGCTGTCCAATGGTGTTTGTGACAAATACACTTTCCAATGGGGTTTGTGACACACATGCTGTCCATTGCTGTCTGTGACACACACACTCTGTTCAACGCGATTTGTGACACACAGTGTCCAATGGGGATTCTGACACACACGCTGTCCAATGGGGTACGTGACACATACCCGGTCCAGTGGGTTTTGTGACACACACACTGTCCAATAGGGTTTGTGACACACACACATTATCCAATGGGGTTTGTGACACAAACACTTTCTAATGGGGATGGTAACACACACACGCTATACAATGGGTTTTGTGACACACACACTGTCCAATGGCGACTGTGACTACACACATGCTGTCTAATGAGGCTTGTGACACACACACTGTCCAGTAGGGTTTGTGACTCACCCACGCTATCCAATGGGGTTTGTGACAAACACACTTTCCAATGGGGTTTGTGACACACACACTTTCCAATGGGGTTTGTGATGACACACACGCTGTGCCATGGGGTTTGTGACACACACACTCCCTATGGGTATTTGTGACACAGACGCTGTCCAGTGAGTTTTGTGACACACACAATGTCCAATGTGGTATTGACACAAACACTGTCTAATGGGGATTGTGACACACAGGCTGTCCAGTGGGTTTTGTGACACACACAATGTCCAATGAGGTATTGACACACACACTGTACACTGGGGATTGTGACACACACACTGTCCAGGAAGGTTTGTGACACACACACTGTCCAATGGCATGCGTGACACATACAGTGTCCACGGGGGTTTATGACACACACGCTGTCCAATGGGGTTTGAAACACACACGCTGTAAAATGGGGTTTGTGACACACATGCCGTCCAATTAGGATTGTGACACACACGCTGTACAGTGGGTTTTGTGACACACACTCTCGGTCCAATGGGCTTGTCACACACGCTATCCAATAGTGTTTGTGACAAACACTCTGTCCCATGGGGTTTGTGACACACACACTGTCAAATGGGGATTGTGACACACACACGCTGTCCAATGGGGTTTGTGACAAACACTATGGCCAATGGGGTTTGTGACACGCACGCGGTACATGGGTGTTTGTGACACACACGCTGTCCAATGGTGTTTGTGACACACACGCTGTCCAATGGGGCTTGTTACAAAAACGCTGTCCAGTGGGTTTAGTGACACATACACTGTCCAATAGGGTTTGTGACACACACATGCTATCCAATGGGGTTAGTGACACGTACACTTTTCAATGGTGTTTGTGACACATACAGTCTGTCGAATGTGGCTTTTGATACACACGCTGTCCAATGAGGTTTGTGACTCACACGCTGCCCCATGGGTTTGTGACAAACACACTGTCCAGTGGGTTTTGTGACACACACACTGTCCAATAATGTTTGTGACACACGCACGCTATACAATGGGGTTTGTGACACACACACTTTCCAATGGGGTTTGTGACACACACACTCTGTCCAATAGGGTTTGTGACACACACACTGACCAGGAGGTTTGTAACACACACACGGTGTCCAATGGGGTTTGTGACACACACACTGTCCAATGGTGTTTATGACACACACAATGTCCAATGGGGTTTCCGAAACGAACTCTGTCCAATGGGTTTGTGACACACAGACTGTCGAAAGGGTATTGTGAAGCACACACGCTGTCCAAAGAGGTTTGTTACACACACGCTGTCCAATGGGGTTTCTGACACACATGCTGTCCAGTGGGTTTTGTGACACACACACTCTCCAATAGGCTTTGTGACACACAAACATGCTATCCAATGGGGTTTGTGACACATACACTTTCCAATGGGGTTTGTGACACACACACTCTGTCCAATGGTGCTTGTGACACACACGCTGTCCAATGGGGTTCGTGACACAAACGCAGTCCAGTGGGTTTTGTGACACACGCACTCTGTCCAATAGGCTTGTGTCACACACGCTGTCCAATGGTGTTTGTGACACAAACACTGTCCAATGGGGATTGTGACACAGACACGCTGTACAATGAGGCTTGAGACACTCACACTGTCCATGGGTGTTTGTGACACACACGCTGTCCAGTGGGTTTTGTCACACACACACAGTCCAATGGGATTTTGACACACACGTTGTCCACTGGGGATTGTGAAACACACACTGTCCAGGGGGGTTTTTTATACACACACTGTCCAATGGCGTTCGTGACACACACAGTGTCCACAGGGGTTTGTGACACACACGCTGTCCAATGGGGTTTGTGACACACACTGTCCAAAGGGGTTTTTGACACACACGATGTCCAATGGGGTTTGTGACACGCACACTGTCCATGGGTGTTTGTGACACAAATGCTGTCCAGTGGAGTTTGTGACACACCCACTGTCCAATGGGGTTTGTGACACACACAGTGTCCACGGGGGTTGGTGAGACAAACTCTGTCCAATGGGGTTTGTGACACACACACATTGCCCAATGGGGTTTGTGACACACACGCTGTCCAATGAGGATTGTGGCACACACGCTGTCCGGTGGGGTTTGTGACATACACACTGTCCAATGGGGTTTGTGACAGACACACTCTGTCCAACAGGGTTTGTGACACACACGTTGTCCAATGGAGATTGTGACACACACACTCTGTCCAATAGGTCTTGTGACACACTAGCTGTCCAATGGGGTTCGAGACACTCACGCTGTCCAGTGGGGTTTGTGACACACACACTGTCCAATAGGGTTTGTGACATCACACACGCTGTCCAGTGCGGTTTGTGACACACACACTGTACAATAGGGTTTGTGACATCACACACGCTATCCAATGGGGTTTGTGACACACACTCATTCTAAAGGGGTTTTTGACACACACGCTATCCAATGGGTTTTTCGACACACACACTGTCCAATGTTGATTGTGATACACACACTCTGTCCACTGGGTATTGTGACACACACACTGTCCAGGGGGGTTTGTGACACGCACACTTTCTAATGGGGTTTGTGACACACACACGCTGTCCAATGGGGTTTGTGACACACACGCTGACCAATTGGGTTTGTTACACACAGACTCTCCAATAGTGTTTGTGACACGCATGCTGTCCAATGGGTTTTGTGACACACACACAGACCAGGAGGGTTTGTGACACACACAGGCTATCCAATGGTTTTTGTGACACATACACTTTCCAATGGGGTTTGCGACACACACACTCTGTCTAATGGCGCTTGTGACAGACATGCTGTCCAGTGGGGTTCGTGACACACACTCTGTCCAATGGGGATTGTGACACACACACTGTCCAATGGGGTTTGTGAGACACACACTCTGTCAAACGGGGTTTGTGACTCACACGCTGTCTAATGGGGTTTGTGACACACACATTGTCCAAAGAGGTTTGTGACACACACAATGTCCAATGTGGTTTGTGACCCGCACACTGTCCACGGGTGTTTGTGACAAACACGGTTTCCAATGGGTCTTGTGAAAAACACGCTGTCCAATGGGGTTTGTGAACACACACCCTGTTCAGTGGGTTTTGTGACACACGTACTATCCAATAGGGTTTCTGACACACACACGCTATCCAATGGGGTTTGTGACACACACGCTATCCAATGGGGCTTGTGACACTCACACTGTCCATGGGTGTTTGTGACACACACGCTGTCTAGTGGGTTTTGGCACGCACACACTGTCCAATGGGGTTTTGACACACACGCTGTCCACTGGAGATTGTGACACACACACTGTCCAGGGGGTATGTGACACACACACTGTCCAATAGCGTTCGTGACACTACGCACTGTCCATGGGGTTTTGTGACACTCAGGCTATGCAGTGGGATTTGTGACACACACATACATTCTCCAATGGGGAGTGTAACACACACACACTGTCCAAAGGTGTTTTTGACACACACGCTGTCCAATGGGGTTTGTGACACAGACGCTGTCCAATGGGGATTGTGACCTACGCACTGTCCAATAGGGTTTGTGACACATACACTCTGTCCAATGGCGATTGTGACACACACACTCTGTCCAATAGGTCTTGTGACACACAAGCTGTCCAATTGGGTTCGTGACACACACGCTGTCCAGTGGGGTTTGTGACACACACACTGTCCAACAGGGTTTCTGACATCACACACATTATCCAATGGGATTTGTGACACACATTCTTTCAAAAGAGGTTTGTGACACACACGCTATACAATGGGTTTTGTGACACACACACTGTCCAATGGGGATTGTAACACACACACGCTGTCCAATGGTGTTTGTGAAACACACTCTTTCCAATGGGGTTTGTGGCACACACACGCTATCCAATGGGGTTTATGACACACAGTATGACCAATTGGGTTTGTTACACACAGACTGTCCAATATTGTTTCTGACACGCATGCTGTCCAATGGGTTTTGTGACACATACACTTTCCAATGGGGTTCGTGACACACACTCTGTCCCACGGGGTTTGTGACACACACATTATCCGAAGAGGTTTGTGACACACACGCTGACCAATGGGGCTTTTGACACACCCACTATCCAATGGGGTTTGTGACACACACGCTGCCAATGGGGTATGTGACACACACACTCTGTCCAATAGGGTTTGTAACACACAGAATTTCTAATGGTGTTTGTGACACACACACTATCCAATGGGTTTTGTGACACACACACTGTCCCATGGGGTTTGTGACACACAAACTGTCCAATGCGGAATGTGACACACACGCTGTCCAATGGGGATTGTGACATACACATTGTCCAATAGGGTTTATGACACACACATGCTATCCAATGGGCTTTGTGACACACATACTTTCTAATGGGGTTTTTGACACACAGAGGTTATCCAATGGGGTTTGTGACACACACGCTGTCCAGTGGGGCTTGTGACACACACGCTGTCCAATTGGGTTTGTGACCCACACGGAGTCTAATGGGGATTGTGACACACACTATGTCCAATGGGGTTTGTGACCCACACGGAGTCCAATGGGTATTGTGACACATACGCTGTCCAATGGGGTTTATGAAACACACACTGTCCAAAGGGTTTTGTGAAACACACACTCTGTTCAGTGGAGTTTCTGACACACACGCTGTCCAATGGGGATTGTGACACACACGCTGTCCAATGGGGTTTATGACACACACGCTGTCCAATGGGGTTTGTGAAACACACACTCTGTGCAATGAGGTTTATGACACACACACTGTCCAATGGGTTTTGTTACACACACAATTTCCAAAGGGGTTTCGAAGGTGTTTTGTGACACACACTTGCTATCCAATAGGGTTTGTGACACATACACTTTCCAAAGGGGTTTGTGACACACACACTCTGTCCAATGCCGCTTGTGACACACGCGATGTCCCATGGGGTTTGTGACGCACACACTGTCCAATGGGGATTGTGACACACACACGCTGTCCAATGGGGTTTGTGACGCAGACACTGTCCAAAGGGGATTGTGACACACAGACGCTGTCCAATGGGGTTTGTGACACGCACACTGTCCATGGGTGTTTGTGGCACAAATGCTGTTCAGTGGGGTTTGTGAGACACACACTGTCCAAAAAGGTTTGTGACACACACGATTTCCAACGGGGTTTGTCACAGGCACACTGTCCAAAGGGGTTTGTGACACACACAGTGTCTACGGGGTTTTGTGACACACAAGCTGTCCAAAGGGGTTTGTGACACACACGATGTCCAATGGGGTTTGTGACACACACTCTGTCCAATGGGGATTGTGACACACATGCTGTCCAATGGGGTTTGTGACACACACTCTATCTAAAGGGGATTGTGACACACACGCTGTCCAATGGGTATTGTGACACACACAATGTCCAAAGGGGATTGTGTCACGCACACTCTCTCCAATTGGATTCGTGACACACACACTGTCCAATAGGGTTTGTGACACACACATACTATCCAATGGGGTTTGTGACGCACACACTTTCCA
This sequence comes from Columba guinea, assembly GCA_032206185.1. Lineage (NCBI taxonomy): Eukaryota > Metazoa > Chordata > Aves > Columbiformes > Columbidae > Columba > Columba guinea. Next base: position 3,629,322 of record JAVLUU010000005.1, read on the forward strand.
ATGGGGTTTGTGACACACACACGCTGTCCCATGGGGTTTGTGACACACACGCTGAACAATTGTGTTTCTTACACACACACTGTCGAATGGTATTTGCGACACGCATGTTGTCCAATGGGTTTTGTGACGCACACACTGACCAGCAGGGTTTGTGACACACACAGGCTATTCAATGGGGTTTGTGACACATACACTTTCCAATGGGGTTTGTGACACACACACACTGTCCAATGGTGCTTGTGACACACACTCTGTCCAATGGGCTTGTGACACACACGCTGTCTAATGCGGTTTGTGAAACAATTCTGTCCCACGGGGTTTGTGACACACACACTGTCCAATGGGGTTTGTGACACACACACTGTCCAAAGGGGTTTGTGACACACACGCTGTCCAAAGGGGCTTGTGACACACATGCTGTCCAATGGGTTTCGTTACACACACACTCTGTCCAGTGGGGTTTGTGACACACACACGCTATCCAATAAGGTTTGTGACAGACACACTTTCCAATGAGGTTTGTGACACACAAACTTTCCAATGGGTTTTGTGACACACACACGCTGTCCCATGGGGTTTGTGACACACACGCTGAACAATTGGTTTTCTTACACACACACTGTCCAATGGCTATTGTTACACACACACGCTGTCCAATGGTGTTTGTGACACACACACTGTCCAATAGGTTTTCTGACACACACACGCTATCCAATGGGTTTTGTGACAATACAATTTCCAAAGGGGTTTGTGACACACACACTCTGTCCAATGGTGCTTGTGACACACACTCGGTCAAGTGGGGTTTGTGACACACACACTGTCCAATAGGGTTTGTGACACACACAGAATATCCAATGGGGTTTGTGATACACACACTTTCTAATGGGGTTTATGACACACACGCTATACAATGGGTTTTTTGACACACACACTGTCCAATGGGGTTTGTGACACACACACTGTCCAATAGGGTTTGGGACACACACATGCTATCCAATGGGGTTTGTGAAACGCACACTTTCTAATGGGGTTTGTGACACACACACGGTATAAAATAGGGTTTGTGACACACACACTTTCCAATTGGGTTTATTACACACACACTGTCCAATGGTATTTGCGACACGCATGCTGTCCAATGGGTTTTTGACTACACACGCCGTCCAATGGTATTTGTGACTACACACGCTGTCCAATGGGGCTTGTGATACACACGCTGTTCAGTGGGGTTTGTGACACACACGCTGTCCAGTGGGTTTTGTGACACACACACTTTGTCCAATGGGGTTTGTGACACACACTCTCTGTCTAATGGGTCTTGTAACACACAAGCTTTCCAATGGGGTTTGTGAAAGAGACGCTGTCCAATAAGGGTTTGTGACACAAATAGACTGTCCAATGGAGTTTGTGACACACACACTTTCCAATGGGGTTTGTGACACACACACTTTCCTATGGGATTTGTGACACACACACTTTCCAATGGGGTTTGTGACACACACACCCAGTCCCATGGGGTTTGTGAAACACACTCTGAACAATTGGGTGTCTTACACACACACTATCCATGGGTGTTTGTGACACACACACTGTCCAACAGGGTTTGTGACACACACAATGTCCGACGGTGTTTGTGACACGCACACTGTACATGGGTGTTTGTGACACACACGCTATCCAGTGGGTTTTGTGACACACACACTGTGCATTGGTTATTGTTACACACACACGCTGTCCAATGGGGCTTGTGACACACACGCTGTTCGATGTGGTTTGTGACACACACGCTGTCCAGTGGGTTTTGTGACACACACATTGTCCAATAAGTTTTGTGACACACACACTCTGTCCATTGGGGTTTGTGACACAAACACGCTATCCAATGGAGTTTGTGACATACACGCTTTCAAATGGCATTTGTGACACGCACACTTTCTAATGGGGTTTGTGACACACACATTCTGTTCAATGGTGTTTGTGAAACACACACGCTGTCCAATGGGGCTTGTGACACAAACGCTGTCCAATGGGATTTGTGACACACACACTGTCCAATGGGGATTGTGACACACACGCTCTCCAATGGGATTTGTGACATACACGCTGTCCAATGAGGTTTGTGAAACACACACTGTCCAATGGTGTTAGTGACACACACGCTGTCCAATAGGGTTTCTGACACAAACTCTGTCCAATGGGGTTTGCTACATACACGATGTCCAGTGGGGACTGTGACTCACACGCGCTGTCAAGTGGGTTTTGTGACACACACACTATCCTCCTATAGGGTTTGTGACACACACACGCTATCCAATGGGGTTTGTGACCCGTACACTTTCCAATGGGGTTTGTGACATCACACTCTCTCCAATTGTGTTTGTGACACTCACGCTGCCCAATGGGATTCGTGACAAACACGCTGTCCAGTGGGGTTTGTGACACACACACTCTGTCCAATGGGGTTTGTGACACACACACTGTCCAATGGGGATTGTGACACATACACGCTGTCCAATGGGGTTTGTGACACACACAATGTCAAATGGGGTTTGTGACACGGACACTGTACATCGGTGTTTGTGACACACACGCCGTCCAAAGGGGATTGTGACACACACGCTGTCCAATGGGGATTGTGACACACGCACTGTCCAATAGTTTTTGTGACACACACATGCTATCCAATGGGGTTTGTGACACGCACACTTTCTAATGGGGTTTGTGACACACCCACGCTATCCAATTGGGTTTGTGACACACACACTTTTCAATGGGGTTTGTGACACAGACACTTTCTAATGGGGTTTGTGACACACACACGCTATCCAAATGGGTTTGTGACACACACACGCTGTCCCATGGGGTTTGTTACACACACGCTGACCAATTGGGTTTCTTTCACAAACACTGTCCAATGGTGTTTTCGACACGCATGCTGTCCAAAGGGTTTTGTGACACACACACTGACCACGAGGGTTTGTGACACACACACTCTGTCCAATGGGTTTGTGACACACACGCTGTCCAATGAGGTTTGTGACACAGACTCTGTCTCATGGGGTTTGCAACACACGCACTGTCCAATGAAGATTGTGACACACACACATTTTCCAATGGGGTTTGTGACACACACAACCTGTACAATGGGGATTGTGATACACACACGCTGTCCAATGGGGTTTGTGACAAGCACGCTGTACATGGGGGTTTTTGAAACACACGCTGTCCAATGAGGTTTGTGACACACACTCTGTCTCATGGGGTTTGCAACACACACACTGTCCATTGGGTATTATTACACACACACGCTGTCCTACGGTGCTTGTGACACACATGCTGTCGAATGGGGCTTGTGATACACACGCTGTCCAATGGGGCTTGTGACACACACGCTGTCCAATGCCGATTGTGACATCACACACACTGTCCAATGGGGTTTGTGACACATACACTCTCCAATAGGGTTTGTGACACACACACGCTATCCAATGGGGTTTATGACACATACACTTTTCAAAGGGGTTTGTGACACACACACTCTGTACAATGGTGCTTGTGACACACACGCTGTCCAATGGGGTTCGTTACACACACGCTGTCCAAAGGGGATTTTGTCACACACTCGCTGTCCAATGGTGTTTGTGAAACACAAACACTGTCTAATGGGGATTGTGACACACACACGCTGTCCAATGGGGTTTATGACAAACATTCTGTCCAATGGGGTTCGTGACACACAGGCTGTCCAATGGGGTTTGTGACACACCAACACTGTACAATGGGGATTGTGACACACACACACTGTCCAATGGGGTTTGTGACACACACACTGTCCAATAGGGTTTGAGACACACACATGCTATCCAATGGGGTTTGTGAAACGCACACTCTCTAATGGGGTTTGTGACACACACACGGTATAAAATAGGGTTTGTGACACACACACTTTCCAATTGGGTTTATTACACACACACTGTCCAATGGTATTTGCGACACGCATGCTGTCCAATGGGTTTTGTGACTACACACGCTGTCCAATGGTGTTTGTGACTACACACGCTGTCTATTGGGGCTTGTCATACACACGTTGTTCAACGGGGTTTGTGACACACACGCTGTCCAGTGGGTTTTGTGACACATACACTATCCAATGGGGATTGTGACATACACGCTGTCCAATGGGTTTTGTGACACACACACTCTGTCCAATGGGGTTTGTGACACAAACGCTGTCCGATGGGGTTTGTGACACACACACTCTGTCTAATGGGTCTTGTAACACACAAGCTTTCCAATGGGGTTTGTGAAAGAGACGCTGTCCAATAAGGGTTTGTGACACAAATAGACTGTCCAATGGGGTTTGTGACACACACACTTTCCAATGGGGTTGTGATACGCACACTTTCTAATGGGTTTTGTGACACACACAAGCTATCCAATGGGGTTTGTGACACACACACCCAGTCCCATGGGGTTTGTGAAACACACGCTGAACAATTGGGTGTCTTACACACACACTATCCATGGGTGTTTGTGACACACATGCAGTCCAGTGGTGTTTGTGACACACACACTCTCCAACAGGATTTGTGACACACACAATGTCCGACGGGGTTTGTGACACGCTAAATGTACATGGGTGTTTGTGACACACACGCTGTCCAATGGGGTTTGTGACACACGTACTGTGCATTGGTTATTGTTACACTCACACGCTGTCCAATGGGGCTTGTGACACACACGCTGTTCGATGTGGTTTGTGACACACACGCTGTCCAGTGGGTTTTGTGACACACACACTCTGTCCAGTGGGGTTTGTGACACAAACACGCTATCCAATGGAGTTTGTGACATACACACTTTCAAATGGCATTTGTGACACGCACACTTTCTAATGGGGTTTGTGACACACACATTCTGTTCAATGGCGCTTGTGAAACACACACGCTGTCCAATGGGGCTTGTGACACAAACGCTGTCCAATGGGATTTGTGACACACACACTGTCCAATGGGGATTGTGACACACACGCTCTCCAATGGGATTTGTGACATACACGCTGTCCAATGAGGTTTGTGAAACACACACTGTCCAATGGTGTAAAGTGACACACACGCTGTCCAATAGGGTTTCTGACACAAACTCTGTCCAATGGGGTTTGCTACATACACGCTGTCCAATGGGGACTGTGACTCACACGCGCTGTCAAGTGGGTTTTCTGACACACACACTGTCCTATAGCGTTTGTGACACACACACGCTATCCAATGGGGTTTGTGACCCGTACAATTTCCAATGGGGTTTGTGACATCACACTCTCTCCAATTGTGCTTGTGACACTCACGCTGCCCAATGGGATTCGTGACAAACACTCTGCCCAATGGGATTCGTGACAAACACGCTGTCCAGTGGGTTTTGTGACACACACACTCTGTCCAATGGGGTTTGTGACACACACACTGTCCAATGGTGATTGTGACACATACACGCTGTCCAATGGGGTTTGTGACACACACGATGTCAAATGGGGTTTGTGACACGGACACTGTACATCGGTGTTTGTGACACACACGCCGTCCAAAGGGGATTGTGACACACACGCTGTCCAATGGGGATTGTGACACACGCACTGTCCAATAGTTTTTGTGACACACACATGCTATCCAATGGGGTTTGTGACACGCACACTTTCTAATGGGGTTTGTGACACACCCACGCTATCCAATTGGGTTTGTGACACACACACTTTTCAATGGGGTTTATGACACAGACACTTTCTAATGGGGTTTGTGACACACACACGCTATCCAAATGGGTTTGTGACACACACAGTTTCCAATGGGGTTTGTTACACACACGCTGACCAATTGGGTTTCTTACACAAACACTGTCCAATGGTGTTTTCGACACGCATGCTGTCCAAAGGGTTTTGTGACACACACACTGACCACGAGGGTTTGTGACACACACACTCTGTCCAATGGGTTTGTGACACACACGCTGTCCAATGAGGTTTGTGACACACACTCTGTCCCATGGGGTTTGCAACACACGTACTGTCCAATGGAGATTGTGACACACACACGTTTTCCAATGGGGTTTGTGACACACACAACCTGTACAATGGGGATTGTGACACACACACGCTGTCCAATGGGGTTTGTGACAAGCACGCTGTACATGGGTGTTTTTGAAACACACGCTGTCCAATGGGTTTTGTGACACACACACTGTCCATTGGGTATTATTACACACACACGCTGTCCTATGTTGCTTGTGACACACATGCTGTCGAATGGGGCTTGTGATACACACGCTGTCCAATGGGGCTTGTGACACACACGCTGTCCAATGCCGATTGTGACATCACACACACTGTCCAATGGGGTTTGTGACACACACACTGTCCAATAGGGTTTGTGACACACACACGCTATCCAATGGGATTTATGACACATACACTTTTCAAAGGGGTTTGTGACACACACACTCTGTACAATAGTGGTTGTGACACACACGCTGTCCAATGGGGTTCGTGACACACACGCTGTCCAAAGGGGATTGTGTCACACACCCGCTGTCCAATGGCGTTTGTGAAACACAAACACTGTCTAATGGGGATTGTGACACACACACGCTGTCCAATGCGGTTTATGACAAACATTCTGTCCAATGGGGTTCGTAACACACAGGCTGTCCAATGGGGTTTGTGACACACACACACTGTCCAATGGGGTTTATGACAAACACGCTGTCCAATGGGGTTTGTGACACACACACTCTGTCCAATTGTGTTTGTGACACACACACAGTCCAAAGGGGTTTGTGACACAGACGCTGTCCAATGGCATTTGTGACACACAAAAACTGTCCAATGGGGATTGTGAGACACACTCACTGTCCAATGGGGTTTGTGACACACACACACACTGTCCAATGGGGATTGTGACACACACAGGCTGTCCAATGGGGTTTGTGACACACACACTTTCCAAAGGGGTTTGTGACACACATGATGTCCAATGGGGTTTGTGATACGCACACTGTAAATGGGTGTTTGTGACACACACGCTCTCCAGTGGTGTTTGTGACACACACACTGTTCAATGGGTTTTGTGACACACACACTGTCCAATGGGTATTGTTACACACACACTCTGTCCAATGGGGTTTATGACACACACACAGTCCAAAGGGGTTTGTGACATAGACGCTGTCCAGTGGGGTTTATGACACACAAAAACTGTCCAATGGGGATTTTGAGACACACACACTGTCCAATAGCGTTTGTGACACACACACGCTATCCAATGGGGTTTGTGACACTCACACATTCCAAAGGGGTTTGTGACACAGACGCTGTCCAGTGGGGTTTGTGACACACAAAAACTGTCCAATGGGGATTGTGAGACACACTCACTGTCCAATGGGGTTTGTGACACACACACACACTGTCCAATGGGGATTGTGACACACACAGGCTGTCCAATGGGGTTTGTGACACACACACTTTCCAAAGGGCTTTGTGACACACATGATGTCCAATGGGGTTTGTGACACACACACTGCCCAATGGGGTTTGTAACACACACTCTGTCCAAAGGGGTTTGTGACACACACTATGTCCAATGGGGTTTGTGACACACAAACACGCTGTCCAATGGGGATTTTGAGACACACACACTGTCCAATAGCGTTTGTGACACACACACGCTATCCAATGGGGTTTGTGACACACACACAGTCCAAAGGGGTTTGTGACACAGACGCTGTCCAATGGCGTTTGTGACACACAAAAACTGTCCAATGGGGATTGTGAGACACACACACTGTCCAATAGCGTTTGTGACACACACACGCTATCCAATGGGTTTTGCGACACGTACACTTTCCAATGGGGTTTGTGAACACCACACTCTTTCCAATGGTGCTTGTGACACACACGCTGTCCAATGGGGTTCGTGACACACACGCTGACTAGTGGGTTTTGTGACACACACACTCTGTCCAAAGGCCTTGTGACACACAAGCTGTCCAATGGGTTTCGTGACACACACGCTGTCCAGTGGGATTTGTGAAACACACACACTATCCAATGGGGTTTATCACACACACACGTTCCAATGTGGTTTTGTGACACGCACACTTTCTAATGCGGTTTGTGACACACACGATGTCCAAAGGGGATTGTGACACACACACGCTGTCCAATGTGGTTTGTGACACACACACTGTCCAAAGGGTTTTGTGAGACACACACTGTCCAATGGGTATTGTGACACACACACCCTGTCCAATGGGGTTTTTGACACACACTCTTTCCAAAGGGATTTGTGACACACATGATGTCCAATGCGGTTTGTGACACGCACACTGTCGATGGGTGTTTGTGACACACACGCTGTCCGGTGGGGTTTGTGAGACACACAGTGTCCAAAAGGGTTTGTGACACACACGATGTCCATTGGGGTTTGTGACACGCACACTGCCCATGGGTGTTTGTGACACACACGTTGTCCAGTGGGGTTTGTGACACGCACACTGCCCAATGGGGTTTGTAACACACACTCTGTCCAAAGGGGTTTGTGACACACACTATGTCCAGTGGTGTTTGTGACACACAAACACGCTGTCCAATGGGGTTTTTGACACACACTCTTTCCAAAGGGATTTGTGACACACATGATGTCCAATGGGGTTTGTGACACGAACACTGTCGATGGGTGTTTGTGACACACACGCTGTCCAGTGGGGCTTGTGAGACACACACTGTCCAAAAGGATTTGTGACACACACACTGTCCAATGGGGTTTGTGACACACACAGTGTCTACGGGGGTTTCTGACACACACGCTGTCCAATGAGGTTTGTGACACACACTGTCCAATGGGTATTTTAACACACACACGCTGTCTAATGGTTTATGACACACACGCTGTCCAATGGGGCTAGTGACACACACACTGTCCAATGCAGATTGTGACATCATACACACTGTCCAATGGGGTTTGTGACACACACACTCTCCAATAGGTTTTGTGACACACACACGCTGTCCAGTGGGATTTGTGACACACACAGGTTCCAATGGGGTTTTTGACACGCACACTTTCTAATGCGGTTTGTGACATACACGCTGTCCAAGGGGGTTTGTGACACACACTCTTTCCAAAGGGGTTTGTGACACACATGATGTCCAATGAGGTTTGTGACACACACTGTCCAATGGGTATTTTAACACACACACGCTGTCTAATGGTTTATGACACACACGCTGTCCAATGGGGCTAGTGACACACACACTGTCCAATGCGGATTGTGACATCACACACACTGTCCAATGGGGTTTGTGACACACACACTCTCCAATAGGGTTTGTGACACACACACGCTGTCCAGTGGGATTTGTGACACACACAGGTTCCAATGGGGTTTTTGACACGCACACTTTCTAATGCGGTTTGTGACATACACGCTGTCCAGTGGCGTTTGTGAGACACACAGTGTCCAAAAGGGTTTGTGACACACACGATGTCCATTGGGGTTTGTGACACGCACACTGCCCATGGGTGTTTGTGACACACACGTTGTCCAGTGGGGTTTGTGACACACACACTGCCCAATGGGGTTTGTAACACACACTCTGTCCAAAGGGGTTTGTGACACACACTCTGTCCAATGGGGTTTGTGACACACAAACACGCTGTCCAATGGGGATTGTGACACACACACGCTGTACAATGGGCTTTATGAGACACACACTGTCCAATGGGGATTGTGACACATACACGCTGTCCAATGGGGTTTGTGACACACACGATGTCAAATGGGGTTTGTGACACGGACACTGTACATCGGTGTTTGTGACACACACGCCGTCCAAAGGGGATTGTGACACACACGCTGTCCAATGGGGATTGTGACACACGCACTGTCCTATAGTTTTTGTGACACACACATGCTATCCAATGGGGTTTGTGACACGCACACTTTCTAATGGGGTTTGTGACACACCCACGCTATCCAATTGGGTTTGTGACACACACACTTTTCAATGGGGTTTGTGACACAGACACTTTCTAATGGGGTTTGTGACACACACACGCTATCCAAATGGGTTTGTGACACACACACGCTGTCCCATGAGGTTTGTTACACACACGCTGACCAATTGGGTTTCTTACACAAACACTGTCCAATGGTGTTTTCGACACGCATGCTGTCCAAAGGGTTTTGTGACACACACACTTTCCAAAGGGGTTTGTGACACACATGATGTCCAATTGGGTTTGTGATACGCACACTGTAAATGGGTGTTTGTGACACACACGCTCTCCAGTGGGGTTTGTGACACACACACTGTTCAATGGGTTTTGTGACACACACACAGTCCAAAGGGGTTTGTGACACAGACGCTGTCCAATGGCGTTTGTGACACACAAAAACTGTCCAATGGGGATTGTGAGACACACACACTGTCTAATAGCGTTTGTGACACACACACGCTATCCAATGGGGTTCGTGACACACACGCTGACTAGTGGGTTTTGTGACACACACACTCTGTCCAAAGGCCTTGTGACACACAAGCTGTCCAATGGGTTTCGTGACACACACGCTGTCCAGTAAGATTTGTGAAACACACACACTATCCAATGGGGTTTATCACACACACACGTTCCAATGTGGTTTTGTGACACGCACACTTTCTAATGCGGTTTGTGACACACATGATGTCCAAAGGGGATAGTGACACACACACGTTGTCCAATGTGGTTTGTGACACACACACTGTCCAAAGGGTTTTGTGAGACACACACTGTCCAATGGGTATTGTGACACACACACCCTGTCCAATGGGGTTTTTGACACACACTCTTTCCAAAGGGATTTGTGACACACATGATGTCCAATGGGGTTTGTGACACGCACACTGTCGATGGGTGTTTGTGACATACACGCTGTCTAGTGGGGCTTGTGAGACACACACTGTCCAAAAGGATTTGTGACACACACACTGTCCAATGGGATTTGTGACACACACTGTCCAATGGGTATTTTAACACACACACGCTGTCTAATGGTTTATGACACACACGCTGTCCAATGGGGCTTGTGACACACACACTGTCCAATGCGGATTGTGACATCACACACACTGTCCAATGGGGTTTGTGACACACACACTCTCCAATAGGGTTTGTGACACACACACGCTGTCCAGTGGGATTTGTGACACACACACATTCCAAGGGGGTTTTTGACACGCACACTTTCTAATGCGGTTTGTGACATACACGCTGTCCAAGGGGGTTTGTGACACACACTCTTTCCAAAGGGGTTCGTGACACACATGATGTCCAATGGGGTTTGTGATACGCACACTGTCCATGGGTGTTTGTGACACACACGCTGTCCAGTGGGGTTTGTGAGACACACAGTGTCCAAAAGGGTTTGTGACACACACGATGTCCATTGGGGTTTGTGACACGCACACTGCCCATGGGTGTTTGTGACACACACGTTGTCCAGTGGGGTTTGTGACACACACACTGCCCAATGGGGTTTGTAACACACACTCTGTCCAAAGGGGTCTGTGACACACACTCTGTCCAATGGGGTTTGTGACACACAAACACGCTGTCCAATGGGGATTGTGACACACACACGCTGTACAATGGGCTTTATGAGACACACGCTGTCCAATGGGGTTTGTGACACACACACGCTGTCCAATGTGGTTTATGACACACACACTTTGAAATGGGGTTTGTGACACACACGCTATCCAATGGGTTTTGTGACATACACACTGTCCAAAGGGGTTTGGGACACATACATGCTGTCCAATTGTGTTTGTGACAAAAACGCTGTCCAATGGGGTTTGTGACACAGACGCTGTCCAATGGGGATTGTGACCTACACACTGTCCAATGGGGTTTGTGACACACACAGGCTATCCAATGGGTTTTGTGACACACAGACTAACCAGGAGGGTTTATGACACACACACGCTGTCCAGTGCGGTTTGTGACACACAAACTGTCCAATGGAGTTTGTGACTCACACTCTGTCAAATGGGGTTTGAGACACTCATACGCTGTCCAATGGGATTTGTGACACACACGGTGTCCAATGGGGTTTGTGACACACACGCTGTCCAATGGGGTTTGTGACAGAAATTCTGTCCAATGAGGTTTGTGACACAGGCACTGCCCAATGCGTATTGTGACACACACAAGCTGTCCAATGGGGTTTGTGACACACACACGGTCCAATGGGTATTGTGACACACACATTGTCCAAAGGGGATTGTGTCACACACACGCTGTCCAATGGGGTTTGTGAAACACACACTCTGTCCAATGGGGTTTGTGACACACAAACACTGTCCAATGGGTATTGTGACACAAACACACTGTCCAATGGGGTTTATGAAACACACGCTGTCCAATGGGGTTTGTGACACACACGATGTCCAATGCGGTTTGTGACACACACTCTGTCCAATGGGGATTGTGACACACACACTGTCCAAAGGGGATTGTATCACACACACTCTGTACAATAGGGTTTGTGACACACACACACTATCCAATGGGGTTTTGACACACACAGTGTCTAGGGGGGTTGGTGACACACACGCTGTCCAATGGGGTTTGTGACACACACTGTCCAATGGGTATTTTAACACACACACGCTGTCTAATGGTTTATGACACACACGCTGTCCAATGGGGCTTGTGACACACACACTGTCCAATGCGGATTGTGACATCACACACACTGTCCAATGGGGTTTGTGACACACACACTCTCCAATAGGGTTTGTGACACACACACGCTGTCCAGTGGGATTTGTGACACACACACGTTCCAATGGGGTTTTTGACACGCACACTTTCTAATGCGGTTTGTGACATACACGCTGTCCAAGGGGGTTTGTGACACACACTCTTTCCAAAGGGGTTTGTGACACACACTCTGTCCAATGGGGTTTGTGACACACAAACACGCTGTCCAATGGGGATTGTGACACACACACGCTGTACAATGGGCTTTATGAGACACACACTGTCCAATGGGGATTGTGACACATACACGCTGTCCAATGGGGTTTGTGACACACACGATGTCAAATGGGGTTTGTGACACACACGTTGTCCAGTGGGGTTTGTGACACACACACTGCCCAATGGGGTTATAACACACACTCTGTCCAAAGGGGTTTGTGACACACACTCTGTCCAATGGGGTTTGTGACACACAAACACGCTGTCCAATGGGGATTGTGATACACACACGCTGTACAATGGGATTTATGAGACACACACTGTCCAATGGGGTTTGTGACACACACACTCTGTCCAATGTGGTTTATGACACACACACTTTGAAATGGGGTTTGTGACACACACGCTATCCAATGGGTTTTGTGACATACACACTGTCCAAAGGGGATTGGGACACATACATGCTGTCCAATTGTGTTTGTGACAAAAACGCTGTCCAATGGGGTTTGTGACACAGACGCTGTCCAATGGGGATTGTGATCTACACACTGTCCAATGGGGTTTGTGACACACACAGGATATCCAAGGGGGTTTGTGACACACAGACTAACCAGGAGGGTTTATGACACACACACGCTGTCCTGTGCGGTTTGTGACACACAAACTGTCCAATGGAGTTTGTGACTCACACTCTGTCAAATGGGGTTTGAGACACTCACATGCTGTCCAATGGGATTTGTGACACACACGGTGTCCAATGGGGTTTGTGACACACACGGTGTCCAATGGGGTTTGTGACACACACGCTGTCCAATGGGGTTTGTGACAGAAATTCTGTCCAATGAGGTTTGTGACACAGGCACTGTCCAATGCGTATTGTGACACACACATGCTGTCCAATGGGGTTTGTGACACACACTCTGTCCAATGGGGTTTGTGACACACACAGTGTCTACGGACTTTTGTGACACACAAGCTGTCCAATGGGCTTTGCGACACACACACGGTCCAATGGGTATTGTGACACACACATTGTCCAAAGGGGATTGTGTCACACACACGCTGTCCAATGGGGTTTGTGAAACACACACTCTGTCCAATGGGGTTTGTGACACACAAACACTGTCCAATGGGTATTGTGACACACACACGCTGTCCAATGGGGTTTATGAAACACACGCTGTCCAAAGGGGTTTGTGACACACACGATATCCAATGCGGTTTGTGAGACACACTCTGTCCAATGGGGATTGTGACACACACACTGTCCAAAGGGGATTGTATCACACACACTCTGTACAATAGGGTTTGTGACACACACACACTATCCAATGGGGTTTTGACACACACACTCTGTCCAATGGGTATTGTGACACACACACTGTCCAAAGGGGATTGTGTCACACACACTCTGAAGAAAGGGGTTTGTGACACACACACTGTCCAATAGGGTTTGTGACACACACACACTATCCAATGGGGTTTGTGACGCACACACTTTCCAATGGGGTTTGAGACACACATACTTTCTAATAGGTTTTTTGAAAACCACACGCTGTCCAATGGGGTTTGTGACACACACACTCTCCAAAGGGGTTTGTGACACACACGATGTAAAATGGGGTTTGTGACACGCACACTTTCCATCGGTGTTTGTGACACACACACTGTCCAGTGGAATTTATGACACACACACTGTCCAATGGGGTTTGTGACACACACAGTGTGCACGGGGTTAGTGACACACACGCTGTCCAGTGGCGATTGTGACATCCACACTATCCAATGGGGATTGTGACACACACACGCTGTCCAATGGGGTTTCTGGCACACACACTGTCCAAAGGTGTTTGTGACACAGACCCTATCCATTGGGGTTTGTGACACTCACACTGTCCATGGGTGTTTGTGACACACACTCTGTCCAGTGGGTTTTGTCACACACACACTGTCCGATGGGGTTTTGACACACACGCTGTCCACGGGGAATTGTGACACACACAATGTCCAGGGGGGTTTGTGACACACACGCTGTCAAATGGGCATTGTTAAAAACAAACGCTGTCCAATGGGGTTTGTGACACACACACTATCCAATGCGGTTTGTGACACACACGCTATCCAATGGGGTTTGTGACACACACACTGTCCTATAGGGTTTGTCACACACACATGTTATCCAATGGGTTTTGTGACACACACACTGTCCAATGGGGATTGTGACACACACACGCTGTGCAATGGTGTTTGTGACACACACGCTGTCCAATGCGGTTTGTGACACAGATGCTGTCCAATGCGGTTTGTGACCTACACACTGTCCAAAAGGTTTTGTGACACACACACTGTCCAATAGGGTTTTTGACACACATACGCTATCCAATGGGGTTTGTGACACGCACACTTTATAATGGGGTTTGTGAAACACACACGCTATCCAATGGGGTTTGTGACACACACACTGTCTAGTGGGGTTTGTGACACATATACTGTCCAATGGGTTTTGTGACACACACCGTGTCCACGGGGGTTTGTGACACACACGCTGTCCAATGGGGTTTGTGACACACACACTGTCCAAAGTGGTTTGTGACACACACGCTGTCCAATGGGGTTTGTGACACACACGCTGTCCAATGGTATTTGTGACACACACTCTCCATTTGGTTTGTGACACACACACGCTATCCAATGTGGTTTGTGACACATACACTTTCCAATGGGTTTTGTGACACACACACTCTGTCCAATGGGTCTTGTGAATACACACCCTGTCCAATGGGGTTTGATAACACAAACGCTGTCCAGTGGGTTTTGTGACACCCACACTGTCCAATTGGCTTTCTGACACACACGCTGTCCACTGGGGTTTGTGACACACACACTGACGAGAAGGGTTTGTGACACACACACTGTCCAGTGTGTATTGTGACACACACACGCTGTCCCATGGGGTTTGTGACACACATGCTGACCAATTGGGTTTGTTACACACACACTGTCCAATGGTGTTTGTTTCACGCATACTGTCCAATGGGTTTTGTGACACACGCACTGACCAGGAGGGTTTGTGAAACAAACATGCTATGCAAAGGTATTTGTGACACATACATTTTCCAATGGGGTTTGTGAAACAGACACGCTGTGCAATGGGGTTCGTGACACACACTCTGTCCCATGGGGATTGTGACACACCTACTGTCCAATGGGGATTGTGACACACACACGCTGTCCAATGGGGTTTGTGACACACACAATGTCCCCTGGGGTTTGTGACACACACACTTTCCAATGGGGTTTGTGACAGACACACTTTTCAATGGGTTTTGTGACACACAACGCTGTCCCATGGGGTTTGTGACACACACACACTATCCAATGGGATTTGTGACACATACACTTTCCAATGGGGTTTGTGACACACACACTCTGTCCAACGGATCTTGTCACACGCGCTGTCCAATGGGGTTCGTGACACACACTCTTTCCCATGGGGTTTGTGACACACACATGCTATCTCATGGGGTTTATGACACACACGCTGTCCAATGGGGTTTGTGACACATACAATCTGTCCAATAGGGTTTGTGACACACACACGCTATCCAATGGGTTTTGTGACACACACACTGTACAATGGTTATTGTGACACACACACACTGTCCAATAGGGTTTGTGACACACACATGCTATCCAGTGGGGTTTGTGACACGCACACTTTGTAATGGGGTTGCTGACTCACACACGCTCTCCAATGGGGTTTGTGACACACACACGATATCCAATGGGTTTTGTGACACACACGATGTCCAATGGGGTTTGTGACACGCACACTGTCCTATAGGGTTTGTCACACACACATGTTATCCAATGGGTTTTGTGACACACACACTGTCCAATGGGGATTGTGACACACACACGCTGTGCAATGGTGTTTGTGACACACACGCTGTCCAATGCGGTTTGTGACACAGATGCTGTCCAATGCGGTTTGTGACCTACACACTGTCCAAAAGGTTTTGTGACACACACACTGTCCAATAGGGTTTTTGACACACATACGCTATCCAATGGGGTTTGTGACACGCACACTTTATAATGGGGTTTGTGAAACACACACGCTATCCAATGGGGTTTGTGACACACACACTGTCTAGTGGGGTTTGTGACACATATACTGTCCAATGGGTTTTGTGACACACACCGTGTCCACGGGGGTTTGTGACACACACGCTGTCCAATGGGGTTTGTGACACACACACTGTCCAAAGTGGTTTGTGACACACACGCTGTCCAATGGGGTTTGTGACACACACGCTGTCCAATGGTATTTGTGACACACACTCTCCATTTGGTTTGTGACACACACACGCTATCCAATGTGGTTTGTGACACATACACTTTCCAATGGGTTTTGTGACACACACACTCTGTCCAATGGGTCTTGTGAATACACACCCTGTCCAATGGGGTTTGATAACACAAACGCTGTCCAGTGGGTTTTGTGACACCCACACTGTCCAATTGGCTTTCTGACACACACGCTGTCCACTGGGGTTTGTGACACACACACTGACGAGAAGGGTTTGTGACACACACACTGTCCAGTGTGTATTGTGACACACACACGCTGTCCCATGGGGTTTGTGACACACATGCTGACCAATTGGGTTTGTTACACACACACTGTCCAATGGTGTTTGTTTCACGCATACTGTCCAATGGGTTTTGTGACACACGCACTGACCAGGAGGGTTTGTGAAACAAACATGCTATGCAAAGGTATTTGTGACACATACATTTTCCAATGGGGTTTGTGAAACAGACACGCTGTGCAATGGGGTTCGTGACACACACTCTGTCCCATGGGGATTGTGACACACCTACTGTCCAATGGGGATTGTGACACACACACGCTGTCCAATGGGGTTTGTGACACACACAATGTCCCCTGGGGTTTGTGACACACACACTTTCCAATGGGGTTTGTGACAGACACACTTTTCAATGGGTTTTGTGACACACAACGCTGTCCCATGGGGTTTGTGACACACACACACTATCCAATGGGATTTGTGACACATACACTTTCCAATGGGGTTTGTGACACACACACTCTGTCCAACGGATCTTGTCACACGCGCTGTCCAATGGGGTTCGTGACACACACTCTTTCCCATGGGGTTTGTGACACACACATGCTATCTCATGGGGTTTATGACACACACGCTGTCCAATGGGGTTTGTGACACATACAATCTGTCCAATAGGGTTTGTGACACACACACGCTATCCAATGGGTTTTGTGACACACACACTGTACAATGGTTATTGTGACACACACACACTGTCCAATAGGGTTTGTGACACACACATGCTATCCAGTGGGGTTTGTGACACGCACACTTTGTAATGGGGTTGCTGACTCACACACGCTCTCCAATGGGGTTTGTGACACACACACGATATCCAATGGGTTTTGTGACACACACGATGTCCAATGGGGTTTGTGACACGCACACTGTCCATGGGTGTTTGTGACACACACGCTGTCTAATGGGGTTTGTAACACATGCGCTTTCCAAATGGCATTGTAACACACACGCTGTCCAATGGGGTTTGTGTCACATACACTCTGTCCAATGTGGCTTGTGACACATATGCTGTCCAATGGGGTTTATGACACACACTCTGTCCAATGAGGTTTTTGACACGCACGCTGTCCATGGGTGTTTGTGACATACACGCTGTCCAGTGGGGTTTGTGACACACAGAGATTCCAAAACGGTTTGTGACACAAAGAGTGTCCACGGGGGTTTCTGAAATGCACGCTGTCCAGTGGGGTTTGTGACACACGCACTGTCCAATGGCGTTCGTGACACACACAGTGTCCACGGGGTTTTGTGACACACCCACTATGTCTAATGGGCTTGTAACACACACGCTGTCCAATGGGGATTGTGACACACACGCTGTCCAATGGGGTTCGTGACACAAACGCTGTCCAGTGGTTTTTGTGACACACACACTCTGTCCAATGGGCTTGTGACACACAAGCTGTCCCATGGGTATTGTGACACACACACGCTGTCCGATGGGGTTTGTTGCACACACACTGTCCAATGGGGATTGTGACAAACACTCTGTCCCATGGGGTTTGTGACACACACGCTGTCCAATCGGGTTTGTGGCACACTCTGTCCAAACGGTTTTGTGACACACACGATGTCCAATGGGGTTTGTGACACACACGATGTCCAATGCGGTTTGTGACACGCACGCTGTCCATGGGTGTTTGTGACACACACGCTGTCCAATGGGATTTGTGACACACACACGCTATCCAATGGGGTTTGTGACACACACACTGTTCAAAGGGGTTTGTGACACACACGATGTCCAATGGTGTTTGTGACACGCACGCTGTCCATGGGTGTTTGTGACACACACGCTGTCCAATGGGGATTGTGACACACACGCTGTCCAATGGGATTTGTGACATAGACGATGTCCAATGCTGTTTGTGACACACACTCTGTCCAATAGGGTTTGTCACACACACTCTGTCCAATGGGGTCTGCGACACACGCTGTCCAGTGAGGATTGTGACAAAGATGCTGTACAATGCGGTTTGTGACACACACACGCTGTCCAATGGGGTTTGTCAAACAAACGCTCTCCAGTGGGTTTTGTGACACACACGCTGTCGAATGGAGTTTGTGACATACACACTGTCCAATGTGGTTTGTGACACAAACTCTGTCCACTGGGGATTGTGACACACACACTGTCCAGGGGGGGTTGTGACACAGACACTGTCCAATGGCATTCGTGACACACACAGTTACCACGGGGGTTTGTTGCACACATGCTCTCACATTGGGGTTTGTGACACACATGCTGTCCAATGGGGTTTTTGACACACACGCTGTCCAGTGGCTTTTGTGACACACACACTGTCCAATAGGGTTGGTGACACACATACGCTGTCCAATGCTGTTTGTGACACACACTCTGTCCAATGGGGTTTGTCACACACACTCTGTACAATGGGCTTGTGACACACATGCTGTCCAATGGGGATTGTGACACACACACTCTGTCCCATGAACTTTGTGACACACACGCTGTCCAATGAGGTCTGAGACACACACACTCTGTCCAATGTGGCTTTTGACACACACGCTGTCCAATGGGGATTGTGACAAACACTCTGTCCACTGGTTTTGTGACAGACACACTCTCCAACAGGGTTTGTGACACACACACTGTACAAAGGGGTTTCTGACACTCACACTGTCTAAAGGCGTTAGTGACACACACGATGTCCAATGGGGTTTGTGACACGCACGCTGTCCATGGATGTTTGTGACAAACACGCTGTCCACTGGGGTTTGTGACACACAGACTGTCCAATGGGGTTTGTGACACACACACTCTCCAGGGGGGTTTGTGACACACACACTGTCCAATGGCGTTCGTAATACACACAGTGTCCACGGGGTTTTGTGACACACACTCGCTGTCCAATGGGTTTTGTGACACACACACTGTCCAGTCGTGTTTGTGACACACACGCTGTTCAATGGGGTTTGTGACAAACACGCTGTCCAATGGGGTTTGTTACACAAACTCTGTCCAATGGGGTTTGTGACACACATGCTGTCCAATGGGGTTTGTGACACACACACTGTCCAATGGGGTTTGTGACACACACACTGACCAGGAAGGATTGAGACACACACATGCTGTCCAATGGGTATTGTGACACACACGCTGTCCAATGGCGTTCGTGATACACACAGTGTCCATGGGGTTTTGTGACACACACACTCTGTCCAATGGGATTGTGACACACATGCTGTCCAATGGGGATTGTGACAAACACGCTGCAGAATGGGGTTTGTGACACAAACACTCTGTCCAATGGGCTTCTGAAAAACACGCTGTACAATGGGGTTTGTGACTCATACACGCTATCCAATGAGGTTTGTGACACACATGCTGTCCAATGGGGTTTTTGACACACACGCTGTCCAGTGGGTTTTGTGACACACACGCTGTCCAATAGGGTTTGTGACACACTCGCTGTCCAATGGGTTTTGTGACACACACACAGACCAGTAGGGATTGTTACACACACATGCTGTCCAATGGGGTTTGTGACACACACACTGTTAAATGATGTTTGTGACACACACGCTGTCCAATGGGGTTTGTGACACAAACTCTGTCCAATGGGTTTTGTGACACACACACAGTGTCCAATGGGTATTGTTACACACACACGCGGTCATACTGCGGTTTGTGACACACACGTTGTCCCATGGGGAATGTGACACACACACGCTGTCCAATGGGGTTTGTGACACACACACTCTGACCAATGGGTCTTTTGACTCACAAACTGTCCAATGGGGTTTGTGACACACACACGCTATCCAATGTGGTTTGTGACACACACACTTTCAAATGGGGTTTGTGACACGCACACTTTCTAATGGGGTTTGTGATACACACACGGAATCCAACGTGTTTTGTGAAACTCATACTCTTTAATGGGTTTTATGACACACACACGCTATGCAATGGGGTTTGTGACGCACATACACTGTCCAATGGGGATTGTGACACACACACGCTGTCCATTGGGGTTTCTGACACACACACTGTCCAAAAGGGTTTGTGACACACTAATGCTATCCAATGGGATTTGTGACACATACACTTTCCAATGGGGATTGTGACACAGACGCTGTCCAATGGGAACTGTGACAGACGCTGTCCAATGGGGACTGTGACATACATACTGTCCAATAGGGTTTGTGACACACACACTTTCCAATGGGGTTTGTGACACACTCACTTTCTAATGGCGCTTGTGACACACACACTGTTCAATGGGGTCCGTGACACACACGCTCTCCAGTGGGTTTTGTGATAGACACACTCTGTCTAATGGGCTTGTGACACACACGCTGTCCAATGGGGTTTGTGAGACACACTCTGTCCAATGGGGTTTGTGACACACACACTGTCCTAAAGGTGTTTGTGAAACACGCGATGTCCAAAGGGGTTTCTGACACGCACACTGTCCATGGGTGTTTGTGACACACACGCTGTCCAGTGGGGTTTGTGACACACACACTTTCCAATGGGGATTGTGACACACACAGTGTCCACGGTGGTTTTTGACACACACGCTGTCCAATGGTGTTTGTGACACAGACGCTGTCCAAAGGGGCTTGTGACAAACACGCTGTCCAATGGGATTCGTGACACACACGCTGTCTAATGGGGAATGTGACACACACGCACTGTAGAATGGGGTTTGTGACAAACACACTGGCCAATGGGGATGGTGATACACACGATGTCCAATGGGGTTTGTGACACACACACTTTCCAATGGGGTTTGTGACACGCACACTTTCTAATGGGGTTTGTGATACACACACGCTATCCAATTGGGTTTGTGACACAATCACTTTCCAATGGCGCTTGTGACATGCACGCTGTCCACTGGGTTTTGTGACACAGACACTGTCCAATGGGGATTGTGATACACACACTGTCCAATAGGGTTTGTGACACGCACATTCTATACAAAGGGGTTTGTGACACGCACACTTTCTAATGGGGTTTGTGACACACACACACGCTATCCAATGGGGTTTGTGAAACGCACACTGTACATGGGTGTTTGTGACACACACGCTATCCAAAACGGTTTGTGACACACACGATGTCCAATGGGGTTTGTGACACGCACAGTGTCCATGGGTGTTTGTGACACACACGCTGTCCAATGGGGTTTGTGACACAGGCGCTGTCCAATGGGAATTGTGACACACAATCTGTCCTATGGGGTTTGTGACACACACACTGTCCAATAGGGTTTGTGACACACACACACTATCCAATGGGGTTTGTGACACGCACACGTTCTAATGGGGTTTGTGACACACACGCTATCCAATAGGTTTTGTGACACACACACTGTCCAAAGGGGATTGTGACACACACACTTTCCAATGGGGTTTCTGACACACACACTGTCCAATGTGGCTTGTGACAAACACGCTGTCCAATGGGGTGTGTCACACACACACTCTGTCCAATGGGGTTTGTGACACACACACGCTGTCCAATGGGGATTGTTACACACGCTGTCCAATGGGGTTTGTGACACACACACTCTGTCCAATGGGGATTGTGACATACACACTGTCCAATAGGGCTTGTGACACGCACATTCTATCCAAAGGGGTTTGTGACACACACACTTTCCCAAGGGGTTTGTGACACGCACACTTTCTAAAGGGTTTTGTGACACACACACTGTCCAAAGGGGATTGTGACACACACACTATCCAATTGGGTTTGTGACACACACAATTTCCAATGGCTCTTGTGACACACACGCTGTCCAATGGGGTGGGTGACACACACGCTGTCCAGTGGGTTTTGTGACACACGCACTCTGTCCATGGGCTAGTGACACACACGCTGTCCAATGGGGTTTGTGACACACACACTTTCAAATGCGGTTTGTGACACGCACACTCTATCCAATGGGGTTTGTGACACACACACTTTCCAATGGGGTTTCTGACACACACTCTGTCCCATTGGGTATGTGACACACACGCTGACCAATTGGTTTTGTTACACATACACTGTCCAGTGGTGTTTGTGACATGCATGCTATCCAATAGGGTTTGTGACACGCATACTGTATGACGGGTTTTGTGAAACACACACGCTATCCAATGGGATTAGTGACACACACGCTCTCTAATGGGGTTCGTGACATACACTCTGTCCCATGGGGTTTGTGACACACACACTGTCCAAAGGGGTTTGTGACACACACGATGTCCAAAGGGTTTGTGACACGCACACCGTCCATGGGTGTTTGTGACACACACGCTGTCCAGTGGGGTTTCTGACACACACACAGTCCAAAAGGGTTTGTGACGCACACGATGTCCAATGGGGTTTGTGACATGCACACTGTCCATGGGTGTTTGTGACACACACGCTGTCCAGTGGGGTTTGTGACACACACACTGTCCAATGGGGTTTGTGACACACACAGTGTCCACGGGGGTTTGTGACACACACAATTTATCCAATGGGGTTTGTGACACACACACCAGCTAATGGGGTTTGTGACACACACACGCTATCCAATGGGGTTTGTGACACACACACTTTCCAAAGGGGTTTGTGACACGCACACTTTCTAATGGGGTTTGTGACACACACACTGTCCAATGGTGCTTGTGACACACACGCTGTCCAATGGTGTTCGTGACACACACACTGTCGAATGGGGATTGTGACACACACACGCTGTCCAACGAGGTTTGTGAAACACAGAAGGTCCAAAGGGGTGTGTGACACAAACGCTATCCAATAGGGTTTGTGACACTCACACTGTCCATGGTTATTTGGAACTCACACGCTATCCAGTGGGTTTTGTGACACACACACTGCCCAATGGGGTTTTGACACACACTCTGTCCACTGGGGAGTGTGGCACAAACGCTGTCCAATGGGGTTTGTGACACACACACTGTCCAATGGTGTTTCTGACACTCACACTGTCCAATGGGGTTTGTGACACATGCATTCTGTCCAATGGGGCTTGTGACACACACGCTGTCCAATAGTTTTTGTGACACACACTCTGTTTCATGGCGTTTGTGACACACACACTGTCTAATGCGGATTGTGACACACACACGCTGTCCAAAGGGGTTTGTGACACACACAATGTCCAATGGGGATTGTGACACACACGGTGTCCAATGGGCTTTGTGACACACAGACTCTTTCCAATGGATCCTGTGAACACACAGGCTGTCCAGTGCATTTTGTGACACACACACTGTCCAATAGGGTTTGTGACACACACACGCTATCCAATGGTGTTTGTGACACATACACTTTCCAATGGGGTTTGTGACACACACACTCTGTAAAATGGGCTTGTGACACACACACTGTCCAATGGGGATTGTGACACACACGCTGTCCAATGGGGATTGTGACACACACACACTGTCCAGTGAGTTTTGTGACACACGCACTCTGTCCAATGGGCTTGTGACACACACACGCTGTCCAATAGTATTTGTGACACACACTCTGTCCCATGGTGTTTGTAAAACACACAATGTCCAATGGGGTTTATGACACACAATCTGTCCAATGGGTCTTGTGACACACACGCTGTTCAATGGGGTTCGTGGCACACATACTGTTCAATGGGGTTTGTGACACACACGATGTCCAATGGGCTTTGTGACACGCACACTGTCCATGGGTGTCTGTGACACACACGCTGTCCAATGGGGTTTGTGACACACACGCTGTCCAATGGGGATTGTGACACACACACACTGTCCAGTGAGTTTTGTGACACACGCACTCTGTCCAATGGGCTTGTGACACACACACGCTGTCCAATAGTATTTGTGACACACACTCTGTCCCATGGTGTTTGTAAAACACACAATGTCCAATGGGGATTGTGACACACACACTGTCC
Source organism: Columba guinea (assembly GCA_032206185.1). Lineage (NCBI taxonomy): Eukaryota > Metazoa > Chordata > Aves > Columbiformes > Columbidae > Columba > Columba guinea. The sequence goes on from JAVLUU010000005.1 coordinate 3,654,897, forward strand.
AAAGGGGTTTGTTATACACGCGCTGTCTAATGGGGATTGTGACACATACACGCTGTCCAATGGGGTTTGTGACACACACTCTGACCAATGGGGATTGTGACACACACACTGTCCAATCGGCTTTGTGACACACACACTCTGTCCAATGGGGTATATGACACACAATCTGTCCAATGGGGTTTACACACACAATGTCCAATGGTGTTCGTGACACATACGCTGTCCAATTGTGTTTGTGACACATACACGCTGTCCAATGAGGTTAGTGACAAACAGACTGTCCAATGGGTCTTGTGACACACACGCTGTTCAATGGGGTTTATGACACACATACTGTTCAATGGGGATTGTGATGCACACACGCTGTCCAGTGGGTTTTGTGACACACACACTGTCCAATGGTGTTTCTGACACACACGCTGTCCAATGGAGTTTATGACACACAATCTGTCCAATGGGGTCTGAGACACACACGCTGTCCAATGGGGATTGTGACTACAGTCTCTGTCCAATGGGGTTCGTGACACACACGCTGTTCAATGGGTTTTTGACACACACACTGTCCACTAGGGTTTGTGACACACACACGCTATCCAATGGGGTTTGTGACACACACACTTTCTAATGGGGTTTGTGACACACACAATATCCAGTGGGGTTTGTGACACTCACAATCTGTCCCATGGTGTTTGTGACACACACACTGTCCAATAGGATTGTGACACGCACATGCTGTCCAATGGGATTGTGACACACACACTCTGTGTAATGGGGTTTGTGACACACAGCTGTCTAATGGGGAAGGTGACACACACACACTGTCCAATGCGGTTTGTGACACACACGATGTCCAGTGGGGTTTGTGACACGCACACTGTCCAATGGGTATTGTTACACACACACGCTGTCCAATGGGGTTTGTGACACATACAATTTCCAATGGGGTTTGTGACACACACACTCTGTACAATGGTGCTTGTGACACACACGCTGTCCAATGGGGTTTGTGACACACACGCTGTCCAGTGGGTTTTGTGACACACACACTCTGTCCAATGGGCTTGTGACACACACGCTGTCCAATGGTGTTTGTGACACACACACTGTACAACTGGGATTGTGACACACACACGCTATCCAATGGGGTTTGTGATACAAACTCTGTCCAATGGGGTTTGTGACACACACAGTGTCCAATGGGTATTGTGACACACAACACACTGTCCAATGGGGTTTGTGACACACACGCTGTCCAGTGGGTTTTGTGACACACACACTGTCCAAAGGGTTTGGTCACACACACACTGAACAATGGCGTTTGTGACACACACAGTGTCTACGGGGGTTTGTGACACAAACGCTGTCTAATGGGGTTTGTGACACACACGCTATCCAATGGAGGTGGTGACACACACACTGTCCAATGGGGTTTGTGACACATACACTCTGTCCAATGGGGCTTGTGGCACACACGCTGTTCAATGGGGTTCGTGACACACAAGCAGCCCAGTGGGTTTTGTGACACACACACTCTGACCAATGGTTCTTGTGACACAGACGCTGTCCAATGGGGTTCATGACACACACTCTGTCCAATGGCCCTGTGGCACACACACTCTGTCCAATAGTGTTTGTGACACACACTCTGTCCCATGGTATTTGTAAAACACACATTGTCCAATGGGGATTGTGACACAAACACGCTGTCCAATGGGGTTTGTGACACACACACTGTCCAAAGGGGTATGTGACACAAACGCTGTCTAATGGGGATTGTGACACACACACGCTGTCCAAAGGGGTTTGTGACACACACTCTGTCCAATGGTGTTTGTGACACACACACTGTCCAAAGGGGTTTCTGACACACACGCTGTCAAATGGGAATTGTGAAACACAAATGCTGTCCAATGTGGTTTGTGACACACACGCTGTCCAATGGTTTTTGTGACACACACGCTGTCCAATGGGGTTTGTGAACACACACGGTGTCCAATGGGGTTTTGTGACACACAAACTGTCCATGTGTGTTTGTGAACACACACGCTCTCCAGTGTGTTTTCTGACACACACACTGTCCAGTTGGGTTTTGACACACACGCTGTCCAATGGGGATTGTGACACACACAAGCTATTCAAAGGGGTTTGTGACACACACACTGTCCAAAAGGGTTTGTGACACACAAGATGTCCAATGGGGTTTGTGATACATACGCGGTCCAGTGGGTTTTGTGACACACACACTGTCCAATAGGGTTTGTGACACACACACACTATCCAATGGGGTTTGTGACACACTCACTTTCTAATGGGGATTGTAACACACACACGCTATACAATGGGTTTTGTGACACACACACTGTCCAATAGAGTTTGTGACACACACGCTGTCCAATGGGTTTCGTGACACATACAGTGTCCAATGGGGATTGTGACACACACACTCTGTCCAATGGGGTTTGTGACACACACACTGTCCAAAGGGGTATGTGACACACACGCTGTCTAATGGGGATTGTGACACACACACGCTGTCCAATGGGGATTGTGACACACACAAGCTATCCAATGGGGTTTGTGACACACACACTGTCCAAAAGGGTTTGTGACACACAAGATGTCCAATGGGGTTTGTGATACATACGCGGTCCAGTGGGTTTTGTGACACACACACTGTCCAATAGGGTTTGTGACACACACACACTATCCAATGGGTTTTGTGACACACTCACTTTCTAATGGGGATTGTAACACACACACGCTATACAATGGGTTTTGTGACACACACACTGTCCAATAGAGTTTGTGACACACATGCTGTCCAATGGGTTTCGTGACACATACAGTGTCCAATGGGGATTGTGACACACACACGCTGTCCAATGGGGTTTGTGAAACACACACTGTCCAGTGGGGTTCATGACACACATGCTGTCTAATGGGTTTTGTGACACACACACTCTGTCCAATGGGGTTTGTGACACACACACGCTATCCAATGAGGTTTGTGAAACATACACTTTCCAATGGGGTTTATGACACAAATTCTGTCCAATGGGGTTTGTGACACACACACTGTCCAATGGGGTTTGTGACACACACACTCTGTCCAATGTGGATTTTGATACACACGCTGTCCAATGGAGTTTGTGACACACACGCTGTCCAATGGGGTTTGTGACACACACGCTGTCCAGTGGGTGTTGTTGCACACACACTGTCCAATAGTATTTTTGACACACACGCTGTGCAGTGGGTTTTGTGACACACTTGCTGACCAATGGGTATTGTGACACACACACGCTGTCCAATGGGGTTTGTGACACAGACACTGTCCAATGGGGATTGTGACACACACACGCTGTCCAATGGGGTTTGTGACACACACACGCTGTCCAATGGGGATTGTGACACACACGCTCTCCAATGGGTTTTGTGTCACACAAACACTGTCCAATGGGGTTTCTGACACACTTGCTGTCCAATGGGGTTTCTGACACACACGCTCTCCAGTGGGTTTTGTGACTACACACACTCTCCAATAGGCTTTGTGACACACACACGCTGTCCTATGGGGTTTGTGAAACACACACGCTATCCAATGCGGTTTGTGACACATACACTTTCCAATGGGGTTTATGACACACACGCTGCCCAATGGGGTTTGTCACACAAACTCTGCCCAATGGGGTTTCTGACACACACACTTTCCAGCGGGGTTTGTGACACACACGCTGTCCAGTGGGGTTTCTGACACACACGCTATCCAATAGGGTTTGTGACGTACACAGGCTATCCAATGGGTTTTGTGACACACACACAATGTCCAATGGGTCTTGTGACAAACAAGCTGTCCAATGGGTTTTGTGAACACAGACGGTGTCCAGTGGGTTTTGTGACACACACACTGTCCAAAAGGGTTTGTGATACACACACGCTATCTAATGGATTTTGCGACACATACACTTTCCAATGGGGATTCTGACACACACACTCTGTCCAATGGTGCTTGTGACACACACACTGTCCAATGGGGTTCGTGACACACACGCTGTCCAGTGGGTTTTGTGACACACACACTCTGTCCAATGGGTTTGTGACACACACACTGTCCAATGATGTTTGTGACACACACACTGTCCAATGGGGAATGTGACACTCACACGCTATCCCATGGGGTTTGTGACACTCACATTGTCCATGGGTGTTTGTGACACATACGCTGTCCAGTGGGTTTAGTGACACACACACAGTCCAATGGGGTTTTGACACACACGCTGTCCACTGGGGTTTGTGACACACACGCTGTCTAGTGGGTTTTGTGACACACACACTGTCCAATGAAGATTGTGACAGACACACACTGTCCAAAGGTGTTTGTGACACACACGCTGTCCAATGGGTTTTGTGACACAGACGCTGTCCAATGGGGATTGTGACCTACAAACTGTCCAATAGGGTTTTTGACACACACACCCTATCAAATGGGGTTTGTGACACGCACACTTTATAATGGGTTTTGTGACACACACACGCTATCCACTGGGGTTTGTGACACACATACTTTCTAATGGCTTTTTTGACACACACACGCTATCCAATGGGGTTTGTGACACACACACTTTCTAATTGGGTTTGTGACACACACGCTGACCAATTGGGGATTGTGACACACACACTCTGTCCAATAGGTCTTGTGACACACAAGATGTCCCATGGGGTTCGTGATACACACGCTGTCCAGTGGGGTTTGTGACAGACACACTGTCCAATAGGGTTTGTGACATTCACACACGCTATCCAATAGGGTTTGTGACACACACTCTTTCTAATGGGGTTTGTGACACACACACTATCCAATGGGTTTTGTGACACACACACTGTCCAATGTTGTTTGTGACACACACACGCTGTCCAATGGTGTTTGTGACAGACACACTTTCCAATTGGGTTCGTGACCCGCACACTTTCTAATGGGGTTTGTGACACACACACGCTGCCCCATGGGGTTTGTGACACACACGCTGACCAATTGGGTTTGTTACACACAGACTGTCCAATGGTGTTTGTGACACGCATGCTATCTAATGGGTTTTGTGACACACACACGCTGTCCAATGTGGTTTGTTACACACACAAACTGTCCAATGGGGATTGTGACACACACACACTGTCCAATGGATTTTATGACTACACACGCTGTCCAATGGGGTTTGTGAAACACGCACTGTCCAAAGGGTTTTGTGACACATACGCTGTCCAATGGGGTTTGTGACACACATGCTGTCCAATGGGGACTGTGACACAAACTCGCTGTCCAATGGGGTTTGAGACACAAATGTTGTCCGAAGAGTTTTGTGAAAAACAGACGATGTCCTGTGGGTTTTGTGACACGCACACTGTCCAAAGGGGTTTGTGACACACACGCTGTCTAAAGGGGTTTGTGACACACACGCTGTCCAATGGGGTTTGTGAAAAACACAGGCTGTCCAATGGCGTTTGTGACACACACACTGTCCAATGGGCTTTGTGACACACACACTCTGTCCAATGGCTCTTGTGAAAAACACGCTGTCCAATGGCGTTTGTGAACACACACTGTAAATGGGGATTGTGACACACACATGGTATCCAATGGGGTTTTTGACACTCACACTGTCCATGGGTGTTTGTGACACACACGCTGTCCAGTGGGTTTTGTGACACACACACTGTCCAATCGAGTTTTGACACACACACTGTCTACTGGGGTTTGTGACACACACACTGTCCAGGGGGTTTGTGACACACACACTGTCCAATGGGATTTTTGACATACACACTGTCCAAAGGGGTTTGTGACACACACGCTATCCAGTGGGGTTTGTGACACTCAAACTGTCCATGGGTGTTTTTGACACACACGCTGTCCAGTGGGTTTTGTGACACACACACTGTCCACTGGAATTTGAAATACACGCTGTCCACTGGGGATTGTGAAACACACACTGTCCAGGGGGGTTTGTGACACACACACTGTGTAATGGCGTTCGTGACACACATGCTGTCCAATGGGGTTTGTGCCATGCACACTTTATAATGGGGTTTGTGACATACACACATTATCCAATTGGGTTTATGACACACACGCTGTCCTGTGGGGTGTGTGACACACATACCCTGTCCAATAGTTTTTGTGACACACATACGCTATCCAGTGGGGTTCGTGACACAAACACTTTCTAATGGTGTTCGTGACACACACGCTCTCCAATAGGTTTTGTAACACACACACTGTCCAGTGGGGATTGTGACACACACACGCTGTGCAATGGTGTTTGTGACACACAGGCTGTCCAATGGGGTTTGTGACACAGACGCTGTCCAATGGGGATTGTGACATACACACTGTCCAATAGGGTTTATGACACACACATGCTATTCAATGGGGTTTGTGACGCACACTTTCCAATGGGGTTTGTGACACATACACTTTCCAATGGGGATAGTGAAAAACACGCTGTACAATGGGGTTTGTGACACATACACTTTCCAATGGGGCTTGTGACAGACACTCCAATGGGGTTTGTGACCCACACCGAGTCCAATGGTTATTGTGACACACACGCTGTCCAATGGTGTTTGTGACACACACACTCTGTCCAATAGGGTTTGTGACCCACACGGTGTCCAATGGGTATTGTGACACTAACGCTGTCCAATGGGGTTCGTGACACACACGCTGTCCAGTGGGGTTTGTGACACACACGCTGTCCAATGGGGTTTGTGACATCACACACGCTATCCAATCGGGTTTGTGACACACACTCTTTCTAATGGGGTTTGTGAAACACACGCTATTCAATGGGTTTTGTGACACACATACTGTACAATGGTGATTGTGACACACACACGCTGTACAATGGGGTTTGTGACACACACACTTTCCAATGGTTTTTGTGACACGCACACTTTCTAATGTGGTTTGTGACACACACGCTATCCAATGCGGTTTGTGACACACACGCTGAACAATTGGTTTTGTTACACACACACTTTCCAAAGATGTTTGTGACACGCATGCCGTCCAATGGGTTTTGTGACACACACACTGACCAGGAGGGTTTGTGACACACACACGCTATCCAACGGGGTTTGTGACACATACACTTTCCAATGGGGTTTGTGACACACACACTCTGTCCAATGGCGCTTGTGACACACACGCTGTCCAATGGGGTTCGTGACACACACTCTGTCCCATGGGGTTTGTGACACACACACTGTCCAATGGGTATTGTTACACACACATGCTGTCCAAATGTGTTTGTGACAGACACACTGTCCAATGGGTATTATTACACACACATGCTGTCCAATTGTGTTTGTGACACACACGCTGTCCAATGGGGCTTGCGACACACACGCTGTACAATGGGGTTTGTGACACACAAATTGTCCAATGGGTATTGTGACACACACACGCTGTCCAATGGGGTTTGTGACACACACGCTGTCCAGTGGGTTTTGTGACACACAATCTCTGTCCAATGGGGTTTGTGACACACACAGTGTCCACGGGGGTTCTCACACAGACGCTGTCCAATGGGGTTAGTGACACGCACACTGTCCATGGGTGTTTATGACACACACGCTGTACAGTGGGGTTTGTGACACACACACTGTCCAAAAGGGTTTGTGACACACACGATGTACAATGGGGTTTGTGACACGCACACTGTCCACGGGGGTTTGTGACACACACGATGTTCAGTGGGGTTTGTGACACACACACTGTCCAATGGGGTTTGTGACACACACAGTGTCCACGGGGGTTTGTGACACACACGCTGTCTAATGGGGTTTGTGACACACACACTTTCCAAAGGGTATTGTTACACACACACGCTGTCCAATCATGTTTGTGACAAACACGCTGTCCAATGGTTCTTGTGACACACACGCTGTGCCATGGTGTTTGTGACACACACGCTGTCCAATGGGGATTGTGACATACACACTGTCCAATGGGGTTTATGACACACACATGCTATGCAATGGGGCTTGTGACACAAATACTTTCTAATGGGGTTTTTGACACACACACGCTGTCCAATGGGGTTTGTGACACACACGCTGACGAATTGGTTTTGTTACACACACACTGTCCAATGGTGTTTGTGACACGCATGCTATCTAATGGGTTTTGTGACACACACACGCTGTCCAATGTGGTTTGTTACACACACAAACTGTCCAATGGGGATTGTGACACACACACACTGTCCAATGGAGTTTATGACTACACACGCTGTCCAATGGGGTTTGTGAAACACGCACTGTCCAAAGGGTTTTGTGACACATACGCTGTCCAATGGGGTTTGTGACACACTCGCTGTCCAATGGGTTTTGTGACACACACACTGTCCAGGGGGGTTTGTGACACACACACTGTCCAATGGCATTCGTGACACACACAGTGTCCACGGGGGTTTGTGACACACACTCTGTACAATGGGGGTTTGTGACACACACACACATTGTCCAATGGGGATTGTGACACACAGACGCTGTTCAATTGTGTTTGTGACACAAACGCTGTCCAATGGGGTTTGTGACACAGACGCTGTCCAATGGGGATTGTGACCTACACGCTGTTCAATAGGGTTTGTGACACACACATGCTATCCAAAGGGGTTTGTGACACACATACTTTCTAATGGGGTTTGTGACACACACACGGTATCAAATAGGGTTTGTGACGCACACTTTCCAATGGGGTTCGTGACACACCCACGCTATCCAACGGGTTTTGTGACACGTAAACTTTATAATGGGGTTTGTGACACACACACACTATCCAATGGGGTTTGTGACACACATACTTTTTAATGGGGTTTTTGACACACACACGCTATCCAATGGGGTTTGTGACACACACTTTCCAAAGGCGTTTGTGACGCACACACGCTGTCCCATGGGGATTGTGATACACACGCTCTCCAATGGGGTTTGTGACACATACGCTCTGTCCAATGGGGATTGTGAAACACACACGCTGTCCAATGGGGTTTATGATACACACACTGTCCAACGGGGTTTGTGACACACACGCTGTCCACTGGGGATTGTGACACACACACTCTGTCCAATAGGTCTTGTGACACACAAGCTGTCCAAAGGGGTTCGTGACACACACGCTGTCCAGTGGAGTTTGTGAAACACACACTGTCCAATAGGGTTTGTGACATCAAACACGCTATCCAATGGGGTTTCTGACACACACTCTTTCTAATGGGGTTTGTGAAACACACTCTGTCGAATGGGTTTTTTGACACACACACTGTCCAATGGTGACTGTGACACACACACGCTGTCCCATGGTGTTTGTGAGACGCACACTTTCTAATGGGGTTTGTGACACAGACACTCAGTCCAATGGCGCTTGTTACACACACGCTGTCCAATGGGGTTCGTGACACACACTCTGTCCCATGGTGTTTGTGTCACACACATTGTCCAATGGGTATTGTTGCACGCACACGCGGTCCAATTGTGTGTGTGACACACACACTGTCCAATGGGGCTTGCGACACACACGCTGTCCAATGGGGTTTGTGACACACACATTGTCTAATGGGTATTGTGACACACACACGCTGTCTAATGGAGTTTGTGACAGACACGCTGTCCAGTGGGTTTTGTGACACACACACTCTGTCCCATGGGGTTTGTGACACACACAGTGTCCAATGAGGATTGTGACACACACACGCTGTCCAATGGGGTTTGTGACACACACGCTATGCAATGGGGTTTGTGACACAAATACTTTCTTAATGCGGTTTTTGACACACACACGCTATCCAATGGCGTTTGTGACACACACGCTGTTTAATGGGGTTTGTGACACACTCTCTGTCCAATGGGGTTTGTGACCAACATGGAGTCCAATGGAGATTGTGACACACACGCTGTCCAATGGGGTTTGTGACACACACACTCTGTCCAATAGGTCTTGTGACACAGGAGCTGTCCAATGGGTTTCGTGACACACACGCTGTCCATTGGGGTTTGTGACACACACACTCTGTCCAATGGGGTTTGTGACACACACTCTTTCAAAAATGGTTTGTGAAACACGCTATCCAAAGGGTTTTTTGACACACACACTGTCCAATGGTTATTGCGACACACACACGCTGTTCAATTGTGTTTGTGACACACATACTTTCCAATGGTATTTGTGACACGCAAACTTTCTAATGGGGTTTGTGACACACACACACGTTATCCAATGGGGTTTGTGACACACACGCTGACCAATTGGTTTTCTACACACACACTGTCCAAAGGTGTTTGTTACACACACACGCTATCCAATGGGGTTTGTGACACATAAACTTTCCAATGGGGTTTGTGACACACACACTCTGTCCAATGGGGCTTGCGACACACACGCTGTCCAATGGGGTTTGTGACACACACATTGTCCAATGGGTATTGTGACACACACACGATGTCCAATGGGGTTTGTGACACGCACAATGTCCATGGGTGTTGTTGACACACACGCTGTCCTGTGGGGTTTTTGACACACACACTGTCCAAAAGGGTTTGTGACACACACGATGTACAATGGGGTTTGTGACACGCACACTGTCCATGGGTGTTTGTGACACACACACTGTCCAGTGGGGTTTGTGACACACACACTGTCCAACGGGTTTGTGACACACACAGTGTCCACGGGGGTTTGTGACACACATGCTGTCCAATGGGGTTTTTGACACACACACTGTCCAATGGGTATTGTTACACACACACGCTGTCCAATGTTGTATGTGACACACACGCTATCCAGTGGGGATTCTGACACACACGCTGTCCAATGGGCTTTATGACACACACACTCTATCCAATGGGTCTTGTGAAAAACACGCTGTCCACTGGGGTTTGTGAACACATACGCTGTCTAATGGGGTTTGTGTACACACACGCTGTCCAGTGGGTTTTGTGACACACACACTGTCCAATAGGGTTTCTGACACACACATGCAATCCTATGGCGTTTGTGACACAGACACTTTCCAACGGGGTTTCTGACACACCCACTCTGTCCAATGGGGTTCGTGACACACACGCTGTTCAATGGGGTTTGTGACACACACACTGTCCAATAGGGTTTGTGACACACACACTCTATCCAACGGTGTTTGTGACACACACACTTTCTAATGGGGTTTGTGACACACAAACTATCCAATGGGGTTTGTGACACTCACACTGTCCATGGGTGTTTGTGACACACACGCTGTCCGGTGGGTTTTGTGACACACACACTGTCCAATGGGGTTTTGACACACACGCTGTCCAATGGGTATTGTTACACACACACGCTGTCCAATGGTGTTTGTGACACACTTGCTGTCCAATGGGGCTTGTGACACACACGCTGTCCAATGGTGTTTGTGACACACAAGCTGTCCAATGGGGTTTGTGAAAAACACACACTGTCCAATGGGGATTGTGACACACACACGCTGTCCAATGGGGTTTTTAACACACACACTGTCCAGGGGGGTTTTTGACACATACATTGTCCAATCACATTCGTGACACACACAGTGTCCACGGGGGTTTGTGACACACACACTGTCCAATGGGGTTTGTGACACACACAGTGTCCACGGGGGTTTGTGACACAGACGCTGTCCAATGGGGATTTTGACCTACACGCACTCCAATAGGGTTTGTGACGCACACGTGCTATCCAGAGGGGTTTGTGACACACATAATTTCTAATGGGGTTTCTGACACACACACGCTATCCAATGGGGTTTGTGACGCACACTTTACAATGGTGTTTGTGACACACACACTTTCCAGTGGGGTTTGTGACACGCATACTTTCTAATGGGGTTTGTGACACACATGCTGTCCGGTGGGTTTTGTGACACACACACTGTCCAACAGGGTTTGTGCCACACACACGCTATCCAATGGGGTTTGTGACACGCATACTTTCTAGTGGGGTTTGTGACACACACACACTATCCAAAAGGGTTTGTGACACACACGCTTTCCAATGGGTTTTGTGAAACACACACGCTGTCCCATGGGGTTGTGACACACACGCTGAACAATTGGTTTTGTTACACACACACTGTCCAATGGTGTTTGTGACACGCATGCTGTCCAATGGGGTTTCTGACACACACACGCTGTGCAATTGGTTTCGTGACACACACTCTTTCCCATGGGGATTGTGACACACACACTGTCCAATGGGGACTGTGACACACACACGATGTCCATAGGGGTTTGTGACACACACACTGTCCCAAAGGGTTTGTGACACACATGATGTCCAGTGGGGTTTCTGACACGCATACTGTCCATGGGTGTTTGTGACACACACTCTGTCCAGTGGGTTTTGTGACACACTCACTGTCCAATAGGGTATGTGCCACACACACGCTATCCAATGGGGTTTGTGACACACACGCTGTCCAGTGGGTTTTGTGACACACACACTCTGTCAAATGGGCTTGTGACACACACGCTTTCCACTGGTGTTTGTGACACACACACTGTACAATGGGCTTTGTGACACACACACTGTCCATTGGGTTTTGTGACACACACGCTGTCCACGGAGGATTGTTGCACACACACTTTCCAGGGGGGTTTGTGACACACACGCTGTCCAGTGGGTTTTGTGACACACACACTGTCCATTGGGTATTGTTAAACACACACGCTGTCCAATGGGGTTTGTGACACACAAACTGTCCAATGGGGTTTGTTACAGACACGCTGTCCAATGGGGTTTGTGACACACACACTGTCCATGGGTGTTTGTGACACACACGCTGTCCAGTGGGGTTTGTGACACACACAATGTCCAATGGAATTTGTGAAACACAGAGTGTCCACGGGGATTTGTGACACACACGCTGTCCAATAGGGTTTGTGACACACACACTGTCCAATGGGTATTGTTACACAGACACGCTGTCCAGTGCGTTTTGTGACACACACACTGTCCAACGGGGTTTTTGACACATATACTTTCCAATGGGGTTTGTGACAAACACACTGTCCAATAGCTATTGTTACACATACACCCTGTCCAATGGGTATTGTTAAACACACACGCCGTCCAATCGGATTTGTGACACACACGCTGTCCAATGGGATTTGTGACACACACTGTCCAATGGGGTTTCTGACACTACACTGTGTCCAATGGCGTTTGTGACACATATACTGTCCAATGGTGTTTGTGACACACACGCAGTCCAATGGGGTTTCTCACTCAGTCTCTCTCCAATGGGGTTTGTGAAACACACACTGTCCAATAGGGTTTGTGAAAGAGACACGCTATCCAATGGGGTTTGTGACACATACACTTTCCAATGGGGTTTGTGACACCACACTCTCTCCAATGGTGCTTGTGACACACACTCTGTCCAATGGGGTTCGTGACACACACACTCTGTCCAATGGGCTTGTGATACACACGCTATCCAATAGTGTTTGTGACAAACACTCTGTCCCATGGGGTTTGTGACACATACACTGTCCAATGGGGAATGTGACACAAACATGCTGTCCAATGGGGTTTGTGACACACACACTGTCCAATAGGATTTGTGACACACGCTATCCAATCAGTTTTGTGACACACACACTGTACAATGGATATTGTGTCATACACACGCTCTAAAATGGGGTTCGTGACACACACTCTGTCCGGTGGGGTTTGTCATACACACACACACTATCCAACGGGGTTTATGACACACACGCTGTCCAATGCTATACAATGGGGTTTGTGACACAAATACTTTCTAATGGGGTTTTTGACAGACACACACTGTCCCATGGGGTTTGTGACACACACGCTGACCAATTCGGTTTGTTACACACAGACTGTCCAATGGTGTTTGTGACACACACACTGAGCAGGAGGGTTTGTGACACACACACGCTATCGAATTGGTTTGTGAAACATACACTTTCCAATGGGGTTTGTGACACACACACTCTGTCCAATAGGTCTTGTGACACAGAAGCTGTCCAATGGGTTTCGTGACACACACGCTGTCCATTGGGGTTTGTGACACACACACTCTGTCCAATGGGGTTTGTGACACACACGAGTGTCCACGGGGCTTTGTGACACACACGCTATCCAATGGGGATTGTGACACACACGCTGTCCAATGGGCTTTTGACACAAACACGCTATCCATTAGTGTTTGTGACACACACACTGTCCCACGGGGTTTGTGACATACGCACTGTCCAATGGGGATTGTGACACACACACTTTCTAATGGGGTTTGTGACACACACACTATTAAATGGGGTTTGTGACACACACGCTGTCCAGTGGGTTTTGTGACACTCACTCTCTGTCCAATGGGCTTGTGACACACACGCTGCCCCATGGGGTTCGTGACACACACGCTATCCAGTGGGTTTTGTGACACACACACTCTGTCCAATGGGCTAGTGACACACACGCTGTCCAATGGTCTTTGTGACACACCCGCTGTCCAATGTGGTTTTGTGACACACAACCTGTCCATGGGTGTTTGTGACAAACACGCTGTCCAGTGGGTATTCTGACACACACACTGTCCAATTGGGTTTTGACACACACTCTGTCCAATGGGGATTGTGACACACACACGCTGTCCAAGGGTGTTTATGACACACACTCTGTCCAATGGGGATTGTGACACACACACGCTGTCCAAGGGTGTTTATGACACACAATCTGTTCAATGGGGTTTGTGACACACACGCTGTCCAAATGGGATTGTGACACACACACTGTCCAATTGGGTTTTGACACACACTCTGTCCAATGGTGCTTGTGACACACACGCTGTCCAATTGGGTTCGTGACACACACGCTGTCCAGTGGGTTATGTGACACACACACTATCCAATAGGGTTTTGACACACACGCTGTCCACTGGGCATTTTGAACACAAACGCTGTCCAATGGGGTTTGTGACACACGCACTGTCCAATGGTGTTTCTGACACACATGTTGTCCAATGGGTTTTGTGAAACAAACTCTGTCCAATGCTGCTTGTGACACACATGATGTCCAATGGGGTTTGGGACACGCACACTGTCCATGACTGTTTGTGACACACATCCTGTGCAATGGGGTTTGTGACACACACGATGTCCAAAGGGGATTGTGACACACACAGTGTCCACGGGGGTTTGTGACAAACACACACTCTCCAATGGGGTTTGTGACACACACGTTGTCCAATGGGGACTGTGACACACACACGCTATCCAATGGGGTTTATGACACGCATACTTTCTAATGGGGTTTGTGACACACACACTCTATCCAATGGGGTTTGTGACACACACACACTGTCCAATGGGGTTTGTGACACACACACTCTGTCCAATGGGCTTGTGACACACACATGCTGACCAATAGTGTTTGTGACACATACTCTGTCCCATGGGGTTTGTGACACACACACTGTACAATGGGGATTGTGACACACACACGTTGTCCAATGGGATTTGTGACACACAAACTGTCCAATGGGGTTTGTAACACACATGCTATCCAGTGGGTTTTGTGACACGCACACTGTCCAATAGGCTTTGTGACACACACACGCTATCCAATGGGGTTGGTGACACATACACTTTCCAATGGGGTTTGTGACACCACACTCCGTCCAATGGGGCATGTGACACACACGCTGTCCAAAGGGGTCCGTGACACACACAATGTCCAATGGGGTTTGTGACACACACAATGTCCATGGGTGTTCGTGACACACACGCTCTCCAGTGGAGTTTGTGTCACACAAACTGTCCAATAGGGTTTGTGACACACACAGTGTCCACGGGGGTTTGTGACACAAACTCTGTCCAATAAGGTTTGTGACACACACACTGTCAAATGGGGATTATGACACACACACCCTGTGCAATGGGGTTTGTGACACACACACTGTCCAATGGGGATTGTGACACTCGTTGTGCAAAGGGCTTTGTGACAAATACACTCTGTCCAATGCGGCTTGTGAAACACACGCTGTCCAATGGTTTTTGTGACACACACGCTAACCAGTGGGTTTTGTGACACACACACTGTCCAATAGGTTTTGTGACGCACATGGTGTCTAATGGGGTTTGTAACACACACACACTGTCCAAAGGGGTTTGTGACACACACGCTGTCCAATGGGGTTTGTGAAAGACACACTCTGTCCAATAGGGTTTGTGACACACACATGCTATCCAATGGGTTTGTGACACACACACGCTGTCCAATGGTGTTTGTGACATGCACGTTGTCCAATTGGTTTTGTGACACACACGCTGTCCAGTGGAGTTTGTGACACACACACTGTCCAATGGGGCTTGTGACACACACGCTGCACAATGGGGTTTATTACACACACGCTGTCCAGTGGGGGTTGTGACACACACTCTTTCCCATGGGTTTTGCGACACACACACTCTGTCCAATAGAGTTTGTGACACAAACATGCTAACCAATGGTGTTTGTGACACACACTTTCCAATTGGGTTTGTGACACCACACTCTGTCCAACGGTGCTTTTGACACACACGCTGTCCGATGGGGTTCGTGACACACAGAAGCTGTCCAATGGGATATGTGACACACACACTGTCCAATGGGGTTTGTGACACACACGCTGTCCAGTGGGGATTGTGATACCACACTCTGTCCAATGGTGCTTGTGACACACACACGCTGTCCAATGGGGTTTGTGACACGCATACTTTCTAATGGGGTTTGTGACACACACACTCTATCCAGTGGGGTTTGTGACACACACACTCTATTCAGTGGGGTTTGTGACACACACGCACTGTCCAATGGGGTTTCTGACACACACGCGGTCCGATGGGTATTGTGACACACACGGTGTCCAATGGGGTTCGTGACACACACGCTGTCCAGTGGGTTTTGTGAACACACACTCTGTGTCCAACGGGCTTGCGACACACACACGCTGACCAATATTGTTTGTGACACACACTCTGTCCCATGGGGTTTGTGACACACACATTGTCCAATGGGGATTGTGACACACACACGCTGCCAATGGGGTTTGTGACATACACGCTGTCCAATTGGGTTTGTGAAACACACTCTGTCCAATAGGGTTTGTGTCACACACACGCTGTCCAATGGGCTTTGTGACAAATATACTCTGTCCAATGGGGCTTGTGACACACAGGCTGTCCAAAGGGTTTCGTGACACACACGCTGTCCAGTGGGTTTTGTGACACACACGCTATCCAATGGGGATTGTGACACACACGCTGTCCAATGGGCTTTTGACACAAACACGCTATCCATTAGTGTTTGTGACACACACACTGTCCCACGGGGTTTGTGACATACGCACTGTCCAATGGGGATTGTGACACACACACTTTCTAATGGGGTTTGTGACACACACACTATTAAATGGGGTTTGTGACACACACGCTGTCCAGTGGGTTTTGTGACACTCACTCTCTGTCCAATGGGCTTGTGACACACACGCTGCCCAATGGGGTTCGTGACACACACGCTATCCAGTGGGTTTTGTGACACACACACTCTGTCCAATGGGCTAGTGACACACACGCTGTCCAATGGTCTTTGTGACACACCCGCTGTCCAATGTGGTTTTGTGACACACAACCTGTCCATGGGTGTTTGTGACAAACACGCTGTCCAGTGGGTATTCTGACACACACACTGTCCAATTGGGTTTTGACACACACTCTGTCCAATGGGGATTGTGACACACACACGCTGTCCAAGGGTGTTTATGACACACAATCTGTCCAATGGGGATTGTGACACACACACGCTGTCCAAGGGTGTTTATGACACACAATCTGTTCAATGGGGTTTGTGACACACACGCTGTCCAAATGGGATTGTGACACACACACTGTCCAATTGGGTTTTGACACACACTCTGTCCAATGGTGCTTGTGACACACACGCTGTCCAATTGGGTTCGTGACACACACGCTGTCCAGTGGGTTATGTGACACACACACTATCCAATAGGGTTTTGACACACACGCTGTCCACTGGGCATTTTGAACACAAACGCTGTCCAATGGGGTTTGTGACACACGCACTGTCCAATGGTGTTTCTGACACACATGTTGTCCAATGGGTTTTGTGAAACAAACTCTGTCCAATGCTGCTTGTGACACACATGATGTCCAATGGGGTTTGGGACACGCACACTGTCCATGACTGTTTGTGACACACATCCTGTGCAATGGGGTTTGTGACACACACGATGTCCAAAGGGGATTGTGACACACACAGTGTCCACGGGGGTTTGTGACAAACACACACTCTCCAATGGGGTTTGTGACACACACGTTGTCCAATGGGGACTGTGACACACACACGCTATCCAATGGGGTTTATGACACGCATACTTTCTAATGGGGTTTGTGACACACACACTCTATCCAATGGGGTTTGTGACACACACACACTGTCCAATGGGGTTTGTGACACACACACTCTGTCCAATGGGCTTGTGACACACACATGCTGACCAATAGTGTTTGTGACACATACTCTGTCCCATGGGGTTTGTGACACACACACTGTACAATGGGGATTGTGACACACACACGTTGTCCAATGGGATTTGTGACACACAAACTGTCCAAAGGGGTTTGTGACACACACGCTGTCCAGTGGGCTTTGTGACACACACACTGTCCAATGGGGTTTGTAACACACATGCTATCCAGTGGGTTTTGTGACACGCACACTGTCCAATAGGCTTTGTGACACACACACGCTATCCAATGGGGTTGGTGACACATACACTTTCCAATGGGGTTTGTGACACCACACTCCGTCCAATGGGGCATGTGACACACACGCTGTCCAAAGGGGTCCGTGACACACACAATGTCCAATGGGGTTTGTGACACACACAATGTCCATGGGTGTTCGTGACACACACGCTCTCCAGTGGAGTTTGTGTCACACAAACTGTCCAATAGGGTTTGTGACACACACAGTGTCCACGGGGGTTTGTGACACAAACTCTGTCCAATAAGGTTTGTGACACACACACTGTCAAATGGGGATTATGACACACACACCCTGTGCAATGGGGTTTGTGACACACACACTGTCCAATGGGGATTGTGACACTCGCTGTGCAAAGGGCTTTGTGACAAATACACTCTGTCCAATGCGGCTTGTGAAACACACGCTGTCCAATGGTTTTTGTGACACACACGCTAACCAGTGGGTTTTGTGACACACACACTGTCCAATAGGTTTTGTGACGCACATGGTGTCTAATGGGGTTTGTAACACACACACACTGTCCAAAGGGGTTTGTGACACACACGCTGTCCAATGGGGTTTGTGAAAGACACACTCTGTCCAATAGGGTTTGTGACACACACATGCTATCCAATGGGTTTGTGACACACACACGCTGTCCAATGGTGTTTGTGACATGCACGTTGTCCAATTGGTTTTGTGACACACACGCTGTCCAGTGGAGTTTGTGACACACACACTGTCCAAAGGGGTTTGTGACACACACGCTGGCCAATGGGGATTGCGACACACACGCTGTCCAATGGGCTTTGTGACAAATACACTCTGTCCAATGGGGCTTGTGACACACACGCTGCACAATGGGGTTTATTACACACACGCTGTCCAGTGGGGGTTGTGACACACACTCTTTCCCATGGGTTTTGCGACACACACACTCTGTCCAATAGAGTTTGTGACACAAACATGCTAACCAATGGTGTTTGTGACACACACTTTCCAATTGGGTTTGTGACACCACACTCTGTCCAACGGTGCTTTTGACACACACGCTGTCCGATGGGGTTCGTGACACACAGAAGCTGTCCAATGGGATATGTGACACACACACTGTCCAATGGGGTTTGTGACACACACGCTGTCCAATGGGGATTGTGATACCACACTCTGTCCAATGGTGCTTGTGACACACACACGCTGTCCAATGGGGTTTGTGACACGCATACTTTCTAATGGGGTTTGTGACACACACACTCTATCCAGTGGGGTTTGTGACACACACACTCTATTCAGTGGGGTTTGTGACACACACGCACTGTCCAATGGGGTTTCTGACACACACGCGGTCCGATGGGTATTGTGACACACACGGTGTCCAATGGGGTTCGTGACACACACGCTGTCCAGTGGGTTTTGTGAACACACACTCTGTGTCCAACGGGCTTGCGACACACACACGCTGACCAATATTGTTTGTGACACACACTCTGTCCCATGGGGTTTGTGACACACACATTGTCCAATGGGGATTGTGACACACACACGCTGCCAATGGGGTTTGTGACATACACGCTGTCCAATTGGGTTTGTGAAACACACTCTGTCCAATAGGGTTTGTGTCACACACACGCTGTCCAATGGGCTTTGTGACAAATATACTCTGTCCAATGGGGCTTGTGACACACAGGCTGTCCAAAGGGTTTCGTGACACACACGCTGTCCAGTGGGTTTTGTGACACACACTCTGTCCAATGGGCTTGTGACACACACACACTGTCCTATAGTGTTTGTGACACACACTCTGTCCCATTGGGTTTGTGACAAAGACGCTCTCCAATGGGGATTGCGTCATACACACTGTCCAATAGGGTTTGTGACACACACATGCTCTCCAATGGGGTTTCTGACACGCACACTCTGTCCAGTGGCGCTTGTGACACACACGCTGTCCAATGGGGTTCGTGACACACAGTCTGTCCCATGGGGTTTGTGACACACACACGCTGTACAATGGGGCTTGTGACACACACATTGTCCAAAGGGGTTTGTGACACACACGTTGCCTAATGGGGTTTGTGGTACGCACACTGTCCAAAGGGGTTTGTGACACACAGGATATCCAATGGGGTTTGTGACACGCACACTGTCCATGGGTGTTTGTGACACACGCGCTGTCCGGTGGAGTTTGTGTCACACTAACTATCCAATGGGGTTTGTGACACACACAGTGTCCACAGGGGTTTGTGACACAAACTCTGTCCAATGAGGTTTGTGACACACATACTGTCCAATGGGTATCGTGACACACACACCCTGTGCAATGGGGTTTGTGACACACACAAAGTCCAATAGGGATTGTGAAACACACACGCTGTCCCATAGGGTTTGTGACACACACATGCCATCCAATGTGGTTTGTGACACACATGCTTCGTAATGGGGTTTTTGACACACACACTCTGTCCAATAACGCTTGTCCACGCTGTCCAATGGGGTTCGTGACACACACTCTGTCCCATGGGGTTTGTGACACACACGCTGTCCAGTGGGGTTTGTGACACACACGCTATCCAGTGGGTTTTGTGACACATACAATGTCCAATACGGTTTGTGACACACATACGCTATCCAATGGGGTTTGTGACAAACGCACTCTGTCCAATAGATCTTGTAACACACACGCTGTCCAATGGGGTTTTGACACACACGCTGTCCACTGAGGATTGTGACACACACACTTTGTCCACTGGGGATTGTGACACACACACGCTGTCCAATGGCGTTCGTGACACACAGTGTCCACGGGGGTTTGTGACACACACTCGCTGTCCAATGGCGTTTGTGACACACACACTGTCCAATGATGTTTGTGACACACACAGTGTTGAATGTTATTTCTGACACACATGCTGTCCAATGGGGTTTGTGAAACAAACTCTGTCCAATGGGGTTTGTGACACACACACTGTCCAATGGTGTTTCTGACACACATGCTGTCCAATGGGGTTTGTGAAACAAACTCTGTCCAATGGGGTTTGTGACACACAAACACTGTCCAATGAGGTTTTTGACACACACGCTGTCCAATGGGGATTGTGACACCGCACTCTGTCCAATGGTGCTTGTGACACACACGCTGTCCAAGGGGGTTCGTGACACACACGCTGTCTAGTGGGTTTTGTGACACACACACTGTGTCCAGTAGTGTTTGTGACACACACTCTGTCCCATGGGGTTTGTGACACACACACTGTACAATGGGGATTTTTACATACACACGCTGTCCAATGGGGTTTGTGACACACTACACTGTCCAAAGGGGTTTGTGACACACACGCTGTCTAATGGGGTTTGTGACACACACACACTGTCCAATGGAGATTGTGAAACACACTGTCACATGGCGTTTCTGACACACACATGCTGTCCAACGAGGTTTGTGACACACATACTTTCTAATGGTGTTTTTGACACACACACGCTATCCAGTGCTGTTTGTGACACACACACACTGTCCAATGGTGTTTGTAATATGCATGACGTCCAGTGTGTTTTGTAAACACACACTGACCAGGAGGGTTTGTGACACACACACGCTATCCAAAGGGGTTTGTGACACACACGCTGTCCATTGGGGTTTGTGAAACACACACTATGTCCAATAGGGTTTCTGATACACACACGCTATCCAATGGGGTTTGTGACACACACTTTCCAATGGGGTTTGTGACACGCATGCTGTCCAATGGGTTTCGTGACACACACTCTGTCCAATGGGTTTCGTGACACACACTATGTCTCATGTGGTTTGTGACACACACACTCTGTCCAATGGGGATTGTGACACACACAGGCTGTCTAATGGGATTTGTGACACACACACTGTCCAAAGGGGTTTTTGACACAAACTATGTCCAATGGGTTTTGTGACACGCAGTACTCTCCAATGGGTATTGTGACACACACACCCTGTCCAATGGGTTTTGTGACACACACGCTGTCAAATGGGGATTGTGACACACACTCTATCCAATGGGGTTTGTGACACACACACACTGTCCAATGGCGATTGTGACACCACACTCTGTCCAACGGTGCATTTGACACACACGCTGTCCAGTGGATTATGTGACACACACACTCTGTCCAATGGGCTTGTGACACAGACACGCTGACCAATGGTGTTTGTGACACACATTCTGTCCAATGGGGTTTGTGACACACACACTGTGCAAAGGGGTTTGTGACACACACGCGGTCCAGTGGGCTTTGTGACAAATACACTCTGTACAAAGGGGCTTGTGACACACACGCTGTCCAATGGCCTTTGTGACACACACGCTATCCAGTGGGTTTTGTGACACACACTCTGTCCCATGGGGTTTGTGACACACACACTCTGTCCAATGGGGATTGTGACACACACGTTGTCCAATGTGGTTTGTGGCACGCACACTGTCCAAAGGGGTTTGTGACACACAAGATGTCCAATGGGGTTTGTGACACGCACGCTGTCCATGGGTGTATGTGACACACATGCTGCCCAATGGTGTTTGTGACACACACACTGTCCAAAAGGGTTTGTGACACACACGCTGTCCAATGGGGATTGTGACACCACACTAGGTCCAACGGTGCTTGTGACACACACGCTGTCCAATGGGGTTCGTGACACACACGCTGTCCATTGGGTTTTGCGACACAGACACTCTGTCCAATCGGCTTGTGACACACACACTCTCCAATGGGGATTGTGACACACACACGCTGTCCAGTGGAGTTTGTGACACACACACTGTCCAAAGGGGTTTGTGACACACACGCTGGCCAATGGGGATTGCGACACACACGCTGTCCAATGGGCTTTGTGACAAATACACTCTGTCCAATGGGGCTTGTGACACACACGCTGCACAATGGGGTTTATTACACACACGCTGTCCAGTGGGGGTTGTGACACACACTCTTTCCCATGGGTTTTGCGACACACACACTCTGTCCAATAGAGTTTGTGACACAAACATGCTAACCAATGGTGTTTGTGACACACACTTTCCAATTGGGTTTGTGACACCACACTCTGTCCAACGGTGCTTTTGACACACACGCTGTCCGATGGGGTTCGTGACACACAGAAGCTGTCCAATGGGATATGTGACACACACACTGTCCAATGGGGTTTGTGACACACACGCTGTCCAATGGGGATTGTGATACCACACTCTGTCCAATGGTGCTTGTGACACACACACGCTGTCCAATGGGGTTTGTGACACGCATACTTTCTAATGGGGTTTGTGACACACACACTCTATCCAGTGGGGTTTGTGACACACACACTCTATTCAGTGGGGTTTGTGACACACACGCACTGTCCAATGGGGTTTCTGACACACACGCGGTCCGATGGGTATTGTGACACACACGGTGTCCAATGGGGTTCGTGACACACACGCTGTCCAGTGGGTTTTGTGAACACACACTCTGTGTCCAACGGGCTTGCGACACACACACGCTGACCAATATTGTTTGTGACACACACTCTGTCCCATGGGGTTTGTGACACAC
The DNA here is from genome assembly GCA_032206185.1 of Columba guinea. Classification (NCBI taxonomy): domain Eukaryota; kingdom Metazoa; phylum Chordata; class Aves; order Columbiformes; family Columbidae; genus Columba; species Columba guinea. The sequence goes on from JAVLUU010000005.1 coordinate 3,679,306, forward strand.
ACATTGTCCAATGGGGATTGTGACACACACACGCTGCCAATGGGGTTTGTGACATACACGCTGTCCAATTGGGTTTGTGAAACACACTCTGTCCAATAGGGTTTGTGTCACACACACGCTGTCCAATGGGCTTTGTGACAAATATACTCTGTCCAATGGGGCTTGTGACACACAGGCTGTCCAAAGGGTTTCGTGACACACACGCTGTCCAGTGGGTTTTGTGACACACACTCTGTCCAATGGGCTTGTGACACACACACGCTGTCCTATAGTGTTTGTGACACACACTCTGTCCCATTGGGTTTGTGACAAAGACGCTCTCCAATGGGGATTGCGTCATACACACTGTCCAATAGGGTTTGTGACACACACATGCTCTCCAATGGGGTTTCTGACACGCACACTCTGTCCAGTGGCGCTTGTGACACACACGCTGTCCAATGGGGTTCGTGACACACAGTCTGTCCCATGGGGTTTGTGACACACACACGCTGTACAATGGGGCTTGTGACACACACATTGTCCAAAGGGGTTTGTGACACACACGTTGCCTAATGGGGTTTGTGGTACGCACACTGTCCAAAGGGGTTTGTGACACACAGGATATCCAATGGGGTTTGTGACACGCACACTGTCCATGGGTGTTTGTGACACACGCGCTGTCCGGTGGAGTTTGTGTCACACTAACTATCCAATGGGGTTTGTGACACACACAGTGTCCACAGGGGTTTGTGACACAAACTCTGTCCAATGAGGTTTGTGACACACATACTGTCCAATGGGTATCGTGACACACACACCCTGTGCAATGGGGTTTGTGACACACACAAAGTCCAATAGGGATTGTGAAACACACACGCTGTCCCATAGGGTTTGTGACACACACATGCCATCCAATGTGGTTTGTGACACACATGCTTCGTAATGGGGTTTTTGACACACACACTCTGTCCAATAACGCTTGTCCACGCTGTCCAATGGGGTTCGTGACACACACTCTGTCCCATGGGGTTTGTGACACACACGCTGTCCAGTGGGGTTTGTGACACACACGCTATCCAGTGGGTTTTGTGACACATACAATGTCCAATACGGTTTGTGACACACATACGCTATCCAATGGGGTTTGTGACAAACGCACTCTGTCCAATAGATCTTGTAACACACACGTTGTCCAATGGGGTTTTGACACACACGCTGTCCACTGAGGATTGTGACACACACACTTTGTCCACTGGGGATTGTGACACACACACGCTGTCCAATGGCGTTCGTGACACACAGTGTCCACGGGGGTTTGTGACACACACTCGCTGTCCAATGGCGTTTGTGACACACACACTGTCCAATGATGTTTGTGACACACACAGTGTTGAATGTTATTTCTGACACACATGCTGTCCAATGGGGTTTGTGAAACAAACTCTGTCCAATGGGGTTTGTGACACACACACTGTCCAATGGTGTTTCTGACACACATGCTGTCCAATGGGGTTTGTGAAACAAACTCTGTCCAATGGGGTTTGTGACACACAAACACTGTCCAATGAGGTTTTTGACACACACGCTGTCCAATGGGGATTGTGACACCGCACTCTGTCCAATGGTGCTTGTGACACACACGCTGTCCAAGGGGGTTCGTGACACACACGCTGTCTAGTGGGTTTTGTGACACACACACTGTGTCCAGTAGTGTTTGTGACACACACTCTGTCCCATGGGGTTTGTGACACACACACTGTACAATGGGGATTTTTACATACACACGCTGTCCAATGGGGTTTGTGACACACTACACTGTCCAAAGGGGTTTGTGACACACACGCTGTCTAATGGGGTTTGTGACACACACACACTGTCCAATGGAGATTGTGAAACACACTGTCACATGGCGTTTCTGACACACACATGCTGTCCAACGAGGTTTGTGACACACATACTTTCTAATGGTGTTTTTGACACACACACGCTATCCAGTGCTGTTTGTGACACACACACACTGTCCAATGGTGTTTGTAATATGCATGACGTCCAGTGTGTTTTGTAAACACACACTGACCAGGAGGGTTTGTGACACACACACGCTATCCAAAGGGGTTTGTGACACACACGCTGTCCATTGGGGTTTGTGAAACACACACTATGTCCAATAGGGTTTCTGATACACACACGCTATCCAATGGGGTTTGTGACACACACTTTCCAATGGGGTTTGTGACACGCATGCTGTCCAATGGGTTTCGTGACACACACTCTGTCCAATGGGTTTCGTGACACACACTATGTCTCATGTGGTTTGTGACACACACACTCTGTCCAATGGGGATTGTGACACACACAGGCTGTCTAATGGGATTTGTGACACAAACACTGTCCAAAGGGGTTTTTGACACAAACTATGTCCAATGGGTTTTGTGACACGCAGTACTCTCCAATGGGTATTGTGACACACACACCCTGTCCAATGGGTTTTGTGACACACACGCTGTCAAATGGGGATTGTGACACACACTCTATCCAATGGGGTTTGTGACACACACACACTGTCCAATGGCGATTGTGACACCACACTCTGTCCAACGGTGCATTTGACACACACGCTGTCCAGTGGATTATGTGACACACACACTCTGTCCAATGGGCTTGTGACACAGACACGCTGACCAATGGTGTTTGTGACACACATTCTGTCCAATGGGGTTTGTGACACACACACTGTGCAAAGGGGTTTGTGACACACACGCGGTCCAGTGGGCTTTGTGACAAATACACTCTGTACAAAGGGGCTTGTGACACACACGCTGTCCAATGGCCTTTGTGACACACACGCTATCCAGTGGGTTTTGTGACACACACTCTGTCCCATGGGGTTTGTGACACACACACTCTGTCCAATGGGGATTGTGACACACACGTTGTCCAATGTGGTTTGTGGCACGCACACTGTCCAAAGGGGTTTGTGACACACAAGATGTCCAATGGGGTTTGTGACACGCACGCTGTCCATGGGTGTATGTGACACACATGCTGCCCAATGGTGTTTGTGACACACACACTGTCCAAAAGGGTTTGTGACACACACGCTGTCCAATGGGGATTGTGACACCACACTAGGTCCAACGGTGCTTGTGACACACACGCTGTCCAATGGGGTTCGTGACACACACGCTGTCCATTGGGTTTTGCGACACAGACACTCTGTCCAATCGGCTTGTGACACACACACTCTCCAATGGGGATTGTGACACACACACGCTGTCCAATGGGGTTTGTGACACACACACTGTCCAAAGGGGTTTGTGAAACACACACGCTGTCCAATAGGGTTTGTGACACACACATGCTATCCAATGGGGTTTGTGACACACATACTTTCTAATGGGTTTTTGACACACACACACACTGTCCAATAACGCTTGTGACACACACTCTGTCCAATGGGGTTCGTGACACACATTCTGTCCCATGGGGTTTGTGACACAGACGCTATCCAATGGGGTTTGTGACACACACTCTGTCCAATGGGCTTGAAACACACACACGCTGTCCTATAGTGTTTGTGAGACACACTCTGTCCCATTGGGTTTGTGACAAAGATGCTGTCCAATGGGGATTGTGTCACACACACTGTCCAGTAGGGTTTGTGACACATACATGCTATCCAATGGGGTTTGTGACACGTACATTTTCTAATGGGGTTTGTGACACACGCGCTCTGTCCAATGGCGCTTTTAACACGCACGCTGCCCAATGGGGTTCGTGACACACACACACTGTCCAATGGGGATTGTGACACAAAGACGCTGTCCAATGGGGTTTGTGACACACACACACTGTCCTATGGCGATTATGACACACACACACTGTCCAATGGGGTTTGTGACACACACACTGTCCAAAGTTGTTTGTGAACACACACGATGTCCAAAGGGGTTTGTGACACACACGCTGTCCAGTGGGGTTTGTGACACTCACACTGTCCAAAAGGGTTTCTGACACACACGATGCCCAATGGGGTTTGTGACACGCACACTGTACATGGGTGTTTGTGACACACACGCTGTCCAGTGGGGTTTGAGACACACACACTGTCCAATGGGGGTTGTGACAAACACAGTGTATACGCGGCTTAGTGAAACATACGCTGTCCAATGGGGTTTGTGACACACACGCTGTCCAATGGGTTTGTGACACACACACTCTGTCCAAGGGGTCTTGTGACTCACACGCTGTCCAATGGGGTTCGTTGCACACACGCTGTACAACGGGGTTTGTGACACACACACTGCACAATAGGGTTTGTGACACACACACGCTATCCAATGGGGTTGGTGTCACACACACTTTCAAATGGGGTTTGTGACACACATGTTATCCAATGGGTTTTATGACACACACACTGTTCAATGGGGATTGTAACACACAGACACGGTGTCCCATGGGGTTTGTGACACACACCCTGAACAATTGGGTTGGTTACACACTCACTGTCCAATGGGGTTTGTGACACACACGCTGTCCAATGGGGTTTGTGACACACACACTGACCAAGAGGGTTTGTGACACAAACTCGCTGTCCAATGGGGTTTGTGACACTCACACTGTCCAATGGCGTTTGCGACACACACTCTGTCAAATGGGTTTTGTGACACACACACGCTGTCCAATGGGATTTGTGACACAAATGTTGTCCAATGGGGTTTGTGACACACACACTGTCTAATGGGGTTTGTGAGACACACGCTGTCCAATAGGGTCTGTGACACAAACTCTGTCCAATGCGGTTTGTGAGACACACACTGTCCAAAAGGGTTTGTGACACACACGATGTCCAATGGGGTTTCTGACACACACGCTGTCCAATGGGTTTGTGACACACACACTCTGTCCAATGGGTCTTGTGACACACATGCTGTCCAAAATGGTTCGTTGCTCACGCGCTGTACAGTAAGGTATTGTGAGACACACACTGGCCAATAGGGTTTCTGACACACACACGCTATCCAATGGGGTTTGTGACACACACACGCTGTCCAATGGGGTTTGTGACACAGACGCTGTACAATGGGGTTTGTGACACACACACTCTGTCCAATGGGGATTTTGACACACACACGCTGTCCAATGGGGTTTGTGACACACACACTGTCCAAACGTGTTTCTGACACACACGATGTCCAATGGGGTTTTTGACACACACTCTGTCCAATGGGGATTGTGACACACACGCTGTCCAATGGGGTTTGTGACACACACTCTGTCCAAAGGGGATTGTGACACACACGCTGTCCAATGGGTATTGTGACACACACACTGTCCAAAGGGGATTGTGTCACGCACACTCTCTCCAATGGGATTCGTGACACACACACTGTCCAATGGGGTTTGTGACACACACAGTGTCCAATGGGTATTGTTACACATACAAGCTGTTTAATGGTGCTTGTGACACACACGCTGTCCAATGGGGCTTGTGACACACACGCTGTCCAATGGGGTTTGTGACACACACACTGTCCAATGGGTATTGTTACACATACAAGCTGTTTAATGGTGCTTGTGACACACACGCTGTCCAATGGGGCTTGTGACACACACGCTGTCCAATGCGGATTGTGACATCACACACACTGTCCAATGGGGTTTGTGACACACACACTCTCCAATAGGGTTTGTGACACACACACGCTGTCCAGTGGGATTTGTGACACACACATTCTATCCGATGGGGTTTATGACACACACGCTGTCCAATGTGGTTTGTGACACACACTCTATCCAATGGGTTTGTGACACATACATTTTTCAGTGGGGTTTGTGACACCACACTCTCTCCAATGGTGCTTGTGACACACACGCTGTCCAATGGGGTTCATGACACACAGGCTGTCCAGTGGGGCTTGTGAGACACACACTGTCCAAAAGGATTTGTGACACACACACTGTCCAATGGGGTTTGTGACACACACAGTGTCTACGGGGGTTTGTGACACACACGCTGTCCAATGGGGTTTGTGACACACACACTGTCCAATGGGTATTGTTACACACACAAGCTGTTTAATGGTGTTTGTGACACACACGCTGTCCAATGGGGCTTGTGACACGCACGCTGTCCAATAGTGTTTGTGACAAACACTCTGTCCCATGGTGTTTCTGACACGCACACTGTCCAAAGGGGATTGTGACACACACACACTGTCCAATGGAGTTTGTGACACACACACTGTCCAAAGGGGTTTGTGACACACACGCTGTCCAATGGGGTTCGTGACACACAAACACTGTCCAATGGGGATTGTGACACACACACTCTGTCCAATGGGGTTTGTGACACACACACTTTGTCCAATGGCGCTTGTGACACACACGCTGTGCAATGGGTTTCGTGACACACACGCTGTCCCTTGAGTTTTGTGACACACACACTCTGTCCAGTGGGTTTGTAACAGACACACACTGTCCAATAGGGTTGTGACACACACACGCTGTCCAATGGGGTTGTGACACACACACGCTGTCCAATGGGGACTGTGACACACACAATATCCAAAGGGGTTTGTGACACACACAATGTCCAATGGGGTTTGTGACACGCACACTGTACATGGGATTTTGTGACACACACTCTGTCCAATGGGCTTGAAACACACACACGCTGTCCTATAGTGTTTGTGAGACACACTCTGTCCCATTGGGTTTGTGACAAAGATGCTGACCAATGGGGATTGTGTCACACACACTGTCCAGTAGGGTTTGTGACACATACATGCTATCCAATGGGGTTTGTGACACGTACATTTTCTAATGGGGTTTGTGACACACGCGCTCTGTCCAATGGCGCTTTTAACACGCACGCTGCCCAATGGGGTTCGTGACATTTACACTGTCCAATGGGGATTGTGACACAAACATGCTGTCCAATGGGGTTTGTGACACACACACACTGTCCTATGGCGATTATGACACACACACGCTGTCCAATGGGGTTTGTGACACACACACTGTCCAAAGTTGTTTGTGAACACACACGATGTCCAGTGGGGTTCGTGACACACACACTGTCCAAAGGGGTTTGTGACACACACGCTGTCCAGTGGGGTTTGTGACACTCACACTGTCCAAAAGGGTTTCTGACACACACGATGCCCAATGGGGTTTGTGACACGCACACTGTACATGGGTGTTTGTGACACACACGCTGTCCAGTGGGGTTTGAGACACACACACTGTCCAATGGGGGTTGTGACAAACACAGTGTATACGCGGGTTAGTGAAACATACGCTGTCCAATGGGGTTTGTGACACACACGCTGTCCAATGGGTTTGTGACACACACACTCTGTCCAATGGGTCTTGTGACTCACACGCTGTCCAATGGGGTTCGTTGCACACACGCTGTACAACGGGGTTTGTGACACACACACTGCACAATAGGGTTTGTGACACACACACGCTATCCAATGGGGTTGGTGTCACACACACTTTCAAATGGGGTTTGTGACACACATGCTATCCAATGGGTTTTATGACACACACACTGTTCAATGGGGATTGTAACACACAGACACGGTGTCCCATGGGGTTTGTGACACACACCCTGAACAATTGGGTTGGTTACACACTCACTGTCCAATGGGGTTTGTGACACACACGCTGTCCAATGGGGTTTGTGACACACACACTGACCAAGAGGGTTTGTGACACAAACTCGCTGTCCAATGGGGTTTGTGACACTCACACTGTCCAATGGCGTTTGCGACACACACTCTGTCAAATGGGTTTTGTGACACACACACGCTCTCCAATGGGATTTGTGACACAAATGTTGTCCAATGGGGTTTGTGACACACACACTGTCTAATGGGGTTTGTGACACACACGCTGTCCAATAGGGTCTGTGACACAAACTCTGTCCAATGCGGTTTGTGAGACACACACTGTCCAAAAGGGTTTGTGACACACACGATGTCCAATGGGGTTTCTGACACACACGCTGTCCAATGGGTTTGTGACACACACACTCTGTCCAATGGGTCTTGTGACACACATGCTGTCCAAAGGGGTTCGTTGCTCACGCGCTGTACAGTAAGGTATTGTGAGACACACACTGGCCAATAGGGTTTCTGACACACACACGCTATCCAATGGGGTTTGTGACACACACACGCTGTCCAATGGGGTTTGTGACACAGACGCTGTACAATGGGGTTTGTGACACACACACTCTGTCCAATGGGGATTTTGACACACACACGCTGTCCAATGGGGTTTGTGACACACACACTGTCCAAACGTGTTTCTGACACACACGATGTCCAATGGGGTTTATGACACACACTCTGTCCAATGGGGATTGTGACACACACGCTGTCCAATGGGGTTTGTGACACACACTCTGTCCAAAGGGGATTGTGACACACACGCTGTCCAATGGGTATTGTGACACACACACTGTCCAAAGGGGATTGTGTCACGCACACTCTCTCCAATGGGATTCGTGACACACACACTGTCCAATGGGGTTTGTGACACACACAGTGTCTACGGGGGTTTGTGACACACACGCTGTCCAATGGGGTTTGTGACACACACACTGTCCAATGGGTATTGTTACACATACAAGCTGTTTAATGGTGCTTGTGACACACACGCTGTCCAATGGGGCTTGTGACACACACGCTGTCCAATGCGGATTATGACATCACACACACTGTCCAATGGGGTTTGTGACACACACACTCTCCAATAGGGTTTGTGACACACACACGCTGTCCAGTGGGATTTGTGACACACACATTCTATCCGATGGGGTTTATGACACACACGCTGTCCAATGTGGTTTGTGACACACACTCTATCCAATGGGTTTGTGACACATACATTTTTCAGTGGGGTTTGTGACACCACACTCTCTGCAATGGTGCTTGTGACACTCACGCTGTCCAATGGGGTTCGTGACACACACGCTGTCCAGTGGGGCTTGTGAAGACACACACTGTCCAAAAGGATTTGTGACACACACACTGTCCAATGGGGTTTGTGACACACACAGTGTCTACGGGGGTTTGTGACACACACGCTGTCCAATGGGGTTTGTGACACACACACTGTCCAATGGGTATTGTTACACACACAAGCTATTTAATGGTGTTTGTGACACACACGCTGTCCAATGGGGCTTGTGACACGCACGCTGTCCAATAGTGTTTGTGACAAACACTCTGTCCCATGGTGTTTCTGAACACGCACACTGTCCAAAGGGGATTGTGACACACACACGCTGTCCAATGGAGTTTGTGACACACACACTGTCCAAAGGGGTTTGTGACACACACGCTGTCCAATGGGGTTCGTGACACACAAACACTGTCCAATGGGGATTGTGACACACACACTCTGTCCAATGGGGTTTGTGACACACACACTTTGTCCAATGGCGCTTGTGACACACACGCTGTGCAATGGGTTTCGTGAAAAACACAGTGTCCACAGGGGTTTGTGACACACGCTGTCCAATGGGGTTTGTCACAGACACTGTCCAATGGGTACTGTTATATACACACGCTGTCCAATGGGGTTTGTGACTCATACATTTTCCAATGGGGTTTGTGACACACACACTGTCCAATGGGGATTGTGACACACACACACTGTCCAATAGGGTTTGTGACACACACATGCTATCCAGTGGGGTTTGTAACCCACACACATTCCAAAGGGGTTTGTGACACATACGATGTCCAATGGGGTTTGTGAAACGCACGCTGTCCATGGGTGTTTGTGACAGACGCGATGTCCATTGGGGTTTGTGACACACACACTGTCCAATGGTGTTTGTGACACACACGCTGTCCAATGGGCTTTGTGACACAAAATCTGTCCAATGGGGTTTGTGACACACACACTGTCCAATGGGGTTTGTGACACACACGATGTCCAATGGGGTTTGTGACACACACACTGTCCAATGGGATTTTGTGACACACAATGTGTCCACGGGGGTTTGAGACACACACGCTGTCCAATGGGGATTGTGACTCACACACTGTCCAGGGGGGTTTGTGACACACACACGATGTCCAATGGGGTTTGTGACACACACACTGTCCAACGGTGTTTGTGACACACACGCTGTCCAATGGGGTTTGTGACACATAATCTGTCCAATGGGGTTTGTGACACACACACTGTCCAATGGGGTTTGTGACAAAGACGATGTCCAATGGGGTTTGTGACACGCACGTTATCCATGGGTGTTTGTGACACACACTCTGTCCAAAGGGGATTGTGACACACACGCTGTCCAATGGGTATTGTGACACACACACTGTCCAAAGGGGATTGTGTCACGCACACTCTCTCCAATGGGATTCGTGACACACTCACTGTCCAATAGGGTTTGTGACACACACATACTATCCAATGGGGTTTGTGACACATATACTTTCTAATGGCGTTTGTGACACACACACGCTATCCAATGGTGTTTGTGACACACACACTTTCCAATGATGTTTGTGACGCACACATTTTCCAATGGGGTTTATGACACACACACGCTGTCCCATGGGGTTTGTGACACAGACGCTGAACAATTGTGTTTCTTACACACACACTGTCCAATGGTGTTTGCGACACGCATGCTGTCCAAAGGGTTTTGTGACGCACAAACTGACCAGCAGGGTTTGTGACACACACACGCTATCCAATGGGGTTTGTGACACATACACTTTCCAATGGGGTTTGTGACACACACACACTGTCCAGTTGTGCTTGTGACACACACTCTGTCCAATGGGCTTGTGACACACACGCTGTCCAATGCGGTTTGTGAAACAATCTGTCCCATGGGGTTTGTGACACACACACTGTCCAATGGGGATTGTGACACACACACGCTGTCCATTGTGGTTTGTGCCACACACACACTGTCCAATGGGGATTGTGACACAAACACGCTGTCCAATGGGGTTTGTGACACACACACTGTCCAAAGGGGTTTGTGACACAGACGCTGTCCAATGGCGTTTGTGACACACAAAAACTGTCCAATGGGGATTGTGAGACACACTCGCTGTCCAATGGGGTTTGTGACACACACACTGTTCAATGGGTTTTGTGACACACACACTGTCCAATGGGTATTGTTACACACACACGCTGTCCAATGGGGTTTATGACACACACGCTGTCCAATGAGGTTTGTGACACACACACTGTCCAATGCGTATTGTGACATCACACACGCTGTCCAATGGGGTTTGTGACACACAAACACTGTCCAATGGGTATTGTGACACACACACGCAGTCCAATGGTGTTTATGACACACACGCTGTCCAATGGGGTTTGTGACAGACACACGCTGTTGAATGGGGTTTATGACACACACACTTTCAAATAGGGTTTGTGACACACACGCTATCCAATGGGTTTTGTGACATACACACTGTCCAAACGGGATTGGGACACACACACGCTGTCCAATGGGGTTTGTGACACACACACTGTCCAATGGGGTTTGTGACACACACACGGTGTCCAATGGGGTTTGTGACACACACACTCTGTCCAGTAGGGTTTCTGACACACACTCTGTCAAATGGGGTTTGTGACACACACACTGTCCAATGGGGTTTGTGACACAGACGATGTCCAATGGGGTTTGTGACACGCACGCTATCCATGGGTGTTTGTGACACACACGATGTCCAATGGGGTTTGTGACACACACTCTGTCCAAAGGGGATTGTGACACACACGCTGTCCAATGGGTATTGTGACACACACACTGTCCAAAGGGGATTGTCTCACGCACACTCTCTCCAATGGGGTTCGTGACACACACACTGTCCAATAGGGTTTGTGACACACACATACTATCCAATGGGGTTTGTGACACACATACTTTCTAATGGCGTTTTTGACACACACACGCTATCCAATGGTGTTTGTGACACACACACTTTCCAATGATGTTTGTGACGCACACATTTTCCAATGGGGTTTGTGACACACACACGCTGTCCCATGGGGTTTGTGACACAGGCACTGAACAATTGTGTTTCTTACACACATACTGTCCAATGGTCTTTGCGACACGCATGCTGTCCAAAGGGTTTTGTGACGCACAAACTGACCAGCAGGGTTTGTAACACACACACGCTATCCAATGGGGTTTGTGACACATACACTTTCCAATGGGGTTTGTGACACACACACACTGTCCAGTTGTGCTTGTGACACACACTCTGTCCAATGGGCTTGTGACACACACGCTGTCCAATGCGGTTTGTGAAACAATCTGTCCCATGGGGTTTGTGACACACACACTGTCCAATGGGGATTGTGACACACACACGCTGTCCATTGGGGTTTGTGACACACACACACTGTCCAATGGGGATTGTGACACAAACACGCTGTCCAATGGGGTTTGTGACACACACACTGTCCAAAAGGGTTTGTGACACAGACGCTGTCCAATGGCGTTTGTGACACACAAAAACTGTCCAATGGGGATTGTGAGACACACTCGCTGTCCAATGGGGTTTGTGACACACACACACACTGTCCAATAGGGTTTGTGACACACACACTTTCCAAAGGGGTTTGTGACACACATGATGTCCAATGGGGTTTGTGATACGCACACTGTAAATGGATGTTTGTGACACACACGCTCTCCAGTGGGGTTTGTGAGACACACACTGTCCAAAAGGGTTTGTGACACACACGATGTCCAATGGGGTTTGTGACATGCACACTTCCCATGGGTGTTTGTGACACACACGCTGTCCAGTGGGGTTTGTGACACACACGCTATCCAATGGGTTTTGTGACATACACACTGTCCAAACGCGATTGGGACACACACACGCTGTCCAATGGTGTTTGTGACACACACACTGTCCAATGGGGTTTGTGACACACACACGCTGTCCAATGGGTTTTGTGACACACACGCTGTCCAATGGTGTTTGTGACACACACTCTGTCAAATGGGGTTTGTGACACACACACGCTGTCCAATGGAATTTGTGACACACACGCTGTCCAATGGGGTTTGTGACACAAACTCTGTCCAATAGGGTTTTGTGACACACACACTGTCCAATGGCGTTTGTTACACACACACGCTATCCAATGGGGTTTGCAACATGTACACATCTCAAAGGTGTTTGTGAACACCACACTCTTTTCAATAGTGCTTGTGACACACACGCTGTCCAATGGGGTTCGTGACACACACGCTGGCCAGTGGGTTTTGTGACACACACACTCTGTCCAAAGGCCTTGTGACACACAAGCTGTCCAATGGGGTTCATGACACACACGCTATCCAATGGGGTTTGTGACAAACACACGTTCCAATGGGGTTTGTGACACGCACACTTTCTAATGCGGTTTGTGACACACATGATGTCCAATGGGGATTGTGACACACACACGCTGTCCAATGTGGTTTGTGACACACACACTGTCCAAAGGGGTTTGTGAGACACACACTGTCCAAAAGGATTTGTGACACACACGCTCTCCAATGGGGTTTGTGACACACAGACACACTGTCCAATGGGTATTGTGACACACACACGCTGTCCAATGGGGTTTGTGACACACACTATTTCCAAAGAGATTTGTGACACACATGATGTCCAATGGGGTTTGTGACACGCACACTGTCGATGGGTGTTTGTGACACACACGCTGTCCAGTGGGGCTTGTGAGACACACACTGTCCAAAAGGATTTGTAACACACACACTGTCCAATGGGGTTTGTGACACACACAGTGTCTACGGGGGTTTGTGACACACACGCTGTCCAATGGGGTTTGTGACACACACACTGTCCAATGGGTATAGTTACACACACAAGCTGTTTAATGGTGCTTGTCACACACATGCTGTCCAATGGGGCTTGTGACACACACGCTGTCCAATGCGGATTGTGACATCACACACACTGTCCAATGGGGTTTGTGACATACACACTCTCCAATAGGGTTTGTGACACACACACGCTGTCCAGTGGGATTTGTGACACACACATTCTATCCGATGGGGTTTATGACACACACGCTGTCCAATGTGGTTTGTGACACACACTCTATCCAATGGGTTTGTGACACATACACTTTTCAGTGGGGTTTGTGACACCACACTCTCTCCAATGGTGCTTGTGACACACACGCTGTCCAATGGGGTTCGTGACACAGACGCTGTTCAGTGGGTTTTGTGACACACACACTCTGTCCAATGGGCTTGTGACACTCACGCTGTCCAATAGTGTTTGTGACAAATACTCTGTCCCATGGTGTTTGTGACACGCACACTGTCCAAAGGGGATTGTGACACACACACGCTGTCCAATGGAGTTTGTGACACACACACTGTCCAAAGGGGTTTGTGACACACACGCTGTCCAATGGGGTTCGTGACACACAAACACTGTCCAATGGGGATTGTGACACACACACTCTGTCCAATGGGGTTTGTGACACACACACTTTGTCCAATGGCGCTTGTGACACACACGCTGTGCAATGGGTTTCGTGACACACACGCTGTCCCTTGAGTTTTGTGACACACACACTCTGTACAGTGGGTTTGTAACTGACGCACACTGTCCAATAGGGTTGTGACACACACACGCTGTCCAATGGGGTTGTGACACACACACGCTGTCCAATGGGGACTGTGACACACACAATATCCAAAGGGGTTTGTGACACACACAATGTCCAATGGGGTTTGTGACACACACACTGTACATAGGATTTTGTGACACACACGCTATCCAATGGGTTTTGTGACACACACACTGTCCAAAGGGAATTGTGACACACACACTCTGTCCAATGGGGATTGTGACACACACGCTGTCTAATAGGGTTTGTGAAACACACATCCTATCAAATGGGGTTTGTGACACACACACTTTCCAAAGAGGTTTGTCACACGCACACTTTCTAATGGGGTTTCTGACACACACACACTATCCAATGGGGTTTGTCACACACACACTTTCCAAAGGGGTTTGTCACACGCACACTTTCTAATGGGATTTGTTCCACACACACGCTATCCAATAGGGTTTGTGACACACACACTTTCCAATAGGGTTTGTGACACACAGACTCTGTACAATGGCGCTTGTGACACACACGCTGTCCAGTGGGGTTCGTGACATAGAAGCTGTCCATTGGGTTTTCTGACACTCACACTATGTCCAATGGGGTTTGTGACACACACGCTGTCCAAAGGAGTTTGTGACACGCCCGATGTCCAAAGGGGATTTGTAACACACACGTTGTCCATTGGGGATTGTGACACACAACTGTCCAGGGGGGTTTGTGACACACACGCTGTCCAATGGCGTTCGTGAAAAACACAGTGTCCACAGGGGTTTGTGACACACACTGTCCAATGGGGTTTGTCACAGACACTGTCCAATGCGTTCTGTTATATACACACGCTGTCCAATGGGGTTTGTGACTCATACATTTTCCAATGGGGTTTGTGACACAAACACTGTCCAATGGGGATTGTGACACACACACACTGTCCAATAGGGTTTGTGACACACACATGCTATCCAGTGGGGTTTGTAACCCACACACATTCCAAAGGGGTTTGTGACACATACGATGTCCAATGGGGTTTGTGACACGCACGCTGTCCATGGGTGTTTGTGACAGACGCGATGTCCATTGGGGTTTGTGACACATACACTGTCCAATGGTGTTTGTGACACACACGCTGTCCAATGGGGTTTGTGACACAAAATCTGTCCAACGGGGTTTGTGACACACACACTGTCCAATGGGGTTTGTGACACACACGATGTCCAATGGGGTTTGTGACACACACACTGTCCAATGGGATTTTGTGACACACACAGTGTCCACGGGGGTTTGAGACACACACACTGTCCAATGGGGATTGTGACTCACACACTGTCCAGGGGGGTTTGTGACACACACACGATGTCCAATGGGGTTTGTGACACACACACTGTCCAACGGTGTTTGTGACACACACGCTGTCCAATGGGGTTTGTGACACATAATCTGTCCAATGGGGTTTTTGACACACACACTGTCCAATGGGGTTTGTGACAAAGACGATGTCCAATGGGGTTTGTGACACGCACGCTGTCCATGGGTGTTTGTGACACACACGCTGTCCAGTGAGGATTGTGACAAAGACGCTGTACAATGGGGTTTGTGACACACACACGCTATTTAATGCGGTTTATGACACAGACACTTTCCAATGGGTTTGTGACACTCACACGCTATTTAATGCGGTTTATGACACAGACACTTTCCAATGGGTTTGTGACACAGACGCTGTCCAATGGGGTTTGTGACACAAACTTTGTCCAATAGGGTTTGTGACACTCACACTTTCCAATGGGGTTTGTGACTCACACACTGTCCATTGGGGATTGTGACACACAGGCTGTCGAAAGGGTTTGTGACCCACATACGCTATCCAGTGTGGCTTTTGACACACACGCTGTCCAATGGGGTTTGTCACACAAACGCTCTCCAGTGGGTTTTATGACACACACACTGTCCAATAGGGTTTGTGACACACAGACGCTATCCAATTGCGTTTGTGACACATACACTTTCCAATGGGGTTTCTGACACACAAACTCTGTCCAATGGTGCTTGTGACACACACACTGTCGAATGGGGTGTGTGACACACAAACTGTCCAATGGGGTTTGTGACACAAACTCTGTCCACTGGGGACTGTGACACACACACTGTCCAGGGGAGGTTGTGACACACAAACTGTCCAATGGCATTCGTGACACACACCGTGTCCACGGGGATTTTTGACACACACGCTCTGTCCAATGTGCTTGTGACACACACGCTGTCCAATGGGGATTGTGACACACACGCTGTACAATGGGGTTTGTGACACACATACTCTGTCCAATGAGCTTGTGAAAAACACTCTGTACAATGGGGTTTGTGACACACACGCTATCCAATGGGGTTTGTGTCACACACACTGTCCAAAGGGGTTTGTGACACACACGCTGTCCAGTGGGATTTGTGACACACACACTGTCCAATGGCGTTCGTGATACACGCAGTGTCCACGGGGTTTTGTGACACACACACTCTGTCCAAAGGGCTTGTGTCACACACGCTGTCCAATGGGGTTTGTGAAACACACGCTAATCAATGGGGTTTGTGACACACACACGCTGTCCAATGCTATTTGTGACACACACGCTGTCCAATGGGGATTGTGACAAACACACCGTAAAATGGCGTTTGTGACACACACAGTCTGTCCAATGGGCTTCTGACAAACACGCTGTACAATGGGGTGTGTGACTCACACACGCTATCCAATGAGGTTTTTGACACACATGCTGTCCCATGGGGTTTTTGGCACACAAGCTGTCCAGTGGTTTTTGTGACACACACACTGTCCAATAGGGCTTGTGACACACACATGCTATCCAATGGGCTGTGTGAAACATATACTTTGCAATGGGCTTTGTGACACAGACGCTGTCCAATGGGGTTTGTGACACACACTATGTCCAATGGGGTTTGTGACACAAACTCTGTCCAATGGGGATTGTGACACACACGCTTTCCAATTGGTTTGTGACACACACGCTGTCCAATGGGGTTTGTGAAGCAAACGCTGTCCAATGTGGCTTTTGACACACACGCTGTCCAATGGGGTTTTTCACACATACACTTTCCAATGGGGTTTCTGACACACACACTCTCCAGGGGGGTTTGTGACACACACACTGTCCAAAGTGGTTTGTTACACATACACGCTGTCATATTGGGGTTTGTGACACACACGCTGTCTAATGGGGTATGTGACATACACGCTATCCAGTGGGTTTTGTGACACACACACTGTCCAATGGGATTTGTGACACACACACGCTATCCAATGGGGTTTGTGACACACACACTGTCCAATGGGATTTGTGACACACACACTGTCCAGGGGGGTTTGTGACACACACTCTGTCCAATGGTGTTCGTGATACACACAATGCCCACGGGGTTTTCTGACACACACACTCTGTCGAAGGGGATTGTGACACACACTCTGTACAATGGGGTTTGTGACTCACACACGCTATCCAATGAGGTTTTTGACACACATGCTGTCCAATGGGGTTTTTGACACACACGCTGTCCAGTGGTTTTTGTGACACACACACTGTCCAATAGGGCTTGTGACACACACACGCTATCCAATGGGCTGTGTGAAACATACACTTTCCAATGGGGTTTCTGACACACACACTCTGTCCAATGGTGCTTGTGACACACACGCTGTCCCATGGGTGTTGTGACACACACTGGCTGTCCAATGGGGTTTTTTGCACACACACTGTCCAATAAGGATTGTGACACAAACAATGTCCAATGAGGTTTGTGACACGCTCACTGTCCATGGGTGTTTGTGACACATGCGCTCTCCAGTGAGTTTTGTGACACACACACTGTCCAATGGGGTTTCGACACACACGCTGTCCACTGAGGATTGTGACACACACACTGTCCAGGGGGGTTTGTGAACTACACACTGTCCAATGGCGTTCGTGACACACACAGTGTCCACGGGGGTTTGTGACACAGACACTGTCCAATGGTGTTTGTGACACACACGCTGTCCAATGCGGTTTGTGACACACACGCTATCCGATGGGGTTTGTGACACACACACTCTGTCCAATGGGTCTTGTGACACACACGCTGTCCAATGGGATTTGTGACACACACACTCTGTCCAATGGGTCTTGTGAAACACTCGCTATCCAGTGTGTTTTGTGACAGACACACTTTCAAACAGGGTTTGTGACACAAACGCTATCCAGTGGGTTTTGTGACAAACACGCTGTCCAATGGGGATTGTGACACACACACGCTGTCCAATGGTGTTCGTGACACACACGCTGTCCAATGGGGATTGTGATACAAGCGCTGTCCACTAGGGTTTGTGACACACTCAAGCTATCCAAAGGGGTTTGTAACACGCACACTTTCAAATGGGGTTTGTGACACAGACACGCTATCCAATGGCGTTTGTTACACACACACTGTCCAATGGGATTTGTGACACATACACTTTCCAATGGGGATGGTGATACACAAGATGTCCAATGGGGTTTGTGACACACACACACTGTCCAATGAGGATTGCGAAACACATACGCTGTAAAATGGGGGTTATGACACACACACTTTCCAAAGGGTTTGTGACACACACACTTTCCAATGGCGCTTGCGACACACACGCTGTCCAATGGGGTTCCTGACACACACGCTGTCCAATGGGGATTGTGACAAACTCGATGTCCAATGGGGTTTGTCACACACACACTCTATCCAATGGGGTTTGTGACACACACGCTCTCCAGTGGGGATGGTGATACATACGGTGTCCAATTGGGGTTGTGACACACACACACTGTCCAATGATAATTGTGACACACACACTCTGTAAAATGGGGGTTATGACACACACACTTTCCAATGGGGTTTGTGACACACACACTTTCCAATGGCGCTTGTGACACACACGCTGTCTAATGGGGTTCCTGACACACACGCTGTCCAATGGGGGTTGTGACACACACGCTGTCCAGTTGGGGTTGTGACACACACACTGTCCAATGGGGTTTGTGACACAAACAGTGTCCACGGGAGTTTGTGACACACACGCTGTCAAATGGGGATTGTGACACACACACTGTCCAGGGGGGTTTGTGACACACACACTGTCCAAAGGGGTTTGTGACACACACACTGTCCAAAGGGGTTTGTGACACACACGCTGTCCAGTGGGGTTTGTGACACACACATGCTATCCAAAGGGGTTTGTGACACGCACACTTTCCAATGGGGTTTGTGACACACACACTCAGTCCAATGGGATTGTGACAAACACAGTGTCCACGGTGGTTTGTGACACACACGCTGTCCACTGGGGATTGTGATACACACACTGTCCAGGGGGGTTTGTGACACACACACTGTCGAATGGCGTTCTTAATACACACAGTGTCCACGGGGGTTTGTGACACACTTGCTGTCCAATGGGGTTTGTCACACACACTGTCCAATGGGTACTGTTATTCACACACGCTGTCCAATGGGGTTTGTCATGCACACTCTGTCCAAAGGGGTTTGTGACACACACGCTGTCCAGTGGTGTTTGTGACACACACGCTGTCCAATGGGATTTGTGACACGCACATTCTATACAATGGGGTTTGTGACACGCACACTTTCTAATGGGGTTTATGACACACACGTGCTATCCAATGGGGTTTGTGACACACACACTTTCAAATGGGGTTTGTGACACACACACCTTCCAATGGGGTTTGTGAAGCACACACTGAGCAGGAGGGTTTGTGACACACACACGCTGTCCAATGGGGTTTGTGACAGACACACGCTGTCCAATGGGATTTGTGACACACACTGTCCAATGGGGTTTCTGACACTACACTCTGACCAATGGGGTTTGTGACACACTTACATGCTATCCAATGGGGTTTGTGACACACACAGTCTGTCCAATGGGGTTTGTGATACACACGCTGTCTAATCGGATTTGTGACACACACTGTCCAATGGGGTTTCTGACACTACACGCTGTCCAATGGGGTTTGTGACACACTCACATGCTATCCAATGCGTGTTGTGACACACACATTGTTCAGTGGGGATTGTGACACACGCACGCTGTCCCATGGTGATTGTGACACACACGCTATCCAATGGGGTTTGTGACAGACACTCTGTCAACTGGGCTTTGTGACACACACACGCTGCCCAATGGGATTTGTGACACACACTGTCCAATGGGGTTTCTGACACTACACGCTGTCCAATGGGGTTTGTGACACACACAATCTATCCAATGGGGTTTGTGACACGCACACTTTCTAATGGTGTTTGTGACACACACACGCTATCAAATGGGGTTTGTGACACACACACTTTCCAATGGGGTTTGTGACACACACAATTTCCAATGGCGCTTGTGACACACACGCTGTTCAATGGGGTCCGTGACACAAGCGCTGTCCAGTGGGTTTTTTGACACACACACTCTGTCCAATGGGCTTGTGACACACACGCTGTCCAATGGGGTTTGTGACACACAAACTGTCCAATGGGGATTGTGACACACACACTGTCCAATGGTGTTAGTGACACACACGCTGTCCAAAGCGGTTTCTGACACAGAGGCTGTCCAATGGGGATTGTGACCTACACACTCTCCAATAGGGTTGGTTACACACATACGCTAACCAGTGGGGTTTGTGAACACGCACTACTTTATAATGGAGTTTGTGAAACACACACTATGCAATGGGATTTGTGGCACACACACTTTCCAATGGGGTTTGTGACACACACACCTTCCAATGGGCTTTGTGAAACACACACTGAGCAGGAGGGTTTGTGACACACACACGCTGTCCAATGGGGTTTGTGACACACACACTGTCCATTGGTTTTGTGAAACACACTCTGTCAACTGGGCTTTGTGACACACAACGGCTGTCCAATGGGATTTGTGACACACACTGTCCAATGGGGTTTCTGACCCTACACGCTGTCCAATGGGGTTTGTGACACACTCACATGCTATCCAATGGGGTTTGTGACACACACGCTGTGCAATGGGGTTTGTGACAGAAACTCTGTCCAATGGGGATTGTGACACACACACGCTGTCCCATGGTGATTGTGACACACACGCTATCCAATGGGGTTTGTGACATACACTCTGTCAACTGGGCTTTGTGACACACACACGCTGCCCAATGGGATTTGTGACACACACTGTCCAATGGGGTTTCTGACACTACACGCTGTCCAATGGGGTTTGTGACACACACATGCTATCCAATGGGGTTTGTGACACACACACTCTGTCCAGTGGGGTTTGTGACACACACACTGTCCAATGGGGTTTGTGACAAACATGTTGTCTAATGGGGTTTGTGACACACACGCTGTCCAATGGGGTTTGTGACACGCACATGCTATCCAATGGGTTTTGTGACACACACACTGTCCATTGGGTATTGTGACACAGACACACTGTCCAATGGGGTTTGTGACACACACGCTGTCCAATGGGGATTGTGACACACACGCTATCCAATGGGTTTTGTGACACACACGCTCTTCAATGGGGATTGTGACACACACACAATGTCAAGTGGTGTTTGTGACACACACATGCTATCCAATGGGTTTTGTGACACACAAACTGTCCCATGGGGTTTGTGACACACACGCTGTCACAACGGGGATTGTGACACGCTATGCTATCCAATGCTTTTTGTGACACACACACTGTTCAATGGGGATTGTGACACGCACACGCTGTCCAATGGTGATTGTGACATACATATGCTGTCCAATGGTGTTTGTGACACACACGCTGTCCAATGGGCTTTGTGACATAGACGCCGTCCAGTGGGGATTGTGACCTACAGACTGTCCAATAGGGTTTGTGACACACACACGCTATCCACTGGGGTTTGTAACACACACACTTTATAATGGGTTTTGTGACACACACACGCTATAAAATGGGGTTTGTGACACACACACTTTCTAATGAGGTGTGTGACACACACACGCTGTCTCATGGAGATTGTTGCACACACTCTGAACAATTGGGTATGTTACACACACATTGTCCAATGGTGTTTGTGACACACACTCTGTCAAATGGGCTTTGTGACACACACAAGCTGTCCAATGGAGTTTGTGACACACACGCTGTGCAATGGGATTTGTGACACACACTGTCCAATGGGTTTTCTGACACTACACGCTGTCCAATGTGGTTTGCGACACACACATGCTATCAAATGGCATTTGTGACACACACACACTGTCCAATAGGGTATGTCCCACACACATTGTCCAATGGTGTTTGTGACACACACGCTGTCCAATGGGGTTTGTGACACAAACTCTGTCCAATGGGGATTGTGACACACACACTTTGCAATGGGGTTTGTGACACACACAGTGTCCACGGGGGTTAGTGAAAAACACACGCTCTCCAATGGGGTTTGTGACACACACACTGTGCAATTAGTATTGATACACACACAAACTGTCCAATGGTGTTTGTGACACACACACTGTCCAATGGGGATTATTACACACGCTGTCCAATGTGGTTTGTTACACACACACTCTGTCCAATGGGTCTTGTGACACACACTGTCCTATATGGTTTGTGACACACACGCTATCCAATAGGTTTTGTGACACACACACTGTCCAATGGGGATTGTGACACACACAAGCTGTCCAATGGTGTTTGTGGCACACACGCTGTCCAATGGGGTTTGTGACACAGAGGCTGTCCAATGGGGATTGTGACATATACACTGTCCAATAGGGTTTGTGACACACACACACTATCCAATGGGGTTTGTGAGACACACACATTCCAATGGGGTTTGTGACACATACGCTCTGTCCAATGGGGTTTGGACACACACGCTGTCCAATGGGGTTCGTGACACACACTCTGTCCCATGGGATTTGTGACACACACACTGTCCATGGGTGTTTGTGACACACACGCTGTCCAGTGGGTTTTGTGACACACACACTCTGTCCAATGAGCTAGTGACACACACGCTATCCAATGGGGTTTGTGACACACACACTTTCAAATGGGGTTTGTAACACGCCCACTTTCTAATGGGATTTGTGACACACACACGCTATCCAGTGGGGTTTGTGACACGCATACTGTTTAATGAGTTTTGTGAAACACACACGCTATCCAATGGGGTTTGTGACACACACACTTTCCAAAGGGGTTTGTGACACACACTCTGTCCCATTGGGTTTGTGACACACACGCTGACAAATTGGTTTTGTTACACATACACTGTCCAATGGTGTTTGTGACACGTATGTTATCCAATGGGGTTTGTGACACGCATACTGTTTAATGGGTTTTGTGAAACACACACGCTATCCAATGGGATTTATGACACACACGCTGTCCAATGGGGTTCGTGACACACACTCTGTCCCATGGGGTTTGTGACACACACAATGTCCAAAGGGGTTTGTGACACACACGATGTCCAACGGCTTTGTGACACGCATACCGTCCATGGGTGTTTGTGACACACACACTGTCCAGTGGGGTTTCTGACACACACACAGTCGAAAAGGGTTTGTGACGCACACGATGTCCAATGGGGTTTGTGACATGCACACTGTCCATTGGTGTTTGTGACACACACGCTGTCCAGTGTGGCTTGTGACACACACACTGTCCAATGGGGTTTGTGACACACACAGTGTCCACGGGGGTTTGTGACACACACAATCTATCCAATGGGGTTTGTGACACGCACACCATCTAATGGGGTTTGTGACACACACACGCTATCCAATGGGGTTTGTGACACACACACTGTCCAAAGGGGTTTGTGACACGCACACTTTCTAATGGGGTATTGTGACACACACGCGCTATCCAATTGGGTTTGTGACACACAAACTATCCAATGGGGTTTGTGACACTCACACGCTGTCCAATGGTGCTTGTGACACACAAGCTGTCCAATGGTGTTTGTGATACACACATTGTCCAATGGGGATTGTGACACACACACACTGTTCAAAGAGGTTTGTGAAACACAGACGGTCCAAAGGGCTGTGTGACACAAACGCTATCCAATGGGGTTTGTGACACTCACACTGTCCATGGTTGTTTGGAACTCACACGCTATCCAGTGGGTTTTGTGACACACACGCTGTCCAAAGGGGTTTTGATACACACTCTTTCCACTGGGGAGTGTGACACAAATGCTGTCCAATGGATTTGTGACACACACACTGTCCAAAAGGGTTTGTGACACACAGACTCTCCACTAGGGTTTGTGACACACACACGCTATCCAATGGGGTTTGTGACACATACACTGTCCAATGGGGATTGTGACACACACACGCTGTCCAGTGGGGTTTATGACACACAATCTGTCCAATGGGTCTTGTGACACACACGCTGTTCAATGGGCGTGACACACATACTGTTCAATGGGATTTGTGACACACACACTGTCCAATAGGGTTTGTGACACACACACGCTATCCAATGGGGTTTGTGACACACACACTTTCTAATGGGGTTTGTGACACACACGCTATCCAATGGGGTTTGTGACACACACACTTTCTAATGGGGTTTGTCACACACACACTATCCAATGGGGTTTGTGACACTCACACTCTGTCCAGTGGTGCTTGTTACACGCACACTGTCCAATGGGGATCGTGACACACACTCTGTCCGATGGGGTTTGTGACACACACACTGTCCAATGGGGATTATGAAACACACACGCTGTCCAATGGGATTTGTGACACACACACTGTCCATGGGTGTTTGTGACACACACGCTGTCCAGTGGGGTTTATGACACACAATCTGTCCAATGGGTCTTGTGACACACACGCTGTTCAATGGGCGTGACACACATACTGTTCAATGGGATTTGTGACACACACACTGTCCAATGGGGTTTGTGACACACACACGCTATCCAATGGGGTTTGTGACACACACACTTTCTAATGGGTTTTGTGACACACACGCTATCCAATGGGGTTTGTGACACACACACTTTCTAATGGGGTTTGTCACACACACACTATCCAATGGGGTTTGTGACACTCACACTCTGTCCAGTGGTGCTTGTTACACGCACACTGTCCAATGGGGATCGTGACACACACTCTGTCCCATGGGGTTTGTGACACACACACTGTCCAATGGGGATTATGAAACACACACGCTGTCCAATGGGATTTGTGACACACACACTGTCCATGGGTGTTTGTGACACACACGCTGTCCAGTGGGGTTTGTGACACACACACTGTCCAAAGGGCTTTGTGACACACACAAGGTCCAATGGGGTTTGTGACACGCACACTATCCATGGGTGTTTGTGACACACATGCTGTCCAGGGGTGTTTGTGACACACACACTGTCCAATGGGGTCTGTGACACACACAGTGTCCACGGGGGTTTGTGACAGACACTCTATCCAATGGAGATTGTGACACACACACTGTACAACGGGTATTGTTACACACACACGCTGTCCAATGGGGTTTGCGACACACACGCTGTCCAATGGGAATTGTGACACACACGCTGTCCAATGGGCTTTGTGACAAACGCACTCTGTCCAATGGTCTTGTGAAAAACAATCTGTCCAATGGGATTGTGAACACACATGCTGTACAACGGGATTTTTGACAAATACACTGTCCAAAGGGGTTTATGACACACATGCTGTCCAGTGGGTTTTGTGACTCACACACTGTCCAATTGTGTTTTGACACACACCCTGTCCAATGGGGTATATGACACACAATCTGTCCAATGGGGTTTGTGACACTTACACTGTCCATGGGTGTTTGTGACACACACGCTGTCCAGTTGGTTTTGTCACACACACACTGTCCAACTGGGTTTTGACACACACGCTGACCACTGGGGACTGTGACACACACACTGTCCAGGGGGGTTTGTGAAACACACGCTGTCCAGTGGGTTTTGTGACACACGCACTGTCCAATTGGGTTTTGAAACACACGCTGTCCAATGGGTTTTGTGTCATACACACTGACCAATGTTGTTTCTGACACACATGCTGTCCAATGGGGTTTGTGACACAAACTCTGTCCAATGAAGTTTGTGACACACACACTGTCTAATGGGTATTTTGACACACGCTCACTGTCCAAAGGGGTTTGTGACACACAGGCTTTCCAATGGGTATTGTGACACACACACTGTCTAATGGGATTTGTGACACATTCACTCTGTCCACATGGGTTTTGTGACACACACACTGTCCAATAGTGTTTGTGACACACACTCTGTCCCATGGTGTTTGTAAAACACACATTATCCAATGGGGATTGTGACACACACATGCTGTCCAATGGGGTTCATGACACACACGCTGTCCAATGGGGTTTGTGACACAAACTCTGTCCAATGTGGTTTGTGACATACACACCGTCCAATGGGGACTGCGACACACACGCTGTCCAGTGGGCTTTGTGACACCCACACTCTGTCCAATGTGTCTTGTGAAAAACACGCTGTTCAATGTGGTTTGTGACACACACGCTGTCCAATGGGTATTGTGACACACATGCTTTCCAGTGGAGTTTGTGACATACACACTGTCCAATGGGTATTGTGACACACATGCTGTCCAGTGGAGTTTGTGACACACACGCTGTCCAATGGGGTTTGTGAAAACACACGCTGTCCAGTGGGATTTGTGACACACACAATGTCCAATAGGATTTGTGACACACACACGCAATCCAATGGGGTTTATGACACACACGCTGTCCAATGGGGTTTGAGACACACACACGCTATCCAATGGGATTTGTGACACACACACTGTCTAAAGGGGTTTGTGACACACACGATGTCCAACGGGGTTTCTGACATGGACACTTTCCATGGGTGTTTGTGACACACACGTTGTCCAGTGGAGTTTGTGACACACACACTGCACAATGGGGTTTGTGACACACACAGTGTCCACGGTGGTTGGTGACACAAACTCTGTCCAATGGGGTTTGTGATACAGACGCTGCCCATGGGGTTTGTGACACACACGCTGTCCAAAGGGCTTTGTGACACACACACTCTGTCCAATGGGTCTGGTGAAATACAATCTGTCCAATGGGGTTTGTGAACACACACGCTGTCCAGTGGGTTTCGTGACACACGCACTCTGTCCAATAGGCTTGTGACACACACGCTGTCCAAAGGTGTTTGTGACACACACACTGTCCAATGGGAATTGTGACACACACACTGTCCATACGGTTTGAGACACACACGCTATGCAATGGGGCTTATGACACTCACAGCGTCCATGGGTGTTTGTGACACACACACTGTCCAATGGGAATTGTCACACACACACCGTCCGACGCGGTTTTGACACACACGCTGTCCACTGTGGATTGTGACACACACACTGTCCAGGGGGGTTTGTGACACACACACTGTCCAATGGCGTTTGTGACACACACATTGTCCACGACGGTTTGTGACACACGCAATGTCCAAAAGGTTTTGTGACACACACGGTGTACAATGAGGTTTGTGACACACACAGTGTCCACGGGGGTTTGTGACACACACGCTGTACAATGGGTTTTGTGACACACACACTGTCCAATGGGTATTGTTACACACACACGCTGTCCAATGGTGATTGTGACACACATGCTGTCCAGTGGGCTTTGTGACACAACACTCTGTACAATGGGTCTTGTGAAAACCACGCTGTCCAATGGGTTTTGTGAACACACACGCTGTCCAGTGCGTTTTGTGACACACATACTATCCAATAGGGTTTCTGACACACACACGCTATACAATGGGGTTTGTGACACATACACTTTCCAATGGAGTTTGCGGCACACACACTGTGTCCAATGGTGCTTGTGACACACACGCTGTCCAATGGGGTTCGTGACACTCATGCTGTCCAATGGTGTTTGTGACACACACACTGTCCAATGGGGATTGTGACACAGACACGCTGTTCAATGCGGTGTGAGACACACTGTCCATTGGTGTTCGTGACACACACGCTCTCCAGTGGGTTTTGTCAAACACACACAGTCCAATGGGGTTTTGACACACACACTGTCCACTGGGGATTGTGACACACACACTGTCCAGGGGGGTTTTTGACACACACACTGTCCAATGGCGTTCGTGACACACACAGTGTCCACGGGGGTTTGTCACACACACGCTATCCAATGGGCTTTGTGACACACAGACACATTGTCCAATGGGGATTGTGACACACACATGCTGTCCAACAGTGTTTGTGACACACACGCTGTCCAATGGGGTTCGTGACACACACTCTGTCCCATGGGGTTTGTGACACACACACTATCCAAAGGGGATTGTGACACTCACACGCTGTCCAAAGGGGTTTGTAACACACACACTGTCCAAAGGGGTTTGTGACACAGACGATGTCCAGCGGGGTTTGTGACACGCACACAGTCCATGGCTGTTTCTGACACACACGGTGTCCAATGGAGTTTGTGACACACACACTTTCCAATGGGGTTTGTGATACACACACGCTGTCCCATGGGGTTTGTGACACACACACTGACCAACTTGTTTGTTACACACACACTGTCCAATGGTGTTTGTGACACGCATGCTGTCCAATGGGTTTTGTGACACACACACTGACCAGGAGGGTTTGTGACACACACACGCTATCCAATGGGGTTTGTGACACATACACTTTCCAATGGGGTTTGTGACACACACACTCTGTCCAATGGCGCTTGTGACACACACGCTGTCCAATTTGGTTCGTGGCACACACTCTGTCCCATTGGGTTTGTGACACACATGCAATCCAATGGGGTTTGTGACACACACACTGTCCAAAGGGGTTTGTGACACACAGGATGTCCAATGGTGTTTGTGACACGCACACTGTCCATGGGTGTTTATGACACACACGGTGCCCAGTTGGGTTTGTGACACACACACTGTGCAAAAGGGTTTGTGACAAACACGATGTCCAATGGGGTTTTGACACGCACACTCTCCATGACTGTTTGTGACACACACGCTGTCCAGTGGGGTTTGTGACACACACACTGTCCAATGGCGTTCGTGACACACACATTGTCCAATGGGTATTGTTAAACACAAACTCTGTCCAATGGGGTTTGTGACACACACACTGTCCAATGGGGTTTGTGGCAAACACTCTTTCTAATGGGGTTTGTGAAACACACGCTATCCAATGGGTTTTGTGACACACACACTGTCCAATGGGGATTGTGAAACACACGCACTGTCCAATGGTGTTTGTGACACTCGCACTTTCCAATGGGGTTTGTGACACACACTTTCCAAAGGGGTTTGTGACACACACGCTGTTCAATGGGGTTTGTGACACACATGCTGTCCAATGGGGATTGTGACACACACGCTGTCCAGTGGCGTTTTTGACACATACACTCTGTCCAGTGGGGCTTGTAACACACTCTCTGTCCAATGGGGTTTGTGACACACATACTCTTTCCAATAGGTCTTGTGACACACACACTGTCCAATGGGGTTTGTGACACACATACTCTTTCCAATAGGTCTTGTGACACACACACTGTCCAAAGGGGTTCGTGACACACACGCTGTCCAGTGGGGTTTGTGACACACACACTGTCCAATAGGGTTTGTGACATCACACACGCTATCCAATGGGGTTTGTGGCACACACTCTTTCTATTGGGGTTTGTGAAACACACGCTATCCAATGGGTTTTGTGACACACACATTGTCCAATGGGGATTGTGACACACACACGCTGTCCAATGGTGTTTGTGACACACACACTTTCCAATGGGGTTTGTGACACGCATGCTGTCCAATGGGTTTTGTGACACACACACTGACCAGGAGGGTTGGAGACACACACACGCTATCCAGTGGGGTTTGTGACACATGCACTTTCCAAAGGGCTTTGTGACACACACATTCTGTCCAATGGCGCTTGTGAAACACATGCTGTCCAGTGGGGTTTGTGACACACACACTGTCCAAAAGGGTTTGTGACACACAGGATGTCCAATGGGGTTTCTGACACGCACAATGTCCATGGGTGTTTGTGACACACAAACTGTCCAATGGGGTTTGTGACACACACAGTGTCCACCGGGGTTTTTGACACACTCGCTGTCCAATGGGGTTTGTGACACACACACTGTCCAATGGGGATTATGACACACACGCTATCCAATAGGGTTTGTGACACACACGGTATCCAAAGGGGTTTCTGACACTTTCCAATGGGCTTGTGACACACGCGCTGTCCAATGGTGTTTGTGAAACACACACTGTACAATGGGGAATGTGCCACACACACGCTGTCCAATGAGGTTTGTGACACACACGCTGTCCAATGGCATTTGTGACACATACACTTTCCAATGGTGTTTGTGACACACAGGCTGTCCAATGGGGCTTCTGACACAGACTCTGTCCAAAGGTGCTTGTGACACACAGGCTCTCCAATGGGTTTTGTGACACACACACTGTCCAAAGGGGATTGGGACACACACACGCTGACCAATGGGGTTTGTGACAGACACACTGTCCAAAGGGGTTTGTGACACACAGGCTGTCCAAAGGCGTTTGTGACACACAAACACTGTACAATGGGGATTATGACACACACACGCTGTCCAATGCGGTTTATGACACAAAGGCTGTCCAAAGGGGTTTGTGACACACAAACACTGTACAATGGGGATTATGACACACACACGCTGTCCAATGGGGTTTATGAAACACATGCTGTCCAATGGTGTTTGTCACACCAACACTGTACAATGGGGATTGTGACACACACGCTGTCCAGTGGGTTTTGTGACACACACGCTGTCCGATAGGGTTTTTGACACGCACACTCTCCAATGGGTTTTGTGACACATACAGTGTCTACGGGGGTTTCTGACACAGACGCTGTCCAATGGTTTTTGTGACACACACACTGTCCAATGGGGATTGTTAAACACTCACGCTGTCTAATGGTGTTTGTGACACAAACGCTGTCCAATGGGGCTTGTGACACACACGCTGTCCAACGGGATTTGTGACACACACGCTGTCCAGTGTGTTTTGCGACACACACGCTGTCCAATAGGGTTTGTGACACACACACGCTATCCAATGGGGTTTTTGACACACACGATGTCCAATGGGGTTTTTAACACTCTGTCCATTTTTGCTTGTGACACCCACGCTGTCCGATGGGGTTCGTGACACACACACTGTCCAAAGCGGTTTGTGACACTCACGCTGTCCAATGGGTTTTGTGACACACACACTTTCCAAAGGGATTTGTGAAACACGCTGTTCAATGGGGTTTGTGACACACACACTGTTCAGTGGGGTTTCTGACACACACGCTGTCTGATGGGGTTTGTGACACACACTCTGTCCAATGGGTCTTGTGACACACACTCTGTCCAATGGGGTTCGTTGCACACACACTGTCCCATAGGGTTTGTGACACACACATGCTATCCAAAGGGGTTTATGACACATACGCTTTCCAATGGGGTTTGTGACACACACACTGTCCAATGGTGTTTGTGAAAAAAACACGCTGTCCAATGGGGATTGTGAGACACACGCTGTCCAATGGGGATTGTGACCTACACACTGTCCAATAGGTTTTGTGACACACACACGCTATCCAATGGGGTTTGTGACACATACACTTTCCAATGGGGTTTGTGACACACACACATTTTCATAGGGTTCTTTTGACACACACGCTGTCCAATGAGGTTTTGACAGACACGCTGTCCACTGGGGATTGTGACACACACACTGTCCACGGGGGTTTGTGACACACACACTGTCCAGTGGCGTTCGTGACAAACAGTATCCACAGGGTTTTGTGACACACACGCTTTCCAATAGGGTTTGTGACACACACACTGACCAGGAGGGTTTGTGACATACACACGATATCAAATGGGGTTTGTGACACATACACTTTCCAATGGGATTTGTGATACATACACTGTCTAATGGGGTTGTGACACATGCGCTGTCCAATGATGTTTGTGACACACGAGCTGTCAAATGGGGATTGTGACACACACGCTGTCCAATGGGGTTTGTGATACACACACTCTGTACAATGGGTCTTGTGACGCACACGCTTTACAATGGATTTGTGAACACACACGCTGTCCAGTGGGTTTTGTGACACACACACTGTCCAATAGGTTTTGTGACACACACACTCTATCCAATGGGTTTTGTGACACATACACTTTCCAATGGGGTTTGTGACACACACACTCTGTACAATGGTGCTTGTGACACACACACTCTGTCCAATGGTGCTTGTGACACACACGCTTTCCAATGGGGTTCATGACACGCACGCTGTCCAATGGGGATTGTGACACACACACTCTGTACAATGGGCTTGTGACACACACGCTGTCCAATGGGGTTTGTGACACAGATGCTGTCCAATGGGGATTGTAACCTACACACTGTCCAATAGGGTTTGTGACACACACACGCTGTCCAATGCGGTTTGTGACACACACACTGTCCAAAGGGTTTTGTGACACACAGGATGTCCAATGGTCTTTGTGACACGCACACTGTCCAATGGGGTTTTGACACACACGCTGTCCACTGCGGATTGTGACACACACACTGTCCAGGGTGGTTTGTGACACACACACTGTCCAATGGCGTTCATGACACACACAGTGTCCACGGGGGTTTATGACACACACGCTGTCTAATGGGGTTTGTGACACACACACTCTCCAATGGGTCTTGTTACATAACACACGCTGTCCAATGGGGTTTGTGACACACACGCAGTCCAATGGAGTTTGTGACACTCACACTCTGTCCAAAGGGTCTTGTGACACACACGCTGTCCAATGGTGTTTCTTTCTCACACGCTGTACAGTGGGGTTTGTGACACAGACACTGTCCAGTAGGGTTTGTGACACACACGCTATCCAATGGGGTTTGTGACACACACACTTTCCAAAGGGGATTGTGACACACAGACTTTTCGATGGGGTTTGTGAAACACACATGCTCTCCCATGGGGTTTGTGACACACACGCTGACCAATTGGGTTTCTTACACACACACTGTCCCATGGTGTTTGTGACAAACACTCTGTCAAATGGGGTTTGTGACACACACGTTGTCCAATGGGATTTCATACACACACTGTCCAAAGGGGTTTCTGAAACGACACGCTGTCCAATGGGGTTTGTGACACACACACTGACCAGGAGGGTTTGTGACACACACACACTGTCCAGTGGGGTTTGTGACACACACACTGTCCAATGGTGCTTGTGACACACATGCTGTCCAATGGGGATTGTGACACTCACGCTGTCCAGTGGGTTTTGTGACACACACACTCTGTCCAATGGGCTTGTCACACACACTGTCCAATGGTGTTTGTGACACATACGCTGTCCAATAGGGTTTGTGACACAAACTCTGTCCAGTGGGGTTTGTGACACACACGATATCCAATGGGGGTTGTGACGCACACAGTTTTCAATGGGGTTTGTGACACACACACGCTGTCCCATGGGGTTTGTGACACACAAACGCTGTCCATTGGGGTTTTTGACACACACACTGCCCAGTGGGGATTGTGACACACACACTGTCCAGTGGGGTTTGTGACACACACACTGTCCAATGGCATTCGTGACACACACAGTGTCCACGGGGGTTTATGGCACACACGCTGTCCAATGGGGATTGTGACACACACACATTCCAATGGGGTTTGTGACACACACGCTGTCCAATGGGGTTTGTGACACACACGCTGTCCATATGGTCTTGGTACACACACTCTGTCCAATGGGGATCGTGAACACACGCTGTCCAATGGGGTTTGTGACACAGACGCTGTCCAATGGGGTTTGTGACACACACGCGGTCCAATGGGGATTGTGACACACACGCTATCCAATGGGGTTTGTGAAACACACACTGTCCAATGGGTATTGTTACACACTCATGGTGTCCAATGGGTTTTGTGACACAGACGCTGTCCAATGGGGATTGTGACCTACACACTGTCCAATAGGATTTGTGACACACACACGATATCCAATGGGGTTTGTGACGCACACACTTTCCAATATGGTTTGTGACACACACACGCTGCCCCATGGGGTTTGTGACACACACACACTGTTCAATGTGGTTTGTGACACATACACTGACCAGAAGGTTTTGTGACACACACACGCTGTCCATTGGGGTTTTTGACACACACACTGTCCACTGGGGATTGTGACACACACACTGTCCAGGGGTGTTTGTGACACACACACTGTCCAATGGCATTCGTGACACACACAGTGTCCACGGGGGTTTATTACACACACGCTGTCCAATGGGGTTTGTGACACACACACTGTCCAATGGGTATTGTTACACACACACGCTGTCCAATGGGGTTTGTGAAACACACGCTGTCCAATGGGGTTTGTGACGCACACGCTGTCCAATGGGGTTGTGACACACACACTCTGTCCAGTAGGTCTTCTGACACACACTCTGTCCAATGTGATGGTTGCACGCACGCTGTACATTGGGGTATGTGACACACACACTGTCCAATAGGGTTTGTTACACACATAGGCTGTCCAATGGTGTTTGTGACACACACACTGTCCCTTGGGTTTTGTGACACACACACTCTGTCCAATGGGTTTGTGACACACACGCTGTCTAATGGGGTTTGTGACACACACTCTATCCAATGGGGTTTGTGACACACACACTGTCAAAAGGAGATTGTGACACACACACGCTGTCCAATGGGGTTTGTGACACACACACTTTCCAATGTTTATTGTGACACACACACTCTGTCCAATGGGGGTTGTGACACACACGCTGTCCAATGGGGTTCGTGACACACACGCGGTCCAGTGAGTTTTGTGACACACACACTCTGTCCAATGGGCTTGTGACACACACACTGTCCAATGGGGATTGTGACACACACACGCTGTC
This sequence comes from Columba guinea, assembly GCA_032206185.1. Lineage (NCBI taxonomy): Eukaryota > Metazoa > Chordata > Aves > Columbiformes > Columbidae > Columba > Columba guinea. Next base: position 3,715,041 of record JAVLUU010000005.1, read on the forward strand.
CAATGGTGTTTGTGACAAAGACACTGTCGAAAGGGGTTTGTGACACACACGCTGTCCAATTGGGTTTGTGACACTCAAACTCTCCATGGGTGTTTGTGACACACACTCTGACCAGTGGGTTTTGTGACACACACACTGTCCAATGGGGTATTGACACACACACTGTACACTGGTGATTGTGACACACACGCTGTAAAATGGGGATTGTGACCAACACGCTGTACAATGGGGTTTGTGACACACACACTCTGCCCAAAGGGCTTGTGACAAACACGCTGTACAATGGGGTTTGTGACACAAACTCTCTCCAAACGGGTTTCTGACACACACACTGTCCAATGGGCATTGTGACACACACGCTCTCCACTTGGGATTGTGACACACACACTGACCAGGAGGTTTGTGACACACACACACTGTCCAACGGGGTTTGTGACACACACACTGTCCAATGGTGTTTGTGACACACACGCTGTCCAAAGGGGTTTGTGAAACAAACTCTGTCCAATGGGGTTTCTGACACACACACTGTCAAAAGGGTATTGTGAAGCACACACGCTGTCCAAAGAGGTTTGTTACACACACGCTGTCCAATGGGGTTTGTGACACACACGCTCTCCATTGGGTTTTGTGACTACACACACTCTCCCATAGGCTTTGTGACACACACACGCTATCCAATGGGGTTTGTGACACATACACTTTCCAAAGGGGTTTCTGACACACACACTCTGTCCAATGGTGCATGTGACACACACACTGTCCAATGGGGTTCGTGACACACATGCTGTCGAGTGGGTTTTGTGACACACGCACTCTGTCCAATAGGCTTGTGACACACACGCTGTACAATGGTGTTTGTGACACACACACTGTCCAATAGGGATTGTGACACACACACGCTGTCCAATGTTGTTTGCGAAACACAGGCTTTCCAGTGGGTTTTGTTACACACACACTGTGCAATAGTGTTTTTGACACACACACGCTATCCAATGAGGTTTGTGACACATATACTTTCCAATGGGGTTTATGACACACACGCGGCCCAATGGGGTTTGTCACACAAACTCTGTCCAATGGTGCTTGCGACAAACACGCTGTAAAATGGGATTCGTGACACACACGCTGTGCAGTGGGTTTTGTGACGCACATACTCTGTCCAATGGTCTTGTGACACACTTGCTGTCCAATGGGTATTGTGACACACACACTGTCCATTGGGGATTGTGACACACACACGCTGTCCAATGGGGTTTGTGACACACAAACTGACCAGGAGATTTTGTGACACACACACGCTGTCCTATGGATTTTGTGAAACGAACTCTCTCCAATGGGGTTTATCACACACACTCTGTCCAATGGGGTTTGTGACAGACACACTGTACAATGGGGTTTGTGACACACACACTCTGTCCAAAGGGCTTGTGACAAACACGCTGTACAATACGGTTTGTGACACACACACTCTGCCCAATGGGGTTTGTGACACACACGCTGTCCAATGGGGTTTGTGACACGAACTCTGTCCAAAGGGGTTTGTGACAGACACACTGTACAATGGGGTTTGTGACACACACACTGTCCAATGGGTTTTGTGACACACACACTCTGTCCAATGGTGCTTGTGCCACACCTGCTGACCAATGGGGTTTGGGACACACACACTGTCCAATGGGGTTTTTCACACACACGCTGTCCAATGGGGTTTGTCAAACAAAGTCTGTCCAATGGGGTTTGTGACACACACACTGTCCTATCGGGTTTGTGACAACACTTTGACCAATGGCTATTGTGACACACAAGTGTCCAATGGGGTTTGTGACACATACACTCTGTCAAATGCTTTTGATACACACGCTGTCCAATGCGATTTGTGACACACACGCTGTCCAATGGGGTTTGTGACACACACACTGTCCAGTGGGTTTTGTGACACACACACTGTCCAATAGTGTTTGTGACAAACACACGCTATCCAATGGGGTTTGTGACACATGCACTTTCCAAAGGGGTTTGTGACACACACACTCTGTCCAATGGTGCTTGTGACACACACGCTGTCCAGTGGGTTTTGTGACACACGCACTCTGTCCGATGGGTGCTCTTACAAACACACACGCTGTCCAGTGGGGTTTGTGACACACACGCTGTCCAATAGGGTTTGTGACACACACACAGTCCAATAGTGTTTGTGACACACACACTGTCGAATGGGTTTTGTGACACACACACTGTCCAAAAGGGTTTGTGACACACACGCTATCTAATGGGGTTTGTGACACTCACAGTGTCCATGGGTGTTTGTGGCACACACGCTGTCCAGTGGGTTTTGTCACACACACACTGCCCAAAGTGGTTTTGACACACACGCTGTCCACTGGGGATTCTGACACACACACTGTCCAGGGGGGTTTGTGACACACACGCTGTCCAATGGTGTTTCTGACACACACACTGTATAATGGGTATTGTTAAACACTAACACTGTCCAGAGGGGTTTGTGACACACACACTGTCCAATGGGGTTTGTGACACACACGCTATCCAATGGGTTTTGTGACACACACGCTGTCCAATGGGCTTTGTGACACACACACGCTATCAAATGGGGTTTGGAACACGCACGCTATCCAATGGGGTTTGTGACACACACTTTCAAATGGTGTTTGTGACACACATACGCTATCCAATGGGTTTTATGACACACTCACTGTCCATTGTGGACTGTGACACACACGCTGTCCAATGGGGTTTGTGAAAAAGACGCTGTCCAATGGTGATTGTGACATACATACTGTCCAATTGCGCTTGTGACACACACATGTTATCCAATGGGGTTTGTGACACACATACTTTCTAATGGGGTTTTTGACACACACGCTATCCAATGGGGTTTGAGAAACACACTTTCCAATGTGGTTTGTGACACACACACACTGTCCCATGGGGTTTGTGACACACAGGCTGACCAATTGGGTTTGTTACACACACACTGTCCAATGGTGTTTGAGACTCGCATGTTGTCCAATGGGTTTTCTGTCACACACACTGACCAGGAGGCTTTGTTACACACACACGTTATCCAATGGGGTTTGTGGCACATACACTTTCGAATGGGGTTTGTGAAAAACACACTCCGTCCAATGGCACTTGTGACACAAACACTGTCCAATGGGGCTCGTGACACACACACTGTCCAATGGGGATTGTGGCGCACACACGCTGTCCAATCGGGTTTGTGACACACACACTGTCCAAAGAGGTTTGTAACACACACGATGTCCAATGGGGTTTGTGACACGCACACTGTCCATGGGTGTTTGTGACACACACACTGTCCAGTGGAGTTTGTGACACACACAATGTCCAATGGGGTTTGTGACACACACAGTGTCCACGGGGGTTGGTGACACAAACTCTGTCCAATGGGGTTTGTGACACACACGCTGTCCAATGGGCTTTGTGACACACGCACTCTTTCCAATGGCTCTTGTGAAAAACACGCTGTCCAATGGGGTTTGTGAACACACACGGTGTCCGGTGTGTTTTGTGACACAAACACTGTCCAAAAGGGTTTGTGATACACACACGCTATTAAATGGGTTTGCGACACATACATTTTCCAATGGGGATAGTGACAAACACACGCTGTCCCATGGGGTTTGTGACACACACTCTGTCCAGGGGGTTTTGTGACACACACGCTGTCCAGTGGGTTTTGTGAGACACACACTGTCCAATGGGGATTGTGACAGAGACACGCTGTCCAATGGTGTTTGTGACACACACGCTGTCCAATGGGGTTTGTGACACAGACGCTGTCCAAAGGGATTGTGACCTACACACTGTCCAATAGGGTTTCAGACACACACACGCTGTCCAATGCGGTTTGTGACACACACACTGTCCAATGTGTATTGTTACACACACACGCTCTCCAATGGTGTTTGTGACACACACGTTGTCCAATGGGGTTTGAGACACACACACTGTCCAAAGGGGTTTGTGACACACACGATGTCCAATGGGTATTGTTACACACACACGCTGTCCAATGGTGTCTGTGACACGCTGTGAAATGGGGATTGTGACAAACACGCTGTCCAATGGGGTTTGTGAACACACACGGTGTCCAGTTGGTTTTGTGACAAACACTGTCCAAAAGGGTTTGTGACAGACACACGCTATCCAATGGGGTTTGTGAAACATACACTTTCCAATGGGGTTCGTGACACACACGTTTTCCAATGGGTTTTGTGACACACACACTCTCCAATGGGGATTGTGACACACACAAGCTGTCCAATGGTGTTTGTGACACACACGCTGTCCAGTGGGGTTTGTGACACAGACGCTGTCCAATGGGGATTGTGACACACACGATGTCCAATAGGGTTTGTTGCACACACACGCTATCAAATGTGGTTTGTGACACGCACACTTTATAATGGGGTTTGTGACACACACGCGCTATCCAATGGGGTTTGTGACACACACTTTCCAATGGGATTTGTGACACACACACGTTGTCCAATGGGGTTTGTGACACATACAGTGTCCAAAGAGGTTTGTGACACACATGATGTCCAATGGGGATTGTGACACGCACATTGTCCATGGGTGTTTGTGACACACACGCTGTCCAGTGGAGTTTGTGACACACAAATTGTCCAATGGGGTTTGTGACACACGCAGTGTCCAATGGGTATTTTACAAACACATGCTGTCCAATGGTGTTTGTGACACACATACTGTCCAATGGGTATTGTTACAAACACATGCTGTCCAATGGTGTTTGTGACACACACACTGTCCAATTGGGTTTGTGACACACACATTTCAAAGGCGTTTGTGACACACACATGCTGTCCCATGGGGTTTGTGACACACACTCTATCCAATGGGGTTTGTGACACGCATACTTTGTAATGGGGTTTGTGACACACACACTGCCCAATGGCGTTCGTGACACACACATTGTCCACGGGGGTATTGTGACACACACGCTGCCCAATGGGGTTTGTGACACACTCACTGTCCAATGGGTATTGTTAAACACAAAATCTGTCGAACGGGGTTTGTAACACACACACTGTCCAATGGGCTTTGTGACACGCACACTTTATAATGTGGTTTGTGACACACAGACGCTATACAATGGGGTTTGTGACACACACACTGTACAAAGGGGTTTGTGACACACACGATGTCCAATGGGGTTTGTCACACACACTGTCCAATGGGTATCGTTAAGCACAAACTCTGTCCAATTGGGTTTGTGACACACACACTCTCCAATGGGATTTGTGACATACACACTGTCCAATGGGGTTTGTGACACGCACACTTTATAATGGGGTTTGTGACACACACACGGTATGCAATGTGGTTTATGACACACACGCTGTCCAATAGGGTTTGTGACACACACTATGTCCAATGGGGTTTGTGACACACACACTGTCCAATGGGGTTTGTGACACGCACGATTTATAATGGGGTTTGTGGCACACACACGGTATCCAATGGGGTTTATGACACACATGCTGTCCAATAGGGTTTGTGACATACATATATTATCCAATGGGGTTTGTGACACACACACTTTCTAATGGGATTCGTGACACACACGCTATCCAATGGGTTTTGTGACACACACACTCTGTCCAATAGGTCTTGTGAAACACAGGCTGTTCAATGCGGTTTGTGACACACACGCTGTCCAATGGGGCTTGTGACACACACACTCTGTCCAATGGGGTTCTTGACACACACGCTGTCCAGTGGGTTTTGTGACACACACACACTGTCCAATGGGATTTGTGACACACACGCTGTCCAACGGTGTTTGTGACACACACACACTCTGTCAAATGGGTCTTGTGAAACACAAGCTGACCAATGGGGTTCGTGACACACACGCTGTCCAGTGGGGTTTGTGACATCACAAACACTATCCATTGGTGTTTCTGACACACACTCTTTCTAATGGGTTTTGTGAAACACACGCTATCCAATGGGTTTTGTGACTCACACACTCTGTCCAATAGGTCTTGTGAAACACAGGCTGTTCAATGCGGTTTGTGACACACACGCTGTCCAATGGGGCTTGTGACACACACGCTATCTAATGGGGTTTGTGACACACACGCTGTCCAGTGTGTTTTGTGATACACACACTGTCCAATAGGGTTTGTGCAACACACACGCTATACAATGGGGTTCTTGACACACACGCTGTCCAGTGGGTTTTGTGACACAAAAACTCTCTCCAATGGGGTTTGTGACACACACAGTGTCCACGGGGGTTTGTGACACAGACGCTGTCCAATGGGGTTTGTGACACGCACACTTTATAATTGGTTTTGTGACACACACACGGTATCCAATGTGGTTTATGACACACACGCTGTCCAATAGGGTTTGTGACACACACGATGTCCAATGGGGTTTGTGACACACACACTGTCCAATGGAGTTTGTGACACACACGCTGTCCAATGGGGTTTGTGACACACACACTGTCCAATGGGGTTTTGACACACACACTGTCCACTGGGGATTGTAACAAAAACACTGTCCAGGGGGGTTTGTTACACACACACTGTCCAATGGCATTCGTGACACACTCAGTGTCCACAGGGGTTTGTGACACGCACTCTGTACAATGGGGTTTTGTGACACACACACGCTGTCCAATTGTGTTTGTGACACAAACGCTGTCCAATGGGGTTTGTGACACAGACGCTGTCCAATGGGGATTGAGACCTACACGCTGTCCCATAGGGTTTGTGACACACACATGCTATACAATGGGGTTTGTGACGCACACTTTCCAATGGGGTTTGTGACACACACACGCTATCCAATGGGGTTTGTGACACACATACTTTCTAATGGGATTTTTGACAAACACATGCTATCCAATTGGGTTTGTGACACACACATTTCAATGGCGTTTGTGACACACACACGCTGTCCAATGGGGATTGTGATACACACGCTCTCCAATGGGGTTTGTTACACAAACACTCTGTCCAGTATAGTTTGTGACACACACGCTGTCCAATGGGGTTTGTGACACACACGCTGTCCAATGGGGTTTGTGACACGCACACTTTCTAATGGGGTTTGTGACACACACGCTATCCAATGGGTTTTGTGACACACACGCTGTCCAATGGGGTTTGTGACACAGACGTTGTACAATGGGGATTGTCACATACACACTGTCCAATAGGGTATATGACACACACATGCTATCCAATGGGCTTTGTGACACACATACTTTCTAATTGGGTTTTTGACAAACACACGCTATCCAATGGGGTTTGTGACACGCATACTTTCTAATGGGGTTTGTGACACACACACGCTGTCCAATGGGGTTTATGACACACACACTGTCCAGTGGGGTTTGTGACACACACAGTCTGTCCAATGGGGTTTGTGACCCACACAGTGTCCAATGGGGATTGTGCCACATACGCTGTCCAATGTGTTTTGTGACACAAACACTCTGTCCTATAGGTCTTGTGACACACAAGCTGTCCAATGGAGTTCGTGACACACACGCTGTCCATTGGGGTTTGTGACACACACATTGTCCAATAGGGTTTGTGACATCACACACGCTATCCAATGGTGTTTGAGACACACAGTCTTTCTAATGGGGTTTGTGACACACACGCTATCCAATGGGTTTTGTGACAGACACACAGTCCAAAGGGGTTTGTGACACACACGCTGTCCAATGGGGTTTGTGACACACGAACACTGTCCAATGGGGATTGTGACACACACACGCTGTCCGATGGGGTTTATGACTACACACGCTGTCCAATGGGGTTTGTGACACACACACTGTCCAAAGGGGTTTGTGACACAGACGCTGTCCAATGGGGTTTATGACTACACACGCTGTCCAATGGGGTTTGTGACACACACACTGTCCAATGGGGTTTAGACACACACGCTGTCCACTGGGGATTGTGACACACACACTCTGTCCAATAGGGTTTGTGACACACATACGCTATCCAGTGGGGTTTGGGACACACACACTTTCTAATGGGGTTTGTGACACACACGCTGTCAGATGGTGTTTGTGACACACACGCTGTCCAATGGGGATTGTGGCATACACACTGTCCAATAGGGTTTGTGACACACACAATTTTAATGGTGTTTGAGACACACACAATATCCAATGAGGTTTGTGAAACTCACAATCTGTCCAATGGTGCTTTTGACACACACGCTGTCCAATTAGGTTCGTGAACTCGCGCTGTCCAGTGGGTTTCGTGACACGCACACTCTATCCAAAGGGCTTGTGACACACACGCTGTCCAATGGTGTTTGTGACACACACGCTGTCCAATGGGGATTGTGACACACACACGCTGTCCAATGGGGTTTGTGATACACACACTGTCCAAAGGGGTTTGTGACACAAACGCTATCCAATGGGGTTTGTGACACTCACACTGTCCATGGTTGTTTGTGACACACACGCTGTCCAGTGGGTATTGTAGCACACACACTGTCCAATGGGGTTTTGACACACACACTGTCCACTGGGGATTTTGACACAAACGCTGTTCAATGGTATCTGTGACATACACACAGTCCAATGGTGTTTCTGACAAACACGCTGTTCAATGGGGTTTTGTGACACACAAAATGTCCATGGGTGTTTGTGACACACACACTCTCCGATTGGGTTTTGACACACACTCTGTCCAATAGGGTTTGTGTCACACACACGCTGTCCAATGGGCTTTGTGACAAGTACACTCGTTCCAATGGGGTTTGTGACACACACGCTATCCAGTGTGTTCTGTGACACACACACTGTCCAATAGGGTTTCTGACACACACACGCTATCCAATGGGGTTTGTGACACACACACGCTATCCAAAGGGATTTGTGACACCACACTCTGTCCAATGGTGCTTGTGACACACACGCTGTCCAAAGGGGTTCGTGACACACACGCTGTCCAGTGTGTTTATTGACAGACACACTCTGTCCAATGGACTTGTGACACACACAGGCTCTCCTATAGTGTTTGTGACACACACTCTGTCCCATTGAGTTTGTGACAAAGACGCTGTCCAATGGGGATTGTGTCACACACAATGTCCAATAGGATTTGTGACACACACATGCTATCCAATGGGGTTTGTGACACACACGCTGTCCAATGGGGTTCGTGACACACACGCTGTCCAATGGCCTTTGTGACAAATACACTCTGTCCAATGGGGCTTGTGACACACACGCTGTCCAATGGGGTTTATTACACACACGCTGTCCAATGAGGTTTGTGACACACACTCTGTCCCATGGGGTTTGCGACACACACACACTGTCCAATTTGGTTTGTGACACACACGAAGTCCAATGGGGTTTGTGAAACACACACACTGTCCAGTAGGGTTTGTGACACACACATGCTATCCAATGGGGTTTGTGACACACACTTTCCACTTGGGTTTGTGACAAACACACGCTGTCCAATGGTGTTTGTGACACGCATGCTGTCCAATGAGTTTTGTGACACACACACTGACCAGGAGGGTTCGTGACACACACACGCTATCCAATTTGGTTTGTGACACATACACTTTCAAATGGGGTTTGTGACACACACTCTGTCCGATGGGGTTCGTGACACACACACCCTATCCAATGGGGTTTGTGACACACACACTCTGTCCAATGGGGATTGTGACACACACACACTGTCCAATGGGGTTTGTGACACACACAATATCCAAAGGGGTTTGTGACACACACGTTGTCCAATGGGGTTTGTGGCACGCACACTGTCCATGGGTGTTTGTAACACACACGCTGCCCGATGGTGTTTGTGGCACAGACACTGACCAAAGGGCTTTGTGACACACACGATGTCCAATGGGGTTTGTGACACGCACACTGTCCATGGGTGTTTGTGACACACACGCTGTCCAGTGGAGTTTGTGACACACACACTGTCCAATGGGGTTTGTGACAGACACAGTATCCACGGTGGTTTGTGACACAAACTCTGTCCAATGAGGTTTGTGACACACACACTGTCCAATGGGTATTGTGACACACACACCCTCTCCAATGGGATTTGTGACACACACACTGTCCAATGGGGATTGTGACACACACGCTGTCCAATGGGCTTTGTGACAAATACACTCTGTCCAATGGGGCTTGTGACACACACGCTGTCCAATGGGATTTTTGACACACACGCTATCCAGTGGGTTTTGTGACACACACATTTTCCAATAGGGTTTGTGACACACACACGCTATCCAATGGGGTTTGTGACACATCCACTTTCCAATGGTGTTTGTGACACCACACTCTGTCCAATGGTGCTTGTGACACACAGACGCTGTCCAATGGGGTTCGTGACACACACGCTGTCCAATGGGGTTCGTGACACACAAGGTGTCCAGTGGGTTTTGTGACACACGCTCTGTCCCATGGGGTTTGTGACACACACAGTGTCCAATGGGGATTGTGACACACAGACGCTGTCCAATGGGGTTTGTGACACACACAATGTCCAAAGGGGTTTGTGACACAAACTCTGTCCAATGAGGTTTGTGACACACACGCTGTCCAATGGGGATTGTGACACACACACGCTGTCCAATGGGGTTTGTGAAACACACACTCTGTCCAATAGGGTTTGTGACACACACATGCTATCCAATGGGGTTTGTGACACACATACTTTCTACTGGGGTTTTTAACACACACACGCTATCCAATGGGGTTTGTGACACACACTTTCCAATGGGTTTTGTGACACACAAACGCTGTCCAATGGTATTTGTGACACTCATGTTGTCCAATGGGTTTTGTGACACACACACTGACCAGGAGGTTTTGTGACACACACACGCTATCCAATGGGGTTTGTGACACATACAGTTTCCAATGGGGTTTGTGACACACACACTCTGTCCAATGGCGCTTGTGACACACATGCTGTCCAATGGGGTTCGTGACACAGACACTGTCCAAAGGGGTTTGTGACACACACGATGACCAATGGGGTTTGTGACACGCACTACTGTCCAGTGGGTATTGTGACACACACACACCCTATCCAATGGGGTTTGTGACACACACGCTGTCCAATTGGGATTGTGACACACACGCTGTCCAATGTGCTTTGTGACAAATACACTCTGTCCAAAGGGGCTTGTGACACACACGCTGTCCAGTGGGTTTGTGACACACACGCTATCCAGTGGGTTTTGTGACACACACACTGTCCAGTAGGGCTTGTGACACACACACGCTACCCAATGGGGTTTGTGACACATCCACTTTCCAATGGGGTTTGTGACACCACACTCTGTCCAATGGTGCTTGTGACACACACAGAAATCCAATGGGGTTTGTGACACACACACTATATCCAATGGGTTTTGTGACACATACACACTGTCCAATGGGGTTTGTGACACATACGCAGTCCAATGGCGATTGTGACACCGCACTCTGTCCAACGGTGCTTTTGACACACACGCTGTCCAATGGGGTTCGTGACACACACGCTGTCCAGTGGATTATGTGACACACACACTCTGTCCAATGGGCTTGTGACACAGACACGCTGACCAATGGTGTTTGTGACACACACTCTGTCCCATGGGGTTTGTGACACAAACACTGTCCAATTGGGATTGTGACACACACATGCTGTCCAATGGGGTTTGTGACACACACACTGTCCAAAGGGGTTTGTGACACACACGCTGTCCAGTGGGCTTTGTGACAAATACACTCTGTACAATGGGGCTTGTTGCACACACGCTGTCCAATGGCGTTTGTGACACACACGCTATCCAGTGGGTTTTGTGACACACACACTGTCCAATAGGGTTTGTGACACACACACTCTATCAAATGGGGTTTGTGACACACACACACTGTCCAATGGGGTTTGTGACACACACGCTGTCCAATGGTTTTTGTGACACCGCACACTGTCCAATGGTGCTTGTGACACACACACGCTATCCAATGGGGTTTTTCACACGCATTATTTCTAATGGGGTTTGTGACACACACACTGTATCAAATGGGGTTTGTGACACATACACTTTCCAATGGGGTTTGTGACACCCCACTCTGTCCAATGGTGCTTGTGACACACACACTCTATCCAATGGGGTTTTTGACACGCATACATTCTAATGGGGTTTGTGACACACACACTCTATCAAAAGGGGATTGTGAGACACACAGACTGTCTAATGGGGTATGTGACACACACACTGTCCAATGGGGTTTCTGACAAACACACACTGTCCAATGGGATTTGTGACACACACGCTGTCCAATGTGTTTTGAGACACGCATACTGTCCAATGGGGTTTATGACAAACACACTTTCCAATGGGGTTTCTGATACACACGCTGTCAAATGGGGTTCGTGACACACACGCTGTCCAGTGGGGTTTGTGACACACACACTTTCCAATGGGGTTCGTGACACACATGCTTTCCAGTAGGGTTTGTGACACACACACTGTTCAATAGGGTTTGTAACACAGATATGCTATCTTATTGTGTTTGTGACACACAAACTTTCCAATGGGTTTTGTGAAACACACACTGTCCATTGGGGTTTGTCACAAACACAGGCTTTCCAATGGTGTTTGTGACACACACACTCTAAAATGGGGTTTCTGACACAAACGCTGTCTAATGAGGACTGTGACAGACACGCTGTCCAGTGGGGATTGTGACACACACGGTGTCCAATGGGGTTTGTTACAGACAAACTGTCCAGGGGCGTTTGTGACACACGCGCTGCCCAATGGCATTTGTGACACACACACTCTGTCCAATGGCGGTTGTGACACACACGCTGTCCAATGGGATTTGTGACACAGACATTGTACAGTAGGGTTTGTGACACACACACTCTACAATGGGGTTTGTGACACACACAATGTACAGGGGGGTTTTTGACACACACACTGTACAATGGGGTTGTGACACACATGGTAGCCGATGGGTTTTGTGACATGCACACTATGTCCAATGGGGCTTGTGACACATACGCTGTGCAACGGAGTTCGTGACACACACGCTGTCCAGTGGGGTTTCTGACACACACACAGTCCAATAGGGTTTGTGACACACACAGTGTCGAATGGGGATTGTGACAGACACACTGTTTAATGGGGTTTGTGACACACAATCTTTCCAAAGGTGTTTGTGACACACACACTGTCCAATGAAAATTGAGACACACACATATAGTCCAAAGGGCATTGTAACACACACAAGGTCCAATGGGGTTTGTGACACACACACTGTCCAATGGGGATTGTGACATACACATCCTATCCAATGGTGTTCGTGACACGGATGCTGTCCAATGGTGTTTGTGACACACACTCTGTCCATTGTGGTTTCTGACACACACACACTGTCCAATTCGGATTGTGACACACACACACTGTCCAATGGGGATTTTGACACACACACTGTCCAATGGGATTTGTGAACACGCATGCTGTCCAATGGAGATTGCGACACGCACACGCTGTCCAATGGTGTTTGTGACACACACGCTGTCCAATGGGGACTGTGACACACACGCTGTCCAGTGGGGTTTGTGACACACACACTGTCCAATAGGGTTTGTGACACACAAACGATATCCAGTTGTGTTTGTGACATGCACACTTTCTAAAGGGGTTTGTGACATACACACGCTATACAATGGGGTTTGTGACACACACAATTTCCAATGGGGTTTCTGATACACGCGCTCTCAAATGGGGTTGGTGACACACACGCTGTCCAGTGGGGTTTGTGACACTCACACTTTCCAAGGGGTTTCGTGACACACATGCTGTCCAGTAGGGTTTGTGACACACACACTGTTCAATAGGGTTTGTAACACAGACACGCTATCTTATTGCGTTTGTGACACACAAACTTTCTAATGGTTTTTGTGACACACACACACTATGCAATGGGGTTTGTGACACACACACTTTCCAATGGGTTTTGTGAAACACACACTGTCCATTGGGTTTGTCACACACACACGCTTTCCACTGGTGTTTGTGACACACACACTCTAAAATGGGGATTCTAACACACACGCTGTCCAATGGGGACTGTGACAGACAGGCTGTCCAGTGGGGATTGTGACACACATGCTGTCCAATTGGTTTTGTGACACAGACATTGTACAGTAGGGTTTGTGAAACACACACTCTCCAAAGGGTTTTGTGACACACACAATGTACAGGGGGTTTTTTGACACACACACTGTCCTATTGGGTTGTGACACACACGGTGTCCGATGGGTTTTGTGACACGCACACTATGTCCAATGGGGCTTGTGGCACATACGCTGTCCAACGGGGTTCGTGACACACACGCTGTCCGTTGGGGTTTGTGACACACACACTGTCCAGTAGGGGTTGTGACACACACAGTGTTGAATGGGGATTATGACATACGCACTGTCCAATGGGGTTTTTGACAGACACTCTGCCCAATGGGGTTTGTAACACACACACTGTCCAATGAGAATTGAAACACACACACTGTCCAATGGGGATTGTGACTCACAAAAGGTCGAAAGGGGTTTTTGACACACACGCTGTCCAATGGGGATTGTAACATACACACGCTGTCCAATGGTGTTCGTAACACGGTTGCTGTCCAATGGCTTTTATGACACACACAGTGTCCAATGGGGTTTGTGAAACACACTCTGGCCAATGGGGATTGTGACACACACGCGCTGTCCAATGGTGTTTTTGACACACACGCTGTCCAATGGGGTTTGTGACACACACGCTGTCCAATGGGTTTTATTACACACACACGCTGTCCAATGGGTTTGTGACACACACACTCTGTCCAATGGGTCTTTTGACACACATGCTGTCCAATGGGGTTCGTTGCTTACACGCTGTACAGTAAGGTATTGTGAGACACACACTGTCCAATAGGGTTTGTGACACACACACGCTATCCAATGGGGTTTGTGACACACACACACTGTCCAATGGGGTTTGTGACACTCACGATGTCCAATGGGTTTTGTGACACACACACTCTGTCCAATGGGGATTGTGACACACACACTGTCCAATGGGTATTGTGACACACACACTGTGCAAAGGGGATTGTGTCACACACACGCTGTCCAAAGGGATTTGTGAAACACACGCTGTCCAATGGGGTTTGAGACACACACACTGTCCAATGGGTATTGTTACACACACACACTCTCTAATGGTGTTTGTGACACACACGCTGTCCAATGGGGCTTGTGACACACACGCTGTTCAGTGGGGTTCGTGAACACACACGCTGTCCTGTGTGTTTTGTGACACACACACTCTGTCCAATGGTATCGTGACACACACGCTGTCCAATGCGTTTCGTTACACACACACTCTCTCCAATGGGATTTGTGACACAGACACTTTGTAATGGAGTTTGTGACACACAGACGCTATAAAATAAGGTTTGTGACGCACACACTTTCCAATGGGGTCTGTGACACTTACACTTTCCAATGGGGTTTGTGACACACACGCTGTCCCATCAGGTTTGTGACACACACGCTGAACAATTGGTTTTCTTACACACACACTGTCCAAAGGTGTTTGCGACACGCATGCTGTCAAGTGGGGTTTGTGACACACATACTGTCCAATAGGATTTGTGACACACACACACTTTCTAATGGGGTTTATAACACACACGCTATACAATGGATTTTTTGACACACACACTCTCCAATAGGGTTTGTGACAAACACATGCTATCCAATGGGGTTTGTGACACGCAAACATTCTAATGGGGTTTGTGACACACCCACCATATCCAACGGGGTTTGTGACACACACACTTTCCAATGGGCTGTGTGACACTCACACTTTCTAATGGGGTTTGTGACACACACACGGTATCCAATAGGGTTTGTCACACACACACTTTCCAATGGGGTTTATGGCACACACGCTGACCAATTGGGTTTCTTACACACACACTGTCCAATGGTGTTTGCGACACGCATGCTATCCAATGGGTTTTGTGACACACACTCTGTCCAAAGGGTTTTTTGACTACACACGCTGTCCAATGGTGTTTGTGACTACACACGCTGTCCAGAGGGACTTGTGATACACACGCTGTTCAATGGGGTTTGTGACACACACGCTGTCCAGTGGGTTTTGTGACACACACACTATCCAATGGGGTTTGTGACACACACGCTCTCCAATGGGGTTTGTGATACACACACTCTGTCTAATGGGTCTTGTAACACACAAGCTTTCCAATGGGGTTTGTGAAATACACGCTGTCTAATATGGGTTTGTGACACAAATACACTGTCCAATGGGGTTTGTGACACACACACTTTCCAATGGGGTTTGTGATACGCACACTTTCTAATGGGGTTTGTGACACACACACGCTATCCAATGGGGTTGGTGACACACACACTTTCCTATGGGGTTTGTGACACACACACTTTCCAATGGGGTTTGTGACACACACACGCTGTCCCATGGGGTTTGTGAAACACAAGCTCACCAATTGGGTGTCTTACACACACTATCCATGGGTGTTTGTGACACACACGTATTCCATTGGTGTTTCTGACACACACACTGTCCAACAGGGTTTGTGACACACACGATGTCCGATGGGGTTTGTGACACACACACTGTGCATTGGTTATTGTTACACAAACAGGCTGTCCAATGGTGTTTGTGA
The DNA here is from genome assembly GCA_032206185.1 of Columba guinea. Classification (NCBI taxonomy): domain Eukaryota; kingdom Metazoa; phylum Chordata; class Aves; order Columbiformes; family Columbidae; genus Columba; species Columba guinea. The sequence goes on from JAVLUU010000005.1 coordinate 3,731,836, forward strand.
CTACACACACTGTCCAATGGGGCTTGTGACACACGCGCTGTTCGATGTGGTTTGTGACACACACGCTGTCCAGTGGGTTTGGTGACACACACACTATCCAGTCGGGATTGTGACACACACGCTGTCCAATGGGTTTTGTGACACACACACTCTGTCCAATGGGGTTTGTGACACACACGCTGTCCAATGGGGTTTGAGACACACACACTCTGTCCAAAGGGTCTTGTGACGCACAAGCTGTCCAATGGGTTTCAGAAAACACACGCTGTCCAGTGGGGTTTGTGACACAAACACGCTATCCAATGGGGTTTGTGACATACACACTTTCAAATGAGATTTGTGACACGCACACTTTCTAATGGGGTTTGTGACACACACATTGTGTTCAATTGCGCTTGTGAAACACACACGCTGTCCAATGGGGCTTGTGACACAAACGCTGTCCAATGCGGTTTCTGACACACACGCTGTCCAGTGGGTTTTGTGACACACACACTGTCCAATGGGGATTGTGACACACACGCTCTTCAATGGGATTTGTGACATACACGCTGTCCAATGGTGTTTGTGACACACTCGCTGTCCAATAGGGTTTGTGACACAAACTCTGTCCAATGGGGTTTGTTACATACACGCTGTCAAGTGGGTTTTGTGACACACACACTGTCCTATAGGGTTTGTGACACACACACGCTATCCAATGGGTTTTGTGACCCGTACACTTTCCAATGGGGTTTGTGACACCACACTCTCTCCAACTGTGCTTGTGACACACACGCTGCCCAATGGGATTCGTAACACACACACTGTCCAGTGGGTTTTGTGACACACACACTCTGTCCAATGGGCTTGTGACACACACACACTTCCCAATAGTCTTTGTGACAAACACTCTGTCCCATGGGGTTTGTGACACACACACTGTCCAATGGGGATTGTGACACACACGCTGTCTAATGGGGATTGTAACACACGCACTGTCCAATAGGTTTTGTGACACACACATGCTATCCAATGGGGTTTGTGACACGCACACTTTCTAATGGGTTTTGTGACACAGACTCGCTATCCAAATGTGTTTGTGACACACACACTTTCCAATAGGTTTTGTGACACACACACTCTGTCCCATGGGGTTTGTTACACACGCGCTGAACAATTGGGTTTCTTACACAAACACTGTCCAATGGTGTTTGCGACACGCATGCTGTCCAAATGGTTTTGTGACACACACACTGACCACGAGGGTTTGTGACACACACATGCTATGCAATGGCGCTTGTGACACACACATGCTGTCCAATGGGGTTCGTGACACATACGCTGTCCCTTGGGTTTTGTGACACAACCACTCTGTCCAATGGGTTTGTGACACACACACTGTCCAATGAGGTTTGTGACACACACACTGTCCCATCGGGTTTGAGACACACGAACTGTCCAATGGAGATATTGACACACACACGTTGTCCAATGGGTTTATTACACACACAACCTGTCCAATGGGGATTGTTACACACACACGCTGTCCAATGGGGTTTCTGACACACACACTGTCCAATGGGGTTTGTGACACACACAGTGTATACAGGGGTTTGTGACACACACTCTGTCCAATGGGATTCGTGACACACACGCTGTCCATTGGGGTTTGTGTCAAAAACACGCTACCAAATAGGGTTTGTGACACACACACTTTCCAATGGGTTTTGTGACACGCATACTTTCTAATGGGGTGTGACACACACACTCTGTCCAATGGCGGTTGTGACACATACGCTGTCCAATGGGGCTTGGGACACATACGATTTCCAATGGGATTTGTGACACACACACTCTGTCCAATGGGTCTTGTGACACACAAGCTGTCCAATGGGGTTCGTGACACACACGCTGTCCAGTGGGATTTGTGACACACACACGCTATCCAATGGGGTTTGTGACACATACATGTTCCAATGGGGTTTGTGACACGCGCACTTTCTAATGCGGTTTGTGACACACAGGATGTCCAATGGGGTTTATGACACACACGATGTCCAATGGGGTTTGTGACACACACACGCTGTCCAATGTGTTTTTTGACACACACACTGTCCAAAGGGGTTTGTGACACACATGATGTCCAATGGGGTTTCTGACACGCAAACTGTCCATGGGTGTTTGTAACACACACGCTGTCCGGCGGGGTTTGTGAGACACACACTGTCCAAAAGGATTTGTGACACACAGGATGTCCAATGGGGTTTATGACACACACGATGTCCAATGGGGTTTGTGACACACACGCTGTCAAATGGGGTTTGTGACACACACACTGTCCAATGGGTATTGTTACACACACACGCTGTCCTATGGTGCTTGTGACACACATGCTGTCGAATGGGGCTTGTGATACACACGCTGTCCAATGCGGATTGTGACAATACACACACTGTCCAATGGGGTTTGTGACACACACACTGTCCAATAGGGTTTGTGACACACACACGCTATCCAATGGGGTTTATGACACATACACTTTCCAAAGGGGTTTGTGACACACACACTCTGTACAATGGTGCTTGTGACATACACGCTGTCCAATGGGGTTCGTGACACACACGCTGTCCAAAGGGGATTGTGTCACACACTTGCTGTCCAATGGTGTTTGTGAAACATAAACACTGTCTAATGAGGATTGTGTCACACACACGCTATCCAATGGGGTTTTTGACACAAACACTGTCCAACGGGGTTTGTGACACACAAACACTGTCCAATGGGGATTGTGACACACACACGCTGTCCGATTGGGTTTATGACAAACACGCTGTCCAATGGGGTTTGTGACACACACACTTGTCCAATGGGGTTTGTGACACACACACAGTCCAAAGGGGTTTGTGACACAGACGCTGTCCAATGGCGTTTGTGACACACAAAAACTGTCCAATGGGGATTGTGAGACACACTCACTGTCCAATGGGGTTTGTGACACACAAACACTGTCCAATGGGTATTGTGACACACACACTTTCCAACGGGGTTTGTGACACACATTATGTCCAATGGGGTTTGTGATACGCACACTGTAAATTGGTGTTTGTGAAACACACGCTCTCCAGTGGGGTTTGTGAGACACACACTGTCCAAAAGGGTTTGTGACACACACGATGTCCAATGGAGTTTGTGACATGCACACTGCCCATGGGTGTTTGTGACACAAACACTGTTCAATGGGTTTTGTGACACACACACTGTCCAATGGGTATTGTTACACACACACTCTTTCCAATGGGGTTTACGACACACACGCTGTCCAATGGGGTTTGTGACACACAAACACTGTCCAATGGGTATTGTGACACACACACGCAGTCCAATGGTGTTTATGACACACACGCTGTCCAATGGGGTTTGTGACAGACACACGCTGTCCAATGGGGTTTATGACACACACACTTTCAAATGGGGTTTGTGACACACACACTGTCCAATGGGGTTTGTGACACACACACGGTGTCCAATGGGGTTTGTGACACACACACTGTCCAATGGTTTTTGTGACACACACTCTGTCAAATGGGGTTTGTGACACACACACGCTGTCAAATGGAATTTGTGACACACACGCAGTCCAATGGGGTTTGTGACACATACACTGTCTAATGGTGTTTGTGACACACACGCTGTCCAATAGGGTTTGTGACACAAACTCTGTCCAATAGGATTTTGTGACACACACACTGTCCAATGGGGTTTGTGACACACACACGCTATCCAATGGGGTTTGCGACACGTACACTTTCCAATGGGTTTGTGAACAAGACACTCTGTACAATGGTGCTTGTGACACACACGCTGTCCAATGGGGTTTGTGACACACAGACACACTGTCCAATGCGTATTGTGACACACACAGCCTGTCCAATGGGGTTTGTGACACACACTCTTTCCAAAGGGATTTGTGACACACATGATGTCCAATGGGGTTTGTGACACGCACACTGTCGATGGGTGTTTGTGACATACACGCTGTCCAGTGGGGCTTGTGAGACACACACTGTACAAAAGGATTTGTGACACACACACTGTCCAATGGGGTTTGTGACACACACAGTGTCTACGGGGGTTTATGACACACACACTGTCCAATGGGGTTTGTGACACACACAGTCTCCAATAGGGTTTGTGACTCACACACGCTGTCCAGTGGGATTTGTGACACACACACGTTCCAATGGGGTTTTTGACACGCACACTTTCTAATGCGGTTTGTGACATACACGCTGTCCAAGGGGGTTTGTGACACACACTCTTTCCAAAGGGGTTTGTGACACACATGATGTCCAATGGGGTTTGTGATACGCACACTGCCCATGGGTGTTTGTGACACACACGCTGTCCAGTGGGATTTGTGACACACAGACTGCCCAATGGGGTTTGTAACACACACTCTGTCCAAAGGGGTTTGTGACACACACGCTGTCCAATGGGGTTTGTGACACACAAACACGCTGTCCAATGGGGATTGTGACACACACACGCTGTACAATGTGGTTTATGACACACACACTTTGAAATGGGATTTGTGACACACACACTATCCAATGGCTTTTGTGACATACACACTGTCCAAAGGGGATTGGGACACATACATGCTGTCCAATGGTGTTTGTGACAGAAACGCTGTCCAATGGGGTTTGTGACACAGACGCTGTCCAATGGGGCTTGTGACCTACACACTGTCCAATGGGGTTTGTGACACACACACGCTATCCAATGGGGTTTGTGACACACAGACTAACCAGGAGGGTTTGTGACACACACACTCTGTCCAGTGCGGTTTGTGACACACAAACTGTCCAATGGTGTTTGTGACTCACACTCTGTCAAATGGGGTTTGAGACACTCACACGCTGTCCAATGGGATTTGTGACACACACGCTGTCCAAAGGGGTTTGTGACACACACGCTGTCCAATGGGGTTTGTGACAGAAATTCTTTCCAATGAGGTTTGTGACACACACACGGTCCAATGGGTATTGTGACACACACACTGTCCAAAGGGGATTGTGTCACACACACGCTGTCCAATGGAGTTTGTGAAACACACACTCTGTCCAATGGGGTTTGTGACACACAAATACTGTCCAATGGGTATTGTGACACAAACACGCTGTCCAATGGGGTTTATGAAACACACGCTGTCCAATGGGGTTTGTGAAACACAGACTCTGTCCAATGGGTTTTGTGACACACACACTGTCCAAAGGGGTTTGTGACACACACGATGTCCAATGCGGTTTGTGACACACACTCTGTCCAATGGGGTTGTGACACACACACTGTCCAATGGGAATTGTATCACACACACTCTGTACAATAGGGTTTGTGACACACACACACTATCCAATGGGGTTTGTGACGCACACACTTTCCAATGGGGTTTGTGACACACACACGCTGTCCCATGGGGTTTGTGAGACACACGCTGAACAATTGGGTTTCTTACACCCACACTGTCCAATGGTGTTTCGGACACGCATGCTATTTAATGGGTTTTGTGACGCACACACTGACCAGCAGGGTTTGTGACACACACACTCTGTCCAATGGCGCTTGTGACATACACGCTGTCCAATGGGGTTCGTTACACAATTCTGTCCCATGGGATATGTGACACACACACTGTCCAATGGGGATTGGGACACACACACGCTGTCCAATGGGGTTTGTGACACACACACACTGTCCAAAGGGGATTGTGACACACACACTCTGTCCAATGGGGTTTGTGACACACAAAGTGTCCAAAGGTGTTTGTGACACACTCGATGTCCAATGGGATAAGTGACACACACACTGTCCAAAGGGGTTTGTGACACACACGCTGTCCAGTGGGGTTTGTGATACTTACACTGTCCAAAAGGGTTTGTGACACACACGATGTCTAATGGGGTTTGTAACACGCACACTGTACATGGGTGTTTGTGACACACACCCTGTCTAGTGGGGTTTGAGACACACACACTGTCCCATGGGGTTTGTGACACACACAGTGTATACGCGGGTTTGTGAAACACACGCTGTCCAATGGGGTTTGTGACACACACGCTGTCCAATGGGGTTCGTTACACACACGCTGTACAATGGGGTTTGTGACACACACACTGCCCAATAGGGCTTGTGACACACATACGCTATCCAATGGGGTTTGTGTCACACACACTTTCAAATGGGGTTTGGTACACACACGCTATCCAATGGGTTTTATGACACACACACTTTTCAATGGGGATTGTGACACACACACGCTGTCCCTTGGGGTTTGTGAAACACACGCTGAACAATTGGGTTTGTTACACACTCAATGTCCAATGGTGTTTGTGACACACACGCTGTCCAATGGGGTTTGTGACACACACACGCTGTCCAATGGGATTTGTTACACACATGTTGTCCAATGGGGTCTGTGACACACACATTGTCCAATGGTTTTTGTGACACACACGCTGTCCAATAGGGTATGTGACACAAACTCTGTCCTATGGGGTTTGTGAGACACATACTTTCCAAAAGGGTTTGTGACACACACGATGTCCAATGGGGTTTGTGACACACACAGTGTCTACGGGGTTTTGTGACACACAAGCTGTCCAATGCGGTTTGTGACACACACACTATCCAATGGGGTTTGTGACACACACACTGTCCAAAGGGGTTTGTCAAACACACGCTGTCCAATGGGGTTTGTGACACACACACGCTGTCCAATGGGTTTATGAAACACACGCTTTCCAATGGGTTTTGTGACACACACACTCTGTCCAATGGGTATTGTGACACACACGTGCTGTCCAATGGTGTTTTTGACACACACGCTGTCCAATGGGGTTTGTGACACACATGATGTCCAATGGGGTTTGTGACACGCACACTGTCCATGGGTGTTTGTGACACACACGCTGTCCAGCGGGGTTTGTGAGACACACACTGTCCAAAAGGATTTGTGACACACAGGATGTCCAATGGGGTTTATGACACGCACACTTTCCATGGGTGTTTGTGACACACACACTGTCCAATGGGTTTCGTGACACACACACTGTCGAAAGAGGATTGTGTCACACACACTCTGTCCAATGGGGTTTGTGAAGCACACACTGTCCAAAGGGGTTTGTGACACACACGCTGTCCAATGTGGTTTGTGATACACAAACACTGTCCAATGGAGATTGTGACACACACACGCTGTACAATAGGGTTTATGACACACACGCTGTTCAATGGGTTTTGTGACACACACACTGTCCAAAGGGGTTTGTGAAACACACGATGTCCAATGGGGTTTGTGACACACACACACTGTCCAAAGGGGTTTGTGACACACACGCACTCCAAAGGGGTTTGTGACACACACGTTGTCCAGTAGGGTTTGTGAGACATACACTGTCCAAAAGGGTTTGTGACACACACGATATCCAATGGGGTTTGTGAAATGCACACTGCCCATGGGTGTTTTTGACACACACGCTGTCCAGTGGGATTTGTGACACGCACACTGTCCAATGGATTTTGTGACACACACACTGTCCAATGGGTATTGTGACATCACACACGCTGTCCAATGGGGTTTATGACACACACGCTGTCCAATGCGTATTGTGACATCACACACGCTGTCCAATGAGGTTTGTGACTCACAAACACTGTCCAATGGGGTTTGTCACACACTCTTTGTCTAATGGGATTTGTGACACATATACTGTGTAATGGTGTTTGTGACACACACGCTGTCCAATAGGGTTTGTGACACAAACTCTGTCCAATAGGGTTTTGTGACACACACACTCTCTCCAAAGGCCTTGTGACACACATACTGCCCATGGGTGTTTTTGACACACATGCTGTCCAATGGGGTTCGTGACACACACACGTTCCAATGGGGTTTGTGACACGCACACTTTCTAATGCGGTTTGTGACACACATGATGTCCAATGGGGATTGTGACAGATACACGCTGTCCAATGGAGTTTGTGACACACACACTGTCCAAAGGGGTTTGTGACACACACGCTGTCCAATGGGGTTCGTGACAAACAAACACTGTGCAATGGGGATTGTGACACACACTTTCCAATGGGGTTTGTGAAACACACACACTGTCCCATGGGTTTTGTGACACACACGCTGACCAATTGGGTTTGTTACACACACACTGTCCAATGGGGTTTGTGACACACACACGCTATCCAATTGGTTTGTGACCCACACAGTTTCCAATGAGGTTTCTGACACACACACTCTGTCCAATGGGGTTTGTGACACACACACTGTCCAGGGGGGCTCGTGACACACACAATGACCAATGGGTATTGTGAGACACAAACGCTGTCCAATGGGGTTTGTGACAAACACACTGTCCAAAGGGATTTGTGACACAGACGCTAACCAATGGGTTTTGTGACACTCACACTGTCCATGGTTGTTTGTGACACACACGCTGTCCAGTGCGTTTTGTCACACACACACTGTCCAAAGGGGTTTTGACACATACGCTGTCCAATGGGGTTTGTGACACACACACTGTCCATGGGTGTTTGTTACACACACACTGACCAATAGGGTTTGTGACACACACGCTATCCAATGAGTTTTGTGACACACACACAGTCCAATGGGGATTGTGACACACACACGTTGTCCAATAGTGTTTGTGACACACACTCTGTCCCATGGGGTTTGTGACACACACGCTGTTTAATGGGGTTTGTGACACACACACACTGTCCAATAGCGTTTGTAAACACACACGCTATCCAATGGGGTTTGTGATGCACACACTTTCTAATGGGGTTTGTGACACACACACTGACCAGGAGGTTTTGTGACACACACACGCTGTCCAATGGGGTTTGTGACACTCACGCTCTACAATGGGATTTGTGACACACACTGTCCAATGGGGTTTCTGAAAACAGACGCTGTGCAATGGGATTTCTGACACACACACTGACGAGGAGGGTTTGTGACACACACGCTGTAAAATGGGGTTTGTGACACACATGCTGTCCAGTGGTTTTTGTGACGCACACACTGTCCAATAGGGTTTGTGACGCACACACGCTATCCAAAGGGGTTTGTGACACATACACTTTCCAATAGGGTTTGTGACACCACACTCTGTCCAATGGTGCTTGTGACACACACGCTGTCCAATGGGGTTTGTGAAACACACACTGTCCAATGGGGATTGTGACACACACGCTGTCCAATGGGGTTTGTGACACACACACACTGTCCAAAGGGGATTGTGACACACACACTCTGTCCAATGGGGTTTGTGACACACAAACTGTCCAAAGGTGTTTGTGACACACACGATGTCCAATGGGATAAGTGACACACACACTGTCCAAAGGGGTTTGTGACACACACGCTATCCAATGGGTTTTGTGACACGAACTCTGTTCAGTGGGGTTTGAGACATCACACACGCTGTCCAGTGGGTTTTGTAACACACACTCTGTCCAATGGGCTTGTGACACAGACGCTGTCCAGTGGGTTTTGTGACACACACACTGTCCAATGGGATTTTGACGCACATGCTGTAAAATGGCGTTCGTGACACACAGAGTATCCACGCGGGTTTGTAACACACACGCTGTCCAATGGGGTGTGTGACACACACACTCTGTCCAATAGGGTTTGTGACACACTTACGTTATCCAATGGGGTTTGTGACACACATACTTTCTAATGGGGATTGTGAGACACACACGCTGTCCATGGGTGTTTGTGACGCACAAGCTGTCCAATGGGGTTTGTGAAACATACACACTGTGCAATGGGGCTTGTGACACAAACTCTGTCCCATGGGGTTTCTAACACACACAAACTGTCCAATAGGGATTGTGAAACACACACGCTGTCCAATGGGGTTTATGACACACACACTGTCCAATAGGGTTTGTGACACACACGCTATCCAATGGGGTTTGTGACACACACACTTTGAAATGGGTTTTGTGACATATACGGTATCCAATGGGTTTTGTGACACACACGCTGTCCAATAGTGTTTGTGAGACACACTAAGTCCCATGGGGTTTCTGACACACACACGATGTCCAATGGGGTTTATGACACACACACAGTGTCCAATGGGGATTGTGACACACACACGCTATCCAATGGGGTTTATGACACACACGCTGTCCAATGGAATTTGTGACACACATCTGTCCCTTTGGTTTTGTGACACACACACGTTATCCAATGGTGTGTGTGACACACAAACTCTGTACAATAGGGTTTGTGACACACACGCTGACCATTTGGGTTTCTTACACACACACACTGTCCAATGATGTTTGTGACACGCATGCTGTCCAATGGGTTTTGTGACACACACGCTGACCAGAAGGGTTTGTGTCACACACACGCAATCCAATGGGGTTTGTGACACACACACATTTCAATGGGGATTGTGACACACACACGCTGTCCGATGGTGTATGTGACTCACACGCTGTCCAATAGGGTTTGTGACACACACTCGCTGTCCAATAGGGTTTGTGACGCACACACTTTCCAATGGGGTTTGTGACACTCACACATTGTCCCATGGGGTTTGTGACACACACGCTGTCCAATGGGGCTTGTGACACACACACTGTCCAATGGTTATTGTTACACACACACAATATCCAATGGTGCTTGTGACACACACGCTATCCAATGGGCTTCGTGACACACACGCTGTCCAGTGGGTTTTTTGACACACACATTCTGTCCAATTGGCTTGTGACACACACGCTGTCCAATGGTGTTTGTGTACACACACACTGTAAAATGAGGATTGTGACACACACACTGTAAAATGGGGATTGTGGCACACACACGATGTCCAATGGAGATTGACACACACACTGTCCAAGGTGATTTGTGACACACACGCTATCCAATGGGGTTTGTGACACTCACACTGTCCATGGGTGTTTGTGACACAGACGCTGTCCACTGAGGATTGTTGCACACACACTCTCCAGTGGGTTTTGTGGCACACACACTGTCCAATGGGTACTGTTACACACACACGCTGTCCAATGGGGTTTGTGACACAAACTCTGTCCAATGGGGTTTGTGACACACACACTGTCCAATGGGTATTGTGACACACACACGCTGGCCAATGGGGTTTTTGACACACACACTGTCCAATGGGGATTGTGACACACACACGCTGTCCAATGGGGTTTTTAACACGCACACTGTCCATTTGTGTTTGTGACACACACGCTGTCTAGTGGGCTTTGTGAAAAACACACACTGTCCAATGGAGTTTGTGACACACACCGTGTCCACGGCGGTTTGTGAAACACACGCTGTCCAATGGGGATTCTGACATGCACACTATCCAATGGGTTTTTTGACACACACACTATCCAATGGGGATTGTGACACACACACGCTGTCCAATGGGCTTTGTCACACACACACTCTGTCCAAAGGGGTGTGTGACACGCACACTTTGTAATGGGGTTTGTGACACACACGCGCTATCCAATGGGGTTTGTGACACACACACTGTCCATGGGTGTTTGTGACACACACGCTGTCTAGTGGGGTTTGTGACACACACGCTGTCCAATGGGGTTTGTGACACACACACTGTCCAATGGGGTTTGTGACACACACAGTTTGCACGGGGTTTGTGACACACACACTGTCCCATGGGTTTTGTGACACACACACTTTCCAATGGGGATTGTGACACACACGCTGTCCAATGGGGTTTGTGACACGCACTGTGTATACGGGGGTTTGTGACACACACACTGTCCAAAAGGGTTTGTCACACACACATTTTATCAAATGGGTTTTGAGACACACACTCTCTCCAGTGGGGATTGTGACACACACACGGTGTCCAATGGTTTTTGTGACACACATGCTGTCCAATGGGGTTTGTGACACAGATGCTGTCCAATGGGGATTGTGACCTACCCACTGTCCAAAAGGGTTTGTGACACACACAAGCTATCCAATGGGGTTTGTGACACGCACACTTTGTAATGGGTTTTGTGACACACAAATGCTATCCAATGGGGTTTGTGACACACACGATGTCCAATGGGGTTTGTGAAACCCACACTGTCCATCGGTGTTTGTGACACACACGCTGTCCAGTGGAGTTTGTGACACACACACTGTCCAAAAGGGTTTGTGACATACACAATGTTCAATGGGTTTTGTGACAGGCACACTTTCCATGGGTGTTTGTGACACACACGCTGTCTAATGGGGTTTGTGACACACACACTGTCCAATGGGGTTTGTGACACAGACACTCTGTCCAGTGGCGCTTGTGACACACACGCTGTCCAATGGGGTTCGTGACACACACTCTTTCCAATAGGGATTGTGACACACACACGCTGTCCAATGTGGTTCGTGACACACACGATGTCCAATGGGGTTTGTGACACGCACACTGTCCATGGGAGTCTCTGTCACACACGCTGTCCATTGGGGTTTGTGACACACACACTGTCCAAAGGGGTTTGTGACACACACGATGTAAATTGCGGTTTGTGAAACGCACACTGTCCATCGGTGTTTGTGACACACACGCTGTCCAGTGGAGTTTATGACACACACACGGTCCAATGGGGTTTGTGACACACACACGCTGTCCAATGGGGTTTCTGACACACACACTGTCCAAAGGTGTTTGTGACACAGACCCTATCCAAAGGGGTTTTTGACACTCACACTGTCCATGGGTGTTTGTGACACACACTCTGTCCATTGGTTTTTGTCACACACACACTGTCCAATGGGGTTTGTGACACACACGCTGTCCACTGGGGATTGTGACACACACACTGTCCAGGGGGGTTTGTGACACACACACTGTCCAATGGTATTTGTGACACACACTGTCCAATGGGGTTTCTGACACACACGCTGTCCAATGGGCTTTGTGACACACACGCTGTCCAATGGGTTTTGTGACACACACACTCTGTCCAATAGGGTTTGTGACACACATACGCTATCCAAAGTGGTTTGTGACACTCACACTTTCCAATGGGGTTTGTGACACAAAATCTCTCCAATGGGGTTTGTGACACACACACTGTCCAATGGGGATTATGACACACACACGCTGTCCAATGGTGTTTGTGACACACACGTTGTTCAATGGGATTTATGACACTCACGCTGTCCAATGGGGTTTGTGACACACACAGTGTGCACGGGGTTAGTGACACACACGCTATCCAATGGGGATTGTGACACCCACACTATCCAATGGGGATTGTGACACACACACGCTGTCCAATGGTGTTTGTGACACACACACTGTCCAAAGGTGTTTGTGACACAGACCCTATCCATTGGGGTTTGTGACACTCACACTGTCCATGGGTGTTTGTGACACACACACTGTCCAAAGGGGTTTGTGACACACACGATGTAAAATGGGGTTTGTGACACGCACAATGTCCATCGGTGTTTGTGACACACACGCTGTCCAGTGGAGTTTATGACACACACACTGTCCAATGGGGTTTGTCACACACACACTGTCCAATAGGGTTTGTCACACACACATGCTAGCCAACGGGTTTTGTGACACACACACTGTCCAATGGGGATTGTGACACACACACGCTGCTCAATGGTGTTTGTGACACACACGCTGTCCAATGCGGTTTGTGACACAGATGCTGTCCAATGCGGTTTGTGACCTACACACTGTCCAAAACGGTTTGTGACACACACACTGTCCAATAGGGTTTTTGACACACACACGCTATCCAATGGGGTTTGTGACACACACGCTGTCTAGTGGGGTTTGTGACACATATACTGTCCAATGGGGTTTGTGACACACACCGTGTCCACGGGGGTTTGTGACACACACACTGTCCAAAAGGGTTTGTGACACACACACTGTCCAATAGGGTTTTTGACACACACACGCTGTCCAATGGGGTTTGTGACACACACGCTGTCTAGTGGGGTTTGTGACACATATACTGTCCAATGGGGTTTGTGACACACACCGTGTCCACGGGGGTTTGTGACACACACACTGTCCATTGGGGTTTGTGACACACACACTGTCCAAAGTGGTTTGTGACACACACGCTGTCCAATGGGGTTTGTGACACGCAAGCTGTCCAATGGGGTTTGTGACACACACGCTGTCCAATGGTATTTGTGACACACACTGTCCATTTGGTTTGTGACAAACACACGCTATCCAATGGGGTTTGTGACACATACACTTTCCAATGGGTTTTGTGACACACACACTCTGTCCAATGGGTCTTCTGAATACACACCCTGTCCAATGGGGTTTGATAACACAGACGCTGTCCAGTGGGTTTTGTGACACACACACTGTCCAATTGGCTTTCTGACACAGACGCTGTCCATAGGGGTTTGTGACACACACACTGACCAGAAGGGTTTGTGACACACACACTGTCCAGTGTGTATTGTGATACACACACGCTGTCCCATGGGGTTTGTGACACACATGCTGACCAATTGGGTTTGTTACACACACACTGTCCAATGGTGTTTGTTTCACGCATGCTGTCCAATGGGTTTTGTGACACACGCACTGACCAGGAGGATTTGTGAAACACACACGCTATCCAATAGTATTTGTGACACATACATTTTCCAATGGGGTTTGTGAAACACACTCTGTCCCATGGGGATTGTGACACACAAACTGTCCAATGGGGATTGTGACACACACACACTGTCCAAAAGTGTTTGTGACACACACATGCTATCCAGTGGGGTTTGTGACACGCATACTCTCTAATGGGGTTTTTGACACACAAACGCTCTCCAATGGGGTTTGTGACACATACACTTTCCAATGGGTTTGTGACACACACACTCTGTCCAATTGCGCTTGTGACACACACGCTGTCCTATGGGGTCCGTGACACACACTCTGTCCCATGGGGTTTGTGACACACACACTGTCCAATGGGTATTGTTACACACACACGCTGTCCAATGGGGTTTGTGACACACACACTGTCCAAAGGGGTTTGTGACAAACAGGATGTCCAACGGGGTTTCTGACACGCACACTGTCCAATGGGGTTTGTGACACAGACAGTGTCCACGGGGTTTGTGACACACGCTATACATTGGGGTTTCTGACACACCCACTGTCCAATGGGTATTGTTACACACACAGGCTGTCCAATGGGCTTTGTACACACAAGCTGTCCAATGGGTTCTGTGACACACATACTGTCCAATCGGGTTTCTGACACACACGCTGTCCAATGGGGTTTGTGACACACACACTGACCAGGAGGGTTTGTGACACGCACACCGTCCAGTGTGTATTGTGACACGCACACGTTGTCCCATGGGGTTTGTGACACACACGCTGTCCTATTGGGTTTGTTACACACACACTGTCCAATGGTGTTTGTGGAACGCATGCTGTCCAATGGGTTTTGTAACACACACGCTGTACAATTGGGATTGTGACATATACAATCTGTCCAAAGGGTTTTCTGACACACACGCTGTCCAATGGGGATTGCAACACACACGCTGTCCAATGGGGTTAGTGACACACACACTCTGCCCAACGGGTCTTCTGACACACACGCTGTCCAATGGGGTTCATTACACACACGCTGTCCAGTGGGTTTTATGACACACACACTGTCCAATGGGGTTTGTGACACACACACTCTGTCAAAAGGGCTTGTGACAAACACGCTGTACAATGGGGTTTGTGACACACACACGCTATCCAATGCGGTTTGTGACACAGACACTTTCCAATGAGGTTTGTTACACAGACGCTGTCCAATGGGGTTTGTCACACACACTCTGTCCAATGGTGTTTGTGACTCACACACTGTCCAATGGGTATTGTGACACACACACGCTGTACAATGGGGTTTGTGACACAAACTCTGTCCAATGGGGATTGTGACACACACGCTTTCCAATGTTTTTGTGACACACATACTCTGTCCAATGTGGCTTTTGACACACACGCTGTCCAATGGGGTTTTTCACACAACGCTGTCCAGTGGGTTTTGTGACACACACACTGTCCAGGGGTGGTTGTAACACACACACTGTCCAATGACATTCGTGACACACAGAGTGTCCACGGGGTTTTGTGACACACACTCTGGCCAATGGGGTTTTTGACACACACACTGTCCAATAGGGTTTGTGACACACACACGCTATCCAATGGGGTTTCTGACACACACACTGTCCAATGGGGTTTGTGACACACAAAATGTCCAGGTGGGTTTGTGACACAGACACTGTCCAATGGTGTTCGTGATACACACAGTGTCCACGGGTTTTTGTGACACACAAACTCCATCCAATGGGCGTGTGACACACACGCTTTCCAATGGGGATTGTGACAAGCACATCGTAAAATGGGGTTTGTGACACACACTCTGTCCAATGGTCTTCTGACAAACACGCTGTACAATGGCGTTTGTGACTCACACACTCTATTCAATGAGGTTTTTGACACACATGCTGTCCAATCGGGTTTTTGACACACACGCTGTCCAGTGGGTTTTGAGACACACACACTGTCCAATAGGGCTTTTGACACACACACGCTGTCCAATGGTGCTTGTGACACACACGCTATCCAATGGGGTTCGTGACACAAACGCTGTCCAGTGGTTTTTGTGACACACACACTCTTTCCAATGGGCTTCTGACACACAAGCTGTCCCATGGGTATTGTGACACACACACGCTGTCCAATGGGGTTTGTTGCACACACACTGTCCAATGGGGATTGTGACACACACACTGTCCAAAGGGGTTTGTGACACACACACTGTCCAATGGGGTTTGTGACACACACACTGTCCAATGGGATTTGTGACACACACTGTCCAATGGGGTTTCTGACACACTCCCTGTCCAATGGGTTTTGTGACACAAACACTGACCAGGAGGGATTGTGACACACACACGCTGTCCAATGGGGTTTGTGACACACACACTGTTCAATGGGTATTGTGACACACACAAACTGTCCAATGGGGTTTGTGACACACATGATGTCCAATGGGGTTTGTGACACACACGCTGTCCAATGGCATTTGTGACACACACACAGACCAGGAAGGATTGTGACAGACACACACTGTCCAATGGGGATTTTGAAACACACGCTGTCCACTGAGGATTGTGACATACACACTGTCCAGGGGGGGTTGTGAACCACACACTGTCCAATGGCGTTCGTGACACACCCAGTGTCCACGGGGCATTGTGACACACACACGCTGTCCAATGGGGTTTGTGACACACACGCTGTCCAATGGGGTTTGTGACACACACACTCTGTCCAATGGGTCTTGTGAAACACACGCTATCCAGTGGGTTTTGTGACAAACACGCTCTCCAATGGGGATTGTGAAACACACACGCTGTCCAATGGTGTTTGTGACACACATGCTGTCCAATGGTGTTTGTGACACAGACGCTATGCAATAGGGATTGTGACCTACACACTGTCCAATGGGTATTGTGACACACACACGCTGTCCAATGGGGTTTGTGACACACAAACCCTATACAATGGGGTTTGTGACACATACACTTTCCAATGGGGTTTCGTACACACACACCCTGTCCAATGGTGCTTGTGACACACACGCTGCCAATGGGGTTCGTGACACACACGCTGTCCAATGGGGATTGTGACACAAACGCTGTCCAATAGGGTTTGTGACACACACACGCTATCCAATGGGGTTTGTAACAAGCACACTTTCTAATGGGGTTTGTGACACAGACACGCTATCCAATGGCGTTTCTTACACACACACGGTCCAATGGGGTTTGTGACACATACACTCTATCCAATAGGGCTTGTGACACACACGCTATCCAATGGGGTTACTGACACATACAATTTCCAATGGAGTTTGTGACACAAACGCTGTCCAGTGGGTTTTATGACACACACGCTCTGCCCAATGAGCTTGTGACACACATGCTGTATAATAGTGTTTGTGACAAACACTCTGTCCAATGGGGTTTGTGACACACACGCTGTCCAATCGGGTTTGTGGCACACACTGTCCAAAGGGATTTGTGACACACACGATGTCCAATGGGGTTTGTGACACACACGATGTCCAATGCGGTTTGTGACACGCACGCTGTCCATGGGTGTTTGTGACACACACGCTGTCCAATGACGAATGTGACACACACACTCTGTCCAATGAGGTTTGTGACACACACGCTGTCCAATGAGGTCTAAGACACACACACTCTGTCCAATGTGGCTTTTGACACACACGCTGTCCAATGGCGTATGTGACATACACGCTGTCCACTGGTTTTGTGAAAGACACAATCTCCAACAGGGTTTGTGACACACACACGATATCCAATGGGGTTTGTGACATACACACTGACCAGGAAGGATTGAGACACACACACTCTGTCCAATGGGTATTGTGACACACATGCTGTCCAATAAGGTTTGTGACACACACGCTGTCCAATGGCGTTCGTGATACACACGATGTTCAATGGGGTTTGTGACACACACACTGTCCACGGGGGTTTGTGACACACACGCTGTCCAATGGGGTTTGTGACACACACACTGTCCAAAGGGTATTGTTACACACACACGCTGTCCAATGGTGTTTGTGACACACACGCTGTCCAATGGGTCTTGTGACACACACGCTGTGCAATGGTGTTTGTGACACACACGCTGTCCAATCGGGTTTGTGACACACTCATTTTCGAACGGGTTTTGTGACACACACATGTTATCCAATGGGGTTTGTGACACACACACTCTGTCCAATGGTGCTTGTCACACACACGCTGTCCAATGGGGTTCGTGGCACACACTCTGTCCCATGGGGTTTGTGACACACACACTGTCCAATGGGGATTGTGACACACACACGCTGTCCAATGGTGTTTGTGACACACAGGCTCTCCAATGGGGCTTGTGACACACACGCTGTCCAATGGTATCTGTGACACACGCTCTGTCCAATGGGGTTTGTGACACACACGCTGTCCAATGGAGATTGCGACATACACACTGTTCAATAGGGTTTATGACACACACATGCTATCCAATGGGGTTTGTGAAACAAATACTTTCTTCATGGGGTTTTTGACACACACACGCTATCCAATGGGGTTTGTGACACACACACTGTCCAAAAGGGTTTGTGACACACACACTCTATCCAACGGTGTTTGTGACACACACACTTTCTAATGGGGTTTGTGACACACACACTATCCAATGGGGTTTGTGACATTAACACTCTGTCCAATGGTGCTTGTGACACACACGCTATCCAATGGGGTTTGTGACACTCACACTGTCCATGGGTGTTTGTGACACACACTCTGTCCAAAGGGGTTTTGACACACACGCTGTCCACTGGGGATTGTGACACTCACACTTTATAATGGGGTTTATGACACAAACACGCTGTCCAATTGGGTTTATGACACACACTCTGTCCTATGGGGTGTGTGACACAGACACTGTCAAATGGGGATTGTGATATACACACTGTCCAATAGGGTTAATGACAAACACATGCTATCCAGTGTGGTTTGTTACACACATACATTCTAATGGGGTTTTTGACACAAACACTGTATCCAATGGGGTTCGTGAAACACACTTTCCTATGGGGTTTGTGACACACACGCTGTCCAATGGGGATTGTGACACACACGCTGTCCAATGGTTTTTGTGACACACATACTCTATCCAATGGGTTTTGTGACCGACACGGTGTCCAATGGGTATTGTGACACACACGCTGTCCAATGGGGTTCGTGACACACACGCTGTCCAGTGGGGTTTGTGACACACACACTGTCCAATAGGGTTTGTGACATCTCACACGCTATCCAATGGGGTTTGTGACACACACTCTTTCTAATGGGGTTTGTGAAACACACGCTATCCAATGGGGTTTGTGACACGCATACTTTCTAATGGGGTTTATGACACACACACTTTCCAATGGTGTTTGTGACACGCACACTTTCTAATGGGGTTTGTGACACACACACGCTATCCAATGGGGTTTGTAATACACACACTGACCAATTGGTTTTGTTACATACACAATGTCCAAAGGTGTTTGTGACATGCATGCTATCCAGTGGGTTTTGTGACACATACACTTTCCAATGGGGTTTGTGACACACACACTGTCCAATGGGTATTGTTACACACACACTCTGTCCAATTGTGTTTGTGACACACACGCTGTTCAGTGGGTTTTGTGACACACACACTGTCCAAAAGGGTTTGTGACACACACTCTGTCCAACGGTGCTTTTTACACACACGCTGTCCAATGGGGTTTGTGACACACACACTGTCCATGGGTATTTGTGACACACACGCTGTCCAGTGGGGTTTGTGACACACACAATGTCCAATGGGGTTTGTGAAACACAGAGTGTCCACGGGAATTTGTGACACACACGCTGTCCAATGTGGTTTGTGATACACACACTGTCCAATGGGGTATGAGACACATATACTTTCCAATGGGGTTTGTGACAGACACACTGTCCAATAGCTATTGTTAGACACACACGCTGTCAAATGGGGTTTGTGCCACACACACGCTGTCCAATCGGATTTGTGACACACACGCTGTCCAATGGGATTTGTGACACACACTGTCCAATGGGGTTTCTGACACTACACGATGTCCAATGGGGTTTGTGACACATACACTGACCAGGAGGGTTTTTGACACACACACGCTGTCTAACGGGGTTTGTAACACACACACTGTCCAATGGTGTTTATGACACACACGCAGTCCAATGGGGTTTCTCACTCACTCTCTCTCCAATGGGGTTTGTGACACACACACTGTCCAATAGGGTTTGTGAAAGAGACACGCTATCCAATGGGGTTTGTGACACATACACTTTCCAATGGGGTTTGTGACACCACACTCTCTCCAATGGTGCTTGTGACACATTCTGTCCAATGGGCTTCGTGACACACACACTCTGTCCAATGGGCTTGTGATACACACGCTATCCAATAGTGTTTGTGACAAACACTCTGTCCCATGGGGTTTGTGACACATACACTCTCCAATGGGGAATGTGACACAAACATGCTGTCCAATGGGGTTTGTCACACACACACTGTCCAATGGGTATTGTTACACACATATGCTGTCCAATGGGGTTCGTGACACATACACTTTCCAATGGGGTTTGTGACACACACACTTTGTCCCATGGTGATTCAGACACACACGCTGTACAATGGGGTTTGTGACAAAAACACTGTCCACTTGGTTTTGTGACACACACACTCTGCCCAACAGGCTTGTGACACACAAGCTGTCAAATGGGGAGTGTGACACACACACGCTGTTGAATGGGGTTTGTGACACACACACTGTCCAATGTGTATTGTTACACGCACACGCTGTCCAATGGGGATTGTGACACACAGGCTGTCCAATGGGGTTCGTGACACACACTCTGTCCCATGGGGTTTGTGAAACACACCCACGCAGTCCAATAGGGTTTGTGACACACACGCTGTCCAGTTGGGTTTGTGACACACACGCTGTCCAATGGTGTTTGTGACAAACACTCTGTCCCATGGGGTTTGTGACACACACACGCTGTCCAATTGGGTTTGTGACACACACGCTGTCCAATGGGATTTGTGACACACACTGTCCATGGGATTTCTGACACGACACGCTGTCCAATGGGGTTTTTGACACACACGCTGCCCAATGGGGTTTGTGACACACATGCTGTCCAATAGGGTTTGTGACAGAGAAACGCTATCCAATGGGATTTGTGACACATACACTTTCCAATGGGGTTTGTAACACCACACTCTCTCCTGTGGGGTTTGTGACACACACACTCTGTTCAATGCGATTATGACACACACTCTGTCCAATAGTGTTTGTGACAAACACTCTGTCCCATGGGGTTTGTGACACATACAATCTCCAATGGTGTTTCTGACACACACGCTGTCCATTGGGGTTTGTGACACATACACTTTGTCCAGTGGGGCTTGTGACACACACGCTGTCCAATGGGGTTTGTGGCACATACGCTGTCCAGTGGGTTTTGTGAAACACACACTGTCCAATAGGGTTTGTGACACAGACACGCTATCCAATAATGTTTGTGACACACACTCTGTCCCATGGCGTTTGTAACACACACACTGTCCAGTTGGGATTGTGACACACACACGCTGTCCAATGGGGTATGTGACACATACACTGTCCAAAAGTGTTTGTGACACACACGCTGTCTAATGGGGTTTGTGATACACACGCTGTCCATTGGTGTTTGTTATACACACGCTGTCCAATGGGGTTTGTGAAACACAAACTCTCTAAAGGGGTTTGTGACACACACACCGTCCAATAGGGTTTGTGACACTCACACTGTCCATTGAGGATTGTGACACACACACTCTGTACAATGGGGTTTATGACACACAATCTGTCCAGTTGGGTTTGTGACACACAAACTGTCCAATGGGATTTGTGACACACAAACACGGTCCAATGGTGATTGTGACACGCACACTCTGTCCAATGGGGTTTGTGACACACAGGATCTCCAATGGGTCTTGTAACACGCACGCTGTCCAATGTGGTTCGTGACACATTCGCGGTCCAGTGGGGTTTGTGACACACACACTGTCCAATAGGGTTTGTGACACACACACTGTACAATGGGGATTGTGTCATACACACGCTCTAAAATGGGGTTCGTGACACACACTCTGTCCCACGGGGTTTGTGATACACACACACACACTATCCAACGGGGTTTATGACACACACGCTGTCCAACGGGGTTTGTGACACACACACTCTGTCCAGTAGGGTTTGTGACATCACATACGCTATCCAATGGTGTTTGTGACACACACACTTTCTAATGGGGTTTCTGACACACACACTGTCCAATGGGGATTGTGACAGAGACGCTGTCCAATGGGGATTGTGACATACACACTGTCCAAAAGGGTTTGTGACACACACATGCTATACAATGGGGTGTGACACAAATACATTATAATGGGGTTTTTGACATACACACGCTGTCCCATGGGGTTTGTGACACACACGCTGACCAATTCGGTTTGTTACACACAGACTGTCCAATGGTGTTTGTGACACACACACTGAGCAGGAGGGTTTGTGACACACACACGCTATTGAATTGGTTTGTGAAACATACACTTTCCAATGCGGTTTGTGACACACACACTCTGTCCAATGGCGCTTGTGACACACACACTGTCAAAAGGGGTTTGTGACACACACAATGTCCAATGGGGTTTTTGACACACACGCTGCCCAATGGGGTTTGTGACACACATGCTGTCCAATAGGGTTTGTGACAGAGAAACGCTATCCAATGGGATTTGTGACACATACACTTTCCAATGGGGTTTGTAACACCACACTCTCTCCTGTGGGGTTTGTGACACACACACTCTGTTCAATGCGATTATGACACACACTCTGTCCAATAGTGTTTGTGACAAACACTCTGTCCCATGGGGTTTGTGACACATACAATCTCCAATGGTGTTTCTGACACACACGCTGTCCATTGGGGTTTGTGACACATACACTTTGTCCAGTGGGGCTTGTGACACACACGCTGTCCAATGGGGTTTGTGGCACATACGCTGTCCAGTGGGTTTTGTGAAACACACACTGTCCAATAGGGTTTGTGACACAGACACGCTATCCAATAATGTTTGTGACACACACTCTGTCCCATGGCGTTTGTAACACACACACTGTCCAGTTGGGATTGTGACACACACACGCTGTCCAATGGGGTATGTGACACATACACTGTCCAAAAGTGTTTGTGACACACACGCTGTCTAATGGGGTTTGTGATACACACGCTGTCCATTGGTGTTTGTTATACACACGCTGTCCAATGGGGTTTGTGAAACACAAACTCTCTAAAGGGGTTTGTGACACACACACCGTCCAATAGGGTTTGTGACACTCACACTGTCCATTGAGGATTGTGACACACACACTCTGTACAATGGGGTTTATGACACACAATCTGTCCAGTTGGGTTTGTGACACACAAACTGTCCAATGGGATTTGTGACACACAAACACGGTCCAATGGTGATTGTGACACGCACACTCTGTCCAATGGGGTTTGTGACACACAGGATCTCCAATGGGTCTTGTAACACGCACGCTGTCCAATGTGGTTCGTGACACATTCGCGGTCCAGTGGGGTTTGTGACACACACACTGTCCAATAGGGTTTGTGACACACACACTGTACAATGGGGATTGTGTCATACACACGCTCTAAAATGGGGTTCGTGACACACACTCTGTCCCACGGGGTTTGTGATACACACACACACACTATCCAACGGGGTTTATGACACACACGCTGTCCAACGGGGTTTGTGACACACACACTCTGTCCAGTAGGGTTTGTGACATCACATACGCTATCCAATGGTGTTTGTGACACACACACTTTCTAATGGGGTTTCTGACACACACACTGTCCAATGGGGATTGTGACAGAGACGCTGTCCAATGGGGATTGTGACATACACACTGTCCAAAAGGGTTTGTGACACACACATGCTATACAATGGGGTGTGACACAAATACATTATAATGGGGTTTTTGACATACACACGCTGTCCCATGGGGTTTGTGACACACACGCTGACCAATTCGGTTTGTTACACACAGACTGTCCAATGGTGTTTGTGACACACACACTGAGCAGGAGGGTTTGTGACACACACACGCTATTGAATTGGTTTGTGAAACATACACTTTCCAATGCGGTTTGTGACACACACACTCTGTCCAATGGCGCTTGTGACACACACACTGTCAAAAGGGGTTTGTGACACACACAATGTCCAATGGGGTTTGTGACACACACACTGTCCAATGGGGTTTGTGACACACACAAGTGTCCACGGGGGTTTGTGACACACACGCTATCCAATGGGGACTGTGACACACACACTGTCCAATGGGCTTGTGACACACACACGCTGTCCAATAGTGTTTGTGACACACACACTGTCCCATGGGGTTTGTGACATACGTACTGTCCAGTGGGTTTTGTGACACGCACTCTCTGTCCAATGGGCTTGTGACACATACGCTGCCCAATGGGGTTCGTGACACACACGCTGTCCTGTGGGTTTTGTGACACACACACTCTGTCCAATGGGCTTGTGACACACACGCTGTCCAATGGTCTTTGCGACACACCCGCTGTCCAATGGGGTTTTGTGACACACAATCTGTCCATGGGTGTTTGTGACAAACACGCTGTCCAGTGTCTATTCTGACACACACACTGTCCAATTGGGTTTTGACACACACTCAGTCCAATGGGGATTGTGACACACACACTCTGTCCAATGGGCTTGTGACACACACGCTGTCCAATGGTCTTTGTGACACACCCGCTGTCCAATGGGGTTTTATGACACACAATCTGTTCAATGGGGTTTGTGAAACACACGCTGTCCAAATGGGATTGTGACACACACGCTGTCCAATGGGGTTTTTGACACACACACTCTGTCCAATGGGTCTTCTGACACACACGCTGTCCAATGGGTTTCGTGACACACAAACTCCAACCATGGGTGTTTGTGACACACACGCTATCCAATGGGGTTTGTGACACTCACACTGCCAATGGGTGTTTGTGACACACACGCTGTCCAATGGGGATTGTGACACAAACACTGTCCAATGGGTTTGTGACACAAACTCTGTCCAATGGGGTTTGTGACGCACACACTGTCTAAAGGGTACTGTGACAGACGCACACTGTCCAATGTGGTATGTGACACGCACACAATCCAATGTGGATTGTGACACACACACTGTCAAAAGGGGTTTGTGACACACACGGTGTCCACTGGGCATTGTGACACAAACGCTGTCCAATGGGGTTTGTGACACACAAACTGTCCAATAGTGTTTCTGACACAAATGCTGTCCAATGGGGTTTGTGAAACAAACTCTGTCCAATTGGTATTGTGACACACACAACACCGTCCCATGGGGATTGTGACACACACGCTGTCCAATGGGGATAGTGACACCACACTCTGTCCAATGGTGGTTGTGATACACTCGCTGTCCAATGGGGTTTGTGACACACACGCTGTCCAGTGTTTTTTGTGACACACACACTCTCTCCAAAGGGCTTGTGACACACACATGCTGTCTAATAGTGTTTGTGACACACACTCTGTCCCACGGGGTTTGTGACATACGCACTGTCCAATTGGGATTGTGACACACACACTTTCTAATGGGGTTTGTGACACACACACTATCCAATGGGGTTTGTGACACACACTCTGTCCCATGGCGTCTGTGAAACACACACTCTGTCCAATGGGCTTGTGACACACACGCTGTCCAATGGTCTTAGTGACACACCCGCTTTCCAATGGGGTTTTGTGACACACAAACTGTCCATGGGTGTTTGTGAAAAACACGCTGTCCAGTGGGTTTTCTGACACACACACTGTCCAATTGGGTTTTGACACACACTCTGTCCAATGGGGATTGTGACACACACACACTGTCTAAAGGGGTTCGTGACACACATGCTGTTCAATTTGGTTTGTGACACACACACTGTCCGGTAGGGTTTGTGACACACACACGCTATCCAATGGGGTTTGTGATACACACACTTTCTAATGGGGTTTGTGACACACACACTATCCAGTGGGGTTTGTGACACTCGCACTCTGTCCAATGGTGCTTGTGACACACACGCTGTCCAATCGGCTTCGTGACACACACGCTGTCCAGTGGGTTATGTGACACACACTCTGTCCAATGGGCTTGTGAAACACACACGCTGTCCAATGGGGTTTGTGACACACAAAATGTCCAAAGGGATTTGTGACACACACACTGTCTAGTACGTTTTGTGACACTCACACTGTCCAAGTGTGATTGTGACACTCACGCTGTACAGTGGGTTTTGTGACACACACACTATCCAATGGGGTTTTGACACACAGGCTGTCCAATGGGTTTTGTGAAACAAACTCTGTCCAATGCTGCTTGTGACACACGCGCTGTCCAATGGGGTTCGTGACATACACGCTGTCCAGTGGGTTTTGTGACACACACACTCTGTCCAAAGGGCTTGTGACACACAGGCTGTCTAATGGGGTTTGTGACACACACACACTGTCCAATGGGGTATTGTTACAAACACACGCTGTACAGTGGTGTTTGTGACACACACGCTGTGCAATGGGCTTTGTGACACACACGCTGTCCAATGGGCTTTGTGAGACACACACTCTGTACAGTGGGTCTTGTGAAATACACGCTGTCCATTGGGGTTTGTGACACACACACTGTCCAATTGGATTTGTGACACACGCTATCGAATATGGTTTGTGACACACACACTTTCCAAAGGGTTTGTGACACACACACTCTGTCCAATGGGAATTGTGACAAACACACGCTGTCCAATGGGGTCTGTGACACTCACACTGTCTATGGGTGTTTGTGACACACACGCGGTCCAGTGCGTTTTGTCACACAAAGACTGTCCAATTGGGTTTTGACACACATGCTGTCTAATGGGGTTTGTGACACACACACTGTCCAATGGCTATTGTGACACACACACACTGTCCAATGGGGATTGTGACACCACACTCTGTCCAAAGGGCTTGTGACACACACACGCTGTCCAATAGTGTTTGTGACACACACTCTGTCCCATGGTGTTTGTCACATACAAACTGTCCAATGGGGATTGTGACACACACACTGTCCAAAGGGATTTGTGACACACACGCTGTCTAATGGGGTTTGTGACACACACACGCTGTCCAATGGGGTTTGTGACACACACTTTCAGTTGGGTTTGTGACACACACACACTTTCCAATGGTGTTTGTGACACATACACTTTCCAATGCGGTTTGTGACACACACACTCTGTCCAATGGCGCTTGTGACACACACTCTGTCCAATGGGGTTCGTGACACAAACTCTGTCCCATGGGGTTTGTGACACACACACTGTCCAATGTGGATTTTGACACACACACGCTGTCCAATGGGGTTTCTGACACACACACTGTCCAAAGAGGTTTGTGACACACACGTTGTCTAATGGGGTTTGTGACACGCACACTGTCTGTGGGTGTTTGTGACACACACGCTGACCAGTTGGGTTTGTGACACACACACTGTCCAATGGGTTATGTGACACACACACTGACCAGGAGGGTTTGTGACACACACACATGCTATGGAATGGGGTTTGTGACACATACACTTTCCAATGGGGTTTGTGACACACACACACTGTCCACTGGCGCTTGTGACACACACTGTCCAAAGGGGTTCGTGACACACACTCAGTCCCATGGGGTTTGTGACACACACACTGTCCAATACGGTTTGTGACACACACACTCTGTCCAATGAGGCTTGAGACACACACGCTGTTCAATGGGGTTCGTGACACACACGCTGTCAAGTGAGTTTTGTGACACACACACTCTGTCCATTGGGATTGTGACACAGACACGATGTCTAATAGTGTTTGTGACACACACTCAGTCCCAAGGGGTTTGTGACACACACACTGTCCAATGGGCTTTGTGACACACACACTCTGTACAATCGGTCTTGTGAAAAACACGCTGTCCAATGGGGTTTGCGAACACACACGCTGTCCAGTGGGGTTTGTGAGACACACAGTGTCCAATAGGATTTGTGACACACACACGCTATCGAATGGGGTTTGTGACACAGACACTTTCCAATGGCGTTTGTGACACTACACTCTGTCCAATGGGTCTTGTGACACACACGCTGTCCAATGTGGTTCGTGACACACATGCTGTTCAATTGCGTTTGTGACACACACACTGTCCAATAGGGTTTGTGACACACACGCTATCCAATGGGGTTTGTGATACACACACTTTCTAATGGGATTTGTGATACACACACTATCTAATGGGATTTGTGACATTCACACTCTGTCCAATGGTGCTTGTGACACACACGCTGTCCAATGGGGTTCGTGACACACACGCTGTCCAGTGGGTTTTGTGACACACACA
Source organism: Columba guinea (assembly GCA_032206185.1). NCBI lineage: Eukaryota > Metazoa > Chordata > Aves > Columbiformes > Columbidae > Columba > Columba guinea. The sequence goes on from JAVLUU010000005.1 coordinate 3,761,064, forward strand.
CTCTGTCCAATGGGAATTGTGACAAACACACTGTCCAATGGGAATTGTGACAAACACACTCTGTACAATGGGGTTTGTGACACTCACACTGTCCAATGGGTCTTGTGACATACACGTTGTCCAGTGGTGTTTGTGACACACATGCTGTTCAATGGGATTTGTGACACACACACTGTCTAATGGGGTTTGTGACACACACGCTGTCCAATGGGGATTGTGACACACACACGCTGTCCAATGGGGTTTGTGACACGCACACTGTCCATGGGTGTTTTTGACACCACACTCTGTCCAGTGGAGTTTGTGACACACACACTGTCCAATGGGGTTTGTGGCACTCACATTTTCCACGGGGGGTTGTGACACATACTCTCTGTCCAAAGGGGCTTGTGACAAACACGCTGTCCAATGGGGTATGTGACACACACAGGCTATCCAATGGGGTTTGTGACACATACACCTTCCAATGGGGTTTGTGACACCACACTCTGTCCAATGGTTCTTGTGAAAACACGCACTCTGTCCAATGGGGATTGTGACACCACACTCTGTCCAACGGTGCTTGTGACACACATGCTGTCCAATGGGGTTCGTGACACACACGCTGTCCAACGGGTTTTGTGACACACACACTGTCCAATAGGGTTTTTGACACATACACTTTCCAATGGGGTTTGTGACACCACACTCTGTCCAATGGTGCTTGTGACACACACGCTGTCCAATGGGGTTTGTGACACACACACTATCCAAAGGGGTTTATTACACACACGCTGTCCAATGGGGTTTGTGACACACACTCTGTCCCATGGGGTTTGTGACACACACATGCTATCCAATGGGGTTTGTGACACACACACGCTATGCAATGGGGTTTGTGACACACACACGCTTTCCAATGGGGTTTGTGAAACATACACTTTCCAATGGGGTTTCTGACAAACACACGGTCCAATGGTGCTTGTGACACACATGCTGTTCAATGCGGTTCGTGACACACATGCTGTCCAGTGGGTTTTGTGACACACACACTCTGTCCAATGGGCTTGTGACACACACGCTGTCCAATAGTGTTTCTGACACACACACTGTCTAAAGGGGTTTGTGACACACAGGCTGTCTAATGGGGTTTGTGACACACACACACTGTCCAATTGGTATTGTTACACACACACGCTGTCCAATGGTGTTTGTGACACACACGCTGTGCAATGGGGATTGTGACACACACGCTGTCCAATGGGCTTTGTGACACACAAACTCTGTCCAATGGGTATTGTGAAAAACACGCTGTCCAATGGGTTTTGTGAACACACACCCTTTCCAGTGGGGTTTGTGACTCACACACTGTCGAATAGGGTTTGTGACACACACACGCTATCCAATGGGGTTTGTGACACATACACTTTCCAATGGGGTTTGTGACACCGCACTCTGTCCAATGGTGCTTGTGACACATACGCTGAGCAATGGGGTTCATGACACACACGTTGTCCAGTGGGTTTTGTGACACACACACTATGTCGAATGGGCTTGAAACACACACACGCTGTCCTATAGTGTCTGTGACACACACTTTGTCCCATTGGGTTTGTGACAAAGACGCTGTCCAATGGGGATTGTGTCATACACACTGTCCAATAGGGTTTGTGACACACACATGCTATCCAAAGGGCTTGTGACATGCACACTTTCTAATGGGGTTTGTGACACACACACCCTGTGCAATGGGGTTTGTGAAACACACGCTGTCCAATGGGGATTGTGACACACACAGTGTCCACAGGGGCTTGTAACACAAACTCAGTCCAATGAGGTTTGTGACACACACACTGTCCAATGGGTATTGTGACACACACACCCTGTGCAATGGGGTTTGTGACACACACGGTGTCCAATGGGGATTGTGACACACACGCTCTCCAATGGGTTTTGTGCCAAATACACTCTGTCCAATGGTGCTTGTGACACACACACGCTGTCCAATGGGGTTTGTGACACACACACTCTGTCCAATGGTGCTTGTGACACACACACTGTCAAATGGGTATTGTGATACACACACCCTGTCCAATGGGGTTTGTGACACACACAGACTGTCCAATGGGGTTTGTGACACACACACTCTGACCAATGGGCTTGTGACACACACACGCTGTCCTATAGTGTTTGTGACACACACTCTGTCCCATTGAGTTTGCGACAAAGACGCTGTCCAATGGGGATTGTGCCATGCACAATGTCCAATAAGGTTTTTGACACACACATGCTATCCAATGGGGTTTGTGAAACACACGCTGTCCAATGGGGTTCGTGACACAAACACTGTGTCCACTGGGGCTTGTGACACACACACGCTGTCCAATGGGGTTTGTGACACACACACGCTGTCCAATGGGGTTTGTGACACACACATTGTCCAAAGGGGTTTGTGACACACACACGCAGTCCAATGGGGTTTGTGGCACGCACACTGTCCAAAGGGCTTTGTGATACACACGATGTCCAATGGGGTTTGTGACACTCACTCTGTCCATGGGTGTTTGTGACACACACGCTGTCCAGTGGAATTTGTGACACACACACTGTCATATGGGTATCGTGACACACACACCCTGTCCAATGGGGCTTGTGACACACACGCTGTCCAATGGGGTTTATTACACACACGCTGTCCAATGGGGTTTGATACACACACGCTGTCTAATGGGGTTTGTGAAACACACACACTGTCCAGTAGGGTTTGCGACACACACATGCTATCCAATGGGGTTTGTGACACACACTTTCCAATCGGGTTTGTGACACACACACGCTCTCCAATGGTGTTTGTGACACGCATGCTGTCCAATGGGTTTTGTGACTCACACACTGACCAGCAGGGTTCCTGACACACACACGCTATCCAATGGGGTTTGTGACACATACACTTTCCAATGGGGTTTGTGACACACACACTCTGTCAAATGGCGCTTCTGACACACACGCTGTCCAATGGGGTTCGTGACACACACTCTGTCCCATGGGGTTTGTGACACACACACTCTGTCCAATGGGCATTGCGACACGCACACACTGTCCAAAGGGGTTTGTGACACACACGATGTCCAATGGGGTTTGTGACACGTACACTGTCCATGGGTGTTTTTGACACACACACTGTCCAAAGGGGTTTCTGACACACACGCTGTCCAATGATGTTTGTGACACATACACTGTCCAATGGGTTTTGTGACACACACACCGTGTCCAATGGGGTTTGTGACACAAACGCTGTCCAATGGGGTTTGTGACACATACACTGTCCAAAGGGGTTTGTGACACACACGCTGTCCAGTGGGCTTTGTGACACACACACTCTGTACAATGGGGTTTGTGACACATACGCTGTCCAATGGGGTTTGTGACACCACACTCTGTCTAATGGTGCTTGTGACACACTCACGCTATCCAATGGGGTTTGTGACACACACATTGTCCAAAGGGGTTTGTGACACACACGCTGTCTAATGGGGTTTGTGACACACACACACTGTCCAATAAGGTTTGTGACACACACATGCCATCCAATGTGGTTTGTGACACACATGCTTCCTAATGGGGTTTTTGACACACACACTCTGTCCAATAACGCTTGTGACACACACGCTGTCCAATGGGGTTCGTGACACACACTCTGTCCCTTGGGGTTTGTGACACACGCGCTGTCCAATGGGGTTTGTGACACACACGATATCCAGTGGGTTTTGTGACACACACAATGTTCAATGGGGATTGTGACACACATACGCTATCCAATGGGGTTTGTGACACACGCACTCTGTCCAATAGATCTTGTAACACACACGCTGTCCAATGGGGTTCGTGAAACACACTCTGTCCTATGTGGTTTGTGAAACACGCACTTTGTCCACTGGGGATTCTGACACACACACGCTGTCCAATGGGGTTTGTGAAACACACACTGTCCAAAGAGGTTTGTGACACACACGTTGTCCAAATGGGTTTGTGGAACGCACACTGTCCATGGGTGTTTGTGACACACACAGTGTTGAATGGTGTTTCTGACACACATGCTGTCCAGTGGGGTTTGTGAAATAAACTCTGTCCAGTGGGTTTGTCACACACACACTGTCCAATGGTATTTCTGACACACATGCTGTCCAATGGGGTTTGCGAAACAAACTCTGTCCAATGGTATTTCTGACACACATGCTGTCCAATGGGGTTTGCGAAACAAACTCTGTCCAATGGGGTTTGTGATACACACACACTGTCCAATGAGGTTTTTGACACACACGCTGTCCAAAGGGGATTGTGACACCGCACTCTGTCCAATGGTGCTTGTAACACACACGCTGTCCAAGGGGGTTCGTGACACACACCCTGTCTACTGGGTTTTGTGACACACACACTGTGTCCAGTAGTGTTTGTGACACACACTCTGTCCCATGGGGGTTGTGACACACACACTGTCCAATGGGGATTTTTACACACACACGCTGTCCAATGGGGTTTGTAATATGCATGACGTCCAGTGTGTTTTGTAAACACACACTGACCAGGAGGGTTTGTGACACACACACGCTATCCAAAGGGGTTTGTGACACACACGCTGTCCAATGGGGTTTGTGAAACACACACTCTGTCCAATAGGGTTTGTGACACACACACGCTATCCAATGGGGTTTCTGACACACACTTTCCAATGGGGTTTGTGACAAAGACACGGTGTCCAATGGTATTTGTGACACGCATGCTGTCCAATGGGTTTTGTGACACACACACTGCCCAGGAGGTTTTGTGACACACACACGCTATCCAATGGAGTTTGTGACACATACAGTTTCCAAAGGGGTTTGTGACACACACACTCTGTCCAATGGCGCTTGTGACACGCACTCTGTCCAATGGGTTTCGTGACACACACTCTGTCCCATGCGGTTTGTGACACACACACTCTGTCCAATGGGGATTGTGACAGACACAGGCTGTCTAATGGGATTTGTGACACACACACTGTCCAAAGGTGTTTGTGACACACACGATGTCCAATAGGGTTTGTGACACGCAGTACTGTCCAATGGGTATTGTGACACACGCACCCTGTCCAATGGGTTTTGTGACACACACGCTGTGAAATGGGGATTGTGACACACACGCTATCCAATGGGGTTTGTGACACCCACACTCTATCCAATGGGGTTTGTGACACACACACACTGTCCAATGGCGATTGTGACACCACACTCTGTCCAACGGTGCTTTTGACACACACGCTGTCCAATGGGGATTGTGACACACACGCTGTCCAGTGGATTATGTGACACACACACTCTGTCCAATGGGCTTGTGACACAGACACGCTGACCAATGGTGTTTGTGACACACACACTGTCCCATGGGGTTTGTGACACACACACTGTCCAAAGGGGCTTGTGACACACACGCTGTCCAGTGGGCTTTGTGACAAATACACTCTGTCCAAAGGGGCTTGTGACACACACGCTGTACAGTGGGGTTTGTGACACACACGCTATCCAGTGGGTTTTGTGACACACACACTGTCCAATAGGGTTTGTGACACACACACTCTATCAAATGGGGTTTCTGACACACACACACTGTCCAATGGGGTTCGTGACACATACACTTTCCAATGGGGTTTGTGACACCACACTCTGTCCAATGGTGCTTGTGACACACACACGCTATCCAATGGGGTTTGTGACACACACAGTGTCCAAAGGGATTTGTGACACACACGCTGTCTAATGGGGTTTGTGACACACACACACTGTCCAGTGCGGTTTGTGACACACACGCTGTCCAATGGGGTTTGTGAAACACACACGCTGTCCAATAGGGTTTGTGACACACACATGCCATCCAATGTGGTTTGTGACACACATGCTTCCTAATAGGGTTTTTGACACACACACTCTGTCCAATAACGCTTGTGACACACACGCTGTCCAATGGGGTTCGTGACACACACACTGTCCCATGGGGTTTGTGACACACACGCTGTCCAATGGGGTTTGTGACACACACGCTATCCAGTGGGTTTTGTGACACACACAATGTCCAATACGGTTTGTGACACACATACGCTATCCAATGGGGTTTCTGACACACACACACTGTCCAATGGGGTTCGTGACACATACACTTTCCAATGGGGTTTGTGACACCACACTCTGTCCAATGGTGCTTGTGACACACACACGCTATCCAATGGGGTTTGTGACACACACAGTGTCCAAAGGGATTTGTGACACACACGCTGTCTAATGGGGTTTGTGACACACACACACTGTCCAGTGCGGTTTGTGACACACACGCTGTCCAATGGGGTTTGTGAAACACACACGCTGTCCAATAGGGTTTGTGACACACACATGCCATCCAATGTGGTTTGTGACACACATGCTTCCTAATAGGGTTTTTGACACACACACTCTGTCCAATAACGCTTGTGACACACACGCTGTCCAATGGGGTTCGTGACACACACGCTGTCCAATGGGGTTCGTGACACACACACTGTCCCATGGGGTTTGTGACACACACGCTGTCCAATGGGGTTTGTGACACACACGCTATCCAGTGGGTTTTGTGACACACACAATGTCCAATACGGTTTGTGACACACATACGCTATCCAATGGGGTTTGTGACACAGACGCTGTCCAATGGGGATTGTGACCTACACACTGTCCAATAGGTTTGGTGACACACACACGCTATCCAGTGGGGTTTGTGAACACACACTACTTTATAATGGAGTTTGTGACACACACACGCTATGCAGTGGGATTTGTGGCACACACACTTTCCAATGGGGTTTGTGAAACACACACTGACCAGGAGGGTTTGAGACACACACACTCTGTCCAATGGGGTTTGTGGCACACACACTGTCCAATGGTTTTTGTGAAACACACTCTGTCAACTGGGCTTTGTGACACACACACGCTGTCCAATCCGATTTGTGACACACACTGTCCAATGGGCTTTCTTACACTAAACGCTGTCCAATGGGGTTTGTGACACACTCACATGCTATCCAATGGGGTTTGTGACACACACACGCTGTCCAGTGGTGTTTGTGAGTTACACGATTTCCAATGGGGTTTGTGACACAGACGCTGTCCAATGGGGATTGTGTCATACTCACTGTCAATTGGGGTTTGTGACACACACATGCTATTCAATGGGGTTTGTGACACACATACGCTGTCCAATAGTGTTTGTGACACACACGCTGTCCAATAGTGTTTGTGACACACACTCTGTGCCATGGTGTTTGTGACACACACACTGTCCAATGGGAATTGTGACACACACACGCTGTCCAATGGGGATTGTGACACACACACTGTCCAAAGGGGTTTGTGACACACACGCTGTCCAATGGGGTTTGTGACACACACACACTGTCCAATGGGGATTGTGACACATACACGGTGTCCAATGGGGTTTATGACACCCACTCTGTCCAAATGGGTTTGTGACAGACACAGTCTGTCCAATGGGGCTTGTGACACACACGCTGTCAAATGAGGATTGTGACATACACGCTGTACAATGGGGGTTATGACACACACGGTGTCCAATGGAGTTTGTCACACACACTCTGTCCAATGTGGTTTGTGACACACACACTGTCCAATGGGGATTGTGAAACACACGATGTCCAATGGGGTTTGTGACACACACACACTGTCCAGTGGGTTTGTGACACAGACGCTGTCCAATAGTGTTTGTGACACACAGCCTGTCCAATGGGGTTTGTGACACACACACTGTCCAAAGGGGTTTATTACACACACGCTGTCCAATGGCGTTTGTGACACACACACACTGTCCCATGGTGTTTGTGACATGCATGCTATCCAATGGGTGTTGTGACACACACACTGACCAGGAGGGTTTGTGACACACACACACTATCCAATGGGGTTTGTGACACATTCACTTTCTAATGGGGTTTGTGACACACACGCTCTGTCCAATGGCGCTTGTGACACACACGCTGTCCAATGGGGTTCGTGGCACACACGCTGTCCCATGGGATTTCCGACACACACACTGTCCAACGGGGTTTGGGACACACACGATGTCCAATGTGGTTTTTGACATGCATACTGTCCATGGGTGTTTGTGACACACACGCTGTCCAGTGGGGTTTCTGACAAGCACACTCTCCAAAAGGGTTTGTGACACACACGACGTCCAGTGGGTTTTGTGACACACACACTCTGTCCAATAGGGATTGTGACACACACACGCTGTAAAGTGGGGATTATGACACTCAAGCTGTCCAATGGGGTTTGTCACACACGCACTCTGTCCAATGGGGTTCGTGACACACACGCTGTCCAGTGGGGTTTGTGACACACACACTGTCCAATAGAGTTTTTGACACACACGCTATCCAATGGGGTTTGTAACACGCACACTTTCTAATGCGGTTTGCGACAAACACACGCATCATATGGGCTTTGAGACACGCACAATTTCTAATGGGGTTTGTGAAACACACAGGGAATCTAATGGGTTTTGTGACACGCATACTGTTTAATGGGTTTTTTGACACACACACGCTATCCAACGGGGTTTGTGACACACACACTTTCAAATGGGGTTTGTAACACGCACACTTTCTAATGGGGCTTGTGACACACACACGGAATAAAAAGGATTTTGTGACACGCACACTTTCTAATGGGGTTTCTGGCACTCACATTATATCCAATGGGGTTTGTGACACACCCACTTTCAAATGGGGATTGTGACATGCACACTTTCTAATGGGGTTTGTGACACACACACACTATCCAATGGGCTTTGTGACACACACAGTTTCCAAAGGGATTTGTGACACACACGCTGACCAATTGGTTTTGTTACACACACACTCTCCCATGGTGTATGTGACACGCATGCTATCCAATGGGTTTTGTGACACACACACTGACCAGGAGGGTTTGCGACACACACACGCTATCCAATGGGGTTTGTGACATACACGCTCTGTCCAATGGTGCTTGTGACACACACGCTGTCCAAAGGGGTTTGTGACACACACGATGTCCAATGGGGTTTGTGACACGCACACCGTCCATGGGTGTTTGTGACAAACACGCTGTCCAGTGGGGTTTCTGACACACACACAGTCCAAAAGGGTTTGTGACACACACATTTTCCACGGGGGTTTGTGACACAGACGCTGTCCAATGGGGATTGTGACATACACACTATCCAATAGGGTTTGTGACACACACGCTATCCAATGGGGTTTGTGACACACACACTGTCCAATGGGTATTGATACACACACACGCTGTCCAATGGTGCTTGTGACACACACGCTGTCTAATGGGATTCGTGACACACACGCTGTCCAGTGGGTTTTGTGACACACACACGCTATCCAACGGGGTTTGTGACGCATCCACTTTCCAGTGGGGTTTGTGACACACACACGCTGTCCAATGGTGCTTATGACACACACGCTGTCTAATGGGATTCGTGACACACACGCTGTCCAGTGGGTTTTGTGAGACAAACACTCTTTCCATAGGGTATTGTGACACATGCTGTCCAATGGGGAATGTGAAACACACACACTGTCCAATGGGGATTGTGACACACACATGCTGTAAAGTGGGGGTTATGACACACACGCTGTCCAATGTGGTTTGTGACACACACGCTGTCCAATAAGCTTTGTGACACGCACACGCTAGCCAATGGGGTTTGTGACACACACTATATCAAATAGGTTTTGTGAGACAAACACTGTCCAATGGGGATTGTGACACACACACGCTGTCCAATGGTGTTTGTGACACACACGCTGTCTAATGGGGTTTGTGACACAGACGCTGTCCAATGGGGATTGTGACATACCCACTGTCCAATGGGGTTTGTTACACACACACTGTCCAAAGGAGTTTGCGACAAACACGCTGTCCAGTGGGGTTTATGACACACACAGTGTCCACGGGGGTTTGTGACACACATGCTGTCCACTGGGGACTGTGACACACACAGTGTCCACGGGGGTTTGTGACACACACGCTGTCCAATGGGGTTTGTGACACACACGCTGTCCAGTGGGGTTTATGACACACACAGTGTCCACGGGTTTTTGTGACACACATGCTCTCCACTGGGGATTGTGACACACACAGTGTCCACTGGGGTTTGTCACACTCAGTCTGTCTAAAGGGGTTTGTGACACACAGAAACTGTCCAATGGGGATTGTGACACACACACGCTGTCCAATGGGGTTTATGTCACACACGCTGTCCAATGGGTTTTGTGAACACACACGGTTTCCAGTGGTGTTTGTGACACACACACTGTCCAAAACGGTTTGTGACACACACGATGTCCAATGGGGTTTGTGACACGCACAGTGTCCACGGGTGTTTGTGACACACACGCTGCCAATGGGGTTTGTGACACAAAAGCTGTTCAATGGGGTTTGTGACAAACACACTTTCCAATGGGGTTTGTGACACACACGCTGTCCAATGGGTTTTGTGACACACACACTGTCCAAAGCGGACTGGGACACACACGCGCTGTCCAAAGGGGTTTGTGACACACACACTGTCCAAAGGGGTTTGTGACACACAAACACTGTACAATGGGGATTGTGACACACACACGCTGTCCAATGGGTTTTATGACACACACACTGTCCAGTGGGGTTTGTGAGAAACAAACACTGTACAATGGGCATTGTGACACACACACACTGTCCAATGGGGTTTATGACACACACGCTGTCCAATGGGGTTTGTGACACACACGCTATCCAATGGAGATTATGACACACACGCTGTCCAATGGGGTTTGTGACACACACACTTTCCTATGGGTTTTCTGACACACACACTCTGTCCAAAAACGCTTGTGACACACACGCTGTCCAATGGCGATTGTGACACACACACGCTGTCCAATGGGGTTTGTTACACACACACTGTCAAAAGGGGTTTGTGACACACATGCTGTCCAATGGGTATTGTGACACACATGCTGTCCAATGGGGTTTGTGAAACATACACTCTGTGCAATGGGGCTTGTGACACACACTCTGTCCCATGGGGTTTGTGACACACACACACGATGTCCAATGGGGACTGTGAAACACACACGCTGTCGAATGGGGTTTATGTCACACACACTGTCCAATGGGGTTTGTGACACTCACAATGTCCATGGGTGTTTGTGACACACACGGTCTCCACTGGGGATTGTTGCACACACACTCTCCAGTGGGTTTTTTGACATAGACACTGTCCGATGGGTACTGTTACAAACACACACGCTGTCCAGTGGGGTTTTTGACACACACGCTGTCCAATAGGGTTTGTGACAAACACGCTTTCCAATGGGGTTTCTGACACACACGCTCTCCAATGGGCTTTGTGACACACACGCTGACCAATATGGGTTTGTTACACACACACGCTGACCAATTGGGTTTGTGACACACACACTGTCCAATGGTGTTTGTGACACACACACTTTCCAATGGGGTTTGTGACACAAACTTTGTCCAGTGGGGTTTGTGACACAAACTCTGTCCAATGGGGTTTGTGACACAGATACTGTCCAACGGGTATTGTGACACACACGCTGTCCAGTGGGGCTTGATACACACACACTATCCAATGCTGTTTGTGACACACACGCTGTCCAGTGGGTTTTGTGACACGCAAACTGTCCAATAGGGTTTGTGCCACACACAATACACTATCAAACGGGGTTTGTGACACATACACTTTCCAATGGGGTTTGTGACACACACACTCTGTCCAATGGTGCTTGTGATACACACGCTGTCCAATGGGGTTCGTGACACACACGCTGTCCAATGGTGTTTGTGAACACACACACTGTAAAATGGGGATTGTGACACACACGATGTCCATGGGGATTGACACACACACACTGTCCAATGGGATTTGTGACACACACGCTATCCAATTGGGTTTGTGACACTCACACTGTCCATGGGTGTTTGTGACACAGACGCTGTCCACTGGAGATAGTTGCACACACACTCTCCAGTGGGTTTTGTGACACACACACTGTCCAATGGGTACTGTTACACACACACGCTGTCCAATGGTCTTTGTGACACACACGCTGACCAATATGGGTTTGTTACACACACACGCTGTCCAATGGGCTTTGTGACACAACCTCTGTCCACTGGGGTTTGTGACACACACACTGTCCAATGGGTATTGTGACACACACATGCTGGCCAAAGGGATTTGTGTCACATGCACTGTCCAAAGGGGTTTGTGACACACACTGTCCAATAGGGTTTCTGACACACACGCTCTCCAATGGGCTTTGTGACACACATGCTGACCAATATGGGGTTGTTACACACACACGCTGTCCAATGGGGTTTGTGACACAAACTCTGTCCAATGGGGTTTGTGACACACACACTGTCCAACGGGTATTGTGACACACACACGCTGTCCAATGGGGTTTGTGACACACATGCTGTCCAATGAGGTTTGTGAAACAAACTCTGTCCAATGGGGTTTGTGACACACACACTGTCCAATGGGTATTGTGACACACACACGCTGTCCAATGGGGTTTGTGACACACATGCTGTCCAATGAGGTTTATAAAACAAACTCTGTCCAACGGGGTTTTGTGACACACACGCTGTCCAGCGGGTTTTGTGACACACTCAGTCTCCAATAGGGTTTGTCACACACACACGCTATCCAATGGTGTTTGTGACACATACACTTGCCAATAGGGTTCTTGACACACACACTCTGTCCAATGGCGCTTGTGACACACACGCTGTGCAATGGGGTTCATGACACACACACTATCCAGTGGGTTTTGTGACACACACTCTGTCCAATGGGCTTGTGACACACATGCTGTCCAATAGTGTTTCTGACACACACTGTCCCGTGGGGTTTCTGACACACACACGCTGTCCAATGGGTTTTGTGACACACATGCTGTCCAATGAGGTATATGAAACAAACTCTGTCCAATGGGGTTTGTGACACAGACACTGTCCAATGGGTATTGTGACACACACAGTCTCCAATAGGGTTTGTCACACACACACACTATCCCATGGTGTCTGTGACACATACACTTGCCAATGGGGTTTGTGACACACACACTATGTCCAATGCTGCTCGTGACACACATGCTGTCCAATGAGGTATATGAAACAAACTCTGTCCAATGGGGTTTGTGACACAAACTCTGTCCACTGGGGATTGTGACACACACACTGTCCAGGGGAGGTTGTGACACACACACTGTCCAATGGCATTCGTGACACACACATTGTTCACGGGGATTTTTGACACACACACTCTGTCCAATGGGCTTGTGACACACACGCTGTCCAATGGGGATTGTGAGAAACACGCTGTACAATGGGGTTTTTGACACACACGCTGTCCAGTGGGTTTTGTGACACACACACTGTCCAATAGGGTTTGTGAAACACACACGCTATCCAATGGGCTGTGTGACACATACACTTTTCAATGGGGTTTGTGACACCACACTCTGTCCAATGGTGCTTGTGACACACACGCTGTCCAATGGGGTTCATGAAACAGACGCTGTCCAGTGGGTTTTGTGACACACACACGCTGTCCGATGGGGTTTGTGACACACACACTGTCCTATGGGGTTTGTGAAACAGACACTGACCAGGAAGGATTGTGACACACACACACTGTCCAAAGGGAATTGTGACACACACTGCTTTCCCATGGTGTTTGTGAAACACAAACTGTCCATGGTTGTTTGTGACACACACGCTGTCCAGTGGGTTTTGTGACACACACGCTGTCCAATGGTGTTTTGACACACACACTGTCCAAGGGTGATTGTGACATACACACTGTCCAGGGGGGGTTGTGACACACACACGCTGTCCAATGTGGTTTGTGACACACACTCTGTCCAATGCGGTTTCTGACACACACACTGTCCAATGGGGTTTGTGACAGACATGCTGTCCAATGGGGTTTGTGACACACACACTCTGTCCAATGGGTCTTGTGACACACACGCTGTCCAATGGGGTTTGTGACACACACACTTTCAAATAGGGTTTGTGATACAAACGCTATCCAGTAGGTTTTGTGACAAACACGCTGTCCAATGGGGATTGTGACACACACACGCTGTCCAATGATGTTTGTGATACACACGCTGTCCAATGGGGTTTGTGACACAGATGCTGTCCAATAGATATTGTGACCTACACACTGTCCAATGGGTATTGTGAAACACACACTCTGTCCAATGGGGTTTTTGACACACACGCTGTCCAATGGGGTTTGTGACACACACGCTGTCCAGTGGATTTTGTGACACACACACTGTCCAATAGGGTTTGTGACACACACACGCTATCCAGCGGGGTTTGTGACACACACACTGTCCAAAGGGGTTAGTTACACACACGATGTCTAATGGGGTTTGTGACACGCACGCTGTCCATGGGTGTTTGTGACAAACACGCTGTCCACTGGGGTTTGTGATACACACTGTCCAATGGGGTTTGTGACACACACGCTATCCAATGGGTTTTGTGACACACACTCGGTCCAATGGGGAATTTGACAGACACGGGCTCTCCAATGGAGTTTGTGACACACACACTGTCTAAAGGGGTTTGTGACTCACACGCTGTCCAGTGGGGTTTGTGACACACACACTGTCCAATGGGGATTGTAACACACACACGCTGTAAAATGGGGGTTATGACACACACGGTGTCCAATGGGGTTTGTCACACACACTCTGTCCAATGGGTTTGTGACACAAACGCTGTCCAATAGTGTTTGTGACACACAGCCTGTCCAATGGGGTTTGTGACACACACACTGTCCAAAGTAGTTTATTACACACACGCTGTCCAAAGGTGTTTGTGACACACACACACTGTCCCATGGTGTTTGTGACACGCATGCTATCCAATGGGTTTTCTGACACACACACTGACCAGGAGGGTTTGTGACACACACACACTATCCAATGTGGTTTGTGACACATACACATTCTAATGGGGTTTGTGACACACACTCTGTCCCATGGGGATTGTGACACACACACTGTCTAAAGGGGTTTGTGACTCACACGCTGTCCAGTGGGTTTTGTGACACACACACTCTGTTCAATGGGGATTGTGTGACACACACACGCTGTAAAGTGGGGATTCTGACACACAAGCTGTCAAATGGGTTTGTGACACACACGCTGTCCAATGGGCTTGTGACACACACGCTGTCCAATGGGTCTTGTGACACACACGCTTTCCAGTGGGGTTTGTGACACACGCACTGTCCAAAGGCGTTTGTGACACACACGTTGTCCAGTGGTGTTTGAGACACACACGCTGTCCAATGGGGATTGTGACACACACGCTGTCCAATGGGGATTGTGACATACACACTGTCCAATAGGGTTTGTGACACGCACATTCTATCCAATGGGGTTTGTCACAGGTACACTTTCTAATGGGGTTTGTGACACACACACTTTCTTATGGGGTTTGTGACACACACACGGAATCCAATGGGTTTTGTGACACGCATGCTCTTTAATGCGTTTTGTGACACATACACTGACCAGGAGGGTTTGTGACACACACACGCTATCCAATGGTGTTTGTGACACATACACTTTCCAATGGGGTTTGTGACACACACGCTTGTTTAATGGCGCTTGTGACACACACGCTTTCCAATGGGGTTCGTGACACACACTCTGTCCCATGGGGTTTGTGACACACACGCTGTCCAGTGGGGTTTCTGACACACACAATGTGCAAAAGGGTTTGTGACACACACACGCTATCCAATGGGGTTTGTGACACATACACTTACCAATGGGGTTTCTGACACGCACACTTTCTAATGGGGATTGTGACACACACACGCTGTCCAATGATGTTTTTGACACACACGCTGTCCAATGGGGATTGTGACATACACACTGCCCAACACGGTTTGTGACACGCACATTCTATCCAATGGTGTTTGTGACACGCACACTTTCTAATGGGGTTTGTGACACACACACGCTGTCCAATAGGGTTTGTGACAAAAACGCTGTCCAATGGGGTTTGTGACACAGACGCTGTCCAATGGGTATTGTGACATATACACTGTCCAATGGGGTTTGTGACACACACACGCTATCCAGTGGGGTTTCTGACACACACACTGTCCAAAAGGGTTTGTGACACACACACGCTATCCAATGGTGTTTGTGACACACAGGCTGTCCAATGGGGTTTGTGACACACACGCTGTCCAATGGGGTTTGTGACACACACACTCTGTCCAGTGGGGCTTGTGACACACACACTTTCCAAAGGGGATTGTGACACACACACTCTGTAAAATGGGCTTGTGACACACACGCTGTCCAATGGTGTTTGTGACACACACACTGTCCAATGGGGATTGTGACACACACACGCTGTCCAGTGGGTTTTGTGACACACACACTGTCCAATTGGGTTTTGGCACACACGCTGTCCAGTGGGTATTGTGACACACACAAGCTGTCCAATGGGGTTTATGACACACAAGCTGTCCAATGGGTCTTGTGACACACACGCTGTTCAATGCGGTTCGTGACACACATACTGTTCAATGGGGTTTGTGACACACACACTGTCCAATAGGATTTGTGATACACTCACGCTATCCAATGGGGTTTGTGACACACACACTTTCCAATGGGGCTTGTGACACATACACTATCCAATGGGGTTTGTGACACTCACACTCTGTCCAGTGGTGCTTGTTACAGACACGCTGTCCAATGGGGATCGTGTCACACACTCTGTCCCATGGGGTTTGTGAAACACACACTGTCCAATGGGGATAGTGACACACACTCTGTCCCATGGGGTTTGTGACACACACACTGTCCAATGGGGATTATGACACACACACGCTGTCCAATGGGATTTGTGACACACACAGTGTCCACGGGGGTTTGTGACACACACGCTATCCAATGGGGATTGTGACACACACACTGTACAATGAGTATTTTTACACACAGACGCTATCCAATGGGGTTTGTGACACACACTGTCCAATAGGCTTGTGACACACACGCTGTCCAATGAGGTTTGTGACACACAGTCGCTATTCAATGGGGTTTTTGACACATGCACTTTCCAATGTGGTTTCTGACAAACACACTATGTCCAATGGTGCTTGTGACACACACGCTGTGGAATGGGGTTTGTGGCACACACACAGTCCAATGGGATTTGTGACACAAACTCTGTCCACTGGGGATTGTGACACACACACTGTCCAATGACATTTGTGACACACAGAGTATCCACAGGGGTTTATGACACACACGCTGTATAATTGGGTTTGTGACACACACACTGTCCAATTGGTATTGTTACACACACACGCTGTCATATTGTGATTTGTGACACACACGCTGTCCAATGGGGATTGTGAAACACACACTGTTCAATGGGCTTCTGACAAACACGCTGTACAACGGAGTTTGTGACTCACACACGCTGTCCAATGAGGTTTGTGACACACATGCTGTCCAAAGTGGTTTTTGACACACACACTGTCCAGTGGGGTTTGTGACACACACACTGTCCAATAGGGTTTGTGACACACATGCTATCCAACGGGCTGTGTTACAAATACACTTTCCAATGGAGATTCTGACACACACACTCTGTCCAATGGTGCCTGTGACACACACACTGTCAAATGGGGATTGTGACACACACGCTGTCCAATAGGGTTAGTGACACAGATGCTGTCCAATGGGGATTGTGTCATACACACTGTCCAATAGGGTTTGTGACACACACATGCTATCCAATGGGGTTTGTGACACGCACACTTTCTAATGGGGTTTGTGACACACACACGTTATCCAATGGGGTTTTTGACACACACACTTTCAAATGGGGTTTGTGACATGCACACTTTCTAATGCGTTTTGTGACACACACAGGGAATCTAATGGGTTTTGTGACAAGCATACTGTTTAATGGGTTTTGTGAGACACACACGCTATCCAATGGGGTTTGTGACACACACACATTCAAATGGGTTTTGTGACACGCACACTTTCAAATGGGGTTTGTGACACACACACTGTCCATGGGTGTTTCTGACACACACACTGCCCAAAAGGGTTTGTTACACACACGATGTCCAATGGTGTTTGTGACACGCAAAGTGTCCATGGGTGTTTGTGACACACACGCTGTCCAATGGGGTTTGTGACACACACACTGTCCAATAGGGTTTGTGACACACACGCTATCCAATGGGGTTTGTGAGACACACACTTTCTAATGGGGTTTGTGACACACACGCTATCCAATGGGTTTTGTGACACACACACAGTCCAATGGAGATTGTGACACATGCACTTTCCAATGGGCTTTGTGACACACACACGGTGTCCCATGGGATTTGTGACACACACGCTGATCAATGGGGTTTGTGACACACACAGTGTCCACGGGTGTTAGTGACACACACGCTGTCCAATGGGGTTTGTGACACACACACTGTCCAATGGGTATTGATACACACACACACTGTCCAATGGTGTTTGTGACACACACGCTGTCCAATGGGGATTGTTACACACTCTGTGCAATGGGGTTTGTGACACACACTCTCTGTCCAATGGGTCTTTTGACACACACTGTTCAATAGGCTTTGTGACATACACGCTATCCAACGGGGTTTGTGACACGCACACTTTCTAATGGGGTTTGTGACACACACGCTATCCAATAGGTTTTGTGACACACACACTGTCCAATGGGGATTGTGATACACACACTGTACAATGGGTATTGTTAAACACAAACTCTGTTGAATGTGGTTTGTGACACACACACTGTCCAATGGGGTTTGTGACACGCACACTTTATAATGGGGTTTGTGACACACACACACTATCCAATGGCATTTATGTCACAAACGCTGTCCAATTTGGTGTGTGACACACACACTCTGTCCAATAGTGTTTGTGAAAACACATACGCTATCCAAAGGTGTTTGGGACACACGGACTTTCTAATGGGTTTTGTGACACACGCGCTGTCCAATGGGTTTTGTGACACACACACTGTCCAATGCGGATTGTGACACAGACGCTGTACAATGGGGATTGTGAAATACAAACTGTCCAATAGGGTTTGTGACACACACACGCTATCCAATGGGGTTTCTGAAACACACTTTCCAATGGGGTTTGTGACACACACGCACGCTGTCCCATGGGGTTTGTGACACACACGCTGACCAATTGGGTTTGTTACACACACACTGTGCAATGCTGTGTGTGACACTCATGCTTTCCAATGGGTTTTGTGACAGACACACTGACCAAGAGGGTTTGTGACACACACACGCTACCCAATGGGGTTTGTCACACACACACACTGTCCAATGGCGCTTTTGACACACACGCTGTCCACTGGGGTTTCTGACACACTCTCTGTCCCATATGGTTTGTGACACACACACTATCCAATGGGGATTGTTACACACACACGCTTTCCAATGGGGTCTGTGACACACACACTGTCCAAAGGGGTTTGTGACACAGACGATGTCCAATGGGGTTTCTGACACGCACACTGTCCATGGGTGTTTGTGACACACAGGCTGTCCAATGAGGTTTGTGACACACACGATATCCAATGGAGTTTGTGACACACACACTGTCCAAAGGGGTTTGTGACACAGACGATGTCCAATGGGGTTTCTGAAACACACTTTCCAATGGGGTTTGTGACACACACGCACGCTGTCCAATGGGGATTGTGACACACACGCTGTCCAAAGGGGTTTGTGAAACACACGATATCCAATGGAGTTTGTGACACACACAGTGTCCTATGGGTATTGTGACACACACACACTGTCCAATGGGGATTGTGAAACACACACACTTTCCAATGTGGATTGTGAAACACACACGCTGTCCAATGGGGTTTGTGACACAAACACTGTCCAATGGGGATTGTGACACACACGCTGTCCAATGGTGTTTGTGACACACACACTTTCCAATGGGGTTTGTGACACGCACAACTTCTAATGGGGTTTGTGACACAAATACACTATCCAATGGGGTTTGTGACACGCATAATTTCCAAAGGGGTTTGTGACACAAATACACTATCCAATGGGGTTTGTGACACGCATACTTTCCAAAGGGGTTTGTGACACACACACGCTGTCCCATGGGGTTTGTGACACGCATGATGTCCAATGGGTTTTGTGACACACACACGCTATCCAATGGTTTTTGTGACACATACACTTTCCAATTGGTTTTGTGACACGCACACTGTCCATGGGTGTTTTTGACACACACGCTATCCATTGGGGTTTGTGACACACACACCGTCCATAAGGGTTTGTGACACACATGATGTACAATGGGTTTAGTGACACGCACAGTGTCCATGAGTGTTTGTGACACACACGCCGTCCAGTGGGGTTTGTGACACACACACTGTCCTATGGGGTTTGTGACACACATACTGTCCATGGGTGTTTGTGACACACACACTGTCCAATGGGGACTGTGACACACATACTGTCCATGGGTGTTTGTGACACACACACTGTCCAATGTGGATTGTGACACACACGCTGTCCAATGGGCTTTGTGACACACACACTCTGTACAATGGGTCTTGTTAAAAATTCGCTGTCCAATGGTGTTTGTGAACACAGACGCTGTCCAGTGGGTTTTGTGACACACATACTATCCAATAGGGTTTGTGACACACACAAGCTTTCGAGTGGGGTTTGTTACACATACACTTTCCAATGGGGTTTGTGACACACGCACTCTGTCCAATAGGCTTGTGACACACACGTTGTCCAATGGTGTTTGTGACACACACACTGTCCAATGGGGATTGTGACACACACACGCTGTCCAATGGGGTTTGTGACACTCACACTGTCCATGGGTGTTAGTGACACACACGTTGTCCAGTGGGTTTTGTCACACACACAATGTCCAATGGGGATTTGACACACACGCTGACCACTGGGGATTGTGTCACACACACTGTCCACGGGCGTTTGTGACACACATGCTGTCCAATGGGTTTTGTGACACACACACACAGTGTCCAATGGGGATTGTCAACCACACACGCTGTCCAATGGTGTTTGAGACACACACGCTGTCCAATGGGGTTTGTGACCTACACGCTATCCAATAGGGTTTGTGACACACACACGCTATCCAACGGGGATTGTGACATACTTACTGTCCAATAGGGTTTGTGACACACAGATGCTATCCAATGGGGTTTGTGACACATATACTTTCTAAAGGGGTTTTTGACACACACACACTATGCAAAGGGGTTTGTGACACAAACCTTCCAATGGGTTTTGTGACACACACACGCTGTGCAATGGGGTTAGTTACACACACGCTAACCAATTGGGTTTGTTACACACACACTGTCCAATGGTGTTTGTGACAAGCATGCTGTCCAATGGGTTTTGTGTCACACACACTGACCAGGAGCGTTTGTGACACACACACTCTATCCAATGGTGTTTGTGACACATACAGTTTCCAATGGGGTTTGTGACACACACACTCTGTCCAATGGCGCTTGTGAAACAGACGCTGTCCAATGGGGTTCGTGACACAAACTCAGTCCCATGGGGTCTGTGACACACACACTGTCCAATGGGGATTGTGACACACACACGCTGTCCAATGGGGTTTGTGACACACACACTGTCCAAAGGGGTTTGTGACACACACAAAGTCCAATGGGGTTTGTGACAGGCACGCTGTCCATGGGTGTTTGTGACACACACGCTGTCCAATGGGGTTTGTGACACACACACTGTCCAAAGGGGTTTGTGACACACACGATGTCCAATGGGGTTTCTGACACGCACACTTTCCATGGGTGTTTGTGACACACACACACTGTCCAATGAGGTTTGTGACACACACGCTGTCCAATGAGGATTGTGACACACACGCTGTCCAATGGGCTTTGTGACACATACACTCTGTCCAATGGGGATCGTGAAACACACACGCTCTCCAATGGGGTTTATGACACACACACTGTCCAATAGGGTTTGTGACACACACACACAGTCCAATGGTGTTTGTGACACACACATGTCCAATGGGGATTGTGACACACACGCTGTCCAATGGGGATTGTGACACACACACTCTGTCCAATAGGTCTTGTGACACACAAGCTGTCCAATGGGGTTCGTGACACACACGCTGTCCAGTGGGGTTTGTGACACACACAGTGTCCAATAAGGTTTGTGACATCACACACGCTATCCAATGGGGTTTGTGACACACACTCTTTCTAATGGGGTTTCTGACATACACGCTGTCCAATGGTGTTTGTGACACACACGCTGTCCAATGGGGCTTGTGACACACACGTTGTCCAATCGGTTTTGTGACACACACACTGTCCAAAGGGGTTTGTGACACACACGATGTCCAATGGGGTTTCTGACACGCACACTTTCCATGGGTGTTTGTGACACACACGCTGTCCAGTGGAGTTTGTGACACACAAACTGTCCAATGGGGTTTGTGACACACACAGTGTCCACGGTGGTTGGTGACACAAACTCTGTCCAATGGGTTTTGTGACACACACACTCTGTCCAATAGGCTTGTGACACACACGCTGTCCAATGGTGTTTGTGACACACACGCTGTCCAATGGGATTTGTGACACAGACGCTGTCTAATGGGGATTGTGGAATACACACTGTCCAATAGGGTTTGTGACACACACATGCTATCCAATGGGGTTTGTGACAATCATACTTTCTAATGGGGTTATAGACACACACACGGTATCCAATGGGGTTTGTGACACATACTATCCAATGGGGTTTGTGACACCCAGTCGCTGTCCCATGGGGTTTGAGACACACACGCTGACCAATTGGGTTTGTTACACACACACTGTCCAATGGTGTGTGTGACATGCATGCTGTCCAATGGGTTTTGTGACACACACACTTTACCAGGAGGGTTTGTGACACACACACACTATTCAATGGGTTTTGTAATGCATACACGATGTCCCATGGGGTTTGTGACACACACACTGTCCAAAGGGGTTTGTGACACGCACACTGTCCATGGGTCTCTGTGGCACACACGCTGTCCAATGGGGTTTGTGACCCACACGGTGTCCAATGGGGACTGTGACACACACGCTGTCGAACGGGGTTTGTGACACACACACTCTGTCCAATAGGGTTTATGACACACAAGCTGTCCAATGGGGTTCGTGACACACAGGCTGTCCAGTGGGGTTTGTGACACACACACTGTCCAATAGGGTTTGTGACATCACACACGCTATCCAGTGAGGTTTGTGGCACACACTCTTTTTAATGTGGTTTGTGAAACACGCGGTATCCAATGGGTTTTGTGACACACACACAGTCCAATGGGTATTGTTAAACACACACACGCTGTCCAATGGTGTTTGTGACACACACACTTTCCAATTGGGTTTGTGAAATGCACACATTCTAAAGGGGTTTGTGACACACACATGGTATCCAATGGGGTTTGTGACACACACACGCTATCCAATTGGGTTTGTGACACGCACGCTGACAAATTGGGTTTGTTACACACACACTGTGCAATGGTGTTTGTGACACGCATGCTGTCCAATGGGTTTTGTGACACACACACTGACCAGGAGGGTGTGTGACACACACACGCTATCCAAAGTGGTTTGTGTCACATGCACTTTCCAATGGGCTTTGTGACACACACAATTTCCAAAGGGGTTTGTGACACACACGATGTCCAATGTTGTTTGTGACCCGCAAAATGTCCATGGGTGTTTGTGACACACACGCTTTCCAATGGGGTCTGTGACACACACACTGTCCAAAAGGGTTTGTGACACACTCGATGTCCAATGGGGTTTCTGACACACACACCGTCCATGGGTGTCTGTGACACACACACTGTCCAATGGGGTTTGTGACACACACAGTGTCCACCGGGGTTTTTGACACTCACGCTGTCCAATGGGGTTTGTGACACACACACTGTCCAATGGGTAATGTTACACTACACACGCTGTCCAATGGTGTTTGTGACACTCACACTGTACAATGATGATTGTGACACACACACGCTGTCCAATGGGGTTTGTGACACACACACTGTCCAATGGGTATTGTGACACAGACACGCTGTGCAATGGGGTTTGTGACTCAAACTCTGTCCAAAGGGGTTTGTGACACGCACACTGTCCATGGGTGTTTTTGACTACACACGCTCTCCAGTGGAGTTTGTCACACAGACGCTGTCCAGTGGGGATTGTGACATACACACTGTCCAATAGGGTTCGTGACACACACACTGTCCAATGGGATTTGTGACACACACACTGTGCAATGGGTATTGTTACACACACACGATGTCCAATGGTGTTTGTGACACACACGCTATCCAATGGGGTTTGTGACACATACACTTTCCAATGGGGTTTGTGACACACACACTCTGTCCAATGGTGCTTGTGAACACACACGATGTCCAATGGGGTTTCTCACATGCACACGGTCCATGGGTGTTTGTGACACACACGTTATCCAGTGGGGTTTCTGACACACACACTGTCCAAAACGGTTTGTGACACACACACGCTATCCAATGGTTTGTGACACATACTCTTTCCAATGGGGATTGTGACAAACACACGCTGACCAATGGTGTTTGTGACACACATGCTGTCCAATGGAGTTTGTGACACGCACACTTTCTAATGGGGATTGTGGCTCACACACACTGTCCAATGAGGTTTGTGACACACAAACTGTCCAATGGGGTTTGTGACACAGACGCTGTCCAATGGGGATTGTGACATACACACTGTCCAATAGGGTTTGTGACACGCACATTCTATCCAAAGGGGTTTGTGACACGCGCACATTCTAAAGGGGTTTGTGACACACACACGCTGTCCAATGGGCTAGTGACACACACACTATCCAATGGTGTTTGTGACACACACACTTTCAAATGGGGTTTGTGACACGCACACTTTCCAATGGGGTTTGTGACACACAGACGCTATCCAATGGGGTTTGTGACACACACTATATCAAATAGGTTTTGTGACACAAACACTGTCCAATGGGATTGTGACACACACACGCTGTCCAATGGGGTTTGTGACACACACGCTGTCCAATGGGGTTTGTGACACACACGCTGTCCAATGGGGATTGTGACATACACACTGTCCAAAGGGGTTTGTGACACACACACTGTCCAAAGGAGTTTGTGACACTCACACTTTCAAATGGGGTTTGTGACTCGCACACTTTCTAATGGGGGTTGTGACACACACACACGCTATCCAATGGGGTTTGTGACACACACTATATCACATAGGTTTTGTGACACAAACACTGTCCAATGGGGATTGTGACACACACACGCTGTCCAATGGGGTTTGTGACACACAGGCTGTCCAATGGGGATTGTGACATACACACTGTCCAATGGGTTTTGTGACACACACACTGTCCAAAGGAGTTTGTGACACACACACTGTCCAATGGAGTTTATGACACACACAGTGCCCACGGGGGTTTGTGACACACACGCTGTCCACTGGAGATTGTGACACACACAGTGTCCACGGGGGTTAGTGACACAAACGCTGTCCAATGGGGTTTGTGACACACACACTGTCCAATGGGTATTGATACACACACACGCATAATGTCCATGGGTGTTTGTGACAGACACGATGTCCAGTGGGGTTTCTGACACACACACTGTCCAACAGGGTTTGTGACACATACACACGGTATCCAATGGGGTTTGTGACACTTACACTTTCCAGTGGGGATTGTGACACACACACGCTGTCCAATGATGTTTGTGACACACACGCTGTCCAATGGGTTTGTGGCATAGACGCTGTCCAATGGGCATTGTGACATACACACTGTCCAATAGGGTTCGTGACACACACAATCAATCCAATGGGGTTTGTGACACACACACTTTCCAAAGGGGTTTGTGACAAGCACACTTTCTAAAGAGGTTTGTGACACACACACGCTATCCAATTGGGTTTGTGACACACACAATTTCCAATGGCGCTTGTGACACACACGCTGTCCAATGGGGTCCGTGACACACACGCTGTCCAGTGGGTTTTGTGACACACACACTTTCAAATGGGGTTTGTGACACGCACACTTTCTAATGGGTTTTGTGAAACACACACGCTATCCAATGGGGTTTGTGACACACACACGCTGTCCAATGGGGTTTGTGACACACAATCTGTCCAATGGTGTTTGTGACACACACACTGTCCAATGTGGCTTGTGACACACACGCTGTCCAATGGGGTGTGTCACACACACACTCTGTTCAATGGGTCTTGTGACACACACGTTGTCCAATAGGCTTTGTGACATACACACGCTATCCAATGTGGTTTGTGACACACACGCTGACCAATTGGTTTTGTTACACATACACTGTCCAATGGTGTTTGTGACACGCATACTGTTTAATGGGTTTTGTTAAACACACACGCTAACCAATGGGATTTGTGACACACACGCTGTCCAATGGGGTTCGTGACACACACTCTGTCCCATGGGGTTTGTGACACACACACTGTCCAAAGGGATTTGTGACACACACGATATCCAACGGGTTTGTGACACGCGCACCCTCCATGGGTGTTTGTGACACACACGCTGTCCAGTGGGGTTTCTGACACACACAAAGTCCAAAAGGGTTTGTGACGCACACGATGTTCAATGGAGTTTGTGAATATGCACACTGTCCATGGGTGTTTATGACACACACGCTGTCCAGTGGGGTTTGTGACACACACACTGTCCAATGGGGTTTGTGACATACACAGTGTCCACAGGGGTTTGTGACACACACAATCTATCAAATGGGGTTTGTGACACACACACTATCTAATGGGGTTTGTGACACACACACGCTATCCAATGGGGTTTATGACACACAATCTGTCCAATGGGTCTTGTGACACACACGCTGTTCAATGGGGTTCGTGACACACACGCGGTATCCAATGGGGTTTGTTACACTCACACTGTCCATGGTTGTTTGGAACTCACACGCTATCCAGTGGGTTTTGTGACACACACACTGTCCAATGGGGTTTTGAAACGCACGCTGTCCACTGGAGATTGTGACACACAAACTGACTAGGGGGGTTTGTGACACACACCCTGTCCAGTGGATTTTGTGACACACGCACTGTCCAATTGGGTTTTGACACACACTCTGTCCCCTGGGGAGTGTGACACAAACGCTGTCCAATGGGGTTTCTGACACACACAGTGTCCAATGGGTTTGGTCACACAAACTCTATCCAATGGGGTTTGTGAAACACACACTCTGTGCAATGGAGCTTATGACACATACACACTGTCGAATGGGGTTTGTGACACACACGCTGTCCAATGGGGATTGTGAAACACACACTGTCCAATGGCGTTTGTGACACACACGCTGTCCAGTGGGGTTTATGACACACACAGTGTCCACGGGGGTGTGTGACACACAGGCTGTCCACTGGGGATTTTGAAACACACAGTGTCCACGGGAGTTTGTGACACACACTCTGTCCAGTGGAGTTTGTCACACACAGTCTGTCTAAAGGGGTTTGTGAAACACACAAAAACTGTCCAATGGGGATTGTGACACACACACGCTGTCCAATGGGGTTTATGTCACACACGCTGTCCAATGGGGTTCGTGACACACACACTGTCCAAAGGGGTTTGTGACACACATGCTGTCCAATGGGGTGTGTCGCACACACACTCTGTCCAATGGGGTTTGTGACACACACGCTGTCCAATGGTGTTTGTGACAAAAACGCTGTCCAATGGGGTTTGTGACACAGACGCTGTCCAATGGGGATTGTGACATATACACTGTCCAATAGGGTTTGTGACACACACACACTATCCAATGGGGTTTGTGAGACACACACTTTCCAATGGGGTTTGTGACACAGACGTTCTGTCCAGTGGGGTTTGTGACACACACGCTGTCCAATGGGGTTCGTGACACACACGCTGTCCAATGGTGTTTGTGACACAAACTCTGTCCAATGGGGTTTGTGACACACACACTCTGTACAATGGTGCTTGTGACACACACGCTGTTCAATGGGGTTTGTGACACACATGCTGTCCAGTGGGTTTTGTGACACACACACTCTGTCCAATGGGCTTGTCACACACACGCTGTCCAATGGGGTTTCTGACACAAACTCTGTCCAATGGGGTTTGTGACACACACGCTGTCCAGTGGGTTTTGTGACACACACACTGTCCAAAGGGGTTGGTAACAAATACACACTGTCCAATGGGGTTTGTGACACACACAGTGTCTACGGGGGTTTGTGACACACACGCTGTCCAAAGGGGTTCGTGACACACACGCCGTCCAGTGGGTTTTGTGACACACACAGTCTGTCCAATGGTATTGTGACACACATGCTGTCCAATGATGATTTTGACATACACACTTTCTATGGGAATTGTGACACACACCCTGTACTGAGGGGTCTGTGACACACACACTGTCCAAACGGGGTTTGTGACACGCACACTCTGTCCAATGGGCTTGTGACACACACGCTGTCCAGTGATGTTTATGACACAAACCATGTCCAATCCAGTTTGTGACACACACACTTTCCAATGGGTATTGTGACACACACGCTGTCCAATGGGGTTTGTGAAACACACGCTGTTCAGTGGAGTTTCTGACACACACACTGTCCAATCGGGTTTGTGACATACACAGTGTCCAAGAGGGTTTGTGACACACACACTGTCCAATGGTTATTGTTACACACACACTCTGTCCAAAGGGTCTTGTGAAAAACACACTGTCCAATGGGGTTTGTGAACACACACGATGTCCAGTGGATTTTATGACACACACACTGTCCAATAGGGTTTGTGACACACACACTGTCCAATGGGGATTGTGACACTCACACTGTCCAAAGGGGTTTCTGACACACATGCTATCCAAAGGGGTTTGTGAAACTCACACTGTCCACGGTTTTTTGTGACACACAGACTGTCTAACGGGGTTTTGACACACACGCTGTCCACTGGGGATTGTGACATACACACAAGTCCAGGGGGGTTTGTGACACACACAGTGTCCAGTGGCGTTCGTGACACACACATATTCCACGGGGGTTTGTGACACACACACGCTGCCCCATGGGGTTTGTGAACACACACACGCTGTCCAATGCTGTTTGTGACACACACACTGACCAGGAGGTTTTGTGACACACACACGCTGTCCATTGGGGTTTTTGACACACACACCGTCCACTGGGGATTGTGACACACCCACTGTCCAATGGCATTCGTGGCACACACAGTGTCCACGGGGGTTTATGACACAAACGCTGTCCAATGGGGTTTGTGACACAAACACTGTCAAATGGGCTTTGTGACACACACACGCTGTCCAATGGGATTTGTGACACACACTGTCCAATGGGGTTTCTGAAACTACACGCTGTCCAATGGCGTTTGTGACACACACACTGACCAGGAGGGTTTGTTACACACAGACGCTGTACAGTGGGGTTTGTGACACACACACTGTCCAATGGGGTTTGTGACACACACACTGTAATGGGGTTTGTGACACAAATGCTCTGTCCAATGGGTCTTGTGACACACACTCTGTCCAATGAGGATCGTTGCACACACGCTGTACAGTGGGGTTTGTGACACACACACTTTCAAATGGAGTTTGTGACACACAAGCTATCCAATGGGTTTTGTGACACACACACTGTCCAATGGAGATTGTGACAAACACACTGTCCAATGGGGATTGTGACACACACACGCTGTCGAAGGGGGTTTGTGACACAAACACTGACCAGGAGGTTTTGGGAACACAGACACGCTGTCCATTGGGGTTTTTGACACACACACTGTCCACTGGGGATTGTGACACACACACTCTCCAGGGGGGTTTGTGACACACACACTATCCAATGGAATTCGTGACGCACACAGTGTCCACGGGGGTTTATTACACACACGCTGTCCAATGGGGTTTGTGACACACACACTGTCCAATGGGTATTGTTACACACACACGCTGTCCAATGGGGTTTGTGACACACACACTGTCCAATGGGGTTTGTGACACACACGCTGTCAAATGGGGTTTGTGACACACACACTCTGTCCAGTAGGTCTTCTGACACACACTCTGTCCAATGTGATGGTTGCACGCACGCTGTACATTGGGGTATGTGACACACACACTGTCCAATGCGGTTTGTGACACACATAGGCTGTCCAATGGTGTTTGTGACACACACACTGTCCCTTGGGTTTTGTGACACACACACTCTGTCCAAAGGGCTTGTGACAAACACGCTGTACAATGCGGTTTGTGACACACACGTTGTCCAATGGGGTTTGTGACACGAACTCTGTCCAAAGGGGTTTCTGACAGACACACTGTACAATGGGGTTTGGGACACACACATTGTCCAATGGGTTTTTTCACACACACGCTGTCCAATGGGGTTTGTCACACAAAGTCTGTCCAATGGTGCTTGTGACACACACGCTGTTCATTGGTTTTTTGACACACGCACTCTGTCCGATGGGTACTGTTACAAACACACACGCTGTCCAGTGGGGTTTGTGACACACACGCTGTCCAATAGGGTTTGTGACACACACGCTGTCCAATAGTGTTTGTGACACACACACTATCGAATGGGGATTGTGACACACACACGCTGTCCAATGGGGTTTGTGACACACACACTGTCCAAAGGGGTTTGTGACACACACGCTATCTAATGGGGTTTGTGAACACTCACAGTGTCCATGGGTGTTTGTGGCACACACGCTGTCCAGTGGGTTTTGTGACACACACACTGCCCAAAGGGGTTTTGACACACACGCTGTCCAATGGGGATTGTGACATACACACTGTCCAATAGGGTATATGACACACACATGCTATCCAATGGGCTTTGTTACACACATACTTTCTAATTGGGTTTTTACAAACACACGCTATCCAATGGGGTTTGTGACACGCATACTTTCTAATGGGGTTTGTGACACACACACGCTGTCCAATGGGGTTTATGACACACACACTGTCCAGTGGGGTTTGTGACCCACACGCTGTCCAATGGGGATTGTGACACACACGCTGTCTAATGTGTTTTGTGACAAAAACACTCTGTCCTATAGGTCTTGTGACACACAAGCTGTCCAATGGAGTTCGTGACACACACTCTGTCTATTGGGGTTTGTGACACACACATTGTCCAATAGGGTTTGTGACATCACACACGCTATGCAATGGGGTTTGTGACACAGACACTTTCTAATGGGGTTTGTGACACACACGCTGTCCAATAGGGTTTGTGACACACACGCTGTCCAATAGTGTTTGTGACACACACACTATCGAATGGGGATTGTGACACACACACGCTGTCCAATGGGGTTTGTGACACACACACTGTCCAAAGGGGTTTGTGACACACACGCTATCTAATGGGGTTTGTGAACACTCACAGTGTCCATGGGTGTTTGTGGCACACACGCTGTCCAGTGGGTTTTGTGACACACACACTGCCCAAAGGGGTTTTGACACACACGCTGTCCAATGGGGATTGTGACATACACACTGTCCAATAGGGTATATGACACACACATGCTATCCAATGGGCTTTGTTACACACATACTTTCTAATTGGGTTTTTACAAACACACGCTATCCAATGGGGTTTGTGACACGCATACTTTCTAATGGGGTTTGTGACACACACACGCTGTCCAATGGGGTTTATGACACACACACTGTCCAGTGGGGTTTGTGACCCACACGCTGTCCAATGGGGATTGTGACACACACGCTGTCTAATGTGTTTTGTGACAAAAACACTCTGTCCTATAGGTCTTGTGACACACAAGCTGTCCAATGGAGTTCGTGACACACACTCTGTCTATTGGGGTTTGTGACACACACATTGTCCAATAGGGTTTGTGACATCACACACGCTATGCAATGGGGTTTGTGACACAGACACTTTCTAATGGGGTTTGTGACACACACGCTATCCAATGGGTTTTGTGACACACACACAGTCCAAAGGGGTTTGTGACACAGACGCTGTCCAATGCGGTTTGTGACACACATAGGCTGTCCAATGGTGTTTGTGACACACACACTGTCCCTTGGGTTTTGTGACACACACACTCTGTCCAAAGGGCTTGTGACAAACACGCTGTACAATGCGGTTTGTGACACACACGTTGTCCAATGGGGTTTGTGACACGAACTCTGTCCAAAGGGGTTTCTGACAGACACACTGTACAATGGGGTTTGGGACACACACATTGTCCAATGGGTTTTTTCACACACACGCTGTCCAATGGGGTTTGTCACACAAAGTCTGTCCAATGGTGCTTGTGACACACACGCTGTTCATTGGTTTTTTGACACACGCACTCTGTCCGATGGGTACTGTTACAAACACACACGCTGTCCAGTGGGGTTTGTGACACACACGCTGTCCAATAGGGTTTGTGACACACACGCTGTCCAATAGTGTTTGTGACACACACACTATCGAATGGGGATTGTGACACACACACGCTGTCCAATGGGGTTTGTGACACACACACTGTCCAAAGGGGTTTGTGACACACACGCTATCTAATGGGGTTTGTGAACACTCACAGTGTCCATGGGTGTTTGTGGCACACACGCTGTCCAGTGGGTTTTGTGACACACACACTGCCCAAAGGGGTTTTGACACACACGCTGTCCAATGGGGATTGTGACATACACACTGTCCAATAGGGTATATGACACACACATGCTATCCAATGGGCTTTGTTACACACATACTTTCTAATTGGGTTTTTACAAACACACGCTATCCAATGGGGTTTGTGACACGCATACTTTCTAATGGGGTTTGTGACACACACACGCTGTCCAATGGGGTTTATGACACACACACTGTCCAGTGGGGTTTGTGACCCACACGCTGTCCAATGGGGATTGTGACACACACGCTGTCTAATGTGTTTTGTGACAAAAACACTCTGTCCTATAGGTCTTGTGACACACAAGCTGTCCAATGGAGTTCGTGACACACACTCTGTCTATTGGGGTTTGTGACACACACATTGTCCAATAGGGTTTGTGACATCACACACGCTATGCAATGGGGTTTGTGACACAGACACTTTCTAATGGGGTTTGTGACACACACGCTATCCAATGGGTTTTGTGACACACACACAGTCCAAAGGGGTTTGTGACACAGACGCTGTCCAATGGGGTTTGTGACACACACAACGACCAGGGGGCTTTTGACACACACACGCTGTCCAATGGGGTTTGTGACACACACATGCTGTCCAAAGGGATGTGTGACACACACGCTGTCCAATGGGGTTTGTGACACACGAAAACTGTCCAATGGGGATTGTGACACACACACGCTGTCCAATGGGGTTTGTGACACACGCACTGTCCAAAGGGGTTTGTGACACAGATGCTGTCCAATGGGGTTTGTGACACACACGCTGTCCAATGGGTTTTGTGACACACACACTGTCCAATGGGGTTTTGACACACACTCTGTCCACTTGGGATTGTAACAAAAATACTGTCCACGGGGGTTTGTGACACGCACTCTGTACAATGGGGTTTTGTGTCACACACACGCTGTCCAATTGTGTTTGTGACACAAACGCTGTCCAATGGGGTTTGTGACACACACGCTGTCCAATGGGGATTGAGACCTACACGCTGTCCCATAGGGTTTGTGACACACACATGCTATCCAATGGGGTTTGTGACGCACACTTTCCAATGGGGTTTGTGACACACACACGCTATCCAATGGGGTTTGTGACACACATTCTTTCTAATGGGGTTTTTGACAAACACATGCTATCCAATTGGGTTTGTGACACACACATTTCAATGGCGTTTGTGACACACACATGCTGTCCCATGGGGTTTGTGATACACACGCTCTCCAATGGGGTTGTTACACATACACTCTGTCCAGTGGAGTTTGTGACACACACGCTGTCCAATGGGGTTTGTGACACACACACTGCCCAATGGGTATTGTTAAACACAAACTCTGTCCTTTGGGGTTTGTGACACACACACTGTCCAATGGGGTTTTTGACACGCACACTTTATAATGGGGTTTGTTACACACACACTTTCCAGTGGGGTTTGTGACACGCACACTTTCTAGTGGGGTTTGTGACACACAAATGCTATCCAATAGGGTTTGTGACACGCATACTTTCTAATGGGGTTTGTGACACACACACGCTGTCCAATGGGGTATGTGACACGCACACTTTATAATGGGGTTTGTTACACACACACGGTATCCAATGGTGTTTATGACACACACGCTGTCCAATAGGGTTTGTGACACACATACACTATCCAATGGGGTTTGTGACACGCACACTTTCTAATGGGGTTTGTGACACACACGCTATCCAATGGGTTTTGTGACACACACGCTGTCCAATGGGGTTTGTGACACAGACGCTGTACAATGGGGATTGTGACATACACATTGTCCAATAGGGTATATGACACACACACGTTATCCAATGGGGTTTGTGACACGCGTACTTTCTAATGGGGTTTGTGACACACACACGCTGTCCAATGGGGTTTATGAAACACACACTGTCCAGTGGGCTTTGTGACACACACACTCTGTCCAATGGGGTTTGTGACCCACACAGTGTCCAATGGGGATTGTGACACACACGCTGTCCAATGTGTTTTGTGACACAAACACTCTGTCCTATAGGTCTTGTGACACACAAGCTGTCCAATGGAGTTCGTGACACACACGCTGTCCATTGGGGTTTCTGACACACACATTGTCCAATAGGGTTTGTGACATCACACACGCTATCCAATGGTGTTTAAGACACACAGTCTTTCTAATGGGGTTTGTGACCCCCACGCTATCCAATGGGTTTTGTGACACACACACAGTCCAAAGGGGTTTGTGACACAGACGCTGTCCAATGGGGTTTTTGACACACACAACGACCAGGGGGCTTGTGACACATACATGCTGTCCAAAGGGGTTTGTGACACACACGCTGTCCAATGGGGTTTGTGACACACGAACACTGTCCAATGGGGATTGTGACACACACACGCTGTCCAATGGGGTTTATGACTACACACGCTGTCCAATGGGGTTTGTGACACGCACACTGTCCAATGGGGTTTTGACACACACGCTGTCCACTGGGGATTGTAACACAAATACTGTCCAGGGGGGTTTGTGACACACACACTGTCCAATGGCATTCATGACACACTCAGTGTCCACGGGGGTTTGTGACACGCACTCTGTCCCCTGGGGTTTGTGATACACACACACTATCCAATGGGGTTTATGACACACACGCTGTCCAATGGGGTTTGTGACACACACGCTGTCAGATGGTGTTTGTGACACACACGCTGTCCAATGGGGATTATGACATACACACTGTCCAATAGGGTTTGTGACACACACACTTTTTAATGGGGTTTGAGACACACACAATATCCAATGGGGTTTGTGACTCTCACAATCTGTCCAATGGTGCTTTTCACACACACGCTGTCCAATTGGTTTCGTGAACTCGCGCTGTCCAGTGGGTTTCGTGACACGCACACTCTGTTCAATGGGCTTGTGACACACACGCTGTCCAATGGTGTTTGTGACACACACGCTGTCCAAAGGGGTTTGTGACACAAACGCTATCCAATGGGGTTTGTGACACTCACACTGTCCATAGGTGTTTGTGACACACACGCTGTCCAGTGGGTATTGTAGCACACACACTGTCCAATGGGGTTTTGACACACACACTGTCCACTGGGGATTGTGACACAAACGCTGTCCAATGGTATTTGTGACATACACACAGTCCAATGGTGTTTCTGACAAACACGCTGTTCAATGGGGTTTTGTGACACACAAACTGTCCATGGTTGTTTGTGACACACACACTGTCCGATTGGGTTTTGACACACACTCTGTCCAATAGGGTTTGTGTCACACACACGCTGTCCAATGGGCTTTGTGACAAGTACACTCTTTCCAATTGGGTTTGTGACACACACGCTATCCAGTGGGTTCTGTGACACACACACTGTCCAATAGGGTTTGTGACACACACACGCTATCCAATGGGGTTTGTGACACACACACGCTATCCAAACGGGTTTGTGACACCACACTCTGTCCAATGGTGCTTGTGACACACACGCTGTCCAAAGGGGTTCGTGACACACACACTGTCCAGTGTGTTTTTTGACAGACACACTCTGTCCAATGGACTTGTGACACACACACGCTCTCCTATAGTGTTTGTGACACACACTCTGTCCCATTGAGTTTGTGACAAAGACGCTGTCCAATGGGGATTGTGTCACACACAATGTCCAATAGGGTTTGTGACACACACATGCTATCCAATGGGGTTTGTGACACACACGCTGTCCAGTGGGGTTCGTGACACACACGCTGTCCAATGGCCTTTGTGACAAATACACTCTGTCCAATGGGGCTTGTGACACACACGCTGTCCAATGTGGTTTATTACACACAGGCTGTCCAATGAGGTTTGTGACACACACTCTGTCCCATGGGGTTTGCGACACACACACGCTGTCCAATGTGGTTTGTGACAGACACGCAGTCCAATGGGGTTTGTGAAACACACACACTGTCCAGTAGGGTTTGTGACACACACATGCTATCCAGTGGGTTTTGTGACACATACACTCTCCAATAGGGTTTGTGTCACACACACGCTGTCCAATGGGCTTTGTGACAAGTACACTCCTTCCAATTGGGTTTGTGACACACCCGCTATCCTGTGGGTTCTGTGACACACACACTGTCCAATAGGGTTTGTGACACACACACGCTATCCAATGGGGTTTGTGACACACACACGCTATTCAAAGGGGTTTGTGACACCACACTCTGTCCAATGGTGCTTGTGACACACACGCTGTCCAAAGGGGTTCGTGACACACACGCTGTCCAGTGTGTTTTTTGACAGACACACTCTGTCCAATGGACTTGTGACACACACACGCTCTCCTATAGTGTTTGTGACACACACTCTGTCCCATTGAGTTTGTGACAAAGACGCTGTCCAATGGGGATTGTGTCACACACAATGTCCAATAGGGTTTGTGACACACACATGCTATCCAATGGGGTTTGTGACACACACGCTGTCCAATGGGGTTCGTGACACACACGCTGTCCAATGGCCTTTGTGACAAATACACTCTGTCCAATGGGGCTTGTGACACACACGCTGTCCAATGGGGTTTATTACACACACGCTGTCCAATGAGGTTTGTGACACACACTCTGTCCCATGGGGTTTGCGACACACACACGCTGTCCAATGTGGTTTGTGAAACACACACACTGTCCAGTAGGGTCTGTGACACACACATGCTATCCAATGGGGTTTGTGACACACATACTTTCTAATGGGGTTTTTGATACACACACACTATCCAATGGGGTTTGTGACACACACTTTCCAATCGGGTTTGTGACACACACACGATGTCCAATGGTGTTTGTGACACGCAAGCTGTCCAATGAGTTTTGTGACACACACACTGACCAGGAGGGTTCGTGACACACACACGCTATCCAATTGGGTTTGTGACACATACACTTTCAAATGGGGTTTGTGACACACACTCTGTCCCATGGGGTTTGTGACACACACACTCTGTCCAATGGGGATTGTGACACACACACACTGTCCAATGGGGATTGTGACACACACACTGTCCAAAGGGGTTTGTGACACACACGTTGTCCAATGGGGTTTGTGGCACGCACACTGTCCAACGGTGTTTGTAACACACACGCTGCCCGATGGTGTTTGTGACACAGACACTGACCAAAGGGCTTTGTGACACACACGATGTCCAATGGGGTTTGTGACACGCACACTGTCCATGGGTGTTTGTGACACACACGCTGTCCAGTGGAGTTTGTGACACACACACTGTCCAATGGGGTTTGTGACACACACAGTATCCACGGGGGTTTGTGACACAAACTCTGTCCAATTAGGTTTGTGACACACACACTGTCCAATGGGTATTGTGACACACACACCCTCTCCAATGGGGTTTGTGACACACACACTGACCAGGAGGGTTCGTGACACACACACGCTATCCAATTGGGTTTGTGACACATACACTTTCAAATTGGGTTTGTCACACACTCGCTGTCCAATGGGGTTCGTAACACACACTCTGTCCAATGGGGTTTGTGACACACACACTCTGTCCAATGGGGATTGTGACACACACACACTGTCCAATGGGGATTGTGACACACACACTGTCCAAAGGGGTTTGTGACACACACGTTGTCCAATGGGGTTTGTGGCACGCACAATGTCCATGGGTGTTTGTAACACACACGCTGCCCGATGGTGTTTGTGACACAGACACTGACCAAAGGGCTTTGTGACACACACGATGTCCAATGGGGTTTGTGACACGAACACTGTCCATGGGTGTTTGTGACACACACGCTGTCCAGTGGAGTTTGTGACACACACACTGTTCAATGGGGTTTGTGACACACACAGTATCCACGGGGGTTTGTGACACAAACTCTGTCCAATGGGGTTTGTGACACACACGCTGTCAAATGGGTATTGTGACACACACGCTGTCCAATGGGATTTTTGACACACAAGCTATCCAGTGGGTTTTGTGACACACACATTTTCCAATAGTGTTTGTGACAAACACACGCTATCTAACGGGGTTTGTGACACATCCACTTTCCAATGGTGTTTGTGACACCACACTCTGTCCAATGGTGCTTGTGACACACAGACGCTGTCCAATGGGGTTCGTGACACACACGCTGTCCAGTGGGGTTCATGACACACAAGTTGTCCAGTGGGTTTTGTGACACACGCTCTGTCCCATGGGGTTTGTGACACACACACTGTCCAATGGGGATTGTGACACAACCACGCTGTCCAATGGGGTTTGTGACACACACACTGTCCAAAGGGGTTTGTGACACACAAGCTGTCTAAGGGGGTTTGTGACACACACACACTGTCCAAAGGGGATTGTGAAACACACAGTGTCCACGGGGGTTTGTGACACAAACTCTGTCCAATGAGGTTTGTGACACACACACTGTCCAATGGGTATTGTGACACACACACCCTCTCCAATGGGGTTTGTGACACACACGTTGTCTAATGGTGATTGTGACACGCACGCTCTCCAATGGGGATTGTGACACCACACTGTCCAATGGTACTTGTGACACACACACACTATCCAATGGGGTTTGTGACACGCATACTTTCTAATGGGGTTTGTGACACACACACTGTCCAATGGGGATTGTGACACACACACGCTGTCCAATAGGGTTTGTGACACACACACTGTCCAAAGGGGTTTGTGACATACACGCTGTTCAGTGGGCTTTGTGAGAATTAAACTCTGTACAATGGGGCTTGTGACACACACGCTGTCCAATGGGGATTGTGACACACATGCTATCCAGTGGGTTTTGTGACACATACACTCTCTAATAGGGTTTGTGACACACACACTCTATCAAATGGGGTTTGTGACACACACACACTGTCCAATGGGGTTTGTGACACACACGCTGTCCAATGGGGATTGTGACACCACACTCTGTCCAATGGTGCTTGTGACACACACACGATATCCAATGGGGTTTGTGAAACACACACTCTGTCCAATAGGGTTTGTGTCACGCACACGCTGTCGAATGGGCTTTGTGACAAGTACACTCTGTCCAATGGGGCTTGTGACACACATGCTGTCCAATGGGGTTTGTGACACATACGCTATCCAGTGGGTTTTGTGACACACACACTGTCCAATGGGGATTGTGACACACACACGCTGTCCAATAGGGTTTATGGCACATACACTTTCCAATGGGGTTTGTGACACCACACTCTGTCCAATGGTGCTTGTGACACACACGCTGTCCAAAGGTGTTCGTGACACACACTCTGTCCCATTGGGTTTGTGAAAAAGACGCTGTCCAATGGGGATTGTGTCATACACAATGTCCAGTAGTGTGTGTGAACACACATGCTATCCAATGGGGTTTGTGACACACACTCTGTCCCATGGGGTTTGTGACACACACACTGTGTCCACTGGGGATTGTGACACACAAACGATGTCCAATGGGGTTTGTGACACACACAATGTCCAAAGGGGTTTGTGAACACACATGTTGTCCAATGGGGTTTGTGACACACACAATGTCCAAAGGGCTTTGTAACACACACGGTGTTCAATGGGGTTTGTGACACGCACACTGTCCATGGGTGTTTGTGACACACACGCCGTCCAGCGGAGTTTGTGTCACACACACTGTCCAATGGGGTTTGTGACACACACAGTGTCCACGGGGGTTTGTGACACAAACTCTGTCCAATGATGTTTGTGACACACACACTGTCAAATGGGTATTGTGACACACACACGCTCTCCAATACCGCTTGTGACACACACGCTGTCCAATGGGGTTTATTACACACACGCTGTCCAATGTGGTTTTTGACACACACGCTGTCCAATGGGGTTTGTGAAACACACACTCTGTCCAATGGGGTTTGTGACACACATACTTTCTAAAGGGGTTTTTGACATACACACACTATCCAATAGGGTTTGTGACACACACTTTCCAATCGGGTTTGTGACACACACACGCTGTCCAATGGTGTTTGTGACACGCATGCTGTCCAATGAGTTTTGTGACACACACACTGACCAGGAGTGTTCGTGACACACACACGGTATCCTATGGGGTTTGTGACACATACACTTTCAAATGGGGTTTGTGACACACACTCTGTCCCATGGGGTTTTTGAAAAAGACGCTGTCCAATGGGGATTGTGTCATACACAATGTCCAATAGTGTGTGTGACACACACATGCTATCCAATGGGGTTTGTGACACACACTCTGTCCCATGGGGTTTGTGACACACACACTGTGTCCACTGGGGATTGTGACACACAAACGATGTCCAATGGGGTTTGTGACACACACAATGTCCAAAGGGGTTTGTGAACACACATGTTGTCCAATGGGGTTTGTGACACACACAATGTCCAAAGGGCTTTGTAACACACACGGTGTTCAATGGGGTTTGTGACACGCACACTGTCCATGGGTGTTTGTGACACACACGCCGTCCAGCGGAGTTTGTGTCACACACACTGTCCAATGGGGTTTGTGACACATACAGTGTCCACGGGGGTTTGTGACACAAACTCTGTCCAATGATGTTTGTGACACACACACTATCAAATGGGTATTGTGACACACACACCCTCTCCAATACCGCTTGTGACACACACGCTGTCCAATGGGGTTTATTACACACACGCTGTCCAATGTGGTTTGTGACACACACGCTGTCCAATGGGGTTTGTGAAACACACACTCTGTCCAATGGGGTTTGTGACACACATACTTTCTAAAGGGGTTTTTGACATACACACACTATCCAATAGGGTTTGTGACACACACTTTCCAATCGGGTTTGTGACACACACACGCTGTCCAATGGTGTTTGTGACACGCATGCTGTCCAATGAGTTTTGTGACACACACACTGACCAGGAGTGTTCGTGACACACACACGCTATCCTATGGGGTTTGTGACACATACACTTTCAAATGGGGTTTGTGACACACACACTCTGTCAAATGGGGATTGTAACACACACACACTGCCCAATGGGGTTGTGACACACACACTGTCCAAAGTAGTTTGTGACACACATGATGTCCAATGGGGTTTGTGACACGCACACTGTCCATGACTGTTTGTGACACACATCCTGTGCAATGGGGTTTGTGACACACACGCAGTCCAAAGGTGATTGTGACACACACAGTGTCCACGGGGGTTTGTGACACAAACTCTGTCCAATGAGGTTTGTGACACACACACTGTCCAATGGGTATTGTGAGACACACACCCTCTCCAATGGGGTTTGTGACACACATGCTCTCCAATGGGGTTTGGGTCACACACGCTGTCCAATGGGGTTTGTGACACACACGCTGTCCAATAGGCTTTGTGACAAATACACTCTGTCCAATGGGGCTTGTGACACACACGCTGTCCAATGGGGTTTTTCACACACACGCTATACAGTGGGTTTTGTGACACACACTCTGTCCAATAGGGTTTTTAACACACACACGCTATCCAATGGGGTTTGTGACACACACTCTGTCCCATGGGGTTTGTGACACACACACTCTGTCCAATGGGGATTGTGACACACACACACTGTGCAATGGGGTTTGTGACACGCTTACTTTCTAATGGGGTTTGTGACACACACATGATATCCAATGCGGTTTGTGACACATACTTTCCAATGGGGTTTGTGACACACACACGCTGTCCAATGGTGTTTGTAATACGCATGACGTCCAATGTGTTTTGTAAACACACACTGACCAGGAGGGTTTGTGACACACACACGCTATACAAAGCGGTTTGTGACACACACTCTGTCCCATGGGGTTTGTGACACACACACTGTCCAAAGGGGATTGCGACACACACACGCTGTCCAATGGGGTTTATTACACACAAGCTGTCCAATGGGGTTTGTGACACACACTCTGTCCCATGGGGTTTTCGACACACACACGCTGTCCAATGGGGTTTCAGACACACACGCTGTCCAATGGGGTTTGTGAAACACACACTCTGTCCAATACGGTTTGTGACACACACAAGCTATCCAATGGGGTTTGTGACACACACTTTCCAATGGGTTTTGTGACACACACATGCTGTCCAATGGTATTTGTGACACACACACTGACCAGGAGGTTTTGTGACACACACACGCTATCCAATGGCGTTTGTGACACATACAGTTTCCAATGGGGTTTGTGACACACACACTCTGTCCAATGGCGCTTGTGACACACACGCTGTCCAATGGGGTTCATGACACACACTCTGTCCCATGCGGTTTTTGACACACACACTCTGTCCAATGGGGATTGTGAC
This sequence comes from Columba guinea, assembly GCA_032206185.1. Taxonomy (NCBI): domain Eukaryota; kingdom Metazoa; phylum Chordata; class Aves; order Columbiformes; family Columbidae; genus Columba; species Columba guinea. The sequence continues at coordinate 3,804,432 of JAVLUU010000005.1, forward strand.
ACAAACACGCTGTCTAATGGGGTTTGTGACACACACACTGTCCAAAGGGGTTTGTGACACACACGATGACCAATGGGGTTTGTGACACGCACTACTGTCCAATGGGTATTGTGACACACACACCCTATCCAATGGGGTTTGTGACACACACGCTGTCCAATTGGGATTGTGACACACACGCTGTCCAATGGGCTTTGTGACACACACGCTATCCAGTGGGTTTTGTGATACACACACTGTCCAATAGGGCTTGTGACACACACACGCTACCCAATGGGGTTTGTGACACATCCACTTTCCAAAGGGGTTTGTGACACCACACTCTGTCCAATGGTGCTTGTGACACGCACAGCAATCCAATGGGGTTTGTGACACACACACTATATCCAATGGGTTTTGTGACACACACACACTGTCCCATGGGGTTTGTGACACATACGCTATCCAATGGCGATTGTGACACCACACTCTGTCCAACAGTGCTTTTGACACACACGCTGTCCAATGGGGTTTGTGACACACACGCTATCCAATGGGTTTTGTGACACACACACTGTCCAATAGGGCTTGTGACACACACACGCTACCCAATGGGGTTTGTGACACATCCACTTTCCAAAGGGGTTTGTGACACCACACTCTGTCCAATGGTGCTTGTGACACGCACAGCAATCCAATGGGGTTTGTGACACACACACTATATCCAATGGGTTTTGTGACACACACACACTGTCCCATGGGGTTTGTGACACATACGCTATCCAATGGCGATTGTGACACCACACTCTGTCCAACAGTGCTTTTGACACACACGCTGTCCAATGGGGTTTGTGACACACACGCTATCCAATGGGTTTTGTGACACACACACTGTCCAATAGGGCTTGTGACACACACACGCTACCCAATGGGGTTTGTGACACATCCACTTTCCAATGGGGTTTGTGACACTACACTCTGTCCAATGGTGCTTGTGACACGCACAGCAATCCAATGGGGTTTGTGACACACACACTATATCCAATGGGTTTTGTGACACACACACACTGTCCAATGGGGTTTGTGACACATACGCTATCCAATGGCGATTGTGACACCACACTCTGTCCAACAGTGCTTTTGACACACACGCTGTCCAATGGGGTTTGTGACACACACGCTGTCCAGTGGATTATGTGACACACACACTCTGTCCAATGGGCTTGTGACACAGACACGCTGACCAATGGTGTTTGTGACACACACTCTGTCCCATGGGGTTTGTGACACAAACACTGTCCAATGGGGATTGTGACACACACATGCTGTCCAATGGGGTTTGTGACACACACACTGTCCAAAGGGGTTTGTGACACACACGCTGTCCAGTGGGTTTTGTGACAAATACACTCTGTACAATGGGGCTTGTTGCACACACGCTGTCCAATGGCGTTTGTGACACACACGCTATCCAGTGGGTTTTGTGACACACACACTGTCCAATAGGGTTTGTGACACACACACTCTATCAAATGGGGTTTGTGACACTCACACACTGTCCAATGGGATTTGTGACACACACGCTGTCCAATGGCTTTTGTGACACCGCACACTGTCCAATGGTGCTTGTGACACACACACGCTATCCAATGGGTTTTTTTTTGACACGCATACTTTCTAATGGGGTTTGTGACACTCACACTCTATCAAATGGAGTTTGTGACACATACACTTTCCATTGGGGTTTGTGACACCCCACTCTGTCCAATGGTGCTTGAGACACACACACGCTATCCAATGGGGTTTTTGACACGCATACATTCTAATGGGTTTGTGACACACACACTCTATCAAAAGGGGATTGTGACACACACACACTGTCCAATGGGGTATGTGACACACACGCTGTCTAATGGGGATTGTGACACAACACTCTGTCCAACGGTGCTTGTGACACACACGCTGTCCAATGGGGTTCATTACACACACGCTGTCCAGTGGCTTTTGTGACACACACACTCTGTCCAATGGGCTTGTGACACACACACGCTGACCAATAGTGTTTGTGACACACACTCTGTCCCATGGTGTTTGTGACACACACACTGTCCAAAGGGGTTTGTGAAACACACGCTGTCTAATGGGGTTTATGACACACACACACTGTCCAATGGGGATTGTGACACACACACGCTGTCCAATGGGGTTTTTGACACGCATACTTTCTAAAGGTGTTTGTGACACACACACTCTATCACATGGGGTTTGTGACACACACACGCTGTCCAATGGGGTTTGTGACACACACTCTGTCCAGTGGGGTTCGTGACACACACGCTGCCCAGTGGTTTTGTGACACACACACTGTCCAATAGGGATTGTGACACACACACGCTGTCCAATGGGGTTTGTGACACGCATACTTTCTAATGGTGTTTGTGAAACACACACTCTATCACATGGGGTTTGTGACACACACACGCTGTCCAATGGGGATTTTGACACACACGCTGTCCATTGGGGTTTATTACACACACGCTGTCCAATGGGGTTTGTGACACGTACTCTGTCCCATGGGGTTTGTGACACGCACACGCTGACCAATGGGGTTTGTGACACACACGCTGTCCAATGGGGTTTGTGACACACACACTGAGCAGGAGGTTTTGTGACGCACACACGCTGTCCTATAGTGTTTGTGACACACACTATGTCCCATTGGGTTTGTGACAAAGACGCTGTCCAATGGGGTTTGTGTCACACACACTGTCCAGTAGGGTTTTTCATAAACACATGCTATCCAATGGGGTTTGTGACACACACGCTGTCCAATGGGGTTTGTGAAACACACACTCTGTCCAATAGGGTTTGTGAAACACACATGCTATCCAATGGGGTTTGTGACACACATACTTTCTAGTGGGGTTTATGACACACACACGCTATCCAATGGGGTTTGTGACACACACTTTCCAATGGGTTTTGTGACACACACACACGCTGTCCAATGGTATTTGTGACACGCATGGTGTCCAATGGGTTTTGTGACACACACACTGACCAGGAGGTTTTGTGACACACACACGCTATCCAATGGGGTTTGTGACACATACATTTTCCAATGGGGTTTGTGACACACACACTCTGTCCAATGGCGCTTGTGACACCCACGCTGTCCAATGGGGTTCGTGACACACACTCTGTCCCATGCGGTTTGTGACACACACACTCTGTCCAATGGGGATTGTGACACAAACACGCTGTCTAATGGGGTTTGTGACACACACACTGTCCAAAGGGGTTTGTGACACACACGATGACCAATGGGGTTTGTGACACGCACTACTGTCCAATGGGTATTGTGACACACACACACCCTATCCAATGGGGTTTGTGACACACACGCTGTCCAATTGGGATTGTGACACACAAGCTGTCCAATGGGCTTTGTGACAAATACACTCTGTCCAAAGGGGCTTGTGACACACACGCTGTACAGTGGGGTTTGTGACACACACGCTATCCAGTGGGTTTTGTGACACACACACTCAGTCCAATGGGGATTGTGACACAAACACGCTGTCTAATGGGGTTTGTGACACACACACTGCCCAATGGGGTTTGTGACACACACTCTGTCCAGTGGGGTTCGTGACACACACGCTGCCCAGTGGGTTTTGTGACACACACACTCTGTCCAATGGGCTTGTGACACACACACGCTGACCAATAGTGTTTGTGACACACACACTCTGTCCCATGGGGTTTGTGACACACACACTGTATCACATGTGGTTTGTGACACACAGACGCTGTCCAATGGGGATTGTGACACACACTCTGTCCAATGGGTTTGTGACACGTACTCTGTCCCATGGGGTTTGCGAAAAATACGCTGTCCAATGGGGATTGTGTCACACACACTGTCCAGTAGGGTTTTTGCTAAACACATGCTATCCAATGGGGTTTGTGACACACACGTTGTCCAATGAGGTTTGTGGCACGCACACTGTCAAAATGGGTTTGTGACACGCAAGGTGTCCAATGGGGTTGTGACACACACACTGTCCAAAGGGGTTTGTGAAACACACAATGTCCACTGGAGTTTGTGACACGCATACTGTCCATGGGTGTTTGTGACACACAAGCTGTCCAGTGGAGTTTGTGACACACACACTGTCCAATGGGGTTTGTGACACACACGCTTTCCAATGGGGTTTGTGACATACAAACTTTCCAATGGGGTTTGTAACACACTCACGCTGTCCCATGGGGTTTGTGACACAAATGCTGACCAATTGGGTTTGTTACACACGCACTGTCCAATGGTGTTTTTGAAACGCATGCTGTCCAGTGGGTTTTGTGACACACACACTGACCAGGAGGGTTTGCGACACACACACGCTATCGAATTAGGTTTTTGACACATACAGTTTTCCATGGGGTTTGTGACACACACACTCTGTCCAATGGCGCATGCGACACACACGCTGTGCAAACGGGTTCGTGACACACAGTTAGTCCCATGGGGTTTGTGACACACACACTGTCCAATGGCGATTGTGACACACACACGCTATCCAATGGGGTTTGGGACACATATACGCTGTCCAATGAATTTCGTAACACACACTCTCAGTCCCATGGGGTTTGTCACACACTCACTGTCCAATGGCGATTGTGACACACACACACTGTCCAATGGGGATTGTGACACACACAGTGTCCACGGGGGTCTGTGACACACACGCTGTCCAGTGGGGATTGTGACAGACACACTGTCCAATGAGTATTGTTACAGACACACTCTGTCCAATGGTGTTTGTGACACACACGCTGTACAATGGGGCTTGTGACACACACGCTCTGCAATGAGGTTTGTGACACGCACACTGTCCAATGGGAATTGGGACACACACACACTGTCCAATGGGGATTGTGACAAACACATGGTCCAATGGGGTTTGTGACACACACGCTGTCCAGTGGGAATTATGATATACACACACTGTCAAATGGTGTTCGTGACATGGGTGCTGTACAATGGCGTTTGTGACACACACAGTGACCAAAGGGGTTTGTGACACACACTCTGTCCAATGGGGCTTGTGACACACACACACTGTCCAATGGGGATTGTGACACACACACTCTGTCCAATGGGGATTTTGACACACACACTGTCCTATGGGATTTGTGACACACACGCTGTCCAATGGAGATTGTGACACACACACACTGTCCAATGGTGTTTGTGACTCGCGTGCTGTCCAATAGTGTTTGTGACACACACGCAGTCCAATGGGGTTCGTGACACACATGCTGTCCAGTGGGGTTCGTGACACACACATTCTCCAATGGGGATTGTGACACACACACGCTGTCCAATGGGGTTTTTCACACACACACTGTTCAATGGGGTTTGTCACACACACATTCTGTCCAATGGTGTTTGTGACACACTCGCTGTCTAATGGGGTTTGTGACACACACACTCTCCAGTGGGGTTTCTGACACAAATTCTGTCCAACTGGGATTGTGATTTAAACACTGTCCAGGGAGGTTTGTGACACACACACTGACCAATGGCATTTGCGACACACACACGCTGACCAATTGAGTTTGTTACAAACGCACTGTCCAGTGTGGTTTGTGACACACACGCTGTCCAATTGGGTTTGTGACACACACACGCTATCCAATGGGTTTGTCACACCCACTCTGTCCAATGGGGTTTCTGACAAACACACACTGTCCAATGGGATTTGTGACACACATGCTGTCCAATGTGTTTTGTGACACGCATTCTGTCCAATGGGGTTTGTGACAAACACACTTTCCAATGGGGTTTCTGATACACACGCTGTCAAATGGGGTTCGTGACACACACGCTGTCCAGTGGGGTTTGTGACACACATGCTCTCCAATGGGGTTTGGGTCACACACGCTGTCCAATGGGGTTTGTGACACACACGCTGTCCAATAGGCTTTGTGACAAATACACTCTGTCCAATGGGGCTTGTGACACACACGCTGTCCAATGGGGTTTTTCACACACACGCTATACAGTGGGTTTTGTGACACACACTCTGTCCAATAGGGTTTTTAACACACACACGCTATCCAATGGGGTTTGTGACACACACTCTGTCCCATGGGGTTTGTGACACACACACTCTGTCCAATGGGGATTGTGACACACACACACTGTGCAATGGGGTTTGTGACACGCTTACTTTCTAATGGGGTTTGTGACACACACATGATATCCAATGCGGTTTGTGACACATACTTTCCAATGGGGTTTGTGACACACACACGCTGTCCAATGGTGTTTGTAATACGCATGACGTCCAATGTGTTTTGTAAACACACACTGACCAGGAGGGTTTGTGACACACACACGCTATACAAAGCGGTTTGTGACACACACTCTGTCCCATGGGGTTTGTGACACACACACTGTCCAAAGGGGATTGCGACACACACACGCTGTCCAATGGGGTTTATTACACACAAGCTGTCCAATGTGGTTTGTGACACACACTCTGTCCCATGGGGTTTTCGACACACACACGCTGTCCAATGGGGTTTCAGACACACACGCTGTCCAATGGGGTTTGTGAAACACACACTCTGTCCAATACGGTTTGTGACACACACAAGCTATCCAATGGGGTTTGTGACACACACTTTCCAATGGGTTTTGTGACACACACATGCTGTCCAATGGTATTTGTGACACACACACTGACCAGGAGGTTTTGTGACACACACACGCTATCCAATGGCGTTTGTGACACATACAGTTTCCAATGGGGTTTGTGACACACACACTCTGTCCAATGGCGCTTGTGACACACACGCTGTCCAATGGGGTTCATGACACACACTCTGTCCCATGCGGTTTTTGACACACACACTCTGTCCAATGGGGATTGTGACACAAACACGCTGTCTAATGGGGTTTGTGACACACACACTGTCCAAAGGGGTTTGTGACACACACGATGACCAATGGGGTTTGTGACACGCACTACTGTCCAATGGGTATTGTGACACGCACACCCTATCCAATGGGGTTTGTGACACACACGCTGTCCAATTGGGATTGTGACACACACGCTGTCCAATGGGCTTTGTGACACACACGCTATCCAGTGGGTTTTGTGATACACACACTGTCCAATAGGGCTTGTGACACACACACGCTACCCAATGGGGTTTGTGACACATCCACTTTCCAAAGGGGTTTGTGACACCACACTCTGTCCAATGGTGCTTGTGACACGCACAGCAATCCAATGGGGTTTGTGACACACACACTATATCCAATGGGTTTTGTGACACACACACACTGTCCCATGGGGTTTGTGACACATACGCTATCCAATGGCGATTGTGACACCACACTCTGTCCAACAGTGCTTTTGACACACACGCTGTCCAATGGGGTTTGTGACACACACGCTATCCAATGGGTTTTGTGACACACACACTGTCCAATAGGGCTTGTGACACACACACGCTACCCAATGGGGTTTGTGACACATCCACTTTCCAAAGGGGTTTGTGACACCACACTCTGTCCAATGGTGCTTGTGACACGCACAGCAATCCAATGGGGTTTGTGACACACACACTATATCCAATGGGTTTTGTGACACACACACACTGTCCCATGGGGTTTGTGACACATACGCTATCCAATGGCGATTGTGACACCACACTCTGTCCAACAGTGCTTTTGACACACACGCTGTCCAATGGGGTTTGTGACACACACGCTATCCAATGGGTTTTGTGACACACACACTGTCCAATAGGGCTTGTGACACACACACGCTACCCAATGGGGTTTGTGACACATCCACTTTCCAATGGGGTTTGTGACACTACACTCTGTCCAATGGTGCTTGTGACACGCACAGCAATCCAATGGGGTTTGTGACACACACACTATATCCAATGGGTTTTGTGACACACACACACTGTCCAATGGGGTTTGTGACACATACGCTATCCAATGGCGATTGTGACACCACACTCTGTCCAACAGTGCTTTTGACACACACGCTGTCCAATGGGGTTTGTGACACACACGCTGTCCAGTGGATTATGTGACACACACACGCTGTCCAATGGGCTTGTGACACAGACACGCTGACCAATGGTGTTTGTGACACACACTCTGTCCCATGGGGTTTGTGACACAAACACTGTCCAATGGGGATTGTGACACACACATGCTGTCCAATGGGGTTTGTGACACACACACTGTCCAAAGGGGTTTGTGACACACACGCTGTCCAGTGGGTTTTGTGACAAATACACTCTGTACAATGGGGCTTGTTGCACACACGCTGTCCAATGGCGTTTGTGACACACACGCTATCCAGTGGGTTTTGTGACACACACACTGTCCAATAGGGTTTGTGACACACACACTCTATCAATTGGGGTTTGTGACACTCACACACTGTCCAATGGGATTTGTGACACACACGCTGTCCAATGGCTTTTGTGACACCGCACACTGTCCAATGGTGCTTGTGACACACACACGCTATCCAATGGGTTTTTTTTTGACACGCATACTTTCTAATGGGGTTTGTGACACTCACACTCTATCAAATGGAGTTTGTGACACATACACTTTCCATTGGGGTTTGTGACACCCCACTCTGTCCAATGGTGCTTGAGACACACACACGCTATCCAATGGGGTTTTTGACACGCATACATTCTAATGGGTTTGTGACACACACACTCTATCAAAAGGGGATTGTGACACACACACACTGTCCAATGGGGTATGTGACACACACGCTGTCTAATGGGGATTGTGACACAACACTCTGTCCAACGGTGCTTGTGACACACACGCTGTCCAATGGGGTTCATTACACACACGCTGTCCAGTGGCTTTTGTGACACACACACTCTGTCCAATGGGCTTGTGACACACACACGCTGACCAATAGTGTTTGTGACACACACTCTGTCCCATGGTGTTTGTGACACACACACTGTCCAAAGGGGTTTGTGAAACACACGCTGTCTAATGGGGTTTATGACACACACACACTGTCCAATGGGGATTGTGACACACACACGCTGTCCAATGGGGTTTTTGACACGCATACTTTCTAAAGGTGTTTGTGACACACACACTCTATCACATGGGGTTTGTGACACACACACGCTGTCCAATGGGGTTTGTGACACACACTCTGTCCAGTGGGGTTCGTGACACACACGCTGCCCAGTGGTTTTGTGACACACACACTGTCCAATAGGGATTGTGACACACACACGCTGTCCAATGGGGTTTGTGACACGCATACTTTCTAATGGTGTTTGTGAAACACACACTCTATCACATGGGGTTTGTGACACACACACGCTGTCCAATGGGGATTTTGACACACACGCTGTCCATTGGGGTTTATTACACACACGCTGTCCAATGGGGTTTGTGACACGTACTCTGTCCCATGGGGTTTGTGACACGCACACGCTGACCAATGGGGTTTGTGACACACACGCTGTCCAATGGGGTTTGTGACACACACACTGAGCAGGAGGTTTTGTGACGCACACACGCTGTCCTATAGTGTTTGTGACACACACTATGTCCCATTGGGTTTGTGACAAAGACGCTGTCCAATGGGGTTTGTGTCACACACACTGTCCAGTAGGGTTTTTCATAAACACATGCTATCCAATGGGGTTTGTGACACACACGCTGTCCAATGGGGTTTGTGAAACACACACTCTGTCCAATAGGGTTTGTGAAACACACATGCTATCCAATGGGGTTTGTGACACACATACTTTCTAGTGGGGTTTTTGACACACACACGCTATCCAATGGGGTTTGTGACACACACTTTCCAATGGGTTTTGTGACACACACACACGCTGTCCAATGGTATTTGTGACACGCATGGTGTCCAATGGGTTTTGTGACACACACACTGACCAGGAGGTTTTGTGACACACACACGCTATCCAATGGGGTTTGTGACACATACATTTTCCAATGGGGTTTGTGACACACACACTCTGTCCAATGGCGCTTGTGACACCCACGCTGTCCAATGGGGTTCGTGACACACACTCTGTCCCATGCGGTTTGTGACACACACACTCTGTCCAATGGGGATTGTGACACAAACACGCTGTCTAATGGGGTTTGTGACACACACACTGTCCAAAGGGGTTTGTGACACACACGATGACCAATGGGGTTTGTGACACGCACTACTGTCCAATGGGTATTGTGACACACACACACCCTATCCAATGGGGTTTGTGACACACACGCTGTCCAATTGGGATTGTGACACACAAGCTGTCCAATGGGCTTTGTGACAAATACACTCTGTCCAAAGGGGCTTGTGACACACACGCTGTACAGTGGGGTTTGTGACACACACGCTATCCAGTGGGTTTTGTGACACACACACTCAGTCCAATGGGGATTGTGACACAAACACGCTGTCTAATGGGGTTTGTGACACACACACTGCCCAATGGGGTTTGTGACGCACACTCTGTCCAGTGGGGTTCGTGACACACACGCTGCCCAGTGGGTTTTGTGACACACACACTCTGTCCAATGGGCTTGTGACACACACACGCTGACCAATAGTGTTTGTGACACACACACTCTGTCCCATGGGGTTTGTGACACACACACTGTATCACATGTGGTTTGTGACACACAGACGCTGTCCAATGGGGATTGTGACACACACTCTGTCCAATGGGTTTTTGACACGTACTCTGTCCCATGGGGTTTGCGAAAAATACGCTGTCCAATGGGGATTGTGTCACACACACTGTCCAGTAGGGTTTTTGCTAAACACATGCTATCCAATGGGGTTTGTGACACACACGTTGTCCAATGAGGTTTGTGGCACGCACACTGTCAAAATGGGTTTGTGACACGCAAGGTGTCCAATGGGGTTGTGACACACACACTGTCCAAAGGGGTTTGTGAAACACACAATGTCCACTGGAGTTTGTGACACGCATACTGTCCATGGGTGTTTGTGACACACAAGCTGTCCAGTGGAGTTTGTGACACACACACTGTCCAATGGGGTTTGTGACACACACGCTTTCCAATGGGGTTTGTGACATACAAACTTTCCAATGGGGTTTGTAACACACTCACGCTGTCCCATGGGGTTTGTGACACAAATGCTGACCAATTGGGTTTGTTACACACGCACTGTCCAATGGTGTTTTTGAAACGCATGCTGTCCAGTGGGTTTTGTGACACACACACTGACCAGGAGGGTTTGCGACACACACACGCTATCGAATTAGGTTTTTGACACATACAGTTTTCCATGGGGTTTGTGACACACACACTCTGTCCAATGGCGCATGCGACACACACGCTGTGCAAACGGGTTCGTGACACACAGTTAGTCCCATGGGGTTTGTGACACACACACTGTCCAATGGCGATTGTGACACACACACGCTATCCAATGGGGTTTGGGACACATATACGCTGTCCAATGAATTTCGTAACACACACTCTCAGTCCCATGGGGTTTGTCACACACTCACTGTCCAATGGCGATTGTGACACACACACACTGTCCAATGGGGATTGTGACACACACAGTGTCCACGGGGGTCTGTGACACACACGCTGTCCAGTGGGGATTGTGACAGACACACTGTCCAATGAGTATTGTTACAGACACACTCTGTCCAATGGTGTTTGTGACACACACGCTGTACAATGGGGCTTGTGACACACACGCTCTGCAATGAGGTTTGTGACACGCACACTGTCCAATGGGAATTGGGACACACACACACTGTCCAATGGGGATTGTGACAAACACATGGTCCAATGGGGTTTGTGACACACACGCTGTCCAGTGGGAATTATGATATACACACACTGTCAAATGGTGTTCGTGACATGGGTGCTGTACAATGGCGTTTGTGACACACACAGTGACCAAAGGGGTTTGTGACACACACTCTGTCCAATGGGGCTTGTGACACACACACACTGTCCAATGGGGATTGTGACACACACACTCTGTCCAATGGGGATTTTGACACACACACTGTCCTATGGGATTTGTGACACACACGCTGTCCAATGGAGATTGTGACACACACACACTGTCCAATGGTGTTTGTGACTCGCGTGCTGTCCAATAGTGTTTGTGACACACACGCAGTCCAATGGGGTTCGTGACACACATGCTGTCCAGTGGGGTTCGTGACACACACATTCTCCAATGGGGATTGTGACACACACACGCTGTCCAATGGGGTTTTTCACACACACACTGTTCAATGGGGTTTGTCACACACACATTCTGTCCAATGGTGTTTGTGACACACTCGCTGTCTAATGGGGTTTGTGACACACACACTCTCCAGTGGGGTTTCTGACACAAATTCTGTCCAACTGGGATTGTGATTTAAACACTGTCCAGGGAGGTTTGTGACACACACACTGACCAATGGCATTTGCGACACACACACGCTGACCAATTGAGTTTGTTACAAACGCACTGTCCAGTGTGGTTTGTGACACACACGCTGTCCAATTGGGTTTGTGACACACACACGCTATCCAATGGGTTTGTCACACCCACTCTGTCCAATGGGGTTTCTGACAAACACACACTGTCCAATGGGATTTGTGACACACATGCTGTCCAATGTGTTTTGTGACACGCATTCTGTCCAATGGGGTTTGTGACAAACACACTTTCCAATGGGGTTTCTGATACACACGCTGTCAAATGGGGTTCGTGACACACACGCTGTCCAGTGGGGTTTGTGACACACACACTTTCCAATGGGGTTCGTGACACACATGCTGTCCAGTAGGGTTTGTGACACACACACTGTTCAATAGGGTTTGTAACACAGATATGCTATCTTATTGTGTTTGTGACACACAAACTTTCTAATGGTTTTTGTGACACACACACACTATACAATGGTGTTTGTGACACACAGACTTTCCAATGGGTTTTGTGAAACACACACTGTTCATTGGGGTTTGTCACAAACACAGGCTTTCCAATGGTGTTTGTGACACACACACTCTAAAATGGGGTTTCTGACACAAACGCTGTCCAATGGGGACTGTGACAGACACGCTGTCCAGTGGGGATTGTGACACACACGGTGTCCAATGGGGTTTGTTACACACAAACTGTCCAAGGGCGTTTGTGACACACGCGCTGTCCAATGGCATTTGTGACACACACGCTGACCAATTGGGTTTGCGACACACACGCTGTCCAATAGGGTTTGTGACACACACAGTGTCGAATAGGGATAGTGACAGACACACTGTTCAATGGGGTTTGTAACACACACTCTTTCCAAAGGTGTTTGTGACACACACACTGTCCAATGAAAATTGGGACACACACACATAGTCCAAAGGGCATTGTAACACACAGAAGGTCCAATGGGGTTTGTGACACACACACTGTCCAATGGGGATTGTGACATACACATGCTATCCAATTGTGTTCGTGACACGGATGCTGTCCAATGGTGTTTGTGACACACACTCTGTCCATTGTGGTTTCTGACACACACACACTGTCCAATGGGGATTGTGACACACACACGCTGTCCAATGGGGATTTTGACACACACACTGTCCAATGGGATTTCTGAACACACACGCTGTCCAATGGAGATTGCGACACGCACACGCTGTCCAGTGGGGTTTGTGACACACACACTGTCCAATAGGGTTTGTGACACACAAACGATATCCAATTGTGTTTGTGACATGCACACTTTCTAAAGGGGTTTGTGACATACACACTCTATACAATGGGGTTTGTGACACACACAATTTCCAATGGGGTTTCTGATACACACGCTCTCAAATGGGGTTCGTGACACACACGCTTTCCAGTGGGGTTTGTGACACTCACACTTTCCAATGGGTTTCGTGACACACATGCTGTCCAGTAGGGTTTGTGACACACACACTGTTCAATAGGGTTTGTAACACAGACACGCTATCTTATTGCGTTTGTGACACACAAACTTTCTAATGGTTTTTGTGACACACACACGCTATGCAATGGGGTTTGTGACACACACACTTTCCAATGGGTTTTGTGAAACACACACTGTCCATTGGGTTTGTCACACACACACGATTTCCACTGTTGTTTGTGACACACACACTCTAAAATGGGGATTCTGACACACATGCTGTCCATGGGGACTCTGACAGACAGGCTGTCCAGTGGGGATTGTGACACACATGCTGTCCAATTGGTTTTGTGACATAGACATTGTACAGTAGGGTTTGTGAAACACACACTCTCCAAAGGGTTTTGTGACACACACAATGTACAGGGGGTTTTTTGACACACACACTGTCCTATTGGGTTGTGACACACACGGTGTCCGATGGGTTTTGTGACACGCACACTATGTCCAATGGGGCTTGTGGCACATACGCTGTCCAACGGGGTTCGTGACACACACGCTGTCCGTTGGGGTTTGTGACACACACACTGTCCAGTAGGGGTTGTGACACACACAGTGTCGAATGGGGATTATGACATACGCACTGTCCAATGGGGTTTTTGACAGACACTCTGCCCAATGGGGTTTGTAACACACATACTGTCCAATGAGAACCGGGAAACACACACACTGTCCAATGGGGATTTTGACACACAAAAGGTCTAAAGGGGTTTTTGACACACACGCTGTCCAATGGGGATTGTAAGATACACACGCTGTCCAATGGTGTTCGTAACACGGTTGCTGTCCAATGGCTTTTATGACACACACAGTGTCCAATGGGGTTTGTGAAACACACTCTGTCCAATGGGGATTGTGACACAAACATGCTGTCCAATGGAGATTTTGAAACACACACTGTCCCATGGGATTTGTGACACACACGCTGTCCAATGGAGATTGCGACACACAAACGCTGTCCAGTGGTGTTTGCGACACGCATGCTGTCCAATGGTGTTTGTGACACACATGGTGTCCAAAGGGGACTGTGACACAGACGCTGTACAGTGGGGTTTGTGAACACACGCGCTGTCCAATGGGGTTCGTGACACACGTGCTGTCCAGTGGGGTTTGTGACACACACACTTTTCAATGGGGTTTGTGACACACACACGCTTTCCAATGGTGTTTTTGACACACACAGTCTCCAATGTTGATTTTGACACACACACGCTGTCCAATGGTGTTTGTGACACTCTCGCTGTCCAATAGGGTTTGTGACACACACACTCTCCAATGGGGTTTCTGACACACACGCTTTCCAATGGGGATTGTGACAGACACGCTGTCCAGGGTTGTTTGAGACACACATGCTGTCGAACGGGGTTTGTGACACACACACTGTCCAGGGGCGTTTTTGACACACACGATGTCCAATTGGGTTTGTGACACACACACGCTGACCATTTGGGTTTGTGAAACACACACTGTCCAATGGGGATTGTGACACACACACTGTCCAGGGGGGTTTGTGACACACACGCTGTCCAATGAGGATTGTGACACACACACTGTCCAGGGGCGTTTGTGACACACACACTGTCCTGTGGGGTTTGTGACACATACACTGTCCAAAGTTTTTGACACACACATGCTGTCCAATTGTGTTTGTGACACACACACGCTGTGAAATGGGCTTTGTGACACAAACTCTGTACACTGGGGTTTGTGAAACAAACACTGTCCAATGTTGCTTGTGACACAAACGCTGTCCAATGGGTATTGCGACACACACACGCTATCCAATGGTGATTGTGACTCACGCGCTGTCCAGGGGGGGTTGTGACACACATGCTGCCTAATGGGGTTCGTGATACACACACTGTCCAGTAGAGTTTGTAACACACTATCCAATGGGATGGTGACACACACACTTTCCAATGCGGTTTGTGACACACACATGCTATCCAACGGGGTTTGTGACACACATGCTGTTCAATGGGGTTTGTGACACAAACTCTGTCCAATGGGGTTTGTGACACACACACTGTCCAATGGTTTTTGTAACACACACACGCTGTCCTATGGGTACTGTGACACACACGCTCTCCAAAGGGGTTTGTGATACACACGCTGTCCAGTGGGTTTTGTGACACACACACTGTCCAATAGGGTTTGTGACACAGACACGCTATCCAATGGGGTTTGAGACACACACACTCTGTCCAATGGGGATTGTGACACACACACGCTGTTCAATGGGGTTTGTGACACACATGCTGTCCAATGGGGATTGTGACACATACACTCTGTCCAATGGGGTCTGTGACACACACGCAGTGCAGTGGGTTTTGTGACACATACACTTTCCAATGGGCTTTGTGACACACACACTCTGTCCACTGGTGCTTGTGACACACATTCTGTCCATTGGGTTTTGTGACACACACACTGTCCAAGGGGGTTTGTGACACACACTCTGTCCAATGGGGTTGATGACACACAAACACTGTCCAATGGGGATTGTGACACACAGACGCTGTCCAATGGGGTTTATGACACACACACTGTCCAAAGGGGTTGATGACACACAAACACTGAACAATGGGGATTGTGACACACACACGCTGTCCAATGGTGTTTATGACACACATAAACTCTGTCAAATGGGGTTTGTGACACACACGCTGTCCAATGAGGATTGTTACACACACGCTGTCCAATAGGCATTTTGACCTACACTCTGTCCAGTAGGTTTTGTGACACATACACGCTATCCAATGGGGTTTGTGACACGCACACTTTATAAGGGGGTTTGTGAAACACACACTCTGTCCCATGGGGTTTCTGACACACACGCTGTCCAATGGGATTTGTGACACACATGTTGTCCAATGGGGTCTGTGACACACACACTGTCCAATGGTTTTTGTGACACACACGCTGTCCAATAGGGTTTGTGACACAAACTCTTTCCAATGGGGTTTGTGAGACACAAACTTTCCAAAAGGGTTTGTGACACACACGATGTCCAATGGGGTTTGTGACACACACAGTGTCTACGGGGGTTTGTGACACACAAGCTGTCCAATGCGGTTTGTGACACACACACTGTCCAATGGGTATTGTGACACACACACTCTGTCCAATGGGTATTGTGACACACACGTGCTGTCCAATGGTGTTTTTGACACACACGCTGTCCAATGGTGTTTGTGACACACACGCTGTCCAATGGGTTTGTGACACACACACTCTGTCCAATATGTCTTGTGACACACATGCTGTCCAATGGGGTTCGTTGCTCACACGCTGTACAGTAAGGTATTGTGAGACACCCACTTTCCAATAGGGTTTGTGACACACACACGCTGTCCAATGGGGATTGTGACACACACGCTGTCCAATGGGTTTGTGACACACACACTCTGTCCAATATGTCTTGTGACACACATGCTGTCCAATGGGGTTCGTTGCTCACACGCTGTACAGTAAGGTATTGTGAGACACCCACTTTCCAATAGGGTTTGTGACAAACACACGCTGTCCAATGGGGTTTGTGTCACACACACTTTCAAATGGGGTTTGTGACACACACACGCTGTCCCTTGGGGTTTGTGACACACACGCTGAACAATTGGGTTTGTTACACACTCGCTGTCCAATGGTGTTTGTGACACACACGCTGTCCAATGGGGTTTGTGACACACACACGCTGTCCAATGGGATTTGTGACACACATGTTGTCCAATGGGGTCTGTGACACACACACTGTCCAATGGTTTTTGTGACACACACGCTGTTCAATAGGGTTTGTGACACAAACTCTGTCCAATGGGGTTTGTGAGACACAAACTTTCCAAAAGGGTTTGTGACACACACGATGTCCAATGGGGTTTGTGACACACACAGTGTGTACGGGGGTTTGTGACACACAAGGTGTCCAATGCGGTTTGTGACACACACACTGTCCAATGGGTATTGTGACACACACACTCTGTCCAATGGGTATTGTGACACACACGTGCTGTCCAATGGTGTTTTTGACACACACGCTGTCCAATGGTGTTTGTGACACACACGCTGTCCAATGGGTTTGTGACACACACACTCTGTCCAATGGGTCTTGTGACACACATGCTGTCCAATGGGGTTCGTTGCTCACACGCTGTACAGTAAGGTATTGTGAGACACCCACTGTCCAATAGGGTTTGTGACACACACACGCTGTCCAATGGGGTTTGTGACACACACGCTGTCCAATGGGGTTTGTGACACACACACTCTATACAATGGGGATTGTGACACACACGCTGTCCAATGGGGTTTGTGACACACACACTGTCCAAAGGTGTTTGTGACACACACGATGTCCAATGGGGTTTGTGACACACACTTTGTCCAATGGGGATTGTGACACACACGCTGTCCAATGGGGTTTGTGACACACACGCTGTCCAAAGGGGATTGTGACACACACGCTGTCCAATGGGTATTGTGACACATACACTGTCGAAAGGGGATTGTGTCACACACACTCTGTCCAATGGGATTCGTGACACACACACTGTCCAATAGGGGTTGTGACACACACACGCTATCCAAAGGTGTTTGTGACACACACACTTTCTAATGGGGTTTGTGACACACACACGCTATCCAATGGTGTTTGTGACACACACACTTTCCAATGAGGTTTGTGACACACACACTATCCAATGGGTTTTGTGACACACACACTCTGTCCAATGGGTTTGTGACACACACGGTGTCCAATGGAGATTGTGACACACAGACGTTGTCCAATGGGGTTTGTGACACACACAACCTGTCCAATGGGGATTGTGACACACACACGCTGTCCAATGGGGTTTGTGAAAAGCACGCTGTACGTGTGTGTTTTTGAAACACAGGCTGTCCAGTGGGGTTTGTGACACACACAGTGTATACGGGGGTTTGTGACACACACCCTGTCGAATGGGGTTTGTGACGCACACACTGTCCATTGGATATTATTACACACACACGCTGTCCAATGGTGTTTGTGACACACACGCTGTCCAATGGGATTCGTGACACACACGCTGTCCAGTGGGGTTTGTGACACGCATATTTTCTAATGGGGTGTGACACACACACTCTGTCTAATGGCGGTTGTGACACAGACGCTGTCCAATGGGGCTTGTGACACACACGTTGTCCAGTGGGGTTTTTGACACACACGATGTCCAATGGGATTTGTGACACACACACTCTGTCCAATGGGTCCTGTGACACACAAGCTGTCCAATGGGGTTCGTGACACACACGCTGTCCAGTGGGATTTGTGACACACACACGCTGTCCAATGGGGATTGTGACACATACGCTGTCCAAAGGGGATTGTGACACACAAGCTGTCCAAAGGGGATTGTGACACACACGCTGTCCAACGGGGTTTGTGACACTCACACTGTCTAATAGGGTTTTTGACACACACATGCTATCAAATGGGGTTTGTGAAACACACACTTTCCAAAGGGGTTTGTCACACACACACTTTCTAATGGGGTTTGTGACACTCACACGCTATCCAATTGGTTTGTGACCCACACAGTTTCCAATGAGGTTTCTGACACACACACTCTGTCCAATGGGGTTTGTGACACACACACTGTCCAGGGGGGTTCGTGACACACACAATGACCAATGGGTATTGTGACACACAAACGCTGTCCAATGGGGTTTGTGACAAACACACTGTCCAAAGGGATTTGTGACACAGACGCTAACCAATGGGGTTTGTGACACTCACACTGTCCATGGTTGTTTGTGACACACACGCTGTCCAGTGGGTTTTGTCACAAACACACTGTCCAATGGGGTTTTGACACACACGCTATCCAATGAGTTTTCTGACACACACACTGTCCAATGGGGATGGTGACACACAAACGTTGTCCAATAGTGTTTGTGACACACACTCTGTCCCATGGGGTTTGTGACACACACGCTGTTTAATGGGGTTTGTGACACACACACACTGTCCAATAGGGTTTGTAAACACACACGCTATCCAATGGGGTTTGTGATGCACACACTTTCTAATGGGGTTTGTGACACACACACGCTGTCCCATGTGGTTTATGACACACACGCTGTGCAATGGGGTTTGTGACACACACAGTGACCAGGAGGTTTTGTGACACACACACGCTGTCCAATGGGATTTGTGACACTCACGCTCTACAATGGGATTTGTGACACACACTGTCCAATGCGGTTTCTGAAAACAGACGCTGTCCAATGGGATTTCTGACACACACACTGACGAGGAGGGTTTGTGACACACACTCTGTAAAATGGGGTTTGTGACACACATACTGTCCAGTGGTTTTTGTGACGCACACACTGTCCAATAGGGTTTGTGACGCACACACGCTGTCCAAAGGGGTTTGTGAAACATACACTTTCCAACAGGGTTTGTGACACCACACTCTGTCCAATGGTGCTTGTGACACACACGCTGTCCAATGGGGTTTGTGAAACACACACTGTCCAATAGGGATTGTGACATACACATGCTGTCCAAAGGGGTGTGTGACACAAACACGCTGTCCAATAGAGTTTGTGACACACTTACGCTATCCAATGGGGTTTGTGACACACACACTTTCTAATGGGGTTTGTGACACACACGCTATCCAATGGGGTTTGTGACACGAACTCTGTTCAGTGGGGTTTGAGACATCACAGACGCTGTCCAGTGGATTTTGAGACACACACACTGTCCAATAGGGTTTGTGACACACACGCTGTCCAATGGGGTTCGTAACACACACGCTGTCCAGTGTTTTTTGTAACACACACTCTGTGCAATGGGCTTGTGACACACACGCTATCCAATGGGGTTTGTGACACTCATACTGTCCATGGGTGTTTGTGACACAGACGCTGTCCAGTGGGTTTTGTGACACACACACTGTCCAATGGGATTTTGACACACACGCTGTAAAATGGCGTTCGTGACACACAGAGTATCCACGCGGGTTTGTGACACACACGCTGTCCAATGGGGTGTGTGACACACACACTCTGTCCAATAGGGTTTGTGACACACTTGCGCTATCTAATGGGGTTTGTGACACACATACTTTCTAATGGGGATTGTGAGACACACACGCTGTCCATGGGTGTTTGTGACCCACAAGCTGTCCAATGGGGTTTGTGACACACACACTGTCCAATGGGGATTGTGACACACATGCTGTCCAATGGGGTTTGTGAAACATACACACTGTGCAATGGGGCTTGTAACACACACTCTGTCCCATGGGGTTTGTAACACACACAAACTGTCCAATAGGGATTGTGAAACACACATGCTGTCCAATGGGGTTTATTACACACACACTGTCCAATAAGGTTTGTGACACACACGCTATCCAATGGGGTTTGTGACACACACACTGTCCAATGAAGATTGTGACACACAAACGCTGTCCAATAGTGTTTGTGACACACACTCAGTCCCATGGGGTTTGTGACACACACACGATGTCCAATGGGGTTTATGACACACACACAGTGTCCAATGGGGATTGTGACACACACACGCTATCCAATGGAGTTTATGACACACACGCTGTCCAATGGAATTTGTGACACACATCTGTCCCTTTGGTTTTGTGACACACACACGCTATCCAATGGGGTGTGTGACACACAAACTCTGTACAATAGGGTTTGTGACACACATAAGGTATGCAATGGGGTTTGTGAAACACATACTTTCTAATGGTGTTTTTGACACACACACGCAATCCAATGGGGTTTGTGACACACACTTTCCAAAGGCATTTGTGACACACGCACACTGTCCCATGGGGTTTGTGACACACACGCTGACCAGGAGGGTTTGTGTCACACACACGCAATCCAATGGGGTTTGTGACACACACACATTTCAATGGGGATTGTGACACACACACGCTGTCCGATGGTGTATGTGACTCACACGCTGTCCAATAGGGTCTGTGACACAGACGGTGTCCAATGGGGATTTTGAACTATACACTGTCCAATAGGGTTTGTGACACACACGCTGTCCAATGGGGTTTGTGATGCACACACTTTCCAATGGGGTTTGTGACACACACACATTGTCCCATGGGGTTTGTGACACACACGCTGTCCAATGGGGCTTGTGACACACACACTGTCCAAAGGTTATTGTTACACACACACACTATCCAATGGTGCTTGTGACACACACGCTATCCAATGGGCTTCGTGACACACACGCTGTCCAGTGGGTTTTTTGACACACACATTCTGTCCAATTGGCTTGTGACACACACGCTGTCCAATGGTGTTTGTGTACACACACACTGCAAAATGGGGTTTGTGACACACACACTGTAAAATGGGGATTGTGACACACACACGATGTCCAATGGAGATTGACACACACACTGTCCAAGGTGATTTGTGACACACACGCTATCCAATGGGGTTTGTGACACTCACACTGTCCATGGGTGTTTGTGACACAGACGCTGTCCACTGGGGATTGTTGCACACACACTCTCCAGTGGGTTTTGTGACACACACACTGTCCAATGGGTACTGTTACACACACACGCTGTCCAATGGGGTTTGTGACACAAACTCTGTCCAATGGGTATTGTGACACACACACGCTGGCCAATGGGGTTTGTGACACATACACTATCCCATGGGGTTTGTGACACACACACTGTCCAAAGGGGTTTGTGACACACACACTGCCCAATGGGGTTTCTGACACACACGCTCTCCAATAGGCTTTGTGACACACAGGCTGACCAATATGGGTTTGTTACACACACACGCTGTCCAATGGGGTTTGTGACACAAACTCTGTCCAATGGGGTTTGTGACACACACACTGTCCAATGGGTATTGTGACATAAACACGCTGTCCAATGGGGTTTGTAACACACATGCTGTCCAATGAGGTTAGTGAAACAAACTCTGTCCAGTGGGGTTTGTGACACACACACTGTTCAAAGGGGTTTGTGACACACACGCTGTCCAATGGGGTTTGTGACACACACGCTGTCCAATACTGTTTGTGACACACATTCTGTCCCATGGGGTTTGTGACACACACACTTTCTAATGGGGTTTGTGACACATACAAGCTATCCAATGGAATTTGTGACACACCCACTTTCCAATGGGCCTTGTGACACACACTCGCTGTCCTATGGGGTTTGTAACACACACGCTGTAAAAAGGTGTTTGTGACACGCATGCTGTCCAATGCGTTTTGTGACACACACAGTGAGCAGTAGGGTTTGTGACACACACGCTGTCCAATGGGGTTTGTGACACACACTCTGTCCCATGGGGTTTTTGACACACACACTGTCCAATGGGGATTGTGACACACACACGCTGTCCAATGGGGTTTTTAACACGCACACTGTCCATTTGTGTTTGTGACACACACTTTGTCTAGTGGGGTTTGTGACACACACACTGTCCAATGGAGTTTGTGACACACACCGTGTCCACGGGGGTTTGTGAAACACATGCTGTCCAATGGGGTTTGTGACACACACACTGTCCAATGGGGATTGTGACACACACACGCTGTCCAATGGGCTTTGTCACACACAAACTCTGTCCAATGGGGTTTGTGACACATATACGCTATCCAATGGGGTTTGGTCACACACACTTTCTAATGGCGTTTGTGACACAAACTCTCTCCAATGGGGTTTGTGACACACACACGCTGTCCAAAAGTGTTTGTGACACACACACGCTATCCAATGGGGTTTGTGACACGCACACTTTGTAATGGGGTTTGTGACACACACGCGCTATCCAATGGGGTTTGTGACACACACAATGTCCAATGGGGTTTGTGACACGCACACTGTCCAGTGCGGTTTGTGACACACACACTGTAAAAAAGGGTTTGTGACACACACAGTGTCCAATGGGGTTTGTGACAGACACACTGTCCATGGGTGTTTGTGACACACACGCTGTCTAGTGGGGTTTTTGACACACACGCTGTCCAATGGGGTTCGTGAAACACACGATGTCCAATGGGGTTTGTGACACGCACACTGTCCATGGGTGTTTCTGACACTCACGCTGTCCAATGGGGTTTGTGACACACACACTGTCCAAAGGGGTTTGTGACACACACGATGTAAAATGGGGTTTGTGATACGCACACTGTGCATCGGTGTTTGTGACACACACGCTGTCTAGTGGAGTTTATGACACACATACTGTCCCACGGGGTTTGTGACACACACACTGTCCAATGGGGATTGTGACACACACGCTGTCCAATGGGGTTCGTAACACACACGCTGTCCAGTGTTTTTTGTAACACACACTCTGTGCAATGGGCTTGTGACACACACGCTATCCAATGGGGTTTGTGACACTCATACTGTCCATGGGTGTTTCTGACACACACGCTGTCCAGTGGGTTTTGTGACACACACACTGTCCAATGGGATTTTGACTCACACGCTGTAAAATGGCGTTCGTGACACACAGAGTATCCACGCGGGTTTGTGACACACACGCTGTCCAATGGGGTGTGTGACACACACACTCTGTCCAATAGGGTTTGTGACACACTTGCGCTATCCAATGGGGTTTGTGACACACATACTTTCTAATGGGGATTGTGAGACACACACGCTGTCCATGGGTGTTTGTGACCCACAAGCTGTCCAATGGGGTTTGTGACACACACACTGTCCAATGGGGATTGTGACACACATGCTGTCCAATGGGGTTTGTGAAACATACACACTGTGCAATGGGGCTTGTAACACACACTCTGTCCCATGGGGTTTGTAACACACACAAACTGTCCAATAGGGATTGTGAAACACACATGCTGTCCAATGGGGTTTATTACACACACACTGTCCAATAAGGTTTGTGACACACACGCTATCCAATGGGGTTTGTGACACACACACTTTGAAATGGGTTTTGTGACATATACGGTATCCAATGGGTTTTGTGACACACACACTGTCCAATGAAGATTGTGACACACAAACGCTGTCCAATAGTGTTTGTGACACACACTCAGTCCCATGGGGTTTGTGACACACACACGATGTCCAATGGGGTTTATGACACACACACAGTGTCCAATGGGGATTGTGACACACACACGCTATCCAATGGAGTTTATGACACACACGCTGTCCAATGGAATTTGTGACACACATCTGTCCCTTTGGTTTTGTGACACACACACGCTATCCACTGGGGTGTGTGACACACAAACTCTGTACAATAGGGTTTGTGACACACATAAGGTATGCAATGGGGTTTGTGAAACACATACTTTCTAATGGTGTTTTTGACACACACACGCAATCCAATGGGGTTTGTGACACACACTTTCCAAAGGCATTTGTGACACACGCACACTGTCCCATGGGGTTTGTGACACACACGCTGACCAGGAGGGTTTGTGTCACACACACGCAATCCAATGGGGTTTGTGACACACACACATTTCAATGGGGATTGTGACACACACACGCTGTCCGATGGTGTATGTGACTCACACGCTGTCCAATAGGGTCTGTGACACAGACGGTGTCCAATGGGGATTTTGAACTATACACTGTCCAATAGGGTTTGTGACACACACGCTGTCCAATGGGGTTTGTGATGCACACACTTTCCAATGGGGTTTGTGACACACACACATTGTCCCATGGGGTTTGTGACACACACGCTGTCCAATGGGGCTTGTGACACACACACTGTCCAAAGGTTATTGTTACACACACACACTATCCAATGGTGCTTGTGACACACACGCTATCCAATGGGCTTCGTGACACACGCGCTGTCCAGTGGGTTTTTTGACACACACATTCTGTCCAATTGGCTTGTGACACACACGCTGTCCAATGGTGTTTGTGTACACACACACTGCAAAATGGGGTTTGTGACACACACACTGTAAAATGGGGATTGTGACACACACACGATGTCCAATGGAGATTGACACACACACTGTCCAAGGTGATTTGTGACACACACGCTATCCAATGGGGTTTGTGACACTCACACTGTCCATGGGTGTTTGTGACACAGACGCTGTCCACTGGGGATTGTTGCACACACACTCTCCAGTGGGTTTTGTGACACACACACTGTCCAATGGGTACTGTTACACACACACGCTGTCCAATGGGGTTTGTGACACAAACTCTGTCCAATGGGCATTGTGACACACACACGCTGGCCAATGGGGTTTGTGACACATACACTGTCCCATGGGGTTTGTGACACACACACTGTCCAAAGGGGTTTGTGACACACACACTGCCCAATGGGGTTTCTGACACACACGCTCTCCAATAGGCTTTGTGACACACAGGCTGACCAATATGGGTTTGTTACACACACACGCTGTCCAATGGGGTTTGTGACACAAACTCTGTCCAATGGGGTTTGTGACACACACACTGTCCAATGGGTATTGTGACATAAACACGCTGTCCAATGGGGTTTGTAACACACATGCTGTCCAATGAGGTTAGTGAAACAAACTCTGTCCAGTGGGGTTTGTGACACACACACTGTTCAAAGGGGTTTGTGACACACACGCTGTCCAATGGGGTTTGTGACACACACGCTGTCCAATACTGTTTGTGACACACATTCTGTCCCATGGGGTTTGTGACACACACACTTTCTAATGGGGTTTGTGACACATACAAGCTATCCAATGGAATTTGTGACACACCCACTTTCCAATGGGCCTTGTGACACACACTCGCTGTCCTATGGGGTTTGTAACACACACGCTGTAAAAAGGTGTTTGTGACACGCATGCTGTCCAATGCGTTTTGTGACACACACAGTGAGCAGGAGGGTTTGTGACACACACGCTGTCCAATGGGGTTTGTGACACACACTCTGTCCCATGGGGTTTTTGACACACACACTGTCCAATGGGGATTGTGACACACACACGCTGTCCAATGGGGTTTTTAACACGCACACTGTCCATTTGTGTTTGTGACACACACTCTGTCCCATGGGGTTTGTGACACACACACTGTCCAATGGAGTTTGTGACACACACCGTGTCCATGGGGGTTTGTGAAACACATGCTGTCCAATGGGGTTTGTGACACACACACTGTCCAATGGGGATTGTGACACACACACGCTGTCCAATGGGCTTTGTCACACACACACTCTGTCCAATGGGGTTTGTGACACATATACGCTATCCAATGGGGTTTGGTCACACACACTTTCTAATGGCGTTTGTGACACAAACTCTCTCCAATGGGGTTTGTGACACACACACGCTGTCCAAAAGTGTTTGTGACACACACACGCTATCCAATGGGGTTTGTGACACGCACACTTTGTAATGGGGTTTGTGACACACACGCGCTATCCAATGGGGTTTGTGACACACACAATGTCCAATGGGGTTTGTGACACGCACACTGTCCAGTGCGGTTTGTGACACACACACTGTAAAAAAGGGTTTGTGACACACACAGTGTCCAATGGGGTTTGTGACAGACACACTGTCCATGGGTGTTTGTGACACACACGCTGTCTAGTGGGGTTTTTGACACACACGCTGTCCAATGGGGTTCGTGAAACACACGATGTCCAATGGGGTTTGTGACACGCACACTGTCCATGGGTGTTTCTGACACTCACGCTGTCCAATGGGGTTTGTGACACACACACTGTCCAAAGGGGTTTGTGACACACACGATGTAAAATGGGGTTTGTGATACGCACACTGTGCATCGGTGTTTGTGACACACACGCTGTCTAGTGGAGTTTATGACACACACACTGTCCCACGGGGTTTGTGACACACACACTGTCCAATGGGGATTGTGACACACACGCTGTCCAATGGGGTTTGTGACACACACGCTGTCCAATGGAGTTTGTGAAACACACACTGTCCAATGGGTATTGTTCCACACACACACTGTCCAACGGGTTTCGTGACACACACTGTGTTTACGGGGGTTTGTGACACACACACTGTCCAATAGGGTTTGTCACACACACATGTTATCCAATGGGTTTTGTGACACACACACTCTCCAATGGGGATTGTGACACACACACGCTGTCCAATGGTGTTTGTGACACACATGCTGTCCAGTGGGGTTTGTGACTCAGATGCTGTCCAAAGGGAATTGTGACCTACACACTGTCCAAAAGGGTTTGTGACACACACAAGCTATCCAATGGGGTTTGTGACACGCACACTTTATAATGGGGTTTGTGACACACACACGCTATCCAATGGGGTTTGTGACACACACGATGTCCAATGGGGTTTGTGACAACCACACTGTCCATGGTTGTTTGTGACACACACGCTGTCCAGTGGAGTTTGTGACACACACACTGTCCAAAAGGGTTTGTGACACACACAATGTTCAATGGGTTTTGTGACAGGCACACTGTCCATGGGTGTTTGTGACACACACGCTGTCTAGTGGGGTTTGTGACACACACACTGTCCAGTGGCGCTTGTGACACACACGCTGTCCAATGGGGTTCGTGACACACACTCTTTCCAATGAGGATTGTGACACACACACGCTGTCCAATGGGGAGTGTGACACAAACGCTGTCCAATGGGGTTCGTGACACACACGATGTCCAATGGGGTTTGTGACACGCACACTGTCCATGGGAGTCTCTGACACACACTCTGTCCATTTGGGTTTGTGACACACACACTGTCCAAAGGGGTTTGTGACACACGATGTAAACTGGGGTTTGTGACACGCACACTGTCCATCGGTGTTTGTGACACACAGGCTGTCCAGTGGAGTTTATGACACACACACGGTCCAATGGGGTTTGTGACACACACAGTGTGCACGGGGTTAGTGACACACACACTGTCCAATGGGGATTGTGACACACACACTGTCCAATGGGGATTGTGACACATATGCTGTCCAGTGGGGTTTATGACACACACTCTGTCCAATGGGGTTTTTGACACGCACGCTGTCCATGGGTGTTTGTGACATACACGCTGTCCAGTGGGGTTTGTTACACACACAGATTCCAAAAGGGTTTGTGACACAAAGAGTGTCCACGGGGGCTTCTGAAACGCACGCTGTCCAGTGGGGTTTGTGACACACGCACTGTCCAATGGCGTTCATGACACACACAGTGTCCACGGGGTTTTGTGACACACAAACTATGTCCAATGGGCTTGTGACACACACGCTGTCCAATGGGG
The DNA here is from genome assembly GCA_032206185.1 of Columba guinea. Taxonomy (NCBI): domain Eukaryota; kingdom Metazoa; phylum Chordata; class Aves; order Columbiformes; family Columbidae; genus Columba; species Columba guinea. The sequence goes on from JAVLUU010000005.1 coordinate 3,833,695, forward strand.
ATTGTGACAAAAACGCTGTCCAATGGGGTTTGTGACACATATACGCTATACAATGCTGTTTGTGACACATACACTGTAAAATGGGGTTTGTGACACTCACGCTGTCCAATGGGGTTTGTGACACAAACTGTGTCCAATGGCGTTTGTGCCACACACACTGTCCAATGGGGACTGTGACACACACGCTGTGCAATGGGATTTGTGACACATGCTGTCCAGTTGTGTTTCTGACACACACGCTGTCCAATGGGGTTTGTGACACACACGCTGTCCAATGGAGTTTGTGAAACACACACTGTCCAATGGGTATTGTTCCACACACACACTGTCCAACGGGTTTCGTGACACACACTGTGTTTACGGGGGTTTGTGACACACACACTGTCCAATAGGGTTTGTCACACACACATGTTAGCCAATGGGTTTTGTGACACACACACTCTCCAATGGGGATTGTGACACACACACGCTGTCCAATGGTGTTTGTGACACACATGCTGTCCAGTGGGGTTTGTGACACAGATGCTGTCCAAAGGGAATTGTGACCTACACACTGTCCAAAAGGGTTTGTGACACACACAAGCTATCCAATGGGGTTTGAGACACGCACACTTTATAATGGGGTTTGTGACACACACACGCTATCCAATGGGGTTTGTGACACACACGATGTCCAATGGGGTTTGTGACAACCACACTGTCCATGGTTGTTTGTGACACACACGCTGTCCAGTGGAGTTTGTGACACACACACTGTCCAAAAGGGTTTGTGACACACACAATGTTCAATGGGTTTTGTGACAGGCACACTGTCCATGGGTGTTTGTGACACACACGCTGTCTAGTGGGGTTTGTGACACACACACTGTCCAGTGGCGCTTGTGACACACACGCTGTCCAATGGGGTTCGTGACACACACTCTTTCCAATGAGGATTGTGACACACACACGCTGTCCAATGGGGAGTGTGACACAAACGCTGTCCAATGGGGTTTGTGACACATATACGCTATACAATGCTGTTTGTGACACATACACTGTAAAATGGGGTTTGTGACACTCACGCTGTCCAATGGGGTTTGTGACACAAACTGTGTCCAATGGCGTTTGTGCCACACACACTGTCCAATGGGGACTGTGACACACACGCTGTGCAATGGGATTTGTGACACATGCTGTCCAGTTGTGTTTCTGACACACACGCTGTCCAATGGGGTTTGTGACACACACACTGACCACGAGGGTTTGTGACACGCACACAGTCCAATGTGTATTGTGACACACACGCTGTCCAATATGGTTTGTGACACACACACATTCCAATGGGTTTTGTGACATACACACTTACCAATGGGGTTTGTGACACACACATGCTGTCCCATGGGAATGTGACACACACGCTGACCAATTGGGTTTGTTACACACACACTGTCCAATGGTGTTTGTGACACACACAAGCTATCCAATGGGGTTTGTGACACATACACTTTCCAATGGGTTTGTGACACACACTCTCTGTCCAATTGCGCTTGTGACACACAAGCTGTCCTATGGGGTCCGTGACACACACTCTGTCCCATGGGGTTTGTGACACACACACTGTCCAATGGGTATTGTTACACACACACGCTGTCCAATGGGGTTTGTGACACACACTGTCCAAAGGGGTTTGTGACAAACAGGATGTCCAATGGGGTTTGTGACACGCACACTGTCCAATGGGGTTTGTGACACAGACAGTGTCCACGGGGTTTGTGACACACACGCTATACATTGGGGTTTCTGACACACCCACTGTCCAATGGGTATTGTTACACACACAGGCTGTCCAATGGGCTTTGTACACACAAGCTGTCCAATGGGGATTGTGACACACAAGCTGTTTAATGGGGATTTTGACACACACACTCTGTCCAATGGGTCTTGTGACACACACGCAGTCCAATGGGGTTTGTGACACACACACTGACCAGGAGGGTTTGTGACACGCACACCGTCCAGTGTGTATTGTGACACACACACGTTGTCCCATGGGGTTTGTGACACACACGCTGTCCTATTGGGTTTGTTACACACACACTGTCCAATGGTGTTTGTGGAACGCATGCTGTCCAATGGGTTTTGTGACACACTCGCTGTGCAATGGGGTTTGTGACACTCACAATCTGTCCAAAGGGTTTTGTGACACACACGCTGTCCAATGGGGATAGCAACACACACGCTCTGTCCAATGGGGTTTGTGACACACACACTGTCCAAAGGGGTCTGTGACACACAGGGTGTCCAATGGCGTTTGTGACACGCACACTGTCCATGGGTGTTTGTGACACACACGCTGTCCAATGGGGTTCATTACACACACGCTGTCCAGTGGGTTTTATGACACACACGCTGTCCAATGGTGTTTGTGACACTCACAATCTGTCCAATAGGGTTTGTGACACACACACGCTATCCAATGGGTTTTGTGACACACACACTGTCCAATGGGGTTTGTGACACGCACGCTGTCCAGTGGAGTTTGTGACACACACACTGTCCAAAAGGGTTTGTGACACACACAATGTTCAATGGGTTTTGTGACAGGCACACTGTCCATGGGTGTTTGTGACACACACGCTGTCTAGTGGGGTTTGTGACACACACACTGTCCAGTGGCGCTTGTGACACACACGCTGTCCAATGGGGTTCGTGACACACACTCTTTCCAATGAGGATTGTGACACACACACGCTGTCCAATGGGGAGTGTGACACAAACGCTGTCCAATGGGGTTCGTGACACACACGATGTCCAATGGGGTTTGTGACACGCACACTGTCCATGGGAGTCTCTGACACACACTCTGTCCATTTGGGTTTGTGACACACACACTGTCCAAAGGGGTTTGTGACACACGATGTAAACTGGGGTTTGTGACACGCACACTGTCCATCGGTGTTTGTGACACACAGGCTGTCCAGTGGAGTTTATGACACACACACGGTCCAATGGGGTTTGTGACACACACAGTGTGCACGGGGTTAGTGACACACACACTGTCCAATGGGGATTGTGACACACACACTGTCCAATGGGGATTGTGACACATATGCTGTCCAGTGGGGTTTATGACACACACTCTGTCCAATGGGGTTTTTGACACGCACGCTGTCCATGGGTGTTTGTGACATACACGCTGTCCAGTGGGGTTTGTTACACACACAGATTCCAAAAGGGTTTGTGACACAAAGAGTGTCCACGGGGGCTTCTGAAACGCACGCTGTCCAGTGGGGTTTGTGACACACGCACTGTCCAATGGCGTTCATGACACACACAGTGTCCACGGGGTTTTGTGACACACAAACTATGTCCAATGGGCTTGTGACACACACGCTGTCCAATGGGGATTGTGACAAAAACGCTGTCCAATGGGGTTTGTGACACATATACGCTATACAATGCTGTTTGTGACACATACACTGTAAAATGGGGTTTGTGACACTCACGCTGTCCAATGGGGTTTGTGACACAAACTGTGTCCAATGGCGTTTGTGCCACACACACTGTCCAATGGGGACTGTGACACACACGCTGTGCAATGGGATTTGTGACACATGCTGTCCAGTTGTGTTTCTGACACACACGCTGTCCAATGGGGTTTGTGACACACACGCTGTCCAATGGAGTTTGTGAAACACACACTGTCCAATGGGTATTGTTCCACACACACACTGTCCAACGGGTTTCGTGACACACACTGTGTTTACGGGGGTTTGTGACACACACACTGTCCAATAGGGTTTGTCACACACACATGTTAGCCAATGGGTTTTGTGACACACACACTCTCCAATGGGGATTGTGACACACACACGCTGTCCAATGGTGTTTGTGACACACATGCTGTCCAGTGGGGTTTGTGACACAGATGCTGTCCAAAGGGAATTGTGACCTACACACTGTCCAAAAGGGTTTGTGACACACACAAGCTATCCAATGGGGTTTGAGACACGCACACTTTATAATGGGGTTTGTGACACACACACGCTATCCAATGGGGTTTGTGACACACACGATGTCCAATGGGGTTTGTGACAACCACACTGTCCATGGTTGTTTGTGACACACACGCTGTCCAGTGGAGTTTGTGACACACACACTGTCCAAAAGGGTTTGTGACACACACAATGTTCAATGGGTTTTGTGACAGGCACACTGTCCATGGGTGTTTGTGACACACACGCTGTCTAGTGGGGTTTGTGACACACACACTGTCCAGTGGCGCTTGTGACACACACGCTGTCCAATGGGGTTCGTGACACACACTCTTTCCAATGAGGATTGTGACACACACACGCTGTCCAATGGGGAGTGTGACACAAACGCTGTCCAATGGGGTTTGTGACACATATACGCTATACAATGCTGTTTGTGACACATACACTGTAAAATGGGGTTTGTGACACTCACGCTGTCCAATGGGGTTTGTGACACAAACTGTGTCCAATGGCGTTTGTGCCACACACACTGTCCAATGGGGACTGTGACACACACGCTGTGCAATGGGATTTGTGACACATGCTGTCCAGTTGTGTTTCTGACACACACGCTGTCCAATGGGGTTTGTGACACACACACTGACCACGAGGGTTTGTGACACGCACACAGTCCAATGTGTATTGTGACACACACGCTGTCCAATATGGTTTGTGACACACACACATTCCAATGGGTTTTGTGACATACACACTTACCAATGGGGTTTGTGACACACACATGCTGTCCCATGGGAATGTGACACACACGCTGACCAATTGGGTTTGTTACACACACACTGTCCAATGGTGTTTGTGACACACACAAGCTATCCAATGGGGTTTGTGACACATACACTTTCCAATGGGTTTGTGACACACACTCTCTGTCCAATTGCGCTTGTGACACACAAGCTGTCCTATGGGGTCCGTGACACACACTCTGTCCCATGGGGTTTGTGACACACACACTGTCCAATGGGTATTGTTACACACACACGCTGTCCAATGGGGTTTGTGACACACACTGTCCAAAGGGGTTTGTGACAAACAGGATGTCCAATGGGGTTTGTGACACGCACACTGTCCAATGGGGTTTGTGACACAGACAGTGTCCACGGGGTTTGTGACACACACGCTATACATTGGGGTTTCTGACACACCCACTGTCCAATGGGTATTGTTACACACACAGGCTGTCCAATGGGCTTTGTACACACAAGCTGTCCAATGGGGATTGTGACACACAAGCTGTTTAATGGGGATTTTGACACACACACTCTGTCCAATGGGTCTTGTGACACACACGCAGTCCAATGGGGTTTGTGACACACACACTGACCAGGAGGGTTTGTGACACGCACACCGTCCAGTGTGTATTGTGACACACACACGTTGTCCCATGGGGTTTGTGACACACACGCTGTCCTATTGGGTTTGTTACACACACACTGTCCAATGGTGTTTGTGGAACGCATGCTGTCCAATGGGTTTTGTGACACACTCGCTGTGCAATGGGGTTTGTGACACTCACAATCTGTCCAAAGGGTTTTGTGACACACACGCTGTCCAATGGGGATAGCAACACACACGCTCTGTCCAATGGGGTTTGTGACACACACACTGTCCAAAGGGGTCTGTGACACACAGGGTGTCCAATGGCGTTTGTGACACGCACACTGTCCATGGGTGTTTGTGACACACACGCTGTCCAATGGGGTTCATTACACACACGCTGTCCAGTGGGTTTTATGACACACACGCTGTCCAATGGTGTTTGTGACACTCACAATCTGTCCAATAGGGTTTGTGACACACACACGCTATCCAATGGGTTTTGTGACACACACACTGTCCAATGGGGTTTGTGACACGCACGCTGTCCATGGGTGTTTGTGACAGACACGATGTCCAGTGAGGTTTGTGACACACACTCTGTCCAATGGGGTCTGCGACACACACGCTGTCTAGTGAGGATTCTGACAAAGACGCTGTACAACAGGGTTTGTGACACACACACTCTGTCAAAAGGGCTTGTGACAAACACGCTGTACAATGGGGTTTTGACACACACGCTGTCCACTGAGGATTGTGACATACACACTCTGTCCACTGAGGATTGTGACATACACACTGTCCAGGGGGGGTTGTGAACCACACACTGTCCAATGGCGTTAGTGACACACCCAGTGTCCACGGGGGTTTGTGACACACACTCTGTCCAATGGGTCTTGTGAAACAAACGCTATCCAGTGTGTTTTGTGACACACACACTTTCAAATAGGGTTTGTGACACAAACGCTATCCAGTGGGTTTTGTGACAAACACGCTGTCCAATGGGGATTGTGACAGACACACGCTGTCTAATGGTGTTTGTGACACACATGCTGTCCAATGGGGTTTGTGACACAGACGCTGTGCAATAGGGATTGTGACCTACACACTGTCCAATGGGTATTGTGACACACACACGCTGTCCAATGGGGTTTGTGACACACAAACCCTATACAATGGGGTTTGTGACACATACACTTTCCAATGGGGTTTCTGACACACACACCCTGTCCAATGGTGCTTGTGACACACACGCTGCCAATGGGCTTCGTGACACACACGCTGTCCAATGGGGACTGTGACACAAATGCTGTCCAATAGGGCTTGTAACACACACACTTTCTAATGGGGTTTGTGTCACAGACACTCTATCCAATGGGGCTTGTGACACACACGCTATCCAATGGGGTTACTGACACATACAATTTCCACTGGGGTTTGTGACACACACGCTCTCCAGTGGGTTTTATGACACACACACTCTGCCCAATGGCCTTGTCACACTCATGCCGTATAATAGTGTTTGTGACAAACACTCTGTCCCATGGGGTTTGTGACACACACGCTGTCCAATCGGGTTTGTGGCACACACTGTCCAAAGGGTTTTGTGACACACACGATGTCCAATGGGGTTTGTGACACACACGATGTCCAATGTGGTTTGTGACACGCACACTGTCCATGGGTGTTTGTGACACACACGCTGTCCAATGGGGATTGTGACACACACGCTGTCCAATGGGATTTGTGACACACACACGCTATCCAATGGGGTTTGTGACACACACACTGTTCAAAGGGGTTTGTGACACACACGATGTCCAATGGGATTTGTGACACACACACGCTGTCCAATGCTGTTTGTGACACACACTCTGTCCAATAGGGTTTGTCACACACACTCTGTCCAATGGGGTCTGCGACACACGCTGTCCAGTGAGGATTGTGACAAAGACGCTGTGCAATGCGGTTTGTGACACACACACGCTGTCCAATGGGGTTTGTCACACAAACGCTCTCCAGTGGGTTTTGTGACACACACGCTGTCGAATGGAGTTGGTGACATACACACTGTCCAATGTGGTTTGTGACACAAACTCTGTCCACTGGGGATTGTGACACACACACTGTCCAGGGGGGGTTGTGACACAGACACTGTCCAATGGCATTCGTGACACACACAGTGTCCACGGGGGTTTGTGACACACATGCTCTCACATTGTGGTTTGTGACACACATGCTGTCCAATGGGGTTTTTGACACACACGCTGTCCAGTGGGTTTTGTGACACACACACTGTCCAATAGGGTTGGTGACACGCACACGCTATCCAATGGGCTGTTTGACAAATACACTTTAAAATGGGGTTTCTGACCCACACGCTCTGTCCAGTGGTGCTTGTGACACACACGCTGTCCAATGGGGTTTGTGACAGGCACGCTGTCCATGGGTGTTTGTGACAGATGCGATGCCCAGTGGGGTTTGTGACACACACACTGTCCAATGGGGTTCGTGACACACACAGTGTCCACGGGGGTTTGAGACACAGATGCTGTCCAATAGGGATTGTGACACACACACTGTCCAATAGGGTTTGTGACATCACACACGCTATCCAACGGGGTTTGTGACACATACACTTTCCAATGGGGTTTGTGACACACACAGTGTCCAATGGGGATTGTGACACACACACTGTCCAGTGGGTTTTGTGACACACACTCTGTCTAATGGGGTTTGTGACACACAGACACTGTCCAATGGGGATTGTGAAACACACACGCTGTCTAATGGGGTTTCTGACACACACACTGTCCAATGGGGTTTGTGACACACACGCTGTCCAATGGGGATTGTGACACACATGCTGTCCAATGGGATTTGTGACACACACACTCTTTACAATAGTTCTTCTGGCACACAAGCTGTCCAATGGGGTTCGTTACACATACACTCTGTCCAATGGGGCTTGTGACACACACTCTTTCTAATGAGGTTTGTGACATACAGACACTGTCCAATGGGGATTGTGAAACACACACGCTGTCCAATGGGGTTTCTGACACACACACTGTCCAATGGGGTTTGTGACACACACACTCTGTCCAATGGGGTTTGTGACACACACGCTGTCCAATGGGTTTTGTGACACACACACTGTCTGATGGGGATTGTGAGACACACACGCTATCCAATGGTGTTTGTGACACACACACTTTCCAGTGGGGTTTGTGACACGCATACTTTCTAATGGGGTTTGTGACACACAAACTCTATCCAAAAGGGTTTGTGACACACACACTTTCCAATGGGGTTTGTGACACACATGCTGTCCAGTGGGATTTGTGACACACACACTGTCCAACAGGGTTTGTGCCACACACACGCTATCCAATGGGTTTTGTGACACGTATACTTTCTAGTGGGGTTTGTGAAACACACACACACTATCCAAAAGGGTTTGTGACACACACGCTTTCCAATGGGTTTTGTGAAACACACACGCTGTCCCATGAGGTTTTGACACACACGCTGACCAATTGGTTTTGTTACACACACACTGTCCAATGGTGTTTGTGACACGCATGCTGTCCAATGGGTTTTGTGACAGACACACTGACCAGGAGGGTTTGTGACAGAGACATGCTATCCAATGGGTTTTGTACCACATACACGTTCCAATGAGGTTTGCGACACACACACTCTGTCCAATGGCGCTTGTGACACACACGCTGTGCAATTGGTTTCGTGACACACACTCTTTCCCATGGGGCTTGTGACACACACACTGTCCAATGGGGACTGTGACACACACATGATGTCCATAGCGGTTTGTGACACACACACTGTCCAAAAGGGTTTGTGACACACGTGATGTCCAACGGGGTTTGTGACACGCATACTGTCCATGTGTGTTTGTGACACACACTCTTTCCAGTGGGTTTTGTGACACACTCACTGTCCAATAGGGTATGTGCCACACACACGCTATCCAATGGGGTTTGTGACACACACACACTGTCCAATGGTGCTTGTGACACACACGCTGTCCAATGGGGTTCGTGACACACACGCTGTCCAGTGGGTTTTGTGACACACACACTGTACAATGGGTTTTGTGACACACACACTGTCCAATGGGTTTTGTGACACACATGCTGTCCACGGAGGATTGTTGCACACACACTTTCCAGGGGGGATTGTGACACACACGCTGTCCAGTGGGTTTTGTGACACACACACTGTCCAATGGGTATTGTTAAACACACAGGCTGTCCAATGGGGTTTGTGACACACAAACTGTCCAATGGGGTTTGTGAACAGACACGCTGTCCAATGGGGTTTGTGACACACACACTGTCCATGGGTGTTAGTGACACACACGCTGTCCAGTGGGGTTTGTGACACACACAATGTCCAATGGGGTTTTTGAAACACAGAGTGTCCACGGGAATTTGTGACACACACGCTGTCCAATGGGGTTTGTGACACACACACTGTCCAATGGGTATTGTTACACAGACACGCTGTCCAGTGCGTTTTGTGACACACACGCTGTCCAATGGGGTTTGTGACAGACACACTGTCCAATAGCTATTGTTACACACACACGCTGTCAAATGGGGTTTGTGACACACACACGCTGTCCAATCGGATTTGAGACACACACGCTGTCCAATGGGATTTGTGACACACACTGTCCAATGGGGTTTCTGACACTACACGCTGTCCAATGGGTTTTGTGACACATACACTGACGAGGAGGGTTTTTGACACACACACGCAGTCCAATGGGGTTTGTAACACACACACTGTCCAATGGTGTTTGTGACACACACGCAGTCCAATGGGGTTTCTCACTCACTCTCTCTCCAATGGGGTTTGTGACACACACACTGTCCAATAGGGTTTATGAAAGAGACACGCTATCCAATGGGGTTTGTGACACATACACTTTCCAAAGGGGTTTGTGACACCACACTCTCTCCAATGGTGCTTGTGACACACACTCTGTCCAATGGGGTACGAGACACACACTCTCTCCCATGGGGTTTGTGAAACACACACGCTATCCAATGGGGTTTATGACACAAACGCTGTCCAATGGGGTTTGTGACACACACACGCAGTCCAATAGGGTTTCTGACACACACGCTGTCCAATTGGCTTTGTGACACACACACTGTCCAATGGGGTTTGTGACACACACACGCTGTCCAATAGGATTTGTGACACACACGCTGTCCAAAGGGATTTGTGACACACACTGTCCATGGGATTTCTGACACGACACGCTGTCCAATGGGGTTTTTGACACACACGCTGCCCAATGGGGTTTGTGACACACATGCTGTCCAACAGGGTTTGCGACAGAGACATGCTATCCAATGGGGTTTGTGACACATACACTTTCCAATGGGGTTTGTGACACCACACTCTCTCCTGTGGGGTTTGTGACACACACACTCTGTTCAATGGGATAGTGACACACACGCTGTCCAATAGTGTTTGTGACAAACACTCTGTCCCATGGGGTTTGTGACACATACTATCTCCAATGGGGATTGTGACACACACATGCTGTCCAATGGGGTTTTGTCACACACACGATGTCCAATGGGGTTTGTGACACACACACTGTCCAATGGGTATTGTTACACACACACTCTGTTCAATGGTGTTTGTGAAACACACGCTGTCCAGTGGGTTTTGTGCCCCACACACTGTCCACCGGCGTTTTGACACACACGCTGTCCAATGCGTATTGTTACACACACACGCTGTCCAATGGGTTTATGACAGACACACTGTCCAGTAGCTATTGTTACACACACTCGCTGTCCAATGGGGTTTGTGACACACACACTGTCCAATGGGTTTTGTGACACACGCACCTTCCAATTGGGTTTTGACACACACGCTGTCCACTGGGGACTGTGACACAAATGCTATCCAATGTGGTTTGTGACACACAAACTCTCCAATGGTGTTTCTGACACACACGCTGTCAATTGGGGTTTCTGACACATACACTTTGTCCAGTGGGGCTTGTGACACAGACACTGTCCAATAGGGTTTGTGACACACACTCTGTCCCATGGCGTTTGTAACACACACACTGTCCAATGGGGATTGTGACACACACACGCTGTCCAATGGGGTATGTGACACATACACTGTCCAATAGTGTTTGTGACACACACGCTGTCTAAAGGGGTTTGTGATACACACGCTGTCCATTGGTGTTTGTGATACACACGCTGTCCAATGGGGTTTGTGACACACAAACTCTCTAAAGGGGTTTGTGACACACACACCGTCCAATAGGGTTTGTGACACACAAACACGGTCCAATGGTGATTGTGACACGCACACTCTGTCCAATAGGGTTTGTGAAACACAGGATCTCCAATGGGTCTTGTGACACGCAGGCTGTCCAATGTGGTTCGTGACACATTCGCGGTCCAGTGGGGTTTGTGACACACACACTGTCCAATAGGGTTTGTGACACACACACTGTACAATGGGGATTGTGTCACACACACGCTCTAAAATGGGGTTCGTGACACACACTCTGTCCCATGGGATTTGTGATACACACACACACACTATCCAACGGGGTTTATGACACACACGCTGTCCAACGGGGTTTGTGACACACACACTTTCTAATGGGAATTGTGACAGAGACGCTGCCCAATGGGGATTGTGACATACACACTGTCCAAAAGGGCTTGTGACCCACACATGCTATACAATGGGGTTTGTGACACAAATACATTCTAATGGGGTTTTTGACACACATACGCTGTCCCGTGGGGTTTGTGACACACACGCTGACTAATTCGGTTTGTTACACACAGACTGTCCAATGGTGTTTGTGACACACACACTGAGCAGGAGGGTTTGTGACACACACACACTATCGAATTGGTTTGTGAAACATACACTTTCCAATGAGGTTTGTGACACACACACTCTGTCCAATGGCGCTTGTGACACACACACTGTCAAAAGGGGTTTGTGACACACACACTGTCCAATGGGGTTTGTGACACACACAAGTGTCCATGGGGGTTTGTGACACACACACTATCCAATGGGGATTGTGACACACACACTGTCCAATGGGCTTGTGACACACACATGCTGTCCAATAGTGTTTGTGACACACACACTGTCCCATGGGGTTTGTGACATACGCACTGTCCAATGGGGATTGTGACACACACACTTTCTAATGGGGTTTGTGACACACACGCTGTCCAGTGGGTTTAGTGACACACACACTCTGTCCAATGGGTTTGTGACACACACGCAGTCCAATGGTCTTTGTGAGAAACCTGCTGTCCAATGGGGTTTTGTGACACACAATCTGTCCATGGGTGTTTGTGACAAACACGCTGTCCAGTGGGTATTCTGACACACACGCTGTCCAATTGGGTTTTGACACACACTCTGTCCAATGGGGATTGTGACACACACACGCTGTCCAATGGGGTTTGTGACACACACGCTGTCCAGTGGGGTTCGTGACACACACTCTCTCCCATGGGGTTTGTGACACAAACACTGTGTCCACTGGGGATTGTGACACACACACGCTGTCCAATGGGGTTTGTGACACACACATTGTCCAAAGGGGTTTGTGACACACACGTTGTCCAATGGGGTTTGTGGCACGCACACTGTCCATGGGTGTTCGTGACACACACGCTGTGCAATGGTGTTTGTGACACACACACTGTCCAAAGGGCTTTGTGATACACACGATGTCCAATGGGGTTTGTGACACTCACACTGTCCATGGGTGTTTGTGACACACACGCTGTCCAGTGGAGTTTGTGACACACACACTGTCATATGGGTATTGTGACACACACACCCTGTCCAATGGGCTTTGTGACAAATACTCTCTGTCCAAAGGGGCTTGTGACACACACGCTGTCCAATAGGGTTTATTACACACACGCTGTCCAATGGGGTTTGATACACACATGCTGTCCAAAGGGGTTTGTGACACACATACTTTCTAATGGGGTTTTTGACACACACATGCTATCCAATCGGGTTTGTGACACACACACGCTCTCCAATGGTGTTTGTGACACGCATGCTGTCCAATGGGTTTTGTGACTCACACACTGACCAGCAGGGTTCCTGACACACACACGCTATCCAATTGTGTTTGTGACACAGACACTTTCCAATGGGGTTTGTGACACACACGCTGTCCAATGGGGTTCGTGAAAAACACTCTGTCCCATGGGGTTTGTGACACACACACTCTGTCCAATGGGTATTGTGACACGCACACACTATCCAATGGGGTTTGTGACACACACACTGTCCAAAGGCGTTTGTGACACACACGTTGTCCAATGAGGTTTGTGGCACGCACACTGTCCATGGGTGTTTGTAACACACACGCTGCCCAATGGTGTTTGTGACACAGACACTGTTCAAAGGGGTTTCTGACACACACGTTGTCCAATGGGGTTTTTGGCACGCAAAATGTCAAAGGGTGTTTGTGACACACACGCTGCCCAATGATGTTTGTGACACACACACTGTCCAAAGAGGTTTGTGACACACGTGATGTTCAATGGCGTTTGTGACACGCACACTGTCCATGACGGTTTGTGACACACATCCTGTGCAATGGGGTTTGTGACACACACGCTGCCCAAAGGGGATTGTGACACACACAGTGTCCGTCGGGGTTTTGACACAAATTCTGTCCAAAGAGGTTTGTGACACACACACTGTCCAATGGGTATTGTGAAAAACACACCCTCTCCAATGGGGTTTGTGACACACACGTTGTCCAATGGGGATTGTGACACACACAGGCTATCCAATGGGGTTTGTGACACGCATACTTTCTAATGGGATTTGTGACACACACACTCTATCCAATGGGATTTGTGATCTACACACTGTCCAAAGGGGTTTGTGACACACACGCTGTCCAGTGGGCTTTGTGACACACAGAGTGTCCAATGGGTTTTGTGACACACATGCTATCCAGTGGGTTTTCTGACGCGCACACTGTCCAATAGGCTTTGTGACACACACACGCTATCCAATGGGGTTTGTGACACATACACTTTCCAATGGGGTTTGTGACACCACACTCTGTCCAATGGGGCATGTGACACACACGCTGTCCAAAGGGGTTCGTGACACACACGCTGTCCAGTGTGTTTTGAGACAGACACACTCTGTCCAATGGGCTTGTGACACACACACGCTGTTCAATGAGGTTTGTGACACACACGCTTTCCAGTGGGTTTTGTGACACACACACTGTGTCCAGTAGTGTTTGTGACACACACTCTGTCCCATGGGGTTTGTGACACACACACTGTCCAATGGGGATTTTTACACACACACGCTGTCCAATGGGGTTTGTGACACACTACACTGTCCAAAGGGGTTTGTGACAGACACGCTGTCTAATGGGGTTTGTGACACACACACACTGTCCAATGGAGATTGTGACACACACTCTGTCACATGGCGTTTGTGACACACACATGCTATCCAATGAGGTTTGTGACACACATACTTTCTAATGGTGTTTTTGACAGACACACGCTATCCACTGCGGTTTGTGACACACACACACTGTCCAATGGTGTTTGTAATATGCATGACGTCCAGTGTGTTTTGTAAACACACACTGAAAAGGAGGGTTTGTGACACACACACGCTATCCAAAGGGGTTTGTGACACACACGCTGTCCAATGGGGTTTGTGAAACACACACTCTGTCCAATAGGGTTTTGTGACACACACACTGCCCAGGAGGTTTTGTGACACACACACGCTATCCAATGGGGTTTGTGACACACACACTCTGTCCAATGGCGCTTGTGACACACACTCTGTCCAATGGGTTTCGTGACACACACTCTGTCCCATGCGGTTTGTGACACACACACTCTGTCCATTGGGCATTGTGACACACACAGGCTGTCTAATGGGATTTGTTACACACACACTGTCCAAAGGCGTTTGTGACACACACGATGTCCAATGGGGTTTGTGACATGCAGTACTGTCCAATGGGTATTGTGACACACACACCCTGTCCAATGGGTATTGTGACACACACGCTGTCAAATGGGGATTGTGACACACCCGCTGTCCAATGGGCTTCGTGACACACACACGCTGACCAATAGTGTTTGTGACACACACTCTGTCCCCTGGGGTTTGTGACACACACACTGTCCAATAGGGATTGTCACACACACACATGCTGTCTAATGGGGTTTGTGACACACACACACTGTCGTTGGGGATTGTGACACACACACTCTGTCCAATGGGGTTTATTACACAAACGCTGTCGAATGGGGTTTGTGACACGTACTCTGTCCCATGAGGTTTGCGACACACACACACTGACCAGGAGGGTTCGTGACACACACATGCTGTCCAATGGGGTTTGTGACACACACTTTCCAATGGGCTTTGTGACACACACAAGCTGTCCAATGGTGTTTGTGACACGCATGCATTCCAATGGGTTTTGTGACACACACACTGACCAGGAGGGTTCGTGACACACACACGCTATCCAATGGGGTTTGTGACACACACACTGTCCAATGGGGATTTTTACACACACACGCTGTCCAATGGGGTTTGTGACACACTACACTGTCCAAAGGGGTTTGTGACAGACACGCTGTCTAATGGGGTTTGTGACACACACACACTGTCCAATGGAGATTGTGACACACACTCTGTCACATGGCGTTTGTGACACACACATGCTATCCAATGAGGTTTGTGACACACATACTTTCTAATGGTGTTTTTGACAGACACACGCTATCCACTGCGGTTTGTGACACACACACACTGTCCAATGGTGTTTGTAATATGCATGACGTCCAGTGTGTTTTGTAAACACACACTGAAAAGGAGGGTTTGTGACACACACACGCTATCCAAAGGGGTTTGTGACACACACGCTGTCCAATGGGGTTTGTGAAACACACACTCTGTCCAATAGGGTTTTGTGACACACACACTGCCCAGGAGGTTTTGTGACACACACACGCTATCCAATGGGGTTTGTGACACACACACTCTGTCCAATGGCGCTTGTGACACACACTCTGTCCAATGGGTTTCGTGACACACACTCTGTCCCATGCGGTTTGTGACACACACACTCTGTCCATTGGGCATTGTGACACACACAGGCTGTCTAATGGGATTTGTTACACACACACTGTCCAAAGGCGTTTGTGACACACACGATGTCCAATGGGGTTTGTGACATGCAGTACTGTCCAATGGGTATTGTGACACACACACCCTGTCCAATGGGTATTGTGACACACACGCTGTCAAATGGGGATTGTGACACACCCGCTGTCCAATGGGCTTCGTGACACACACACGCTGACCAATAGTGTTTGTGACACACACTCTGTCCCCTGGGGTTTGTGACACACACACTGTCCAATAGGGATTGTCACACACACACATGCTGTCTAATGGGGTTTGTGACACACACACACTGTCGTTGGGGATTGTGACACACACACTCTGTCCAATGGGGTTTATTACACAAACGCTGTCGAATGGGGTTTGTGACACGTACTCTGTCCCATGAGGTTTGCGACACACACACACTGACCAGGAGGGTTCGTGACACACACATGCTGTCCAATGGGGTTTGTGACACACACTTTCCAATGGGCTTTGTGACACACACAAGCTGTCCAATGGTGTTTGTGACACGCATGCATTCCAATGGGTTTTGTGACACACACACTGACCAGGAGGGTTCGTGACACACACACGCTATCCAATGGGGTTTGTGACACAAACACTGTCCAAAGGGGACTGCGACACACACACGCTATCCAATGGGGTTTGTGACACACACACTCTATAAAATGGGGTTTGTGACACATCCACTTCCCAATGGGTTTTGTGACACACACAGTGTCCACGGGGGTTTGTGACACAAACTCTGTCCAATGAGGTTTGTGACACACACACTGTCCAATGGGTATTGTGACACACACACCCTGTCCAATGTGGTTTGTGACACACACGCTGTCCAAAGCGGTTTGTGACACACACACTGTCCAAAGCGGTTTGTGACACACATGCTATCCAGTGGGTTTTGTGACACACACACTGTCCAATAGGGTTTTTGACACACACACTCTATCAAATTGGGTTTGTGACACACACACACTGTCCAATGGGGTTTGTGACACACACACTGTATAATGGGGATTGTGACACCACACTCTATCCAATGGTGCTTGTGACACACACACACTGTCCAATGGGGTTTGTGACACACACACTGTCCAATGGGGATTGTGACACCACACTCGGTCCAACGGTGCTTGTGACACACACGCTGTCCAATGGGGTTCGTGACACACACGCTGTCCAGTGGGTTTTGTGACACACACACTCTGTCCAATCGGCTTGTGACACACACACTGTCCAATGGGGATTGTGACACCACACTCTATCCAATGGTGCTTGTGACACACACACACTGTCCAATGGGGTTTGTGACACACACACTGTCCAATGGGGTTCGTGACACCACACTCGGTCCAACGGTGCTTGTGACACACACGCTGTCCAATGGGGTTCGTGACACACACGCTGTCCAGTGGGTTTTGTGACACACACACTCTGTCCAATCGGCTTGTGACACACACACTGTCCAATGGGGATTGTGACACACACACGCTGTCCAATGGGGTTTGTGACACACACACTGTCCAAAGGGGTTTGTGACACACACGCTGTCCAATGGGGTTTGTGACACACACACTGTCCAAAGCGGTTTGTGACACACATGCTATCCAGTGGGTTTTGTGACACACACACTGTCCAATAGGGTTTTTGACACACACACTCTATCAAATTGGGTTTGTGACACACACACACTGTCCAATGGGGTTTGTGACACACACACTGTATAATGGGGATTGTGACACCACACTCTATCCAATGGTGCTTGTGACACACACACACTGTCCAATGGGGTTTGTGACACACACACTGTCCAATGGGGATTGTGACACCACACTCGGTCCAACGGTGCTTGTGACACACACGCTGTCCAATGGGGTTCGTGACACACACGCTGTCCAGTGGGTTTTGTGACACACACACTCTGTCCAATCGGCTTGTGACACACACACTGTCCAATGGGGATTGTGACACCACACTCTATCCAATGGTGCTTGTGACACACACACACTGTCCAATGGGGTTTGTGACACACACACTGTCCAATGGGGTTCGTGACACCACACTCGGTCCAACGGTGCTTGTGACACACACGCTGTCCAATGGGGTTCGTGACACACACGCTGTCCAGTGGGTTTTGTGACACACACACTCTGTCCAATCGGCTTGTGACACACACACTGTCCAATGGGGATTGTGACACACACACGCTGTCCAATGGGGTTTGTGACACACACACTGTCCAAAGGGGTTTGTGACACACACGCTGTCCAATGGGGTTTGTGACACACACACTGTCCAAAGGGGTTTGTGACACACACGCTGTCCAATGGGGTTTGTGAAACACACACTCTGTCCAATAGGGTTTGTGACACACACATGCTATCCAATGGGGTTTGTGACACACATACTTTCCAATGGGTTTTTGACACACACACTCTGTCCAATAACGCTTGTGACACACACGCTCTCCAATGGGGTTCGTGACACACACTCTGTCCCATGGGGTTTGTGACACACACGCTGTCCAATGGGGTTTATGACACACACACTCTGTCCAATGGGCTTGAAACACACACACGCTGTCCTATACTGTTTGTGAGACACACTCTGTGCCATTGGGTTTGTGACAAAGACGCTGTCCAATGGGGATTGTGTCACACACACTGTCCAGTAGGGTTTGTGACACACACATGCTATCCAATGGGGTTTGTGACACGAACATTTTCTAATGGGGTTTTTGAAACACGCGCTCTGTCCAATGGGGATTGTGACACACACTCTGTCCCATGTGGTTTGTGACACACACACTCTGTCCAATGGGGATTGTGACACACACACGCTGCCCAATGAGGTTTGTGGCACGCTCACTGTCCAAAGGGGTTTGTGACACACATGCTGTCCAATGGTGTTTGTGAAACACGCACGCTGAACAATAGGGTTTGTGACACACACATGCTATCCAATGGGGTTTGTGACACACACGATGTCCAAAGGGGTTTGTGACACACACACTGTCCAAAGCGGTTTGTGACACACACGCTGTCCAATGGGGTTTGTGACACACATGCTATCCATTGGGTTTTGTTACACACACACTGTCCAATAGGGTTTGTGACACACACACTGTCCAATGGGGATTGTGACACACACACGCTGTCCAATGGGGTTTGTGACACACACACTGTCCAAAGGGGTTTGTGACACACACGCTGTCCAATGGGGTTTGTGACACACACACTGTCCAAAGGGGTTTGTGACACACACGCTGTCCAATGGGGTTTGTGACACACACGCTGTCCAATGGGGTTTGTGAAACACGCACGCTGAACAATAGGGTTTGTGACACACACATGCTATCCAATGGGGTTTGTGACACACATACTTTCTAATGGGTTTTTGACACACACACTCTGTCCAATAACGCTTGTGACACACACACTGTCCAGTGGGGTTCGTGACACAGACGCTATCCAGTGGGTTTTGTGACACACACAATGTCCAATAGGGTTTGTGACACACACACGCTATCCAATGGGGTTTGTGACACACACGCTGTCCAGTGGGTTTTGTGACACATGCTCTGTCCAATGGGCTTGAAACACACACACGCTGTCCTATAGTGTTTGTGACACACACTCTGTCCCATTGGGTTTGTGACAAAGACGCTGTCCAATGGGGATTGTGTCACACACACTGTCCAGTAGGGTTTGTGACACACACATGCTATCCAATGGGGTTTGTGACACGAACATTTTCTAATGCGTTTTGTGACACACGCGCTCTGTCCAATGGCACTTTTAACACACACGCTGTCCAATGGGGTTTGTGACACACACTCTGTCCAATGGGGATTGTGACACACACACGCTGTCCAATGGGGTTTGTGACACACACACACTGTCCTATGGGGATTGTGACACACACACGCTGTCCAATGGGGTTTGTGACACACACACTGTCCAAAGGTGTTTGTGACAGACACGATGTCCAATGGGGTTAGTGACACACACACTGTCCAAAGGGGTTTGTGACACACACGCTGTCCAGTGGGGTTTGTGACACTCACACTGTCCAAAAGGGTTTGTGACACACACGATGCCCAATGGGGTTTGTGACACGCACACTGTACATGGGTGTTTGTGACACACACGCTGTCCAATGGGTTTTGTGACACACACACTCTGTCCAATGGGTCTTGTGACACACACGCTGTCCAATGGGGTTCGTTTCACACACGCTGTCCATTGGGTTTTGTGACACACACACTCTGTCCAATCGGCTTGTGACACACACACTGTCCAATGGGGATTGTGACACACACGCTGTCCAGTGGGTTTTGTGACACACACACTCTGTCCAATCGGCTTGTGACACACACACTGTCCAATGGGGTTTGTGACACACACACTGTCCAAAGGGGTTTGTGACAAACACGCTGTCCAATGGGGTTTGTGAAACACGCACGCTGAACAATAGGGTTTGTGACACACACATGCTATCCAATGGGGTTTGTGACACACATACTTTCTAATGGGTTTTTGACACACACACTCTGTCCAATAACGCTTGTGACACACACACTGTCCAGTGGGGTTCGTGACACAGACGCTATCCAGTGGGTTTTGTGACACACACAATGTCCAATAGGGTTTGTGACACACACACGCTATCCAATGGGGTTTGTGACACACACGCTGTCCAGTGGGTTTTGTGACACATGCTCTGTCCAATGGGCTTGAAACACACACTCGCTGTCCTATAGTGTTTGTGACACACACTCTGTCCCATTGGGTTTGTGACAAAGACGCTGTCCAATGGGGATTGTGTCACACACACTGTCCAGTAGTGTTTGTGACACACACATGCTATCCTATGGGGTTTGTGACACGAACATTTTCTAATGGGTTTTGTGACACACGCGCTCTGTCCAATGGCACTTTTAACACACACGCTGTCCAATGGGGTTCGTGACACACACTCTGTCCAATGGGGATTGTGACACACACATGCTGTCCAATGGGGTTTGTGACACACACACACTGTCCTATGGGGATTGTGACACACACACGCTGTCCAATGGGGTTTGTGACACACACACTGTCCAAAGGTGTTTGTGACAGACACGATGTCCAATGGGGTTAGTGACACACACACTGTCCAAAGGGGTTTGTGACACACACGCTGTCCAGTGGGGTTTGTGACACTCACACTGTCCAAAAGGGTTTGTGACACACACGATGCCCAATGGGGTTTGTGACACGCACACTGTACATGGGTGTTTGTGACACACACGCTGTCCAATGGGGTTTGTGACACACACACTCTGTCCAATGGGTCTTGTGACACACACGCTGTCCAATGGGGTTCGTTGCACACACGCTGTACAATGGGGTTTGTGACACACACACTGCACAATAGGGTTTTTTAGACACAAACGCTATGCAATGGCGTTTGTGTCACACACACTCTGTCAAATGGGGTTTGTGACACACACGCTATCCAATGGGTTTTATGACACACACACTGTTCAGTGGGGATTGTGACACACACACGCTGTCCCATGGGGTTTGTGACACACACCCTGAACAATTGGGTTTGTTACACACTCACTGTCCAATGGGGTTTGTGACACACACGCTGTCCAATGGGGTTTGTGACACACAAACTGACTAAGAGGGTTTGTGACACAAACTCGCTGTCCAATGGGGTTTGTGACGCTCACACTGGCCAATGGCGTTTGCGACACACACTCTGTCGAATGGGTTTTGTGACACACACACGCTGTCCAATGGGATTTGTGATACAAATGTTGTCCAATGGGGTTTGTGACACACACACTTTCCAATGAGGTTTGTGACGCACACACTTTCCAACGGGGTTTGTGACACACACACGCTGTCCCATGGGGTTTGTGACACAGACGCTGAACAATTGTGTTTCTTACACACACACTGTACAATGGTGTTTGCGACACGCATGCTGTCCAAAGGGTTTTGTGACGCACACACTGACCAGCAGGGTTCGTGACACACACACGCTATCCAATGGGGTTTGTGACACACACAAACTGTCCAGTGGTGCTTGTGACACACACTCTGTCCAATGGGCTTGTGACACACACGCTGTCCAATGCGGTTTGTGAAACAATTCTGTCCCATTGGGTTTGTGACACACACACTGTCCAATGGGGATTGTGACACACACACGCTGTGCATTGGGGTTTGTGACACACACACACTGTCCAATGGGGATTGTGACACACACACGCTGTCCAATGGGGTTTGTGACACACACACTGTCCAGAGGGGTTTGTGGCACAGACGCTGTCCAATGGCGTTTGTGACACACAAAAACTGTCCAATGATGATTGTGAGACACAATCGCTGTCCAATGGGGTTTGTGACACACACACACACTGTCCAATGTGGATTGTGACACACACACGCTGTCCAATGGGGTTTCTGACACACACACTTTCAAAAGGGGTTTGTGACACACATGATGTCCAATGGGGTTTCTGATACGCACACTGTAAATGGGTGTTTGTGACACACACGCTCTCCAGTGGGGTTTGTGAGACACACACTGTCCAAAAGGGTTTGTGACACACACGCTGTCCAGTGGGGTTTGTGACACACACACTGTTCAATGGGTTTCGTGACACACACACTGTCCAATGGGTATTGTGACATCACACACGCTGTCCAATGGGGTTTGTGACACACAAACACTGTCCAATGGGTATTGTGACACACACACACTGTCCAAAGGCGTTTGTGACAGACACGCGCTGTCCAATGGGGTTTATGACACACACACTTTCAAATGGGGTTTGTGACACACATGCTATCCAATGGGTTTTGTGACATACACACTGTCCAAATGGGATTGGGACACACACACGCTGTCCAATGGGGTTTGTGACACACACACTGTCCTATGGGGTTTGTGACACACACATATTGTCCAATGGGGTTTGTGACACACACACTGTCCAATGGTGTTTGTGACACACACTCTGTCAAATGGGGTTTGTGACACACACACGCTGTCCAATGGAATTTGTGACACACACGCTGTCCAATGGGGTTTGTGACACAAACTCTGTCCAATAGGGTTTTGTGACAGACACACTGTCCAATAGCGTTTGTGACACACACACGCTATCCAATGGGGTTTGCGACACGTACACTTCCCAAAGGTGTTTGTGAACACCACACTCTTTCCAATGGTGCTTGTGACACACACGCTGTTCAATGGGGTTCGTGACACACGCGCTGACCAGTGGGTTTTGTGACACACACATTCTGTCCAAAGGCCTTGTGACACACAAGCTGTCCAATGGGGTTCATGACACACACACTGTCCAGTGGGATTTGCGAAACACAAACGCTATCCAATGGGGTTTGTGACACACACACGTTCCAATGGGGTTTGTGACATGCACACTTTCTAATGCGGTTTGTGACACACATGATGTCCAATGGGGATTGTGACACACACACGCTGTCCAATGTGGTTTGTGACACACACACTGTCCAATGGGGTTTGTGACACACAGACACACTGTCCAATGGGTATTGTGACACACACACGCTGTCCAATGGGGTTTGTGACACACACTCTTTCCAAAGGGATTTGTGACACACATGAAGTCCAATGGGGTTTGTGACACGCACACTGTCGATGGGTGTTTGTGACACACACGCTGTCCAGAGGGGTTTGTGACACAGACGCTGTCCAATGGCGTTTGTGACACACAAAAACTGTCCAATGATGATTGTGAGACACAATCGCTGTCCAATGGGGTTTGTGACACACACACACACTGTCCAATGTGGATTGTGACACACACACGCTGTCCAATGTGGTTTGTGACACACACACACACTGTCCAATGTGGATTGTGACACACACACGCTGTCCAATGGGGTTTCTGACACACACACTTTCAAAAGGGGTTTGTGACACACATGATGTCCAATGGGGTTTCTGATACGCACACTGTAAATGGGTGTTTGTGACACACACGCTCTCCAGTGGGGTTTGTGAGACACACACTGTCCAAAAGGGTTTGTGACACACACGATGTCCAATGGGGTTTGTGACATGCACACTTCCCATGGTGTTTGTGACACACACGCTGTCCAGTGGGGTTTGTGACACACACACTGTTCAATGGGTTTCGTGACACACACACTGTCCAATGGGTATTGTGACATCACACACGCTGTCCAATGGGGTTTGTGACACACAAACACTGTCCAATGGGTATTGTGACACACACACACTGTCCAAAGGCGTTTGTGACAGACACGCGCTGTCCAATGGGGTTTATGACACACACACTTTCAAATGGGGTTTGTGACACACATGCTATCCAATGGGTTTTGTGACATACACACTGTCCAAATGGGATTGGGACACACACACGCTATCCAATGGGGTTTGCGACACGTACACTTCCCAAAGGTGTTTGTGAACACCACACTCTTTCCAATGGTGCTTGTGACACACACGCTGTTCAATGGGGTTCGTGACACACGCGCTGACCAGTGGGTTTTGTGACACACACATTCTGTCCAAAGGCCTTGTGACACACAAGCTGTCCAATGGGGTTCATGACACACACACTGTCCAGTGGGATTTGCGAAACACAAACGCTATCCAATGGGGTTTGTGACACACACACGTTCCAATGGGGTTTGTGACATGCACACTTTCTAATGCGGTTTGTGACACACATGATGTCCAATGGGGATTGTGACACACACACGCTGTCCAATGTGGTTTGTGACACACACACTGTCCAATGGGGTTTGTGACACACAGACACACTGTCCAATGGGTATTGTGACACACACACGCTGTCCAATGGGGTTTGTGACACACACTCTTTCCAAAGGGATTTGTGACACACATGAAGTCCAATGGGGTTTGTGACACGCACACTGTCGATGGGTGTTTGTGACACACACGCTGTCCAGAGGGGTTTGTGACACAGACGCTGTCCAATGGCGTTTGTGACACACAAAAACTGTCCAATGATGATTGTGAGACACAATCGCTGTCCAATGGGGTTTGTGACACACACACACACTGTCCAATGTGGATTGTGACACACACACGCTGTCCAATGTGGTTTGTGACACACACACACACTGTCCAATGTGGATTGTGACACACACACGCTGTCCAATGGGGTTTCTGACACACACACTTTCAAAAGGGGTTTGTGACACACATGATGTCCAATGGGGTTTCTGATACGCACACTGTAAATGGGTGTTTGTGACACACACGCTCTCCAGTGGGGTTTGTGAGACACACACTGTCCAAAAGGGTTTGTGACACACACGCTGTCCAGTGGGGTTTGTGACACACACACTGTTCAATGGGTTTCGTGACACACACACTGTCCAATGGGTATTGTGACATCACACACGCTGTCCAATGGGGTTTGTGACACACAAACACTGTCCAATGGGTATTGTGACACACACACACTGTCCAAAGGCGTTTGTGACAGACACGCGCTGTCCAATGGGGTTTATGACACACACACTTTCAAATGGGGTTTGTGACACACATGCTATCCAATGGGTTTTGTGACATACACACTGTCCAAATGGGATTGGGACACACACACGCTGTCCAATGGGGTTTGTGACACACACACTGTCCTATGGGGTTTGTGACACACACATGGTGTCCAATGGGGTTTGTGACACACACACTGTCCAATGGTGTTTGTGACACACACTCTGTCAAATGGGGTTTGTGACACACACACACTGTCCAATGGAATTTGTGACACACACGCTGTCCAATGGGGTTTGTGACACAAACTCTGTCCAATAGGGTTTTGTGACACACACACTGTCCAATAGCGTTTGTGACACACATACGCTATCCAATGGGGTTTGCGACACGTACACTTCCCAAAGGTGTTTGTGAACACCACACTCTTTCCAATGGTGCTCTTGACACACACGCTGTTCAATGGGGTTCGTGACACACACGCTGACCAGTGGGTTTTGTGACACACACATTCTGTCCAAAGGCCTTGTGACACACAAGCTGTCCAATGGGGTTCATGACACACACACTGTCCAGTGGGATTTGCGAAACACACACGCTATCCAATGGGGTTTGTGACACACACACGTTCCAATGGGGTTTGTGACATGCACACTTTCTAATGCGGTTTGTGACACACATGATGTCCAATGGGGATTGTGACACACACACGCTGTCCAATGTGGTTTGTGACACACACACTGTCCAATGGGGTTTGTGACACACAGACACACTGTCCAATGGGTATTGTGACACACAGACGCTGTCCAATGGGGTTTGTGACACACACTCTTTCCAAAGGGATTTGTGACACACATGAAGTCCAATGGGGTTTGTGACATGCACACTGTCGATGGGTGTTTGTGACACACACGCTGTCCAGTGGGGCTTGTGAGACACACACTGTCCAAAAGGATTTGTGACACACACACTGTCCAATGGGGTTTGTGACACACACAGTGTCTACGGGGGTTTCTGACACACACGCTGTCCAATGGGGTTTGTGACACACACACTGTCCAATGGGTATTGTTACACACACACGCTGTTTAATGGTGCTTGTGACACACACGCTGTCCAATGGGGCTTGTGACACACACGCTGTCCAATGCTGATTGTGACATCACACACACTGTCCAATGGGGTTTGTGACACACACACTCTCCAATAGGGTTTGTGACACACACACGCTGTCCAGTGGGATTTGTGACACACACATTCTATCCGATGGGGTTTGTGACACACACACATTCCAATGGGGTTTGTGACACGCACACTTTCTAATGCGGTTTGTGACATACACGCTGTCCAAGGGGGTTTGTGACACACACTCTTTCCACAGGGGTTTGTGACACACATGATGTCCAATGGGGTTTGTGATACGCACACTGTCCATGGGTGTCTGTGGCACACACGCTGTCCAGTGGGGTTTGTGAGACACACAGTGGCCAAAAGCGTTTGTGACACACACGATGTCCAGTGGGGTTTGTGACACACACACTGTCCAATGGGGTTTGTAACACACACTCTGTCCAAAGGGGTTTGTGACACACACTCTGTCCAATGTGGTTTGTGACACACAAACACTGTCAAATGGGGATTGTGACACACACACGCTGTCCAATGTGGTTTATGACACACACGCTGTCCAATGGGGTTTGTGACACACACTCGCTGTCCAATGGGGTTTATGACACACACACTTTCAAATGGGGTTTGTGACACACACGCTATCCAATGGGTTTTGTGACATACACACTGTCCAGTGGGGTTTGTGACACACACACGCTATCCAATGGGATTTGTGACACAGACGCTGTCCAATGGGGATTGTGACCTACACACTGTCCAATGGTGTTTGTGACTCACACACGCTATCCAATGGGGTTTGTGACACATACACTGTCCAAAGGTTTATGTGACACACACTGTCCAATGGGGTTTGTGACAGAAATTCTGTCCAATGGGGTTTGTGACACAGACACTGTCCAATGCGTATTGTGACACACACATGCTGTCCAATGGGGTTTGTGACACACACTCTGTCCAATGGGGTTTATGACACAAATTCTGTCCCATGGGGTTTGTGACACACACACTGTCCAATGCATATTGTGACACACACATGCTGTCCAATGGGGTTTGTGACACACACGCTGTCCAATGTGGTTTGTGACACAGACTCTATCCAATGGGTTTGTGACACATACACTTTTCAATGGGGTTTGTGACACCACACTCTCTCCTATGGTGCTTGTGACACACACGCTGTCCAATGGGTTTCGTGACACACATGCTGTCCAGTGGGTTTTGTGACACACACACTCTGTCCAATGGGCTTGTGACACGCACGCTGTCCAATAGTGTTTGTGACAAACACTCTGTCCCATGGTGTTTGTGACACACATACTGTCCAATGGGGATTGTGACATATACACGCTGTCCAATGGGGTTTGTGACACACACGATTTCCAATGGGGTTTGTGACATACACAATGACCAGGAGGGTTTGTGATACACACACTGTCCAAAGGGGATTGTGATACACACACGCTGTCCAATGGAGTTTGTGACACACACACTGTCCAAAGGGGTTTGTGACACACACGCTGTCCAATGGGGTTCGTGACACACAAACACTGTCCAATGGGGATTGTGACACACACACTCTGTCCAATGGGGTTTGTGACACACACACTTTGTCCAATGGCGCTTGTGACACACACGCTGTCCCTTGAGTTTTCTGACACACACACTCTGTCCAGTGGGTTTGTAACAGACGCACACTGTCTAATGGGGTTGTGACACACACACGCTGTCCAATGGGGTTGTGACACACACACGCTGTCCAATGTGGTCTGTGACACACACAATATCCAAAGGGGTTTGTGACACACACAATGTCCAATGGGGTTTGTGACACGCACACTGTCCAATGGGAATTGTGACACACACACGCTGTCCAATGGGGATTGTGACACACACGCTGTCTAATAGGGTTTGTGACACACACATCCTATCAAATGGGGTTTGTGACACACACACTTTCCAAAGGGGTTTGTCACACGCACACTTTCTAATGGGGTTTGTGACACACACACGATGTCCAATGGGGTTTGTGACACACACACTGTCCAAAGGAATTTGTGACACACACGCTGTGTAATGGGGTTTATGACACACACACAGTGTCCAATGTGGATTGTAACACACACACGCTGTCCAATGGGGTTTATGACACACACGCTGTCCAATGGGGATTGTGACACACACTCTGTCCAATAGGTTTTTTGACACACACACTTTCCAATGGGGTTTGTGACACACACTCTGTCCAATAGGGTTTGTGACACACACACTGTCCAGGGGGGTTTGTGATACACACACTCTGTCATATGGGCTTGTGAAACACACGCTGTCCAATGGGGTTTGTGACACACACATTGTCCAATGGGGTTTGTGACACACACACGCTGTCTAATGGGATTTGTCACACACACTCTGTCCAATGGGGTCTGCGACACACACGCTGTCCAGTGAGGATTGTGACTAAGACGCTGTACAATGGGGTTTGTGACACACACACGCTGTCCAAAGGGGTTTGTGACACACATGATGTCCAATGGGGATTGTGACACGGACGCTGTCCATGGGTGTTTGTGACACACACGCTGTCCAATGGGCTTGTGACACACACGCTGTCCAATGGGGTTTGTGACATAGACACTTTCCAATGGGGTTTGTGACACAAACTCTGTCCAATAGGGTTTGTGACACACACACTGTCCAATAGGGTTTGTGACACACAGACGCTATCCAATCGGGTTTGTTACACATACACTTTCCAATGGAGTTTCTGACACACACACTATGTCCAATGGTGCTTGTGACACACACGCTGTCCAATGCGGTTTGTGACACACATACTTTCCAATGGCGTTTGTGACACAAACTTTGTCCACTGGGGATTGTGACACACACACTGTCCAGGGCGGGTTGTGACACACACGCTGTCCAATGGGGTTTGTGACACACACACTGTCCAATGGGTATTGTTACACACATACGCTGTCATATTGTGGTTTGTGACACACACGCTGTCCAATGGGGATTGTGACACACACGCTGTGCAATGGGGTCTGTGACACACACACTCTGTCCAATGTGGGTTTTGACACACACGCTGTCCAATGGGGTATGTGACATACACGCTGTCCAGTGGGTTTTGTGGCACACACACTTTCCAATAGGGTTTGTGACACACACACGCTACACAATGGGATTTGTGACACACACACTGTACAAAGGGGTTTGTGACACACACACTGTCCAAAGGGGTTAGTGACACACACGATGTCCAATGGGGTTAGTGACACTCACGCTGTCCAATGGAGTCTGTGACATAGACGTGGTCCAATGGGGATTGTGAACTACTCACTGTCCAATAGGGTTTGTGACACACACACACTATCCAATGGGGTTTGTGACACGCACACATTCTAATGGGGTTTGTGACACAGACACGCTATCCAATGGCGTTTGTTACACAAACACTGTCTAATGGGGTTTCTGACACACACGCTGTCCAATGGGGATTGTGACACACACGCTGTCCAGTGGGGTTTGTGACACATACACTCTATCCAATGGGTCTTGTGACACACACGCTGTCCAATAGTGTTTGTGAAAAACACTCTGTCCCATGGGGTTTGTGACATACACTCTGTCCAATGGGGTTTGTGACACGCACACTGTCCATGGGTGTTTGTGACAGACACGATGTCCAGTGGGGTTTGTGACATACACACTGTCCAATGGGGTTCATGACACACACACTGTCAAGTGGGTTTTGTGACACACACACTCTGTCCAATGGGTCTTGTGACACACATGCTGTCCAGTGGGGTTTGTGACACACACACTGTCCAAGATGGCTTGTGACACACTCACGCTATCAAAGGGGGTTTGTGACACACACGCTATCCAATGGGTATTGTGACACACACGCTGTCCCATGGGCTTTGTGACACAGACGCTGTCCAATGGGGATTGTGATCTGCACACTTTCCAAAAGGGTTTATGACACACACGCGCTATACAATGGTGTTTGTGACACACACGCTATCCAATGGGTTTTGTGACACACACACTCTGTCCAGTGGGTATTGTGACACACACGCTGTCCAATGGGGTTTGTGACACACACACGCTATCCAATAGGGTTTGTGACACCCACACTTTCAAATTGGGTTTGTGAAAACCACGCTATCTAATGGGGTTTGTGACACACACGCTGTCCCATGGGCTTTGTGACACAGACGCTGTCCAATGGGGATTGTGATCTGCACACTTTCCAAAAGGGTTTATGACACACACGCGCTATACAATGGTGTTTGTGACACATACACTTTCCAATGGGTTTTGTGACACCACACTCTGTCCCATGGTTCTTGTGACACACACGCTGTTCAATGGGGTTCGTGACACACACACTGTCCAGTGGGTTTTGTGACACACACACTCTGTCCAATGGGCTTTTGTCACAAACGCTGTCCAATAGTGTTGGTGACACACAGTCTGTCTCATGGGGTTTGTGACATACACACTGTCCAATGGGGATTGTGACACACACGCTGTCCAATGGGGTTTGTGACACAGACACACTGTCCAACGGGGATTGTGACAGACACTCGCTGTCCAATGGGGTTTATGACACACACGCTGTCCAAAGGGTTTGTGACACACACACTCTGTCCAATGGGGTTTGTGACACACACGCTGTCCAATGGGGATTGTGACACACACGCTGTCCAATGGGGTTTGTGACACACACACTCTGTCCAATGTGGCTTGTGACACACAAGCTGTCCAAAGGGGTTCGTGACAGACACGCTGTCCAGTGGGGTTTGTGACACAAACACTGTCCAAGAGGGTTTGTGACACACACACGTTGTCCAATGGTGTTTGTGACACACACGCTGTCCAATGGTGTTAGTGACACAGACGCTGTCCAATGGGGATTGTGTCATACACACTGTCCAATAGGGTTTGTGACACACACATGCTATCCAATGTGTTTTGTGACACGCACACTTTCTAATGGGGTTTGTGACACACACATGCTATCAAGTGGGGTTTGTGACACGCACACTTTCTAATGGTGTTTGTGACACACACACGCTATCCAATGGGGTTTTTGACACACACACTTTCAAAAGAGGTTTGTGATACGCACACTTTCTAATGCGTTTTGTGACACACACAGGGAATCCAATGGGTTTTGTGACAAGCATACTGTTTAATGGGTTTTGTGAGACACACACGCTATCCAATGGGTTTTGTGACACACACAGTTTCCAATGGGGTTTGTGACACACACGATGTCCAGTGGGGTTTCTAACACACACACTGTCCAAAAGGGTTTGTGACACACACGATGTCCAATGGGGTTTGTGACACACACGCTGTCCAATGGGGATGGTGATACACACGATGTCCAATGGGGTTTGTGACACACACACTCTGTCCAATGGGTCTTGTGACACAAACGCTTTCCAATGGGGTTCGTGACACACACACGCTATCCAATGGGGTTTGTAACACGCACACTTTCTAATTGGGTTTGTGACACGCATACGCTATCCAATGGGGTTTTTGACACGCATACTATTTAAGGAGTTTTGTGACACACACACGCTGCAAAATGGGGTTTGTGACACGCGCACTTTCTAATGGGGTTTGTGACACACACGCTATCCAATAATTTTTGTGACACACACACTGTCCAATGGGGATTGTGACACACACACGTTGTCCAATGTTGTTTGTCACACACACGCTGTCCAATGGGATTTGTGACACAGACGCTGTCTAATGGGGATTGTGACATACACACTGTCCAATAGGGTTTGTGACACACACAATTTCCAATGGCGCTTATGACATGCACGCTGTCCAATGGGGTCTGTGACACACACGCTGTCCACTGGGGTTTGTGACACACACACTCTGTCCAATGGGCTTGTGATACACAGGCTGTCCAATGGGATTTGTGACACAGACGCTGTCCAATGGGGATTGTGTCATACACACTGTCCAGTAGGGTTTGTGACACACACACGCTCTCCAATGGGGTTTGTCACACAAACACTCTTTCCAATGGGGTTTGTGACACACACATGCTATCCAATGGGGTGTGTGACACACACACTTTCAAACGGGGTTTGTCACACGCACACTTTCTAATGGGGTTTGTGACACACACACGCTGTCTCATGGGGTTTGTGACACACACGGTGACAAATTGGTTTTGTTACACACACACTGTCTCATGGTATTTGTTACACGCATTCTATCCAAAGGGTTTTGTGACACACACACTGACCAGGAGGGTTTGTGTCAGACACAGGCTACACAATGGGGTGTGTGACACACCCACTTTCAAATGGGGTTTGTCACACGCACACTTTCTAATGGGGTTTGTGACACACACACGCTGTTCAATGGGATTCGTGACACACACACTGTACAATGGGTATTTATGCACGCACAGTGTCCACGGGGGTTTGTGACACACACGCTGTCCAATGGGGTTTGTGACACACTCACTGTCCAATGCGGATTGTGACACACACAGCCTGTCCAATGGGGTTTGTGACACACACGTTGTCCAATAAGTATTGATACACACACACGCAGTCCAATAGTGTTTGTGACACACACGCTGTCTAATGGGGCTTGTGACACACACACGCTACGCAATGGGATTTGTGACACATACACTTTCCAATGGGGTTTGTGACACACACACTGTCCAATGGTGCTTGTGACACACACGCTGACAAATTGGTTTTGTTACACACACACTGTCCCATGGTATTTGTGACACGCATGCTATCCAAAGGGTTTTGTGACACACGCACTCTCCAATGGGGTTTGCGACGCACACACACTGTCCAATGGGGATTGTGACACACACACTCTGTCCAATGGGGTTTATGACACACACGCTGTCCAATGGTGTTTGTGAGACACACACACTTTCCAATGGGGATTGTGACACACACACTTTCAAATGGGGTTTGTGACACGCACACTTTTTAATGGGGTTTGTCACACACACACGCTATCCAATGGGGTTTGTGACACACACACTTTCCAATGGGCTTCGTGATACACACACGCTGTCCCATGGGGTTTGTGATACGCATGATATGTAATGGGTTTTGTGACACTCACACTGTCCAATGGGGAATGTGACACACACACGCTGTCCAATGTGGTTTGTGACACACACGCTGTCCAAAGGGGTTTGTGACACACACACTCTGACCAATGGGTCTTTTGACTCACATGCTGTCCAATGGGATTCGTGACACACACATGCTATACAATGGGTTTTGTGGCACACACACGCTGTCCAATGGGGTTTGTGACACACACACTTCCAAATGGGGTTTGTGACCCACATGCTATCCAATGGGTTTTGTGACACACATGCTGTCCAATGGGGATTGTGACACACACACTGTCCAATGGGTATTGTGACACAGACACACTGTCCAATGGGATTCGTGACACACACGCTTTCCAATGGGGATTGTGACACACACGCTCTGTCCAATGGGTATTCTGACACACACGCTGTCCAATGGGGAATGTGACACACACGCACTGTAGAATGGGGTTTGTAACACACACACTGTCTAAAGGGGTTTGTGATACACACGCTGTCCAATGGGGTTTGTGAGACACACACACTGTCCAATGGGGATGGTGACACACACACGCTGTCCATTGGGTTTTGTGACACACACGCTGTCCAATGTGGATGGTGATACACAAGATGTCCAATGGGGTTTGTGACACACACACACTGTCCAATGAGGATTGTGACACACACACGCTGTAAAATGGGGGTTATGACACACACACTTTCCAAAGGGGTTTGTGACACACACACTTTCCAATGGCGCTTGTGACACACACGCTGTCCAATGGGGATTGTGACAAACTCGATGTCCAATGGGGTTTGTCACACACACACTCTATCCAATGGGGTTTGTGACACACACGCTGTCCAATGGGGGTTGTGACACACACGCTGTCCAGTTGGGGTTGTGACACACACACTGTCCAATGGGGTTTGTGACACAAACCGTGTCCACGGGAGTTTGTGACACACACGCTGTCAAATGGGGATTGTGACACACACACTGTCCAGGGGGGTTTGTGACACACACACTGTCCAAAGGGGTTTGTGACACACACGCTGTCCAGTGGGGTTTGTGACACACACACTGTCCAATGGGGTTTGTGACACACACATGCTATCCAATGGGGTGTGTGACACACACACTTTCAAACGGGGTTTGTCACACGCACACTTTCTAATGGGGTTTGTGACACACACACGCTGTCTCATGGGGATTGTGACACACACGCTGACAAATTGG
The DNA here is from genome assembly GCA_032206185.1 of Columba guinea. NCBI lineage: Eukaryota > Metazoa > Chordata > Aves > Columbiformes > Columbidae > Columba > Columba guinea. The sequence continues at coordinate 3,869,336 of JAVLUU010000005.1, forward strand.
TTTTGTTACACACACACTGTCTCACGGTATTTGTGACACGCATTCTATCCAAAGGGTTTTGTGACACACACACTGACCAGGAGGGTTTGTGTCAGACACACGCTACACAATGGGGTTTGTGACACACACATGCTATCCAATGGGGTGTGTGACACACCCACTTTCAAATGGGGTTTGTCACACGCACACTTTCTAATGGGGTTTGTGACACACACACGCTGTTCAATGGGATTCGTGACACACACACTGTACAATGGGTATTTATGCACGCACAGTGTCCACGGGGGTTTGTGACACACACGTTGTCCAATGGGGCTTGTGACACACACACGCTACGCAATGGGATTTGTGACACATACACTTTCCAATGGGGTTTGTGACACACACACTGTCCAATGGTGCTTGTGACACACACGCTGACAAATTGGTTTTTTTACACACACACTGTCCCATGGTATTTGTGACACGCATGCTATCCAAAGGGTTTTGTCACACACGCACTCTCCAATGGGGTTTGCGACGCACACACACTGTCCAATGGGGATTGTGACACACACATTCTGTCCAATGGGGTTTATGACACACACGCTGTCCAATGGTGTTTGTGAGACACACACACTTTCCAATGGGGATTGTGACACACACACTTTCAAATGGGGTTTGTGACGCGCACACTTTTTAATGGGGTTTGTCACACACACACGCTATCCAATGGGGTTTGTGACACACACACTTTCCAATGGGCTTCGTGACACACACACGCTGTCCCATGGGGTTTGTGATACGCATGCTATCTAATGGGTTGTGTGACACTCACACTGTCCAATGGGGAATGTGACACACACACGCTGTCCAATGTGGTTTGTGACACACACGCTGTCCAAAGGGGTTTGTGACACACACACTCGGACCAATTGGTCTTTTGACTCACAAGCTGTCCAATGGGATCCGTGACACACACATGCTATACAATGGGTTTTGTGGCACACACACGCTGTCCAATGGGATTTGTGACACACACACTTCCAAATGGGGTTTGTGACCCACATGCTATCCAATGGGTTTTGTGACACACATGCTGTCCAATGGGGATTGTGACACACACACTGTCCAATGGGTATTGTGACACAGACACACTGTCCAATGGGATTCGTGACACACACGCTGTCCAATGGGGATTGTGACACACACGCTCTGTCCAATGGGTATTCTGACACACACGCTGTCCAATGGGGAATGTGACACACACGCACTGTAGAATGGGGTTTGTAACACACACACTGTCTAAAGGGGTTTGTGATACACACGCTGTCCAATGGGGTTTGTGAGACACACACACTGTCCAATGGGGTTTGTGACACACACAGTGTCCACGGGGGTTTGTGACACACACCACCTATCCAATGGGGTTTGGGACACGCACACCATCTAATGGGGTTTGTGACACACACACGCTATCCAATGGGGTTTGTGACACACACACTTTCCAAACGGGTTTGTGGCATGCACACTTTCTAATGGGGTTTGTGACACACACGCGCTATCCCATTGGGTTTGTGACACACACACTGTCCAATAGGGTTTGTGACACACACACGTTATCCAAAGGGGTTTGTGACACACACACTGTCCAAAGGGGTTTGTGACACACAAACTATCCAATGGGGTTTGTGACACTCACACTCTGTCCAATGGTGCTTGTGACACACACGCTGTCCAATGGTGTTTGTGACACACACATTGTCCAATGGGGATTGTGACACACACACACTGTCCAACGAGGTTTGTGAAACACAGACGGTCCAAAGGGCTGTGTGACACAAACGCTATCCAATGGGGTTTGTGACACTCACACTCTGTCCACTGGGGAGTGTGACACAAATGCTGTCCAATGGGGTTTGTGACACACACACTGTCCAAAAGGGTTTGTGACACACAGACTGTCCAATAGGGTTTGTGACACACAAACGCTATCCAATGGGGTTTGTGACACATACAGTGTCCAATGGGGATTGTGACACACACACGCTGTCCAATGGGATTTATGACACACAATCTGTCCAATGGGTCTTGTAACACACACGCTGTTCAATGGGCTTCGTGACACACAAACTGTTCAATGGGATTTGTGACACACACACTGTCCAATAGGGTTTGTGACACACACACGCTATCCAATGGGGTTTGTGACACACACAATTTCTAATGGGGTTTGTGACACACACTCTGTCCCATCTGGTTTGTGACACACACACTGTCCAATGGGGATTATGACAGACACACGCCATCCAATGGGATTTGTGACACACACACTGTCCATGGGTGTTTGTGACACACGCTGTCCAGTGGGGTTTGTGACACGCACACTGTCCAAAGGGCTTTGTGACACACACAAGGTCCAATGGGGTTTGTGACACGCACACTGTCCATGGGTGTTTGTGACACACACGCTGTCCAGAGGTGTTTGTGACACACACACTGTCCAATGGGGTTTGTGACACACACAGTGTCCACGGGGGTTAGTGACACACACTCTATCCAATGGGGATTGTGACATACACACTGTACAATGGGTATTGTTACACACACACGCTGTCCAATGGGGTTTGTGACACACACGCTGTCCAATGGGATTGTGAACACACATGCTGTACAATGGGATTTGTGACAAATACACTGTCCAAAGGGGTTTGTGACACACACGCTGTCCAGTGGGTTTTGTGACACAGACACTGTCCAATTGGGTTTTGACGCACAAGCTTTCCAATGGGGTTTATGACACACAATCTGTCCAATGGGGTTTGTGACACACACGCTGTCCAATGGGGATTGTGACACACACGCGCTGCCCAATTGGGTTAGTGACACACACACTCTCCAAAGGGGTCTGCGACACACACGATATCCAATGGGGATTGTGACACTTACACTGTCCATGGGTGTTTGTGACACACACGCTGTCCAGTGGGTTTTGTCACACACACACTGTCCAACTGGGTTTTGACACACACGCTTACCACTGGGGACTGTGACACACACACTGTCCAGGGGGGTTTGTGAAACACACGCTGTTTAGTGGGTTTTGTGACACACGCACTGTCCAATTGGGTTTTGAAACACACGCTGTCCAATGGGTTTTGTGTCATACACACTGACCAATGTTGTTTCTGACACACACGCTGTCCAACGGGGTTTGTGACACAAACTCTGTCCAATGAAGTTTGTGACACACACACTGTCTAATGGGTATTTTGACACACGCACAATGTCCAATGGGGTTTGTGACACACAGGCTTTCCAATGGGTATTGTGACACACACACTGTCTAATGGGGTTTGTGACACATTCACTCTGTCCACATGGGTTTTGTGACAAACACACTGTCCAATAGGGTTTCCGACACACACACGCTATCCAATGGAGTTTGTGACACATACACTTTCCAATGCGATTTGTGACACCACACACTGTACAATGGTGCTTGTGACACACACGCTGTTCAATGGGATTCGTAAAACACACGCTGTCCAGTCGGTTTTGTGACACACACACTCTGTCCAAAGGGCTTGTGACACACACGCTGTCCAATCGGCTTTGTGACACACACACTCTGTCCAATGGGGTTTGTGACACACACACTCTGTCCAATGGGTCTTGAGACACACACGCTGTCCAATGGTGTTTGTGACACACACGCTGGCCAATGGACTTGTGACACACAAACGCTGTCCAACAGTGTTTGTGACGCACACTCTGTCCCATAGTGTTTGTGACACACACACTGTTCAATAGGATTGTGACACACACACGGTGTCCAATTGTTTTTGTTACACACACACGCTGTCTAATGGGGTTTGTGACACACACGCTCTCTAATGGGGATTGTGACACACACACGCTGTCCAATGCGGTTAGTGACACACACGATGTCCAATAGAGTTTGTGACACACACACTGTCCAATGGGTATTGTTACACACATATGCTGTCCAATGAGTTTGTGACACATACACTTTCCAATGTGGTTTGTGACACACACACTGTCCAATGGGGTTTGTGACACATACGCTCGGTCCAATGGGGCATTTGACACACACGCTGTCCAATGGGGTTTGTGACACACACGCTGTCCAGTGGGTTTTGTGACACACACACTCTGTCCAATGGGCTTGTGACACACACGCTGTCCAATGGTGTTTGTGACACACACGCTGTCCAATGCGGATTGTGACACACACGCTGTCCAATGGGGTTTGTGACACGCACACTCTATCCAATGGGTCTTGTGACACACATGATGTCCAATGGTGTTCGTGACACATACGCTGCTCAGTGGGGTTTGTGACACACACACTGTCCAATAGGGTTTGTGACACTCACACGCTATCCAATGGTTTTTGTGACACACACAATGTCCAAAGGGGTTTGTGACACACACACTATCTAATGGGGTTTGTGACACTCACACTCTGTCCAATTGTGCTTGTGACACACACGCTGTCCAATGGGGTTCGTGACACAAACGCTGTCTAGTGGGTTTTGTGACACACGCACTCTGTCCAATGGGCTTGTGACACACACGCTGTACAATGGTGCTTGTGACACACACACTGTCCAATGGGGATTGTGACACACACACGCAGTCCAATGAGGTTTGTGACACACAGACTGTCCGAAGGGGTTTTGTGACACACACGCTATCCAAAGGGGTTTGTGACACACGAACTGTCCAATGGTGTTTCTGAAACACACGCTGTCCAATGGGGATTGTGACACACACACGCTGTCCAATGGGGATTATGACACACAGTCTGTCCAATGGGGTTTGTGACACACACACTTTCTAATGGGGTTTGTGACACACACAGTATCCAATGGGGTTTGTGACACTCACAACCTGTCCCATTGTGTTTGTGATACACACACTGTCCAATAGGATTTTGACAGCCTCATGCTGTCCAATGGGGTTTGTGACACACACACGCTGTCTAATGGGGTTTGTGACACACACGCTGTCCAAAGGGGTTTGTGACACACACACTGTCCAATGGGTATTGTTACACAGACACGCTGTCCAATGGGGTTTGTGACACATACACTTTACAATGGGGTTTGTGACACACACACTATGTACAATGGTGCTTGTGACACACACGCTGTCCAATGGGGTTTGTGACACACACGCTGCCCAGTGGGTTTTGTGACACACACACTCTGTCCAATGGGCTTGTGACACACAGGCTGTCCAATGGGGTTTGTGACACACACACTGTACAATTGGGATTGTGACACACACACGCTATCCAATGGGGTTTGTGACACAAACTCTGTCCAATGGGGTTTGTGACACACACACTGTCCAATGGGTATTGTGACACACAACACACTGTCCAATGGGGTTTGTGACACACACAGTGTCCACGGTGGTTGGTGACACAAACTCTGTCCAATGGGGTTTGTGACACACACGCTGCCAATGGAGTTTGTGACACACACGCAGTCCAATGGGCTTTGTGACACACACACTCTGTCCCATGGGTCTGGTGAAAAACAATCTGTCCAATGGAGATTGTGAACACACACGCTGTCCAGTGGGTTTCGTGACACACACTCTGTCCCATGTGGTTTGTGACACACACACTATCCAATGGGGATTGAGACACACACACTGTCCAAAGCGGTTTGAGACACACACGCTATGCGATGGGGCTTATGACACTCACACTGTCCATGGGTGTTTGTGACACACACGCTGTCCAGTGGGTTTTGTCACACACACACCGTCCGACGCGGTTTTGACACACACGCTGTCCACTGTGGATTGTGACACACACACTGTCCAGGGGGGTTTGTGACACACACACTGTCCAATGGCGTTTGTGACACGTACAGTGTCCACGGCGGTTTGTGACACACACAATGTCCATAAGGTTTTGTGACACACATGATGTACAATGGGGTTTGTGACACGCACACTGTCCAATGGGGTTTGTGACACACACAGTGTCCACGGGGGCTTGTGACACACACGCTGTACAATGGTTTTTGTGACACACACACTGTCCAATGGGTATTGTTACACACACACGCTGTCCAGTGGTGTTTGTGACACACACGCTGTCCAGTGGGCTTTGTGACACACACACTCTGTACAATGGGTCTTGTGAAAACCACGCTGTCCAATGGTTTTTGTGAACATACACGCTGTCCAGTGGGTTTTGTGACACACATACTATCCAATAGGGTTTCTGACACACACACGCTATACAATGGGGTTTGTGACACATACACTTTCCAATGGACTTTGTGGCACACACACTCTGTCCAATGGTGCTTGTGACACACACGCTGTCCAATGGGGTTCGTGACACTCATGCTGTCCAATGGTGTTTGTGACACACACACTGTCCAATGGGGATTGTGACACAGACACGTTGTCCAATGCGGTTTGAGACACTCACACTGTCCATGGGTGTTTGTGACACACACGCTGTCCAGTGGGTTTTGTCACACACACACACTCACACTGTCCACTGGGGATTGTGACACACACACTGTCCAGGGGGGTTTTTGACACACACACTGTCCAATGGCGTTCCTGACACACACAGTGTCCACGGGGGTTTGTCACACACACGCTATCCAATGGGATTTGTGACACACAGACACATTGTCCAATGGGGATTGTAAAACACACACGCTGTCCAACGGTGTTTGTGACACACACGCTGTCCAATGGGGTTCGTGACACACACTCTGTCCCATGAGGTTTGTGACACACACACTATCCAATGGGGATTGAGACACTCACACGCTGTCCAATGGGGTTTGTAACACACACACTGTCCAAAGGGGTTTGTGACACAGACGATGTCCAGCGGGGTTTGTGACACGTACACAGTCCATGGCCGTTTCTGACACACACGGTGTCCAATGGGGTTTGTGACACACAGACTTTCCAATGGGGTTTGTGACACACACACGCTATCCAATAGGGTTTGTGACACGCATACTTTCTAAAGGGGTTTGTGACACACACATGCTGTCCCATGGGGTTTGTGACACACACACTGACCAACTTGTTGGTTACACACACACTGTCCAATGGTGTTTGTGACACGCATGCTGTCCAATGGGTTTTGTGACACACACACTGACCAGGAGGGTTTGTGACACACACACGCTATCCAATGGGGTTTGTGACACATACACTTTCCAATGGGGTTTGTGACACACACACTCTGTCCAATGGCGCTTGTGACACACACGCTGTCCAATTTGGTTCGTGGCACACACTCTGTCCCATTGGGTTTGTGACACACACGCAATCCAATGGGGTTTGTGACACACACACTGTCCAAAGGGGTTTGTGACACACACGTTGTCCAATGAGGTTTGTGGCAGGTACACTGTCACAAGGAGTTTGTGACACACAAGATGTCCAATGGGGTTTGTGACACGCGCACTGTCCATGGGTGAATGTGACACACATGCTGTCCAATGGTGTTTGTGACACACACACTGTCCAAAGAGGTTTGTGACACACACGATGTCCAATGGGGTTTGTGACACGCATAATGTCCATGGGTGTTTGTGACACATAAGATGTCCAGTGGAGTTTGTGACACATACACTATCCAATGGGGTTTGTGACTCACACAGTGTCCACGGGGGTTTGTGACACAAACTCTGTCCAATGAGGTTTGTGACACACACACTGTCCAATGGGTATTGTGACACACACAGCCTGTCCAATGGGGTTTGTGACACACACGCTGTCCAATGGGGATTGTGACACACACACTGTCCAATGGGCTTTGTGACACATACACTCTGTCCAATGGGGCTTGTGACACACACGCTGTCCAAAGGGGTTTGTGACACACACATGCTATCCAATGGGGTTTGTGACACACATACTTTCTAATGGGGTTTTTGACACACACACGCTATCCAATGGGGTTTGTGACACACACTTTCCAATGGGGTTTGTGACACACACACGCTGTCCAATGGTATTTGTGACACGCATGTTGTCCAATGTGTTTTGTGACACACACACTGACCAGGAGGGTTTGTGACACACACACGCTATCCAATGGAGTTTCTGACACATACAGTTTCCAATGGGGTTTGTGACACACACACTCTGTCCAATGGTGCTTGTGACACACATGCTGTCCAACGGGGTTCGTGACACACACACTGTCCCATGCGGTTTGTGACACACACACTCTGTCCAATGGGGATTGTGACACACACACGCTGTCTAATGGGGTTTCTGACACAGACTCTGTCCAAAGGGGTTTGTGACACACACACCCTGTCCAATGGGGTTTGTGACACACACGCTGTCCAATGGGGTTGTGACACACACGCTGTCCAATGGGGATTGTGAAACACACGCTGTCCAATGGGCTTTGTTACAAATACACTCTGTCCAATGGGGCTTGTGACACACACGCTGTCCAATGCGGTTTGTGACACACATGCTATTAAGTGGGTTTTGTGACACACACACTGTCCAATAGGGCTTGTGACACAAACACCCTATCCAAAGGGGTTTGTGACACACACACTCCATCCAATGGGGTTTGTGACACACACACACTGTCCAATGGGGTTTGTGACACATACTCTGTCCAGTGGCAATTGTGACACCACACTCTGTCCAACGGTGCTTTTGACACACACGCTGTCCAATGGGGTTCGTGACACACATGCTGTCCAGTGTGTTATGTGACACACACACTCTGTCCAATGGGCTTGTGACACAGACACGCTGACCAATAGTGTTTGTGACACACACTCTGTCCCATGGGGTTTGTGACACACACACTGTCCAGTGGGGATTGTGACACACACACTCTGTCCAATGGGGTTTGTGACACACACACTGTCCAAAGGGGTTTGTGACACACACGCTGTCCAGTGGGCTTTGTGACAAATACACTCTCTACAATGGGGCTTGTGACACACACACTCTATCAAATGGGGTTTCTGACACACACGCACTGTCCAATGGTGCTTGTGACACACACACGCTATCCAATGCGGTTTGTGACATGCATACTTTCTAATGGGGTTTGTGACACACACACTCTATCAAATGGGGTTTGTGACACATAAACACTTTCCAGAGGGGTTTGTGACACCATACTCTGTCCAGTCGTGCTTGTGACACTCACACGCTATCCAATGGGGTTTTTGACTCGCATACATGATGTCCAATGGGGTGTGTGACACGCGCACTGTCCATGGGTGAGTGTGACACACATGCTGTCCAATGGTGTTTGTGACACACACACTGTCCAAAGAGGTTTGTGACACACACGATGTCCAATGGGGTTTGTGACACGCATAATGTCCATGGGTGTTTGTGACACACAAGATGTCCAGTGGAGTTTGTGACACATACACTATCCAATGGGGTTTGTGACTCACACAGTGTCCACGGGGGTTTGTGACACAAACTCTGTCCAATGAGGTTTGTGACACACACACTGTCCAATGGGTATTGTTACACACACAGCCTGTCCAATGGGGTTTGTGACACACACGCTGTCCAATGGGGATTGTGACACACACACTGTCCAATGGGCTTTGTGACAAATACACTCTGTCCAATGGGGCTTGTGACACACACGCTGTCCAAAGGGGTTTGTGACACACACATGCTATCCAATGGGGTTTGTGACACACATAGTTTCTAATGGGGTTTTTGACACACACACGCTATCCAATGGGGTTTGTGACACACACTTTCCAATGGGGTTTGTGACACACACACGCTGTCCAATGGTATTTGTGACACGCATGCTGTCCAATGTGTTTTGTGACACACACACTGACCAGGAGGGTTTGTGACACACACACGCTATCCAATGGAGTTTCTGACACATACAGTTTCCAATGGGGTTTGTGACACACACACTCTGTCCAATGGTGCTTGTGACACACACGCTGTCCAACGGGGTTCGTGACACACACACTGTCCCATGCGGTTTGTGACACACACACTCTGTCCAATGGGGATTGTGACACACACACGCTGTCTAATGGGGTTTCTGACACAGACTCTGTCCAAAGGGGTTTGTGACACACACACCCTGTCCAATGGGGTTTGTGACACACACGCTGTCCAATGGGGTTGTGACACACACGCTGTCCAATGGGGATTGTGAAACACACGCTGTCCAATGGGCTTTGTTACAAATACACTCTGTCCAATGGGGCTTGTGACACACACGCTGTCCAATGCGGTTTGTGACACACATGCTATTAAGTGGGTTTTGTGACACACACACTGTCCAATAGGGCTTGTGACACAAACACCCTATCCAAAGGGGTTTGTGACACACACACTCCATCCAATGGGGTTTGTGACACACACACACTGTCCAATGGGGTTTGTGACACATACTCTGTCCAGTGGCAATTGTGACACCACACTCTGTCCAACGGTGCTTTTGACACACACGCTGTCCAATGGGGTTCGTGACACACATGCTGTCCAGTGTGTTATGTGACACACACACTCTGTCCAATGGGCTTGTGACACAGACACGCTGACCAATAGTGTTTGTGACACACACTCTGTCCCATGGGGTTTGTGACACACACACTGTCCAGTGGGGATTGTGACACACACACTCTGTCCAATGGGGTTTGTGACACACACACTGTCCAAAGGGGTTTGTGACACACACGCTGTCCAGTGGGCTTTGTGACAAATACACTCTCTACAATGGGGCTTGTGACACACACACTCTATCAAATGGGGTTTCTGACACACACGCACTGTCCAATGGTGCTTGTGACACACACACGCTATCCAATGCGGTTTGTGACATGCATACTTTCTAATGGGGTTTGTGACGCACACACTCTATCAAATGGGGTTTGTGAAACATAAACACTTTCCAGTGGGGTTTGTGACACCATACTCTGTCCAGTCGTGCTTGTGACACTCACACGCTATCCAATGGGGTTTTTGACTCGCATACATGATGTCCAATGGGGTGTGTGACATGCACACTGTCCATGGGTGTTTGTGACACACACGCTGCCCAGTGGAGTTTCTGACACACACTCTGTCCAATGGGTTTGTGACACACACACGCTGTCCAATGGGGATTGTGACACACACACGCTGTGCAATGGGGTTTTTGACACTCACACTGTCCAAAGGGCTTTGTGACACACACGTTGTTTAATGGGTTTTGTGGCACGCACACTGTCCATGTGTGTTTGTGACACACACGCTGTCCAATGGCGTTTGTGACACACACTCTGTCCCATGGGGTTTGTGACACAGACGTTGTCCAAAGGGGATTGTGGCATGCACACTGTCCATGGGTGTTTGTGACACACACTCTGTCCAATGATGTTTGTGCTACACACGTTGTCCAAAGGGATTTGTGAAACACACGATGTCCAATGGGGTGTGTGACATGCACACTGTCCATGGGTGTTTGTGACACACACGCTGTCCAGTGGAGTTTCTGACACACACACTGTCCAATGGGGTTTCTGACACACACAGAGTCCACGGGGGTTTGTGACACAAACTCTGTCCAATGAGATTTGTGACACACTCACTGTCCAATGGGGATTGTGACACACACGGTGTCCAATGGGCTTTGTGACAAATACACTCTGTCCAATGATGCTTGTGACACACACGCTATCCAATGGGGTTTGTGACACACACGCTGACCAATTGGTTTGTTACACACACACTGACCAATTGTGTTTGTGACACACATGCTGTCCAATGGGTCTTGTGACACACACACGCTATCCAACGGGGTTTGTGACACATACACTTTCCAATGGGGTTTGTGACACACACACTCTGTCCAATGTTGCTTGTGACATATACGCTGTCCAATGGGTCTTGTGACACACACACGCTATTCAACGGGGTTTGTGACACATACACTTTCCAATGGGGTTTGTGACACACACAATCAGTCCCATGGGGTTTGTGACACACACACTGTCCAATGTGGATTGTGACACACAGTATGTCCAATGGGGTTTGTGACACACACACTGTCCAAAGGGGTTTGTGACACACACGTTGTCCAATCCGGTGTATGACATGCACATTGTCCATGAGTGTTTGTGACACACACGCTGTCCAGTGGAGTTTGTGACACACGCACTGTCCAATGGGGTTTGTGACACACACAGTGTCCACGGGGGTTTGTGACACAAACTCTGTCCAATGAGATTTGTGACACACACACTTGTCCAAAGGGTATTGTGACACACACTGTGTCCAATGGGGTTTGTGACACACACACTGTCCAAAGGAGATTGTGACACACACAGTGTCCAATCGGCTTTGTGACAAATACACTCCGTCCAATGGAGTTTGTGACACACACGCTATCCAACGGGGTTTGTGACACGCACACTTTCCAATGGGGTTTGTGACACACACACGCTATCCAATGGGGTTTGTGACACACACACTTTCCAATGGGGTTTGTGACACACACGCTGTCCAATGTGGTTTGTGACACACATGCTGTCCAATGGGTATTGTGACGCACACACGCTGTCCAATGGGGTTTGTGACACATACACTTTCCAAAGGGGTTTGTGACACACACACTCAGTCCCATGGGGTTTGTGACACACACACTGTGCAATGGGGATTGTGACACACATACGCTGTCCAATGAGGTTTGTGACACACACGCTGTTCAAAGGGGTTTGTGACACACACGTTGTCCAATGGGGTTTGTGACACACACACTGTACAAAGGGGTTTGTGACACACACGTTGTCCAATGGGTTTTGTGACACGCACACTGTCCATGGGTGTTTGTGACACACACGTTGTCCAGTGGAGTTTGTGACACACACACTGTCCAATGGGGTTTGTGACACACACAGTGTTCATGGGGGTTTGTGACACAAACTCTGTCCAATGAGGTTGTGGCACACAAACTCTGTCCAATGGGGTTCGTGACACACACAGGGTTCATGGGGGTTTGTGACACACACTCTGTCCAATGGGTGTTTGTGACACACACTCCTTCTAATGGGGTTTGTGACACACACGCTATCCAATGGGGTTTGTGACACACACACTGTCCAATGGGGATTGTGACACACACACGCTGTCCAATGGTGTTTGTGACACACACACTGTCCAAAGGGGTTTGTGACACACAATATGTCCAATGGGGATTGTGACACACACGCTGTCCAATGAGCTTTGTGACACACACACTCTGTCCAATGGGGTTTGTGAAACAATTGCTATCCAGTGGGTTTTGTGACACACACACTATACAATAGGGTTTGTGACACACTCACGCTCTCCAATGGATTTTGTGACAGACACACTGTCCAAAGGGGTTTGTGACACACTCACGCTCTCCAATGGGGTTTGTGACACACACGCTGTCCAGTGTGTTTTGTGACACATACACAGTTCAATGGGGTTTTGACACACATGCTGTCCACTGGGGTTTGAGACACACTGTCCCATGGGGTTTGCGACACACACACGCTGTCCTATGGGGTTCGTGACACACACAGTGTCCACGGGGGTTTGTGACACACACTCTGTCCAATGGGGTTTGTGACACACACTTTTTCTAATGGGGTATTGTTACACACACACGGTATCCAATGGGGTTTGTGATACACTCTCTTTCTAATTGGGTCTGTAACACACACGCTCTCCAATGGGTTTGTGACACACACACTGTCCAATGGGGATTGTGACAAACGCACGCTGTCCAATGGTGTTTGTGACAAACACACTGTCCAAAGGGGGTTGTGACACACAATATGTCCAATGGGGTTTGTGACACGCACACTGACCATGGGTGTTTGTGATACACACGCTGTCCAATGGTGTTTGTGATACACACGCTGTCCAAAGGGGTTTGTGAATACTCACGCTATCCAATGGGGTTTGTGACACTGACACTGTCCATGGGTGTTTATGACACACATGCTTTCCAGTGGGTTTTGTGACACACACACAGTCCAATGGGGTTTTGACACACACGCTGTCCACTAGGGATTGTGACACACACACTGACCAGTGGGTTTTGTGAGACACACCCTCTCCAATGGCGTTCGTGAAAAGCACAATATCCACGGGGGTTTGTGATACACACTCTGTCATATGGGGTTGTTGACACGCACACTGTCCATGGGTGTTTGTGATACACACTCTGTGCAATGCGGTTTGTGACACACACTCTTTATAATGGGGTATTGTTACACACACACGCTATCCAATGGGGTTTGTGACACACACTGTTTCTAATGGGGTTTGTGACACACACACGCGGTCTAATGGCGTTTGTGACACACACACTCTGTATAATGAGGCTTGTGACACACACACACTGTCCAATGGGGTTTGTGACACACACTCTGTCCAATGGTGCTTGTGAAACACACACTGTCCAATGGGGTTCGTGACACACACGCTGTCCAGTGGATTTTGTGACGCACACACTCTGTCCAAAGGGCTTGTGGCACACACACGCTGTCCAATATTGTTTGTGACACACACTTTGTTCATGGGGTTTGTGACACAACCACTGTCCAATGAGGATTGTGACACAGACACGCTGTCCTATGGGGTTTGTGACACAACCACTGTCCAATGAGGATTGTGACACACACACGCTGTCTAATGGGGTTTGTGACATACACACACTGTCCAATGGTGATTTTGACACACACACGCTGTCCCATGGGGTTTCTGACACACACGCTGACCATTTGGGTTTGTTACACACACACTGACCAATGGTGTTTGTGACACGCATGCTGTCCAATGGGTTTTGTGATACACACACTGACCAGGAGGGTTTGTGACACACACACGCTATCCAATGGGGTTTGTGACACAGAATCTGTCCAATGGGGTTTGTGACACACACACTCTGTCCAATAGGGCTTGTGACACACACACTGTCCAATGGGGTTTGTGACACACACACACTGTCCAATGGGGATTTTGACACACGACGCTGTCCAATGGGGTTTATGACACACACGCTGTCCAATGGGGTTTTTGACACATACTCTGTCCCATGGGGTTTGTGACACACAGACGCTATCCAATGGGGTTTATGACACACACGCTGTCCAATGGGTTTTGCGCGACACACTCTCTGTCCAATAGGGTTTGTGACACACACATGCTATCCAATGGGTTTTGGAACACACATACTTTCTAATGAGGTTTTTGACAAGCACACGCTATCCAATGGGGTTTGTGAATCACACTTTCCAATGGGGTTTGTGACACACACACGCTGTCCCATGGGGTTTGTGACACACATACGCTGTCCCATGGGGTTTGTGACACACACGCTGACCATTTGGGTTTGTTACACACACACTGTCCAATGGTGTTTTTGACATGCATGCTGTCCAATGGGTTTTGTGACACACACTGAACAGGACAGTTTGTGACACACACACGCTGTCCCATGGGGTTTGTTACACAGACACTGTCCAATGGCGCTTGTAACATACACGCTGTCCAACGGGGTTCGTGACACACACTCTGTCCCATGGGGTTTGTGACACACACGCTGTCCAGTGGGGTTTGTGACACAAACTCTGTCCAATGGGGTTTGTGACACACACACTGTACAATGGGTATTGTTACACACACATGCTATCCAATGGGATTTGTGACACACAATCTTTCTAATGGGGTTTGTGACACACAAGCTATCCAATGGGCTTTATGACACACACACTGTCCAGTGGGTTTTGTGACACACACACGCTGTCCAAAGGTGTTTGTGACAAACACACTGTCCAAAGGGTTTTGTGATACACACACTGTCTAATGGGGTTTGTGACTCACACACTCTGTCCCATGGGGCTTGTGACACGCACGCTGTCCAATGAGGTTCGTGACAGACACTCTGTCCAATGGGGCTTGTGACACACACTCTGTCCAATGGGGTTTGTGACACACACGCTGTCCAATGGGGTTTGTGACACACACACTGTCCAAAGGGGTTTGTGACACACACTCTGTCCAATGGGGTTTGTGACATGCACAATCTTTCTAATGGGGTTTGAGACACACACGATGTCCAATGGGGTTTATGACCCACACGCTGTCCAGTGGGTTTTGTGATACACACACTCTGTCCCATGGCGTTTGTGACACACACACTGTCCAATGGGGATTGTGACACACACATGCTGTCCAATGGGATTTGTGACACATACGCTGTCCAATTGGGATTGTGACACACACGCTGTCCAATGGGTTTTGTGACACATACACTCTGTCCAATGGGGTTTGTGACACACACTCTGTCCAATGGGGTTTGTGACACATACACTCTGTCCAACGGGGCTTGTGACACACACTCTGTCTTATGGTGTTTGTGACACACACACTGTCCAAAGGGGTTTGTGACACAGACGATTTCCAATGGGGTTTGTGACACGTACACTGTCCATGGGTCTTTGTGACACACACGGGGTCGAGTGGAGTTTGTGACGCACACACTGTCCAATGGGGTTTGTGACACACACACTCTCCAAAGGGGTTTGTGACACACACGACGTCCAATGGGGTTTGTGTCACACACACTGTCCAATGGGGTTTGTGACACACACATTGTCCACGGGAGTTTATGACACAAACTCTGTCCAATGAGGTTTGTGACACACACTCTGTCCAATGGGGCTTGTGACACACACGATGTCCAAAGGGGTTTGTGACACACACGCTATCCAGTGGGTTTTGTGACACACACAATGTCCAATAGGGTTTGTGACACACACACGCTATCCAATGGGGTTTGTGACACCCACAATGTCCAATAGGGTTTGTGACACACACACGCTATCCAATGGGGTTTGTGACACATACACTTTCCAATGGGTTTTGTGACACACACACTCTGTCCAATGGGCTTGTGACACACACACGCTGTCCTATAGTGTTTGTGACACACACTCTGTCCCATTGGGTTTGTGACAAAGACGCTGTCCAATGGGGATTTTGTCATACATACTGTCCAATAGGGTTTGTGACACACACACGTTATCCAATGGGGTTTGTGACACGCACGCTGTCCCATGAGGTTCGTGACAGACACTCTGTCCAATGGGGCTTGTGACACACACTCTGTCCAATGGGGTTTGTGACACACACGCTGTCCAATTGGGTTTGTGACACACACTCTGTCCCATGGGGTTTGTGCCATACACTCGCTATCCAATGGGGTTTATGACACACACGCTGTCCAATGGGGTTTGCGCCACACACACTCTGTCCAATAAGGTTTGTGACACACACATGCTATCCAATGGGTTTTGTGACACACATACTTTCTAATGAGGTTTTTGACAAACACACGCTATCCAATGGGGTTTGTGACTCACACTTTCCAAAGGGGTTTGTGACACACACACGCTGTCCCATGGGGTTTGTTACACACACGCTGACCACTTGGGTTTGTGACACACAATCTTTCTAATGGGGTTTCTGACACACACGCTATCCAATGGGATTTATGACACACACTCTGTCCAATGGGGATTGTGACACACACACGCTGTCCAACGGGGTTTTTGGCACACACACAGTCCAAAGGGGTTTGTGACACAGACGTTGTCCAATGGGGTTTGTGGCATGCACACTGTCCATGGGTGTTTGTGACACACACGCTGTCTACTGGTGTTTGTGACACACACACTGTCCAAAGGGGTTTGTGACACACACGATGTCCAATGGGGTTTGTGACACGCACACTGTCCATGGGTGTTTGTGACACACACGCTGTCCAGTGGAGTTTGTGACACACACACTGTCCAATGGGATTTGTGACACACACAGTGCCCACGGGGGTTAGTGACACAAACTCTGTCCCATGGGGTTTGTTACACACACACTGTCCAATGGCACTTGTGACATACACGCTTTCCAATGGGGTTCGTGACACACACTCTGTCCCATGGGGTTTGTGACACACACGCTGTCCAGTGGGGTTTGTGACACAAACTCTGTCCAATGGGGTTTGTGACACACACACTGTCCAATGGGCTTTGTTACATACACACGCTATCCAATGGGGTTTATGACACACACACTGTCCAGTGTGTTTTGTGACACATACACAGTTCAATGGGGTTTTGACACACATGCTGTCCACTGGGGTTTGAGACACACTGTCCCATGGGGTTTGCGACACACACACGCTGTCCAATGGGGTTCGTGACACACACAGTGTCCACGGGGGTTTGTGACACACACTCTGTCCAATGGGGTTTGTGACACACACTTTTTCTAATGGGGTATTGTTACACACACACGGTATCCAATGGGGTTTGTGATACACTCTCTTTCTAATTGGGTCTGTAACACACACGCTCTCCAATGGGTTTGTGACACACACACTGTCCAATGGGGATTGTGACAAACGCACGCTGTCCAATGGTGTTTGTGACAAACACACTGTCCAAAGGGGGTTGTGACACACAATATGTCCAATGGGGTTTGTGACACGCACACTGACCATGGGTGTTTGTGATACACACGCTGTCCAATGGTGTTTGTGATACACACGCTGTCCAAAGGGGTTTGTGAATACTCACGCTATCCAATGGGGTTTGTGACACTGACACTGTCCATGGGTGTTTATGACACACATGCTTTCCAGTGGGTTTTGTGACACACACACAGTCCAATGGGGTTTTGACACACACGCTGTCCACTAGGGATTGTGACACACACACTGACCAGTGGGTTTTGTGAGACACACCCTCTCCAATGGCGTTCGTGAAAAGCACAATATCCACGGGGGTTTGTGATACACACTCTGTCATATGGGGTTGTTGACACGCACACTGTCCATGGGTGTTTGTGATACACACTCTGTGCAATGCGGTTTGTGACACACACTCTTTATAATGGGGTATTGTTACACACACACGCTATCCAATGGGGTTTGTGACACACACTGTTTCTAATGGGGTTTGTGACACACACACGCGGTCTAATGGCGTTTGTGACACACACACTCTGTATAATGAGGCTTGTGACACACACACACTGTCCAATGGGGTTTGTGACACACACTCTGTCCAATGGTGCTTGTGAAACACACACTGTCCAATGGGGTTCGTGACACACACGCTGTCCAGTGGATTTTGTGACGCACACACTCTGTCCAAAGGGCTTGTGGCACACACACGCTGTCCAATATTGTTTGTGACACACACTTTGTTCATGGGGTTTGTGACACAACCACTGTCCAATGAGGATTGTGACACAGACACGCTGTCCTATGGGGTTTGTGACACAACCACTGTCCAATGAGGATTGTGACACACACACGCTGTCTAATGGGGTTTGTGACATACACACACTGTCCAATGGTGATTTTGACACACACACGCTGTCCCATGGGGTTTCTGACACACACGCTGACCATTTGGGTTTGTTACACACACACTGACCAATGGTGTTTGTGACACGCATGCTGTCCAATGGGTTTTGTGATACACACACTGACCAGGAGGGTTTGTGACACACACACGCTATCCAATGGGGTTTGTGACACAGAATCTGTCCAATGGGGTTTGTGACACACACACTCTGTCCAATAGGGCTTGTGACACACACACTGTCCAATGGGGTTTGTGACACACACACACTGTCCAATGGGGATTTTGACACACGACGCTGTCCAATGGGGTTTATGACACACACGCTGTCCAATGGGGTTTTTGACACATACTCTGTCCCATGGGGTTTGTGACACACAGACGCTATCCAATGGGGTTTATGACACACACGCTGTCCAATGGGTTTTGCGCGACACACTCTCTGTCCAATAGGGTTTGTGACACACACATGCTATCCAATGGGTTTTGGAACACACATACTTTCTAATGAGGTTTTTGACAAGCACACGCTATCCAATGGGGTTTGTGAATCACACTTTCCAATGGGGTTTGTGACACACACACGCTGTCCCATGGGGTTTGTGACACACATACGCTGTCCCATGGGGTTTGTGACACACACGCTGACCATTTGGGTTTGTTACACACACACTGTCCAATGGTGTTTTTGACATGCATGCTGTCCAATGGGTTTTGTGACACACACTGAACAGGACAGTTTGTGACACACACACGCTGTCCCATGGGGTTTGTTACACAGACACTGTCCAATGGCGCTTGTGACATACACGCTGTCCAACGGGGTTCGTGACACACACTCTGTCCCATGGGGTTTGTGACACACACGCTGTCCAGTGGGGTTTGTGACACAAACTCTGTCCAATGGGGTTTGTGACACACACACTGTACAATGGGTATTGTTACACACACATGCTATCCAATGGGATTTGTGACACACAATCTTTCTAATGGGGTTTGTGACACACAAGCTATCCAATGGGCTTTATGACACACACACTGTCCAGTGGGTTTTGTGACACACACACGCTGTCCAAAGGTGTTTGTGACAAACACACTGTCCAAAGGGTTTTGTGATACACACACTGTCTAATGGGGTTTGTGACTCACACACTCTGTCCCATGGGGCTTGTGACACGCACGCTGTCCAATGAGGTTCGTGACAGACACTCTGTCCAATGGGGCTTGTGACACACACTCTGTCCAATGGGGTTTGTGACACACACGCTGTCCAATGGGGTTTGTGACACACACACTGTCCAAAGGGGTTTGTGACACACACTCTGTCCAATGGGGTTTGTGACATGCACAATCTTTCTAATGGGGTTTGAGACACACACGATGTCCAATGGGGTTTATGACCCACACGCTGTCCAGTGGGTTTTGTGATACACACACTCTGTCCCATGGCGTTTGTGACACACACACTGTCCAATGGGGATTGTGACACACACATGCTGTCCAATGGGATTTGTGACACATACGCTGTCCAATTGGGATTGTGACACACACGCTGTCCAATGGGTTTTGTGACACATACACTCTGTCCAATGGGGTTTGTGACACACACTCTGTCCAATGGGGTTTGTGACACATACACTCTGTCCAACGGGGCTTGTGACACACACTCTGTCTTATGGTGTTTGTGACACACACACTGTCCAAAGGGGTTTGTGACACAGACGATTTCCAATGGGGTTTGTGACACGTACACTGTCCATGGGTCTTTGTGACACACACGGGGTCGAGTGGAGTTTGTGACGCACACACTGTCCAATGGGGTTTGTGACACACACACTCTCCAAAGGGGTTTGTGACACACACGACGTCCAATGGGGTTTGTGTCACACACACTGTCCAATGGGGTTTGTGACACACACATTGTCCACGGGAGTTTATGACACAAACTCTGTCCAATGAGGTTTGTGACACACACTCTGTCCAATGGGGCTTGTGACACACACGATGTCCAAAGGGGTTTGTGACACACACGCTATCCAGTGGGTTTTGTGACACACACAATGTCCAATAGGGTTTGTGACACACACACGCTATCCAATGGGGTTTGTGACACCCACAATGTCCAATAGGGTTTGTGACACACACACGCTATCCAATGGGGTTTGTGACACATACACTTTCCAATGGGTTTTGTGACACACACACTCTGTCCAATGGGCTTGTGACACACACACGCTGTCCTATAGTGTTTGTGACACACACTCTGTCCCATTGGGTTTGTGACAAAGACGCTGTCCAATGGGGATTTTGTCATACATACTGTCCAATAGGGTTTGTGACACACACACGTTATCCAATGGGGTTTGTGACACGCACGCTGTCCCATGAGGTTCGTGACAGACACTCTGTCCAATGGGGCTTGTGACACACACTCTGTCCAATGGGGTTTGTGACACACACGCTGTCCAATTGGGTTTGTGACACACACTCTGTCCCATGGGGTTTGTGCCATACACTCGCTATCCAATGGGGTTTATGACACACACGCTGTCCAATGGGGTTTGCGCCACACACACTCTGTCCAATAAGGTTTGTGACACACACATGCTATCCAATGGGTTTTGTGACACACATACTTTCTAATGAGGTTTTTGACAAACACACGCTATCCAATGGGGTTTGTGACTCACACTTTCCAAAGGGGTTTGTGACACACACACGCTGTCCCATGGGGTTTGTTACACACACGCTGACCACTTGGGTTTGTGACACACAATCTTTCTAATGGGGTTTCTGACACACACGCTATCCAATGGGATTTATGACACACACTCTGTCCAATGGGGATTGTGACACACACACGCTGTCCAACGGGGTTTTTGGCACACACACAGTCCAAAGGGGTTTGTGACACAGACGTTGTCCAATGGGGTTTGTGGCATGCACACTGTCCATGGGTGTTTGTGACACACACGCTGTCTACTGGTGTTTGTGACACACACACTGTCCAAAGGGGTTTGTGACACACACGATGTCCAATGGGGTTTGTGACACGCACACTGTCCATGGGTGTTTGTGACACACACGCTGTCCAGTGGAGTTTGTGACACACACACTGTCCAATGGGATTTGTGACACACACAGTGCCCACGGGGGTTAGTGACACAAACTCTGTCCCATGGGGTTTGTTACACACACACTGTCCAATGGCACTTGTGACATACACGCTTTCCAATGGGGTTCGTGACACACACTCTGTCCCATGGGGTTTGTGACACACACGCTGTCCAGTGGGGTTTGTGACACAAACTCTGTCCAATGGGGTTTGTGACACACACACTGTCCAATGGGCTTTGTTACATACACACGCTATCCAATGGGGTTTATGACACACACACTGTCCAATGGGGATTGTGACACACACACGCTGTCCAAAGGTGTTTGTGACAAACACACTGTCCAAAGGGGTTTGTGATACACACACTGTCTAATGGGGTTTGTGACTCACACACTCTGTCCAATGGGGCTTGTGACATGCACGCTGTCCAATGGGGTTCGTGACAGACACTCTGTCCCATGGGGTTTGTGACACGCACACTGTCCAATGGGGATTGTGACACACCCACGCTGTCCAATGGGGTTTGTGACACACACACTGTCCAAAGGGGTTTGTGAGACACACGTTGTCCAATGGGGTTTGTGACACGCACACTGTCCATGGGTGTTTGTGACACACACGCTGTCCAATGGTGTTTGTGACACACACACTGTCCATGGGTGTTTGTGACACACACGCTTTGCAATGGGGTTCGTGACACACACACGCTGTCCAATAGTGTTTGTGACACACACTCTGTCCCTAGGGGTTTGTGACACACACACTGTCCAATGGGGTTTGTAACACACACACTGTCCAAAGGGGTTTGTGACACACAGGCTATCTAATGGTTTTTGTGACACACACACACTGTCCAATGGGTATTGTTACACACACACGCTGTCCAATGGTGTTTATGACACACACGCTGTGCAATGGGGATTGTGACACACACGCTGTCGAATGGGCTTTGTGACACACACACTCTGTCCAATGGGTCCTGTGAACAACACGCTGGCCAATGTGGTTTGTGAACACACACGCTGTCCAAAGGGGTTTGTGACACATACACTTTCAAATGGGGTTTGAGACATACACACTCTGTCCAATGGGCTTGTGACACACACGCTGTCCAATGGTCTTTGTGACACACACACTGTCCAAAGGGGTTTGTGACACACACGATGTCCAATGGGGTTTGTGACACATACACTTTCCAATGGGGTTTGTGACACCACACTCTGTCCAATGGGGATTGTGCCATACACACGCTGTCCAATGGGGTTTGTGATACACACACTGTCCAAAGGGGTTTGTGACACACAATATGTCCTATGGGGTTTGTGACACGCACACTGTCCATGGGTGTTTGTGATACACACGTTGTCCAGGGGGGTTTGTGACACACACACTCTCCAATGGCGTTCGTGACACACACAGTGTCCACGGGGGTTTGTGACACACACTCTGACCAATGGGGTTTGTGACACACACACTGTCCAAAAGGGTTTGTGACACACACGTTGTCCAATGGGGTTTGTGACACACACGCTGTCCAATGGTGTCTGTGACATACACACTGTCCAAAGGGGTTTGTGACACACACGATATGTAATGGCGTTTGTGACACGCACACTGTCCATGGGTGTTTGTGACACACACAGTGTCCACGTGGTTTTGTGACACAAACTCTGTCCAATGAGGTTTGTGACATACACACTGTCCAATGGGTATTGCGACACACACACCCTGTCCAATGGGGCTTGTGACACACACACTGTCCAAAGGTGTTTGTGACACACACGCTGTCTAATGGGGTTTGTGACACACACACACTGTCCAATGGGGATTTTGACACACACACGCTGTCCAAAGGGGTTTATGACACACACGCTGTCTAATGGGTTTTGTGACACACACTCTGTCCCATGCTGTTTGTGACACACACACGCTATCCAATGAGTTTTGTGACACACATACTTTCTAATGAGTTTTTTGACAAACAGTCAGCTGATCGAAGCCAGCCCAGCGAGAGCCGAGCCGGCGGGGTTCAGCTGACCACGAGGTTCAGCCGAGATTAGGAAGCTCAGAGGGAAACGTACAGGGACAGCGTGATTCCCGTCGAGTCCCAGTCCCTGCAGCCCCGGCAGCCATTGCGAGAGAGAGGCTGACGTGGCGGGGGGCGTTCCCACGGTGATGGTGATCACACCCCCTCCCCTTGCCTTGAAAAATCCTTTGGGAGGCAGCGACCAGGTGCAGGGAGGAGCAACCAGCTTGTGTAGCGGGTGAGTCCCACCCACACTGTGCTGCAGCAGCGGGTGTGGTAGCTTGTGTAGCAGGGTGCAGAGAGCACTTGTCGCTTGTCAGCACCTCTAACTTATTGCCAGCATCCCAGAGTGCTGACGACCATGGTCGCCTCCAGGAGGAGAGCTTGTCTCAAACAGACTGTGGCTACGCAGACTGAGGAGCTTCTGTCCCGAACGGTGGCTGTTCAGGTCTCCGGCTGCAGGGAGTGCCAGAGCCTGCTGCTGCCGGGGGAGGGAGGCCAGCACTCCACCTGTGTGAGGTGTGAGCAGGTGCAAGACCTGCTCGACATGGTTGTGAAACTTAAGGAGGAGGTTGAGACGCTGAGGTCCATCAGGGAGTGCGAAAGGGAGATCGACTGGTGGAGTAACACCCTGACGTGCCAGTCGGAAAGGTCCCAGGGAGGTACCCCCCAAAAGGAGATGGACCTCCTGCCCTCTCGGACAGAGGCGGAAGTCCGGAGACGGCCCCGCCCTTGTTGCTGTCGGGCAGAGGTAGGGGACCTAAAAGACGACGAGGGTTGGAAGTGTATTCCGGTTCGGCGTCACGGGCAGCCCCCCTCCCTGCCTGCTTTGTCTCCCCAGGTGTCCCTCCGTAATAGGTTTGAGGCCCTGGATCTTGAAGAAGAGGTAGGTGAGGAGGTGGTTCCAAGCCTGCCTACAAGATCACATAGGAAGAGGCGGTTGACTTCACAACTTAAGACTGCCTCTGATAAGAAAGAGAGAAGGGTGATTGTAATAGGAAATTCCCTTCTGAAAGGAACAGAGGGCCCAATATGCAGGGTTGACCCTCATCTTAGGGAAGTTTGTAGTCTACCTGGAGCCCGGATCAAGGATATTGCTAGAGAGCTCCTCAAACTGGTGCACCCAACAGACTACTACCCGCTGCTGGTCTTCCAGACAGATGGGGAGGAAGCTGCTTCCCGTAGTCTGAGGGGAATGAAGAACGATTTCAAGGTCTTGGGAAGGATGGTGAAAGACTCAGGGGCTCAAGTGATCTTCTCTTCACTCCTTCCATCTTCATGTAACGATGTGGGATGCAATAGGAAAGTTCAGTGTCTAAATGATTGGCTCCAAGACTGGTGCTACAGGCAGGGCTTTGGATTTTTTGATAATGGTTGGTTTTATAAGTCACCAGTCCGGACAGTGTCAAGCGGGAAAGGTTTATCTCGCAGGGGCAAAAGGATGCTGGGGCAGGAATTAGCTGGGCTCATTTGGAGAGCTTTAAACTAGGCTCGAAGGGGGATGGGGTTGTAGCTGGGCTTGTCCCAGTGGGGCAGCGTTCTAAAACTGATGAGGACCGGGTGGCCTCCTATGCCCCTAGGGAGAAATTGGTGTGCTCTGCTCGCTCCCTGAAATGCCTGCACACCAATGCGCGCAGCATGGGGAATAAGCAGGAGGAGTTAGAATCCTATGTTCGGTCGGGAGATTATGATCTGGTGGCAATTACAGAAACATGGTGGGACAGTTCACATGACTGGAATGTGGTCATGGATGGCTATGCCCTTTTCAGGAAAGACAGGCCAGCCAGGCGTGGTGGTGGAGTTGCTCTCTATGTGAGAGAGCAACTACAATGTACTAAATTCTGCCCAGGAGTGGATGAGGAGCGAGTTGAGAGTGTATGGGTCAGGATCAAGGGGCAGGCTGGCAGGGGTGACACTGTTGTGGGCGTCTGTTACAGGCCACCAGATCAGGCTGAAGAAGTTGATGAGGCCTTCTATGGGCAGCTGAGAGTGGCCTCACAGTCACAGGCCCTGGTTGTTGTGGGGGATTTTAACTTCCCTGATGTTTGCTGGAAGGACCATTCAGCCAGCCAGCCACAGTCCAGGAGGTTCCTCCAGTGCATTGGTGAGAACTTCCTCATGCAGATGGTGGAGGAGCCGACTAGGAGAGGTGCACTGCTGGATCTCATCCTCACTAACAAGGAGGGTCTGGTTGAAGCAGTAAAGGTTGAGGGCTGCCTGGGTTGCAGTGACCACAAGATGGTGGAGTTCAGGATCTCATGTGGCAGGAACAGAATAGCAAGCAGAATTGCAACCCTGGACTTTAGCAGGGCTAACTTTGGCCTTTTCAAGCAATTGCTGGGGGAAATCCCATGGGCAAGACTGCTTGAAGGAAAAGGGGCCCGAGATAGCTGGATTGCATTCAGAGATTGCTTCTTCCACGCTCAGGATCAGAGCATCCCCACACGAAGGAAGTCAAGGAAGGGAGCCAGGAGGCCTGCGTGGTTGAATAGGGACCTGTTGGGTATGCTGAAGCAGAAGAGGAGAGTTTACAGGTCGTGGAAGCAGGGGCTGGCCACTTGGGAGGAATATAAGGCTGCTGTTAGAGGATGTAGGAAGGCAGCTAGGATAGCCAAGGCCTCCCTAGAATTACAGCTGGCGAGAGGGGTCAAGGACAGCAAAAAGAACTTTTTCAAATACATAGCAGATAAAACTAATACCAGAGGCAATGTAGGCCCACTAATGAACGGGGTGGGTGCCCTGGTGGCAGAAGATACAGAGAAGGCAGAATTACTGAATGCCTTCTTTGTCTGTGTCTACTCTGCCGGAGGCTGTCCTGGGGAGCCCTGTACCCCTGAGACCCCCAATGAAGCCAGGTCAATGGAGGAGTTTGCTTTAGTCGATGAGGACTGGGTTAGGGAGCAATTAAATAGTCTGGACATCCATAAATCCATGGGTCCAGATGGGATGCATCCACGGGTGCTGAGGGAGCTGGCTGAAGTCATTGCTGGACCGCTCTCCATCATCTTTGCCAAGTCTTGGGAAACGGGGGAGGTGCCCGAGGATTGGAGGAAAGCAAATGTCACTCCAGTCTTCAAAAAGGGCAAGAAGGAGGACCCGGGTAATTATAGACCGGTCAGCCTCACCTCTGTCCCTGGCAAAGTAATGGAACAGCTTGTCCTTGGTGCCATCTCAAGGCATATCAAGGATAAGAGGGTTATTAGGGGCAGTCAGCACGGCTTTACCAAGGGTAAGTCATGCTTGACCAACCTCATAGCCTTTTATGAGAATGTAACAAGGTGGATGGATGATGGCAGAGCGGTGGATGTGGTCTACCTTGACTTCAGTAAAGCCTTTGACACAGTCTCCCACAGCATCCTCACAGCTAAGTTGAGGAGGTGTGGTCTAGACAATAGAGTAGTGAGGTGGGTTGCAAACTGGCAATTTATTCTATTTTATTCTATTTTATTCTATTTTATTCTATTTTATTCTATTTTATTCTATTTTATTCTATTATTTTCTTTAATTTTTTTTCAAAGAGACAATATATACAATAGTGTATCCTACATGGATAAACTAATTTTGCAAAAAGTTGGGGAAACTTCATTTATGTCAATGAGGCTGTTCCACACATTTGTATTGATATTTATAAAGCAGCTGGCCCAGCCTGAGGCTGCCAAGCTCGAGAGCGATTCAGCTGCGTCACCTGCACTTCGGTTTTCAACCATTCTTGTAAATTGAGACATTTTAGCCAATCAGCTCGTGCATATTTTATAGCCTCAGTTTAGCACAAGTCTACATAGACACAAATTCATTGGATAGACTAGAAGCTCCCTCAACAAACACACATTTATTTATCAATTCTGGATACTGTATTAGTATGTCAATTAGAAACCATACACAAACCCAGAAATTAAAAGAGGATAAATATACAATAGATTTTAATATAAAAATATTTTAAATTTATTCAATATTTTAAATTTATTCAAAATATTTTAAATTTTATTTATGATTATTATTTATTATTTATTATTTATTAATATTATTGATTATTATTATTATTTATTGATTTATTGGACAATATTTTCTGCTCCCACCATCCGATGTCCTGATGGAAAAGAGCCAGTTGGGCAAAAATTGGTTAGTTTTGCTTCATTTTTGTTAACAATTGTTAATTGCTTAACGGTCCCAGCAGGACCTTTGAACAGAGGCCGGTGTGGAGTCACTGACTCTATTTGTGACGAATTTTTGTCCTTAATTTTCAATTTTATTCTTAATTTTAATAATTATTCTTATTTTTTATCACTATTATTAATTTTTATTGCTATTCTTAATTATTATAGCTTTTTCTTGAGCACAGCACAGAAAATAGACCACGGAGCAAATATTGTGTAATAAAGTCAGTGATTAGTGCTGCTTATTACAATTGTTGCAATTTCCTGCATATTAGCTTTACATTTTTGTTTTAAGCAGTTGAATCGCTGGAATTAAATTAGATGGGAATTATACAGACTATCGATTTAAAAGAAATGCTTTGTACGAAAAATTGTGTTGTTTCATTTTCCTGGTGGCCAGAATTTGTTATTCTTAATAGTAATTTTAATTTGCATTTGAATTTTAATATTTTATCCATGACGCTCATATTTCCCATTCATTTTGACTTTGTCAAGTCATTGGACATTAACTGCTAAGGGAGAAAAGGGGTTTTTTTGCTCTTTTCAGTTGTAAAATGACATAATAAATGCACCTTTTCCTGCTTTTACAGAAAGCTGTTAAGGCAAAGCTTAATTAAACCAGTTGTAAATGGATCAGGAATGAAGAATGCAATAAAATAACCATATTATTATTAATTAAGTTTGGGAATGAAGAGCTTCATAATCTATTTTAAGCATATTTTCTTTTTTTTTTTGCATTTGTAAAAGGCAAATTAAAAATAAATCAGCAAAATGCCCGCAGGACTTCAGCAATAACCGGTGGTTGCACAAAAATCTTTCCACTGAATGCAGTAATTTGGGAAACTCCAGAGAAATACTGGAAAATCAGGGAAAAAATAAAGAAAAGGTTTGAATGATGAAAACAACTTGTTTTAACCCTTTCCTATGCTGCAAAATTCACATCGGGACAAATCTGTTTAATATGCGGCAGCAGGGGCTGCAAAGGAAGGGGGAAAATCAAAGCTGCCAACATTCGGAAAATGAAGTGAAAAGTGAAGTGAAGTGAAAAGTGAAGAATTGAAGTGAAGTGAAAAGTGAAGTGAAGTGAAGAGTGAAATAATGTGAAGTGAGGAGTGAAGTGAGGAGTGAAGTGAGGAGTGAAGTGAGGAGTGAAGTGAGGAGTGAAGTGGAAGAGTGAGGTGAAGAGTGAGGTGAAGAGTGAGGTGAAGAGTGAGGTGAAGAGTGAGGTGTGAAGTGAAGAGTGAAGTGAAGAGTGAAGTGAAGAGTGAAGTGAAGAGTGAAGTGAAGAGTGAAGAGTGAAGTGAAGAGTGAAGTGAAGAGTGAAGTGAAGAGTGAAGTGAAGAGTGAAGAGTGAAGAGTGAAGAGTGAAGAGTGAAGAGTGAAGAGTGAAGTGAAGAGTGAAGTGAAGAGTGAAGAGTGAAGAGTGAAGAGTGAAGAGTGAAGAGTGAAGAGTGAAGTGAAGAGTGAAGAGTGAAGTGAAGAGTGAAGTGAAGAGTGAAGTGAAGAGTGAAGAGTGAAGAGTGAAGTGAAGAGTGAAGAGTGAAGAGAAGAAGAGTGAAGAGAAGAAGAGTGAAGTGAAGAAGAATGAAGTGAAGAAGAGTGAAGTGAAGAAGAGTGAAGTGAAGAAGAGTGAAGTGAAGAAGAGTGAAGAGGTGAAGAAGAGTGAAGAGGTGAAGAAGAGTGAAGAGGTGAAGAAGAGTGAAGAGGTGAAGAAGAGTGAAGAGGTGAAGAAGAGTGAAGAGGTGAAGAAGAGTGAAGAGGTGAAGAAGAGTGAAGAGGTGAAGAAGAGTGAAGAGGTGAAGAAGAGTGAAGAGGTGAAGAAGAGTGAAGAGGTGAAGAAGAGTGAAGAGGTGAAGAAGAGTGAAGAGGTGAAGAAGAGTGAAGAAGTGAAGAAGAGTGAAGAAGTGAAGAAGAGTGAAGTGAAGAAGAGTGAAGAAGTGAAGAAGAGTGAAGAAGTGAAGAAGAGTGAAGAAGTGAAGAAGAGTGAAGAAGTGAAGAGTGAAGTGAAGAAGAGTGAAGAAGTGAAGAAGAGTGAAGAAGAGTGAAGAAGTGAAGAAGAGTGAAGAAGTGAAGAAGAGTGAAGAAGTGAAGAGTGAAGTGAAGAAGAGTGAAGAAGTGAAGAAGAGTGAAGAAGTGAAGAAGAGTGAAGAAGTGAAGAAGAGTGAAGAAGTGAAGAAGCGTGAAGTGAAGAAGAGTGAAGAAGTGAAGAAGAGTGAAGAAGTGAAGGAGAGTGAAGAAGTGAAGAAGAGTGAAGAAGAGTGAAGAAGTGAAGAAGAGTGAAGAAGTGAAGAAGAGTGAAGAAGTGAAGAAGAGTGAAGAAGTGAAGAAGTGAAGAAGAGTGAAGAAGTGAAGAAGAGTGAAGAAGTGAAGAAGAGTGAAGAAGTGAAGAAGAGTGAAGAAGAGTGAAGAAGTGAAGAAGAGTGAAGAAGTGAAGAAGAGTGAAGAAGTGAAGAAGAGTGAAGAAGAGTGAAGAAGTGAAGAAGAGTGAAGAAGTGAAGAAGAGTGAAGAAGTGAAGAAGAGTGAAGAAGTGAAGAAGAGTGAAGAAGTGAAGAAGAGTGAAGAAGTGAAGAAGAGTGAAGAAGAGTGAAGAAGTGAAGAAGAGTGAAGAAGTGAAGAAGAGTGAAGAAGTGAAGAAGTGAAGAAGAGTGAAGAAGAGTGAAGAAGTGAAGAAGAGTGAAGAAGTGAAGAAGAGTGAAGAAGTGAAGAAGAGTGAAGAAGAGTGAAGAAGTGAAGAAGAGTGAAGAAGTGAAGAAGAGTGAAGAAGTGAAGAAGAGTGAGGAAGTGAAGAAGAGTGAGGAAGTGAAGAAGAGTGAGGAAGTGAAGAAGAGTGAGGAAGTGAAGAAGAGTGAAGAAGTGAAGAAGAGTGAAGAAGTGAAGAAGAGTGAAGAAGTGAAGAAGAGTGAAGTAGTGAAGAAGAGTGAAGAAGTGAAGAAGAGTGAAGAAGTGAAGAAGAGTGAAGAAGTGAAGAAGTGAAGAAGAGTGAAGAAGTGAAGAAGAGTGAAGAAGTGAAGAAGAGTGAAGAAGTGAAGAAGTGAAGAAGAGTGAAGAAGAGTGAAGAAGTGAAGAAGAGTGAAGAAGTGAAGAAGAGTGAAGAAGTGAAGAAGAGTGAAGAAGAGTGAAGAAGTGAAGAAGAGTGAAGAAGTGAAGAAGAGTGAAGAAGTGAAGAAGAGTGAGGAAGTGAAGAAGAGTGAGGAAGTGAAGAAGAGTGAGGAAGTGAAGAAGAGTGAAGTAGTGAAGAAGAGTGAAGAAGTGAAGAAGAGTGAAGAAGTGAAGAAGAGTGAAGAAGTGAAGAAGAGTGAAGAAGTGAAGAAGAGTGAAGTGAAGAAGAGTGAAGTGAAGAAGAGTGAAGTGATGAAGAAGAGTGAAGTGAAGAAGAGTGAAGTGAAGAAGAGTGAAGTGATGAAGAAGTGAAGAAGTGAAGAAGAGTGAAGAAGTGAAGAAGAGTGAAGAAGTGAAGAAGAGTGAAGAAGTGAAGAAGAGTGAAGAAGTGAAGAAGAGTGAAGAAGTGAAGAAGAGTGAAGAAGTGAAGAGAGTGAAGAAGTGAAGAAGAGTGAAGAAGTGAAGAAGAGTGAAGAAGTGAAGAAGAGTGAAGAAGTGAAGAAGAGTGAAGTAGTGAAGAAGAGTGAAGTAGTGAAGAAGAGGAGTGAAGTGAAGAAGAGTGAAGTGAAGAAGTGAAGAAGAGTGAAGTGAAGAAGTGAAGAAGAGTGAAGTGAAGAAGTGAAGAAGAGTGAAGTG
Organism: Columba guinea; assembly: GCA_032206185.1. Taxonomy (NCBI): domain Eukaryota; kingdom Metazoa; phylum Chordata; class Aves; order Columbiformes; family Columbidae; genus Columba; species Columba guinea. The sequence continues at coordinate 3,901,782 of JAVLUU010000005.1, forward strand.
AAGAAGTGAAGAAGAGTGAAGTGAAGAAGTGAAGAAGTGAAGAAGAGTGAAGTGAAGAAGTGAAGAAGAGTGAAGTGAAGAAGTGAAGAAGAGTGAAGAAGTGAAGAAGAGAAGAAGAGTGAAGTGAAGTGAAGAAGTGAAGAAGAGTGAAGTGAAGTGAAGAAGTGAAGAAGAGTGAAGTGAAGAAGAGTGAAGTGAAGAAGTGAAGAAGAGTGAAGTGAAGAAGTGAAGAAGAGTGAAGTGAAGAAGTGAAGAAGAGTGAAGTGAAGAAGAGTGAAGAAGAGTGAAGTGAAGAAGTGAAGAAGAGTGAAGTGAAGAAGTGAAGAAGAGTGAAGTGAAGAAGTGAAGAAGAGTGAAGTGAAGAAGTGAAGAAGAGTGAAGTGAAGAAGTGAAGAAGAGTGAAGAAGTGAAGAAGAGTGAAGTGAAGAAGTGAAGAAGAGTGAAGTGAAGAAGTGAAGAAGAGAAGAAGAGTGAAGTGAAGAAGAGTGAAGTGAAGAAGTGAAGAAGAGTGAAGAAGTGAAGAAGAGTGAAGTGAAGAAGTGAAGAAGAGTGAAGTGAAGAAGTGAAGAAGAGTGAAGTGAAGTGAAGAAGTGAAGAAGAGTGAAGTGAAGAAGTGAAGAAGAGTGAAGTGAAGTGAAGAAGTGAAGAAGAGTGAAGTGAAGAAGTGAAGAAGAGTGAAGTGAAGTGAAGAAGTGAAGAAGAGTGAAGTGAAGAAGTGAAGAAGAGTGAAGTGAAGTGAAGAAGTGAAGAAGAGTGAAGTGAAGAAGTGAAGAAGAGTGAAGTGAAGAAGTGAAGAAGAGTGAAGTGAAGTGAAGAAGTGAAGAAGAGTGAAGTGAAGAAGTGAAGAAGAGTGAAGTGAAGTGAAGAAGTGAAGAAGAGTGAAGTGAAGAAGTGAAGAAGAGTGAAGTGAAGAAGTGAAGAAGAGTGAAGTGAAGAAGTGAAGAAGAGTGAAGAAGTGAAGAAGAGTGAAGTGAAGAAGTGAAGAAGAGTGAAGTGAAGAAGTGAAGAAGACTGAAGTGAAGAAGTGAAGAAGAGTGAAGAAGTGAAGAAGAGAAGAAGAGTGAGGTGAAGAAGAGTGAAGTGAAGAAGTGAAGAAGAGTGAAGAAGTGAGGAAGAGTGAAGAAGTGAAGAAGAGTGAAGTGAAGAAGTGAAGAAGAGTGAAGTGAAGAAGTGAAGAAGAGTGAAGTGAAGAAGTGAAGAAGAGTGAAGAAGTGAAGAAGAGTGAAGTGAAGAAGTGAAGAAGAGTGAAGTGAAGAAGTGAAGAAGACTGAAGTGAAGAAGTGATGAAGAGTGAAGAAGTGAAGAAGAGAAGAAGAGTGAGGTGAAGAAGAGTGAAGTGAAGAAGTGAAGAAGAGTGAAGAAGTGAGGAAGAGTGAAGAAGTGAAGAAGAGTGAAGTGAAGAAGTGAAGAAGAGTGAAGTGAAGAAGTGAAGAAGAGTGAAGTGAAGAAGTGAAGAAGAGTGAAGAAGTGAAGAAGAGTGAAGAAGTGAAGAAGAGTGAAGTGAAGTGAAGAAGTGAAGAAGAGTTAAGTGAAGTGAAGAAGTGAAGAAGAGTGAAGTGAAGTGAAGAAGTGAAGAAGAGTGAAGAAGAGTGAAGTGAAGAAGTGAAGAAGAGTAAAGTGAAGAAGTGAAGAAGAGTGAAGAAGTGAAGAAGAGTGAAGAAGTGAAGAAGAGAAGAAGAGTGAAGTGAAGAAGAGAAGAAGAGTGAAGAAGAGAAGAAGAGTGAAGAAGTGAAGAAGAGTGAAGAAGTGAAGAAGAGTGAAGAAGTGAAGAAGAGTGAAGAAGAGAAGAAGAGTGAAGAAGTGAAGAAGAGAAGAAGAGTGAAGTGAAGAAGAGAAGAAGAGTGAAGAAGAGAAGAAGAGTGAAGAAGTGAAGAAGAGTGAAGAAGTGAAGAAGAGTGAAGTGAAGAAGTGAAGAAGAGTGAAGTCAAGTGAAGAAGTGAAGAAGAGTGAAGTGAAGAAGAGTGAAGATGTGAAGAAGAGTGAAGAAGTGAAGAAGAGTGAAGAAGTGAAGAAGAGTGAAGTGAAGAAGAGTGAAGAAGTGAAGAAGAGTGAAGAAGTGAAGAAGAGTGAGGAAGTGAAGAAGAGTGAGGAAGTGAAGAAGAGTGAGGAAGTGAAGAAGAGTGAAGTGAAGAAGAGTGAAGAAGTGAAGAAGAGTGAGGAAGTGAAGAAGAGTGAGGAAGTGAAGAAGAGTGAAGAAGTGAAGAAGAGTGAAGAAGAGTGAAGAAGAGTGAAGAAGAGTGAAGAAGAGTGAAGAAGTGAAGAAGAGTGAAGAAGTGAAGAAGAGTGAAGAAGTGAAGAAGAGTGAAGAAGAGTGAAGAAGAGTGAAGAAGTGAAGAAGAGTGAAGAAGTGAAGAAGAGTGAAGAAGTGAAGAAGAGTGAAGTAGTGAAGAAGAGTGAAGTAGTGAAGAAGAGTGAAGTAGTGAAGAAGAGTGAAGTAGTGAAGAAGAGTGAAGAAGTGAAGAAGAGTGAAGAAGTGAAGAAGAGTGAAGTGAAGAAGAGTGAAGTGATGAAGAAGTGAAGAAGTGAAGAAGAGTGAAGAAGTGAAGAAGAGTGAAGAAGTGAAGAAGAGTGAAGTGAAGAAGAGTGAAGAAGTGAAGAAGAGTGAAGAAGTGAAGAAGAGTGAAGAAGTGAAGAAGAGTGAAGAAGTGAAGAAGAGTGAAGTGAAGAAGAGTGAAGAAGTGAAGAAGAGTGAAGTGAAGAAGAGTGAAGTGAAGAAGAGTGAAGTGAAGAAGAGTGAAGAAGAGTGAAGTGAAGAAGAGTGAAGTGAAGAAGAGTGAAGTGAAGAAGAGTGAAGAAGTGAAGAAGAGTGAAGTGAAGAAGTGAAGAAGAGTGAAGTGAAGAAGTGAAGAAGACTGAAGTGAAGAAGTGATGAAGAGTGAAGAAGTGAAGAAGAGAAGAAGAGTGAGGTGAAGAAGAGTGAAGTGAAGAAGTGAAGAAGAGTGAAGAAGTGAGGAAGAGTGAAGAAGTGAAGAAGAGTGAAGTGAAGAAGTGAAGAAGAGTGAAGTGAAGAAGTGAAGAAGAGTGAAGTGAAGAAGTGAAGAAGAGTGAAGAAGTGAAGAAGAGTGAAGAAGTGAAGAAGAGTGAAGTGAAGTGAAGAAGTGAAGAAGAGTGAAGTGAAGTGAAGAAGTGAAGAAGAGTTAAGTGAAGTGAAGAAGTGAAGAAGAGTGAAGTGAAGTGAAGAAGTGAAGAAGAGTGAAGAAGAGTGAAGTGAAGAAGTGAAGAAGAGTGAAGAAGTGAAGAAGAGTGAAGAAGTGAAGAAGAGAAGAAGAGTGAAGTGAAGAAGAGAAGAAGAGTGAAGAAGAGAAGAAGAGTGAAGAAGTGAAGAAGAGTGAAGAAGTGAAGAAGAGTGAAGAAGTGAAGAAGAGTGAAGAAGAGAAGAAGAGTGAAGAAGTGAAGAAGAGAAGAAGAGTGAAGTGAAGAAGAGAAGAAGAGTGAAGAAGAGAAGAAGAGTGAAGAAGAGAAGAAGAGTGAAGAAGTGAAGAAGAGTGAAGAAGTGAAGAAGAGTGAAGTGAAGAAGTGAAGAAGAGTGAAGTCAAGTGAAGAAGTGAAGAAGAGTGAAGTGAAGAAGAGTGAAGATGTGAAGAAGAGTGAAGAAGTGAAGAAGAGTGAAGAAGTGAAGAAGAGTGAAGTGAAGAAGAGTGAAGAAGTGAAGAAGAGTGAAGAAGTGAAGAAGAGTGAGGAAGTGAAGAAGAGTGAGGAAGTGAAGAAGAGTGAGGAAGTGAAGAAGAGTGAAGTGAAGAAGAGTGAAGAAGTGAAGAAGAGTGAGGAAGTGAAGAAGAGTGAGGAAGTGAAGAAGAGTGAAGAAGTGAAGAAGAGTGAAGAAGTGAAGAAGAGTGAAGAAGAGTGAAGAAGAGTGAAGAAGAGTGAAGAAGAGTGAAGAAGTGAAGAAGAGTGAAGAAGTGAAGAAGAGTGATGAAGTGAAGAAGAGTGAAGAAGAGTGAAGAAGAGTGAAGAAGTGAAGAAGAGTGAAGAAGTGAAGAAGAGTGAAGAAGTGAAGAAGAGTGAAGAAGTGAAGAAGAGTGAAGTAGTGAAGAAGAGTGAAGTAGTGAAGAAGAGTGAAGAAGTGAAGAAGAGTGAAGAAGTGAAGAAGAGTGAAGAAGTGAAGAAGAGTGAAGAAGTGAAGAAGAGTGAAGTGAAGAAGAGTGAAGTGATGAAGAAGTGAAGAAGTGAAGAAGAGTGAAGAAGTGAAGAAGAGTGAAGAAGTGAAGAAGAGTGAAGTGAAGAAGAGTGAAGTGAAGAAGAGTGAAGAAGTGAAGAAGAGTGAAGAAGTGAAGAAGAGTGAAGAAGTGAAGAAGAGTGAAGTGAAGAAGAGTGAAGAAGTGAAGAAGAGTGAAGTGAAGAAGAGTGAAGTGAAGAAGAGTGAAGTGAAGAAGAGTGAAGAAGTGAAGAAGAGTGAAGAAGTGAAGAAGAGTGAAGAAGTGAAGAAGAGTGAAGTGAAGAAGAGTGAAGAAGTGAAGAAGAGTGAAGAAGAGTGAAGAAGTGAAGAAGAGTGAAGAAGTGAAGAAGAGTGAAGAAGTGAAGAAGAGTGAAGAAGTGAAGAAGTGAAGAAGAGTGAAGAAGTGAAGAAGAGTGAAGAAGAGTGAAGAAGTGAAGAAGAGTGAGGAAGCGAAGAAGAGTGAAGAAGCGAAGAAGAGTGAGGAAGCGAAGAAGAGTGAGGAAGCGAAGAAGAGTGAGGAAGCGAAGAAGAGTGAGGAAGCGAAGAAGAGTGAGGAAGCGAAGAAGAGTGAGGAAGCGAAGAAGAGTGAGGAAGCGAAGAAGAGTGAGGAAGCGAAGAAGAGTGAGGAAGCGAAGAAGAGTGAGGAAGCGAAGAAGAGTGAGGAAGCGAAGAAGAGTGAGGAAGCGAAGAAGAGTGAGGAAGCGAAGAAGAGTGAGGAAGCGAAGAAGAGTGAAGAAGTGAAGAAGAGTGAAGAAGTGAAGAAGAGTGAAGAAGTGAAGAAGAGTGAAGTGAAGAAGAAGTGAAGAAGTGAAGAAGAGTGAAGAAGTGAAGAAGAGTGAAGAAGTGAAGAAGAGTGAAGAAGTGAAGAAGAGTGAAGTGAAGAAGAGTGAAGAAGTGAAGAAGAGTGAAGTGAAGAAGAGTGAAGAAGTGAAGAAGAGTGAAGAAGTGAAGAAGAGTGAAGAAGTGAAGAAGAGTGAAGTGAAGAAGAGTGAAGAAGTGAAGAAGAGTGAAGAAGTGAAGAAGAGTGAAGAAGTGAAGAAGAGTGAGGAAGTGAAGAAGAGTGAGGAAGTGAAGAAGAGTGAGGAAGTGAAGAAGAGTGAGGAAGTGAAGAAGAGTGAGGAAGTGAAGAAGAGTGAAGTAGTGAAGAAGAGTGAAGAAGTGAAGAAGAGTGAAGTGAAGAAGAGTGAAGAAGTGAAGAAGAGTGAAGAAGTGAAGAAGAGTGAAGAAGTGAAGAAGAGTGAAGAAGTGAAGAAGAGTGAAGAATTGAAGAAGAGTGAAGAATTGAAGAAGAGTGAAGAAGTGAAGAAGAGTGAAGAAGTGAAGAAGAGTGAAGAAGTGAAGAAGAGTGAAGTGAAGAAGAGTGAAGAAGTGAAGAAGAGTGAAGAAGTGAAGAAGAGTGAAGAAGTGAAGAAGAGTGAAGAAGTGAAGAAGAGTGAAGAAGTGAAGAAGAGTGAAGAAGTGAAGAAGAGTGAGGAAGTGAAGAAGAGTGAGGAAGTGAAGAAGAGTGAGGAAGTGAAGAAGAGTGAGGAAGTGAAGAAGAGTGAGGAAGTGAAGAAGAGTGAGGAAGTGAAGAAGAGTGAGGAAGTGAAGAAGAGTGAGGAAGTGAAGAAGAGTGAAGAAGTGAAGAAGAGTGAAGTAGTGAAGAAGAGTGAAGTAGTGAAGAAGAGTGAAGTAGTGAAGAAGAGTGAAGTAGTGAAGAAGAGTGAAGAAGTGAAGAAGAGTGAAGAAGTGAAGAAGAGTGAAGAAGTGAAGAAGAGTGAAGAAGTGAAGAAGAGTGAAGAAGTGAAGAAGAGTGAAGAAGTGAAGAAGAGTGAAGAAGTGAAGAAGAGTGAAGAAGTGAAGAAGAGTGAAGAGGTGAAGAAGAGTGAAGTGTTGAAGAAGAGTGAAGTGTTGAAGAAGAGTGAAGTGTTGAAGAAGAGTGAAGTGTTGAAGAAGAGTGAAGTGTGGAAGAAGAGTGAAGTGTGGAAGAAGAGTGAAGTGTGGAAGAAGAGTGAAGTGTGGAAGAAGAGTGAAGTGTGGAAGAAGAGTGAAGTGTGGAAGAAGAGTGAAGTGTGGAAGAAGAGTCAAGTGTGGAAGAAGAGTCAAGTGTGGAAGAAGAGTCAAGTGTGGAAGAAGAGTCAAGTGTGGAAGAAGAGTCAAGTGTGGAAGAAGAGTCAAGTGTGGAAGAAGAGTCAAGTGTGGAAGAAGAGTCAAGTGTGGAAGAAGAGTCAAGTGTGGAAGAAGAGTCAAGTGTGGAAGAAGAGTCAAGTGTTGAAGAGAAGAAGAGTCAAGTGAAGAAGAGTGAAGTGAAGAAGTGAAGAAGAGTCAAGTGAAGAAGAGTGAAGTGAAGAAGTGAAGAAGTGAAGAAGAGTGAAGTGAAGAAGTGAAGAAGTGAAGAAGAGTGAAGAAGTGAAGAAGAGTGAAGTGAAGAAGAGTGAAGTGAAGAAGAGTGAAGTGAAGAAGAGTGAAGTGAAGAAGAGTGAAGTGAAGAAGAGTGAAGTGAAGAAGAGTGAAGTGAAGAAGAGTGAAGTGAAGAAGAGTGAAGTGAAGAAGAGTGAAGTGGAGAAGTGAAGAAGAGTGAAGAAGTGAAGAAGAGTGAAGAAGTGAAGAAGAGTGAAGTGAAGTGAAGAAGTGAAGAAGAGTGAAGTGAAGAAGAGTGAAGTGAAGAAGTGAAGAAGAGTGAAGTGAAGAAGAGTGAAGTGAAGAAGTGAAGAAGAGTGAAGTGAAGAAGAGTGAAGTGAAGAAGTGAAGAAGAGTGAAGTGAAGAAGAGTGAAGTGAAGAAGTGAAGAAGAGTGAAGTGAAGAAGTGAAGAAGAGTGAAGTGAAGAAGAGTGAAGTGAAGAAGTGAAGAAGAGTGAAATGAAGAAGTGAAGAAGAGTGAAGTGAAGAAGAGTGAAGTGAAGAAGAGTGAAGTGAAGAAGAGTGAAGTGGAGAAGTGAAGAAGAGTGAAGTGGAGAAGTGAAGAAGAGTGAAGTGGAGAAGTGAAGAAGAGTGAAGAAGTGAAGAAGAGTGAAGAAGTGAAGAAGAGTGAAGAAGTGAAGAAGAGAAGAAGAGTGAAGTGAAGTGAAGAAGTGAAGAAGAGTGAAGTGAAGAAGAGTGAAGTGAAGAAGTGAAGAAGAGTGAAGTGAAGAAGAGTGAAGTGAAGAAGTGAAGAAGAGTGAAGTGAAGAAGAGTGAAGTGAAGAAGTGAAGAAGAGTGAAGTGAAGAAGAGTGAAGTGAAGAAGTGAAGAAGAGTGAAGTGAAGAAGTGAAGAAGAGTGAAGTGAAGAAGAGTGAAGTGAAGAAGAGTGAAGTGAAGAAGAGTGAAGTGAAGAAGTGAAGAAGAGTGAAGTGAAGAAGAGTGAAGTGAAGAAGTGAAGAAGAGTGAAATGAAGAAGTGAAGAAGAGTGAAGTGAAGAAGAGTGAAGTGAAGAAGAGTGAAGTGAAGAAGAGTGAAGTGAAGAAGTGAAGAAGAGTGAAGTGAAGAAGTGAAGAAGAGTGAAGTGAAGAAGAGTGAAGTGAAGAAGAGTGAAGAAGAGTGAAGAAGTGAAGAAGAGTGAAGTGAAGAAGTGAAGAAGAGTGAAGTGAAGAAGTGAAGAAGAGTGAAGTGAAGAAGAGTGAAGTGAAGAAGAGTGAAGTGAAGAAGAGTGAAGTGAAGAAGTGAAGAAGAGTGAAGTGAAGAAGTGAAGAAGAGTGAAGTGAAGAAGAGTGAAGTGAAGAAGAGTGAAGTGAAGAAGAGTGAAGTGAAGAAGAGTGAAGTGAAGAAGAGGAGTGAAGAAGAGAAGAAGAGTGAAGAAGTGAAGAACAGTGAAGTGAAGAAGTGAAGAACAGTGAAGTGAAGAAGTGAAGACGAGTGAAGTGAAGACGAGTGAAGAGGTGAAGAAGAGTGAAGAGGTGAAGAAGAGTGAAGAGGTGAAGAAGAGTGAAGAGGTGAAGAAGAGTGAAGAGGTGAAGAAGAGTGAAGTGGTGAAGAAGAGTGAAGTGGTGAAGAAGAGTGAAGTGGTGAAGAAGAGTGAAGTGGTGAAGAAGAGTGAAGTGGTGAAGAAGAGTGAAGTGGTGAAGAAGAGTGAAGTGGTGAAGAAGAGTGAAGTGGTGAAGAAGAGTGAAGTGGTGAAGAAGAGTGAAGTGGTGAAGAAGAGTGAAGTGAAGAAGTGAAGAAGAGAAGAAGAGTGAAGCGAAGAAGAGTGAAGAAGAGAAGAAGAGTGAAGTGAAGTGGTGAAGAAGAGTGAAGTGGTGAAGAAGAGTGAAGTGGTGAAGAAGAGAAGAAGAGTGAAGCGAAGAAGTGAAGAAGAGAAGAAGAGTGAAGCGAAGAAGTGAAGAAGAGAAGAAGAGTGAAGCGAAGAAGTGAAGAAGAGAAGAAGAGTGAAGCGAAGAAGTGAAGAAGAGAAGAAGAGTGAAGCGAAGAAGAGTGAAGAAGAGAAGAAGAGTGAAGTGAAGTGAAGTGGTGAAGAAGAGTGAAGTGAAGTGGTGAAGAAGAGTGAAGTGAAGTGGTGAAGAAGAGTGAAGTGGTGAAGAAGAGTGAAGTGGTGAAGAAGAGTGAAGTGGTGAAGAAGAGTGAAGTGGTGAAGAAGAGTGAAGTGGTGAAGAAGAGAAGAAGAGTGAAGTGAAGAAGTGAAGAAGAGAAGAAGAGTGAAGCGAAGAAGAGTGAAGAAGTGAAGAAGAGTGAAGTGAAGAAGTGAAGAAGAGTGAAGTGAAGAAGTGAAGAAGAGTGAAGTGAAGAAGTGAAGAAGAGTGAAGTGAAGAAGTGAAGAAGAGTGAAGAAGTGAAGAAGAGTGAAGTGAAGAAGTGAAGAAGAGTGAAGTGAAGAAGTGAAGAAGAGTGAAGTGAAGAAGTGAAGAAGAGTGAAGTGAAGAAGTGAAGAAGAGTGAAGTGAAGAAGTGAAGAAGAGTGAAGTGAAGAAGTGAAGAAGAGTGAAGTGAAGAAGTGAAGAAGAGTGAAGAAGTGAAGAAGAGTGAAGAAGTGAAGAAGAGTGAAGTGAAGAAGTGAAGAAGAGTGAAGTGAAGAAGTGAAGAAGAGTGAAGTGAAGTGAAGAAGTGAAGAAGAGTGAAGAAGTGAAGAAGAGTGAAGAAGTGAAGAAGAGTGAAGAAGTGAAGAAGAGTGAAGAAGTGAAGAAGAGTGAAGTGAAGTGAAGAAGTGAAGAAGAGTGAAGTGAAGTGAAGAAGAGTGAAGAAGTGAAGAAGAGTGAAGAAGTGAAGAAGAGTGAAGAAATGAAGAAGTGAAGAAGAGTGAAGTGAAGTGAAGAAGAGTGAAGAAGTGAAGAAGAGTGAAGAAGTGAAGAAGAGTGAAGAAGTGAAGAAGAGTGAAGAAGTGAAGAAGAGTGAAGAAGTGAAGAAGTGAAGAAGAGTGAAGTGAAGAAGAGTGAAGTGAAGAAGTGAAGAAGAGTGAAGAAGTGAAGAAGAGTGAAGAAGTGAAGAAGAGTGAAGAAGTGAAGAAGAGTGAAGAAGTGAAGAAGAGTGAAGTGAAGTGAAGAAGTGAAGAAGAGTGAAGAAGTGAAGAAGAGTGAAGTAAAGTGAAGAAGTGAAGAAGAGTCAAGTGAAGAAGTGAAGAAGAGTGAAGAAGTGAAGAAGAGTGAAGAAGTGAAGAAGAGTGAAGAAGTGAAGAAGAGTGAAGAAGTGAAGAAGAGTCAAGTGAAGAAGTGAAGAAGAGTGAAGAAGTGAAGAAGAGTGAAGAAGTGAAGAAGAGTGAAGAAGTGAAGAAGAGTGAAGTGAAGTGAAGAAGTGAAGAAGAGTGAAGAAGTGAAGAAGAGTGAAGTAAAGTGAAGAAGTGAAGAAGAGTGAAGTGAAGAAGTGAAGAAGAGTGAAGAAGTGAAGAAGAGTGAAGAAGTGAAGAAGAGTGAAGAAGTGAAGAAGAGTGAAGAAGTGTGAAGCGAAGAAGAGTGAAGTGAAGAAGAGGAGTGAAGAAGTGAAGAAGAGTGAAGTGAAGAAGAGAAGAAGAGTGAAGAAGTGAAGAAGAGAGAAGTGAAGAAGTGAAGAAGAGTGAAGAAGTGAAGAAGAGTGAAGAAGTGAAGAAGAGTGAAGTGAAGTGAAGAAGTGAAGAAGAGTGAAGTGAAGTGAAGAAGTGAAGAAGGGTGAAGAAGAGTGAAGTGAAGAAGTGAAGAAGAGTGAAGTGAAGAAGTGAAGAAGAGTGAAGTGAAGAAGAGTGAAGAAGTGAAGAAGAGAAGAAGAGTGAAGTGAAGTGAAGAAGTGAAGAAGAGTGAAGAAGTGAAGAAGAGTGAAGAAGTGAAGAAGAGTGAAGAAGTGAAGAAGAGTGAAGTGAAGTGAAGAAGTGAAGAAGAGTGAAGTGAAGAAGTGAAGAAGAGTGAAGTGAAGTGAAGAAGTGAAGAAGAGTGAAGTGAAGAAGTGAAGAAGAGTGAAGAAGTGAAAAAGAGAAGAAGAGTGAAGTGAAGAAGAGTGAAGTGAAGAAGTGAAGAAGAGTGAAGAAGTGAAGAAGAGTGAAGAAGTGAAGAAGAGTGAAGTGAAGAAGTGAAGAAGAGTGAAGTGAAGTGAAGTGAAGAAGAGTGAAGTGAAGTGAAGAAGAGTGAAGTGAAGTGAAGAAGAGTGAAGTGAAGAAGAGAAGAAGAGTGAAGAAGAGAAGAAGAGTGAAGAAGAGAAGAAGAGTGAAGAAGTGAAGAAGAGTGAAGTGAAGAAGTGAAGAAGAGTGAAGTGAAGAAGAGTGAAGTGAAGAAGAGTGAAGTGAAGAAGAGTGAAGTGAAGAAGAGTGAAGTGGAGAAGTGAAGAAGAGTGAAGAAGTGAAGAAGAGTGAAGAAGTGAAGAAGTGAAGAAGAGTGAAGTGAAGTGAAGAAGAGTGAAGTGAAGAAGAGTGAAGTGAAGAAGAGTGAAGTGAAGAAGAGTGAAGTGAAGAAGAGTGAAGTGGAGAAGTGAAGAAGAGTGAAGAAGAGTGAAGTGAAGAAGAGTGAAGTGAAGAAGAGTGAAGTGAAGAAGAGTGAATTGAAGAAGAGTGAAGTGGAGAAGTGAAGAAGAGTGAAGAAGTGAAGAAGAGTGAAGAAGTGAAGAAGAGTGAAGAAGTGAAGAAGAGTGAAGAAGTGAAGAAGAGAGAAGAAGTGAAGAAGAGTGAAGTGAAGTGAAGAAGTGAAGAAGAGTGAAGTGAAGAAGAGTGAAGTGAAGAAGAGTGAAGTGAAGAAGTGAAGAAGAGTGAAGAAGTGAAGAAGAGTGAAGAAGTGAAGAAGAGTGAAGTGAAGTGAAGAAGTGAAGAAGAGTGAAGTGAAGAAGTGAAGAAGAGTGAAGTGAAGTGAAGAAGTGAAGAAGAGTGAAGTGAAGAAGTGAAGAAGAGTGAAGAAGTGAAAAAGAGAAGAAGAGTGAAGTGAAGAAGAGTGAAGTGAAGAAGTGAAGAAGAGTGAAGAAGTGAAGAAGAGTGAAGAAGTGAAGAAGAGTGAAGTGAAGAAGTGAAGAAGAGTGAAGTGAAGTGAAGTGAAGAAGAGTGAAGTGAAGTGAAGAAGAGTGAAGTGAAGAAGAGAAGAAGAGTGAAGTGAAGAAGAGAAGAAGAGTGAAGAAGAGAAGAAGAGTGAAGAAGAGAAGAAGAGTGAAGAAGTGAAGAAGAGTGAAGTGAAGAAGTGAAGAAGAGTGAAGTGAAGAAGAGTGAAGTGAAGAGTGAAGTGAAGAAGAGTGAAGTGAAGAAGAGTGAAGTGGAGAAGTGAAGAAGAGTGAAGAAGTGAAGAAGAGTGAAGAAGTGAAGAAGTGAAGAAGAGTGAAGTGAAGTGAAGAAGAGTGAAGTGAAGAAGAGTGAAGTGAAGAAGAGTGAAGTGAAGAAGAGTGAAGTGAAGAAGAGTGAAGTGGAGAAGTGAAGAAGAGTGAAGAAGAGTGAAGTGAAGAAGAGTGAAGTGAAGAAGAGTGAAGTGAAGAAGAGTGAAGTGAAGAAGAGTGAAGTGGAGAAGTGAAGAAGAGTGAAGAAGTGAAGAAGAGTGAAGAAGTGAAGAAGAGTGAAGAAGTGAAGAAGAGAGAAGAAGTGAAGAAGAGTGAAGTGAAGTGAAGAAGTGAAGAAGAGTGAAGTGAAGAAGAGTGAAGTGAAGAAGTGAAGAAGAGTGAAGTGAAGAAGAGTGAAGTGAAGAAGTGAAGAAGAGTGAAGTGAAGAAGAGTGAAGTGAAGAAGTGAAGAAGAGTGAAGTGAAGAAGAGTGAAGTGAAGAAGTGAAGAAGAGTGAAGTGAAGAAGAGTGAAGTGAAGAAGTGAAGAAGAGTGAAGTGAAGAAGTGAAGAAGAGTGAAGTGAAGAAGAGTGAAGTGAAGAAGTGAAGAAGAGTGAAATGAAGAAGTGAAGAAGAGTGAAGTGAAGAAGAGTGAAGTGAAGAAGAGTGAAGTGAAGAAGAGTGAAGTGGAGAAGTGAAGAAGAGTGAAGAAGTGAAGAAGAGTGAAGAAGTGAAGAAGAGTGAAGAAGTGAAGAAGAGAAGAAGAGTGAAGTGAAGTGAAGAAGTGAAGAAGAGTGAAGTGAAGAAGAGTGAAGTGAAGAAGTGAAGAAGAGTGAAGTGAAGAAGAGTGAAGTGAAGAAGTGAAGAAGAGTGAAGTGAAGAAGTGAAGAAGAGTGAAGTGAAGAAGTGAAGAAGAGTGAAGTGAAGAAGAGTGAAGTGAAGAAGTGAAGAAGAGTAAAGTGAAGAAGAGTGAAGTGAAGAAGTGAAGAAGAGTGAAGTGAAGAAGAGTGAAGTGAAGAAGTGAAGAAGAGTGAAATGAAGAAGTGAAGAAGAGTGAAGTGAAGAAGAGTGAAGTGAAGAAGAGTGAAGTGAAGAAGAGTGAAGTGAAGAAGTGAAGAAGAGTGAAGTGAAGAAGAGTGAAGTGAAGAAGTGAAGAAGAGTGAAGAAGTGAAGAAGAGTGAAGTGAAGAAGTGAAGAAGAGTGAAGTGAAGAAGTGAAGAAGAGTGAAGTGAAGAAGAGTGAAGTGAAGAAGAGTGAAGTGAAGAAGAGTGAAGTGAAGAAGTGAAGAAGAGTGAAGTGAAGAGTGAAGTGAAGAAGAGTGAAGTGAAGAAGAGTGAAGTGAAGAAGAGAAGAAGAGTGAAGAAGTGAAGAAGAGTGAAGAAGTGAAGAACAGTGAAGTGAAGAAGTGAAGAACAGTGAAGTGAAGAAGTGAAGACGAGTGAAGTGAAGACGAGTGAAGTGAAGACGAGTGAAGAGGTGAAGAAGAGTGAAGAGGTGAAGAAGAGTGAAGAGGTGAAGAAGAGTGAAGAGGTGAAGAAGAGTGAAGAGGTGAAGAAGAGTGAAGAGGTGAAGAAGAGTGAAGAGGTGAAGAAGAGTGAAGTGGTGAAGAAGAGTGAAGTGGTGAAGAAGAGTGAAGTGGTGAAGAAGAGTGAAGTGGTGAAGAAGAGTGAAGTGGTGAAGAAGAGTGAAGTGGTGAAGAAGAGTGAAGTGGTGAAGAAGAGTGAAGTGGTGAAGAAGAGTGAAGTGGTGAAGAAGAGTGAAGTGGTGAAGAAGAGTGAAGTGGTGAAGAAGAGTGAAGTGGTGAAGAAGAGTGAAGTGGTGAAGAAGAGTGAAGTGGTGAAGAAGAGTGAAGTGGTGAAGAAGAGTGAAGTGGTGAAGAAGAGAAGAAGAGTGAAGCGAAGAAGAGTGAAGAAGAGAAGAAGAGTGAAGTGAAGTGGTGAAGAAGAGTGAAGTGGTGAAGAAGAGTGAAGTGGTGAAGAAGAGTGAAGCGAAGAAGTGAAGAAGAGAAGAAGAGTGAAGCGAAGAAGTGAAGAAGAGAAGAAGAGTGAAGCGAAGAAGTGAAGAAGAGAAGAAGAGTGAAGCGAAGAAGTGAAGAAGAGAAGAAGAGTGAAGCGAAGAAGTGAAGAAGAGAAGAAGAGTGAAGCGAAGAAGTGAAGAAGAGAAGAAGAGTGAAGCGAAGAAGTGAAGAAGAGAAGAAGTGTGAAGCGAAGAATTGAAGAAGAGAAGAAGAGTGAAGCGAAGAAGTGAAGAAGAGAAGAAGAGTGAAGCGAAGAAGTGAAGAAGAGAAGAAGAGTGAAGCGAAGAATTGAAGAAGAGAAGAAGAGTGAAGCGAAGAAGAGTGAAGAAGAGAAGAAGAGTGAAGTGAAGTGGTGAAGAAGAGTGAAGTGAAGTGGTGAAGAAGAGTGAAGTGAAGTGGTGAAGAAGAGTGAAGTGGTGAAGAAGAGTGAAGTGGTGAAGAAGAGTGAAGTGGTGAAGAAGAGTGAAGTGGTGAAGAAGAGAAGAAGAGTGAAGTGAAGAAGTGAAGAAGAGAAGAAGAGTGAAGCGAAGAAGAGTGAAGCGAAGAAGAGTGAAGAAGTGAAGAAGAGTGAAGTGAAGAAGTGAAGAAGAGTGAAGTGAAGAAGTGAAGAAGAGTGAAGAAGTGAAGAAGAGTGAAGTGAAGTGAAGAAGTGAAGAAGAGTGAAGTGAAGAAGTGAAGAAGAGTGAAGTGAAGTGAAGAAGTGAAGAAGAGTGAAGTGAAGAAGTGAAGAAGAGTGAAGTGAAGAAGTGAAGAAGAGTGAAGTGAAGAAGTGAAGAGTGAAGTGAAGAAGTGAAGAAGAGTGAAGTGAAGAAGTGAAGAAGAGTGAAGAAGTGAAGAAGAGAAGAAGAGCGAAGTGAAGAAGAGTGAAGTGAAGAAGTGAAGAAGAGTGAAGAAGTGAAGAAGAGTGAAGTGAAGAAGTGAAGAAGAGTGAAGTGAAGAAGTGAAGAAGAGTGAAGTGAAGAAGTGAAGAAGAGTGAAGAAGTGAAGAAGAGAAGAAGAGCGAAGTGAAGAAGAGTGAAGTGAAGAAGTGAAGAAGAGTGAAGAAGTGAAGAAGAGTGAAGTGAAGAAGTGAAGAAGAGTGAAGTGAAGAAGTGAAGAAGAGTGAAGTGAAGAAGTGAAGAAGAGTGAAGTGAAGTGAAGAAGTGAAGAAGAGTGAAGTGAAGAAGAGTGAAGAAGTGAAGAAGAGTGAAGAAGTGAAGAAGAGTGAAGAAGTGAAGAAGAGTGAAGAAGTGAAGAAAAGTGAAGTGAAGTGAAGAAGTGAAGAAGAGTGAAGTGAAGTGAAGAAGTGAAGAAGAATGAAGTGAAGTGAAGAAGAGTGAAGAAGAGTGAAGAAGTGAAGAAGAGTGAAGAAGTGAAGAAGAGTGAAGAAGTGAAGAAGTGAAGAAGAGTGAAGTGAAGTGAAGAAGAGTGAAGAAGTGAAGAAGAGTGAAGAAGTGAAGAAGAGTGAAGAAGTGAAGAAGTGAAGAAGAGTGAAGTGAAGAAGAGTGAAGTGAAGAAGTGAAGAAGAGTGAAGAAGTGAAGAAGAGTGAAGAAGTGAAGAAGAGTGAAGTGAAGTGAAGAAGTGAAGAAGAGTGAAGAAGTGAAGAAGAGTGAAGTAAAGTGAAGAAGTGAAGAAGAGTGAAGTGAAGAAGTGAAGAAGAGTGAAGAAGTGAAGAAGAGTGAAGAAGTGAAGAAGAGTGAAGAAGTGAAGAAGAGTGAAGAAGTGAAGAAGAGTGAAGAAGTGTGAAGCGAAGAAGAGTGAAGTGAAGAAGAGAAGAAGAGTGAAGAAGTGAAGAAGAGTGAAGTGAAGAAGAGAAGAAGAGTGAAGAAGTGAAGAAGAGAGAAGTGAAGAAGTGAAGAAGAGTGAAGAAGTGAAGAAGAGTGAAGAAGTGAAGAAGAGTGAAGTGAAGTGAAGTGAAGAAGTGAAGAAGAGTGAAGTGAAGTGAAGAAGTGAAGAAGGGTGAAGAAGAGTGAAGTGAAGAAGTGAAGAAGAGTGAAGTGAAGAAGTGAAGAAGAGTGAAGTGAAGAAGTGAAGAAGAGTGAAGTGAAGAAGAGTGAAGAAGTGAAGAAGAGAAGAAGAGTGAAGTGAAGTGAAGAAGTGAAGAAGAGTGAAGAAGTGAAGAAGAGTGAAGAAGTGAAGAAGAGTGAAGTGAAGTGAAGAAGTGAAGAAGAGTGAAGTGAAGAAGTGAAGAAGAGTGAAGTGAAGTGAAGAAGTGAAGAAGAGTGAAGTGAAGAAGTGAAGAAGAGTGAAGAAGTGAAAAAGAGAAGAAGAGTGAAGTGAAGAAGAGTGAAGTGAAGAAGTGAAGAAGAGTGAAGAAGTGAAGAAGAGTGAAGTGAAGAAGTGAAGAAGAGTGAAGTGAAGAAGTGAAGAAGAGTGAAGTGAAGAAGTGAAGAAGAGTGAAGTGAAGTGAAGAAGAGTGAAGTGAAGAAGAGTGAAGAAGAGAAGAAGAGTGAAGAAGAGAAGAAGAGTGAAGAAGAGAAGAAGAGTGAAGAAGAGAAGAAGAGTGAAGAAGTGAAGAAGAGTGAAGTGAAGAAGTGAAGAAGAGTGAAGTGAAGAAGAGTGAAGTGAAGAAGAGTGAAGTGAAGAAGAGTGAAGTGAAGAAGAGTGAAGTGGAGAAGTGAAGAAGAGTGAAGAAGTGAAGAAGAGTGAAGAAGTGAAGAAGAGTGAAGAAGTGAAGAAGAGTGAAGAAGTGAAGAGTGAAGAAGTGAAGAAGTGAAGAAGAGTGAAGTGAAGTGAAGAAGTGAAGAAGAGTGAAGTGAAGTGAAGAAGTGAAGAACAGTGAAGTGAAGAAGTGAAGAAGAGTGAAGAAGTGAAGAAGAGTGAAGTGAAGAAGTGAAGAAGAGTGAAGTGAAGAAGTGAAGAAGAGTGAAGAAGTGAAGAAGAGTGAAGTGAAGAAGTGAAGAAGAGTGAAGTGAAGAAGTGAAGAAGAGTGAAGTGAAGAAGTGAAGAAGAGTGAAGTGAAGAAGAGTGAAGTGAAGAAGTGAAGAAGAGTGAAGTGAAGAAGAGTGAAGTGAAGAAGAGTGAAGTGAAGAAGAGTGAAGTGAAGAAGAGTGAAGTGAAGAAGAGTGAAGTGAAGAAGAGTGAAGTAAAGAAGAGTGAAGTGAAGAAGTGAAGAAGAGTGAAGAAGAGTGAAGTGAAGAAGAGTGAAGAAGTGAAGAAGAGTGAAGTGAAGAAGTGAAGAAGAGTGAAGTGAAGAAGTGAAGAAGAGTGAAGTGAAGAAGTGAAGAAGAGTGAAGTGAAGAAGAGTGAAGTGAAGAAGAGTGAAGTGAAGAAGAGTGAAGTGAAGAAGAGTGAAGTGAAGAAGAGTGAAGTGAAGAAGAGTGAAGTGAAGAAGTGAAGAAGAGTGAAGTGAAGAAGTGAAGAAGAGTGAAGTGAAGAAGTGAAGAAGAGTGAAGTGAAGAAGTGAAGAAGAGTGAAGTGAAGAAGTGAAGAAGAGTGAAGTGAAGAAGTGAAGAAGAGTGAAGTGAAGAAGTGAAGAAGAGTGAAGTGAAGAAGAGTGAAGTGAAGAAGTGAAGAAGAGTGAAGTAGTGAAGAAGAGTGAAGAAGAGTGAAGTGAAGAAGAGTGAAGTGAAGAAGAGTGAAGTGAAGAAGAGTGAAGTGAAGAAGAGTGAAGTGAAGAAGAGTGAAGTGAAGAAGAGAAGAAGAGTGAAGAAGAGAAGAAGAGTGAAGAAGTGAAGAAGAGTGAAGTGAAGAAGTGAAGAAGAGTGAAGTGAAGAAGTGAAGAAGAGTGAAGAAGTGAAGAAGAGTGAAGAAGTGAAGAAGAGTGAAGAAGTGAAGAAGAGTGAAGTGAAGAAGGGAAGAAGAGTGAAGAAGTGAAGAAGAGTGAAGAAGTGAAGAAGGGAAGAAGAGTGAAGAAGGGAAGAAGAGTGAAGAAGTGAAGAAGAGTGAAGAAGTGAAGAAGAGTGAAGAAGTGAAGCAGAGAAGAAGAGTGAAGCAGAGAAGAAGAGTGAAGAAGTGAAGAAGAGTGAAGAAGTGAAGAAGAGTGAAGAAGTGAAGAAGAGTGAAGAAGTGAAGAAGAGTGAAGAAGTGAAGAAGAGTGAAGTGAAGAAGTGAAGAAGAGTGAAGTGAAGAAGAGAAGAAGAGTGAAGAAGAGAAGAAGAGTGAAGAAGAGAAGAAGAGTGAAGAAGAGAAGAAGAGTGAAGAAGAGAAGAAGAGTGAAGTGAAGATGTGAAGAAGAGTGAAGTGAAGATGTGAAGAAGAGTGAAGTGAAGATGTGAAGAAGAGTGAAGAAGTGAAGAAGAGTGAAGTGAAGAAGTGAAGAAGAGTGAAGAAGTGAAGAAGAGTGAAGTGAAGAAGTGAAGAAGAGTGAAGAAGTGAAGAAGAGTGAAGTGAAGAAGTGAAGAAGAGTGAAGAAGTGAAGAAGAGTGAAGAAGTGAAGAAGAGTGAAGAAGTGAAGAAGAGTGAAGTGAAGAAGTGAAGAAGAGTGAAGAAGTGAAGAAGAGTGAAGAAGTGAAGAAGAGTGAAGTGAAGAAGTGAAGAAGAGTGAAGAAGTGAAGAAGAGTGAAGAAGTGAAGAAGAGTGAAGTGAAGAAGTGAAGAAGAGTGAAGAAGTGAAGAAGAGTGAAGAAGTGAAGAAGAGTGAAGAGGTGAAGAAGAGTGAAGTGAAGAAGTGAAGAAGAGTGAAGTGAAGAAGAGTGAAGAAGAGTGAAGAAGTGAAGAAGAGTGAAGAAGTGAAGAAGAGTGAAGAACTGAAGAATAGTGAAGAAGTGAAGAAGAGTGAAGTGAAGAAGTGAAGAAGAGTGAAGAAGTGAAGAAGAGTGAAGTGAAGAAGTGAAGAAGAGTGAAGAAGTGAAGAAGAGTGAAGAAGTGAAGAAGAGTGAAGAAGTGAAGAAGAGTTAAGTGAAGAAGAGTGAAGAAGAGTGAAGAAGTGAAGAAGAGTGAAGAAGTGAAGCAGAGTGAAGAAGAGTGAAGAAGTGAAGAAGAGTGAAGAAGTGAAGAAGAGTGAAGAAGTGAAGAAGAGTGAAGAAGTGAAGAAGAGTGAAGAAGTGAAGAAGAGTGAAGAAGTGAAGAAGAGTGAAGAAGTGAAGAAGAGTGAAGAAGTGAAGAAGAGTGAAGTGAAGAAGTGAAGAAGAGTGAAGAAGTGAAGAAGAGTGAAGAAGTGAAGAAGAGTGAAGAAGTGAAGAAGTGAAGAAGAGTGAAGAAGTGAAGAAGAGTGAAGAAGTGAAGAAGTGAAGAAGAGTGAAGAAGTGAAGAAGAGTGAAGAAGTGAAGAAGAGTGAAGTGAAGAAGAGTGAAGAACTGAAGAAGAGTGAAGAACTGAAGAAGTGAAGAAGAGTGAAGAAGTGAAGAAGTGAAGAAGAGTGAAGAAGTGAAGAAGAGTGAAGAAGTGAAGAAGAGTGAAGAAGTGAAGAAGAGTGAAGAAGTGAAGAAGTGAAGAAGAGTGAAGAAGTGAAGAAGAGTGAAGAAGTGAAGAAGAGTGAAGTGAAGAAGAGTGAAGTGAAGAAGAGTGAAGTGAAGAAGAGTGAAGTGAAGTGAAGAAGTGAAGAAGAGTGAAGTGAAGTGAAGAAGTGAAGAAGAGTGAAGAAGTGAAGAAGAGTGAAGAAGTGAGGAGAAGAAGAGTGAAGTGAAGAAGAGTGAAGAAGTGAAGAAGAGTGAAGAAGTGAAGAAGAGTGAAGTGAAGTGAAGAAGTGAAGAAGAGTGAAGTGAAGTGAAGAAGTGAAGAAGAGTGAAGTGAAGTGAAGAAGTGAAGAAGAGTGAAGTGAAGAAGTGAAGAAGAGTGAAGTGAAGAAGTGAAGAAGAGTGAAGAAGTGAAGAAGAGTGAAGAAGTGAAGAAGAGTGAAGAAGTGAAGAAGAGTGAAGAAGTGAAGAAGAGTGAAGAAGTGAAGAAGAGTGAAGAAGTGAAGAAGTGAAGAAGAGTGAAGAAGTGAAGAAGAGTGAAGAAGTGAAGAAGAGTGAAGAAGTGAAGAAGAGTGAAGAAGTGAAGAAGAGTGAAGAAGTGAAGAAGTGAAGAAGAGTGAAGTGAAGAAGTGAAGAAGAGTGAAGAAGTGAAGAAGAGTGAAGAAGTGAAGAAGAGTGAAGAAGTGAAGAAGAGTGAAGTGAAGAAATGAAGAAGAGTGAAGAAGTGAAGAAGAGTGAAGTGAAGAAGTGAAGAAGAGTGAAGAAGTGAAGAAGAGTGAAGTGAAGAAGTGAAGAAGAGTGAAGTGAAGAAGTGAAGAAGAGTGAAGAAGTGAAGAAGAGTGAAGAAGTGAAGAAGAGTGAAGAAGAGTGAAGAAGTGAAGAAGAGTGAAGAAGTGAAGAAGAGTTAAGTGAAGAAGAGTGAAGAAGAGTGAAGAAGTGAAGAAGAGTGAAGAAGTGAAGAAGAGTGAAGAAGAGTGAAGAAGTGAAGAAGAGTGAAGAAGTGAAGAAGAGTGAAGAAGTGAAGAAGAGTGAAGAAGTGAAGAAGAGTGAAGAAGTGAAGAAGAGTGAAGAAGTGAAGAAGAGTGAAGAAGTGAAGAAGAGTGAAGAAGTGAAGAAGAGTGAAGAAGTGAAGAAGAGTGAAGAAGTGAAGAAGAGTGAAGAAGAGTGAAGAAGTGAAGAAGAGTGAAGAAGAGTGAAGAAGTGAAGAAGAGTGAAGAAGTGAAGAAGAGTGAAGAAGTGAAGAAGAGTGAAGAAGTGAAGAAGTGAAGAAGAGTGAAGAAGTGAAGAAGAGTGAAGAAGTCAAGAAGAGTGAAGAAGTGAAGAAGAGTGAAGTGAAGAAGTGAAGAACTGAAGAAGAGTGAAGAAGTGAAGAAGTGAAGAAGAGTGAAGAAGTGAAGAAGAGTGAAGAAGTGAAGAAGAGTGAAGAAGTGAAGAAGAGTGAAGAAGAGTGAAGAAGTGAAGAAGAGTGAAGAAGTGAAGAAGAGTGAAGAAGTGAAGAAGAGTGAAGAAGAGTGAAGAAGAGTGAAGAAGTGAAGAAGAGTGAAGAAGTGAAGAAGAGTGAAGTGAAGTGAAGAAGTGAAGAAGAGTGAAGTGAAGTGAAGAAGTGAAGAAGAGTGAAGTGAAGTGAAGAAGTGAAGAAGAGTGAAGAAGTGAAGAAGAGTGAAGAAGTGAAGAAGAGTGAAGAAGTGAAGAGAAGAAGAGTGAAGTGAAGAAGAGTGAAGTAGTGAAGAAGAGTGAAGAAGTGAAGAAGAGTGAAGTGAAGTGAAGAAGTGAAGAAGAGTGAAGTGAAGAATTGAAGAAGAGTGAAGTGAAGTGAAGAAGTGAAGAAGTGAAGTGAAGAAGTGAAGAAGTGAAGTGAAGAAGTGAAGAAGTGAAGTGAAGAAGTGAAGAAGAGTGAAGAAGTGAAGAAGAGTGAAGTGAAGAAGTGAAGAAGAGTGAAGTGAAGAAGTGAAGAAGAGTGAAGTGAAGAAGTGAAGAAGAGTGAAGTGAAGAAGTGAAGAAGAGTGAAGAAGTGAAGAAGAGTGAAGAAGTGAAGAAGAGTGAAGAAGTGAAGAAGAGTGAAGAAGTGAAGAAGAGTGAAGAAGTGAAGAAGAGTGAAGAAGTGAAGAAGTGAAGAAGAGTGAAGTGAAGAATTGAAGAAGAGTGAAGAATTGAAGAAGAGTGAAGTGAAGAAGTGAAGAAGAGTGAAGTGAAGAAGAGTGAAGTGAAGAAGAGTGAAGTGAAGAAGTGAAGAAGAGTGAAGTGAAGAAGTGAAGAAGAGTGAAGTGAAGAAGAGTGAAGTGAAGAAGTGAAGAAGAGTGAAGTGAAGAAGTGAAGAAGAGTGAAGTGAAGAAGAGTGAAGTGAAGAAGAGTGAAGTGAAGAAGTGAAGAAGAGTGAAGTGAAGAAGAGAAGAAGAGTGAAGTGAAGAAGTGAAGAAGAGTGAAGAAGTGAAGAAGAGTGAAGAAGTGAAGAAGAGTGAAGAAGTGAAGGAGAGTGAAGTGAAGAAGTGAAGAAGAGTGAAGAAGTGAAGAAGAGTGAAGTGAAGAAGTGAAGAAGAGTGAAGTGAAGAAGTGAAGAAGAGTGAAGTGAAGAAGAGTGAAGTGAAGAAGAGTGAAGTGAAGAAGAGTGAAGTGAAGAAGTGAAGAAGAGTGAAGTGAAGAAGTGAAGAAGAGTGAAGTGAAGAAGAGTGAAGTGAAGAAGAGTGAAGTGAAGAAGAGAAGAAGAGTGAAGTGAAGAAGAGAAGAAGAGTGAAGTGAAGAAGAGAAGAAGAGTGAAGTGAAGACGTGAAGAAGAGTGAAGAAGTGAAGAAGAGTGAAGAAGTGAAGAAGAGTGAAGTGAAGAAGTGAAGAAGAGTGAAGTGAAGAAGTGAAGAAGAGTGAAGTGAAGAAGTGAAGAAGAGTGAAGAAGTGAAGAAGAGTGAAGAAGTGAAGAAGAGTGAAGAAGTGAAGAAGAGTGAAGAAGTGAAGAAGAGTGAAGAAGTGAAGAAGAGCAAAGAAGTGAAGGAGAGCGAAGAAGTGAAGAAGAGCGAAGAAGTGAAGAAGAGTGAAGTGAAGAAGAGTGAAGTGAAGAAGTGAAGAAGAGTGAAGTGAAGAAGTGAAGAAGAGTGAAGTGAAGAAGAGTGAAGTGAAGAAGTGAAGAAGAGTGAAGAAGTGAAGAAGAGTGAAGTGAAGAAGTGAAGAAGAGTGAAGTGAAGAAGTGAAGAAGAGTGAAGAAGTGAAGAAGAGTGAAGAAGTGAAGAAGAGTGAAGAAGTGAAGAAGAGTGAAGTGAAGAAGAGTGAAGTGAAGAAGAGTGAAGAAGTGAAGAAGAGTGAAGAAGTGAAGAAGAGTGAAGAAGTGAAGAAGAGTGAAGAAGTGAAGAAGAGTGAAGTGAAGAAGAGTGAAGAAGTGAAGAAGAGTGAAGTGAAGAAGTGAAGAAGAGTGAAGAAGTGAAGAAGTGAAGAAGAGTGAAGAAGTGAAGAAGAGTGAAGAAGTGAAGAAGAGTGAAGAAGTGAAGAAGAGTGAAGAAGAGTGAAGAAGTGAAGAAGAGTGAAGAAGTGAAGAAGAGTGAAGAAGTGAAGAAGAGTGAAGTGAAGAAGAGAAGAAGAGTGAAGTGAAGAAGAGTGAAGTGAAGAAGTGAAGAAGAGTGAAGTGAAGAAGTGAAGAAGAGTGAAGTGAAGAAGAGTGAAGTGAAGAAGAGAAGAAGAGTGAAGTGAAGAAGTGAAGAAGAGTGAAGTGAAGAAGTGAAGAAGAGTGAAGTGAAGTGAAGAAGAGTGAAGTGAAGAAGAGTGAAGAAGAGAAGAAGAGTGAAGAAGAGAAGAAGAAGTGAAGAAGAGAAGAAGAGTGAAGAAGAGAAGAAGAGTGAAGAAGTGAAGAAGAGTGAAGTGAAGAAGTGAAGAAGAGTGAAGTGAAGAAGAGTGAAGTGAAGAAGAGTGAAGTGAAGAAGAGTGAAGTGAAGAAGAGTGAAGTGGAGAAGTGAAGAAGAGTGAAGAAGTGAAGAAGAGTGAAGAAGTGAAGAAGAGTGAAGAAGTGAAGAAGAGTGAAGAAGTGAAGAAGTGAAGAAGTGAAGAAGTGAAGAAGAGTGAAGTGAAGTGAAGAAGTGAAGAAGAGTGAAGTGAAGTGAAGAAGTGAAGAACAGTGAAGTGAAGAAGTGAAGAAGAGTGAAGAAGTGAAGAAGAGTGAAGTGAAGAAGTGAAGAAGAGTGAAGTGAAGAAGTGAAGAAGAGTGAAGAAGTGAAGAAGAGTGAAGTGAAGAAGTGAAGAAGAGTGAAGTGAAGAAGTGAAGAAGAGTGAAGTGAAGAAGTGAAGAAGAGTGAAGTGAAGAAGAGTGAAGTGAAGAAGTGAAGAAGAGTGAAGTGAAGAAGAGTGAAGTGAAGAAGAGTGAAGTGAAGAAGAGTGAAGTGAAGAAGAGTGAAGTGAAGAAGAGTGAAGTGAAGAAGAGTGAAGTAAAGAAGAGTGAAGTGAAGAAGTGAAGAAGAGTGAAGAAGAGTGAAGTGAAGAAGAGTGAAGAAGTGAAGAAGAGTGAAGTGAAGAAGTGAAGAAGAGTGAAGTGAAGAAGTGAAGAAGAGTGAAGTGAAGAAGTGAAGAAGAGTGAAGTGAAGAAGAGTGAAGTGAAGAAGAGTGAAGTGAAGAAGAGTGAAGTGAAGAAGAGTGAAGTGAAGAAGAGTGAGTGAAGAAGAGTGAAGTGAAGAAGTGAAGAAGAGTGAAGTGAAGAAGTGAAGAAGAGTGAAGTGAAGAAGTGAAGAAGAGTGAAGTGAAGAAGTGAAGAAGAGTGAAGTGAAGAAGTGAAGAAGAGTGAAGTGAAGAAGTGAAGAAGAGTGAAGTGAAGAAGTGAAGAAGAGTGAAGTGAAGAAGAGTGAAGTGAAGAAGTGAAGAAGAGTGAAGTAGTGAAGAAGAGTGAAGAAGAGTGAAGTGAAGAAGAGTGAAGTGAAGAAGAGTGAAGTGAAGAAGAGTGAAGTGAAGAAGAGTGAAGTGAAGAAGAGTGAAGTGAAGAAGAGTGAAGTGAAGAAGAGAGAAGAAGAGGTGAAGAAGAGAAGAAGAGTGAAGAAGTGAAGAAGAGTGAAGTGAAGAAGTGAAGAAGAGTGAAGTGAAGAAGTGAAGAAGAGTGAAGAAGTGAAGAAGAGTGAAGAAGTGAAGAAGAGTGAAGAAGTGAAGAAGAGTGAAGTGAAGAAGGGAAGAAGAGTGAAGAAGTGAAGAAGAGTGAAGAAGTGAAGAAGGGAAGAAGAGTGAAGAAGGGAAGAAGAGTGAAGAAGTGAAGAAGAGTGAAGAAGTGAAGAAGAGTGAAGAAGTGAAGCAGAGAAGAAGAGTGAAGCAGAGAAGAAGAGTGAAGAAGTGAAGAAGAGTGAAGAAGTGAAGAAGAGTGAAGAAGTGAAGAAGAGTGAAGAAGTGAAGAAGAGTGAAGAAGTGAAGAAGAGTGAAGTGAAGAAGTGAAGAAGAGTGAAGTGAAGAAGAGAAGAAGAGTGAAGAAGAGAAGAAGAAGAGTGAAGAAGAGAAGAAGAGTGAAGAAGAGAAGAAGAGTGAAGAAGAGAAGAAGAGTGAAGTGAAGATGTGAAGAAGAGTGAAGTGAAGATGTGAAGAAGAGTGAAGTGAAGATGTGAAGAAGAGTGAAGAAGTGAAGAAGAGTGAAGTGAAGAAGTGAAGAAGAGTGAAGAAGTGAAGAAGAGTGAAGTGAAGAAGTGAAGAAGAGTGAAGAAGTGAAGAAGAGTGAAGTGAAGAAGTGAAGAAGAGTGAAGAAGTGAAGAAGAGTGAAGAAGTGAAGAAGAGTGAAGAAGTGAAGAAGAGTGAAGTGAAGAAGTGAAGAAGAGTGAAGAAGTGAAGAAGAGTGAAGAAGTGAAGAAGAGTGAAGTGAAGAAGTGAAGAAGAGTGAAGAAGTGAAGAAGAGTGAAGAAGTGAAGAAGAGTGAAGTGAAGAAGTGAAGAAGAGTGAAGAAGTGAAGAAGAGTGAAGAAGTGAAGAAGAGTGAAGAGGTGAAGAAGAGTGAAGTGAAGAAGTGAAGAAGAGTGAAGTGAAGAAGAGTGAAGAAGAGTGAAGAAGTGAAGAAGAGTGAAGAAGTGAAGAAGAGTGAAGAACTGAAGAATAGTGAAGAAGTGAAGAAGAGTGAAGTGAAGAAGTGAAGAAGAGTGAAGAAGTGAAGAAGAGTGAAGTGAAGAAGTGAAGAAGAGTGAAGAAGTGAAGAAGAGTGAAGAAGTGAAGAAGAGTGAAGAAGTGAAGAAGAGTTAAGTGAAGAAGAGTGAAGAAGAGTGAAGAAGTGAAGAAGAGTGAAGAAGTGAAGCAGAGTGAAGAAGAGTGAAGAAGTGAAGAAGAGTGAAGAAGTGAAGAAGAGTGAAGAAGTGAAGAAGAGTGAAGAAGTGAAGAAGAGTGAAGAAGTGAAGAAGAGTGAAGTGAAGAAGTGAAGAAGAGTGAAGAAGTGAAGAAGAGTGAAGTGAAGAAGTGAAGAAGAGTGAAGAAGTGAAGAAGAGTGAAGAAGTGAAGAAGAGTGAAGAAGTGAAGAAGTGAAGAAGAGTGAAGAAGTGAAGAAGAGTGAAGAAGTGAAGAAGTGAAGAAGAGTGAAGAAGTGAAGAAGAGTGAAGAAGTGAAGAAGAGTGAAGTGAAGAAGAGTGAAGAACTGAAGAAGAGTGAAGAACTGAAGAAGTGAAGAAGAGTGAAGAAGTGAAGAAGTGAAGAAGAGTGAAGAAGTGAAGAAGAGTGAAGAAGTGAAGAAGAGTGAAGAAGTGAAGAAGAGTGAAGAAGTGAAGAAGTGAAGAAGAGTGAAGAAGTGAAGAAGAGTGAAGAAGTGAAGAAGAGTGAAGTGAAGAAGAGTGAAGTGAAGAAGAGTGAAGTGAAGAAGAGTGAAGTGAAGTGAAGAAGTGAAG
Source organism: Columba guinea (assembly GCA_032206185.1). Classification (NCBI taxonomy): domain Eukaryota; kingdom Metazoa; phylum Chordata; class Aves; order Columbiformes; family Columbidae; genus Columba; species Columba guinea. The sequence continues at coordinate 3,927,649 of JAVLUU010000005.1, forward strand.
AAGAGTGAAGTGAAGTGAAGAAGTGAAGAAGAGTGAAGAAGTGAAGAAGAGTGAAGAAGTGAGGAGAAGAAGAGTGAAGTGAAGAAGAGTGAAGAAGTGAAGAAGAGTGAAGAAGTGAAGAAGAGTGAAGTGAAGTGAAGAAGTGAAGAAGAGTGAAGTGAAGTGAAGAAGTGAAGAAGAGTGAAGTGAAGTGAAGAAGTGAAGAAGAGTGAAGTGAAGAAGTGAAGAAGAGTGAAGTGAAGAAGTGAAGAAGAGTGAAGAAGTGAAGAAGAGTGAAGAAGTGAAGAAGAGTGAAGAAGTGAAGAAGAGTGAAGAAGTGAAGAAGAGTGAAGAAGTGAAGAAGTGAAGAAGAGTGAAGAAGTGAAGAAGAGTGAAGAAGTGAAGAAGAGTGAAGAAGTGAAGAAGAGTGAAGAAGTGAAGAAGTGAAGAAGAGTGAAGTGAAGAAGTGAAGAAGAGTGAAGAAGTGAAGAAGAGTGAAGAAGTGAAGAAGAGTGAAGAAGTGAAGAAGAGTGAAGTGAAGAAATGAAGAAGAGTGAAGAAGTGAAGAAGAGTGAAGTGAAGAAGTGAAGAAGAGTGAAGAAGTGAAGAAGAGTGAAGTGAAGAAGTGAAGAAGAGTGAAGTGAAGAAGTGAAGAAGAGTGAAGAAGTGAAGAAGAGTGAAGAAGTGAAGAAGAGTGAAGAAGAGTGAAGAAGTGAAGAAGAGTGAAGAAGTGAAGAAGAGTTAAGTGAAGAAGAGTGAAGAAGAGTGAAGAAGTGAAGAAGAGTGAAGAAGTGAAGAAGAGTGAAGAAGAGTGAAGAAGTGAAGAAGAGTGAAGAAGTGAAGAAGAGTGAAGAAGTGAAGAAGAGTGAAGAAGTGAAGAAGAGTGAAGAAGTGAAGAAGAGTGAAGAAGTGAAGAAGAGTGAAGAAGTGAAGAAGAGTGAAGAAGTGAAGAAGAGTGAAGAAGTGAAGAAGAGTGAAGAAGTGAAGAAGAGTGAAGAAGAGTGAAGAAGTGAAGAAGAGTGAAGAAGAGTGAAGAAGTGAAGAAGAGTGAAGAAGTGAAGAAGAGTGAAGAAGTGAAGAAGAGTGAAGAAGTGAAGAAGTGAAGAAGAGTGAAGAAGTGAAGAAGAGTGAAGAAGTCAAGAAGAGTGAAGAAGTGAAGAAGAGTGAAGTGAAGAAGTGAAGAACTGAAGAAGAGTGAAGAAGTGAAGAAGTGAAGAAGAGTGAAGAAGTGAAGAAGAGTGAAGAAGTGAAGAAGAGTGAAGAAGTGAAGAAGAGTGAAGAAGAGTGAAGAAGTGAAGAAGAGTGAAGAAGTGAAGAAGAGTGAAGAAGTGAAGAAGAGTGAAGAAGAGTGAAGAAGAGTGAAGAAGTGAAGAAGAGTGAAGAAGTGAAGAAGAGTGAAGTGAAGTGAAGAAGTGAAGAAGAGTGAAGTGAAGTGAAGAAGTGAAGAAGAGTGAAGTGAAGTGAAGAAGTGAAGAAGAGTGAAGAAGTGAAGAAGAGTGAAGAAGTGAAGAAGAGTGAAGAAGTGAAGAGAAGAAGAGTGAAGTGAAGAAGAGTGAAGTAGTGAAGAAGAGTGAAGAAGTGAAGAAGAGTGAAGTGAAGTGAAGAAGTGAAGAAGAGTGAAGTGAAGAATTGAAGAAGAGTGAAGTGAAGTGAAGAAGTGAAGAAGTGAAGTGAAGAAGTGAAGAAGTGAAGTGAAGAAGTGAAGAAGTGAAGTGAAGAAGTGAAGAAGAGTGAAGAAGTGAAGAAGAGTGAAGTGAAGAAGTGAAGAAGAGTGAAGTGAAGAAGTGAAGAAGAGTGAAGTGAAGAAGTGAAGAAGAGTGAAGTGAAGAAGTGAAGAAGAGTGAAGAAGTGAAGAAGACGTGAAGGAAGTGAAGAAGAGTGAAGAAGTGAAGAAGAGTGAAGTGAAGAAGAGTGAAGAAAGTGAAGAAGTGAAGAAGAGTGAAGTGAAGAATTGAAGAAGAGTGAAGAATTGAAGAAGAGTGAAGTGAAGAAGTGAAGAAGAGTGAAGTGAAGAAGAGTGAAGTGAAGAAGAGTGAAGTGAAGAAGTGAAGAAGAGTGAAGTGAAGAAGTGAAGAAGAGTGAAGTGAAGAAGAGTGAAGTGAAGAAGTGAAGAAGAGTGAAGTGAAGAAGTGAAGAAGAGTGAAGTGAAGAAGAGTGAAGTGAAGAAGAGTGAAGTGAAGAAGTGAAGAAGAGTGAAGTGAAGAAGAGAAGAAGAGTGAAGTGAAGAAGTGAAGAAGAGTGAAGAAGTGAAGAAGAGTGAAGAAGTGAAGAAGAGTGAAGAAGTGAAGGAGAGTGAAAGTGAAGAAGTGAAGAAGAGTGAAGAAGTGAAGAAGAGTGAAGTGAAGAAGTGAAGAAGAGTGAAGTGAAGAAGTGAAGAAGAGTGAAGTGAAGAAGAGTGAAGTGAAGAAGAGTGAAGTGAAGAAGAGTGAAGTGAAGAAGTGAAGAAGAGTGAAGTGAAGAAGTGAAGAAGAGTGAAGTGAAGAAGAGTGAAGTGAAGAAGAGTGAAGTGAAGAAGAGAAGAAGAGTGAAGTGAAGAAGAGAAGAAGAGTGAAGTGAAGAAGAGAAGAAGAGTGAAGTGAAGACGTGAAGAAGAGTGAAGAAGTGAAGAAGAGTGAAGAAGTGAAGAAGAGTGAAGTGAAGATAGTGAAGAAGAGTGAAGTGAAGAAGTGAAGAAGAGTGAAGTGAAGAAGTGAAGAAGAGTGAAGAAGTGAAGAAGAGTGAAGAAGTGAAGAAGAGTGAAGAAGTGAAGAAGAGTGAAGAAGTGAAGAAGAGTGAAGAAGTGAAGAAGAGTGAAGAAGTGAAGAAGAGCAAAGAAGTGAAGGAGAGCGAAGAAGTGAAGAAGAGCGAAGAAGTGAAGAAGAGTGAAGTGAAGAAGAGTGAAGTGAAGAAGTGAAGAAGAGTGAAGTGAAGAAGTGAAGAAGAGTGAAGTGAAGAAGAGTGAAGTGAAGAAGTGAAGAAGAGTGAAGAAGTGAAGAAGAGTGAAGTGAAGAAGTGAAGAAGAGTGAAGTGAAGAAGTGAAGAAGAGTGAAGAAGTGAAGAAGAGTGAAGAAGTGAAGAAGAGTGAAGAAGTGAAGAAGAGTGAAGAAGTGAAGAAGAGTGAAGTGAAGAAGAGTGAAGTGAAGAAGAGTGAAGTGAAGAAGAGTGAAGAAGTGAAGAAGAGTGAAGAAGTGAAGAAGAGTGAAGAAGTGAAGAAGAGTGAAGAAGTGAAGAAGAGTGAAGTGAAGAAGAGTGAAGAAGTGAAGAAGAGTGAAGTGAAGAAGTGAAGAAGAGTGAAGAAGTGAAGAAGTGAAGAAGAGTGAAGAAGTGAAGAAGAGTGAAGAAGTGAAGAAGAGTGAAGAAGTGAAGAAGAGTGAAGAAGAGTGAAGAAGTGAAGAAGAGTGAAGAAGTGAAGAAGAGTGAAGAAGTGAAGAAGAGTGAAGTGAAGAAGAGAAGAAGAGTGAAGTGAAGAAGAGTGAAAGTGAAGAAGTGAAGAAGAGTGAAGTGAAGAAGTGAAGAAGAGTGAAGTGAAGAAGAGTGAAGTGAAGAAGAGAAGAAGAGTGAAGTGAAGAAGTGAAGAAGAGTGAAGTGAAGAAGTGAAGAAGAGTGAAGTGAAGAAGTGAAGAAGAGTGAAGAAGTGAAGAAGAGTGAAGAAGTGAAGAAGAGTGAAGAAGTGAAGAAAAGTGAAGTGAAGAAGTGAAGAAGAGTGAAGTGAAGAAGAGTGAAGTGAAGAAGAGTGAAGTGAAGAAGAGTGAAGTGAAGAAGAGTGAAGTGAAGAAGAGTGAAGTGAAGAAGAGTGAAGTGAACAAGTGAAGAAGAGTGAAGTGAAGAAGAGTGAAGTGAAGAAGTGAAGAAGAGTTAAGAAGTGAAGAAGAGTGAAGAAGTGAAGAAGATGAAGAAGTGAAGAAGAGTGAAGTGAAGAAGTGAAGAAGAGTGAAGTGAAGAAGTGAAGAAGAGTGAAGTGAAGAAGTGAAGAAGAGTGAAGAAGTGAAGAAGAGTGAAGAAGTGAAGAAGAGTGAAGAAGTGAGAGAAGAGTGAAGAAGTGAAGAAGAGTGAAGAAGTGAAGAAGAGTGAAGAAGTGAAGAAGAGTGAAGAAGAGTGAACAAGTGAAGAAGAGTGAACAAGTGAAGAAGTGAAGAAGAGTGAAGAAGTGAAGAAGAGTGAAGAAGTGAAGAAGAGTGAAGAAGTGAAGAAGAGTGAAGTGAATAAGAGTGAAGTGAAGAAGTGAAGAAGAGTGAAGTGAAGTGAAGAAGTGAAGAAGAGTGAAGTGAAGAAGTGAAGAAGAGTGAAGTGAAGAAGTGAAGAAGAGTGAAGTGAAGAAGTGAAGAAGAGTGAAGTGAAGAACAGTGAAGTGAAGAAGTGAAGAAGAGTGAAGTGAAGAAGTGAAGAAGAGTGAAGTGAAGAAGTGAAGAAGAGTGAAGTGAAGAAGTGAAGAAGAGTGAAGTGAAGAAGAGTGAAGTGAAGAAGTGAAGAAGAGTGAAGTGAAGAAGTGAAGAAGAGTGAAGAAGTGAAGAAGAGTGAAGAAGTGAAGAAGAGTGAAGAAGTGAAGAAGAGTGAAGTGAAGAAGTGAAGAAGAGTGAAGAAGTGAAGAAGAGTTAAGTGAAGAAGTGAAGAGAGAGTGAAGAAGTGAAGAAGAGTGAAGAAGTGAAGAAGAGTGAAGAAGTGAAGCAGAGTGAAGTGAAGAAGAGTGAAGAAGTGAAGAAGTGAAGAAGAGTGAAGAAGTGAAGAAGAGTGAAGAAGTGAAGAAGAGTGAAGAAGTGAAGAAGAGTGAAGAAGTGAAGAAGAGTGAAGAAGTGAAGAAGAGTGAAGTGAAGAAGTGAAGAAGAGTGAAGTGAAGAAGTGAAGAAGAGTGAAGTGAAGAAGTGAAGAAGAGTGAAGTGAAGAAGAGTGAAGTGAAGAAGAGTGAAGTGAAGAAGAGTGAAGTGAAGAAGAGTGAAGTGAAGAAGAGTGAAGTGAAGAAGAGTGAAGTGAAGAAGAGTGAAGTGAAGAGTGAAGTAGTGAAGTGAAGAAGAGTGAAGTGAAGAAGAGTGAAGTGAAGATGAAGAAGAGTGAAGTGAATAGAGTGAAGTGAAGAAGTGAAGAAGAGTGAAGTGAAGAAGTGAAGAAGAGTGAAGTGAAGAAGTGAAGAAGAGTGAAGTGAAGAAGTGAAGAAGAGTGAAGTGAAGAAGTGAAGAAGAGTGAAGTGAAGAAGTGAAGAAGAGTGAAGTGAAGAAGTGAAGAAGAGTGAAGTGAAGAAGTGATAGAAGAGTGAAGTGAAGAAGTGAAGAAGAGTGAAGTGAAGAAGTGAAGAAGAGTGAAGTGAAGAGTGAAGAAGAGTGAAGTGAAGTGAAGAAGAGTGAAGTGAAGTGAAGAAGTGAAGGAATGAGTGAAGAAGTGAAGAAGTGAAGAAGTGAAGTAGAAGTGAAGAAGAGTGAAGTGAACAAGTGAAGAAGAGTGAAGTGAAGAAGAGTGAAGTGAAGAAGAGTGAAGTGAACAAGTGAAGAAGAGTGAAGTGAAGAAGAGTGAAGTGAACAAGTGAAGAAGAGTGAAGTGAACAAGTGAAGAAGAGTGAAGTGAACAAGAGTGAAGAAGTGAAGAAGAGTGAAGAAGTGAAGAAGAGTGAAGAAGTGAAGAAGAGTGAAGAAGTGAAGAAGAGTGAAGTGAAGAAGTGAAGAAGAGTGAAGTGAAGAAGAGTGAAGTGAAGAAGAGTGAAGAAGTGAAGAAGAGTGAAGAAGTGAAGAAGAGTGAAGAAGTGAAGAAGAGTGAAGAAGAGTGAAGAAGTGAAGAAGAGTGAAGAAGTGAAGAAGAGTGAAGAAGAGTGAAGAAGTGAAGAAGAATGAAGTGAAGTGAAGAAGTGAAGAAGAGTGAAGTGAAGAAGTGAAGAAGAGTGAAGTGAAGAAGAGTGAAGTGAAGAAGTGAAGAAGAGTGAAGAAGTGAAGAAGAGTGAAGAAGTGAAGAAGAGTGAAGAAGTGAAGAAGAGTGAAGAAGAGTGAAGAAGTGAAGAAGAGTGAAGAAGTGAAGAAGAGTGAAGAAGTGAAGAAGAGTGAAGAAGAGTGAAGAAGTGAAGAAGAATGAAGTGAAGTGAAGAAGTGAAGAAGAGTGAAGTGAAGAAGTGAAGAAGAGTGAAGTGAAGAAGAGTGAAGTGAAGAAGTGAAGAAGAGTGAAGAAGTGAAGAAGAGTGAAGTGAAGAAGTGAAGAAGAGTGAAGAAGTGAAGAAGAGTGAAGTGAAGAAGTGAAGAAGAGTGAAGTGAAGAAGTGAAGAAGAGTGAAGTGAAGAAGTGAAGAAGAGTGAAGAAGTGAAGAAGAGTGAAGAAGTGAAGAAGAGTGAAGAAGTGAAGAAGAGTGAAGAAGTGAAGAAGAGTGAAGTGAAGAAGAGTGAAGAAGTGAAGAAGAGTGAAGTGAAGAAGTGAAGAAGAGTGAAGAAGTGAAGAAGAGTGAAGTGAAGAAGAGTGAAGTGAAGAAGTGAAGAAGAGTGAAGAAGTGAAGAAGAGTGAAGAAGTGAAGAAGAGTGAAGAAGTGAAGAAGAGTGAAGTGAAGAAGTGAAGAAGAATGAAGAAGTGAAGAAGAGTGAAGAAGTGAAGAAGAGTGAAGAAGTGAAGAAGAGTGAAGTGAAGAAGAGTGAAGTGAAGAAGAGTGAAGTGAAGAAGAGTGAAGTGAAGAAGAGTGAAGAAGTGAAGAAGTGAAGAAGTGAAGAAGAGTGAAGAAGTGAAGAAGAGTGAAGAAGTGAAGAAGAGTGAAGAAGTGAAGAAGAGTGAAGAAGTGAAGAAGAGTGAAGAAGTGAAGAAGAGTGAAGAAGTGAAGAAGAGTGAAGTGAAGAAGAGTGAAGAAGTGAAGAAGAGTGAAGAAGTGAAGAAGAGTGAAGAAGAGTGAGGAAGTGAAGAAGAGTGAAGAAGAGTGAGGAAGTGAAGAAGAGTGAAGAAGTGAAGAAGAGTGAAGAAGAGTGAAGAAGTGAAGAAGAGTGAAGAAGAGTGAAGAAGTGAAGAAGAGTGAAGAAGAGTGAAGAAGTGAAGAAGAGTGAAGAAGAGTGAAGAAGTGAAGAAGAGTGAAGAAGTGAAGAAGAGTGAAGAAGTGAAGAAGAGTGAAGTGAAGAAGTGAAGAAGAGTGAAGAAGTGAAGAAGAGTGAAGAAGTGAAGAAGAGTGAAGAAGAGTGAAGAAGAGTGAAGAAGAGTGAAGAAGAGTGAAGAAGAGTGAAGAAGAGTGAAGAAGAGTGAAGAAGAGTGAAGAAGTGTGAAGTGAAGAAGTGAAGAAGAGTGAAGAAGTGAAGAAGAGTGAAGTGAAGTGAAGAAGTGAAGAAGAGTGAAGTGAAGAAGTGAAGAAGAGTGAAGAAGTGAAGAAGAGTGAAGTGAAGAAGTGAAGAAGAGTGAAGAAGTGAAGAAGAGTGAAGTGAAGTGAAGAAGTGAAGAAGAGTGAAGTGAAGAAGTGAAGAAGATTGAAGTGAAGAAGTGAAGAAGAGTGAAGTGAAGAAGAGTGAAGTGAAGAAGTGAAGAAGAGTGAAGAAGTGAAGAAGAGTGAAGTGAAGAAGTGAAGAAGAGTGAAGTGAAGAAGTGAAGAAGAGTGAAGTGAAGAAGTGAAGAAGAGTGAAGTGAAGAAGTGAAGAAGAGTGAAGTGAAGAAGTGAAGAAGAGTGAAGAAGTGAAGAAGAGTGAAGAAGTGAAGAAGAGTGAAGAAGTGAAGAAGAGTGAAGAAGTGAAGAAGAGTGAAGAAGTGAAGAAGAGTGAAGCGAAGAAGTGAAGAAGAGTGAAGCGAAGAAGTGAAGAAGAGTGAAGCGAAGAAGTGAAGAAGAGTGAAGTGAAGAAGAGTGAAGTGAAGAAGAGTGAAGAAGAGTGAAGAAGTGAAGAAGAGTGAAGAAGTGAAGAAGAGTGAAGAAGTGAAGAAGAGTGAAGAAGTGAAGAAGAGTGAAGTGAAAAAGAGAAGAAGAGTGAAGAAGTGAAGAAGAGTGAAGAAGTGAAGAAGAGTGAAGTGAAGAAGAGAAGAAGAGTGAAGAAGTGAAGAAGAGTGAAGTGAAGAAGAGTGAAGTGAAGAAGAGTGAAGTGAAGAAGAGTGAAGTGAAGAAGTGAAGAAGAGTGAAGAAGTGAAGAAGAGTGAAGAAGTGAAGAAGAGTGAAGAAGAGTGAAGAAGAGTGAAGAAGAGTGAAGAAGAGTGAAGAAGAGTGAAGAAGTGAAGAAGAGTGAAGAAGTGAAGAAGAGTGAATAAGTGAAGAAGTGAAGAAGAGTGAAGAAGTGAAGAAGAGTGAAGAAGAGTGAAGAAGTGAAGAAGAGTGAAGAAGTGAAGAAGAGTGAAGAAGTGAAGAAGAGTGAAGTGAAGAAGAGAAGAAGAGTGAAGAAGTGAAGAAGAGTGAAGTGAAGAAGAGTGAAGTGAAGAAGAGTGAAGTGAAGAAGAGTGAAGTGAAGAAGAGTGAAGTGAAGAAGTGAAGAAGAGTGAAGAAGTGAAGAAGAGTGAAGAAGAGTGAAGAAGAGTGAAAAAGAGTGAAGAAGAGTGAAGAAGAGTGAAGAAGTGAAGAAGAGTGAAGAAGTGAAGAAGAGTGAAGAAGTGAAGAAGAGTGAAGAAGTGAAGAAGTGAAGAAGAGTGAAGAAGTGAAGAAGAGTGAAGAAGAGTGAAGAAGTGAAGAAGAGTGAAGAAGTGAAGAAGAGTGAAGAAGTGAAGAAGTGAAGAAGTGAAGAAGTGAAGAAGAGTGAAGTGAAGAAGAGTGAAGTGAAGAAGAGTGAAGTGAAGAAGAGTGAAGAAGTGAAGAAGTGAAGAAGAGTGAAGAAGTGAAAGAAGAGTGAAGAAGAGTGAAGAAGAGTGAAGAAGTGAAGAAGAGTGAAGAAGTGAAGAAGAGTGAAGTGAAGAAGTGAAGAAGAGTGAAGAAGTGAAGAAGAGTGAAGAAGTGAAGAAGAGTGAAGTGAAGAAGAGTGAAGTGAAGAAGAGTGAAGTGAAGAAGAGTGAAGAAGAGTGAAGAAGTGAAGAAGTGAAGAAGACTGAAGAAGTGAAGAAGAGTGAAGAAGTGAAGAAGAGTGAAGAAGTGAAGAAGAGTGAAGTGAAGAAGAGTGAAGAAGTGAAGAAGAGTGAAGAAGTGAAGAAGAGTGAAGAAGTGAAGAGGTGAAGAAGAGTGAAGAGGTGAAGAAGAGTGAAGAGGTGAAGAAGAGTGAAGAGGTGAAGAAGAGTGAAGTGAAGAGGTGAAGAAGAGTGAAGTGAAGAAGAGAAGAAGAGTGAAGAGGAGAAGAAGAGTGAAGAAGAAGAAGAGTGAAGAAGAGAAGAAGAGTGAAGAAGAGAAGAAGAGTGAAGTGAAGAAGAGAAGAGTGAAGTGAGAAGAGAAGATGAAGTGAAGTGAAGAAGAGTGAAGTGAAGAAGTGAAGAAGAGTGAAGAAGTGAAGTAAGAGTGAAGTGAAGAAGAGTGAAGTGAAGAAGAGTGAAGTGAAGAAGAAGTGAAGGAAGAGTGAAGAAGTGAAGAGAGTGAAGAAGAGTGAAGAAGAGTGAAGAAGTGAAGAAGAGTGAAGTGAAGAAGAGTGAAGTGAAGAAGAGTGAAGAAGTGAAGAAGTGAAGAAGAGTGAAGAAGTGAAGAAGAGTGAAGAAGTGAAGAAGAGTGAAGAAGAGAAGAAGAGTGAAGAAGTGAAGAAGAGTGAAGAAGTGAAGAAGAGTGAAGAAGAGAAGAAGAGTGAAGTGAAGAAGAGAAGAAGAGTGAAGTGAAGAAGTGAAGAAGAGTGAAGTGAAGAAGTGAAGAAGAGTGAAGTGAAGAAGTGAAGAAGAGTGAAGTGAAGAAGTGAAGAAGAGTGAAGAAGTGAAGAAGAGTGAAGTGAAGAAGAGTGAAGAAGAGTGAAGAAGTGAAGAAGAGTGAAGAAGTGAAGAAGAGAAGAAGAGTGAAGAAGAGAAGAAGAGTGAAGAAGAGAAGAAGAGTGAAGAAGAGAAGAAGTGAAGAAGAGAAGAAGAGTGAAGAAGAGAAGAAGAGTGAAGAAGAGAAGAAGAGTGAAGAAGTGAAGAAGAGTGAAGAAGTGAAGAAGAGTGAAGAAGTGAAGAAGAGTGAAGTGAAGAAGAGTGAAGTGAAGAAGTGAAGAAGAGTGAAGAAGTGAAGAAGAGTGAAGAAGTGAAGAAGAGTGAAGAAGTGAAGAAGAGTGAAGTGAAGAAGTGAAGAAGAGTGAAGTGAAGAAGTGAAGAAGAGTGAAGAAGTGAAGAAGAGTGAAGAAGTGAAGAAGAGTGAAGAAGAGTGAAGAAGTGAAGAAGAGTGAAGAAGTGAAGAAGAGTGAAGAAGTGAAGAAGAGTGAAGAAGTGAAGAAGAGTGAAGAAGAGTGAAGAAGTGAAGAAGAGTGAAGAAGTGAAGAAGAGTGAAGAAGAGTGAAGAAGTGAAGAAGAGTGAAGAAGTGAAGAAGAGTGAAGAAGAGTGAAGAAGAGTGAAGAAGAGTGAAGAAGTGAAGAAGAGTGAAGAAGTGAAGAAGAGTGAAGAAGAGTGAAGAAGAGTGAAGAAGAGTGAAGATGTGAAGAAGTGAAGAGTGAAGAAGAGTGAAGAGTGAAGAAGAGTGAAGTGAAGAAGAGTGAAGTGAGTGAAGAAGTGAAGAAGAGTGAAGTGAAGAAGTGAAGAAGAGTGAAGTGAAGATGAGTGAAGTGAAGAAGTGAAGAAGAGTGAAGAAGTGAAGAAGAGTGAAGTGAAGAAGTGAAGAAGAGTGAAGAAGTGAAGAAGAGTGAAGTGAAGAAGTGAGAAGAGTGAAGTGAAGAAGTGAAGAAGAGTGAAGAAGTGAAGAAGAGTGAAGAAGTGAAGAAGAGTGAAGTGATGAAGAGTGAAGTGAAGAAGAGTGAAGAAGTGAAGAAGAGTGAAGAAGTGAAGAAGTGAAGTGTAGAAGAGTGAAGTGAGAAGAGTGAAGTGAAGAAGAGTGAAGTGAAGAAGTGAAGAAGAGTGAAGAAGTGAAGAAGAGTGAAGAATGAAGAAGAGTGAAGAAGTGAAGAAGTGAAGGAAGTGATGAAGAAGGATGAAGAAGTGAAGAGTGAAGAAGTGAGAAGAGTGAAGTGAAGAAGAGTGAAGAAGTGAAGTGAGAAGAGTGAAGTGAAGAAGAGTGAAGTGAGAAGATGAGTGAAGAAGAGTGAAGTGAAGAAGAGTGAAGTGAAGAAGTGAAGAAGAGTGAAGAAGAGTGAAGAAGAGTGAAGAAGAGTGAAGAAGAGTGAAGAAGAGTGAAGAAGAGTGAAGAAGAGTGAAGAAGAGTGAAGAAGAGTGAAGAAGAGTGAAGTGTGAAGAGAGTGAAGAAGTGAAGAAGAGTGAAGAAGTGAAGAAGAGTGAAGAAGAGTGAAGAAGTGAGAAGAGTGAAGAAGTGAAGAAGAGTGAAGAAGTGAAGAAGAGTGAAGAAGTGAAGAAGAGTGAAGTGAAGAAGAGTGAAGTGAAGAAGAGTGAAGGAAGTGAAGAGTGAAGAAGAGTGAAGAAGAGTGAAGAAGTGAAGAAGAGTTGAAGTAGAGAGTGAAGAAGTGAAGAAGAGTGAAGAAGTGAAGAGAGTGAAGTGAAGAAGTGAAGAAGAGTGAAGAAGTGAAGAAGAGTGAAGAAGTGAAGAAGAGTGAAGTGAAGAAGAGTGAAGTGAAGAAGATGAAGTGAAGAAGAGTGAAGAAGTGAAGAAGTGAAGAGTGAAGTGAGAGAGTGAAGAAGTGAAGAAGAGTGAAGAAGTGAAGAAGAGTGAAGAAGTGAAGAAGAGTGAAGTGAAGAAGAGTGAAGAAGTGAAGAGTGAAGAAGTGAAGAAGAGTGAAGATGTGAAGAAGAGTGAAGAAGTGAAGAGGTGAAGAAGAGTGAAGAGGTGAAGAAGAGTGAAGAGGTGAAGAAGAGTGAAGAGGTGAAGAAGAGTGAAGTGAAGAGGTGAAGAAGAGTGAAGTGAAGAGGTGAAGAAGAGTGAAGAGGTGAAGAAGAGTGAAGAGGAGAAGAAGAGTGAAGAGAGAAGATGAAGAGAAGAAGAGTGAAGTGAAGAAGAGAAGAAGAGTGAAGTGAAGAAGTGAAGAAGAGTGAAGTGAAGAAGTGAAGAAGGAGTGAAGTGAAGAAGTGAAGAAGAGTGAAGTGAAGAAGTGAAGAAGAGTGAAGAAGTGAAGAAGAGTGAAGTGAAGAAGAGTGAAGTGAAGAAGAGTGAAGAAGTGAAGAAGTGAAGAAGAGTGAAGTGAAGAAGTGAAGAAGAGTGAAGAAGTGAAGAAGAGTGAAGTGAAGAAGAGTGAAGTGAAGAAGAGTGAAGTGAAGAAGAGTGAAGAAGTGAAGAAGTGGAAGAAGAGTGAAGAAGTGAAGAAGAGTGAAGAAGTGAAGAAGAGAAGAAGAGTGAAGAAGAGAAGAAGAGTGAAGAAGTGAAGAAGAGTGAAGAAGTGAAGAAGAGTGAAGAAGTGAAGAAGAGTGAAGTGAAGAAGAGAAGAAGAGTGAAGTGAAGAGAGAAGAAGAGTGAAGTGAAGAAGAGAAGAAGAGTGAAGTGAAGAAGTGAAGAAGAGTGAAGAAGTGAAGAAGAGTGAAGTGAAGAAGAGTGAAGTGAAGAAGAGTGAAGAAGTGAAGAAGTGAAGAAGAGTGAAGTGAAGAAGTGAAGAAGAGTGAAGAAGTGAAGAAGAGTGAAGTGAAGAAGAGTGAAGTGAAGAAGAGTGAAGTGAAGAAGAGTGAAGAGAGGATGAAGTGTGAAGAAGTGAAGAAGAGTGAAGATGAAGAGAGAGAAGAGTGAAGAAGTGGGAAGAAGAGAGAAGAGTGAGGAGTGAAGAAGAGTGAAGAAGTGAAGAGAGTGAAGAAGTGAAGAAGAGTGAAGAAGTGAAGAAGAGTGAAGAAGTGAAGAAGAGTGAAGAAGTGAAGAAGAGTGAAGTGAAGAAGTGAAGAAGAGTGAAGAAGTGAAGAAGAGTGAAGAAGTGAAGAAGAGTGAAGAAGTGAAGAAGAGTGAAGTGAAGAAGTGAAGAAGAGTGAAGTGAAGAAGTGAAGAAGAGTGAAGAAGTGAAGAAGAGTGAAGAAGTGAAGAAGAGTGAAGAAGTGAAGAAGTGAAGAAGAGTGAAGAGTGAGAGAGTGAAGATGAAGAAGTGAAGAAGAGTGAAGAAGTGAAGAAGAGTGAAGAAGTGATGAAGAGTGAGAAGAGTGAAGAAGTGAAGAGTGAAGAAGTGAAGAAGAGTGAAGAAGAGTGAAGAAGTGAAGAAGAGTGAAGAAGTGAAGAAGAGTGAAGAAGTGAAGAAGAGTGAAGAAGTGAAGAAGAGTGAAGAAGTGAAGAAGAGTGAAGAAGTGAAGAAGAGTGAAGAAGTGAAGAAGTGAAGAATGAAGTGAAGTGAAGAGTGAAGAAGAGTTGAAGTGAAGAAGTGAAGAGAAGAGGATGAAGTGAAGAAGAGTGAAGTGAAGAAGTGAAGAAGAGTGAAGAAGTGAAGAAGAGTGAAGTGAGAAGTGAAGAAGAGTGAAGAAGTGAAGAAGAGTGAAGAAGAGTGAAGAAGTGAGTGAGTGAAGAAGTGAAGAAGAGTGAAGTGAAGAAGTGAAGAAGAGTGAGTGAAGTGAAGAGTGAAGTGAAGTGAAGAGTGAAGAAGAGTGAAGAGTGAAGAGAGTGAAGAAGTGAAGAAGAGTGAAGTGAAGAAGAGTGAGTGAAGAGATGAAGTGAAGAAGAGTGAAGAAGTGAAGAAGAGTGAAGTGAAGAAGTGAAGAAGAGTGAAGAGTGAAGAAGAGTGAAGTGAAGAAGAGTGAAGTGAAGAAGTGAAGAAGAGTGAAGAAGTGAGAGTGAAGAAGTGAGAGAGTGAAGAAGTGAAGAAGAGTGAAGAAGTGAAGAAGAGTGAAGAAGTGAAGAAGAGTGAGTGAAGAAGTGAAGGAAGAGTGAAGAAGTGAAGAAGAGTGAAGAAGTGAAGAAGAGTGAAGTGAAGAGAGAGAAGAGTGAAGAAGTGAAGAAGAGTGAAGTGAAGTGAAGAAGAGTGAAGTGAAGAAGTGAAGAAGAGTGAAGAAGTGAAGAAGAGTGAAGAAGTGAAGAAGAGTGAAGTGAAGAAGAGTGAAGTGAAGAAGAGTGAGTGAAGAAGAGTGAAGTGAAGAAGAGTGAAGAAGTGAAGAAGAGTGAAGTGAAGAAGTGAAGAAGAGTGAAGAAGTGAAGAAGAGTGAAGTGAAGAAGAGTGAAGTGAAGAAGTGAAGAAGAGTGAAGAAGTGAAGAAGAGTGAAGAAGTGAAGAAGAGTGAAGAAGTGAAGAAGAGTGAAGTGAAGAAGTGAAGAAGAGTGAAGAAGTGAAGAGAGTGAGAAGTGAAGAAGAGTGAAGTGAAGAAGAGAAGAAGAGTGGAAGTGAAGAAGAGTGAAGTGAAGAAGAGTGAAGTGAAGAAGAGTGAAGTGAAGAAGAGTGAAGTGAAGAGAGTGAAGTGAAGAAGTGAAGAAGAGTGAAGAAGTGAAGAAGAGTGAAGTGAAGAGAGTGAAGAAGTGAAGAAGAGTGAAGTGAAGAAGTGAAGAAGAGTGAAGAAGTGAAGAAGAGTGAAGAAGTGAAGAAGAGTGAAGAAGAGTGAGGAAGTGAAGAAGAGTGAAGAAGAGTGAGGGAAGTGAAGAAGAGTGAAGAAGTGAAGAAGAGTGAAGAAGAGTGAAGAAGTGAAGAAGAGTGAAGAAGTGAAGAAGAGTGAAGAAGAGTGAAGAAGTGAAGAAGAGTGAAGAAGTGAAGAAGAGTGAAGAAGTGAAGAAGAGTGAAGAAGTGAAGAAGAGTGAAGTGAAGAAGTGAAGAAGAGTGAGAAGAGAGAGTGAAGAAGAGTGAAGAAGAGTGAGAAGAGTGAAGAAGAGTGAAGAAGAGTGAAGAAGAGTGAAGAAGAGTGTAGAAGAGTGAAGAGAGTGAAGAAGAGTGAGAGAGTGAAGAAGTGAGAAGTGAAGAAGTGAAGAAGAGTGAAGATGTGAAGAAGAGTGAAGTGAAGAAGTGAAGAAGAGTGAAGAAGTGAAGAAGAGTGAAGTGATGTGAAGTAGTGAAGAAGAGTGAAGTGAGAAGTGAATGAGATTGAAGTGAAGAAGTGAAGAAGAGTGAAGTGAAGAAGGAGTGAAGTGAAGAAGAGTGAAGTGAAGATGAGTGAAGTGAAGAAGTGAAGAGTGAGAGTGAAGAAGTGAAGAAGAGTGAAGTGAAGAGTGAAGAAGAGTGAAGTGAAGAAGTGAAGAAGAGTGAAGTGAAGAAGTGAAGAAGAGTGAAGAAGTGAAGAAGGTGAAGAAGTGAAGAAGTGTGAAGGAGTGAAGAAGTGTGAAGTGAAGAAGTGAAGATGAAGTGAAGAAGTGAAGATGAGTGAAGTGAAGAGAGTGAAGAGTGTGAAGAAGTGAGAAGAGTGAAGAAGTGAGAAGAGTGAAGTGAAAAGAGTAGAAGAGTGAAGAAGTGAAGTAGAGTGAAGATAGTGAAGAAGAGTGAAGTGATGAAGTGAAGATGAAGAGTGAAGAAGTGAAGAAGAGTGAAGTGAAGAAGAGTGAAGTGAAGAAGAGTGAAGAAGAGTGAAGAAGAGGTGAAGAAGAGTGAAGTAGAAGATGAGTGAAGTGAAGAAGTGAAGATGAGTGAAGAAGTTGATGAGGTGAAGAGTGAAGAAGAGTGAAGAAGAGTGAAGAAGGTGATGAAGAGTGTAGAAGTGAAGAAGTGAAGTGAAGAAGAGTGAAGAAGTGAAGAAGAGTTGAAGAAGTTGAGTTGAAGAAGAGTGAAGAAGTGAAGAAGAGTGAAGAAGTGAGAAGAGTGAAGTGAAGAAGAGGTGATGAAGAGAGTGAAGAAGTGAGAAAGTGAAGAAGAGTGAAGAAGAGTGAATGAAGAGTGAAGTAGTGTTGAAGAGTGATGATGAGTGAAGATGTGAAGAAGAGTGAAGAAGTGAAGAAGAGTGAAGTGAAGAAGTGAAGAAGAGTGATGAAGTGAGTTGAGTGAAGAGTGAAGAAGTGAAGAGAAGATGAAGTGAAGAAGAGTGAAGAGAGAAGAGTGAGTGAAGAAGAGTGAAGAAGGATAGGATTGAGGAGGATGAGGAA